>BSBN01000523.1:8750000-10000000 GCA_027924645.1 Cunninghamia lanceolata | reverse complement strand
ATCCCAATTAATTAAATAAATTTTATTTATTTAATTAATTTCCACATCACATCCTATTCATCTACCTAATTAATTAGATAAATTTTATTTATTTAATTAATTTTCAACTCATATCACAACTAATTCAAATATTTTATTTGAATTAAGTCCTCATCTTTCATCACATTCCAACACTTGTCCAATCAATCATGTGTTACAACTTTTATCTTTCACATGCATAACTAATGGGACCTAATTTTAGTATTTATCTACACAAGCACACCTAAGCCTTATCTTCCCTTGCCACATGTCACATGACTACAATTTCTTAATGTGCAAGGAAACCTAACTTAATCCTATCCATCTATTTCATCTAAAGCCCTAATTGATCCTAGCCATCCATTGGAACCAAGCCTTTCCTATAAATCAACCCCCTCATAAGCCATTAGCATGCATTGATCCTCAAGTATCCACATGCTGTTGAAATATCATTAGAGCCTTTGCATCCTTCATCTATCATTCATTCTAGCATCTTCATCTTAATGTTATGCTGCAGAAGTGAGCACCCAACATTCCTCCAACAATAATCCTTCAAAATCTTGCATGCTCATGCGAGGTGGAGAAGAGTAATGGAGATAAATCGAGTTTGACATGGAGATCGGTTTGCATTTACATTTGTTATTTTGATTTTCATGTTGTCTTGTGCTTCATTGTGCATTGCTAAGGTTTTTATCATTGCCGTTTATTCATTTGCCCTGATTTACAATTTTACCCTAACTACATTTGGCATACCCAGTGGGACTCACTTCGCTTGATCTTTTTTGTAGATTTATGTAGTAAAAATTTACATTCATATAACCCCCATTGTTGAGTTTTGCAGGTTTAATTAACTTTTTGTTGCAAATCCGCTATTTTTTTCTTCAAAACCCTAGGTTTAAAGATTTCATCATACCTTCCAAACGGCTATGAATTTTTCTACAAGATTTTAACAGAAGTTTGTCCATGATATAAGGAAGCTACAGTAGAAAAATTTTGGGTTTATCGCGATTTTTGCAGGATTTATCACGTTTTAATGTTTTTAATAGGAGGGACTCAAGTGTTTAGTGCTATGAAGGTTGATAGTGTCCCTTTAGTTCAACACCTTTTAGCCACTAGTCAATCTCAACAAGTACATCAATCCTTAGCCACTCCATACCAACCTAATCCACCTTATAGCCACATGTCATATCCATCCACTTCCTATCAACTTAATCCACCTAATCCACCTCATAATCCACATCATAATCCATCTCCCATCCATGCAATCCCTTATCAACATCTATGAGCACACTTGACATGGTCCATGCAAGGACATCATCAATCTCTAAAGGGACACTATCAAAAACCTCCTAAAAAAGATCAAGCGAAGTGAGTCCCACCGGATCCTTATATCATAGACAAACTTCTGCTAAAATCTTGTAGAAAAATTCATAGCCGTTTGTAAGTTATGATGAAATCTTTAAAACCTAGGGTTTAGTCCTAGAAGTAGCAGATCTGCAACAAAAAGTTAATTAAACCTGCAAAACTCAACAATGGGGGTTATATGAATGCAAATTTTTACTACAAAAACCTGCAAAAAAGATCAAGCGAAGTGAGTCCCACCAGGCGTGCCAAATGTATATCGAAAAATTTGGATTTGCAAATGGAAATGATCAAACAATGAAATGCATAACCTAAACCCAAATAATTCAATTCCTTGAAAATGCAAGATGAGCTCGATTGATTGATCACTTTGTTGTGTTGGTTGCTCGATTCCGCAGCATAACGTTGATAAGGAGATAGATGATTAAGTCAGTTAGGGTAAACTTACAAATCAGGGCAAATGAATAAACAACAATGATAAAAACCCTAGCAATGCACAATGAAGCACAAGACAACATGAAAATCAAAATAACAAATGTAAATGCAAACCGATCTCCACGCTATGCTCGATATCTCCATTGCTCTTCTCCACCTTGCATGAGCATGCAAGATTTTGAAAGATTTTGTTGGAAGAATGTTGGGTGCTCACTTCTGCAGCATAACATTAAGATGAAGATACTAGAATGAATGATAGATGAAGGATGCAAAGGCTCTAATGATATTTCAACAGCATGTGGATACTTGACGATCAATGCATCTTAGAAAATTTGGCAGAATAAGGGTACTTGAGGCTCAATGCATTCTAATGGCTTATGAGGGGGTTGATTTATAGAATTAGCTTGGTTCAAATGGATGGCTAGGATCAATTAGGGCTTTAAATGAAATGGATGGATAGGATTAAGTTAGGTTTCCTTGCACATTAAGAAATTGTAGTCATGTGACATGTGGCAAGGGAAGATAAGGCTTAGGTGTGCTTGTGTAGATAAATACTAAAATTAGGTCCCATTAGTTGTGCATGTGAAAGATAAAAGTTGTAACACATGATTGACTGGACAAGTGTTGGAATGTGGTGAAAGATGAGGACTTAATTCAAATAAAATATTTGAATTAGTTGTGATATAGTTGGAAATTAATTAAATAAATAAAATTTATTTAATTAATTGGATAAATGAATAGGATGGGATAAAATATGATGTGGAAATTAATTAAATAAATAAAATTTATTTAATTAATTGGCCTAATGGATTAGGGAAATTAGGACAAAATGCTACAAGATGTCTAGGATAATGTTTTTAACTAGGTGTTGCTAGACATGGACAAAGTTGGGACAATTTTGGGTGTCTACATTTTGCCCCTCTTTGAGATGATGTTCGAGATGATGAGATTTATGTTGAGTAACATCATTTCAAAGATGTTAAGGTATGGATAGAGGAAAAGGATAGGGTGATGGAAAGATATGATGATGATGCCCCCTTGAGAGGATAGGTGGGTTGGACAAACACGGGTATGCTCTCGAAAAGAAATGGCTTGGTTGTAAAAGAAAGATAAGGGAATAGATAGAAGAAATAGAGATGCGTTATGCTGCAATGAATGTGACAACCATGATGTTTGATATAGCACTAGACATTATGCACCAAGGTATAAAGAACCAGGGTGACGTTGTGTCTTGTGCCCCAGCGCAATACAACCTTGTCTGATGTATAAGGAAGAAAACTTAGAGCATTGAAGTCCTAATGCACAAAAGGTATGATATGACCTTAGATGCAAAGGATAGTGCAAAAAGCTATTCCAACGTACACAAGATATGAATATCAGTTAGAAATGATACTGATGTGATACAAATGCAAGATAAAATCATAACACACAAAAGCAAGCAAGCAAGCATGCACAAATGATTCAAAAACAAATAAGGTATTGCCCCTGTCAAGCTGTAAACCAATGATTAATTGCTGATTGATGATGATAGTTGATAGTGTTGTCATTGCGGGGAAAGCTATATCCCTAGATCAACACAAGGTTGTTTGTTGAGTTGGTTGGCTGATTGGTTGATTGCCTTGGCTTACAACAAGGCTAGGATAAAGACCATGGATTATGTTTGGATAACTTGTCTTGATTGATTAACTTGCTTGGTATGGATTAAGGATGGGTTTACACTTGGATCATTGCTTGGAATGATTTGAAGATCATGAAATGATGGTTAGATTGATTTGGTTTCATGAAATGTTGATGATGGGATGATATGTGGTGGATTGAGCTGCTTTGGATTTGGTGAAGTGATTGGATTTGTTTTGATTAGAGTTGGATGTGATTGAGTTGATTTGCTTTGGTGTTAATGTTGATGATTGATAGGATTTATTTTGATGGTTGGATTGATGTGCTTGAGTTGTGATGTGTGCTATTGTTGGGTTGATTGTTTTGATGATTGGATTGTTTTGAATGATGATAGTGATGGTGTGATGATTAGAGTATCCACTCAATCTAAGCAAAAGCAAGTGTTCTCAGTATGCTCAAAGGATGTAAAACAAACAAGGTATTGCCCTTGTCAAGTCATAAACCAATGATTGATTATTTGATTGTTTTGATAGATAGTGTTGTCATTGCGGGGAAAGCTATATCCCTAGATCAACACAAGGATGTGGGAACGCTATATCCCATTGATGATGATTGATGATGATTGATTTGGCTCATGACAAGATTAGGATCAAAACCTGTTGATTTGATTGGATAATGTTCCTTGATTGATTAGCTTGCTTAATATGGATTAGTGTGACTTGGATTTAAGATCATTGCTTAGATTGATTTGATTGATATGATTAGAAGAAGTGATTTAATGAATATTATTGATAAGAAGAATTGATGATGATGATTTTGATTGAATGTTGATGGAGTTGATTGTTTTGGTTGATGTGATTAGTTTTATTGCTTGGATTTTTCATTGGATATTTGATTTTTTGGATTTTTTTGACATATTTTAATTTTTTTGTGTTTTTGAAATGTTTTGGAAAATGCCAATGGATTTACAATTGGGTAGCCTTTGTGCTTGATACCAATGACAAGGGAGAAAACCAAGTCTAGGTGCA
This sequence comes from Cunninghamia lanceolata, assembly GCA_027924645.1. NCBI lineage: Eukaryota > Viridiplantae > Streptophyta > Pinopsida > Cupressales > Cupressaceae > Cunninghamia > Cunninghamia lanceolata. The sequence goes on along the minus strand of BSBN01000523.1, from coordinate 9,995,540 downwards.
AGGGATGGATAAAAGAATGGACCAATAGTCAATGGGATGGAAGGCTCATGAGAGTTGGATGGATAAAGGGATAGGCCATATAAGGGATGGATGTGTGCCTCATGATAAACGGATAGGTAGCTTATAGTGGAAAGCTTCATGATAAATGAATGGGGATAAGCTATAAGATGGAAAGCTCGTGATAAGGATACGCCATAGTGGATGGATCATAAGGGAGCTAGGATGTGATCTCCAAAGGCTATGTTGCATAGGAGGAACTTGCCCCATTCTAGGTGGTAATGTTGAGGATTTTTACATGAAAAAGACCAAGGGATGACATGATGGATTGGATTTGGATGGGATGGATAAATTGTTAATGGATAGGACTTGGTTTGGAAAGAAGGTATGCCAAGAAAGATCCAAACATGTTTCAACATTTTTTCCCCTATGTCTTCATCAAAATCAAAAGGTGGAAGGATGGATAAATGGGTTCAGTACGATAGGCATGTTTATGTAATGGCTAAGGATGGTAGGATGACAAGATAGGATAAGATAGGTTGGATGAGACAATGTGCCCCCAAGTGTAAGTGACATCGAAGATCAACCTACACATGATGCCTATTTGTCAGGTTTTCATCATGGCACTTATCCAAGGCACCTGTTTACCAGGTTTTCACCGTTGGACAAAGGGATTTCTCTTTACTTTTTTGATTTTTTTTTTTAGATGGGATGACAATTACACATGGCGCCTGTTTGCCAGGTTTTCACCATGGTAATGGATAGGAGGGACTCAAGTGGCTAGTGCTATGAGAGGTGATATTGTCCCATTAGAGATGGATGATGTCTTCGCATGGACCATGTCATTATGCTCATCGATGTTGATAAGGGATTGCATGGATGGGAGATGGATTAGGTAGATAATGGATTATAATGTGGAATTATGGTAGGGTAGGCTAGTAGCTTATGGTGTGGATTTATATAGGCTTATGGAATGAATATGGATGAAAAGTTTATGCCAAAGCATGGACCATAGGGTTAGCATGGGGGAGATATGTAGGATAATGGATGGAAGATGGGGAGATGTTATGTGGAGGTGTTGCGGAGTGGAATGGAATCATGACCAATGGTTGCACACACCGTGATAAATATTGAAGCTTTTGATTGGATGGTGGTGTAGGAAGCAATGGAGATGTTTGCTTAGGAGATGGTTGATGAAATGATTTAGGTACCCACAAATATTTAGCATTTTTAGTGCATTTGCTTTGCTGGTGGGATTTTTGATGGGAATGGAAGTTTTGGATGGAAGTAGGCTTTTGGATGGATATAGGTGGTTGGGATTCTTGGGATGTGGATGAGGATGCCTCATTTGACTTGCTAGCTATTTGCTTAGGAACCCAAACCATTTTGCTTTTGGAGGTATGGGCTTGGATAGCTTTGTGAATGTACTTTTCTTTGAGTTTGATTCTTTATGTCCTAAGCTATGAAGACCTTTAGGATATTTGTTGATAGGATTTTTAGCTTTATAAGTAGAGGCTTCAAAATTTTTGCTTTTGAATCCCATGGGGTGGGTGGAGTGGATGGAATGATTAAAAGCTTTATGCTTAGGTGATGTGTGCTTTTGTTGGCCATGATTAGGGATGTAAGGATACTTATGAATGATAGGTATGTTAGGTGTTGGAAGCAATGGTGGCAAGGTGGATGGAGGGATATTTGGAGTTGGTAAAAGTAGAGGTAAAGTGGATGGCGGAAGATGTACGGTCAAATGTTTTTGACATTTATAGGATGATGGAGATGGAATGGCTACATATGTTTTGGGTAGATGATGGGGGGTGTGATGGAAAGTGGACTTAGGATGGATGGAGGAATTACCAACATCTTGGCCTTGTTTACCTTGGGGTGTGTATCCAAGGCCATATGAGCATGGAGGAATCTTGACATGGTTTGGCTCCAAAATACCTTGTTTATAAAGGCCTAGGCCTTTACCTTGGTAGTTCATGTTTTAGAGGATGCGATTGACTATAGGACTTGGTGTGCTTAGGGAACTAGACTTGAGTTCTTTATTGGATGGAGGTGAAGTGGATAAAGGTCGTTGTTGTCCTAAGGAAGAACATTCATGGACAAAGGTGGTAAGACCAATAGGACATGATGGATTTGAAATGGGATCGATGGTGGATGTGGAAGGAGGATCATTAGGATCTTGATTAGCATTGTGTTCACTAAGATCTAAGTTATTTGTTTGATCTGTTATGCTTACTTGGGGGACAAGTGTCTCATCATGACAAGTGGATGTTTGCTCATTATGGATAGGGCTAGATAGCGGATGACTAGGAGCAATTTGGATATCTTGCTCATGGATAAATCTAGGATTATGGATAGGATCAAGGTGCTCATGGATAGCTTCTTCATAGGTATCATCTTGATCATAAAGAAGGTAAATGTTATGGATGGGTTGGATTTGGATAACTTGCTCATGAATGGTTGTTGGGAGATGGATAGGATCAAGTGGCTCATGGATAGATTCATCATTATGGCTATCATCTTGATCATGGAAAAGATACATGTTATGGATGGGTTGGATGGAAGGTATTTGATATTGAGTTGGACTAGGGCTTAATGTTTCCACCTGCTTAGGATTAAACCTTTGACATACCTCTTGGGTTGCTTGAATGGAAGTAGATGACTCTTGGATAGGCTCTTGGTCAACAACATGAGAATATGATGACTCTTGACTTAGGCTTGTGGTTGGAGACTCTTGAATAGACCTGTTGGCTTATAGGTCACATGATGGGCTCAAAGAGCTAGGTACCTCTTGGGTTTCTTGAATGGAAGTAGATGACTCTTGGATAGGCTCTTGGTCAACAACATGAGAACATGATGACTCTTAACTTAGGCTTGTGGTTGGAGACTCTTGAATAGACCTGTTGGCTTGTAGGTCACATGATGGGCTCAAAGGGCTAGGCATGTTAATGGAAGGCTCTTGAATAGGCTCAAGGATATGCGAACCATATGATGAGATTATGACCTTTGGAAGTTTTTTGGTAGGCTCATAAATTGGTGTTTGACATGGCGGTAGTTTATTCCTAGCTAGTAGCCAATGGATCACATCCTTCGCAAGGGTATGAGTGGATGGGAAATATAATGGATGAGCAATAATAGCGGATGATGTTGCAGGCTTAGGACTAGGATTAGGCTGAGGGCTAATTGGATTGGATGGATTAGGATTTGGATTAGATGGGGGTGACATATGGGATTTGAATGATGTGGCATGATTTCTCATTATAGGTAGGTACACCTTGTAAACAATTGGGACAAATATTGGGCATTGATTTGTATTATGGCCTTTGGTCCTATGGTATGCACAATAATCATGTTCATCATATGGACTTTCTTCACATGGTTTGACTTCAGGAAGTTCAATGAGTTTTGCTTCAAGCATTCTTTGTAAAACTATCTCAGTCGCATCCTTTGGTGAAGGATTAGAATGAGATGGTGATGAAGGTAATGAAGGGCTTGGTGATTTGGAAGGTTGATGGACCAATGGACTAGGAGTAGGATCACATGGTGGTGTTGGGATAGGACTTGTTGGCTTATATGTTGGCATGTGATTGGATGGTGGTGGCCACTCTAGATTGGTATCTCCCTTGTCAAAGGTTATTAGATCTTGCATAGGATAACTTGGACTCATTTGATTTATGTACAAGGGGCCATTGGGATTTGGATATGATTCTTGTTGGAAAGGTGGATTTAGGCTCACTTGTGCTTGTTGTGGAGGCCATTGATAGTCTTGGAAGCTAGGTGTAATGATAGGATATGTAGACAAAATATTTTGAGGTGGACCCAAAGATGAGGGCATTTGATCTTGTTGGCAAGGTTGACTTGTGCTCACTTGATTTATATACAAAAGGCCATTTGGACTTGGATGTTGTTCTTGTAATATCACTTGATTGCTTTGTGGATGGGCTTGGTAGTGCATTGGAATGTCAGCATGAGGGATTAGATAAGCTTGAGGTGGATATTCATAGGTTGATGTGGTATTGACTTGGTGGATAGGTAGATTAGGTTGATAGGAAGTGGATGGATATGACATGTGACTAGATGGATTAGGTTGATAGGAAGTGGATGGATATGACATGTGGCTATGAGCTAGATTAGGTTGGTATGAAGTGGATGGATATGACATGTGGCTATGAGGTGGATTAGGTTGGTAGTGAATGGCTAAGGATTGTTGTGCTTGTCGAGCTTGACTAGTGGCTAAAAGGTGTTGGACTTTGGCTATGGAGTGTTGCAGTTGAGGTGATTGGCTTGCATGGGGTTGAGCTCTTTGGAGGAAGAATTGTAATATTTCAATGGCATCTTGGTTTAGGGGTTGTGATTCTTGATAAAGATTTTGGAGGAATCTTTAGAATTTGATTTCTAGGTCCTCTAGTGTAGACATGTTGTCACCAAGTGTTTGTCTTAAGTCCTTTTAGCAAGTGCTTGTTTAGGGATTTGGATGATGATGTGGATTGTTTGGATGATGTGGATGAAATTGAGTTGGATATGATGTGTGTTGACTAGGATGAATGTTTAGATTGATTTGTTTATGTGCTTGGTGTTTAGAGCTTGATTTGGTAATGTTCAAACAAATGATTATGCATATACACACATGAATCACTCATGCAAGACACATAAGCAAGTTTAATTTTGAAAATAAAATGTGATGATTAAGCAAGCACACATGGAAGACACATCACAAGCCTAATGTCTAGTCAAGTGGGTATGGCCAATTAGGTTTTGGGCTATGTTTACACAAGGTTGACTAGGAATTTGAAAGCGAAATCCTACCACACAGCCGGGAGAAAGGGGTAACCCACCCTTCACCTTCACTTCCCAAAGGTATAAAGTTCTTTGGGGCTTAGCCAACAGTGACAAGATTTTAACTGCCAATGAGGGTGTCTTTTGATTCAGCCTCGATTGAGGTCGTCCCTTGGAGTGGTGTGTCTCTAAGCAGGCCTCCTAGATAGGGTTTACAAAAGCAAACCAAGTGAGCTATCACTTGATTCACACTCGCAGTTGTTAATTGACCCTTTAGAAATAAAATGTGTGGAAGACAATTCAACCACTTGTTTGTTTTAAAGCCCAAATCTAAATGTGATGAAAGACAATGGTTTGTTTTAGCCCAATTTTTTTGGATGTGAATTTGCAAACAATTGTTCGTTTTAAGCCCAAAATCCAAATGTGTTTGCAAACAAGATTAGAAGATAAGAGATGAAATGATTGCACCTGGTTAATTTGCTATCCAATTTTCTATAGATGTTGATGCCAATGTTGCTCCAGCTCCTTATGATCACCTACAACATAAAAAAAATGATATTATAATGCAGGCATAAAAAATAGGCTCATTAGGCAAGGAAAATTGTAATTTTAGATGCATAGCCGAATTAGATTTGATTATTTCGATACATTTTTGGTTCAAAAATTAAAAAATCAAAGAAGAGACCCCTATTAATTTTTAGAGAGCTTTTCGAAAATGTAAAGAAATCAGAAAGATTCCCTGATTTGCACCCAGAAATGCGGATTTATGGAAACGGTATAGTCAGCAAAGATCTAATTTTTTTGCACTGTAAACGACCTGCAAATTAAATCTATAAAACATAGACCCCCATTAAAATTTTGAGAGCTTTCCAGAAATATAAAAATTTCTAAAAAATTTGCTGATTTGCACCCAAAATTGTGATTTTATGAAAAAACATAAAAACATGATAAATCCCACAAAAATCACGATAAACCCAACATTTTTCTGCTGTAGCTTCCTTATATCATGGACAAACTTTTATTAAAATCTTGTAAAAAAATTTATAGCCGTTTCGAAGGTATGATGAAATCTTTAAAACCTAGGGTTTTGTCCAAAAAGTAGCAGATCTGCAACAAAAAGTTAATTAAACCTACAAAACTCAACAATGGAGGTTAGATGAATGCAAATTTTTACTACAAAAACCTTCAAAAAAGATCGAGCGAAGTGAGTCCCACCGGGCGTGCCAAAATGTATATTCAAAAATTTGGATTTATAAATGGAAATGATCAAATAATTGAAATGCATAACCTAAACCCAAATAATTCAATACCTCGAAGATGCAAGATGAGCTTGATTGATTGATCACTTTGTTGTGTTGATTGCTCGATTCCGCAACATAACATTGATAGAGAGATAGGTGATTGATAGATGCAAGCTAGATGGATTGAAGATGATGGATGATGGTTTGAGATGAAAATTTAGCAGAGTGAGGTTGCATGAAGATGAATCATGAAATTCTCCAATGTCTCCCTCTTAATCTCCTCTCTAATGTCTTCTCTAATGTCTTCTCTAATCTCTTTTCTAATGTCTTCTCTAATGTCCCAAATCTCCACGCTATGCTCAATTTATCTCCATTGCTCTTCTCCACCTCGCATGAGCATACAAGATTTTGAAGGATTATTGTTAGAAGAATGTTGGGTGCTCACTTCTATAGCATAACATTAAGATGAAAATACTAGAATGAATGATAGATGAAGGATGCAAAGGCTCTAATGATATTTCAACAGCATGTGGATACTTGAGGATCAATGCATCTTAGAAAATTTGGCAGAATAAGGGTACTTGAGGCTCAATGCATTCTAATGGCTTATGAGGGGGTTGATTTATAGAATTGGCTTGGTTCAAATGGATGGCTAGGATCAATTAGGGCTTTAGATGAAATGGATGGATAAGATTAAGTTAGGTTTCCTTGCACATTAAGAAATTGTAGTCATGTGACATGTGGCAAGGGAAGATAAGGCTTAGGTGTGCTTGTGTAGATAAATACTAAAATTAGGTCCCATTAGTTGTGCATGTGAAAGATAAAAGTTATAACACATGATTGACTGGACAAGTGTTGGAATGTGGTGAAAGATGAGGACTTAATTCAAATAAAATATTTGAATTAGTTGTGATATAGTTGGAAATTACTTAAATAAATAAAATTTATTTAATTAATTGGATAAATGAATAGGATGGGATAAGATATGATGTGGAAATTAATTAAATAAATAAAATTTATTTAATTAATTAGAAAGTGGGATAAGATAAATGAGATTATGCATGTGAAATTAATTAAATAAATAAAATTTATTTAATTAATTAGCTTAATGGATTAGGGAAATTAGGACAAAATGCTACAAGATGTCTAGGATAATGTTTTTAACTAGGTGTTGCTAGACATGGACAAAGTTGGGACAATTTTGGGTGTCTACAATGAGGCATCTAACAAGATTAAGTTCACCAACCAAACAAAACCAAACCTAATTTCCTTATATGGTTTCAAACCCAAAACTTAATCAATGTTTTGAACACCCATTATCAAGTTACATCACATATCTCAAACTCAACCTTGACTTCTTTGGACTATGTGCCTCAAAAATGACCTTTTTTGGTTGTCCTAAAAGGGCTAATTAGGCCCATATTACAATGGAACTAGCCTTTAAACTTTCCACAGACCCCTAAACTTGTTGGGGCAACATTCTTCATGTGTCCAAACCCTCAAAAACATAATTTGTTTCAGGAGAAACATTCACCTACATACCAAACCACAAAACCCTTAGTTTGGGCAAAATTGAGGAGGGTTTATTGAAAATTATGGTTCCTGACACTTTCTCCTTAGACCACTACTTCAAACACCTTATAATACACCTGCACATGCTCACAAAACCATCAGACAAACATTTTCTTTTGATATTTTGTCAAATACCCTCTTTGGTTCCTCTTTCCCACATGAAAACACTCTTTAAAACCCTAGGGCATCACACTAAAACGACACCAACTGATCTTCTCTACCTACCAAATCACGAGAACACTTAGATTACTATTTGAAGATCATTCCACTGAGATACAAGTCATGATAGTAGGTGGAATGACTAAAACATTGTTCAAACCCCAACCAGAGCCCTCACTGGCCTTATATAGGCAGTTTCAGAAATTTGGTTAAATCTCCCTCTAAACCTAATGAAAAACTCTCAAACTTGATTCAAAAGAAAGTTAACATAGACCTAGGTAACACATCAAATGAATTTTAAGTCTAGACAATACTGTACATGGCCATAGTACGGTCTGAAGCAGAGAAAATGTAGAGAAAAACGTGGTTACAACAAAAAAATAGAGTAAATGTTGTTCTTTCTTCATCAAAATTTGTGTCTTCTTCCTTGTGTCTTCATTTGGATACTTATTACATCATTTGTCAACCGTTTTCCAACTAATCCAACCACATTTTTGGAGGATATGACCATTGGATTTGTTTTAAAATGGACAAAACATGTAATTTGCATAAGCAATATTATGACACTTGACAAAACTTAACTACTTGACCCCCTTAAAGGACTCTAAGACATACAAATGGTCTTTTATATACCTTATTACATAAAAATAGGATTCCACACATGGAAAGAAACATTTGAACTCATTTACATTGCATTTGCCATAATTGGCCTCAAGGGACTAGGTGCTCCTGCACCATTTATGACTTTGTATGTTCAAGTGTATACTACATGACTTATATGTGTGTTCAAATGCATACTCCATGACTTATGTATGTTCAAGTTATCTTGATATGAGGTGTCTTATTCAGAAGTTTGTAAAACCTTGTTATTCATTCTGACTGTGCTATTCATTGTCATTATAAAATTTCTAATAATCATTTTCTTATTCTTCATGCTTGTAGAAATCATCATCATGCCGAGGAAATGAGCAAAGACTCTAACACCAGAAGAGCGTGAAGTTGAGAATGAGAGGAAAAGAGAAAGAATGAGGCAAATTTGGGAAAGTAGGAAATTGTCAACCATACAAGAAGACATTCCACCATTGCCAATTAAAGAGGAATGTGACACGTCTAATGAAGCTAAGAGAGAGATGGAATTGGCAGCACAAAGGGAATGAATGCAAAACCTTTGTGCAATGAGGAAAGTGAATCTCCAAGTTGGAGGCACTCCATCATCCACAGGTCAAGTTAAAGGAACACCATCATTAGCTTCTCGAATTAGAGACACTCCATCTTTCACAGGTGAAGTAGAGGGCACATTTGCATTTTCTTTTCAAGTTGGTGACACACCATCATTCACACCTCAAGTTGAAGGCACATCATTTTCAACCTTTTCACCTCCAATCGAAGGTATGTCATCTATCCCATCTCAAGTAAATATTGAAGAAATTTCTAATGTTCAGTCTACTTTACCAAATAAAACGCCTCCTAGAATTTTGCATAAGAGGCCTAAGTTTCTAATTGATATTGATGAGAATGTATTGGAGCCCATGCAGGATAAGATTCCCATGTGCACTTGCCAAAGATATGCAAATAAGATATGGAAATTATTCTTTGAGAATTTAAATGAAACCGGAAGATGTCAACTCTTTGTTGAACTAATGAGAAATCTGAAATTTAGGCCCACTATGAAGATTCTTGGCCTAAGAACATTGAATGCATCAAGTGAAAAATCAATTGTCAAGAATCTAATGAGTGTGTATGAGAGTGTGGGTTCCACCTCATGTACCAAGGATAGTAATGTCACATGACGTGTCATTACATCAACAATTGTAAGCCATCAAACAAAAAAACCTTGCCTCATTAGAAAGACAAGTCAAGCATTGAAAATAAATAAAAAAACTCTAATGTGAGCCATTAGAAGATGTCAAAGAGTTGAGGATCCAAACACTAATGAATTGTGGGCATTCTCTGGGAGACTCCCACATAAAGATAAAGTTGTTGTCGAAGCTTTGAGATCACTAATTGAAGACTTTTGGAAGAATTACACAAGGGTATCTCTGAATCAAAGGGATGTGGTAAGGAGAATCGGTAGTCGAAACTATGAGCCACATCCAAAGCATTTTTTGGATATGACTCAAACACAATTTTTTGGTAAATTTTTAGAGAAGTATCCTCAAATTAAAATTTCTCAAAGATAATTTGAAATGCTAAAACCTTTCTTTGTCAAAATAAATCACACACGTACTACTTGTTGTAGATTACATATTGAATTTTCTAACCATTTTGATGTTTATTGGTCTATATGTTTAGATTTGCATACTAACAATGTTTTGTAGGATTGTGGCATACATGCCCCACCAACTACCTCAAGAGACTTCATATCAATGATTATATGTGATAGAGAAGAAAGTCAAATATTCTACAGGAAATTATGCTTGGATGGCACATGTCAGCATTGTGGTGGCTTGCAACGTATGCCAATATGTGAACATATGGAAAGAACACATGCGGTTGGAAACAAACTAGTAGAGTTCGGCAAGTATAAAATAGTGGCATACAATACAAGAGATGGTGAAGAAGTAAAGAGGTGTGAAATATTATTCCGAAGATTCCAGTGTATCAGTTTATGCTTATATTTCGTGACAACATAGTGTATGAGTATGTAAGACATGCCCATAGAGCTCGATGGTTGGACTTGCAATTCAAGTTATGCAAGGACACATTTCTAGTTGGTAGCATTATTTCAACCGTTGACTTTGTAGAGAACTATAGTCTACAACCACAGTGTGAGGTGCAATCCCAATATTATAACTCGATACAGGTTTCTATATTTGTGCACATCACATTCATTCATGTGAATGATAGTATAGAGGATGACAGAAAGATCATAAGGGAGTATCATTTTTATATAAGCAATGATTGTACACGTTCCGCGGAGTTCATGCAAGGTTGTTTTCAGGTGTTCTACAATGATCTAGCTAGAAGGGGCATATCATTCAGTCAACATATCATATGGTCGGATAACTATACATCACAATTCAAGAACTCGTGGAATTTCTATTGGCTGAGTAGGAGGCATATTATTACAGGTGTTCAACATATGTGGAACTTTTCTGAGGTTGGGCATGGAAAGGGGGAGCATGATGGTGTAGGAGTGTGTATCAAAAGAGCCATAGCACGAGAATAATTAAAGTATAAAGACAATGCAAAGTTGACAGATGCAAAATCAATCATTGAGTGGTGTAATGCTTCGATGGGTCCAGGGAATGAAGGTAAGTCTTCAGTTCGTAGATTTTTTTGGTTGATAGATGATACTAACATTGAACCATATGAGGACTATTGTACACTAACAAGATCAAGTGAGCTACACTCTATCAGAAGCTCAATTGCAGGTTCATGGAGTATACATACACAGAAGATGGTGTGCTTTTGTTCTCCATGTACAATTCAAGCCTGGAAGAAGTGTGAGTCACATGAGTGGGTTGACAAATGGTAGTTTAGTTATCTTAGCCCACTTGACACATATCGACCCCCGATGACACTAGAATTGATAGAGATGGAATCGTCAGTTGACTTTGACCACATATCAGATCTAGTTCAACTAGATAATATATCTACTTGCATAGTTAAATTTGAAATTCCTAATGTTATTGTAAACTTTGTAGTATTTTTGTAATGTTGACTAATTTCATCTAATTTTTTGCACATATCATTGTAGGGCATGTTTATGTAGTTATTAGAGATGAAGATAACGAAGAGGGAACATATTATTACTTGTGTCATTGTGTTGAGGCCAAAAAGAAATTTGAGGCCCCAATTACAGATGGAGTAAACATCAAATACCCTACAGGCTTAGTGGTTGTTACTGGAAGATGGCTTAGAAGGTACCCACATAAGAGTGTTAATGTTTGGCTATTTGAGGACTTTGACATGCATCAGAAGATTCTTCATTACTCTAACCTTATCGTGGCAACCAATGTTCATTTGATACAATATCGAGATAGACCTTTGAATGAGACCTTGTGGAAGGTGCATGACTCTGACCATGAGGCAATACTTGACAAAATAAAGAGTAGAGAAGACCCAGAAGGTTCATTGGATTAATTTGTATAAGTACACATAAAACTTTCCTAGATGGTTACTTGTACTTTGTTTTGTATATAAGTAGTAGTGTGAATTGCTTCCCTCTAGTATATTTATGTTTAGTCAATTTTTCTTTTTGATGCTTCTCACAGGAGGTCATAACTCCAGTCCATCCAACTATGGACAAAGAAGCTCAAGAAAAGATGATGGAGAGTGATCATCAGATGGCGGTAAGTGATCGATTGCATAAGTAATGTTATATATTTCATGTACATTTTGTTATAGTAATGTGCATATTGTTTGATTGTATTAACAGGTGGAGCTGCATGAGCTTTTACTGTCGAAGAGGTCTACTTGATGACAGAGAGAGGATGAGTCATGGATATTTTTGTATATATGCTTGTATGGCTTTGTTTGGACATGCCTATATGGTTTTGTATGTAAACTAGATGTTATGTTCATGACATTATGTATACGACAGTTTATATTAAATATTTAATATGATGATAAATTATCCTTGAGTAGTGGTATGAATTGTGGGCAGTGAAGGCCTCATGTTTCGTTTGATTTGTTTTCTATGGTATACATTTGATGTTTGCATCATCATCATGTTATGCTTCATGGGGTTAGATCTAAGTAATGGATGAAGTTGATCCTAATTGGTCTTAATCCTATTCACTCATGTTTCACTCATGACATATCAAGATTCATGTCACAGGGTTTGGAAGTTAGTTCATAACATTCATGTTTATCATGTTACAATAGTAGGACATAGATGCTTATGTCATTGGTTCATGCCATTGGATCATTAGATTTGGTTGTGGTTTTTCATCATAACATGTCATGCTTTCAGGAGTTAGATTGGGTTGTGGTTCTTCCTCATGACAGTAGTTTGTTCATGTCTTCATGCTTCTTTGTCCTCCATGTCTTTAGTGTTCTCAGTGTCTTCATGTGTCAAAGATTTCTTCAAATGCATTCTTGCAACGAGCTTCAGTTCATGTAGTGGAAAGGTGCTAGGAGTGACATTTTGCATTCCATAGCTCGTGGGGCCGAACGGACTTTGCCAACGCATCAGGGTGGGTGAGTAAATACCAAGGGAGGTCTTATTTCATATGCCAAGCACTGCAGTTGTTGGGGGCAGTAAGCTACTGACAAAGTCCCTTAAGATCCCTAAGATGAAAAAATTGCCAAACTTTGACGGGACAGTTCTCAAAATTTGTGGTAGGTGGGAACGTTCCATTTGGACCTACAGGTGTAGGTGGGGTTTGTCTACAATAACATCTCTCAGTTTCATTCAACTCCTGTTTGTTTGACCGTGCCAGAATCAAACGCATTCATGCAAAATGCTTTAGTTTCATGTAACTTGGAAAGGTGCTAGGAGTGACATTTTGTATTCCATAGCTCGTGGGGGCCGAACAAACTTCACCAATGTGTTAGGGTGGGTGGGTAAATGCCAGGGGACATCTTGTTTCATGTGCCAAGCACCACAGTCATTCGGGGCAGTAGGCTACCGACAAAGTCCCTTAAGATCCCTAAGACAAAAAAATTACCAAACTTTGATGGGACAGTTCTCAGAATTCGTGGTAGTTGGTAATATTCTATTTGGACCTACAGGTGTAGGTGGGGTCTGTCCACAATAACCTCTCTCAATTTTGTGCAACTCCTGTCCTTTTGACCGTGCCAAAATCAAACGCATTCTTGCAAAATGCTTCAATTTCATGTAGTGGAAAGGTGCTAGGAGTGACATTTTGCATTCCATAGCTCATGGGACTGAACGGACTTTGCCAATGCATCGAGGTGGGTGGGTAAATACCAAGGGAGGTCTCATTTCATGTGCCAAGTGTCGTAGTCGTTCAGGGCAACAGGCTACCGACAAAGTCCCTTAAGCTCCCTAAGATGAAAAAACTACCAAACTTTGATGGGACAGTTCTCAGAATTCATGGAAGCTGGAATGTTTTGTTTGGACCTACAGGTGCATGTGGAGTCCGTCTACAATAACCTCTCTCAATTTCATTCAACTCCTATCTTTTTGACTGTACTAGAATCAAATGCATTCTTGTAAAATGCTTCAGTTTCATGCAATGGAAAGGTTGCCATGTGCCATATTTTTTGTTCTTCTCATTGTGGGGCTGAACAGACTACGCCAACATGTCGGGGTGGGTGGGTAAATGGTAGGGAAGGTCTCATTTCATGTACCAAGCATCCAGTCGTTCTGGCCTGCAAGCTACCGAGACCTATCACTTTTCAAGTTTACCGGTAGCTTGCAGCCTAGAACGACTGAGAGACTTGGCGCATGAAACAATACCTTCCCTAGAATTTACCCACCCACCCTGATGTGTTGGCATAGTCTGTTCGGCCCCATGATGACCAGAACAAAAAATATGGCACCTAGCAACCTTTCCATTACATGAAACTGAAGCATTTTGCAAGAATGCATTTGATTTTGGTACGATCAAATGGATAGGAGTTGAACAAAACCAAGTGAGGTTATTGTAGACAGATCCACATGCACATGTAGATCCAAACAAAACGTTCCCAACTACCATGAATTTTGAGAATTGTCCCATCAAAGTTTGGCAGTTTTTTCGTCTTAGGGAGCTTAAGGGACTTTACTGGTAGCCTGCTGCCCCGAATGACTGCGATGCTTGGCACACGAAGTGAGACCTCCCATGGCATTTACCCATCCACTCTGATGCGTTGGGGAAGTTTGTTCAGCCCCACAAGCTATGGAATGCAAAATGTCACTCCTAGCACCTTTCCACTACATGAAATTGAAGCATTTTGGAAGAATGCATTTGATTCTGGCACGGTCAAATGGACAGGAGTTGAACGAAACCGAAAGACGTTATTATGGATAGACCCCACCTGCACCTGTAGGTCCAAATGAAACATTCCCAGCTACCACAAATTTTGAGAATTGTCCCATCAAAGTTTGGCAATTTTTTCGTCTTAGGGATCTTAAGGGACTTTGTCAATAGCCTACTGCCCTAAACGACTGCAGCGGTTGGCACATGAAATGAGACCTCCCCTGGCATTTACCCACCCACCCCAATGTGTTGGTGAAGTCCGTTCAGGCCAACAAGCTATGGAATGTAAAATGTCACTCCTAGCACCTTTCCACTGCATGAAACTGAAGCATTTTGTACGAATATGTTTGATTCTAGCACGGTCAAATGGACAAGAGTTGAATGAAACTGAGAGAGGTTATTGTAGATGGAATCCACATGCACTTGTAGGTCCAAACAAAACCTTCCCAGCCACCACAAATTCTAAGAACTGTCCCGTTAAAGTTTGGCAATTTTTTCATCTTAGGGATCTCAAGGGACTTTACTGATAGCCTACTTCCCCGAACAACTGCGGTGCTTGGCACATGAAACGAGACCTCCCCTAGCATTTACCCACCCACCCTGACACGATGGTGAAGTCCATTCAGCCCCACGAGCTATGGAATGCAAAATGTCACTCCTAACACTTTTCCACTGTATACATGTTGACAACTTTTGTAAAATGAACTCAAAATGACTCTATTGACCTTGCACATGGTCTATTATGACCTTATTAGACCAAAACAAACTCAATTACATGTGTATCAAACAACCTTGAAAGTGCCTAGTGTCAACCTTCATACTTTTCATGTTTCAATCAAGCCTAATCTAGTAGGACATTAGACCCTATTTTTGGGGTTTTTCTCTCAAACTTTCCAAAAGACCTCCCAAACTAAATACATATTTAGATACTCATTTCCAAGTTACATAACATGTCTCAAAACCAATAGTGACTCCTTTGGACCATGTACCTCAAAAATGACATTTTTCGCTATCTAAAATAGGCTAATTAAGCCTAGTTTGTCAAGAAACATACCTCTAAACATCCAACAACCCCCTAGACTTGATGGGGCAGCATCTCCCATGTGTCGAAACTCACAAAACCACAATTAGTTTCAGGCTAAACCCTCACTAACATACCAAACCCCAAAAATCCTTAATCTAGGCCAATTTGAGGAGGGTTTATTGAAACTCTACCTTCCACACACTCTCATACTTTGCCAACACTTGGAACACTTCAAAAATGGTCTGCATATGCTTTAGGAACCATCTCTTAGTACTTTCTAACCTTCTTTTAACAAACCCTAGCCTAAAACCACCCTTTCTTGCTTGGAAACAAGGTAAAACTTGCCTAGGACAACACCATAGTTTGGTCAAACTCCATCTCCTACTTTCCTGACTTCATGGGCATATAAAACACATCCAAACCAAACCATTCCACTGAGTTATAGGGTCATACAACAAGTGGAATGGTCTGAAACATCCCTTTACGCAAGCAGTTTTAGAAAAATAAAGATATCTCACTCAAAACTTAATGGTTTCTCATCAAACCAAGTGCATTTAAAAGTTAAGACATACCACTACCACTTCCAATAGATTTTAGCACATGGATGGGCCATACAGGTTCTTGGTATGGCCTGGAACAGAGTTTTTGTAGAAAAAATTAAAAAAAAACTAAATTTTTATTTAAATTTTGTAATACAAAACTCATCTCCCTTCTCTCCTCGAGGTATGTGAGGGTTTTAATACATGTTTTAAGTAGTTCCAAATGACCTACAACTACCACAACCAACCACATGGTCATTTTCCAACTCTCCAATACATGTATACATTGCATTTTCAAAACAACCCTTAGAAACATTTGCATTACACGACTTTTATTTGACTAAACATGACTCAACATGACTCCAAAACATAGAAAATTGGTCATCTTGACCTTATTACATGTATTTGTTGGCAAGAGACACTATATGGATTCATGATTGTTGTCATTGATGGCAACAAAGTTCATCCCACACATCCACAGGACATAGTGTGTCTCTACCGGAAGTCAGAGTGAAGAATGTTGTGGTCCGGTAAACAAGAACAGAGCATGTGGCGAGGTCTGATAGACATGTCTGGATCTCTTAGAGGAAGTATCTGGGTGAAGTGCAGATTTGGGGAAGTCAAGAGGACTACCTTGAGTGATAGATTCCAAGGATTTAGCCTCCGGTGATAGATGAGGAAAAAGATATGAATACTTGAGTACCGGTTCCTAAGTGACAGTGTGAACAGAGGAAGAACTGACTGACAGAACATCAGACTATTTTTTAGATGTGTTACTGATGGTGGTAAAGGTTATGAAGGCATGAATTATGTTTGGTCGACATGATTAATGATTTCTACAAGTATATGCTTGATCCGCATTACTTGATGTGCAAGGATTCAATCGATAGATCAGAGTTTCTGAAAAGATTGACTATTCTAGGTGTTGACTAGAAAGATGATGAAATCACTTGTGCAGATATATATATACACGATGGATTTAGTTGTGAGGTGTGTCGTTGTTGTTAGTGAGGTGCGAATAAAAGTAGAAGAGCAGAGCTAAAGCAGTAAGGAAGGTCTGGTATGTGAAGGAAAGTAGCTTAAGAGAAGAGGAAAGACGAAGTGCAGTAGATCAGTGTACTAAGCCTAACCGGAACTAAACTCTAGCATATGTAGAGGCTCCCAAATTAGTTCAAGTATTGTATAACACTCTTTTTGTAGACAGTGAGTCTCTTGTAGGCAGTGTGCCTCTTGTGAGCAGTGTGCTCGGGCAGTGAGCCCTAATTGGCAAGTGCCATTTTGTTTTTCTATTCTTCTAACAGAGAATACAATCTTGGGTTAATCACCCCGTGGTTTTCTCCCTTAACAGGGTTTCCACGTCAAAAATATTGTGTCATGTGTATTTCCTTTTCATGGTTATGTTTGCTTGTTTGAATTAATGTTGCATTAATTAATAAGAAAGTTCAAAAAGCAGAAATAATTAGGATAACTGATTCACCCCCCTATCAGTTATCAACAATTGGTATCAGAGCTAAGTTCCTCCTAATAGAGTCTAACAGCTCAAGGAAGATCTGGGAATCCAAATGGATGCATATGGTTTAAGGGAGCAACTCAAGACTGCCCTTGAAGATCTTGAACAATCAAACTCTGAAGTCAATGAATTAAAGGAAAGACTCAAACAGGCTGATGTTTTCATGAGAGAACTAAAAGACAAATTAAGTCTCTCTATGAAAAAGAGAAAGGAGCTGCTTCAGCAATTGGCAAGTCAAGGTGAAGCAAATGATGCAAATGAAGAGCTGAAGGAGAAAACCAAGTTATGTGAAAAGTTATCAAAAGAAATCATTATGGTAAGACATGAAATGGAATCAGGAGTTATGAAGTTTACCCAAGAAGTTGAAGAGAAAAGAAAAACTGAAGATAATCTAAGACAATATCTCAAGGAGAAATCATAAGATTGCCACCAAATGGATAGAATTATCAAACATCTTGAATTTGATCTTGAAGATGCTAAAGAAAATGAAGAAAAACTTGAGGATCAAATTGTCTCTCTCAAAAAGGATCTTCAAACAACAAATGAATATAAAGAGAAATTCAAGATAAGTTCTGCTCAACTTGAAGTTCTTCTTGGAAGTCAAAAGAGGGCAGATGACAAGTGTGGTTTGGGATATGAGAAAGGAGAAAGCTCCGAATCTGGTTAGAAGAATTTTGGATCAAAAAATCTAAGGAACAAGCCTAGAAGATCTCCGGTAAGACAACCCAATGCTCAAAGATATCCGTCCTTCAATGGATACTGCAACAGCTACAATCACTTTGGTCACAAAGCTAATTAGTGCAGAAAGAGAATGAATTAGATTAATTCATCCTTCTCTGGACAGTGTTTTAACTGCAAAAGGTATGGTCACAAATTTCATGAATGCAGAAATATGCAAATGAACAAATCATTCAATGGTAGATTTTTTGCATGCAATAGAATAGGTCATATGGCTAATCAATGCAGATTAAGAGGATATCAATCAAATATGCAGAGAAATGTTGTTTGCCAAATTTGCAATAGATCCGTTCATATTGTAAAATTCTGTAGAAGCAAGAATTAGGACAAAAGAGGTCCAGTATATCATAATCAGAATCAAGATAAGGGTAAACAAAAGGTGAATGCGGATGAAATTAAAAGTGAGATGAACAAGATTTGGGTGAAGAAAAGTACAGAGAATGTAGAGGTTAGATCCACACCAGACTCTGGTGCTGATATTCCTTCCAGAAATTAAAAGGTGAGCTCTGGCTCAGGGGGAGACACAAAGAAAACCTTGTTCCCCCAGCCAGTCAATTGGTGCCAGAACTGGCACAAGAAGAGTTACGGATTGAAGGGTTCATAAGGGAAATATCCAAACAAACTATGGTTAAGATTTGGTAGATCCGCAAGATGTTTAAAGATCAGGATTGATCTGGTTCTTCAAGTCACCCGAATAAGGCAAACCGGAATAACTTAGGTCGAGCATTTATTGCAACCTGACATTAGGGTTTGCGGAGCAATATAAGGGTTTTCTCACTAAGCATTTGTTCATTCTGCATTCAAGAAGAAAAGAAAAGGAGCTCTGCAAACAACTTCTCCTAAAAGATCAAGACGATTCTTCATACAACTCAATCCGGACTTCATCGTGTGCCCTAAACTGCATAAAAGGTATTCTTCGTTCTTGATATCCTTCAGTAAGATTGTTTGATGATGGCTACTCCAAATATAGTAAAGATTTCTGATAGACCTCGCCCCACATTTAAGAAACATCCATACAAATCCTTGGAGGTAGATCCCCTAGGAGCATTTTCTAGTGTTCCGCATGGCGTATTACATACAAAAGATATTAGGGTTTACATACACGCAAATGTTGAAGAGTTTGGGGAATTCAAACTAAGAGATATCTATCACAAACAACTGTTAGATGATTCATTTGAGCTCAAACCCCAATACAAGGGCCTCCGAAATAAGCACTTTGCACAATACATACATTTCCCCTATTTTATTGAGGATGAATAGGTTAGGTACATTTTGAGTAGAATACATGACAACTTCATGTGGTTAAATGGACCATTCAAAATCACAAAAGATGCCATTAGGGTAGTTACCGGATTACACTCATCCAGTGGGATTCCTGTTCTTAAATCTGTGAAGAATCAAACTGTGAGTGAGGCTACCGGATCCAAGTTTGACAAAAGAGCAATGACAATCGATGACATCTCTGATCCAGATGTCAAGTTTACCTCCATGATCATTGGATATAAAATATATCATTCTAGCAGGGAAAATTCTGTACCTAGAACTGCCATCTACACAGCTTATGAAATGCTAAGAAAGGATGCAGACTATGATCTTTGTCAGCTTCTCTTGAACCAACTCTTGGAGAATCTACAGAAAATAAAGAAAGATAAAAAGAATTCATTCAAGTATGGTGGATTAATAATGTGCTTATTCTTCTACTTTATGAATGAGCTTCCCGGATCTAGTGGCTGGGTGTGGGAGAATGATAGACCAGTAGCTATCCAAATCAAAGATTATTTGCATGGACTCGGTGATGAAAAAGCACAAAATACAGCTCTGTGGGGATATTTCAAGAATTTCCAGAACATGATGCAAGCAAGAGAAAGGATTCCCCAGTCTCTTGTTGAGAAATACAAAGACACAGTTTGTTTTATGGTAGAGATCAGTGCCTAATGGAGGCAGTAGAACCAAGAACTATATGGATCATGCCCACGGGGTATGAAGTTGATGAACAAATTGTGGAGCTGCATGTTCAACACATGCTAAGTCAGCCAAAGGATCCAAAGGCGGAGAGGTTTGGAACCTTTGAAGAGCTGAGTATAAAAGTTCATGTGGAACTTAGACAACCAGAAATGAAGAGGAAAGTAAGAAAAGAAGTTGAAGAAATTGCAAAAGGCTTAGGTATCTCAAAGGAGGCACTTGATGCCAACAGGGAAAAGAGGCAAAAGGCTGAGGAAGAGAAGAAAGAGGCAGAAAAGGAGAGGAAGGAAAGTGCTCCGGTAGAAACCTCAACTTGGACCAGATCATCAAAGAGATCTGCACCTATCATAGCCAAAAGCTCAAGAACATCAAAACCGGAAGTCCAGGCATCTGGCAAAGGAGAGAAAAGATCAAAGACAAAAGCCACAAGGGCTTATGCTAGTCAAAGAGATGAAGAGGAAACCGAATTAGATGAGGAGATAAAGAAACTAAAGAAGAAGAAGAAATCATCCGGTGAACACTCTACCAGTCAAGGAGAAGAAGAGAAGGAAGAGGAATTTGCTGAAAAACCCACTCTTTCCTTAGATGTTGTAGTGAAAACAGTCACTGTGGATGGGAATCTGCAACCCTTAATAGAATTTTATGATGAATATAATGAAGCAGATAAAAAGATTCTGGAGGAAGCCACAATTCAGTTTTTGAACACTTATAACAAAGCTTTTATTGAAATTATCTAATTCCCAAAAGCTTAGAGAAAAGACTTGAAATGAGGAAGAACAATGCTCGAGCAAAAGATCTCAAGATCCAGGAACAGGTCGCCATTCAGCTCTTCCCCTCAATCACTCTCTAGCAAATGAACATGATCTTTAAAGAGTGCAAGGATGAGTTCTAGAGCAAAGCCAGGATGAATTAGCTCATGCTTGGTGAAACCGACAAAGTGGCAAAAGAGACTGAAGAGATCCTCTGAAATGCTCTGAAAAAGTTCAACATTTCCATCACTGAGGACTGTGGTAAAGACAAGGACTCAGAATCCACTATTCTGGAAGAGGTGGCTCATGAACAATCAAATATCTCCCCTCCAGTTTCCCCTACAGCCTCCGAATCTAAAGGAGAAGACAAAATATAGGAGAAAGAAGCAGAAGTGAAGGAAAAAGAAGTTGACAATACCAAGGTTGCAGAGGGTGAGAAGACCTCAACAGAGAAGACCACAACTGCTAGTGGTAAGAATGTAGGAGAGAAAGCTCCAAGGGACAGCTCTAAGAATGCAGAAGAGAAGAAACATCTGTCTCTGGCAAGAGACACTGCACAAACTATCCAAGAATTCTTGGACAAAGAAACAATGGAGATTGATGAACTAGAGCTTCTACAAGGACCATTTAATTTTGATTCACTTTCTCTAGTATAGACAATGAAGATAGCCTCATTTGCTAATGCAAAGGCTAAAGAAAAACTCCTAAAGTCTCACATGGAAGACTGTGAGTTGATAGAAGCTGCTTCTGGAGTGCTAGAAAAGATTATGCCATCATTTCAGAAGGATCCCACAGCCTCCTCATCTAGTAATCTTAAAACTCTAGTCAGCAGCGTTAATACACATTTTGATTCTCTAGAGAAGTCAGCTGGAGAAAAGGTCTGGAAGAATTTTTTGGATAAGAGATTCTCAGAGGTACAAGGGTTGATAATTAATGATAGGAGAAATATGAATATTAGGATAAAGAGCTTAGAAAATGCTCTTAAAGATGGTGGAGAAGTATACAAATTTTTTATATCCTGGTCCAAAGCAACAGTGGAGATTGAGAAGAAATTGAAAGAACAGGAGGATAAACTGATAAAACTTTCTCAGAATTTTGATCCACTTACTACATCAATAATAAATCAAGAATGTCAAACGGTTGCAATTTTGAATGAGATTAAGAAGCTTGGAAAAGAGAAGAAAAATAGAATAAGCAGGTTGAGTGAGCTCAAAGGGATAATTGTCCCTAAGTTAGAGGCCATGCATGAGGTCATAAAAGAAGCTCAAATCACAGCCCAGACAAATGATCCAACAGATCTAAAAAGGTCAGATGTGTTTGCATTTCTATTGAGCAATCATATATCAATTTTGGACAGAATGAAGCAAAGTTGGGCTACAGAATTCATTCAACTGAAAACAACTTTTGCAGACATACTCCAGTATATGTAAGTATTCCATATGTATATCCTTATGCGGCTAAGTATAGTAAAATTTTTAAAAATTTTGGTATGCGGACCCTACCCTTTGCAATGATGTCAAAGGGGGAGTGAGGAGCAGTGAAAAATAAGGAATCCAACTAAGGGGGAGCTCCAGAAAATGTATATAAAAATTGAGCATCAGCCAAGGGGGAGCATAGTGTAAACACTTTGTCATTTTTCACTAAGTGTTGCCATCAATGCCAAAGGGTGAGATTGTTGGCAAGAGACACTATATGGATTCATGATTGTTGTCATTGATGGCAACAAAGTTCATCCCACACATCCGCAGGACATAGTGTGTCTCTACCAGAAGTCAGAGTGAAGCATGTTGTGGTTCGGTAAACAAGAACAGAGCATGTGGCGAGGTCCGACAGACAGGTCCGGATCTCTCAGAGGAAGTATCTAGGTGAAGTGCAGATTTGGGCAAGTCAAGAGAACTACCTTGAGTGATAGATTCCAAGGATTTAGCCTTCAGTGATAGATGAGGAAAAAGATATGAATACTTGAGTACCGAGTTTCGGAGTGACAGTGTGAACAGAGGAAGAACTGACTGACAGAACATCAGACTATTTTCTGGATGTGTTACTGATGGTGGTAAAGGTTATGAAGGCATGAATTATGTTTGGCCGACATGATTAATGATTTCTACAAGTATATGCTTGATCCGCATTACTTGATGTGCAAGGATTCAGTCGACAAATCAGAGTTTGTGAAAAGATTGACTATTCCGGGTGCCGACTAGAAAGATGATGAAATCACTTGTGCGGATATATATACATGATGGATTTAGTTGTGAGGTGTGTCGTTGTTGTTAGTGAGGTGCGAATAAAAGTAGAAGAGCAGAGCTGAAGCAGTAAGGAAGGTTCGGTATGTGAAAGAAAGTAGCTTAAGAGAAGAGGAAAGATGAAGTGCAGCAGATCAGTGTACTGAGCCTAACCGGAACTGAACTCCAGCATATGTAGATGCTCCCAAATCAGTTCAAGTATTGTATAACACTCTTTTTGTAGACAGTGAGTCTCTTGTAGGCAGTGTGCCTCTTGTGAGCAGTGCGCTAGGGCAGTGAGCCCTAATTGGCAAGTGCCATTTTGTTTTTCTATTCTTCTAATAGAGAATACAATCTTGGGTTAATCACCTCGTGGTTTTCTCCCTTAATAGGGTTTCCACATCAAAAATATTGTGTCATGTGTATTTCCTTTTCATGGTTATGTTTGCTTGTTTGAATTAATGTTGCATTGATTAATAAGAAAGTTTAGAAAGCAGAAATAATTAGGATAACTGATTCACCCCCCCTCTC
The DNA here is from genome assembly GCA_027924645.1 of Cunninghamia lanceolata. Classification (NCBI taxonomy): domain Eukaryota; kingdom Viridiplantae; phylum Streptophyta; class Pinopsida; order Cupressales; family Cupressaceae; genus Cunninghamia; species Cunninghamia lanceolata. The sequence continues at coordinate 9,971,648 of BSBN01000523.1, read as the reverse complement.
AGTTATCAACAGTATCATGGTCTACAATAACCTTATTTGATGCAAAAAGACTCAAATTACTTCAAAACATCCTAGATAAATAAAACATGACTCCAAACATGAATGACATTGGTCATTTGACCTTATTACATGCAAAATGGTGACACAAGACCATCAACTTGTCCTATGATGTCCTAGGACCTTGTTATGACATGTTTCTAGCTAATATTGGCTATGGCTAAGGTGCTCCTGCACCATGAAATACGTTTCCATGGTGTTGAGTCGTCCTCCTTACCTATTACATCACCCTTGTAGACATGTATGCAAAGGGTGGAAGCATAGACAAGGCACGTGAACTATTTGGCATGATGCCCCAAAGAAATGTCACCTCATTGAATGCAATGATTGCAAGATATGAACAAAATGGATTTTTTGATAAGCCATTAGAAACTTTCAAGCAAATGTGATTGGTGGATGGAAAGCAAACTTCCACAACCTTAGCTAGTATCCTCCTTGCCTATGCTAAAATGGACATCCATCAAAAGGATAAAACATATGGGAATTGTGTTAGATGTTGTAGTTGCAACTGCCCTTAGAGACATGTATGCAAAGTGTGGAAGCATGGACAAGGCACGTGAACTGTTTGGCATGATGCCTCAAAGAAACGTCGCCTCATGGAATACAATGATTGCAAGATATGAACAAAATGGATTTATTGATAAGCCTTTATAAAGTTCCAAGAAAATGCAATTGGTAAGTGTAAATACAAATTCCAAAACCTTAGAAATGGTATGTTTGGAGCACGGTATAGACATCCATCAAAGCATAAAGGATATAGGAATTTTGTCAAATGTCATAGTTGTAAGTACCTTGCAAGACATGTATGCAACTTGTGTGGAAGCATATATAATGAACATGAACTATTTGACACGATGCCTCAAAGAAATGTTGTCTCATGGAATGCAATGATTGCAAGATATGCACGAAATGGATTTTTCATAAGGCTTTAAAAACTCTCAAGCAAATGCACAAAAATAAATTTCAACCATTTACGCAAACTTTGGCACATCTAAAACTAAATTGCACAACATTAACCAACTTCCTCCTTTCCTATTCTATAATGGGATCTAGAGAACATGGTGTGGACAACCATCAAAGCATAAATGATATAGGAATTTTGTCACATGTATTGTATTTGAAAAGTTACCCTTGTAGACATGTATGGAAAGTATGGAAGCATAGACAAGGAATGTGAACTATTTGAAATGATGCCTCAAAGAAATGAACAGTCCCATAGAATTCAATGATTGTAAGATATGCACAAAATGGATTATTTGAAAACGATTTATAAACTTTCAAGCAAATGCAATTGGCACTTGTAATACCAAATTCCTGTAACAATAATTGATTATCATATTAAATATTTAATATAAATTGTCATATACATAATGTCATGAACATAACATCTAGTTTATATAAAAGGCCATATAGGTGTGTCCAAACAAAGCCATACAGGTAAATATACAAAAATATACATCAGATTAACATACAAAAGTATGTATACAAAAAGGTTCCCAAAAACTAGTTTCCTATGGACTTTTAGGAAATAATCGGTGGTCCTTCTTTGACTATGAAGATGGAGAGCCAGTCAGTGACACATCCTCTCTCTGCAGTCGAGTAGACCTCTTCGAATAAAGTTCATCCAGCTACAACTATTACTACAAACAAACAATATCTACATTAGTATAGAAAATGTATGAAATATATAACATCACATATGTAATTGATCACTTACCGCCAACCGATGATCACTCTCCATCATCTTGTCTCTCTCTTCGTCTGTAGTTGGATGGACTAGAGTTGTGACCTCCTGTGAGAAGCATCAAGAAGCAAAATTGACTAAACATAAATATCATTTATGTACATCAAATGACATGAGATAAAAAAAAGAAATACAAAATTATGATATTTTCATGTTATTGGCTCATACCTCAGTCAAAGGATTTGTAGACATCATGGCTGCATCAACGCCTATCTACGCTGACTCACGAAGATGAGGAGGAGTCTCCACTGTATTCAGCATCTAAAAATTAAGTTCAAGATTATTCAAACAAAATAAATACATAACATTATTTTAAAATTTTCATAATGATTAGAAATGGTTAAATTTTCCTCCGTAAAAGTGGTGGTTTAGCATCTAGGGGACCAAGGAAACCATGGAGGTGCTGGTGACTATTGAAATCATCAAATTGTCACAAAATAATATTACCATTAACATATCTACAATAATTACGAATATGTGATAAATTACATACTTACTGACTTGATCTCCTCTCATAACCCACCAATGGACGGCTAACGGAGGCAGGATGAAGACTCTGACCCTAGAATTTCATTACGCAAACAATTACATACATTATTTTTGACTTATAATATAGATAATCAGATAAAATTAATTACAAATTTCAAATAACAATATACTAAATCAAGATGAAACTTGTAACAAATTACCTGAGAGTCAATACCAAATGTATGCTGTAAGAGATTGTCACTGAGAACAAGATCATCCAATATGTCCTACTCCTGTGTCGCAGAGTCCTATCGTGCCTCCTGCATCCCATAATCACATAGGTTCCCACTTGTACTGCACAAATGTGGGGACACATGACGCCTACTACTCTCACCCTCATCGACTTGGGTAAAATCACCCGCATGCTGTGATAGAGTTTGGGTGAGAGTAGTCAGTGAATGTAAAGTCTCCAGCTCAACACTCTCCTTCAAAGCCAAAGGGAGTGACCTATGTTCTGGCCTTGCTCAGGGTATAGGTACATCCTGTTCATCTTGCTAAGCCTCGAGTCTATCTTGGGCAGAGCCACCACCTCTACCTTGGAACTCATGAATGTCAAAATAATTCAAAATCTTGTTGAGGATGAACTCGCAATAGAGTTTCCTCAAAAAATATTGTGGTACCTCATCATTGTTGCATGGCCACTCATCGAAGACCATGTACCATCTATCCCAAAAGTTTCGGGATATGTCATCATTCCTACACCAATATATAGGAAATCATTTGCAACTTTCCTCTAATGTTTGGCCGGTTTTGGGATTAATAAATTGTGCACATAATTGAGATTTTGTAATCTTTTCCTTCTTGACTTGTTCATATGACAACTTGTCGGGATAATATTGCCGACTCCTCTCCCTATAGTCTTAGAATTCGGTGATTTGTTTCATCACCAAATCCATGTGGGAAACAATCTCCTGTAGTGATTTTGCAAGTGCCCTCCTATGCTCAGTGGTTCCACTTGGATTGTTTAGGGTTTGAATAATAGTTTCAAGATGTTTCTTGTTTTCTTCTATTATCCCTAGGTAATGTTCTTGATCATCCCTTACATGAAAAGGAGGTGAAGGTGGGTTTTGAGGGTTTGGAGGGTTTTGGGGGTTGTTTTCACCCTCCTCAACTGGATTTAGGTTTTCTACTTCTCTAATAACTAACTGTAAATGCAATATAAAAACAAATCAAACATTGCAAAACTAAAAAATTGTTCTAAAAATAACAAAATCAGACAAACCCTACCTTCTTCCTATGCTGAAGCCTCCAAATTTGCATGACGATGTCTTTGGCGGCGAGGTGGCATTGTGAATTTCTTGTTTTCTCAAGTGCACTTGATTCAATGTCCTCTTTTCAACATGATCGCATTTTTTCTTGGTTTCTTTGCTGCTGTGAGGAGAAAAGTCACGTGGTGAATGAGCAGAAAATGGTTTTTTTTTGCTTTTATTAAAAGCAAAATGTGAGCGCGTTATAATGCGCTCGCATTTTGTTTTAATTTTGGAGATGGTGGTGACTTTTTGGTCCCCCATCTCCTTGCATTTACCCCTTGAATAGGAACAAACATAGAAAGAAGAAATTGTCACCAAGGTTTAGTGGATGCCCCTGCATCACTTATGCACCCCATTTTTAGGGCATGCACATAATTTTTTGCTCTCTTTTATTTTGGGGTACGACTCTCTTAGTCTAATTCAAGGATCATAAAATTAAAAGAAATTAGGTTCTACCACTTAATTCCAGAGAAAATTTGGGAAGTTGACTTTGATCAAATAGAGGCATTGGCTGATTGCAAAACTATGGCAATGGTTATTATAAATCCAATCAATCCTTGTGGTGGAGTCTTTAACTATGAACATTTATTAAAGGTATGTTAAGAGCTAATCAAATAATGAAGAAAGAGTTTGTATTTTATTTGCTTCATAATGTAATGGCTTTCAAGATTACTTCAGTATTAGCCACAAAGGAGTCGCGAAGGTTCCCTCTTATAACTAATATTGTCTTGTAGGCTTAATGGATGATGAGATTGCTTTCTTTAGACTGCTCCACTTTCCAATTCTAATTCTATTGTTTTTAACTTTTTTTGCATTGAATTTTCTTCTTGGCATTAATCATATATAACTTTTTTGATTGAAACACTTAAAAGAGTCTCTGATTGAAATGCTTAAAAAGTCTCAAATATTAGTAGGCTAGATAGGTTAATGATGCCAAGCTATTTAGCTAGGTAAATCTCAAGAAACAAAAATAGAGTAATGGAAAGTAATATGAATGTTGTTAAAACTCAGAGTCTTTTTTGTTCAAGCCATGTCTGAATCGATTAGAGAACTGGCATATCTTGCAAAGTATTTTGTGTGGTTTACCTTGTAGCAGAATAATTAGGTTGTTTTTTTTGTCATGAAGTAAATGATATACTTTGATGCATCTAACACATTAAAAGACTTTTTTAAAAAAAATCTATCCCTGTTCAAAATCCATTCTTTGAGTAAGTTTAATCTGAACCTTGCCATATTAATTTGGTTTGGTGCTTCATTTTTGTGATTTTCTAGGATTCCATGATTTATTTCATATTAATTAAACAACGATCTACTTGGAGCTGAAACTATCTCTAAAGTAGACGAAATAAGTTTAAATATGTGTGTGGAGCTATGCATCAATTTTGAGTTCTCTTTTAGACATTTCTACATCTTTATAGAAAAAAAACTTATTAAGTCATGACATAGGTAGATCACTATTATTTTCTACTATCACAATCTAGTTTTTCTTTCTGAATGCTCTTGTAAAACAAAGGACATAAAACTTAAAAAATTCATGCATAGGAATCAGTTTATTTTCTTAGTAGCATGCATTTATATTAATAAAATCTTTTGCAGGACATGGAAACTAATGGGTAGCTATTGTTGTACTACAGATTGCAAAACTTGCTCAATGTTTAAAACTTTCCTATTGTTTCAGATGAAGTATATGCACACATGGTGTTTGGTCAGAGTAAATATGTGCCTATGGGAACATTTGCTTCCATTACACCTGTAATAACCCTTGGAGAAATTTTAAAGCCATAACAATATAAAGATTTTATTGTGGTTGTAGAAATATATAACAAAAAATCCAATACAATTGATCAATCATATGAGTTTATTTTTCTTCTACTTAAAATTTTAATTTTTTTTTAACTAATTAAATAATCCTCTTTACAATTTTTCTATATTCAATTTAACTTTTCTCATTGTAAGAGTCATAATAAGACATTTTCAATAGATGCGTGCCTAATATATAAATTTAATATGATACCACAAAAGAAGGTTTCGTCAAATGAATCAAAAGAAATGAGACTATATAATTGGGCCTGCGATTGCATAGATGGCCGTTACTTTTATAGATGCATGCAATGGAAAAGATGGGTAGTATACCTTGTGTGTTTAAAATTGTTGTTTTTGCGATGCCAATTGGTGTTGGTGGGCAGAGTGGGCAAATGTTACAGACAGTGATCCATGTAGCAGGGTTGCATTTTAAGGAGTCGCTTACAATGACATGAGAAAATATGTGAATCACATTAGGCATGCATGTGAGAAGGATGACTTCTTCTAGGGTAACATTCGTTTCTTTTTTTCTTTCATATATATATATATATATATATATATATAAGTTTAAAGAATAATAAATCAAAAATAATATTTATGTCTTTTTTGTGTTGGGTGCTGCCATGGTAGGGTAGGTTCACGCCTTGCTCTTCCCACAACTCCCCACGTAGGGGTTGTGACCTCCATGAAGTTGCAGCACCACTTTCTGCATAGCCTTCATTTAAATTTAAAATAAAAAACTTTTAAATTTTCTCAAAATTAATACTTTTACTTCATGGATGTATTCATATTTCATTGTAATTGTTTCCAGTTTCTAAAATTTATGCAATAGATTTTAAATAAAAACTTTTTGATTGTATATATATAAAAGTTGTTTACTGTTTGAAACTTTCATCTGTATTTTTCTTCAATGCCCTTTCAAATCTGCACAATAAAATAGTATTCATTGCATGCAAAATATATAAAAAGGAAAAGAAGAAGGAAAAATCAAGAAAAACAAAAATAGAATTACAAAACAAAACATGTAAAAGTTAGAGACTCTCTAATGGTAAGTTTTAATACATTCTAAAATTAACCCTCTACCACTCTTATCATTGATTGGTGCATTAGTTCTCATGATGAGTTTTTTAATTATATACTTATCCATTAGTGCTCAATATTCTTTATATATTAGTTTTTCTTAAAATAGAACCTAGTTATCTATTTTATGTAAAATTTCCAGTTAATAAGCTAAATTAAATAGATTTAAATATTTATTAATTTCATGTAGGAATTTAGGAAAAAGCAAGAAAAACAAAATGAGAAATACAAAACAAAACTTGTAAAAGTTACAGACTCTCTAATGGTAAGTTTTAATACATTCTAAATTTAACCCTCTACCAGTCTTATCATTAATTGGTGCATTAGTTTTCATGATGAGTTTTTTAATAGATATACTTATCCATTAGTGCACAATATTATTTAATAATTAGTTTTTTAAAAAATAGAACCTAATTATCTATTATGTCCATGCAAGTTAATAAACTAAATTAAATAGATTTAAATATTTATTAATTTCAGTAGGAATTTAGGAAAAAGCAAGAAAAGCAAGAAAAGCAAAAATAGAATTACAAAAAAAAAAAGAAAAAGTTAGAGACTCTCTAATGGTAAGTTTTAATACATTCTAAAATTAACCCTCTACCACTCTTATCATTAATTGGTGCATTAGTTTTCATCCACTCTTATCATTAATTGGTGCATTAGTTTTCATGATGAGTTTTTTAATAGATATACTCATCCATTAGTGCTCACTATTCTTTATTAATTAGTCTTTTTCTTAAAGTAGAACCTAATTATCTATTTTATGTGAAATTTCCATGCAAGTTAATAAACTAAATTAAATAAATTTATTAATGTTTTAAAGACATGAACATTTAGATTTAATTACTTATTCAATTATCTTGCAAGGTTGATTTGATTTAAATGATTAATAAACTTTGAAAAAGAAATAACTATTTAATTTAATTATTTTATTAAATCTATTAAAATCATTAAATAAATGTTTAGACTCTAAAGTTACTCCGTGATAATATTAATAAATTTATTTGTCTTTATAATGGTGTTTATGTATATTTAATAAATCATTTATTCAGTATAATTTAATTCCTTATGTCAATTAATTTATTAATTTATATCTATTGAATGCATAGTTTGATAGAAATCATTTTAGTTAAAATCTTTGCTTACTTCTTAACTTTTGGTAGTATCTTTTGGTTTAAAAGGAATTTAATGTAAATATTCCTAACAAAGTAAGTGTATAAGCTATATTAAAACAATCATAACAACCTTAAGAATTATGTTTGGGGTAAGTGCAAGAAGATGGGGGGCCAAAAAGGGGTCTTAAGTGGCCACTTTTTTTTCTAAAATTAGGAAATGCTGGCCTTGGATGAGAAATTGAGTATAGTTACACTCAAAATTTGGAGATGCAACCAAAACAATGTTCGTATTGCTCTGAGTCTACTTTCTAAACTACTAATTTTTTTTTAAAATAGTATAGATTAAGGGGTTCAAAATAGGGTGCCACAGAAATTGGTGTTGTTTCTGTCAAAAAAACATAACATAGCATGTTTTGTGGCTCCCTCAAAAGGTTAACTTTTTTTTGGTACTTTTAAAATCAATTTAGTAAGAAATTAGCTAACAACATGTAGTTTATGCCTAATTTTTCTGATAATTTTTTTATGAATATTTGATTTTTTACTAATTTTCAAAGTGGACACATCCTAAAAAATAGAATTTTGGCCGTGCTACCCCTATAAATTTTGAAAACTAATTGAAAACAATTTTTTCTTTTTTTTAATATGTGTATAATGGAGTCTAGTTTCTAAATATGTAATTTTTTTGAAATTTCAATGAATGGTTAATTTACAATGAAAAAAAGACCAAACAATGATTTTTGCCCAAAACCAGATACACAAACAAAAGAAATTAAAGATGAAAGGCTTAACATTGTCAAAATGTGAAAAAAATAACATCGTTAAATAGCCAAGAGAAAGCCTAACATTACCCAGGTGTTTGATTTGTTTGACCTTGAAACACGTGCAAATCTGAGGATTAGCATGAACAAAATTATGTAAAATCTTGTAGAATTTACAAAACACGTCTGTGGATGTTGAAAAGGCACTCCAAGCCTTTGAGTTGGAAATCCAAAGCAAATCCCAAGCCCAAGGCTTGGGATTCCCAAAGCATAATATAACGCGAACACATTATGTTGTGTTTTTTTTACTTTTTTGCATGTTTGCCAGTGTTTTCCCAGTTCGACATAACGCGAGCACGTTATAACGCCCGCACGTTATGTATTCCTTTGAATGAGATATGTTCAAATTTCATAAGTATGTTTCATGGATGTTTATATCTATTCTTGTAGGTATGTATGCATGTACATGTATGCATACTTGTATGTATGTACATGTATGCATGCTTGTATGTATGCATCTTTGTATGTATGTAAGTGTTTTGGGTTTAGTGTATGTAAGGACCTGAGCCTGTATAGTTTTGAGGGTTGAGGGTTGAGGGTTAAGGGTTGAGGGTTGAGGGATTAGGGCTTAAGTAATAGGTAGAGGGTAGAGGGTTGAGGGTTACAGTTGAGGGTTAATATTCAGGTTGTTGAGTGTATAAGATTAAGTGTGTAAGGCGCGGGGATCAGGGTTTAGGGTTTACGATATGGATTAAGGGTATATAAGGCATAGGGTGACTTGGGTTGAGAGCATGTATGGTTTAGGTTTAATTTAAGTATAGGGTTGAGGCACAATATTTGAGGTTTATGATATAAGGGTGAGGTTATATGGTTTAGGCATGAGGGTTTGAGGGTGTAGGCTTCAGGTTTAAGGTATAGGGTTGATGAGTAAGGGATTAGGGCTTAAGTATATTGTTGATGGTATAGGGTATAGGGTTGAGGGTTTAGGGATAGGTTTTAGGGTTTAAGGCTTAAGGGTTAAGGGTTGAGGGATAGGGTTTAAGGTTTGGGTAAGTACAGGAAGATGGGGGCCAGAAAGGGGTCTTAAGTGGCCACTTTTTTTCTGAAATCAGGAAATACTGGCCTTGGATGAGAAATTGAGCATAGTTACACTCAAAATTTGGAGATGCAACCAAAACAATGTTCGTAGTGCTCCAAGTCTACTTTTTAAACTACTATTTTGTTTTGAAAATGGCATAGATTAAGGGGTTCAAAAGAGGGAGCCACAGAAATTGGTGTTATTTCTGTCAAAAAAACATAATATAGCATGTTTTGTGGCTCCCTCAAAAGGTTAACTTTTTTTTGGTATTTTTAAAATCGCTTTGGTGAGAAATTAGCTAATAGCATGTAGTTTATGCCCAATTTTTCTGATAATTTTTTGATGAATATTTGATTTTTTACTAATTTTCAAAGTGGACACATCCTAAAAAATAGAATTTTGGCCGTGCTATCCCTATAAATTTTGAAAACTAATTGAAAATCATTTTTTTATTTTTTTAATATTTGTAGAATGGAGTCTAGTTTCTAAATATGTAATTTTTTTGAAATTTGAATGAATAGTTATTTTACAATGAAAAAAAGATGAAACAGTGGTTTTGGCCTAAAAACAAACACACAAACAAAAGAAATTAAAGATGAAAGGCTTAACATTGTTAAAATGTGAAAAAAATCACATCGTCAAATAGCTAAGAGAAAGCCTAACATTACCCAAGTGTTCAATTTGTTTGACCTTGAAACACGTGCAAATCTAAGGGTTAGCACGAACGAAATTATGTAAAATTTTGAAGAATATGGAAAAACACGTCTGTGACTGTTCATAAGGCACTCCAAGCCTTTGGGTTGGAAATCCAAAGCAAATCCCAAGCCCAAGGCTTGGGATTCCCAAAGCAAGACATAACATGAGCATGTTATAATGCGCTCACGTTATGTTTTGCTTTGCATTTTTCCTTTCCCACAAGTCTGTTTGTCATGTTTGACATAACACGAGCGCGTTATAATGCGCTCGCATTATGTTCCCCTTAATTTTTTTTACGTTCAAGGCTATTAATCATGAGGGTTAAGGGATAAGGGATAGGGTTAGAGGGTTTAGAGATAAGGGATTAGCGTTTAAGGTATAGTATCGAGCCCGTTGAGGGTCTGGGAATAGGGATAGCATTTAGGGTTTAGGGATGAGGGATTAGAGTTGAGGGATGACATATTAGGGTTGAGGGTTTAGGGTTTAGGGTTTAGGGATAGGGTTGAGGGTCTAGGAATAGGGATAGCGTTTAGGGTTTAGGGATGAGGGATTAGAGTTGAGGGATGACAGATTAGGGTTGAGGGTTTAGGGTTTAGGGATAGGGTTGAGGGTTGAGGGATCAGAGTTAAGGGTTGAGGGATTAGGGTTTGACATTGAGGGTTGAGGGTTGAGCTTCAAGGGTCAAGGGTTTAAGGTCGAGGGATTAGGGTTAAAGTAGAGTGTGGAGGGTGTAAGGATTAGGGATAGGGTTGGAGGGTTTAGGGATAACGGATTAGGGTTTAAGGTATAATATAGAGTCTGTTGAGGGTTTAGGAATAGGGATAGCATTTAGGGTTTAGGGATGAGGGATTAGAGTTGAGGGATGATGGATTAGGGTTGAGGGTTGAGGGATAGGGTTTAGGGATAAGGTTTAAGGTTGAGGGTTGAGGCATTAGGGTTTAAGGTATAGTGTTGAGGGTTGAGGGATTAGGATTAGGGTTTAGGGTTGACGGATTATCATTTAATATCGAGGTTAGGGTTAGAGTGTCAAGGGTAGAGGGATTAGGGATAGGGGTTTAGGGTTGAAGGTTTAAGGATTGAGGGTTGAGGCTTTAGGGATGAGGGTTTAAGGCTTAAGATATAGTGTCAAGTGTTGAGGGTGTAGGGATAGGGTTTAAGTTTTAAGGGTTAAGGGTTGAGGGATAGGTATTAGGGTTTAAGGTATAGTGTTGAGGGTTGATGGTTTAGGGATAGGGTTTAGGTTTGAGGGATTAGGGTTTAGGGTTGATGAATTAGGGTTTAATGTTGAGAGTTGAGGGTTGAGGGTTGAGGGTTGAGGGTTGAGGTTGAGTGATAGGGTTAATGGTCAAGGGATTAGGGTTAAATAAGAGTGTCGAGGGTAGAGGGATTAGGGTTTAAGGTATAGTATCGAGCCTGTTGAGGGTCTAGGAATAGGGATAGCATTTAGGGTTTAGGGATGAGGGATTAGAGTTGAGGGATGACAGATGACGGATTAGGGTGGGGGGTTGAGGGATTAGGGTTTAGGGACAAGGTTTAGGGTTAGGGTTGAGGGATTAGGGTTTAAGGTATAGTGTTGAGGGTTTAGGGATAGGGTTTAGGGTTAAGGGATTAGAGTGAAGGGTTGAGGGATTAGAATTTGACATTGAGGGTTGAGGGTTTATGGATAGGGTTGAGGGTTGAGGGTTGAGGTTCGAGGGTCAAGGGTTTAGGGATAGGGTTGAGGGTCAAGGAATTAGGGTTAAAGTAGAGTGTGGAGGGTATAAGGATTAGGGATAGGGTTGGAGGGTTTAGGGATAAGGGATTAGGGTTTAAGGTATAGTATCGAGTCTGTTGAGGGTGTAGGAATAGGGATAGCATTTAGGGTTTAGGGATGAGGGATGACGGATTAGGGTTAAGGGTTGAGGGATTAGGGTTTAGGGATAAGATTTAGGGTCGAGGGCTAAGGGATTAGGGTTTAAGGTATAGTGTTGAGGGTTTAGGGATAGGGTTTAGGGTTGAGGGATTAGAGTGAAGGGTTGAGGGATTAGGATTTGATGTTGAGGTTGAGGGTTTAGGGTTTATGGTTTAGGGTTAGGTTTGAGAGATGAGGGATCAGAGTTAAGGGTTGAGGGATTAGGGTTTGACGTCGAGGGTTGAGGGTTGAGGTTCGAGGGTCAAGGGTTTAGGGATAGGGTTGAGGTTCAAGGGATTAGGGTTAAAGTAGAGTATGGAGGGTGTAAGGATTAGGGATAGGGTTGGAGGGTTTAGGGATAAGGGATTAGAATTTAAGGTATAGTATCAAGTCTGTTGAGGGTTTAGGAATAGGGATAGCATTTAGGGTTTAGGGATGAGGGATTAGAGTTGAGGGATGATGGATTAGGGTTGAGGGTTGAGGGATTAGGGTTTAAGGTATAGTGTTGATGGTTGAGGGTTTAGGATTAGGGTTTGGGGTTGACGGAATAGCATTTAATGTCGAGGTTAGGCTTAGAGTGTTGAGGGTAGAGGGATTAGGGATAGGGTTTAGGGTTGAAGGTTTAAGGATTGAGGGTTGAGGCTTTAGGGATCAGGGTTTAAGGCTTAAGATATAGTGTCAAGTGTTGAGAGTGTAGGGATAGGGTTTAAGTTTTAAGGGTTAAGGGTTGAGGGATAGGTATTAGGGTTTAAGGTATAGTGTTGAGGGTTGATGGTTTAGGGATAGGGTTTAGGTTTGAGGGATTAGGTTTTAGGGTTGATGAATTAGGGTTTAATGTTGAGAGTTGAGGGTTGAGGGTTGAGGGTTGAGGTTGAGTGATAGGGTTAATGGTCAAGGGATTAGGGTTAAATAAGAATGTCGAGGGTAGAGGGATTAGGGTTTAAGGTATAGTATCGAGCCTATTGAGGGTCTAGGAATAGGGATAGCATTTAGGGTTTAGGGATGAGGGATTAGAGTTGAGGGATGACAAATGATGGATTAGGGTTGAGGGTTGAGGGATTAGGGTTTAGGGACAAGGTTTAGGGTTAGGGTTGAGGGATTAGGGTTTAAGGTATAGTGTTGAGGATTTAGGGATAGGGTTTAGGGTTAAGGGATTAGAGTGAAGGGTTGAGGGATTAGAATTTGACGTTGAGGGTTGAGGGATCAGAGTTAAGGGTTGACGGATTAGGGTTTAACGTTGAGGGTAGAGAGTTGAGGTTTGAGGGTCAAGGGTTTAGGGATAGGGTTGAGGGTCGAGGAATCAGGGTTAAAGTAAAGTGTGGAGGGTATAAGGATTAGGAATAGGGTTGGAGGGTTTAGGGATAAGGGATTAGGGTTTAAGGTATAGTATCAAGTTTGTTGAGGGTGTAGGAATAGGGATAGCATTTAGGGGGTAGGGATGAGGGATGATAGATTAGGGTTGAGGGTTGAGGGATTAGGGTTTAGGGATAAGATTTAGGGTTGAGGGTTGAGGGATTAGGGTTTAAGGTATAGTGTTGAGGGTTTAGGGATAGGGTTTAGGGTTGAGGGATTAGAGTGAAGGGTTGAGGGATTAGGATTTGACGTTGACGGTTGAGCGTTTAGGGTTTAGGGTTAGCATTGAGAGATGAGGGATCAGAGTTAAGGGTTGAGGGATTAGAGTGAAGGGTTGAGGGATTATGATTTGACTTTGAGGGTTCAGGGTTTAGGGTTTAGGGTTAGGGTTGAGAGATGAGGGATAAGAGTTAAGGGTTGAGGGATTAGGGTTTGACGTTGAGGGTCGAGGGTTGAGGTTCGAGGGTCAAGGGTTTAGGGATAGAGTTGAGGTTCAAGGGATTAGGGTTAAAGTAGAGTGTGGAGGGTGTAAGGATTAGGGATAGGGTTGGAGGGTTTAGGGATAAGGTATTAGAGTTTAAGGTATAGTATCGAGTCTGTTGAGGGTTTAGGAATAGGGATAGCATTTAGGGTTTAGGGATGAGGGATTAGAGTTGAGGGATGATGGATTAGGGTTGAGGGTTGAGGGATTAGGGTTTAGGGATAAGGTTTAGGGTTGAGGGTTGAGGGATTAGGGTTTAAGGTATAGTGTTGAGGGTTGAGGGTTTAGGATTAGGGTTTAGGGTTGATGGATTAGCATTTAATGTCAAGGTTAGGGTTAGAGTGTCGAAGGTAGAGGGATTAGGGATAGGGTTTAGGGTTGAAGGTTTAAGGATTGAGGGTTGAGGCTTTAGGGATGAGGGCTTAAGGCTTAAGATATAGTGTCAAGTGTTGAGGGTGTAGGGGTAGGGTTTAAGTTTTAAGGGTTAAGGGTTGAGGGATAGGTATTAGGGTTTAAGGTATAGTGTTGAGGGTTGATGGTTTAGGGATAGGGTTTAGGTTTGAGGGATTAGGTTTTAGGGTTGATGAATTAGGGTTTAATGTTGAGAGTTGAGGGTTGAGGGTTGAGGGTTGAGGTTTGAGGTTGAGTGATAGGGTTAATGGTCAAGGGATTAGGGTTAAATAAGAGTGTCGAGGGTAGAGGGATTAGGGTTTAAGGTATAGTATCGAGCCTATTGAGGGTCTAGGAATAGGGATAGCGTTTAGGGTTTAGGGATGAGGGATTAGAGTTGAGGGATGACAGATGATGGATTAGGGTTGAGGGTTGAGGGATTAGGGTTTAGGGACAAGGTTTAGGGTTAGGGTTGAGGGATTAGGCTTTAAGGTATAGTGTTGAGGGTTTAGGGATAGGGGTTAGGGTTGAGGGATTAGAGTGAAGGGTTGAGGGATTAGAATTTGACGTTGAGGGTTTAGGGTTGAGGGTTTAGGGATAGGGTTGAGGGTTGAGGGATCAGAGTTAAGGGTTGACGGATTAGGGTTTAACGTTGAGGGTAGAGGGTTGAGGTTCGAGGGTCAAGGGTTTAGGGATAGGGTTGAGGGTCAAGGAATTAGGGTTAAAGTAGAGTGTGGAGGGTATAAGGATTAGGAATAGGGTTGGAGGGTTTAGGGATAAGGGATTAGGGTTTAAGGTATAGTATCAAGTCTGTTGAGGGTGTAGGAATAGGGATAACATTTAGGGTTTAGGGATGACGGATGACGGATTAGGGTTGAGGGTTGAGGGATTAGGGTTTAGGGATAAGATTTAGGGTTGAGGGCTGAGGGATTAGGATTTAAGGTATAGTGTTGCGGGTTTAGGGATAGGGTTTAGGGTTGAGGGATTAGAGTGAAGGGTTGAGGGATTAGGATTTGATGTTGAGGGTTGAGGGATTAGGATTTAAGGTATAGTGTTGCGGGTTTAGGGATAGGGTTTAGGGTTGAGGGATTAGAGTGAAGGGTTGAGGAATTAGGATTTGATGTTGAGGGTTGACGGTTTAGGGTTAGGGTTGAGAGATGAGGGATCAGAGTTAAGGGTTGAGGGATTAGAGTGAAGGGTTGAGGGATTAGGATTTGACTTTGAGGGTTGAGGGTTTAGGGTTTAGTGTTAGGGTTGAGAGATGAGGGATCAGAGTTAAGGGTTGAGGGATTAGGGTTTGACGTCAAGGGTCGAGGGTTGAGGTTTGAGGGTCAAGGGTTTAGGGATAGGGTTGAGGTTCAAGGGATTAGGGCTAAAGTAGAGTGTGGAGGGTGTAAGGATTAGGGATAAGGTTGGAGGGTTTAGGGATAAGGGATTAGAGTTTAAGGTATAGTATCGAGTATGTTGAGGGTTTAGGAATAGGGATAGCATTTAGGGTTTAGGGATGAGGGATTAGAGTTGAGGGATGATGGATGACAGATTAGGGTTGAGGGTTGAGGGATTAGGGTTTAGGGACAAGGTTTAGGGTTAGGGTTGAGGGATTAGGGTTTAAGGTATAGTGTTGAGGGTTTAGGGATAGGGTTTAGGGTTGAGGGATTAGAGTGAAGGGTTGAGGGATTAGAATTTGACGTTGGGGGTTGAGGGTTTAGGGTTGAGGGTTTAGGGATAGGGTTGAGGGTCGAGGGATTAGACTTAAGGGTTGAGGGATTAGACTTAAGGGTTGAGGGATTAGGGTTTAACGTTGAGGGTTGACGATTAAGGTTCGAGGGTCAAGGGTTCAGGAATAGGGTTGAGGGTCGAGGAATTAGGGTTAAAGTAGAGTGTGGACAGTATAAGGATTAGGGATAGGGTTGGAGGGTTTAGGGATAAGGGATTAGAGTTTAAGGTATAGTATCGAGTATGTTGATTGTTTAAGGATGAGGGATTAGAGTTGAGGGATGATGGATTAGGGTTGAGGGTTGAGGGATTAGGGTTTAGGGTTGAGGGATTAGAGTGAAGGGTTGAGGGATTAGGATTTGACGTTGAGGGTTGAGGGTTTAGGGATAGGGTTGAGGGTTGAGGGATTAGAGTGAAGGATTGAGGGATTAGGATTTGACGTTGAGGGTTGAGGGTTTAGGGATAGGGTTGAGGGTCGAGGGATCAGAGTTAAGGGTTGAGGGATTAGGGTTTGACGTTGAGGGGTGAGGGCATTTTCTATCAAGAACTTGATTATGAGGGCTTGCCCCTTCATTGTTATGCCTATTATATGGCAGAGCATCTAACAAGCTCTTGCAGGAAAGAGATGTGATCAATGCAAAGGATGTGATGAATCTATAGTAGGACAAAACACGAGCGCGTTATAGTGCGAGCGCGTTATAACATGCTCGCGTTTTGTCTTTCTATTGAAATGGTAAAAAAGTGGTTACCCCCATGATCTAGGCCCACATGCTCTATTTTCTTACTGATTCTGCGTGTGCTCCGACAAAAAAGAAGTGCTTTCATGCTGTTGGGAAGTTCACATACATATTTGACACATTGTACCACCTTTGCATGATCTTTCCACCACCTTTTCTGCGTTGCCAACTTGAGAAGGAGGAAATAACATAGTTTTCACACCAAGTTTGATATATATCTATTCAATTTTCAATTTTTGTAGTGTTGCAATGTTAATTGTGATTCAATTTTATGAATTTAACATTATAGATTGGTTAATAGTATTCTTGTTAGTAATTATATTTGAGTGTTATTCAATTTAACATTGAAAAGGAAGCAAGTGGTGAAAAACTCAAATTGTTGAGGAGTTTGATGCAAGAAGAAAAAACACTACATAATTGGCTACTCTCTCCATTCGAATCTTCATTTTTTAGGTATGTCAAGTCTTTACATGCATGTTGTTTACATTTTCCTTAATTCAAATTGAATTACTTTATCATGCTTTATCATACATGTTTAAAATGGACACATTCCCAATCAAGAAAGCAGCCTACAATCTCACATGATGCCATGTATATTTTCTACACTTGGGCTCTTTAATAATTATGTGTAATAAATAGACCTTAACATACCATGATGTCAAACTATACAAGAATAAATCCTTACAACATAATAAAAGTACAATCCCACTATTATCTTGTATTCATTTCTTAGGAAGTAATATTGGTCTCTTTATCATGCTACAGATAAATTCTCCGTCATGCCAAGGAAATGATCAAGAATTAAACCAACACAGGAAGAGATAGAAGCTAAGAATGCAAAGAAAGCAATGGCTATGAGGGAACTTCATGAGAAGAGGAAATTGGACATGATAAATGAAGACATACCAATTGAAGAGGAACCACAACCATCACAAAGAGATATGGTATTGGTGGCACAAAGAGAACGAATGCAAAAACTTTGTGGTACGAGAGATTTGAATACCATAGTTGGAGACACGTCCTCTACCACAAGTCAACGTGTAGGGACACCATCTACCACATCTCAAGTTGAAAGTACATCATCACTCACATGTGATGAAGGAGGTATGCCATCATTCCCACCTCAACCTTAAGGTATATCATCTATTCCATCTTCGATCGAAGGTATGCCATCTAACCCATCTCATTTAAATATTGATGAAATTCCTAATGTTGAGATGAATTTACCTAACTTGACACCACCTAGAATTTTGCATAGAAAGCCAAAGTATTTGATTGATATTGATGAGAATATTTTGCAGCCAATGGAAGGTAAGATTCCAAAATACACTTGTAGAAGATATGCTAATAAGATCTGGAGATTCTTTGAAAAGTTAAATGAGACTGCAAGATGTCAACTATTTGTTGAAATGCTGCGAAGTATAAAGTATAGGTCTATCATGAAGATTTTTGGGTTGAGAACATCAGAGGCATCAAGTGAAAAATCTATTGTCAAGAATCTAATGAGTGCGTATGAGAGTGTGGGTAACACCTCATGCACAAAAGATAGTAATGCAACACGGCATGTGATTACATCGACTATAGTAAGTAGTCAAACGAGGAAAGCTCGTCTCATTAGAAAGACAAGTCAAGAATTGAGAATAAATAGGAAAACTTTATCAAGAGCTGTTGGAAGATGCCAAAGAATTGAGGACACTAATGCCAATGAATTATGGGCATTCTCAGGGAGACTACCACGAAAAGATAAACCAATTGTTGAAGCATTGAGATCACTAATTGAAGACTTTGGGAAGAATTACACAAGGGTATCTCTGAATCAAAGGGATGTGGTAAGAAGGAGAATCAATAGTCAGAACCGCGAGCCACATCCAAAGAATTTTTTGGATGAGACTCAAACACAGTTTTATGGTAAATTTCTAAAGAAGTATCCTCAAATTAAAATTTGTCAAAGATATTTTGAATTGCTAAAACCTTTCTATGTTAAGATAAATCACACACGCACTACTTGTTGTTGTAGATTACATATTGAATTTTCTAACCATTTTGATGCTTATAGGTCTATATGTTTAGATATGCATACTAACAATGATTTGTAGGGTTGTGCCATATGTGCCCCACCAACATCTTCAAGAGACTTCATATCAAGAATTTTATGTGAAAGAGAGGAAGGTCAAATATTCTACAAGAAATTATGCTTGGATGGCACATGTCATCATTGCGGTGGCTTGCAACATTTACCAATATGTGAACATATGGAAATAACACATGCGGTTGGAAACGAACTAGCAGAGTTTGGCAAGTATAAAACAGTGGCATACAATACAAAAGATGGTAAAGAAGGAAAGAGGTGTGAATTAGTTATTGAAAAGATTCCAGTGTATCAGTTTATGCCTATATTTCGTGACAGCATAGTATATGAGTATGCAAGACATGCCCATAGAGCTCGATGGTTGGACTTGCAATTCAAGTTATGCAAGGACACATTTCCAGTTGGTAGCATTGTTTCAGTCTTCAACTTTACAGAGAACTACAGTCTACAGCCACAACGTGAGGTGCAATCACAATATTACAACTCCACACAGGTTTCTATATTTGTGCACATCGCATTCATTCATGCGAATGATAGTATACAGGATGACAGAAAGATCATAAGGGAGTATAATTTCTATATTAGTTGTGATTGCACGCATTCTACGGAATTCGTGCAAGGTTGCTTTCAGGTGTTCTACAATGATTTGGCTAGAAGGGGCATATCATTTAGTCAGCATATCATATGGTCGGATAATTGTGCGTCACAATTTAAGAACTTGCAGAATTTCTATTGGTTGAGTAGGAGGCATAATTTTATAGGTATTCAACATATGTGGAACTTTTGTGAGGCCGGGCATGGAAAGGGGGAGCATGATGGTGTAGGAGCATGTATCAAAAGAGCCATAACACGAGAAGAGTTAAAGTATAAAGACAATGCAAAATTGATAGATGCAAAATCAATTGTCGAGTGGTGTAATGCTTCCATGGGTCCAGGTAATGAAGGTAAGTCTTTAGTTCATAGATTTTTTTGGTTGATAGATGATACTAACATTGCACCATATGAGGATTGTTGTACACTGACAAGATCAAATGAGATGCACTCTTTCAGAAGCTCAATTGCAGGTTCATGGAGTATCCATACACGAAAGATGTCATGCTTTTGTTCTTCCTGTACAATTCAAGTTTGGGATGAGTGCGAGTCAAAAGAGTGGGTTGACGAATGGCAGTTAAGTTATCTTAGCCCACTTGACATGTATTGACCCCTGACGGCACTGGAACTAACATAGATGGAATCGTCAGTTGACTTTGACCACATATCAGATTTAGTTCAACCAGGTAATATAGGGCACATATATGCATCTAATTCCATCTAGTTCAACTAGGTAATGTCATCTTACTTTGTAGTGTTTTTGTAATGTTGAGTAATTTCATCTAATTTGCTACACATATCAATGTAGGGCACGTATATGTAGTTATTGCAGATGAAGATAATGAAGAGGGAACAAATTATTACTTGTGTCATTGTGTTGAGGCCAAAAAAAAATTGGATGCCCCTGTTACAGATGGAGAAAATATCGAATACCCTACAAGCTCAGTGGTTATTACTGGAACATGGCTTAGAAGGTACCCACATAAGAGTGTTAATATTTGGCTATTTTAGGACTTTGACACGCATCAGAAGATTCTTCATTACTCGAACCTTGTCGTGGCATCCAATGTTCATTTGATAAAGTATCGAGGTAGACCTTTGAACAAAATATTGTGGAAAGTGCGTGAGTCTGACCATGAAGCAATACTTGACACAATAAAGAGTAGAGCAGACCTAGATGGTTCATTGGATTAATTTGTAAGTATTCACATTGATTTTATTAGGTTATGTTACATTGAGTTGTAAGTATGCACATTAATTTGTATGGTCTGTCTTTTTTTATTTCCTCCTGCATTTTTACACATATGTACACATTTTTACATCATCATGTTATGCATTTTTGGTGTCCTGCTCCTGATGTGACCAAACTCATAACTCACCCTACTGCCTCTAGACACCATTTGATGATTTCTCCAACACTCTGGATCCAGGGCACCCAATCATGATGATGACCTATATACCATTCTCCTAAGGCGCTCAGAATGAATGAAAAGAAGACCAAGGGCGCCCAAGCTTAATAGACTTATTTCTTTCAATTTTGATGATCCAAACTGGATGAAAGGAGACATGAAATGCGCCTTAGGACTCCATGCTAAGGTTTGAGCCGTTAAAGTCTCTTGATAGTAGGCGCTCATGATGATGAAACTTAGAGCTTTTTCCTTTCCTATGCGCTCATCTAAGATGTTTGAATGATAAGGAGTGCCTCGACCTCTATAATGTACATTGGGCACCAAAATCAAGGTGATTTTAAGTCAGTTTGAGTCATTTGGGGTCAGTTTGAGTCATTGAGTCATGTTGCAAAAAAGTGTCAATGTTGTCAAGTTGCACAAAGCAACTTTTGCATTTTTGGTGTCCTGCTCATGATGTGACCAAACTGACTATTCCAACGCATCCAGATGGGTACATTTACGCTAGGCATGGTCCTATTTTTCACCCAAACATGTCAAAACAGTCTGAGCTACATTATACCGATGATATCCCTAAAGAGTCCAAAGTGTAAAAAGGTAGCAATCTTTGACGAGATGTTACTCAAAAACCATTTCACTTAGAAACATTCCATCTTAGGCAACGTGATCATGTAAAGTGCCTCTACAATAACCTCTCTTAGTTTTTTATATCTTTGAGGCATTTGCCCGTGGTGAAAGGTTTTCTGCTGCCCCAAAAATCGTTAGAGGGAGGCAGTGTAAAGTTGCAAAGGGGTGTAACTTTTGTCCTACTCCTGATGTGACCAAACTAATTGTTCCAACACATCTGGATGGGTACATTTACGCTAGGCATGGTCCTATTTTTCACCCAAACATGTCAAAACAGTCTGAGCTACATTGTACCGACGATATCCTTGAAGAGTCCAAAGTGCAAAAAGGAAACAATATTTGACGAGATGTTACTTGAAAACTGTGTCACTTAGAAACATTCTGTCTAAGGCAACGTGATCACATAAAGTGCCTCTACAATAACGTCTCTCAATTTTTTATATCTCTGAGGCATTTGCCCTTGGTGAAAGGTTTTCTGCTGCCCCAAAAATCGTCAGGAGGCAGTGTAAAGTTGCAAAGGGGTGTAACTTTTGTCCTGCTCCTGATGCAACCAAACTGACTGTTCCAATGCATCTAGATGGGTACATTTACGCTAGGCATTGTCCTTTTTTTCACCCAAACATGTTGAAACAATCCAAGCTACATTGTATCGATGATATCCCTGAAGAGTCCAAAGTGTAAAAAGGCAGCAATCTTTGACGAGATGTTACTTGAAAATTGTGTAACTTAGAAACATTCTGTCTAAGGCAACGCGATCATGTAAAGTGCCTCTACAATAACCTCTCTCGGTTTTTTATATCTCCAAGGCATTTGCCCGTGGTGAAAGGTTTTCTGCTGCCCCAAAAATTGTCAGAAGGAGGCAGTGTAAAGTTGCAAAGGGGTGTAACTTTCGTCCTGCTCCTGATGTGACCAAACTAACTATTCCAACACGTCTGAATGGGTACATTTATGCTAGGCATGGTCCTTTTTTTCACCCAAACATGTCAAAACAGTGTGAGCTACATTGTATCGATGATATCCCTAAAGAGTCCAAAGTGTAAAAAGGTAGCAATCTTTGACGAGATGTTACTCGAAAACTGTGTCACTTACAAACATTCTATCTAAGGTAACGCGATCACATAGAGTGCCTCTACAATAACCTCTCTTAGTTTTTTATATCTCTGAGACATTTGCCCGTGGTGAAAGGTTTTCTGCTGCCCCAAAAATCGTCAGAAGGAGGTAGTGTATTAAGTCAGGATGAAAACCTATTCACTCTAGGCACCTATTTTTCACCAAATCACACATGCGCCTTGAACAAGTGATGCTACAAGTGGTGAACAAAATGGGTGCCTTGAAGAATTGAGCCCTCCAAGACATCTTGCAATTGCCTAAAAGTCCAAAATTTACATAAGTGAGTTAAGGCGCCATTTTCCATCTCCAGAGCCTCCTTTGAGTGCCTTAACATGGAGTGAATGTTTTAGTTTATGAAAGATTGCACCTAAAGAATATAACAACCCCTTGAGTCACTAGGATGAACTAAGTTAACAAAATAAACTTCATTGAGGGAGGCGCACTTGTGCATCTAGACAACTCCAGTTTAGCACCTGAGAAAAAGCATGTTTAGAGACACCCCTCGAATGAACCCTCTAGAACCAATAACCATAGCTCAAGATCCATAACCATGAGAAGATAAAGCATTAAAAAAATTCATCTAAAGGATGGGAAATACCTCTTAGATGATAGTCTGCCGAGTAGACCAAGAGTGGGGAATGAGAATGCTTGTCGAAGATACACCAAGCCACAATGACTCTCTCTAATAAGAATCTTCTCTAGGTCCATAATTAACTCACACCCATATCCAAGTGAAAGTCTCCTTGGTCTTTCTGCTAAAACCTCTAAAGGGTAACCATCTCAACAAGTGTCTCTAATCCCAAGAGAACTCTAGCCTCACCCAAGTCTCGAAGTATGTATGAGAACCTACAACCAATCAATCCATGTTAAGGTCCAAATGCAACACCACATTATCATGAAGCTCCCAAGCACATGACCAATGTACTCAATACCAAGAGAACCAACAAGACCACTGTCAAAACTCCAACTACAAAATTAGGTATCCAAACATGACATCATGATCTAACATCTCCTCCTAGAAGATCACATGCACCAATACAGACATCCTAGTCTCAAGAGAACTTGTATCATGCTAATACTCTAATCTAGAATCAAGAGTCCACCAAGACACACTACCAAACACCTCTAAACCAAGGATCAACATCTACAACCACATGAAGATAACCATCTCCTAAAAATAGTAGCCAAGATGTCAAAGCACTCTCACTACAAATAATAATCATAATCCAAGAGTTTGTCCATTACACCCAACCACTATATAAGATCATCCATCACTAAGTGACGAATACACATCACTATCAAAGCTCCCACTGAACCATGATATGAACTACACATGGCATTGTGATAACCATCTCCTAAATGAAGATCACCATGGTCCACACACACTCATCTATAATACTAATAACTCCAAAGTAGAACCAAGATCTCTAATCTAAGAAGATAAACCATCATTACTGTCAAAAGCTCACACTAAACTATGCAACTAAGATATCCATGGCATCATGATAAACATGTTACAAGTCCCAATAACCAACTATCCAATCATTCTCATCATCCATCCTCTCATCCCAATGTAACATACCAATGCACAAATGAGCATAGACAAGGAAAAATAACAAAGTCTATATCAACACTGAATCAATCCTGTGGATATAGGCAATATGCATTCAGGTCATCCCACTACAATCAATGAGGTGTGCATCCCAAAAAAATGCATAAATTGTAGATCCCAACCATTGAAAACATGCAAAATTGTCATCACATTAGTAATCATCATCACATTAGTAAACATCATCACATTAGTAAACTAGTAAACATCATTTGCATCCATACTTAAACCAATCTTATTGTTGTGTTTGATGTGTCCTCTTTCAAACAACCATTTAACAAAATTTGAGTCCAAACAATAAACATTTACAACCATAAACATCTCAAAGTCCAAAATCCAAACATTCTATCATCCTTAATCATTTCCATCATGGACCCTTGGTTTGAAAAAATTATTATGCAAGATAAAAACCCTATGCCTATTACCTTGTGCGAGGCTCATGCAAAACCCAAAATCACAATCAAAATAGGCCCTTAAACCATGCATCCTTTAAATGAGATCTTTTATCCAAATCAATCAAAAAATCCCTTTGACAATGATGATGATGATAGTCTTGTAGATCAAGATGATATCAAGATGACAATAGCATTAACTATGAGATCATTACATGCAGACTTTCCATAAACCTTCATCTCCCACTCATGAACATGCAAGAATATTTCAAACAAGAAATGACTAGCACTAGCTATCATGCCAATCCTAAATAATACACATCTAATGGTCATCCTTATGGTACCTTTGGTAAGGGAAGAACCACTTTAGACCAAGGTCCTCATATTCAATTCATATCTCCAATCCCAACCGCATGTGAGAACTGTTTATCCTATGTATCCTATTCAAATCCTCCATCTCATAATCCTTACATTCCAACTTATCCCATCAATCCAAACCCACTACATCCAAATCATCCTTTTTAGATTTCCTCCAAGGACTTCTAGTGGAGGAAAAATCTCAAACTAGAAATCACAAATTCAATTAGTGTACCTCTCCCAAGCCTATCCAAAAGTCACATAGTACCATGCCTATCCATCAAACACCACAATGCAATCAAAATCCTAACAACATGCCCATGATCCAAGATCAAGTGCAATCATGCAAAGATATTATCAATCACAAGCCTATTAAGAATGAACTAGAGTCTTCTAGTACCATACTTTTCCATCAAACACCATCATGTAATCCATGGCCTATCAAGCCTATCAAAGAAAATGCAAACATCCTATGTAATACAATCGAACTTTAAATATTTGAAGTAGCCATCTACAAATATCCATTCAAACGTGGATTTATAATGCAAGTATGGATGCCATCAATAAAAAAGATTTGTATTAACCAAATATCCATATAGGCATACATCAATATCTGTCGATATAAGTATAACATATATACAAAATAGCCATAAAGGCTTAGAAGAATGCCATATAGGCATACAATGTCAACTATGTACAATACAAAATATATGTCCACAAATGCCATATAGGCATACAACAAAGCAACACAATAAAAAGTCATTCCCCTCTGGCTGGTGAAGAGAATAAATCACGAGCAGCCTTTGATCTTCTAGGGGATGGAGACGCGCATGTGGGTGGTCTACTACAAACCTGAGGGCTACTCCTCCTATTTAGTTCTTCCTACCTCTTTACCTGTTACAATAAAAAGTATAGACATTAATATATAGAAATTACATGTTATAAAAAAATGAAACATTTAACAAAATAATCACTTACCACTAACATATAATCTGTCTCCTCACTTGCCTCAGTAGCAGGAATAGGCCCTGGTGATGTCATGTCCTATAGAAACCATCTAGATAGAAATTAAACTTCAAATCAATAATCTTTTGATTTTTCAAAAATAGACAACTATAACAATGAATGTAAATTAAAATTTACTAATCTGCCTCATACCGCTATCAATGCCATGGAGCTATGAATCGCAGAGGCCACACCCTGCTCCATTGCCCTATGAACATGGGGAGGTGTCTCCGCAGCCTACATCATTTGGAAATAAAACAACATTATTCAATTATGAAAACTATAATAGTGATGCAAATCATGGCTCCTAACATACACACACGTTCATCTAAACATGGAAGTACACACAATAAAGCACACAAATCACATACAAAAATTTAGTAAGTACAATTCATCCATTAAACTATTTATTTTATTACCTCCGTAAAGCTTTGAAGTCCACCACTGCTGGCAGGTGTTGCCATGAAATCTACAGTATTAACCTATTCAACATCCAAAATTAGAAATTAGAATACCATTCATATAACGATGCTATTCACATGTAATATTTATAATTGTTTACTAGTTACATACCTCGATAGTAGATGATCTAGTGAAAAATGCAGGTGGAGAACCACTGAAAACTGCATCGACGCTATGACCCTGAAATTTCATTAAAATCATCAATTTAAATTAGTTAATCTTGTATTTCAAAAATAAAATTTAATAAATTAAATTCAATAAACTTGCTAATATTTACCTGAGTATCAAGGCTAAAAGTCTCACTCAGGAGGGTATCTATCATCACCATCTGCTCAGCTGCAAATGTAGCCTGTGCACCTGTGTCCTAACTATCCATGGGCTCATAACCACAGGCTGACCTACAAGCCTGGCAAGTATGCGGTGGGACCCTACTCCTCGCACTATCTCCCAACCCACTCTGTGTTGCAGGACCGGCATGCTCTATGATGCTCTAGGTCAAGGCACTAATCGACTGAAGTGTATCGACCTCAACACTCTCCTTCACAATGGAAGGGATAGAAACATGCTCGTGCGCTGGTCTGCTGATTACTCATCTCACTACCCACTGTGGGTCAAGACGTGCCCCTGGTCTATCTTGTGCTGAGCCCCCACCTCTACCCTAGAAGTCCCGCATATCAAAATAGTTTGGCACTTTATTGAGGACAAACTCGTAGTAGAGTTTCCTCAAAAAGTATTTTGGGACCTCATTATTATTGCATGGAGGATGGTCAAAAACCATCCACCACCTCTGCCCGAAATTATCCCTTATCACTTGGTTATTGCACCAATGGATAGGGAACCTCTTGCATGTAATGGGTGGAGGTTGATTTGTTTGTGGGTTTGTGAAAATTGAACACAAGTCTAATTTTGTAATTTGTAATTTTTTGACATCTTGGTATGACAACTTGTCTGCATAGTAATCTCTAAACTCTCTCTTTTTATCCGTCCAACTAGTTATTTGCTTGCTAATTGAATCTACATTTGATAACATAGACTCAAGAGATTCGGCAAGCGTGGACCTATGCAAGGTTGAAGTGGAAGGATCTTTCAACTTTGCAATTATATCTTCAATTTCCTTTTTGTTGTTTTCAATTTGCCCCATTATATTTTCTTGTGTTCTAGGGGCATGTCGAGGAATGAATGGAGGAGGTTGTTGTTTTGCAGGTATTTCCTCCTCAGGATTTTGTGGATTTTGAGGAGGAGGAGGAGGAGGAGGTGCATTAACATTTCCTGACAATTAACAAAATATACATCAAAAATCAACAAAAACCTACCTATTTAGAAACAAATTCAAACAAAAAAACAAATATAACTCACCCCTTTGGCATGCTCGACGTCGTGGCGGCATTCTGGCGACAAATTGATAAACTTTTTGTGTTGAATAGTGTTTTACAAAATGCGAGCGCGCTTTCGAGGGTTTCCACGCCACGGGTTGAGAGGAGAAAACAGAAAAAAATGAGATTGGAAACCTTTTTTTTTATTTATAGAAAGTTATAACGCGTTCGCGTTATGGCTTAATTTTTTTTGAAATTAATTTGGCCACTTTTTGGCCCCCCATCTTCTTGCACTTACCCGTTTAGGGGTAAGGGATTAGGGTTTAAGGTATAGTGTCTTGGGTTAAGGGTTTAGGAATAGGGATAACATTTAGGGTTTAGGGATGAGGGATTAGCGTTGAGGGTTGAGGTATTAAGGTTTAAGGTATAACTTACTGAGGATTGAGTGTTTAAGGATAGGGTTTAAGGTTAGGGTTGAGGGATTATGGTTTAGGGTTGATGGATTAGGGTTTAAGGAATATTGTTGAGGGTTGAGGGTTTAGGAATAGGGTTTAGGGTTGAGGGATTAGGGTTTAGGGTTGACGGATTAGGGTTTAATGTTGAGAGTTGAGGGTTGAGGGTTTAGGGATAGGGTTGTTGGTCAAGGGATTAGGGTTAAAGTAGAGTGTTGAGGGTAGAGGGATTAGGGATAGGGTTTAGGGTTAAAGGTTTAACGATTGAGGGTTGAGGCTTTAGGGCTGAGGGTTAAGAGATTGGGGTTTAAGATATAGTGTTGAGTGTTGACGGTTTATGGATAGGTTTTAGGGTTTAAGTTTTAAGGGTTAAGGGTTGAGGGATAGGGTTTAGGGTTTAGGGATAAAGGATTAGGGTTTAAGGTATAGTGTTGAGGGTTGAGGGTTTAGGAATAGGGATAGCGTTTAGGGTTTAGGGATGAGGGATTAGGGTTGAGGGTTGAGGGATTAAGGTTTAAGGTATAGTGTTGAGGGTTGAGGGTTTAGTGTTGAGGGTTGATGGATTAGGTTTTAGGGTTGATGGATTAGGGTTTAAGGTATAGTGTTGAGGGTTGAGGGTTAAGGGTTGACAGATTAGGGTTTAGGGTTGATGGATTAGTGTTTAATGTCAAGGTTAGGGTTAGAGTGTCAAGGGTAGAGGGATTAGGGATATGGTTTAGGGTTAAAGGTTTAAGGATTGAGGGTTGAGGCTTTAGCAATGAGGGTTTAAGGCTTAAGATATAGTGTCGAGTGTTAAGGGTGTAAGTTTTAAGGGTTAAGGGTTGAGGGATAGGGATTAGGGTTTAAGGTATAGTGTTGAGGGTTGATGGTTTAGGGATAGGGTTTAGGTTTGAGGGATTAGGGTTTAGGGTTGATGAATTAGGGTTTAATGTTGAGAGTTGAGGGTTGAGGGTTGAGGGTTGAGGGTTGAGGGTTTATGGATAGGGTTGATGGTCAAGGCATTAGAGTTAAAGTAGAGTGTCAAGGGTAAAGGGATTAGGGATAGGGTTTAGGGTTGAAGGTTTAAGGATTTAGGTTTGAGGCTTTAGGGATGAGGGTTAAGGGATTAGGGTTTAAGATATAGTGTCGAGTGTCAAGGGTGTAGGGATAGGTTTTAGGGTTCAAGTTTTAAGGGTTAAGGGTTGAGGGATAGTATCAAGCCCGTTGAGGGTTTAGGAATAGGGATAGTGTTTAGGGTTTAGGGATGAGGGATTAGGGTTGGGGATTGATGGATTAGGGTTGAGGGATTAGGGTTTAAGGTATAGTGTTGAGGGTTTAGGGATAGGGTTTAGAGTTAAGTGATTAGAGTTAAGGGTTGATGGATTAGCGTTTGACGTTGAGGTTGAGGGTTGAGGTTTTAGGGTTGAGGGTTTAGGGATAGGGTTGAGGGTCAAGGGATTAGAGTTAAGGATTGAGGGATTAGGGTTTGACGTTGAGGGTTGAGGTTCGAGGGTCGAGGGTTTAGGGATAGGGTTGAGGGTTGAGGGATTAGGGTTAAAGTAGAGTGTCAAGGGTATAAGGATTAGGGATAGGGTTGGAGGTTTTAGGGATAAGGGATTAGGGTTTAAGGTATAGTATCGAGCCTGTTGAGGGTTTAGGAATAGGGATAGCATTTAGGGATGAGGGATTAGGGTTGAGGGTTGATGGATTAGGGTTGAGGGTTGATGGATTAGGGCTTAGGGATGGGGTTTAGGGTTTAGGGATTAGGGTTTAAGGTATAGTGTTGAGGGTTTAGGGATAGGGTTTAGGGTTGAGGGATTAGAGTTAAGGGTTGAAGTTCGAGGGTCGAGGGTTTAGGGATAGGGTTAAGGGTCTAGGGATTAGGGTTAAAGTAGAGTGTCAACGGTATAAGGATTAGGGATAGGGTTGGAGGGTTTAGGGATAAGGGATTAGGGTTTAAGGTATAGTATTGAGCCTGTTGAGGGTTTAGGAACAGGGATAGTGTTTAGGGATGAGGGATTAGGGTTGACGGTTGATGGATTAGGGTTGAGGATTGACAGATTAGGGCTTAGGGATGGGGTTTAGGGTTTAAGGTATAGTGTTGAGGGTTTAGGGTTGACAGATTAGAGTTAAGGGTTGAGGGATTAGGGTTTGACGTTGAGGGTTGAAGTTTGAGAGTCAAGCGATTATGGTTAAAGTAGAGTGTCGAGGGTATAAGGATTAGGAATAGGGTTGGAGGGTTTAGGGATAAGGGATTAGGGTTTAAGGTATAGTATCAAGCCCATTGAGGGTTTAGGAATAGGGATAGCATTTAGGGTTTAGGGATGAGGGATTAGAGTTGAGGGTTGAGGGTTGAGGGATTAGGGTTTAGGGATAAGGTTTAGGGTTGAGGGATTAGGGTTTAAGGTATAGTGTTGAGGGTTTAGGGATAGGGTCTAGGGTTGAGGCATTAGAGTGAAGGGTTGAGGGATTAGGATTTGACATTAAGGGTTGAGTGTTGAGGTTTTAGGTTTGAGGGTTTAGGGATAGGGTTGAGGGTCGAGGGATTAGAGTTAAGGGTTGAGGGATTAGGGTTTGACGTTGAGGGTTGAGGGTTGAGGTTCGAGGGTTGAGGTTTTAGGGATAGGGTTGAGGGTCCAGGGATTAGGGTTAAAGTAGAGTGTCTAGGGTATAAGGATTAGGGATAGGGTTGGAGGGTTTAGGGATAAGGGATTAGGGTTTAAGGTATAGTATCGAGCCCGTTGAGAGTTTAGGAATAGGGATAGCGTTTAGGGATGAGGGATTAGGGTTGAGGGTTGATGGATTAGGGTTGAGGGTTGATAGATTAGGGCTTAGGGATGGGGTTTATGGTTTAGGGTTGAGGGATTAGGGTTTAAGGTATAGTGTTGAGGGTTTAGGGATAGGGTTTAGGGTTGAGGGATTAGAGTTAAGGGTTGAGGGATTAGGGTTTGACGTTGAGGGTTAAGGTTTTAGGGTTGAGGGTTTAGGGATAGGGTTGAGGATCGAGGGATTAGAGTTAAGGGTTGATGGATTAGGGTTTGACATTGAAGGTTGAGGGTTGAGGTTTGAGGGTCGAGGGTTTAGGGATAGGGTTGAGGGTTGAGGGATTAGGGTTAAAGTAGAGTGTTGAGGGTATAAGGATTAGGGATAGGGTTGGAGGGTTTAGGGATAAGGGATTAGGGTTTAAGGTATAATATCGAACCCGTTGAGGGTTCAGGAATAGGTATAGCATTTAGGGTTTAGGGATGAGGGACTAGAGTTGAGGGTTGAGGGATTAGGGTTGCGGGTTGATGGATTAGGGCTTAGAGATGGGGTTTATGGTTTAGGGTTGAGGGATTAGGGTTTAAGGTATAGTGTTGAGGGTTTAGGGATAGGGTTGGAGGCTAAGGAATTAGAGTTAAGGGTTGAGGGATTAGGGTTTGACGTTGAGGGTTGAGGTTCGAGGGTTGAGGTTTTAGAGTTGAGGGTTTAGGCATAGGATTGAGGGTCGAGTGATTAGAGTTAAGGGTTGAGGGATTAGGGTTTGATGTTGAGGGTTGAGGTTCAAGGGTTGAGGTTTTAGGGTTGAGGGTTTAGGGATAGGGTTGAGGGTCGAGGGATTAGAGTTAAGGGTTGAGGGATTAGGGTTTGATGTTGAGGGTTGAGGGTTGAGGTTATAGGGTTGAGGGTTTAGGGATAGGGTTGAGGGTCGGGGGATTAGAGTTAAGGGTTGAGGGATTAGGGTTTGATGTTGAGGTTTGAGTGTTGAGGTTTGAGGGTTGAGGGTTTGGGGTTAGGGTTAAAGTAGAGTGTTGAGGGTATAAGGATTAGGGATAGGGTTGGAGGGTTTAGGGATAAGGGATTAGGGTTTAAGGTATAGTATCAAGCCTATTGAGGGTTTAAGAATAGGGATAGTGTTTAGGGTTTAGGGATGAGGGATTAGGGTTGAGGGTTGATGGATTAGGGTTGAGGGTTGACAGATTAGGGCTTAGGGATGGGGTTTAGGGTTTAGGATTGAGGGATTAGGGTTTAAGGTATAGTGTTGAGGGTTTAGGGATATGGTTTAGGGTTAAGGGATTAGAGTTAAGGGTTGAGGGATTAGGGTTTGACTTTGAGGGTTAAGGTTCAAGGATTGAGGGTTTAGGGATAGGGTTGAGGGATTAGAGTTAAAGTAGAGTGTCAAGGGTATAAGGATTAGGGATAGGGTTGGAGGGTTTAGGGATAAGGGATAAGGGTTTAAGGTATAGTATCAATCCCATTGAGGGTTTAGGAATAGGGATAGATGGCTTTAGGGTTTAGGATTAATTTAGACCTAGATGGCTAAGGATGGATAGAGAGGTAGACAAGGAGCGACTGAGAGACATAGAGAGGGGAGAGGTAGAGAGGTGAGGGGGAGGGATAAGTGAGATATAGAACATGAGCTAATGGAACTAGAGGTGAGATATTGTAATGGTGCTATCGAAGGTGAGATAGGCACAAATATTTATGGATCAATCTATAGCAGGACAAAACGTAAGAATGTTATAAGGTGCTCCCATTTTGTCCTACTATAGAAATGGTAAAAAAGTGTTGACCCCCATGATCCAGGCCCACATGCTCTGTTTTCATACTGATTATGCTCGTGTTATGACAAAAAAGAAGTGCTTTCATGCTGTTGGGAAGTTCACATGTACATTTTACACATTCTACCACCTTTACATGATCTTTCCACCACCTTTTCTACTTTGCCAACTTGAGGAGGAAATAACATAGTTTTCACACCAAATTTGATATATATCTATTCAAGTTTCAATTTTTGTAGTGTTGCAATGTTAATTGTGATTCAATTTTATGAATTTAACATTAGAGATTGGTTAATAGTATTGTTGTTACTAATTATATTTGAGTGTTATTCAATTTAACATTGAAAAAGAAGCAAGTGGTGAAAAACTCAAATTGTTGAGGAGTTTGATGCAAGAAGAAAAAAACACTACATAATTGGGTACTCTCTCCATTCGAATCTCTATTTTTTAGGTATGTCATCTTTACATGCATGTTCTTTACATTTTCCTTAATTCTATTTGAATTACTTTATCATGCTTTATCATACATGTTTAAAATAGACACATTCCCAATCAAGAAAGAAGCCTACAATCTCACATGATGCCATGTATATTTTCAACACTTGGGCTCTTTAATAATTATGTGTAATAAACAGACCTTAACATACCATGATGTCAAACTATACAAGAATAAATCCTTACAACATAATTAAAATACAATCCCACTATTATCTTGTTATATTAACAAGTTAAAATACAAATGAATAGGTGCCAAGATCATACAAGTATGCACATGACATGATGATTTGTATGCACATATCTTGGGCTAGGACATTCCTTATGCACCTATTCATGATGATGGTTACCTTGATCGACTATATACCATTCAATACCCTAAATTACAGAGATTAGTCTAATGATTTTTATGACAATCCTAGGTATGTGATGCAGAGGTAGGGTTCAACTCAATCCAAAGGGATCATATCAATAGTTTCTTCAAATTTCATAAGCTTTCCTCTCAAGCAATCTCCCTATACAAAGGCACAAAGAGGGTCTTCAATACTTCAAAACCTAACAAGGCTACTAGAGGTCTTCTTACCCCTCAAGAACTTAGACACAACCATTCTAAACCCTTACTGAAGTCTACACTCTTCAATTGTTGTCTATTCCTTCACAAGCCACCCAAATCCTAGTATCCCTAGTACCAACAAAACACCTTCTCAATTCCAAATCCTAGTAGCCCTAGTAACAACAAACATGTCAAATTGGGTCTACCTCAACCTTTTCAAGCATGAAGTCCCACGTACTCTTCACTTGTAGCCTCAATAGGTGACTCTCCTTTGACCTTATCCTCATCTAAGACTGAAGTGAACTTTGTACCATAATGCTTTGTATGGCTGCAATAACATTGTGCAATAATGCTTTGTATGGCTGCAATAATTTGCTTTGTATTCTTTGTACCTATTTTGGTTGAGTGACATTTACTGTTTTACATGATGATTGTATGTACATTTACTATGAAGGGTTGAATGACATATATTTTAGTTATTTGTATGGATTCATCTCTTAGGAACTAATATTGGTCTCTTTATCATGCTATAGACAAATTCTCCGTCATGCCGAGGAAACGATCAAGAATTAAACCAACACAGGAAGAGATAGAAGCTAAGAATGCAAAGAAAGTAATGGCTATGAGGGAACTTCATGAGAAGAGGAAATTTGACATGATAAATGAAGACATGCCAATTAAAGAGGAACCACAACCATCACAAAGAGATATGGTATTGACGACACAAAGAGAACGAATGCATAAAATTCGTGCTATAAGAGATTTGAATACCATAGTTGGAGACACATCCTCTACCGCAAGTCAACATGTAGGGAGACCATCTACCACATCTTAAGTTGAGAGTACATCATTACTCACATGTGATGAAGGAGGTACGCCATCATTCCCACCTCAACCTCAAGGCATGTCATCTATTTTATCTTCGATCGAAGGTATGCCATCTAGCCCATCTCATTTAAATATTGATGAAATTCCTAATGTTGAGATGAATTTACCTAACTTAACACCACCTAGAATTTTGCATAGAAAGACAAAGTATTTGATTGATATTGATGAGAATATTTTGTAGCCAATGGAAGGTAATATTCCAAAATGCACTTGTAGAAGATATGCTCATAAGATTTAGAGATTGTTCTTTGAAAAGTTAAATGAGACTATAAGATGTCAACAATTCGTTGAAATGATACAAAGTATAAAGTAAAGGTCCATCATGAAGATTCTTGGGTTGAGAACATCAGAGGCTTCAAGTGAAAAATCTATTATCAAGAATCTAATGAGTGTGTATGAGAGTGTGGGTAACACCTCACGCACAAAAGATAGTAATGCAACATAGCGTGTGATTACATCGACTATAGTAAGTAGTCAAACAAGGAAAGCTCATCTCATTAGAAAGATGAGCCAAGAATTGAGAATTAATAGGAAAACTTTATCAAGAGCCGTTGGAAAACGCCAAAGAATTGAGGACACTAATGCCAATGAATTATGGGTGTTCTTAGGGAGACTACCATGAAAAGATAAACCAATTGTTGAAGCATTGAGATCACTAATTGAAGACTTTTGGAAGAATTACACAAGGGTATCTCTGAATCAAAGGGATGTGGTAAGAAGAAGAAACGGTAGTCAGAACCATGAGCCACATCCAAAGCATTTTTTTGATGAGACTCAAACACAGTGTTATGATAAATTTCTAGAGAAGTATCCTCAAATCAAAATTTGTTAGAGATATTTTGAAATGCTAAAACCTTTCTATGTCAAGATAAATCACACACTCACTACTTGTTGTTGTAGATTACATATTGAATTTTCTAACCATTTTGATGTTTATAGGTCTATATGTTTAGATTTACATACTAACAATGTTTTGCAAGGTTGTGCCATACGTGCCCCACCAACATCTTCAAGAGACTTCATATCAAGAATTTTATGTGAAAGAGAGGAAGGTCAAATATTCTACAAGAAATTATGCTTGGATGGCACATGTCATCATTGCGGTGGCTTGCAATGTTTGCCAATATGTGAACATATGGAAAGAACACATGTGGTTGGAAATGAACTAGTAGAGTTTGGCAAGTATAAAACAATGGCATACAATATAAAAGATGGTAAAGAAGCAAAGAGGTGTGAATTGGTTATTGAAAATATTTCATTGTATCAGTTTATGCCTATATTTCGTGATAGCATAGTGTATGAGTATGCAAGACATGCCCATAAAGCTCGATGGTTGGACTTGCAATTCAAGTTATGCAAGGACACATTTCCGGTTGGTAGCATTGTTTCAGTCATTGACTTTCCAGAGAACTACAGTCTACAGCCATAGCGTGAGGTGCAATCACAATATTACAACTCCACACAGGCTTCTATATTTGTGCACATCGCATTCATTCATGAGAATGATAGTACAGAGGATGACATAAAGATCATAAGGGAGTATCATTTCTATATTAGTGATGATCGCACGTATTCTACGGAGTTCGTGCAAGGTTGCTTTCAGGTGTTCTACAATGATTTGGCTAAAAGGGGCATATCGTTTAGTCAGCATATCATATGGTCGGATAACTGTGCGTCACAATTCAAGAACTCACAGAATTTCTATTGTCTAAGCAGGAGGCATAATTTTATAGGTATTCAACATGTGTGGAACTTTTGTGAGGCTGGGCATGGAAAGGGGGAGCATGATGGTGTAGGAGCATGTATCAAAAGAGCCATAGCACAAGAAGAGTTAAAGTATAAAGACAATGCAAAGTTGACATATGCAAAATCAATTGTCGAGTGGTGTAATGCTTCCATGGGTCCAGGTAATGAAGGTAAGTATTCAGTTCGTAGATTTTTTTGGTTGATAGATGATACTAACATTGCACCATATGAGGATTGTTCTACATTGACAGGATCAAGTGAGATGCACTCTTTTAGAAGCTCAATTGCAGGTTCATGGAGTATCCATACACGAAAGATGTCATGCTTTTGTTCTTCCTATACAATTCAAGCCTGGGATGAGTGCGAGTCAAAGGAGTGGGTTGACGAATGGCAATTAAGTTATCTTAGCCCACTTGACACGTATCGACCCCCAACGGCACTAGAACTAACACAGATGGAATCGTCAGTTGACTTTGACCACATATCAGATCTAGTTCAACTAGGTAATATATCTATTTGTATAGTTTTTAAAATTCCTAATGTCATCTTAGTTTGTAGTGTTTTTGTAATGTTGACTAATTTCATCTAATTTGCTATGCATATCAATGTAGGGCATGTATATGCTGTTATTGCAGATGAAGATAATAAAGAGGGAACAGATTATTACTTATGTCATTGTGTTGAGACCAAAAAGAAATTGGAGGCCCTAGTTACAGATGGAGAAAACATTGAATACCCTATAGGCTTAGTGGCTATTACTGGAACATGGCTTAGAAGGTACCCACATAAGAGTGTTAATGTTTGGTTGTTTCAGGACTTTGACACACATTAGAAGATTCTTCATTACTTGAACCTTGTCGTGGCATGCAATGTTCATTTGATACAGTATCAGGGTAGACCTTTAAACAAGACCTTGTGGAAGGTGCGTGAGTCTAACCATGAAGCAATACTTGACACAATAAAGAGTAGAGCAGACCTAGATGGTTCATTGGATTAATTTGTAAGTATTCACATTAATTTTGTAAAGTCACGTTACATTCAGTTGTAAGTATGCACATTAATTTGTAAGGTTTGTCTTTTTTTATTTGCTGCTGTATTTTTACACATATACACATTTTTACATCATGTTATGCTTCATGGGGTTAGATCTAAGTGATGGATGAAGTTGATCCTAAGAATAATGTATAAAATCTAGGTAAAGTATAAAATATAGGTGTCTCTAGGTGTCTTGGTTTCTAACTAGATAATAGGTGTCTCTAATTGTGTCTTAGGTATATATGATATGTCAACTAGGTACATAGAGACTAGAAAAAAGGTATTTAATCTAATCTAGGTGTCTTAGGTAGATACTATATATCAAAGACCTGTCTAGAGACTAGAATAAGGTATAATCTAGGTGTCTTAGGTAGGTACTATATGTCAACTAGACTACATGTGTCTTAGGTCTTAGGTGAGGCCACATGAGCTTCCACCTTCACATGGTTGGCCTTGTCAGTATAGAATATTTATATTTCTTGAAGTTAAGAGAAGCTCTTTTTCTTAATAGGAAAAATTTATCGACTTCAATTGCACTAATGGTGCAGGGTTACCCAGGTTGTCATGCCTCCAAGAGGGGTCAAAATGAAATTTTGTTTTGATTGAGTCAATTGTATGTAATAAGGTCTTCTAAGACCATTTCATTTGTTTTTAAGTAAATTTGAGTCATTTGGGGTCAGTTTGAGTCTTTGAGTCCTGTTGCAAAAAAGTGTCAATGTTGTCAAGTTGCACAAAGCAACTTTTGCATTTTTGGTGTCCTGCTCCTAATGCGACCAAACTGACAATTCCAACATGTCTGGATGAGTACGTTTAGGCTAGGCATGGTTCTATTTTTCACCCAAACATGTCGAAACAGTCCGAGCTACATTGTACCGACAATATCCCTGAAGAGTCTAAAGTGCAAAAAGACAACAATCTTTGACAAGATGTTACTCAAAAAATGTGTCACTTAGAAACATTTTGTTTGAGGCAACGTGATCACGTAGAGCACCTCTACAATAACCTCTCTTATTTTTTTATATCTCTGAGGCATTTTCTCGTGGTGAAAGGTTTCCTACTGCCCTAAAAATCGTCAGAAGGAGGCAATGTAAAGTTGCAAAGGGGTGTAACTTTTGTCCTACTCCTGATGCGACCAAAATAACTATTCCAACGCATCTGGATGGGTACATTTACACTAGGCATGGTTCTATTTTTCACCCAAACATGTCAAAACAGTCCGAGCTACATTGTATCGACGATATCCCTGAAGATTCCAAAGTGCAAAAAGGTAGCAATCTTTGATGAGATGTGACTCAAAAACTATGTCACTTAGAAACATTATGTCTAAGGAAACATGATCACGTAGAGTGCCTCTACAATAACCTCTCTCAGTTTTTTATATCTCTGAGGCGTTTACCCATGGTGAAAGGTTTTCTGCTGCCCCAAAAATCGCCAAAAGGAGGCAGTGTAAAGTTGCAAAGGGGTGTAACTTTCATCCTACTCCTGGTGCAACTAAACTGACTATTCCAATGTGTCTGGATGGGTACATTTATGCTAGGCATGGTCCTATTTTTCACCCAAACATGTCGAAACAATCCGAGCTACATTGTACCGATGATATCCCTAAAGAGTCTAAAGTGTAAAAAGGCAGCAATCTTTGATGAGATGTTACTTGAAAACTGTGTCACTTAGAAACATTTTGTTTGAGGAAACGCGATCATGTAGAGTGCCTCTATAATAACCTCTCTCAGTTTTTTATATCTTTGAGGTGTTTTCTCGTGGTGAAAGGTTTTTCTGCTGCCCCAAAAATCATCAGAAGGAGGTAGTGTAAAGTTGCAAAGGGGTGTAACTTTCATCTTGCTCCTGATGCGACCAAACTGACTATTCCAATGCATCTAGATGGGTACATTTACGCTAGGCATGGCCCTATTTTTCACCCAAACATGTCGAAACAGTCTGAGCTACATTGTACCGATGATATCCCCGAAGAGTCAAAAGTGCAAAAAGGCAACAATCTTTGATGAGATGTTACTTGAAAAATGTATCACTTAGAAACATTGCAACTAAGGTAACGCGATCATGTAGAGTGACTCTACAATAACCTCTCTCAGTTTTTTATATTTCTAAGGCATTTGCCCGTGGTGAAAGGTTTTCTGCTGTCCCAAAAATCGTCAGAAGGAGGCAGTGTAAAGTTGCAAAGGGGTGTAACTTTCGTCCTTCTCCTAATGTGACCAAACTAACTGATCCAACATGCCTGGATGGGTACATTTACACTAGGCATGGTCCTATTTTTCACCCAAACATGTCAAAACAGTCTGAGCTACATTGTACCGACGATATCCCTAAAGAGTCCAAAGTGCAAGAAGGCATCAATCTTTGACGAGATGTTACTCAAAAACTGTGTCGCTTAGAAATATTTTGTCTATAGCAATGTGATCATGTAGAGTCCCTCTACAATAACCTCTCTCAGTTTTTTATATCTCTGAGGCGTTTGCCCGTGGTGAAAAGTTTTTTGCTGCCCCAAAAATCACCAGAAGGAGGCAGTGTAAAGTTGCAAAGGGGTGTAACTTTCGTCCTACTCCTGATGTGACCAAATAGATAGTTCCAATGTATTGGGATGGGTACGTTTAGGCTAGACATGGTCCTATTTTGTACCCAAACATGCCGAAACAGTCTGAGCTACATTGTACCAGTGATATCCCTGAAGAGTCCAAAGTGCAAAAAGGTAGCAATCTTTGACGAGTCGTTACTCAGAAACCATGTCACTTAGATACATTCCATCTGAGGCAACGTGATCACATAGGGTCCCTCTACAATAGCCTCTCTCAATTTTTTATATCTCTAAGGCGTTTTCCCGTGGTGAATATTTTTTTGCCACCCCAAAAATTGTCAAAAGGAGGCAGTGTAAAGTTGCAAAGGGGTGTAACTTTTGTTCTTCTCCTCATACGTCCAAACTGACAATTCCAATGCATCTAGATGGGTACGCTTAGGCTAGGCATGGTCCTGTTTTGTACCCAAACATGCCAAAACAGCCCAAGCTACAAACACTAACTAGTCTTCAATCTTCAAACACTACAAATACCATGATATCCTGCATAAAGCTATCTTTTAGCCTTTTATAAAGGCATGCCCATCAAATTCAACTGCTTAGAGATGATTTTTTGTATTCCAAATTCCTTTTAAATATTGACCTTCCAATCCTTTTTCTCGCCCTCATATCAATTAAATATGACCTTCGATTATGATATGGCGCTCAAGCTTATGAGAGTTTACCAGAGATGCTAGTTGAGTTAGGTTGAAGGGCTGGTGAACTAATGACTTAAAGATCCTTTAGTAGGTTGATTTAAGTTATAGTAACTTCTAATTATAAGTCAATATTAACTTAAAACAAAAGTGCTCTTTACACACGACAGTCAATATTAACTATCAATAAGATTATGATTATGAAAGCTTGTGTCTTCTCTAACTTCTTATTGCATGAACAAAACCACATCCACCATGAATATGAACATTGCATCATATCAACCTTTCAAGATTGACCTTATCATGAAAACCATATTCACAACAAAACCTTGCATGAACAAAACCACATCCACTATGAACATGAACCTTGCATCATATGAACCATGTTTGTCTTGTGCAGCATCAACATGAATTGAAAGACCTTATCATGAAAACCATATTCACAACATCATGCATCTCATGACCATCACCTACCTTGAATCACTGTATCACCTTATCAACATCATGGCATCAACCTTGACATCAATGACAAACAACCTTGACCCTTTGACTTCAATGACAACCTTGAACCTTGATTATTGATGACTTATGGAAGCCTATAGCCCCAATGTTATGTTGCATACTAAAATTAGGTAAGACTCAATGTAATCTCATAACCTCACCTTATATGCAAGAAGAATTACATTTAATAACCACAATGGTCATTAGGTGCTCATAAGCATATGATTTTGACTAAAACAACAAACAGACTCTTTGCATCCCAATATGGTATAATAACAAGAAATTAAGAAATATTTTCAATTGATCAACTCATAAAGAATATGGATCAGCATACTCATTTAAATATTTTCAATTGAGCAACTCATAAAGAATATGAATATTTTCTGTGCAACATGATGATTCATTTTTATTTTAAATACAACTTTTA
Source organism: Cunninghamia lanceolata (assembly GCA_027924645.1). NCBI lineage: Eukaryota > Viridiplantae > Streptophyta > Pinopsida > Cupressales > Cupressaceae > Cunninghamia > Cunninghamia lanceolata. Next base: position 9,930,171 of record BSBN01000523.1, on the reverse strand, counting down.
TCTTTTAGTTCCAAAATGAGGTTTAGGTGATACTTGAATAACAATAGCTGGCTTATTGGATCAACAAACATCCTATGTAATACAATTGGACTTTAAATATTTGAAGTAGCCATCTACAAATATCCATTCAAACGTGGATTTATAATGCAAGTGTGGATGCCATCAATAAAAAAAATTTGTATTAACCAAATATCCATATAGGCATACATCAATATCTATCGATATAAGTATAACATATATACAAAATAGCCATATAGGCTTACAAGAATGCCATATAGGCATACAATGTCAACTATATGCAATACAAAATATATGTCCACAAATGCCATATAGGCATACAACAAAGGAACACAATAAAAAGTCATTCCCCTCTACTTGGTGAAGAGAATAGATCATGGGCAGCCTTTGATCTTCTAAGGGATGGAGATGTGTATGTGGGTGGTCTACTACGAACCTAAGGGTTGCTCCTCCTATTTAGTTCTTCCTGCATCTGTAGTTGTTACAATAAAAAGTATAGACATTAATATATAGAAATTACATGTTATAAAAAATGAAACATTTAACAAAATAATCACTTACCGCTACCATATAATCTGTCTCCTCACTTGCCTTAGTAGCAGGATTAGGCTCTGGTGATGTCATGTCCTATAGAAACCATCCAGATAGAAATTAAACTTCAAATCAATAATCTTTTGATTTTTCAAAAATAAACAACTATAACAATGAATGTAAATTAAAATTTACTAATCTACCTCATACCCTTGTCAATGGCATGGAGCTATGAATTGTAGAGGTCACACCATGCTCCATTGCCCTATGAACATTGGAAGGTGTCTCCACAGCCTGCATCATCAACATTATTCAATTACGAAAACTATAATAGTGATGCAAATCATGACTCCTAACATACACACACGTTCACCTAAACATGGAAGTACACACAATAAAACACACAAGTCACATACAAAAATCTAGTAAGTATAATTCATTCATTAAACCATTTATTTTATTACCTCCGTGAAGCTTTGAAGTCTACCACCGTTGGCAGGTGTTGCCGTGAAATCTCCAATATTAACCTATTCAACATCCAAAATCAGATATTAGAATACCATTCATATAACGGTGCTATTCACATGTAATATTTATAATTGTTTACTAGTTACATACCTTGACAGTAGATGATGTAGTGTAATATTCAGGTGGAGAACAACTAAAAACTGCATCAATGTTATGACCCTGAAATTTCATTAAAATCATCAAACTAAATTAGTTAATCTTGCATTTCAAAAATGAAATTTAATAAATTAAATTCAATGAACTTGCTAATATTTACCTGAGTATCAAGGATTAAAGTCTCACTCAGGAGGGTATCTGTCATCACCATCTGCTCAGCTGCAGATGTAGCCTGTGCACCTGCGTCCTGACTATCCATGGGGTCATAGCCACAGGCTGACCCGCAAGTCTGACAAGTATGGGGTGGGGCCCTACTCCTTGCACTATCTCCCAACCCACGCTATGCTACAGGACTGACATGCTCTATGATGCTCTGGGTCAAGGCACTAATGGACTGAAGTGTATCGACCTCCACACTCTCTTTCACAATGGAAGGGATAAACACATGCTCATGGGCTGGTCTACTGATTACTCATCTCACTGGCCGTTGTGGGTCAACACATGCCCCTGGTCTATCTTGTGCTGACCCCCCACCTCTACCTTGGAAGTCTCGCATATCAAAATAGTTTGGTACTTTATTGAGGACAAACTCACAGTAGAGTTTCCTTAAAAAGTATTGCAGGACCTCATTATTATTGCATGGAGGATGGTCAAAAACCATCCACCACCTCTGCCCAAAATTGTCCCTTATCGCTTGGTTGTTGTACCAATGGATAGGGAACCTCTTGCATGTAATGGGTGGAGGTTGATTTGTTTGTGGGTTTCTGAAAATGGAACACAAGTCCAATTTTGTAATTTGTAACTTTTTCACATCTTCATATGATAGCTTGTCTGCATAATACTCTCTGAACTCTCTCCTCTTATCCGACCAACTAGATATTTGCTTGCTAATTGAATCTACATTTGATAACATAGATTCAAGAGATTGAGCAAGCGTGGACCTATGCAAGGTTGAAGTTAAAGGATCTTTCAACCTTGCAATTATGTCTTCAATTTATTTTTTATTGTTTTTAATTTACCCCATTAGATTTTCTTGTGTTCCAGGGGCATGTCGAGGAATGGATGGAGGAGTTTGTTGTTCGGGTTATTCTTCGGCAGGTATTTCCTCTTCAAGATTTTATGGATTTTAAGGAGGAGGAGGAGGAGGTGCATTAACATTTCTTGACAATTAAGGAAATTTGCATCAAAAATCAACTCAAACGTACCTATTTAGAAACAAATTCAAACAAAAAAACAAATAAAACTCACTCCTTTGGCCTGCTCGACGTTGTGGCAGCATTTTGGCGATGAATCCGTAAGATTTTGGTGTCAAATTGTGTCTTAAAAAATGCGAGCACACTCCTTAGGGTTTGCAGGCTGTGGGTGTAGGAAAAAAAAGAAATCAAATGAGAAGAAATGCTTATATATATATATATATATAAACATAACGCAAGCGTGTTATAATGCGAGCGCGTTATGGTTTGGTTTTGCTGAGCCTTAGGCTCATCATTACCAAACCATAACACGAGTGCTTTATAATGTGCTCACGTTATGTATTAATGTTTTTTGAAAAAAAATTGGCCACTTTTTGGCCCCCCAACTTTTTGCACTTACCCTTCGATGAATAAGTGCTCATTTATTTTTGATAATCTTGGTGATGAAGTCAACCTTGTGTATTGTCTCTTTTGTGGACATGAGGTTGTAGAGGAAACCATATATAAAAGTTTCTTTTAGCGAAATTAAAGTGTAACTTTCCTTAGTTCCAATGTTCTTTTTGAAAAAAAAATTGTAGTTACGAATGTGTGTGCCCATTTGTACATGTGCGGGCAAGTAATCAAGGATGAAAATAGGTAGTAGTAAAACCCATATCCATTACCTTTGTGGTGAATTTGGGAGATCATATTCAAGTCTTTTCTAATTAGAATAGGAAGTACATTCAATTTCACAAGTTTAGTATGTTAAAAAAAAAAAAATTGACGTAATGATTCAAGTGAGTTTTTATGTATGATATGATGTGAGTTTATCTCAAAAAAATTGTTATCTAAGCTTATTTAGAAGTTGAAAACAATTAATTTATAAACATTATGGCTTAAATACTATATGTAATTTTGTTGTTCCTTAGAACCTATAGAATCTCCCATGGATTTTAATAAAAAATTCCATTTGATGAATTCAAGTGCAAGCAGAATATAGAGGCTTGCCGCTTGTTGATTGCATTAAAGGTGATTAGAATTTGTTTAAATTGAGGACCTTGTGTGTCCTAGGAGAGTGCAAAGACAAAACTTTCCAAGGGGAAATTGATATCAGATTATCATAGAGATGGACTACTTATCTATGCTTGGAGACCAGTATTAGCTTTTTGGATGGTGTAGCTAGGGAATGCTTTTTAGACAAAACATATGTGTTAATGCCTTGTTGCACATTTGTGTTTATGTTTGGAAGTTGGAGTGGCAGGAAGCCTTCGCCATCTTGTTGGAACTTGCAAGTAGAAATCTGTTGAATTACCATGAAATTTCTATTTATACTTTGTGCATCTAAAATTACCATTTTTGTGCTACAAATTGGTGTTGGTGGCTAGAGTGAGTGAATGCAATGTCGAAGAAAATATTATGATTAATATAATTTCGTAGGACTTTTTATTTGGGTAGGATTTAGGAAAATCCCTTGGTAGAGATGTTGCAACTGGTACAAGGGTCATGTTTAGGATAGAGTTTGTTGTGCTCATCCTTGCTGCTCTAGGGTGTGTTCTTAATAGGTTTGATTGTATCTAAATTATTTATTATGAGACTTTCCTTGCATTTAGAAGTTTGACAAGGATTTTCATTACACTTACCATTCAATTTAGGTTGCACAACATTCCCTGGGCTATTTCTATGAGGATAGGGTAATAAATGTTAAAGAGAACATCTAAAAATAGACAAGAATAGATGAGTAAATTCATTGCAATTAAATTATCAATGTAGTGAGAATGTTGGTGAAGTGAAATCATAAATTCATTATAGAAGGGGCCAATCATCCCACATATCCTAATGAGGTGAGTTGAATCATGAACAAAGATGGGAAATGTTCAAAGTTACTTCTGTCATCTATTAATGTTATTAGATAATAGGCTATTTACTTATTGCATCACAATATTGTTAGATATCATCCAAGAATGGTGTTATAATACTACCAGACATACATGCAAATGCTTGTGGTGTGACACTTAGCTATTTTGAGTGGGTTCAAGTGCAATTGCTTAAGTAACTTTTTTGACTTGGTCATGAAGATCAGAATGGGACTCTAAGATTTGTTTCTTTATTGAGGGTTTCTAAGTTGTTAGGTGTTTGAATTTTTTTGAATAATTATCCAAATAAAATTTGGATAGATTTATTTAAAATGCATATTTTTGAAATTGATTTTATGATTAAAAAGAATTAAAAAAGTATATTTATATTTAAATAATAATTTTAGATTGGTTGGAAGATGCTGTTGTAATAGAAGTGGTCCTTCTATTAATATAATAATTGATTAGTTGTAGATGAAAATCATCTTTGTTGGGCTTGCCCTCTATTTTTATGTGGTTGAAAAATTTAAAAAAATTCCTTTCTAGAAATTTATTAAATCCCCTTTCAAACACACACAATTTACATAAATAAAAAGTGAATATGCCAATGTTCAAACATAATTCATTCACACAAAGTTAGTAAAAACATGCATGAATGCTTAAGTTCAAATATGTCAAAGTACAAATGGACACATAAAGTGAGAGCCAAAGTTATAAAACATGGTAAATTCCAAACACACACACCAGACAAACTGAATGTCAAAATTAAGTTTTAGACCATGCACAATTCACACAAAATTAATGTCAAATTTAAAACAAACACTTCACATGTAGATAGTGATCACATGCCAAAGTTCAAACATGCTTCATGCATAAAGTTAAGTCAACCACATATGAAGTAAACACTCGATTTCAAATATGCCAGAGAGAAAACACACAGTGGATGCCAAAGTTAAAACACACTATTCACACAAAGTTAGGTGAATCACTTCATACATAGTTTGTTTAAAAACACACTTCATACATATACAAAGTAAATAATAAAGTTCAAACATGCACATAAAGTGTGCCAATGTTTGTACACTCTTCACACAAAGTGAATGTGAAAGTTCACACACTGAAAGTGAATTTGTCAAAGTTAAAACACACTCTTCACATATAGTTCAATAATTCCACACATATTTTGTTAAAAACATACTCTACATACATATATAAGGTAAACACTAAATCTCAAACATACCAAAATTCAAGCATGTCTAACTAAAAATCAAAGTTGTGTCACACTTTTAGCCAACTTATCAGCACAAATAAATTTAAGTATTTCTAACTAAAAATCAATTTTGGTCAAACATATGATCTTGTAAGATTCATTCTAGCTAATTTATATATGTCCACAACTTTTCCAAATAAAATTGTTGGCTAAATGTATATGTAGCACCACAATGAAGCCAATTTACCCAAAAAAAAAAATTTATTTGAAAAACTTGATATTTCAACAACTTCTACTCATGTAAATAACACTTTTTAAAAAATAAAAAAACTCTTTTGTATATCTATAAGTTTAGTTTTCAAAAATATATATATTTTAATAGTTTAATTATTATTTATATTTTCCTTTTTATTTTTACTAAAAGTAGGTTATTAGCACAAAACATTAGGTCGATTACCATGTCAAGGAAAAATAGTAAAACTTATTAAAAAAATTGAAAAAATTATGATGCACTAGATAAAAAAATTAATATAAAGATGGTACAATTTTTTTTCTATTTTAGGTAAATAGTTAATATGAAAGTTGACGTCAAATGGAAACAACTACATTTTAATACACACACATTTTAATATTTATTTAAAAATATATATTTATCAAAATTGAAAAAAAAAAATATCCATGCACTAAAGTTTCAAGTTATAAATACACACAAAAAAATTGAAGAAAAAAAAAATTACTATATAAAGATTGATGTGTCATGTAACTTCATTTTTCAGCATTTTATCAACAACTAAATTATAGTGTCAATTTATTAAAAACTATATTCAAATAATTTTTTATTTTTATTTTTAAAATACAAACATAAAATATACTAAAAAATAAATATTTTATTAGTTTACATCATTTCAAAATTCAAAACATATATGACACTTTTAGGGATTCAAGTTTAAAAGTTGGATTAGTGTTGACCGTTCTTTTATAAAGTGTGACACCACTTTGTACTTTTACCAAAAGTTAGTACACTCTTTACACAGTGAATGTGAAAGTTCACACACACACACACAAAAAAAAAAAAAAAATTTACACACACACTCACACATAATAAGAATATCAAATCTAAGTGAAAGGTAAAATTCAAACACACTTCATACAAAGTGAATGCCAAAGTTAGTTCAAACACTCACACACACACAAAGTAAACATAATTCAACATGTCAATTTTCAATTCACACTAAGTGAATGTGCAAGTTCAAACTTACCTAAATACAAATAGTAAATATATCTAATAAGTGAATGGAAAAGGTAGTTCACTCACATTTCATTGAAAAAAAATGAATCCACAATTAACTCAAACAAATTAAGTGGATGCCAAAGTTCAAACATATGATTCTCATAAGAAAAGTGGATGCCAATACACAAATAACAAGTGGCTCAAATCCAAGTGAATTTCAAAGTTAGTTCACTCACACACATAAAGTGAATATAAAAGTTAGTTCATACGCATTTCACACACAGAAAGTGAACGTCAAAAACTCACTTAAATAATAAAGGGATGTCAAAGTTCAAATGCACACTTCACACAAACAATAAGTGGATACCAAAGTTCAAACACACATACAAAGTGAATGTCAAAATTTAAAAACAAACACAATAATTGAGTTTCTTATAGTATTTATAGCCTTTTCCACCAATAGGCAACTTTCTAATAAAAATAAAAATATAAACTATTTAGTGACAGGCCTATAAATATTTGTGCCTATCAGTGATTTGATAGCACCTTTGGTGCTTTTACTAGTTTTAGTAGTGTAAAAATTTATTCGCCTACATATACAACTAAAGAAGAAATGTAGTTGTAGTATGGTGATGGAAGATGATTTTTCCATTTTCAATTGAGTCAAAGGAATTGTTTGTTTCCATTTGCAATTGAAAATGAAAATGTAGTTACGAAAGGTTGATAGAAACATACTTTTCGTTTAGAAGTATAACATGACTTCATGGTCCTTCAAGTGATCACTTGTTTTGTAACTGGTAGTTTAGAAACTGCTCTAATATACCAATAATAAACTGATAAATTTGTATTATTGAGCATGTGAAAAAATGGGAATTTTTTCGTATTAATTCTTACAGCATCAATACTTAATTAAAATCAAGAAGAAAATTGGAAACACAAAATGAAAGAATGGTTTTTTAAGGGCAAAGTGTTGGAAATGAAGCCCAACTGTCACTGCCCTTTCGTCTTCCTCTTCCCATGTCTCTTCACTTGCCTAGAGAGTTGATATATTCCCTTCTTATTCTCTTTCTAGTGTAGATGAAGACTGATGTATTTCAGGTTGATTAATGAAAGTGTGTCCTGCTTTCCTTGGTGGATGTAGCCATTTTGATGGTGAACCATGTTAAATTCGTGTCTCTAATTTTATCTGTGTGTGCTTGATTCTTTATCTATTTTAGTTTTTTGTTTATCTAAATTTTATCTTCAACAATTGGTATCAGAGCCATGGTGCTCAATCATTTGGCATGAGAGGTTTGAGTTTGAGTGGGAGCAATGCTGACTGATGAAGGAAGTTGTAGGAAATCACAAGGGAGGCTAAAACCCAGTGAGAGAGATGTTGGTTGCTGGTATTGTGGCAAGCAAGGCCACATCAAGAAGAATTGTTGGTTTTTGAAGAAGGATGAAAATCAACCAAAGTAAGATGAAGCGAATCCGGTACGTGAAGAGGATGCCGGTGCAACAATTGGTGTTCTTATTTCAGCTTCAGAAGAAATATCACCAAATGTCTGGGTGCTCAGTTTGGAAGCATCATTTCATGCCACTCCATGCAATGAGTACTTCAAAAATCTGCAAAGCGGTGACTTTGGTAAGGTTCTTCTTGGCAATAATGAATCTTGTGATGTTATTGGCAAAGGGGATGTTTTGTTAAAATTAAAAAATGGAAATAGTTGGCTATTACAAGATGTTAGATATGTCCCTCAGCTCAAACAAAATCTAATTTTAGCTGGATAGTTGTTTTCTCAAGGATGTAAAGTTGATTTTGAATTGAGTAGATGGAAAGTCACAAAAGGGGCCTTGGTAATTGCTCAAGGCAGCAAAGTAGGCACCTTGTATGTCATAGAGAGTCTTGCTTCATGTGAAATGGATAGGTTAGATGATGTGGTTGATTCCATCATTGATGAATTTCTTAACCTATTGGAATTTGATCAAATATTTGTGCAAGAAAGTGAAAGAGCCTCTGTAGAAAATACAGAAATTAAAAAGATAGAAGCTATGGAGGTTATTGTTACATGGGAGCCTTATGAAAATGTTAAATCTTTAGAAGAAAGTTGTGACAGCCTGCGAGGATTTGGAAGGAAGCCCAAGCACAAGAGAGAGAAGGATATTTATTCCTGGAAGCAACATCACCAACGCAAGAAGATGAAGAGTCTTGGAGGTAGACGGTCACCCATGGGTCCTAGCTACTTACAGTCTATAATCGAGCTGAAGTTGGGAAAGGAAACTTATTTCGAGGCCGCATCACCCTTTCCGTCAATTAGTCCAACGACGAAGAAACAACAGAGTGAGATAAAGAAATATATCATAGAACTCCAACTCCAGAGGGACAAGCTTAAAGAACAACAAGAATCTTTGTACAAAGAAAGAGAAGAGGTTTTAAGATTGTTTGAGCAGCTTCATAAACTAGAAATAGAGTTAAATGTAAGTAAGGATGGTATGGATCTAATTGCAAATAAAAATGGAAATCATAGGACTGGGGATGTCTATGGTTTCTCTCCGGAAGTAGTCCCACAAAAGATATTTGGCACATCTGCATCTACAAAGGTTGATCTTGAACCTTCTTCTAGAAGAACATTTGCAAATGCTTTAGGAACACCAAGCCATCTGTCATGGTTGCAGCGATGTGGTACAAGGTTTTTTAACCAATTGTCATCCCCTAAGAAAATGATTGATACTACAAGATGAAAAGAAGAAACTTATAGATCACCTACAGTGGCAACTGAAACTACTGGTGCAAAAAGTGAAAGAATGACTGGGCTTGAAGGTAATGTGTTTGTGGGGACTTCTCTTTTAGATTTATATTTTAAATGTGGCAAAAGTGATTTTACTTACAGAGTGTTTGAGACTATGCCTGAGAAAAATGTGGTTTCATGGAATGCAATGATTGTTGGATATGCACATAATAATCAAAATGAGGATGCACGTCAAGTGTTTGATAGAACGCCTGAGAGAAATCTAATTTCATGGAGTACAATGATTGCGTGATATGCCCAAAATGGACAGGGTGATGAGGCAATTGGCTTGTTCTGCCAAATGCAATCGGAAGGGATGAGGCCTTGCCATCATATTTTTGCTAGTATTGTGAGGGCATGTGCCAGCCTAGCAGCTCTAGAAAGAGGTAGATAGATTTATACCCACATCATATAATTTCAATCTTAGCTGAATGTCTTTGTGGGAAGTGCTCTTGTGGATATGTATGCCAAATGTGGAATCATCAATGATGTATGGCGAGTATTTGAGGAAATACCTCAAAGGAATGTTGTGACATGGAATGCAATGATAGCAAGTTATGCCCAGAATGGTTTTGGTGGGAGGGCTCTAGAACTCTATGAACAAATGGAACAAATGAATGTAAAGCCTGACAATGTGACATTTGTCTATGTTCTATATGCATGAAGCCATTTGGGCTTAGTGGATGAAGGTCGCCACTATTTTGAATCCATGAGTCTCATTCATAATATTTTGCTAGAACATGTGCATTATGTCTGCATGGTTGATCTTCTTGGCGGCGCTGGACTTTTAAGTGAGGCAGAGGAATTTATCAATAGAATGCCAGTTTCCCTAGTGCTCTAGTGTGGCTGACCTTGCTTGCTTCCTGTAGAACACATGGGAATGTAGAGATAGCTCAATGTGCATTCTTCCATATTGTTGAATTCAAACCTCAAGGTTCTTCAGCCTATGTTCTGTTATCAACTAGACCCATTTTGGCATTTTCTCAAGATGTGGCAAATATAGAGAAGAGTCTATGTATGGATGTTGTGCCTAAGAGATTGGAGAGTCAACCATCTGGTCACCATGACAAACAAAGTACAACTCTGGAAACTTTAATTGACATCACACCACAGTCGCCTATTCCTAACACTAGAGCAGGCCCTCTTGTTCCTGATTGCAGCAAAGAAGGATTAACTGGTAGTGATAGACAGAGGATTAAAGGTAAACAGGGATGTCAATTTGGTTGAGCTTGTTGGAATTCTCACCGGGATTGGTCATTCAATGGAGTGGTTACTCGCTACTGTAGTTAAGTAACAATAAGTTTCAAGGAAAGTGGGGACAACAGTGCGGTTTGGACTTCAAGTGGGAGATTGTTGGAAATGAAGCCCAACCATCACTGCCCTTTCGTCTTCCTCTTCCCATGTCTCTTCACTTGCCTGAAGAGTTGATATATTCCCTTCTTATTCTCTTTCTAGTGTAGATGAAGATTGATGTATTTTGGGTTGATTAATGAAATAGTGTGTCCTACTTTCCTTGGTGGATGTAGCCATTTTGACGGTGAACCACATTAAATTCGTGTCTCTAATTTTATGTGTGTGTTTGATTCTTTATCTGTTTTAGTTTTTCATTTATTTGAATTTTATCTTCAACACAAAGTGTGATATACCAAAGCATGTACTATAGATTGAATGTATATTGCAGTTCAAAGTATAATTGGAGTTTTGCAATGGATGACAATGGAATAGAATTTGTTAGTTGCATATGATGAGATCAACATTGTCATCTAGACACGAAATTTTAATATAAATCAACCTATATTATCTACCCTGAGTCCATCTTGTAATATTACTATTGTCAGTCTTTGTTTGAATGCCAGATTGTGCCTTTGGGAATTCTACATTGGATATGTGAATCTAATCCACAAGTTTCTCTAATTGATTTTTCTATTGTCTGTGATACATAACCCACATGATTGTGCATTGTTTCCGTGCAAGATAAAATGGAAAGATTGAATAAAGTGTAATGGGAATATTCTAGTTAAAAAGCATTAGAAGCAATATGTTAGTCTTAGAATAAGATAAATTAGGATAATTGTGTAAATTTATCTACTCTTCATCCAACAAGCAATGGTGTTTAGAGATGGGAAAATGCCTTGGAGTAGGAAATGAAATTTGTTAATCTTTTCATGTGGGTAGTTCCTAAAGGTTTAGCCCTTCTCAAGTGTATCTTTTCATGTGTGCTTGAGAAGTAATACTCCTCCACATTACTCCAAAATGTCAGGCTACAATTTCACTTAAAATTACATCTTAGCAAATTTAAATTTAGTTAGGAACTAAAGAGAATTGTTTTAATAATAAGTATAGAAAATTCTTTTATGGTACTCTCTTTGACAATAATTTATCATTAGAAAATTTGGTCAACTATTCACCCCACAAGCTACTTATATTTTTTCAATTTAAAGAGAATTATAAATTTATGCGATTGTTTTATATATAGAAACACACAATTTTATTTATTGAGTTTGTGATGGTGTGGATTTGCATTACAATCCTCTACTAACATGGCAGAGAAGATGATGGAATGGATAGAGAGTTCTTGCAATTTGCACAAGATATTTGTGGGCAGGTCTTCTGAAAAGATAAAATAAATAAACACCATGGAATTTTATTAATTTATTTTAGTTATGTCAACTATGATCACATCTCATTCAATAACGATACCCATACCTACCAACTGCTATATGAAATCTCTCTTTCCTACACCCTACACTAGTTTTTCATTATTAAGGGGATTACAAAGCAATAACTATAGGTAAATTTTTAACATATTGCAATGACATTGACTAGATTTAAACTACAATTTCTATTATTTCTAAGTACAAAAGATGAAATAAAAGGTTCACTACAAATATTGATTACATCTCTAGATTGCAACAACATTAACTAATTTTAAGCTACAATTTCTATTATTACTGTAAATAGAAGGTGAAATAAAAGGTTCACTACAAATATTAATTACATCTCTAGTAGTTCAATTATTATTATAATTCTCATTTACAGTATGAAACAATCAATTTACGAAGGTACTCTATGAAGAAATACTTGGTCATCAATAACTAGTATATTTATATTTAAAAAAATATATCTACAGTACGCCAAGAGATATCTTCCAATTTGTTGGCATTATAAATTACTTGCAGTTAGAATATTTGATATGCTCACATGTGTTGATTTAAAGAGACTATGCTGCGAGACTTTTCATAATCTTCAAATGTAATAAAGATTTCACTCCATAACTGCGCAAGTTTTTCTATTTTACTATGGCTTCCATGAATTTATTTATTTTTTGTTTAACATGTAAAGATTTCACTCCATACTTGCCCAAGTTTTTCTATTTTTCTTCCATTTGGCTTTCACGAATTTATTTATTTACACATTTTATGAATTTTGCTTACATGGGAATCTGAATCTTAATTGTTTACAGGAATCTAAATCTTTTAGCCCTTGTTGTGAGCATAGAAAGCCTATTGGCGTAACTAATGGTTTAATATTATTAATTTACAAATCTCATTTAGTGCCTACCTACCTTTGTAGTATTGTAATAGTAGTTTTTGTTGTCTAGTTTCTAGGTGAGCCATGACATAGAGATTTAAATGAAGGTTTCAGATAATAGTCCAGGATCCAGATTCTTGCAATTTGAATGCAGGTTGACCTTGACCCAAAGTTTGATTTGTACTAGAGGTACAATTGTGACTAGAATAGCTAAATTTGGGTTTGTTCCTTAGAATAAATTATATTTGTTAAATATTAAGAAAGAAAAAATTGTGAAAGTAATTGTATAGAATGGCTTAATATTAATACATAAAACAAAACTTGCATAAACAAAAGTATACATACACATATACATAGATATAAACATATACATACATACATGCATACATATACGTATATATATGGATATATTTTTCAATTTTATAATTTAGCATTTTTAAATATATGTTGGCCCTATATTTTTGTTTTTATGTGCACAGTCACAACATGATGCTTTTTTGCCTTGCGAGCACTATAGAATGCCTCTTGACATAATGATATGACAAATATTTGTTTTGATATATAATTTTTTTCCAAGGAATATTTCATAAAAGTTCATTTCCTTATCTTTCATAAAATTTCATCATTGGTTGTTTTTCTTGTAATGATACATAAGGATATAAAATAAAAGATTGAGCTAAAGAATAACTACAAAATGCCATGTAATTTGATAATAATTTAAAGAATATACATAACTATATTTTCATTAAGGGCCCTATAATTTTTTCTTCAACTTTCATGATCGAATGACAAGTCAAAGAAAGTATTATAAATTAATGTTTATACTTTGAACATGAGAAGAAAAGAAATCTTTTAAGATCAATAGTTAACATCCTTGCAATTATTTGACCTATTCAAAGAACAAATTTCAATAATCATAATGCACTTGGCCTAGCTTAGAGGTATCAAGGATGCTAGAGTTGTCCTCCATCTATAATTAGGGAAGATGCTTGTTGGTTTCCAAATGACAAAAAAATATGTTAGGAGAAACAATATTAAAAATTATATGATTCATTTATTTAGAATAACATAAGTATCTTATTGATGTGTGTTTTAACAACTCAAGTAGGGTAGAAATATAATCCACCTCTCTTGAAAGGAGATAAATCTCCCCAAGGTTTATATCACTAGGTCTTGGCTTGATTTAGTAATTGTTATCACACGAACCTGTACCCTTGTTAAACCTGATTCAACAAGTTCAATGATACAATGGGAATGGCTTCTAGGTGTGGGACCTTGCTAATTGAAGCAAGATTAATAAAAGTGTACGAAAAACCTTAGGAAAAAATAAATAAAAACCTACACTATAACATCCCCCTTAAGCATAGCTTAGGCAGCTACAAGGATGGGTTCTAGCAAATGAATCCTGATGAGGTACCCATGTACAAAGATTTCCCCCCAAAGAGAAGAATCCTCCCCAAAAAAGTCCAATAGAATCCCTCTAAATAGAGAGAGAACACCCCCAGAGTAAAGAGAGAGAAAAGAGGACTAAGAAGCCCCGCAAGTGGACATTTGCCACAACCCCAACAAAACTCACAAATGAAGTAACTCACTCTCAATGAAGGGTTTGGTGAGGATGTCTGTGATCTGATCTGATGCTAAATAGTACTAAAGATCATTAATCTACTCATGAATCAACTCCTAAATGTAGTGCATGTGGATCCCAATGTGTTTGGTCCACTAGTGATGGACTAGATTGCAAGAGATTTGTATCACACTCTAGTTATCACAAATGATGATTATAGGCTTTTAGAATGTAATACTAAACTCAGTGTGAATGTTCTAAAGCTAAATGGCCTCAATAGTAGCATTATTTTCTCCTCGATACTTAGCCTCTATAGATTAAAGAGAAATTGTAGATTGCATCTTGCTTGACCAAGAAACCGAACCAAAACCAAGTGAGAAGCAATACCGTGAAGTAGACTTGTGAGATCCTGAGAATCACCTGCCCAATCTAAATCTATGTGTCCCACAAAGTCAATATCCATACCCACTATATATTGAATCCCATAACTATGAGTGCCCTTCACATAGTGGAGAATCCACTTAGTTGCTTTCTAGTGTAGCTTGTGTGGCTCCTGTATGAACCTAGAGACCAATCCCATGGCATATGAAAGATCAGGCCTTGTGTGGGTCAAGTGTATGAGACTCCCAACTAATTGGTGATACAAAGTAGCATCCACTAATGGTGAAGAACAATGAGCCTCAAATTTGACCTATGATAGAAATGGAGTTGGTACATGCTTATAGTTAGCCATGTGAAATCTAAAGAGCATATCAATAGTGTACTTAGGCTATGCAATGAAGATATTTGAAGAAGATTGAGTGATCTCAATCCTCAAGAAGTAGTACAGAAGACCCAAGTCTGACATCAAGAAATGATCATGAAAGGAGATTTTTCACTACCTTAATGGTGGATGAGTGACTCCATGTGATCAACAAGTCATTGACATAGAGAATAAGGAAGGTGAGACTATTATCCTACTATATAGAATATAAGAGTTGAAATCATAATGACATTGAGCACGAATCCAATTGATAGAAGGAAGGATTCCATCTTGGCATACCAAGTCCAAGGGGCCTGTTAGAGGCCATAGAGGGACTTTTGAAGATGGAAAACAAGTGAAGGATCCTATATGAACCCTTCTGGCTGCTCCATGCAAATTTCCTTGTGAAGGTCACTGTGAAGAAAAACACTCTTCCCATCCATCTAATAAACTTCCTAATGGTGGGCTACAACAATAACAAGGGCAATTCAGATGTAATTGATTTTTGCAATTGGTGAAAAAATCTTAGAGTAGTCAATCCCAAGAACCTAGGAGAATCTTTTGGCGACTAGGGTAAGTGCAAGAAGATGGGGGGCCAAAAAGGGGTCTTAAGTGGCCACTTTTTTTCTGAAATTAGGAAATACTGGCCTTGGATGAGAAATTGAGCATAGTTACACTCAAAATTTGGAGATGCAACCAAAACAATGTTCGTAGTGCTCTGAGTCTACTTTCTAAACTACTATTTTTTTTTGAAAATGGCATAGATTAAGGGGTTCAAAAGAGGGAGCCACAGAAATTGGTGTTGTTTCTGTCAAAAAAACATAACATAGCATGTTTTGTGGATCCCTCAAAAGGTCAACTTTTTTTTGGTATTTTTAAAATCGCTTCAATGAGAAATTAGCTAATAGCATGTAGTTTATGCCTGATTTTTCTAATAATTTTTTGATGAATATTTGATTTTTTACTAATTTTTAAAGTGGACACATCCTAAAAAATAGAATTTTGGCTGTGCTACCCCTATAAATTTTGAAAACTAATTGAAAATCATTTTTTTATTTTTTTAATATTTGTAGAATGGAGTCTAGTTTCTAAATATGTAATTTTTTTGAAATTTGAATGAATAGTTATTTTACAATGAAAAAAAGACCAAACAGTGGTTTTTCCCTAAAAACGGACACACAAACAAAAGAAATTAAAGATGAAAGGCTTAACATTGTTAAAATGTGAAAAAAATCACATCGTAAAATAGCTAAGAGAAAGCCTAACATTACCCATGTGTTCGATTTGTTTAACCTTGAAACACGTGCAAATCTGAGGGTTAGCACAAACGAAATTATGTGAAATTTTGAAGAATATAGAAAAACACGTCTGTGACTATTCATAAGGCACTCCAAGCCTTTGGGTTGGAAATCCAAAGCAAATCCCAAGCCCAAGGCTTGGGATTCCCAAAGCAAGAAATAATGCGAGTGCGTTATAACACGCTTGCATTATGTTTTTCCTTGCATTTTTCTTTCCCGCATGTCTGTCTTTTGTCATGTTTGACATAACGCGAGCGCGTTATAACGCGCTCACGTTATGTCCCACTCAAATTTTTTTACGTTCAAGGCTATTAATCATGAGGGTTAAGGGATGAGGGATAGAGTTGGAGGGTATAGGGATAAGGGATTAGTGTTTAAGGTATAGTATCGAGCCCGTTGAGGGTCTAGGAATAGGGATAGCATTTAAGGTTTAGGGATGAGGGATGACAGATTACGGTTTAGGGTTTAGGGATAGGGTTGAGGGTCGAGGGATCAAAGTTAAGGGATTAGGGTTTGACATTGAGGGTTGACAGTTGAGGTTCAAGGGTCAAGGGTTTAGGGATAGGGTTTAGGGTCGAGGGATTAGGGTTAAAGTAGAGTATGGAGGGTGTAAGGATTAGGGATAGGGTTGGAGGGTTTAGGGATAAGGGATTAGGGTTTAAGGTATAGTATCGATTCTGTTGAGGGTTTAGGAATAGGGATAGCATTTAGGGATTAGGGATGAGGGATTATAGTTGAGGGATGATGGATTAGGGTTGAGGGTTGAGGGATTAGGGTTTAGGGATAAGGTTTAGGGTTCAGGGTTGAGGGATTAGGGTTTAAGGTATAGTGTTGAGGGTTGAGGGTTGAGGGTTTAGGATTAGGGTTTAGGGTTGATGGATTAGCATTTAATGTCGAGGTTAGGGTTAGAGTGTCGAGGGTAGAGGGATTAGGGATAGGGTTTAGGGTTGAAGGTTTAAGGATTGAGGGTTGAGGCTTTAGGGATGAGGGTTTAAGGCTTAAGATATAGTGTCAAGTGTTGAGGGTGTAGGGATAGGGTTTAAGTTTTAAGGGTTAAGGGTTGAGGGATAGGGATTAGGGTTTAAGGTATAGTGTTGAGGGTTGAGGGATCAGAGTTAAGGGTTGAGGGATTAGGGTTTGACGTTGAGGGTTGAGGGTTGAGGTTCGAGGGTCAAGGGTTTAGGGATAGGGTTGAGGGTCGAGGAATTAGGGTTAAAGTAGAGTGTGGAGGGTATAAGGATTAGGGATAGGGTTTGAAGGTTTAGGGATAAGGGATTAGGGTTTAAGGTATAGTATCGATTCTGTTGAGGGTGTAGGAATAGGGATAGCATTTAGGGTTTAGGGATGAGGGATTAGAGTTGAGGGATGACGGATTAGGGTTGAGGGTTGAGGGATTAGGGTTTAGGGATAAGGTTTAGGGTTGAGGGAAGAGGGATTAGGGTTTAAGGTATAGTGTTGAGGGTTTAGGGATAGGGTTTAGGGTTGAGGGATTAGGATTTGACGTTGAGGGTTGAGGGTTTAGGGTTTAGGGTTTAGGGTTAGGGTTGAGAGATGAGGGATCAGAGTTAAGGGTTGAGGGAATAGGGTTTGACGTCGAGGGTTGAGGGTTGAGGTTCAAGGGTCAAGGGTTTAGGGATAGGGTTGAGGTTGAAGGGATTAGGGTTAAAGTAGAGTGTGGAGGGTGTAAGGATTAGGGATAGGGTTAGAGGGTTTAGGGATAAGGGATTAGAGTTTAAGGTATAGTATCGAGTTTTTTGAGGGTTTAGGAATAGGGATAGCATTTAGGGTTTAGGGATGAGGGATTATAGTTGAGGGATGAGGGATTAGGGTTGAGGGTTGAGGGATTAGGGTTTAGGGATAAGGTTTAGGGTTGAGGGTTGAGGGATTAGGGTTTAAGGTATAGTGTTGAGGGTTGATGGTTTAGGGATAGGGTTTAGGTCTGAGGGATTAGGGTTTAGGGTTGATGAATTAGGGTTTAATGTTGAGAGCTGAGGGTTGAGGGTTGAGGGTTGAGGTTGAGGGATAGGGTTAATGGTCAAGGGATTAGGGTTAAATAAGAGTGTCGAGGGTAGAGGGATTAGGGTTTAAGGTATAGTATCGAGCCTATTGAGGGTCTAGGAATAGGGATAGCGTTTAGGATTTAGGAATGAGGGATTAGAGTTGAGGGATGATGGATGACAGATTAGGGTTGAGGGTTGAGGCATTAGGGTTTAGGGAAAAGGTTTAGGGTTAGGGTTGAGGGATTAGGGTTTAAGGTATAGTGTTGAGGGTTTAGGGATAGGGTTTAGGGTTGAGGGATTAGAGTGAAGGGTTGAGGGATTAGGGTTTAGGGTTAGGGTTGAAGGTCGAGGGATCAGAGTTAAGGGTTGAGGGATTAGGGTTTGATGTTGAGGGTTGAGGGTTGAGGTTTGAGGGTCAAGGGTTTAGGGATAGGGTTGAGGGTCGAGGAATTAGTGTTAAAGTTGAGTGTGGAGGGTATAAGGATTAGGGATAGGGTTGGAGGGTTTAGGGATAAGGGATTAGAGTTTAAGGTATAGTATCGAGTCTGTTGAGGGTTTAGGAATAGGGATAGCATTTAGGGTTTAGGGATAAGGGATTAGAGTTGAGGGATGATGGATTAGGGTTGAGGGTTGAGGGATTAGGGTTTAGGGATAAGGTTTAGGGTTGAGGGTTGAGGGATTAGGGTTTAAGGTATAGTGTTGAGGGTTGATGGTTTAGGGATAGGGTTTAGGTTTGAGGGATTAGGGTTTAGGGTTGATGAATTAGGGTTTAATGTTGAGAGTTGAGGGTTGAGTGTTGAGGGTTGAGGTTGAGGGATAGGGTTAATGGTCAAGGGATTAGGGTTAAATAAGAGTGTCGAGGGTAGAGGGATTAGGGTTTAAGGTATAGTATCGAGCCTGTTGAGGGTCTAGGAATAGGGATAGCATTTAGGATTTAGGAATGAGGGATTAGAGTTGAGGGATGACGGATGACAGATTAGGGTTGAGGCATTAGGTTTAGGGACAAGGTTTAGGGTTAGGGTTGAGGGATTAGGGTTTAAGGTATAGTGTTGAGGGTTTAGGGATAGGGTTGAGGGTTGAGGGATTAGAGTGAAGGGTTGAGGGATTAGAATTTGACGTTGAGGGTTTAGGGTTAGGGTTGAAGGTTGAGGGATCAGAGTTAAGGGTTGAGGGATTAGGGTTTGATGTTGAGGGTTGAGGGTTGAGGTTCGAGGGTCAAGGGTTTAGGGATAGGGTTGAGGGTGAAGGAATTAGGGTTAAGGTTGAGTGTGGAGGGTATAAGGATTAGGGATAGGGTTGGAGGGTTTAGGGATAAGGGATTAGAGTTTAAGGTATAGTATCGAGTCTGTTGAGGGTTTAGGAATAGGGATAGCATTTAGGGTTTAGGGATGAGGGATTAGAGTTGAGGGATGATGGATTAGGGTTGAGGGTTGAGGGATTAGGGTTTAGGGATAAGGTTTAGGGTTGAGGGTTGAGGGATTAGGGTTTAAGGTATAGTGTTGAGGGTTGATGGTTTAGGGATAGGGTTTAGGTTTGAGGGATTAGGGTTTAGGGTTGATGAATTAGGGTTTACTGTTGAGAGTTGAGGGTTGAGGGTTGAGGGTTGAGGTTGAGGGATAGGGTTAATGGTCAAGGGATTAGGGTTAAATAAGAGTGTCGAGGTTAGAGGGATTAGGGTTTAAGGTATAGTATCGAGCTTGTTGAGGGTCTAGGAATAGGGATAGCGTTTAGGATTTAGGAATGAGGGATTAGAGTTGAGGGATGATGGATGACAGATTAGGGTTGAGGGTTGAGGCATTAGGGTTTAGGGACAAGGTTTAGGGTTAGGGTTGAGGGATTAGGGTTTAAGGTATAGTGTTAAGGGTTTAGGGATAGGGTTTAGGGTTGAGGGATTAGAGTGAAGGGTTGAGGGATTAGAATTTGACGTTGAGGGTTGAGGGTTTAGGGTTAGGGTTGAAGGTCGAGGGATCAGAGTTAAGGGTTGAGGGATTAGGGTTTGATGTTGAGGGTTGAGGGTTGAGGTTCGAGGGTCAAGGGTTTAGGGATAGGGTTGAGGGTCGAGGAATTAGGGTTAAAGTTGAGTGTGGAGGGTATAAGGATTAGGGATAGGGTTGGAGGGTTTAGGGATAAGGGATTAGAGTTTAAGGTATAGTATCAAGTCTGTTGAGGGTTTAGGAATAGGGATAGCATTTAGGGTTTAGGGATGAGGGATTAGAGTTGAGGGATGATGGATTAGGGTTGAGGGTTGAGGGATTAGGGTTTAGGGATAAGGTTTAAGGTTGAGGGTTGATGGATTAGGGTTTAAGGTATAGTGTTGAGGGTTGATGGTTTAGGGATAGGGTTTAGGTTTGAGGGATTAGGGTTTAGGGTTGATGAATTAGGGTTTAATGTTGAGAGTTGAGGGTTGAGGGTTGAGGGTTGAGGTTGAGGGATAGGGTTAATGGTCAAGGGATTAGGGTTTAAGGTATAGTATCGAGCCTGTTGAGGGTCTAGGAATAGGGATAGCGTTTAGGGTTTAGGAATGAGGGATTAGAGTTGAGGGATGATGGATGTCAGATTAGGGTTGAGGGTTGAGGGATTAGGGTATAGGGATAAGGTTTAGGGTTAGGGTTGAGGGATTAGGGTTTAAGGTATAGTGTTGAGGGTTTAGGGATAGGTTTAGGGTTGAGGGATTAGAGTGAAGGGTTGAGGGATTAGAATTTGACGTTGAGGGTTTAGGGTTTAGGATTAGGGTTGAAGGTTGAGGGATCAGAGTTAAGGGTTGAGGGATTAGGATTTAAGGTATAGTATCGATTCTGTTGAGGGTGTAGGAATAGGGATAGCATTTAGGGTTTAGGGCTGAGGGATTAGAGTGAAGGGTTGAGGGATTAGGATTTGATGTTGAGGGTTGAGGGTTTAGGGTTAGGGTTGAGAGATGAGGGATCAGAGTTAAGGGTTGAGGGATTAGGGTTTGACGTCGAGGGTTGAGGGTTGAGGTTCGAGGGTCAAGGGTTTAGGGATAGGGTTGAGGTTGAAGGGATTAGGGTTTAAGGTATAGTGTTGAGGGTTGATGGATCAGAGTTAAGGGTTAAGGGATTAGGGTTGAGGGTTGTAAGGATTAGGGATAGGGTTGGAGGGTTTAGGGATAAGGGATTAGAGTTTAAGGTATAGTATCGAGTCTGTTGAGGGTGTAGGATTAGGGATAGCATTTAGGGTTTAGGGATGAGGGATTAGAGTTGAGGGATGATGGATTAGGGTTGAGGGATTAGGATTGGACGTTGAGGGATGACGGATTAGGGTTGAGGGATTAGGATTTGACATTGAGGGTTGAGGGTTTAGGGATAGGGTTGAGGGTTGAGGGTTGAGGGATTAGGATTTGACATTGAGGGTTCAGGGATTAGGATTTGACATTGAGGGTTGAGGGTCGAGGGATCAGAGTTGAGGGTTTAGGGATTAGGGTTTGACGTTGAGGGTTGAGGGCATTTTCTATCATGAACTTGATTATGAGGGCTTGCCCCTTCATTGTTATGCCTATCATATGGCAGAGCATCTGGCAAGCCCTTGCAAGAAAAAGATGTGATCAATGCAAAGGATGTGATGAATCTATAGCAGGAAAAAATGCGAGCATGTTATAACGCACTCGCTTTTTGTATTTCTATTGAAACGGTAAAAAAGTTGTTACCCCCGTGATCCAGGCCCACATGCTCTGTTTTCTTACTGATTCTATGCATGCTCCGACAAAAAAGAAGTGCTTTCATGCTATTGGGAAGTTCACATGCACATTTGACACATTGTACCACCTTTGCATGATCTTTCCACCACCTTTTCTGCTTTGCCAACTTGAGAAGGAGGAAATAACATAGTTTTCACACCAAGTTTGATATATATCTATTCAAGTTTCAATTTTTGTAGTGTTGCAATGTTAATTGTGATTCAATTTTAAGAATTTAACATTGAAAAGGAAGCAAGTGGTGAAAAACTTAAATTGTTGAGGAGTTTGATGCAAGAAGATAAAAACACTACATAATTGGGTACTCTGTCCATTCAAATCTTCATTTTTTAGGTATGTCAATTCTTTACATGCATGTTCTTTACATTTTCCTTATTTCGGATTGAATTACTTTATCATGCTTTATCATACATGTTTAAAATAGACACATTCCCAATCAAGAAAGCAACCTACAATCTCACATGATGCCATGTATATTTTCTACACTTCGGCTCTTTAATAATTATGTGTAATAAACAAACCTTAGTTCATACCATGATGTCAAACTATACAAGAATAAATCCTTACAACATAAAAAAAATACAATCCCACTATTATCATGTATTCATTTCTTAGGAACTAATATTGGTCTCTTTATCATGCTACAGACAAATTCTCTGTCATGCCGAGGAAATAATCAAGAATTAAACCAACACAAGAAGAGATAGAAGCTAAGAATGCAAAGAAAGCAATGGCTATGAGGGAACTTCGTGAGAAGAGGAAATTGGACACGATAAATGAAGACATACCAATTGAAGAGGAACCACAACCATCACAAAGATGTATGGTATTGGCGGCACAAAGAGAATGAATGCAAAAACTTTGTGGTACGAGAGATTTGAATACCATAGTTGGAGACACGTCCTTTACCGCAAGTCAACATGTAGGGACACCATCTACCACATCTCAAGTTGAAAGTACATCATTACTCACATGTGATGAAGGAGGTACACCATCGTTCCCACCTCAACCTCAAGGTATGTCATCTATTCCATCTTCGATCAAAGGTATGCCATCTAACCCATCTCATTTAAATATTGATGAAATTCTTAATGTTGAGATGAATTTACCTAACTTGACACCACCTAGAATTTTGCATAGAAAGCCAAAGTATCTGATTCATATTGATGAGAATATTTTGCAGCCAATGGAAGGTAAGATTCCAAAATGCACTTGTAGAAGATATGCTGATAAAATTTGGAGATTGTTCTTTGAAAAGTTAAATGAGACTGCAAGATGTCAACTATTCGTTGAAATGATGTGAAATATAAAGTATAGGTCTATCATGAATATTCTTGGGTTAAGAACATCAGAGGCTTCAAGTGAAAAATCTATTGTCAAGAATCTAATGAGTGCGTATGAGAGTATGGGTAACACTTCACGCACAAACGATAGTAATGCAACACGGCGTGTGATTACATCGACTATAATAAGTAGTCAAACGAGGAAAGCTCGTCTCATTAGAAAGACAAGTCAAGAATTGAGAATAAATAGGAAAACTTTATCAAGAGCTGTTGGAAGATGCCAAAGAATTGAGGACACTAATGCCAATGAATTATGGGCATTCTCAGGGAGACTACCACGAAAAGATAAACCAATTGTTGAAGCATTGAGATCACTAATTGAAGACTTTGGGAAGAATTACACAAGGGTATCTCTGAATCAAAGGGATGTGGTAAGAAGGAGAATCGATAGTCAGAACCGCGAGCCACATCCAAAGCATTTTTTGGATGAGACTCAAACACAGTTTTATGGTAAATTTCTAGAGAAGTATCCTCAAATTAAAATTTGTCAAAGATATTTTGAAATGCTAAAACCTTTCTATGTTAAGATAAATCACTCACGCACTACTTGTTGTTGTAGATTACATATTGAATTTGCTAACCATTTTGATGCTTATAGGTCTATATGTTTAGATATGCATACTAACAATGATTTGCAGAGTTGTGCCATATGTGCCCCACCAACATCTTCAAGAGACTTCATATCAAGAATTTTATGTGAAAGAGAGGAAGGTCAAATATTCTACAAGAAATTATGCTTGGATGGCACATGTCATCGTTGTGGTGGCTTGCAACATTTGCCAATATGTGAACATATAGAAATAACACATGCAGTTGGAAATGAACTAGTAGAGTTTGGTAAGTATAAAACAGTGGCATACAATACAAAAGATGGTAAAGAAGCAAAGAGGTGTGAATTAGTTATTGAAAAGATTTCAGTGTATCAGTTTATGCCTATATTTTGTGACAGCATAGTGTATGAGTATGCAAGACATGCCCATAGAGCTCGATGGTTGGACTTCCAATTCAAGTTATGTAAGGACACATTTCCAGTTGGTAGCATTGTTTCAGTCGTCGACTTTGCAGAGAACTACAGTCTACAGCCACAGCGTGAGGTGCAATCACAATATTACAACTCCACACAGGTTTCTATATTTGTGCACATCGCATTCATTCATGCGAATGATAGTATAGAGGATGACAGAAAGATCATAAGGGAGTATAATTTCTATATTAGTGATGATCGCACACATTCTACGAAGTTCGTGCAAGGTTGCTTTTAGGTGTTCTACAATGATTTGGCTAGAAGGGGCATATCGTTTAGTCAGCATATCATATGGTCGGATAATTGTGCGTCACAATTCAAGAACTTGCAAAATTTCTATTGGCTGAGTAGGAGGCATAATTTTACAGGTATTCAACATATGTGGAACTTTTGTGAGGCTGGGCATGGAAAGGAGGAGCATGACGGTGCAGGAGCATGTATCAAAAGAGCCATAGCACGAGAAGAGTTAAAGTATAAAGACAATACAAAGTTGACAGATGCAAAATTGATTGTTGAGTGGTGTAATGCTTCCATGGGTCCAGGTAATGAAGGTAAGTCTTTAGTTCATAGATTTTTTTGGTTGATAGATGATACTAACATTGCACCATATGAGGATTGTTGTACACTGACAAGATCAAATGAGATGCACTCTTTCAGAAGCTCAATTGCAGGTTCATCGAGTATCCATACACGAAAGATGTCATGCTTTTGTTCTTCCTGTACAATTCAAGTCTGGGATGAGTGCAAGTCAAAGGAGTGGGTTGACGAATGGCAGTTAAGTTATCTTAGCCCAATTGACACGTATCGACCCTCGACGGCACTGGAACTAACACAAATGGAATCGTCAGTTGACTTTGACCACATATCAGATTTAGTTCAACCAGGTAATATAGGGCATGTATATGCATCTAATTTCATCTAGTTCAACCAGGTAATGTCATCTTACTTTGTAGTGTTTTTGTAATGTTGACTAATTTCATCTAATTTGCTACACATATCAATGTAGGGCACGTATATGCAGTTATTGCAGATGAAGATAATGAAGAGGGAACAGATTATTACTTATGTCATTGTGTTGAGGCCAAAAAGAAATTGGAGGCCCCTGTTATAGATGGAGAAAACATCGAATACCCTACAGGATCAGTGGTTATTACTGGAACATGGCTTAGAAGGTACCCACATAAGAGTGTTAATATTTGGCTATTTCAGGACTTTGACATGCATCAGAAGATTCTTCATTACTCGAACCTTGTCGTGGCATCCAATGTTCATTTGATAGAGTATCGGGGTAGACCTTTGAACAAAATATTGTGGAAGGTGCGTGAGTCTGACCATGAAGCAATACTTGACACAATAAAGAGTAGAGCAGACCCAGATGGTTCATTGGATTAATTTGTAAGTATTCACATTGATTTTGTAAAGTTATGTTACATTGAGTTGTAAGTATGCACATTAATTTGTAAGGTTTGTATTTTTTTATTTCCTCCTGCATTTTTACACATATGTACACATTTTTACATCATGTTATGCATTTTTGGTGTCCTGCTCCTGATGCGACCAAACTCATAACTCACCCTACTAGACACCATTTGATGATCTCTCCAACACTCTGGATCCAGGGTGCCCAATCATGATGATGACCTATATACCATTCTCCCAAGGCGCTCATAATGAATGAAAAGAAGACCAAGGGCGCCCAAGTTTAATAGACTTATTTCTTTCAATTTTGATGATCCAAACTCTTGCAATATGACATCCACTTTCATGCCTTTAGATCTTCCTTCACATATAGGGCACTAAATCATGTTGAAAAATCCACTTTCATGCCTTTAGATCCTCCTGCTCCTGATGCGACCAAATTGACTATTCCAACACATCCGAATGGGTACATTTATGCTAGGCATGGTCCTATTTTTCACCCAAACATGTCGAAACAGTCAGAGCTACATTGTACCGATGATATCCCTGAAGAGTCCAAAGTGCAAAAAGGCTGCAATCTTTGATGAGATGTTGCTCAAAAACTGTGTCACTTAGAAACATTCTGTCTGAGGCAACGCTATCATGTAGAGTGCCTCTACAATAACCTCTCTCAGTTTTTTATAGCTCTGAGGCATTTGCCCGTGGTGAAAGGTTTTCTGCTGCCCCAAAAATTGTCAAAAGGAGGCAGTGTAAAGTTGCAAAGGGGTGTAACTTTCATCTTGCTCCTGATGCGACCAAACTGACTGTTCCAACGTGTCCGAATGGGTACATTTACGCTAGGCATGGTCCTATTTTTCATCCAAACATGTCGAAACAGTCGGAGCTACATTGTATCGACGATATCCCTGAAGAGTCCAAAGTGCAAAAAGGCAACAATCTTTGACAAGATGTTGCTCAAAAACTGTGTCACTTAGAAACATTCCGTCTAAGGCAACACGATCATGTAGAGTGCATCTACAATAACCTCTCTCGGTTTTTTATAGCTCTGAGGCATTTGCCCGTGGTGAAAGGTTTTCTACTGCCCCAAAAATCGTCAGAAGGAGGCAGTGTAAAGTTGCAAAGGGGTGTAACTTTCGTCCTGCTCCTGATGCGACCAAACTGACTATTCCAACGCGTCTGAATGGGTACATTTACGCTAGGCATGGTCCTATTTTTCACCCAAACATGTCGAAACAGTCGGAGCTACATTGTACTGACGATATCCCTAAAGAGTCCAAAGTGCAAAAAGGCAGCAATCTTTGACGAGATGTTGCTCAAAAATCGTGTCACTTAGAAACATTTTGTCTAAGGTAACGCGATCATGTAGAGTGGCTCTACAATAACCTCTCTCAGTTTTTTATAGTTCTGAGGCATTTGCCTGTGGTGAAAGGTTTTCTGCTGCCCCAAAAATCGTCAGAAGGAGGCAGTGTAAAGTTGCAAAGGGGTGTAACTTTCGTCTTGCTCCTGATGCAACCAAACTGACTATTCCAATGCATCCGAATGGGTACATTTACGCTAGGCATGGTCCTATTTTTCACCCAAACATGTCGAAACAGTCAGAGCTACATTGTACTGACGATATCCCTGAAGAGTCCAAAGTGCAAAAAGGTAGCAATCTTTGACGAGATGTTGCTCAAAAACCGTGTCACTTAGAAACATTCCGTCTGAGGCAACGCGATCATGTAGAGTGCCTCTACAATAACCTCTCTCAGTTTTTTATAGCTCTGAGGCATTTGCCCGTGGTGAAAGGTTTTCTGCTGTCCCAAAAATCATCAGAAGGAGGCAGTGTAAAGTTGCAAAGGGGTGTAACTTTTGTCCTGCTCCTGATGCGACCAAACTGACTATTCCAACGCATCTGAATGGGTACATTTACGCTAGGCATGGTCCTATTTTTCACCCAAACATGTCGAAACAGTTGGAGCTACATTGTACCGACGATATCCCTGAAGAGTCCAAAGTGCAAAAAGGCAGCAATCTTTGACGAGATGTTGCTTGAAAACTGTGTCACTTAGAAACATTCTGTCTAAGGCAACGCAATCATGTAGAGTGCCTCTACAATAACCTTTCTCAATTTTTTATAGCTCTGAGGCATTTGCCCGTGGTGAAAGGTTTTCTGCTGCCCCAAAAATCGTCAAAAGGAGGCAGTGTAAAGTTGCAAAGGGGTGTAACTTTCATCCTACTCCTGATGCAACCAAACTGATTGTTCCAATGCATCTGAATGGATACATTTATGCTAGGCATGGTCCTATTTTTCACCTAAACATGTCGAAACAGTCAGAGCTACATTGTACCGACGATATCCCTGAAGAGTCCAAAGTGCAAAAAGGCAGCAATCTTTGACGAGATGTTACTTGAAAACTATGTCACTTAGAAACATTTCGTCTGAGGCAACGCGATCACGTAGAGTGCCTCTATAATAACCTCTCTCATTTTTTTATAGCTCTGAGGCATTTGCCCGTGGTGAAAGGTTTTCTGCTGCCCCAAAAATCGTCAAAAGGAGGCAGTTTAAAGTTGCAAAGGGGTGTAACTTTCGTCCTGCTCATGATGCGACCAAACTGACTATTCCAACGCGTCCGAATGGGTACATTTACGCTAGGCATGGTCCTATTTTTCACCCAAACATGTCAAAACAGTCGGAGCTACATCGTACAGACGATATCCCTGAAGAGTCCAAAGTGCAAAAAGGCAGCAATCTTTGACGAGATGTTACACGAAAACCATGTCACTTAGAAACATTCTGTCTGAGGCAACGCGATCACGTAGAGTGCCTCTACAATAACCTCTCTTAGTTTTTTATAACTCTGAGACATTTGCCCGTGGTTAAAGGTTTTCTGCTGCCCCAAAAAGCATCAGAAGGAGGCAGTGTAAAGTTGCAAAGGGGTGTAACTTTCATCCTGCTCCTGATGCGACCAAACTGACTGTTCCAATGCGTCTGAATGGGTACATTTATGCTAGGCATGGTCATATTTTTCACCCAAATATGTCGAAACAGTCGGAGCTACATTGTACCGACGATATCCCTAAACAGTCCAAAGTACAAAAAGGCAGCAATCTTTGACGAGATGTTACTCAAAAACCGTGTCACTTAGAAACATTCCGTCTGAGGCAATGCGATCATGTAGAGTGCCTCTACAATAACCTCTCTCGGAGGCTAATTCCAAATGATGAGGGAATGAATTGGTTTTGGATTAACTCTATCTGTTTGTTTTGCAGGAACAAGGTTAGAACCCTAAAATTTGACTAAGTATGGAAGCTTGGGAGCCTAGGCGCCCATTTCACTCTAGTTTTCCTTACTAAGAGCCTAGCACAAGGATCATCCAAATTAAGCGCCTAAGAACCTCAAGGCACCTATACATGTTTCTAGGGATCCTCCAATTGAGCGCCTAGCATAGATGGATGAAGATTGAAAGTTTTCAAGTTAAAGATGTCCTTTGGGTGAACTCACAGCACTAGGCGCATGTGCTGGTTGGAACTCCTTGGATCTGTCGCCTAGGATTGAAAGCCTTTAATGAGGAGAGAAGTCTCAAGGCCTGGTCTGGCACCCTCACTTGCCTACCCCACCCTTAGAATGCGCCTAACCTTCATAAGGCGTTAACACTCTATTTTGAGCGCCTAGCAGGGGGTAATGGATAGATTGAAGGCTTGGGAGCTAAGGAAAGTCACTTAGATGAATAATCAAGATTGAAATGAGAAACTCCTAGCCAAGGCACAAAATTCCTCAATTCTGGCATCCAGAAATCAAATCTAAGTAAGGCGCTCTTTCCATTTGCCAAAGGCTCTATTAGCACCCTTGGTTGATGATCTCTCCAGACACCTAAAATGGCACCCAGTGGATCTTTCAACTTGTATCAGGAAGAAGGGAAGCATTCTCAATGTTGTTCAGATAATCTAAGTTGTAAAGTTAACAAGGAATAGAGCCAGAGGACAAGGCACACTTATTGGTCTCCATCACCTCAGAAATGCGCCTAATGCAGTTGGTGTCAACTTCCCTCTTTCTAGCCTCCAAATGGCGCCTAGAGTCAAAAAAGGATTTCACTGAATAATGTTAATGTTTTGAGCATCAAACTCTACTTAGCGCATACCTATGCTCTTGCAACCTCAAATTGGCACCTAGGGTTCAGTCATCCTCCTAAGGCGTGGTTCTGCTCCTCCATAACCCTGTTTTGGTGCCTAAACTTGGAAGTACCTTGAAGACTTGGATTAAGATGGAATTCACCTCCAGAATGTTAGGCGCTTGATAGAAGATAAAGGTGCTAGGGTAAAAGAGCTTCAAAAGTTTGATGTCAAGTGTGAATTGAGATAATAGGCACTGATACCAGTTGACATTACTCCAAACATGCGCCTAAGAGAGATGCAAGTTCCCAAGACCAATTTTGGAACAAGGCGCTCCATCAGAGGGTAAGATGATAATCCTTGGAAGTCAAGTGTTTCAAAGATTCTTTGAGAAATTGATAAGTTGTAACCTAGGCGCCAAAACCCCTGAGAATCCTCCTATCTGGCGCCTAGTTAGAAGAACACTAATATTGCACCTAAGTGAATTTGAGTGTCAATATAGAGTCATCAAACCCCACCAGACGTTCATCCATGTCTCTACCACCTCAAGCAAGCGCCAGCTTAGGATGGCGCCTAGTCTGGTCTCTACTACCTTCAGTTGGCGCCTAACCCTAAGAGTCTTGCAACTATGATGTTCATCCATGCAACAAGCAAGGTGATGCTCTCTTGTGATATTGTGAGGTGTTGACATTCAGTTGACATCATTGAGTTTGATTGAGTTGATCAAGTGTAGACGCCATTGTAAACATCAAGGCTTCAAGGCCTTTCTTTTGTATCTCCATTGAATAAGTTGTAACTTCATGCTATTGAAAGCATTATCCATGTAATAAGACATTGCAAGTTGATTGAGTCAAATAACTAGACAAGTACCCAACTCTAAGGTTGATTCATTCAAGTAGTTATTTTTGATGTATATCTTTGTGTTGTTGAAGTAGTTGATGAATTGATAGCAAGTAAAATTGTTTAAGGAAAAATTTTCGTAGAACTAGTTGGGTATCTTACTGTCATGTCCCTGTTTCTAGCCTGATCATCAAATGAAGAATGAGTTAACCTATTCCTCATTCCCAGAGGCTAATTCAAAATAATGAGGGAATGAATTGGTTTTTGACTAACTTAACTTTTGTTTTTTGCATGAACAAAGTCAGAAACTTGAAATTAGTTAAGTCTGGATGCTAAACTTGACTAAGGCAGGACTCCTAGAGTCAGGGCGCACTTTCTTGCTTGCTCAATGTCAAATGTGCGCCTAACCAAGAATCATGGAGCTTTGAAGCACTTTAATCACATCAACTAGGGAGCCTAAGTGCATAGAGGTACAATGAATCTTCCGGAGAACATGGATAGACAACTAAGTCTCCAACTTGAGTCTTCTAAGTGAATTGGATGATGAAGAGAGTCTAGTCATTTTGGGTGCTAGTATCAAGATGAATCATCCAAAATGGGTGCCTAGAACTAGAAGGCGCCAATGCATGAGTTCAAGGATCCTCCATTGGAGCGCCTAGCCCAAATGGCTATAGATTGAAAGTTTTAAAGCTAAGTGATGTCTCTTAGGTGAATTCCTAGCCCAGGTGCATGTGTTGGGAAAAACTCTTTGGCTCTGGCGCCTAGAATTGGGAGCTTTGTAAGATGCACCAATTGATGAAATATTTCCATTTTGCGCCTAGAATAGAACTCTCTCACATAGTTGAAATTGACTTGATAGAAGGAGATAAGTCTTAAGGACTAGTTTGGCGCCTCACTTGCCTATCTCACCTTTGAAATGCGCTTTGGTTGATGATCATCATTGATGGCGCCTAGTGAAATGAAAAGCTATTTGCATCTTCAGAGGATCAAAATTGGATTAGGAGATCATCCTTGCAGTTGAGATTGACAGAGAAGTGTTAAAGGAATCACTTCAAATGGGCGCCTAAGCTAGTTGAGGCGCATATCAATTCCACTGTAACTCCAAACTGACGCTTAGGATCCAGTCATCTCCTAAGGTGTAGTTCCATTCACCCATGACCTTGCTTGGCGTCTAAAACTTGGAAACTCCTTTGGAAAGCTCCTGTTGCGCCTAGAAGCATGAGTTTCAGATATCAACTTGCAAAAGGTTTAGAAACTCTTCAAAGATGTTAGGCACAATCCCATGGCACTGGAGCTCAGTTTTGGCACCTTCAAGGAATAGCACATGAAGGAACTTGGTAGGTCAGGTGCTTGTAAAAGGGAACACCTTGGAACATCTTCCAGGGGTTGAAGTAGTAAGAAAACATCAAGTGAGTCTAGGCGCACTCCCTTGTGTGAATAGTTTAACTCTGGCACCTAGCCACAGAGTGAGCCAGAAGAAGTAGTTTGGACATTAGAAGATAGGCGCTCATTCTACAATGAAGCATTCCACCTTCCTAATCAACAAAGACTTGAAAGAATTGACAAAGGAAGCCAAGGCACACCTTCTACTTGTTTCCACCTCCAGAATGCGCCTAACCTTGAAAGGGGGTTCAAAGATGTTTATTAGACCTTTTCACTCAAGGTGCTCACCTTAGGTGCACTTTCTAAGTCCTTGTCACCTCAAGGAAACACCTAGTTTGGAAGGCACTTGCCCTGTTCTCCACTCCTTTCAATTGGCGCCTAGAACACAGAATGCATGAAAGGAGCGCCTAGACTCCAGAGGGCTCATTTGGGCGCCTAGCATTTAAAACACTTTCTTAATGATGATGTTTTGGCGCCTACTCTTGGAAACAATCCAGAGCATCCATAAACTCTAATTGGCGCCTAATGTTGACAAGGCACAACTTCAGGAGGAGGTCACCTCAACTTGGCGCCCAAGTCAGAAAAACCTGTAAATCCTTCAAATATGCGCCTACCTTGTGAGGTGATGAGTTGAACATTCCAAATCTTCAAATGTTTAAGTATGGATCTAGAGGAGTTCACTTCCAAAGACAATATCTTCCAAGGATGAGAATTTAGGTGCACTTCCTGGTGAGATCCTCCACAGCTGGCGCCACAGTTAAAAGAACCCTAAAACTGCGCCTAAAGTAGTTGTTTCATTCAAATAGTTATCCTGATGTATATCTTTATGTTATTGAAGTAGTTGATGAATTGTTAGCAAGTAAAAGTGTTTAAGGAAAAATTTTCGTAGAACTAGTTGGGTATCTTACACTTACACCATGCCTATCCATCAAACATCACAATGCAATCAAAATCCTAACAACATGCCCATGATCCAAGATCAAGTGCAATCATGCAAAGATATTATCAATCACAAGCCTATTAAGAATGAACTAGAGTCTTCTAGTACCATACTTTTCCATCAAACACCATCATGTAATCCATGGCCTATCAAGCCTATCAAAGAAAATGCAAACATCCTATGTAATACAATCGGACTTTAAATATTTGAAGTAGCCATCTACAAATATCCATTCAAAAGTGGATTTATAATGCAAGTATGGACGCCATCAATAAAAAAGATTTGTATTAACTAAATATCCATATAGGCATACATCAATATCTGTCGATATAAGTATAACATATATACAAAATAGCCATATAGGCTTACAAGAATGCCATATAGGCATACAATGTCAACTATGTATAATACAAAATATATGTCCACAAATGCCATATAGGCATACAACAGAGGAACACAATAAAAAGTCATTCCCCTCTAGCTGGTGAAGAGAATAAATCACGAGCAGCCTTTGATCTTCTAGGGGATGGAGACATGCATGTGGGTGGTCTACTACGAACCTGAGGGCTACTCCTCCTATTTAGTTCTTCCTGCACCTTTACCTGTTACAAAAAAAAGTATAGACATTAATATATAGAAATTACATGTTATAAAAAAATGAAACATTTAACAAAATAATCACTTACCGCTAACATATAATCTGTCTCCTCACTTGCCTCAGTAGCAGGAATAGGCCCTGGTGATGTCATGTCCTATAGAAACCATCCAGATAGAAATTAAACTTCAAATCAATAATCTTTTGATTTTTCAAAAATAGACAACTATAACAATGAATGTAAATTGAAATTTACTAATCTGCCTCATACCCCTGTCAATGCTATAGAGCTATGAATCGCAGAGGCCACACCCTGCTCCATTGCCCTATGAACATGGGGAGGTGTATCCGCAGCCTGCATCATCTGGAAATAAAACAACATTATTCAATTACGAAAACTATAATAGTGATGCAAATCATGGCTCCTAACATACACACATGTTCATCTAAACATGGAAGTACACACAATAAAACACACAAATCACATACAAAAATTTAGTAAGTACAATTCATTCATTAAACTATTTATTTTATTACCTCCGTAAAGCTTTGAAGTCCACCACCGCTGGCAGGTGTTGCCATGAAATCTACAGTGTTAACCTATTCAACATCCAAAATCAGAAATTAGAATACCATTCATATAATGATGCTATTCACATGTAATATTTATAATTGTTTACTAGTTACATACCTTGACAGTAGATGATCTAGTGAAAAATGTAGGTGGAGAACCACTGAAAACTGCATCGACGCTATGACCCTAAAATTTCATTAAAATCATCAATTTAAATTAGTTAATCTTGTATTTCAAAAATGAAATTTAATAAATTAAATTCAATAAACTTGCTAATATTTACCTGAGTATCAAGGCCGAAAGTCTCACTCAGGAGGGTATCTGTCATCACCATCTGCTCAGCTGCAGATGTAGCTTATGCACCTGCGTCTTGACTGTCCATGGGGTCATAACCACAAGCTGACCCGCAAGCCTGGCAAGTATGCAGTGGGACCCTACTCCTCACACTATCTCCCAACCCACTCTGTGTTGCAGGATCGGCATGCTCTATGATGCTCTGGGTCAAGGCACTAATCGACCTCAGTGTATCAACCTCAACACTCTCCTTCACAATGGAAGGGATAGAAATATGCTCGTGGGCTGGTCTGCTGATTAATCGTCTCACTACCCGCTGTGGGTCAAGACGTGCCCCTGGTCTATCCTGTGCTGAGCCCCCACCTCTACCCTGGAAGTCCCGCATATCAAAATAGTTTGGCACTTTATTGAGGACAAACTCGCAGTAGAGTTTCCTCAAAAAGTATTGCGGGACCTCATTATTATTGCATGGAGGATGGTCAAAAACCATCCACCACCTCTACCCGAAATTATCCCTTATCGCTTGGTTGTTGCACCAATGGATAGGGAACCTCTTGCATGTAATGGGTGGAGGTTGATTTGTTTGTGGATTTGTGAAAATTGAACACAAGTCTAATTTTGTAATTTGTAATTTTTTGACATCTTGGTATGACAATTTATCTGCATAGTAATCTTTAAACTCTCTCTTTTTATCGGTCCAACTAGTTATTTGCTTGCTAATTGAATTTACATTTGATAACATAGACTCAAGAGATTCAGCAAGCATGGACCTATGCAAGGTTGAAGTGGAAGGATCTTTCAACCTTGCAATTATATCTTCAATTTGTTTTTTGTTGTTTTCAATTTCCCCCATTATATTATCTTGTGTTCTAGGGGCATGTCGAGGAATGAATGGAGGAGGTTGTTGTTCTACAGGTATTTTCTCCTCAGGATTTTGTGGATTTTGAGGAGGAGGAGGAGGTGGTGCATTAACATTTCCTACAATTAACGAAATATACATCAAAAATCAACAAAAACCTACCTATTTAGGAAGAAATTCAAACAAAAAAATAAAGATAACTCACCCCTTTGGCGTGCTCGACGTCGCAGCGGCATTTTGGCGATGAATCGACAAGCTTTTTGTGTTGATTGGCATTTTGTAGAACGCGAGCGCATTTTTGAGGGTTTTGAAGCCACGGGCAGAGGAGAAAATCAGAATGAAATGAAATGGCATTGCTTTTTTTTAATTTATAACGCGCTCACGTTATGGCTCGATAATGACAAGCCTGAGGCTTGTCATTACCAAGCCATAATGTGAGCGCATTATAACACGCTCGCGTTATGACTTAAATTTTTTTGAAAATTTTTTAGCCACTTTTTGGCCCCCCATCTTCTTGCACTTACCCACTAGGTGATCCTTATTCTTATCAATCAACCCATTTACAACTTTATTTGTGATAGATCCACTTGCATTAAACAAGTTTCCTTCCCTTAGGAAGGGGGACTAAATTTCATGTATGGTTCCTCTCCAAGGAATTGAACTCTTCTTGCATAATAGCATCCTACTTAGGGATGTCAAAAGCTTCCCAAAAGGATTATGGATCTAAAGCTAAAGAAATGAAGAGATGTGGAGCCTATTGAAACTATGACTTTGCTCTTCTAGTATCCAAACGATCACCAACCCAATCACCTTTTGAGTCTAATGTATGACAAGCCCAAAGAGGCCCAGTTGATAGAGAATTAGGAGAATCTGGATGAGAATCATCACCCTCTAAATGATGACTAGGAGAGGAGGAAGTTGAGTCCTTATCATTATCATCACTGGATCTAAATTGGAGGAAGAACACTCCTCATCAAGATGAAGAGGATTAAGATCCTCTAAAGAACTATCATCATGTCGTAGTGTCTCTAATGTGATGGTAGAAGAAGTGGTAGGAGAAGAAATGGAAGCATCCTCCTTGAAAAGAACACTCCTCTTGATGAATAACTCATGAGTGGTGAGGTGGAGAAGCCTGTAGCCTTTAACACCATTTAGATACCCAACAAATATGCAAGGATTGCTCTATCAATCCATAGCCTTATGTTTCTCTACTAGGTTGTGGGCCCATGCAGGAGAACCAAACAATCAAAAGCTCTTTACTATGGGTTTTTGACTAGTCTGAGCTTAAAAAGGAGTTACCCCTTTCATAGCTCAACGAGGAACTCAGTTCTAGATGTAACACACATAGTTGATGGCCTCTGCCTAGTACTAAGGTGCTAAGGTCTAGAGTGAATCATGTAGTTGGTCATCTCTTTCAAGGACATGTTCTTTCATTCTACAACACCATTCTGCATAGGACTATAGGGAACTATGCGCTCCAATTCAATACCCTTAAAAGAAAAAAAATTCATAAACATATGGTTAACATATTTCCCCCATTGTCTATGTGTATAATCTTGATGTCCTTCCCTAATTATTTCTCTAAAAAAGATTTGAAGTTTTGAAAGGAATCAAATACCTTAGACTTTTGTTTGAGAAAATATACCCAAGTGTATCTAGAAATATCATCAATGAAAGTCAAGACGTATCTAGCCCTGTCAAAAGATGGATGTGGAAATGGCCTTGCCAAGTCATTGTGTACTAATTCCAATAGCTATGTGGCCCTCCATGATTTTCCTTTATCATATTTCTCCTCAAGATTCTTACCAAGAATGCACCTCTAGAAAGCTCCTTTAGAAAATTAAATAGAGGGCAACCATGAAACCGTATCATGCTAACTAAGCTACTATAATTAACGATAGTTCAAGTGGCCAAATTCTAATGCCACAAATAGCTCACCTCATCTAAGTAAGTAAGAAATGCAAGTGAAGGAGAATGAGGAACAAAATAAGAAAAGTGATACAGTCTAGACTAATGATCAACTTTCCCACAATAACTATAGACCCACTATGCAACTCATTGATTATCACTATGTCTGGTGTGAACTCAATCTGCTTTCCAAAGCTAGTGTGAGTGATCTGATAGACAGATAGGAGATTAGTTGAAAATTATGGAATGTAGAGAACATCTTGAAATGATCCTTTGACCACGTCAATAGACCCTCTCCTGTGCACTTCAATAAGAGTTTCATCACCCATTAGTATGGATGGCATAGTACATGTTTCTAAGGAGGCAAAACCATCTTTTGATGAAGCCATGTGGTGCAAAGTGTTGGCAAGAGACATTGTATGGCTTCATGAGTGTTGTCATTGATGGCAACAAAGTCCATCCCACACATCCGCAGCACATAGTATGTCTATACCGGAAGACATATTGAAGAGTGTTTTGGTCCGGTGAGCAAGAATAGAGCATGCAGCAAGGTCTGACAATTAGGTCTGGATCTCTCAGATGGTGTAACTCAGCAAGTTGCAGACTTGGACAAGTCAATAGGAGTACCATGACTACTACATTCCAGAGATTGAGCCTCCGGTGATGAATGAGTGAAAAGATATGAGCATCTAAGTGTTGGGTTCCTGACAGGTAGATTAGACTGAGGAAGAACTGACCGACAGAGCATCAGACTTTAATCCGGATGAGAAATTGATGGTGATCAAGCTATTTGAGGGATCATACATAGTTGGCCGACATGATTGATGACTTCTATGTCTATGTCTTTGATATGCATCACATATTAAGCATGGATTTAGCTGACAGATCAGTGTCTTGGAAATATCTTGAGCATTCCAGTTGCCAACTAGAAAGATGTTGAAATCCTTGATGCAGATATATATACCAGATGGATTTCAGTATGAAGGTGTGTGTGTGTGTGTGTGTTGATATAGTGTGTGAGGAAAGGCAGAGAGAAGTGTGGAAGCATCAATACAAGTCTGGTATGTAACAGAACAATAACACTAGAACAAAGGAAGAATGAAGTGCATTAAATCAATATATTAAGCCTAACTGGAACTAAACCTCAGCATTAGTAGATGCTTCTCATCAGTTCAAACACCTAGTTACCTTCTATAAACCTTGTAGATAGTAAGTCTCTTGTAGGCAATGTGCTCGGGCAGTGAGCCCTAATTGGCAAGTGCCATTTTTGTACTTCTTATTCTTTTAACAGAGAATACAATCTTGGGTTAGTCACCCCATAGTTTTTCCCTTAACAGGGTTTTCCATGTTAAAATCATTGTGTTATGTGTGTTGATTTCTTTTCTGCTCTCATGATTAAATATGCTTATGTGTTTTGATGCTACTCAAATTAAAAGGGAAAAATAAAGTAAAGTTATAAGAGATAAATGATTCACCCCCCCTCTTAGTTATCTACCTTGTTTCCAACAATTGGTATCAGAGCTAAGTTCCTCTAAATAGAGCCTAACAGCTTGAGGAAGATCTAGGAATCTCAATGGATATGTATGGTATGAAGGAACAACTTCAGTCTGCCCTAGACGATCTTGAGCAATCTCACTCTGAAGTTAATAACTTGAGAGAAAGACTCAAACAAGCTGATGATTTCATAAATGAGATAAAAGAAAAACTGAGTATCTCTGTGAAAAAGAGAAAGGAACTACTTCAACAATTAGCAAGTCAAAGTGAAGCCAATGATACTAATGAAGATCTAAATGAGAAAAACAAGCTATGTGAGAAGCTATCAAAAGAGGTCATTATGGTAAGACATGAAATGGAATTAGGGGTTATGAGATTCACCCAAGAAATTGAAGAGAAAAGAAAAATTGAAGATAATCTAAAATAATCTCTCAAGGAGAAGTCAGAGGACTACCACAAAATGAATAGAATAATCAGGCATCTAGAATCTGATCTTGAAGAAGCTAGATATAATAAAGAACAACTTGAGAATCAGATAAACACTTTCAAACAAGATCTTCAAACAACAAATGAATACAAAGATAAATTCAAGATAAGTTTTGCTCAACTTGAAGTTCTTCTTGAAAGCCAAAAGAGGGTAGATGACAAGCGTGGCTTCAGATATGAGAAAGGTGAAAGCTCTGGATCCAGTCAAAAGAACTCTAGATCAGGAAATCCAAGGAACAGGCCTAGAAGACCTCCGATAAGGCAACCAAATGCTCAAAGATATCCATCCTTCAATGGATATTGCTACAGTTGCAACAACTTCGGTCATAAAGCAACTCAATGCAGAAGAAGAATGAATCAGATTAATTCATCCTTCTTCGAACAATGTTTCAACTGGAAAAGGTATGGTCACAAATCTCATGAATGCAGAAATATGTAAATAAACAATTCATTCAATGGTAGATGCTTTGCATGCAATAGAATGGGACATATGGCTAATCAATGCAGATCAAGAGGATATCAGTCAAATATGCAAAGAAATGTTGTTTTCTACAATTGCAATAGATCTGGTCATATTGCCAAATTCTGTAAAAGTAAGAATCAGGATAAAAAGGGTCCGATACATCATAATCAAAATCAAGATAGAGAAAAAGGAAAGGTAAATGCAGATGAAGTTCAAAGGGAGATGAACAAGATTTGGGTGAAGAAGAGTACATAAAATGTTGGGGATGGATCCGCACCAGAATCTGGTGTTGATATTCCTTCCGGAAACTAAACAGATGAGCTCTGGCTCAGGGGGAGTCACAAAGGAAAATAAATTTCCCCAGCCAGTCAATTGGTGCCTAAATTTGGCACATGAAATGTTGTGGATTAAAGGGTTCTCAGAGAAATATCTAAATAACCCTCGGTGAAAATATGAAAGATCCGCAAGGAGTTTTGAAGAGTTTAATCATCCAAGATTGATCCAGTTTGACATCCATCTGGTAAAAGCAGGATTCTCACAGTTAGATTTGGTATGATTCAAAATTGAAATATCTTGACCTACAGATAAATGGCATGATTGGAGGAAAGGAGATACATTGTCAATTATCACTAAAATTAATTCTAAGTGCACCACAGTGATTCAGAAAGATCTCTCTCAAAACAAGACAATCGGAATAACTTAAGTTGTGCATTTATTACAATAGGAAATTAGGGTTTGTGCAGAGATAAAAGGGTTCTTTTATTCATCATTTGCATTCAAGAAGAAGAAAGGAAGAGCTCGGCATCAAGATTGTTACAACCTTCTCAAAGATCAACTGTAGAATCTGATTCAACCAGCAACCTGTTCCAGCTCATATTGTGAACCCTAGAAGCATAAAAAGGTATTTTCATTTCTGAATATCTCTCTCTGAATCTTTTGCAAAGATGGCTACACCAATGGTTGTTAAGATCACTGATAGGCTGCACCCAAAGTTCAAGAAACACCCCTACAAATCCCTAGAAGTTGATCCCTTAGGCGCCTTTTCTAGCATTTTGCATGGGGTTCTGCACGTAGAAGATGTTAGGGTGTACATCCACGCCAATATTGAGGAATTTGGAGAATCCAAGCTGATGGATATCTATCATAAACAATTAATAGATGAAACTTTTAAACTCAAACCTCAATACAAGGCCCTCTAAGATAAGCATTTTAGACATTGCATCCACTTTCCCTATTTTGCAGAAGATGAATGGGTCTGGTATGTTCTTAGCAGAATACATGACAACTTTATGTGGTTGATGAAGCCCATTAAGATAACAAAAGATGCCATTAGGGCAGTAACTAGATTGCACTCATTCGGTGGGTTACCTGCACTCAAATCTGTCAAGAACTAGACAGTAAGTGAAGCTACCGGATCTAAGTTTGACAAAAGAGCAATGACAATAGAGGATATCACAGATTCAGATATAAAATTTGCCTCTATGATAATTGGTTATAAAATCTATCAATCCAATAGGGAGAATTTTGTGTTTGGAACTGCAATATATACTGCATATCAAATGCTAAGGGAAAATATAGATTATGATCTATGCGACCTTCTCCTAAACCAACTATTAGAAAACTTGCAGAAAATCAAGAAGGACAAGAAGAACTCATTCAAGTATGGTGGCTTAATACTGTGTATGTTCTTTTACTATATGAATGAGCTACCCAGATCAAGTGGTTGGGTATGGCAAAATGACAGACCGGTTGCCATACAAATCAGAGACTATATGTATGGGCTTGGTGATGCCAAGGCTCAAAGTACAGCACTCTGGGATACTTTAAGAACTTCCAAAGTATGATGCAGGCCAGAGAAATAATTCCTCAATCTATAGTTGAAAAATACAAGGATACAATGTGTTTTATGGTAAACACTGATCAATGCCTAATGGAGGCAGTTGAGCCTAGAACAATATGTATAATGCCAGTGGGCTACGAAGTAGATGAGAAAATTCTGGAGCTACATGTTCAACACCTGTTGAGTCAGCCTAAGGACCCTAAGGCAGAAAGGTTTGGAACCTTTCAAGAATTAAGTGTAAAGATACATGTTGAACTAAGACAACCAGAGATGAAAAGAGAAGTGAGAAGGGAAGTAGAGGAAATTGCCAAAAGATATGGCATATCAAAGGAGGCAGTTGATGCAAATAGAGAGAAAATAGAAAGAGCTGAGAAAGAGAAACAAGAAGTAGAAAAAGAAAGTGTTCTGGTACAAGCCTCCTCCCGGACTAGATCCTCCAAGAGCTCTGCACTTGCCACCTCTAAGAGCTCAGGAGCCTCAAAACCGGAAGCCAAGACATCCGAAAAGGGAGAAAAGAGAACGAAAACAAACACCACAAGGTCATACATAAGCCAAAAGGATGATGAAGAAATAGAGTCTGATGAGGAAGTAAAGAAAATGAAGAAGAAGAAGAAAACATCTGAGGAATCCTCTACCGGTAAAAACAAAGAAGAAGAGGCAGAAGAATTTGTTGAATGACCTACTCTCTATTGATGATGTCATCAAGGCAGTCACTATGGATGGGAATCTGCAACCAATGACAGAATTTTATGATGAGTATAGTGACATAGACAAAATGATCTTGGAAGAAGCTACAGTTAAGTACCTAAATATTTATAATAAAGCATTTATTGAAATCATTTCATTAATTCCCAAAAGTCTAGAGAAGGTACTTGAACTGAGAAAGGAGAATGCTACGGCAAAGGACTTAGAGATCTGAGAACATATTACTATTCAGCTCTATCCTTCCATTACTCCAAAGCAAATGAACATGATCTTTAAGGACTGCAAGGATGAATTCTGGAGCAAAGCAAGAATGAACAAACTAATGCTTGGAGAGACTGATCAGGTAGCAAAAGAAACAGAAGACATCCTCTGAAATGCCTTCAAAAGATTTAACCTTCCTAGCATAGAGGAAATAGATGAAGAACCTTCTACCATGGATGTCGAAGGATTAAATGTATCAAAAGAAGAATCTACTGAGAAAAATGTAGGAGAGTCAAAATAGATAGGTGAGGAGAAGTCTAAGGACTTGGATCCCTCTGTTCTGGAAGAGGAAGTCCATGAAGAAGTCAACATCTCTCTTCCGGATCCCCCTGTAGACTCCAGAACTGAAGGAGAAGGAAGAAAAGAGGAGAAATTGAATCAAGTAGAGGACGAAAAGGGAAGAGAAGAAGAATAAACAGAGAAGATCTCTGATGACAGTTCTGAGGTTGCAAAAGGAAAGAAGACTCAGTCTCCAGCAAGAGACACTACAGAGGCAGTGAAGAATTCCTGAACAAAGAGCTGATGGAGATAGATGAACCGAAACTTTTTCAAGGACCACTAAATTTTGATTCCCTCTCTCCGGTCCAGATAATGAAGATAGCATCTTTTGCCCAAGCTAAAGCAAAATAAAAGCTTCTGAAGTCTCACATGGAAGACTGTGATCTGATAGAGATTGCATCCAGGATGCTAGAGAAGATCATGCCATCCTTCCAAAAGGATCCTTCAGCCTCTCCATCTGGTAACCTGAAATCTCTGGTAAACTCTGTCAACACTCATTTTGATTCTTTAGAGAAATCGGCAGAAGAAAAGGTCCAGAAAGAATTTTTGGGAAAGAGATTCTCCAAAGTATAGGGACTCATAGCTAATGATAGGAGAACCCTGGATATTAGGATAAAGATCCTAGAAAATGCTC
This sequence comes from Cunninghamia lanceolata, assembly GCA_027924645.1. Lineage (NCBI taxonomy): Eukaryota > Viridiplantae > Streptophyta > Pinopsida > Cupressales > Cupressaceae > Cunninghamia > Cunninghamia lanceolata. The sequence continues at coordinate 9,886,487 of BSBN01000523.1, read as the reverse complement.
TTAAAGATGGTGGAGAAATGTACAAATTTTGTCTATCCTGGTCTAAAGTGATAGAGGCTATTGAAAAGAAGGTGAAAGAACAAGAAAGTAAACTGTCAAGTCTATCTCAGAATTTTGATCCTCTCACCTCATCCATAATGAATCAAGAGTGCCAGGCTATTGCCATTATAAATGAAATAAAGAGGCTTGAAAAGGAGAAGAAGAATATAATAAGCAGGATGAGTGAACTTAGAGGGATAATTATCCCTAAGTTAGAGGCAATGCATGAGGCCTTAATTGATGCTCAAACCACACCTGGACCAGTGATCCAGCAGACTTAAGAAGGGCAAAAGCTTATGCATTTTTGTTGAGTGGTTACATCTCAATTTTGGACAGGATGAAGTAGACTTGGGTAACAGAATTTGTACAGTTGAAGACCACTTTTGTAGATATACTTAAGTATATGTAAGTATAACATATATATATACTTATGCAGCTATGTATAGGTTGATTTTTTCAAATTTTGGTGTGCGGATTCCACCCTTTTCCATTGATGTCAAAGGGGGAGTGAGGAGTAGTGAAAAATGTGGAATCCAGCTAAGGGGGAGCTCCAGTAAAAGTGTACATAAGACAAAGCATCAGCCAAGGGGGAGTTTGCTACGACACTTAGTCATTTTTCACTAAGTGTTGCCATCAATGCCAAAGGGGGAGATTGTTGGCAAGAGACACTATATGGCTTCATGAGTGTTGTCATTGATGGCAACAAAGTCCATCCCACACATCTGCAGCACATAGTATGTCTATACTGGAAGACAGATTGAAGAGTGTTTTAGTCCGGTGAGCAAGAACAGAGCATGCAACAAGGTCTGACAATCAAGTCTGGATCTCTCAGATGGTGTAACTCAGCAAGTTGCAGACTTGGACAAGTCAATAGGAGTACCATGACTACTACATTCTAGAGATTGAGCCTCTGGTGATGAATGAGTGAAAAGATATGAGCATCTAAGTGTTGAGTTCCTGACAGGCAGAGTAGATTGAGGAAGAACTGACTGGCAGAGCATCAGACTTTAATCCGGATGAGAAATTGATGGTGATCAAGCTATTTGAGGCATCATAAATAGTTGGCCGACATGATTGATGACTTCTATGTCTATGTCTTTGATACGCATCACATATTAAGCATGGATTCAGCCGATAGATCAATGTCTTGGAAATATCTTGAGTATTCCAGTTGCCGACTAGAAAGATGTTGAAATCCTTGATGCGGATATATATACCAGATGGATTTCAGTATGAAGGTGTGTGTGTGTGTGTGTGTTGATATAGTGTGTGAGGAAAGGCAGAGAGAAGTGTGGAAGCAACAATACAAGTCTGGTATGTAACAGAACAACAACACTAGAACAAAGGAAGAATGAAGTGCATTAAATCAGTATATTGAGCCTAACCGAAACTAAACCTCAGCATTAGCACATGCTTCTCATTAGTTCAAATACCTGGTTACCTTCTATAAACTTTGTAGACAGTAAGTCTCTTGTGAGCAGTGTGCTCGGGTAGTGAGCCCTAATTGGCAAGTGCCATTTTTGTACTTCTTATTCTTTTAATAGAGAATACAATCTTGGGTTAGTCACCCCGTGGTTTTTCCCTTAACAGGGTTTTCCATGTTAAAATCATTATGTTATGTGTGTTGATTTCTTTTCTGCTCTCATGATTAAATATGCTTATGTGTTTTGATGCTGCTCAAATTAAAAAGGGAAAAATAAAGTAAAGTTATAAGAGATAATTGATTCACCCCCCCTCTCAGTTATCTACCTTGTTTCCAACACAAAGCACCCAAGTTAATTATCCAAGTATCAGGATATGAAACAATAACTAGGGACTTTCTCTTTTCTTTCCCCTTATTGCTATTTGTGTCCTTAGAAGACCCTTGAGACGAACCCTATTTGATTGAGTCGGACACCTTATTGTTATTCTTTTCAAGAAGATGTGAAAGGTGATCAATCTGCTTCTGTAAACACTTATATTCATCATGACCAAGTTTCTTATAATAGGCACATTTTTCCTTCTCCTTCTTAAGATTATTTCCTTTGGAAGAAAAGGCCTCATTAGTTGCATTAGATTTATCCAATTTGTGATCTTGTTTCTTCTCTCATTAGTTCTATTGTTTCTTAATTTTTCTTGTCAAATCCTTTATAATCTTTAATTCCCTAGTTTGCAACTAAGGCATGAGATTTAGAGGGTTTAATTGTACCCATGTGAACCAATTTGTCTTGCTCCTTAGTGAGTTCAACAACAAAATTATTAAGAGAGGGCATTTTATAGGTAGAACCTAGGGCACATTTAGTAGCATGAAATGTAGAAACAAAAAATAAATAGTTTGGACCAAGTTTTGAAAGAATACTTAAGATCAATTGTGTGTCTTTCTTTTCAATGCCGCACTACTTTAACTACAATCTAATGGATTTTATCTTTATGAAGAAGTCTTAAATAGTATCAAAAATTACATGGATTTAACCCTATGAGTTCATTCTCTATTTGATGACCCCTTAATTCATCTTGTTTACCAAAGAGACCTTCCAATATTGTCCAGACTTCATTTGGAGTTGTAGTAGATTCAAAATGAAAAATTAGATCAGGAGATATAGACATACAAAGAGTACCATATGCTTCATCACATTTGTTAAACCATTTTGTCTTTTCTGTAAGTAATGTTGGTTTAGTTTCAAGCCCCATTGTTACCTAATGCAACGCTTGCTTCTTGAGATTGATTCATTTTGGACTTACAATCAAAATAGTTGTAGGGTTTGAGTACTAGAACTGTTAATTAATCAATTTTAATGCATACAAGTAGATTGTAGTAGTTTGTTAGTGCAGAAAAGAAGAATGTAGAAAAAAGGCACACAAGACAACTCCCTTTTCACTAGTCTCAGAAATCACCCCCTAAAAATCACAAGTTTGGCACTTTATAGTTTAGTGTGATTACAACGCGTTTGCTAGATTACAATAGTCACAAGGACCAAAAATGGCCAAAAATTAACTTTTGATCCAAATTGGACCTGTTACAAAATCTAGAAAAATAATTGTATAGATATGTAGTGCTCTCCAATAGATTTCTAATACCTATTCGTTTGCAAAAAATAGAGATCTAGGGCACAAGATCTGGCCTATTGAGTGAATCACAAGTTCTGGCCTATCGAATGAATCACAAGTTTTGGCCTATCGAGTGAAAAATAACTACTAGCATCAACCTGCAATATCTAGAGAAAAACTAGAAAGTTATCTAATTAAAACAACTATGGATGAAAAGTACACTTCATGAGCTTTCTATTGCCTATTTTTTTGTGAAAATATAAATTTGGGAGCAAAAGTTATGCCAAAATGAAAAAAAATGCCCCTTTTAGGCTTCACAAGGGCAAAACAAATAAGCCCCTTGCACAGAGGTGGTGCTCCAGTGGCCACTGGGTGGTGCCACTAAAGAAGTATAGATCTGGTGGAGGGAGGGCTAGAGTTTTCGAGGTAGTTGCCAAGGCGGTTGTGAACAGGTGGTGGTAACTTGGAAGTAGTAGTTGGTAGTTTAAAAAGGTTGCAAGTGGTTTCAAAGAGACCATTGGCGATTTCTAACTATAGGCAAAGTAGCAGGGAGCCAACAAGGGCTTAGGGATGAAGCCCTTTCAAAATTTTAAAGCGCTTTAAGTGTAAAATAAATAGCGCTTAAGAACTTAAACAACAATACCAAGCACTTAAGTGTTGAGTGTAGGCCACAAGGCTCTTTTTTTGAAAATTTCATCTCGAACTATGTGTTGGGGAGGTTGTACAACCTTCCTAGCAAAAAAAAATTCCTCAAGAACTCTTGGCACTGCAATTGGGCAAATTTTATATGAAAATAGGGGTTTTTGGGCCTTCTCAACTCAATGGTGAGGTCCTTTTGGCATAAAAATGCCCCTAATGAAAGATCTCACCAAATCTAAGCTTTAGACCCCATTTTGCAATTGTGTCAAATGATCTCCAAATTTGATGAAACAAAAGCCTTTTCTGACTTTCTCAAGCCTCTTAGACACATTGGAATAGTTGAAAATGCTACTGATATAACTGAAATAGATGCAATCACCCATATCTCACAAAACACAAATGTAAAATATAGAGGTTATTAGATCTTCATAAATCCTTAGTGACTCTCCAATCATTGAGAAATGCAAGAGAAGAGCATACAAGATTTTACAAGATCTCACGAAAGTAAACTCTAATATTTCAATCAAGAATTCTAGAACTCAAACTCTCAAAACAAAATCTCTGATGCCATGTTAGAAATCTAAAAATATATTTATAACAAAGGAACTTTTTAAGAGATATTTTAAGCTATGAAAGCTGTAAATGTATAAACAAAAATAGACTAGAGATTTTGAGATCTATATGTAAATGTCAAGATCATAAAATTGCATTATGAGCTCACAAAGAAAATTTGTTGGAAAATATTGGCCAAAAGATTACCAAATACAAGCTAGGCAGTGAGTTTATATAGACCAGGGAGAGGGTGGAGGTGGCAAAACTATCCAATAGGGAGTGACCACCATACAGGCTAAAAATAGCAAATGTAACTCCCTTGTAGGATGGTGACAACTCAAACTACCCACTTACCTAATTAAACTCACTTTATTAACCTAAGAAAGCTTAATAAAATGAAGGAAAAACCTTAGGGAAAAGGAAATAAAACACACACTAATAGTGGTATCAAAATTGATTCACTTTTTTTAAAGTTAGGTTTTGTAAGAAACGAAGAAGATCTCTATGTTTAAATTAGAAGTATTTATGATCATATACTAATTGTTGCCTTATATGTGGATGATATGTTGTTTTTCAGTAACACCAAGTGTATAATTAGTGAGTTGAAAGCTCAATGTTTAGTTACATTTGAGATGAAAGATCTAGGAGTAGCAAGGTATGTATTGGGGATGGAAATAAGAAGAGATCAAGTAAACATAAAATTTTCATTAATGCAAAGTATGTTGATACTATTTTGAATAGATTTAGTATTAAGGATTGTAAACCAGTTAGAATTCCTTTACCAATCGACACTAATCTTTCACTAGATACGTGTTCCAAGAGTGAAGATAATTTTGAGGATATGTCTAATGTGCCATATGCTAGTGTAGTAGATAGCTTGATGTATGCAATGATTTTGCACTAGGCCAAATATTGCATGAGTAGTGGGAGTATTGAGAAGGTTTATGTCTAACCCTAGTAGAGAACATTGGAAATAAGTGAAAAGGGTGTTAGGATATTTGTGTGGTACTTTTCATAATTTTTTGGTTTATTTTTGGTACTAATAGTGTGGATAAGACATTGGACATATAGTCTTTTTTTGATGCAGATTGAGTAGGTGACTCAGACAATCGAAGGTCAAAATGTAGTGGGTATGTGTTTAATTTGTTTGGAGGAGTAGTGAGTTGGATGAGTAAGAGGCAACCCACCATTTCTTTATCTACCACTGAAGTAGAGTATATGGATACTACTCATGTCTCTAAGGAAGTGGTTTGGTTAAAAAGGTTGTGTACAGGTATTGGTTTTGATTGCAAGACTATTCAAATTGGATGTGATAGCTAGAGTGTAATTTGTTTGGCCAAGAATCCTATGTATCATGGATGGACTAAGGATGTGGATGCACAATGACATTTTGTTCGTGAAATGATTGCTAATGGATAGATAGAGCTGAAGGAGATTGACACTTAGGAGAATATTGCAGATTCACTTACTAAACTTTTGAGCACATAAAAGTTTACATGGTGTAGGGAGGCCAAGTGCCTTGTTCCTAATACTTTTTTGAATTTTGTATTCCTATGAATGTATTTACAATGTATGATGTCAAGTGGGAGAATGTTAGGATTAAGGTTCCATCAACCTTATAGACCCTATGTATTTAATTACTCCTAATATTGTTTGTAAATCATTCATAAGGGATGAGGGATTCACCATCAGCTGTAATTATTTTTACCATTAGGGTTTTACTCGTATGATAATTAATTTTTAATGGGGGTTAGTAATAAATTATTTACTAGTAATAAGTTACTATTTACCAGGTAAGCATCTTTGAGGTTATGGAGGTTTTGGGTGTCCAACTTCCCATGACGTTGTTTGGACACTTGTAATCAATTTTGGGATAGCTATTATAATCCTTAACACCTTGTGATTTAGAATACAATAACCATACTGGGAACTATAAGCTATAGAAATATAGATAACAACAAATGAATCAAACCAATGGAATACAAAGAAATACCCACAAATCTAAAGCTACAGAATAGAGCAAATGATATTAAACTACAAATGCAAACACAACTGTTAGCAACCAATACAAAAACTAAAATGCTCTATTGTTTATAAAATCATGGTCCAAATGCTCTCAGATCCGCATACCCGTGATAGCTTGCTATTGCTTAATAATGGTAGAGTGATTCAATGATTGAGTGCTTGAGTGCTTGACAATTTGAGAATCAAAATGATAGCATAAGGCTAAGATAATGAGAAGTGATTCAAAATAGCTTAGACGAGGTGTGCTTATATGCTTTTCCACGAAAAGAATGGAGGGTTGAGATCAAAAAAATTTGAATTAAGATCAAGGGTTGAGAATGGATGAGACAACATGATCATGAGTTAACTAAGGAGTTAAATCCAAAAATCAAGGGATTACTATTTGTTAACTTCCAAAAATCAAGGAATTAACACATGTTAGCTTCCAAAAATCAAGGAATTGACATATTTAACTCAAAGTCAATTTGAAGGGTGGAGATTAAGTTGTGGAATTTTTCGATCAAGGGTGGAGATTAAATGAGACAAAAATCCATGGATTAAGGAATTTAAATAATAATGATTTGATTAAATTATTTAGCATCTAAAAATGTTGGAGGAATAAATAAGATTTTATTATTTATTTTAAGAAGTGTGAAGGAAATTAAATAACGTGTTAGTTAATTAAATAATTTTTAGATTATTTAATCATGAAGAGGGATGGTGAGAATACTTAAATATAATTTATTTAATTATTAGGAAAGAGGGATAAATAATTAAATTTAATTTAATTATTTTTTGGAAGAATAGTTAGATTAATTAAATAATTAATATTATTTAATTAATTTTGGCAGAAGGAGAAATAATTAGCTTAATTAAATAATTGACATTATTTAATTATTTTTAGAAGAAGGGGGAATAATTAGATTTACTTAAATAATTAATATTATTTAATTATTTAATTAATAAGGGAAACTAGAAGAAATATGCCAGTGTGATCTACATGAAAATGCAAACAATATTCTATGTTAATTTTAGGTGTCTACAGGAACAAGAAAAAACTAGGCACCCATGTGTGAGAGCTTAGTAATTTGGTTGCAAAATCATGCTTGTATTTTTCCAAGGAGGGGTGTTCAAATGTGAAACCAACTTGGACACCCCATTTACGAGGTGAAAATACTACATAAAGAGGTGCTTAAGGTGGTAGTATGGTAATGTAATTAGTAAGTAAGAAACTTCTATTTACAGGTGCTGAAGGATTGTATGTAATCTCTATTTTTGAAGATAATATAGACTTTGGCATCTCTTCTCGGTGGAGTTTTTTCCTCAAAGGGTTTCTCCATGTAAACAATGTGTTATGTGTTTATTTCTTTTGTTTCATATTTCTTTGTGTTGCTGATTTACTTTCTTGCAATCTCCATTTGGTTATCTCCTGGTTAAAATTAAATTTACATTTTATAGTTGTTTACTTGCATTTCTAACACCACTTAGATCTTCAACTTGTTCTTCTTTTGCACACAATCCTCCCATATGGCCACATGCTCCTTTGATCTAGTGGTTCCATATTTGAATCTCATATGGCCTTCAATAGATTCAAACTCAAAGTACTTTTCTCAATCACTAATCCAATTCAACATATCCTTAGGATCCAAGCCTCTTAAATAAGAAGGGAGATCAAATCTTAGTTTACTTCTTGCTCTCATCAATTCCCCAACAAGCTTATCTTTTACACTCAACTCCTCTCTTGAATTGAAATATTCATCATCAGATGGTTCCTAAACTTGTCTTTTATCATGATTGGCATCTTTATATATGACCATTCCTCAACTCTACATACTCTCAAGGGCTTTCAATCTTTCTTTAATAGTTCTTAGTATGCCAACTAGTTTTCCATCATGTTACTCCTTCTAGTTATCATCATGATCATCATCATCATCATCATCATCATCATCATGTTCTCCTCTTTAATTTTTGTCACCTCTCCTTCTATTAACCATCTTCTCTGTGGTTAACCTATAGTGAAACACTTACACAAGATTCTTCTATGGGGTTATGTTCAACCCTTTTATAACCTAGCTACAACTAGTCTTTGATACCAATTGATGCAGTCAAAATAGAGGGTCCAATTAAAGATAGTACATTTGTGTATCCTAAATATAGAAACCATAAACACTAACAAAAGTACACAATGGAAGTAGTTTTTGAAGAAATATGAGATGGCCCAAACCAATTATTTAGCTGATGCTCTAACATGACAAGTCATACAAAAACTCCATAATAAGTGTACATGCCACAATTATACACGCTCATAGGTTATGAGCTAATATTACAACAATATGAGAGTCTAAGATCTACTATTCCATCTTATCTTCCTCTATTCTACCTCTTTTTCAAGAACTTGTTCCATTATTACTACCAACCAAGGGTCCTAATCCTTCTTCTGTAACTTATCTTGAGATTGACATGAAATATTACAATAGGAATTATCTGAAATATTGCTAAGGCCTACTATGTTATTTTCATTTCATTTTAATCATCCTATTTAGACATTTTGGATCATCCTCCATGGTTTTGTAGAGCCAAAATTGTGGAGGAGTAGCCCTCTTTTCTCAGTTGACCTATTATTGCATATAGTGTAATAATTCAAGTGTTGCCCCTTGTATCTAGATCAACATACATCCCTAGGTTTATGCCTTACATGCATTCTCTAAGATTGTAGGGTGTGTAGTTTTGAGAGTCAACACTATGTACAACCCATCAACCAATTGCCACTACATATGAATTTGTTCTAGACGAATCCATAATCACATTCATTTTCCATCTTAGATTAGGCCACATGTCATGATCTAGTCTATGGACTAGCTCACACAATGTGGCTGAGTCCACCTCCTTCAAGATTCAAACCTCTTGCCTAAAGCCAACCATTTTGTAAACCACCACAAAATTTGAATTGTGTGATTGTGACATGTATTTAAGGACATTCCTAGGTCATTAGTATCTAATTGAGAATCAACTAAAAAAGGAAGTTTGAAATTAAATGATTATTCAATTTAGGAGAACTCTAAAGGCATACTCTATGTATTTTATGATTTCACCAAGACACTAGACCTTGCATCTACATTACATGCTTGGCATAATTGTAGCATCTTATACTCTACTATCGAACTATTATTATCGATGTGATTGAAGATTCTTCTTATCTTGAAGCAATCCCCACTACATGTTTCTAAGCACAACCCCATTTAGCTAAAGGTGCAAGGCGAAGGTGAGTAGATTGGAAAGCCACATCAATAGAAGGTTAGATCACATCACTTGGACTAATCCACATGATGCGGTCTAGTAGTAGACTAGGCTGCATGAATCAACCTTGTTTACAACATCACAAATCTTAATATAACTCTATCATATTTTTCTAATCACTAATTTGTATTATGATTATCTATCATAATACATAAACCAATCAACAACAACTTAGTCAAACCATCGTACTAAAAACATATAAATATCCTATCCCTCATCAATTACATTGATTATTGAATCTTTTAACTACGTCTAATTTTTTTTTTTTTTAATTTTTTTTTTTTAAAATGCACCTGGTAAACTTTTTAACGTGACCGGTGACGCTGGTGCGACACGCCCTCCGGGTCCACATGAATGCTTTTGCCCGGAGCAAGGAACCGGTGAGGCCACAACTGGGGGACCTCATCCCCTAGGAAGAACACTTCAAACCCGCGAGCTCATTGGCCCAGCGAAGGCGTAAAGCCTTGCGAGTTCGTTGGCCCAGCGGGGGTTTGAACTCTGGTGGCCGCCACTACAACCGAGCGACTTAACCACCGAACCATGCCATCATCGGCAACTACGTCTAATTATTAATTAGATTTGATTACTTCAAATAAATTTAGATTACTTTAGATAGATAGAAGCATTCTATCATTAAATAGAGACATTTTATTTACATACAAATATATAGTAATTTTCAATTTAATGTCAAGAGAGCTCCCTGCTACATGACATGGAACACGTGAAATTTGAATTTTATGTGAGAGAAAAGACTTTTAACCACAATTTGCGAAGTACCATTTTATAGTAATAATACTTGTCATATTATAATGACATAAGACAAAATTTTATAATAATAATGCTTGTCATATTCTACGGACATAAGACAAAATGTATGATTCACTATCTTACCAGTGTAAATCTTGAAATATATGGTGATATACGTTGCTTACGGCCCAAGAATTTATAACACGTTATGTTTATGATAGTGAAAAAGATGTCATTCTACCTACCAAGTTGAGGAAGTTGTGATTGGGCATACAACTAGATATTTTAATTTAGAAAACGTTGGGCGGCAGGCTATTTTTGACTAAAGGACCTGCAGAAAGGATATCATCCTCATTCTGCAAGGATAAAAATATTACTTTAAGCTTTTGCTCTCACGCACATTACACTATGACAGACTCGGATTCTTCGACGAGAAAAAGTCTATGGAGGTTTAGCCCAAAACATTCACTGGTGAGGGCTGTAACAGATTTAAAAAAATCGTTGCTCTTCGTTATATTTATATTTTATTAATTTTGATAGCATTTATTCAAATGGAAATGGAAATGGAAATGGATCCTTTTATAGTTTAGGGCGACCTGATTTTATGAGACTATCTCATTGGAGGCACTTAACTGTGCTTCTAATATGAGGCATACATACCTTAGCTTGCAGGATTTGAACTTGTGACCTCTCTTTCAAGAGAGCAAGTATTTCACCAACAGAAAAACTTAATAACAACATTTTAGGTTTATAATTTCTAGTTTCTAGAAGTTAGTAGAAAGCATTGACTTATATCAGCCAAAGAAAACTTGTATATTTAATTTAGTCCCGTATACATCACCAGATCATCTCTGATTAAGACGTTATGGAGAAATGGTTAGACAGGAAATTAGTTCTTTTTTGGTAGGACCATTCTATTGTCATTACAAACGTTTCTAATGATGCCCCATTTGATTTTGTTCAAAACTTTAGAATATTCGGGGTGCTACCGCCTATGCACACTGTAAAGGCTGGGGGGTTAGATGGTTTAGAGGATAATTATGTTGAAAAGGCGGATTTGTGCTTTGATAAGCCTGCTTCCAGTTTTAATTTGCGCTGCACAGCAGTCCAATGGCAACAGCACTAATTTTTCCTTTGCCTACTTTAGCCAAAACAACAGCCAGCAGCTGATATACATGGGGAACGCTTCCTTTTCGGAAGAGCATGATTATATTGATCTCACACCGGATCCAAGCGCCACCATAAACGTTTCTTCTTCAAACAATACGGCTCCAAATGTGGCGTTGCAGAACTGCATCGGAAGGGTTCTCTACCGCCAGCAGCTCACGGTGTGGCCGGCGAGTTTCACCACCACCTTCACCATCTTCGTGAAAAACATCACCACCATCACGAATTTCAATGGCGACGGTATTGCCTTCATCATCGCTCCAGACAACAAAAGCTTTTTACCAAAAAGCTACGGGTCTTTCCTCGGCCTCTTCGACTCATCCACGAATGGAAACACGACCAGCCAGCTTGCCATCGAATTCGACACGTTCCAGAACGAATTCGACCCGGACAACAATCATGTGGGCATCGACATACAGGGCATCATATCTAACGCAACCGCTGGTATGGGAGACCACGGCATGGACATCAAGGCCGGGCGAGCTATAAAAGTCCGGGTCGACTACGACGGGTGGGCTAAATCCCTTCAAATCTACGCGCGCTATGCAGACAATACTTCGGCCTACGCGAGCCTTCTCAACCGCACGGTGGAGCTCGAAAAAACGGTTCCAAGATTGGCGTATGTGGGATTTTCGGCGGCAACAGGGAATTCATACGAGATACAGAGAATTCTCGACTGGAATTTCAGTTCCGTGATGTTGCCGGAGTCTTCTCTAAATTTGCCCCCGGTGGGAACGGGAACGGGAACGGGAACGCCCGAAGGATCGGGCGGCGGGGTCAAAATCGGCGTCTTGGTAGGCTCCATTACCGGCGGATTAGTTGTGGTGGGATTAATAGTCTCGTGGTTCGTGGCTAGGAGAATGAAAAGGAAAAAACGGGCTACTTTAACTCTTGGCCGAGGAAGCTTCATCGGAGAGCTGGCAATGATCCAAAACGCGCCTCAGCGTTTCCCGTACAATCAACTAGCGGCCGCCACCAACAACTTCAACGAAGCGGAGCTTCTAGGAACCGGCGGTTTCGGAAGCGTGTACAGAGGAAACTTTAACGCCGGAGGCGGTCAAGAGGTGTCGTTGGTGGCGGTGAAGAGAATTTCCGCCGGTTCAAAACAGGGGGAAAGGGAGTTCATCTCAGAAATCATCACCATAGGCCGCCTTCGGCACCGGAACTTGGTGCAGCTTCACGGGTGGTGCCACGAGCGCGATGAGCTTCTCCTGGTCTACGATTACATGCCCAATGGAAGCCTGGACAAATTTCTCTACGACAAAACCAGGGGCCCGCCCTTGAATTGGCCGCGGCGCCAAAGGATTTTGTGCGGCCTGGCCTCGGCTCTACTGTACCTGCACGAAGAATGGGAACAGAGGGTCGTTCACCGGGACGTGAAGCCCAGCAATGTGATGCTCGACGGGGACTTCAACGCTCGCCTGGGGGACTTCGGTCTGGCCCGGCTTATCGAGCACGACGATACTAGTCCAGGTGTGTCGACACGGATGGCGGGTACGCCTGGGTACGTGGCGCCCGAGTGCAGCTACACGGGCAAGGCCACGGCAGAGTCGGACGTCTTCAGTTTTGGGATCGTGCTGTTGGAGGTAGCCACGGGTCGGCGGGTGGTGGAGCACAAGTCTCCGTTGTCTGAACGGAATTTGGTGGACTGGGTTTGGGGGATCTATAGCCAGGGGAGAGTTTTGCAGTGTGTGGATCCCAAATTGGAAGGGTCTGATTATAATGAAGAGCAGATAAGAAGAGTGTTGATCTTGGGCCTAGCGTGCTCGCATCCTGATCCACAGTTACGCCCTTCTGTCAGGCAAGCCATTCAAGTGCTGATAAACCCTAATGAAGAGCTGCCGCAGCTGCCTTCCACCAGGCCACTGGCGATCTACGTTGTTTTGCCACCGGTTGGAGCAGTCTATTCTCAGTCCACCTTGTCTTCAAATATGGGTGGAGGTGCCGCATCGTCTAGACTCATGGCCGAAACTAGCACGGGATCCATTACTACTTCTATGCTACACCATGGGAGGTAGAGATGCACGGATTGCCTTACTTTCTTGTCTCTCTTACTCTCCTTTTTTTCCATTTTATGCTGAACATTAGCTTTCTTCTTTTTTGTTTTTCGTTATTACGTATCTGTTTCTAATTTTCCTTTGTCTAACATGTGTATCTTAGGATTCGAGAACGTTATTAATATGTACCTTTTATGAACATTGGGCAATTCAAAAATAAAATAAATTTGCATTCATTCTTAAACCAGCAGTCAAAGTTCTAGTGTCACGTTATATGAGATCTTTGTAAAATAGAAACGACTGTAAGACCAACATTTTTTGCCATCTGTTCTAAAATCATTAGATGAACATTATAATAACCTTCAAAGATAGTATACAGTATAGATTTGTATTTGTTGAGTTGTTCCCCCCACCCACAAAAAAATGAGGTGAAATTTCACTACAGCATTTAAGTATAAAAATATAGGGTTTAGAATTTTAAATCTTTAGATATTTTTATGTATATTATTTTGTAAAGATATAAATGGTTTTCTTTAATTAGTTCATGTGTTAATAGGAATATTACGGCAATGGTAAATGGTAAATAATGTAATTAATATTTTGTTAAATTTTTTATTTAATTATTTTTTAATATTTTTATTTAAATTTTTTAATGTTAGTTTGTAATATATTTGTGATTTCTTATTTTGATTGATTGATTGTAATTATTTATTATAACTGTGATTATTTATTATGATTGTTATTTTAATTTGCATCTTTAAAATCTAAGTATGGACTTTTATTTTTTGGTATGGTACAATTGTGTGACAAAAGTCTAGTTGTACAGCAATGACACCCACCTATATAGTATGACACAATTGTACAGCTTGTTGGTACATAAACTAGTAAAATTTACTTGTTTTGACTACTATCCTTTATACAAAAATATGCACAATATGCCAATTTCCAAAACTGTTTCATATGTCTATAGCTTGGTTAAATCATAATATTTGCTACATTTATTTATATAATTCATTAATAATTCACTAACATATATATAATGTTAAACAATTTGTTGGAACTATTTTATTGTATTATTTTTTCCACTAGAAACATTTGTTAAGTACCATTACATGTTTCCCTACTCTTAAAAAAATGTCACAAATGAAAATAACGATATGACAAATATTTATTTTGATTTTTTTTTTTAAAGAACAAGAAGATTTCACAACCAAAACTTAAAAACATAAGAATAGAAAATAAAACCTAAAAAAACATTCAAACACTTCTATGTTAAATCATTTAGATGTCTAGTGGAAACAAAATATTCCTTATCTTTCATAAGATTTCTTCATTGGTTATTTTTCTTGTAACAATAAATAAGGATACAAAATAAAAGATTTTGCTAAGGAATAAGCTCACAAAATGCAATGTTATTTGATAATCATTTAAATAAAGTAGATAGATATATTTTCACTAAGGGCCTTGCAATTTACTCTTCAACTCTCATAATCTATGACAAGTCAAAGAAATTATTTAAGATTCTACCTATACTTTGAAAGTTTAGAAATAAACTATTAGAACTCTAGAATAAAAATTTAGTCTTAAGCAAAAAGTGAGAATAAAAGAAATACTTTGAGATAAATGCCTTAACATCTTTGCAATTTTTTAACTATTCAATGAACCAATTTCAATAATCATAATGTGCTTGACCTAGCTTAGACGTATGAAGGGGGATGAAGTTGTCCTTTGCCTATAACTAGGATGATGTTTGTTGGGTTCAAAATTTTAATAAAATCATATAAGTAGGAACAATATATATGATTATATAAGTATCTTATTCAAAACAACAAAAGTACCTTGTTGATCTATATTTTGACACATCAACTTAGGTAGGTTAGAAATCTACTTATCTCCTGAAAGGAGATGAATCTTCCAAGATTTATATCACTAAGTACTTGCACACTTGAGTAACTTAGAGGTTGATGTTTCAATCCAAGTACTATGGTGAAAAACAAAGACAAAATTAGCATAAAGTCTTATTGAAATTAAATACAAATCAAGAAATTAATATGTAGTAGTTGATTCCAATTGATCACACATTAATTCCATTTCATTCATTCTTCATATTCATGTGCAAATAAAAAATATAAAATACTTGCAATCAAATGAGTTCAACCTTTTAAAATATATGACAACTTGAATCATATTCTAAGCTCTAATCTAACCCCTATCTAATCCTAACTCTAGCAAATTTATAATTAAATTGTAAAAGATAAAGGCAAAGAGAAATTAAAAGTGGCCTTGTTTTATGCTAAAGTCAAATCTAGTTATGTGGAGTAGACAAATTCAATGGAACCAATCTTGCTTGACCAATATACACTCAACTAGGAACAAAAGAAGGTGCAACCTCTAAAGTGTAGATTAACTATGAAGAGAAATGAGTAAAGCCTCTGTATTCATGTACAAATTGGGTACACAAATCCTCATAGCCTTCTTATTAAAAGATATTTTATAAAGTATTAAAAATGACTACTTAGGTTGACCAAACAAAATATCCCCTCACAATTAGAAAGATATTAGTGATATGAATCACTCAATTATTCTCATTAACACTCAAGTGAATTGCAAAATGAAATCATAATAGCATAATTCATGTTTGGAAAACTAATGAATATAAACAAAGCTAAGAAAAACACAAAATACTATGTCTGAAAGTTTTGATTTTCCAACCATTTACAGTGTTTATTTGTTGGTATCAAATAGACTCTCCACCAAAGTCAATCATAATCATTTAATTCAAGTTTATAATTTCAAGATGAAAGAGGTTCAAATTCATAGTTTCAAGGGGAAGAAGGGAACATATTCAAAGTAATAAGGCCCAATTTAATCTCATAAGATACTTAATGCATTGAAATCAATAAATAGGCCCCAACTTTTAGCAATCTTTCTTGAACAAGTCCAATAATAACTCAACTTTAACCCATGTATCAAATAAGTCCCTCCTTGAATGGTACATTTCCATATAAAAGGTCTCTTTGTCTCTTAACTTCCATGTGTAGTGCATAATTCCAATACAGGGACTTCTAATTCATCATTGCTAAGAAGCTTTTCAATGAGAAAATCATTATCAAATACTAGTGGCAAAAGCTTATTGAATAAGCATTCAATTTTGCATTTCCCAAAAGGTAGTACATTCCAAGAATGGTCCATATTAATCTTCATTGCTTTAGCAATATCTAAAACTTTGTTCTTCGAGCCTTCATGTTCAACAAGCTTAGCCAGTATTCAGATAATGTGTTAGCCCCAGGGCATAGACCGGATGGTTGAGCTATTCAAAAACATGGGCAATGGTCTCAAGTTCGAAACCTGGTTTGCCCACCATATGCATAGGGTCAACGTATACAGCCCAAAGGTTATAGGGGGCTCGCCTTGCAGGTTGGTGGGCTACCAATTCCTTTGTGGTTAAAAAAGAAAAAGAAGTCCTCAAATAATGTGTCATTATCTTTATAAAGTCTTACTGAAGAAACAAAACATAGAGTATCACATTCTTTAAAGAAAACTAATAAATATATGAACTCCTAATCAACTTATTATAATTATAAACAGTTAACTTAGAGTAGCACATTCTTTAAAGAAAACTAATAAATATATAAACTCCTAATCAACTTATTATAATTATAAACAGCTAACTTCAATCATATAATTTAGAAGATCACAAATTTTCTTAAAACATTTTGTCAATTCTTTACAAATGATCTTATACTTGAGCTTTGTGCCACAAAATTACCATTTTATATGTCTTGCCTCTCATAGATCAAATTCAAGCTCACAGTTCAAATCAGTGCAGTTCAAATCAAATCTGGGTTCAATAGTTTCAAGGAAGTCCGTGATAATAATTAAGCTCATAGTCCATAATAAATCCTATAACGGAATCCTATGTATACAACATCCTCCTCTCATTTCACCCAAGATCCATATTCATTTTGGTTTCACATTGCAGTTGGTTCTGTACCATGCTTTAAATCATGTTAATATCCCTTGTTTCATGTGGAATCATTCAGACTAGGTTGCGAGTCGAAGCACACAATGCACACCCATTACAATAATCCTGTTGATTTCCCAAAATTCTCAAAATTCTCTCATTGTAGTAGGCTCACTATGTAAAACTCTTCCAAAACCAATCACGGATAGGCAACCCGTTGACAAAACCCTTTGTAATTCATGACAAAATGGGCCTACAGCCGTCAATCCATATCAAGTGAAGCCATCGAATTAAAATACCACAGAGCATTTTCATTTTGTCCTAATTGACCATCGTAGATCAACGACATGAGAAAATGGTTCAAGATCCAACGGTGAGGGGAACACCGCATTAGATTAATTGTACACCTTTTATTAAGGACATTTCACCCTCAGCTTGACACCTGTCTTTCAAGGTGGAATCATCCCTAGATAACACCAAAAGCATGTGCAATTTTTTTTTTTTTTTTAAAGTGCATGTGCATACTTAACAAAATACCATCTATAGTCTAATCTATATGCTAGCATGTTAATAATTTCAATGGCCTATCATATTAGAATATCAGGTCGCCTTCACATGTCAAAGCCTTGAACCAATAAGATCGCACCAGCTGTTAAATCATTTTTCTTTCTTGAGAGTAATGCAATTCAATAAAGCAAGCCAATGTGGTAGGTCGTAAAGGCCATCAAGCAAATGGAGTAGGTACGGATGCTGATTCAAACGGTGCACACAGTTCCAAGGACCCCTAGTCAGTCACCATTATACTATGAAAAATGGATTAAAGGCTTAGTGATTGGCTAGATGCAGTCAACAGCAAAATACATTATAAAGTGTATGGAACAAAGAATCTTTTTTAAAATACTATAGAATCGGTGGATAAAGGATAAAGCCATGAAAGATTGATGAATCCGGTACTCGTGAACCCAAGAGCCGGTTAAGTGGTAAACTTGGCATTTAAAAGCAATCATTTAGGATTTAAGAGACATGCGATGGTATGTCGGCATTAAATTAGAATCAAAAGCACACGAGTTTAAAACTAAGCTTGACATTGCAACAAGATGGAGACCTTAAAAGAAGGCATTCAACTATGACAAAGAACACAAGATTTAAGACTAAAATAAAGGTAAATTCAAATGTGTTTTACTATGCAAACAAGGAATCCATCATAGATAGGGTAAGATGACTAAGAACAAAACTATGATCACACATTTTCAAGAATAAGCCATAATGTATATAAACATTGACTTCTCAACACATATAAGGCCAATGTATATTATAACATCCCATTTGGAATATTAAATAAATAAATAAAAATATTGTACAAATAAATTCTATTTTTTTAATATAATGAACTTGATTCCATTATTAATAAACTTGTTAATCCAAAGTTCAATAAATAATTTCAATATATGGTCGCTTTACATGCAACTTACAAATTTTACATATTTGTCAAGTATAAATACAAATGGCCGCTTTCTTTGTGACTACATGTATCAATTTCCATTTGCATAATAAGTAATGTTTTATGTTCACAAGTCTTTGACAGTCAATTGTAGGAGAGGGAGAGGGAGAGGGAGAGAGAGAGAGAGAGAGAGAGAGAGAGAGAGAGAGAGAGAGAGCACCAACCTGGTGCTTTTTGTCCAACCACAGACCAACGGTCCCCCGCACACCTTCCATCTGGAAGTGGCTCTTCCCTTCGCGAGGGCACATAGATAATGTGAATCAACTGATTCCTTGTGCCATTTGAGAACTAGTGTAGTGTCCTAGCTATTAACAATCGGGTTTACAACTCTAGTCTAGCTCCAGCTATGTATAACCACTCTGACTGTTCAACAATTTGGTATACAGTGAACCGATAATGCAAGCAATGACTTTTGCATTACTTTGGCCAAAGTTTCATATAATGAGTCATATGTTCACACACTCTTTTCTCGACTTGGAGACTACATTCTTATAATTTAGTAAATAATATATATTCACATATTGTGACTTGTTAACTCAATACTAGTCTATTTGACTTAGATGATTCCCTTATTCTAGTACAAGTATAAGATGAGAGCTTAGGTGACTTATAAACGTACAATGAGCCCTTCGTTGCATCCTCGCAAACTCAGGTCTATGACAACCTATCATTCTACACAAAGACTTGTCAACCCATTTCCATGCTCTTTAATATACATATTATATATTCTCAAGATTTTATTTACTCTGTCATCAAGACATTGCTCTTGACATCTATAGACTTCTAAGACTCTTTTCTATAAGATATATCTGCCTTAGTATATGATTGCATTTGACTATTTCCTGTCGATAATAATAAACATATGACTATTTATTGTCATTGCAAAATAAAACAAATTATGAGAGCTATTGACCCATCTTAGCCAAATCTTTAGATTAGACTCCTCATTATCCACAATAAGAGTGGTATTTGAAAACTCTCGATTTCACAAAACAAACTTCTGATAATATTATAATAATAAGAGCTCCTTTATACTCTAGTCTTTACTAGACTTAAAGCATTGAGTGCATACTCATTTCATTTGACAACTCAAGGTAGGTTTTAACCTTAGATAGTTTTATTAACGCTATTATATTAAATCATTCATCAAACATTCTGCCATTCTTGGCTTCTTAGTTCGAAATATATATACTCTTTTGAAAATACTTGAGGTAAATCCTCATTCAAGATTTAATCCCAATGATTACTATCATTTCTTAGTTCTACATGGTTTTCCATTCGACCTTAAATACATAGGTCCAAATCTCAAAAGTTTATAAGAATATCTAAGCAACCTTTTGGTCTTACAGCTCTCTTAATCAATAAAAGATTTAAATTCTCAAGATATAAATACTATCTCTGTCACTATTTCTAAGTGATTCAAGTGATTTTCCATCATTGTTTTCTATATATGTTTCTTTGATAGTCTATCGCCATAATATATTTGATATATCTGATAAACTATCACTTTAATCCATATGTTATGAGTGATATGTACTATAACTAAGAATAATATGTATTAAGTGATTTACTATCATTGTGTTATATGCACATGCATATCATAATTCACTACCTCTACATGATACATTTGTCATCATCTTTCACTATCTCTATGATACATATATAGTATTGTGGTTCACTCTGCTATGATAAATAAAATAACATGTTTCACTATCTCTGTGGTTTATAAATGATATCGTGATTCTCTATACTAAGATAAATATATTAACATGTTTCACTATCTTTGTAATAGACAAGTATTACATGGAATTCACTATTTTGTGATGTAGATATACAAAGGTTTTAGGTTCTATACATCACTGTATTAATCATAAAATGAATGATATACTGCTATATCAAAAACTAATGATAATAAGATTAATATCACCACTCACTACATGGTTAGCATGATAAAATTATACCATAGTAATAGTAAAGTTTTAAGATAGTAAAAATGATGTTTCTTCTTCCTATGTTTTGCATACTAAAAATGAAACTTCGGTATATAACTTGAATTCAATCATTTTGATTAAAACCTTCGATACAAGATCACTTTCAAGTTATGATTTTATCTGAGAGTGTAGTTAACTCTCTCCTATTCTTCACCTCCCTCTCTTTGTTGTTTGTCTTCTTCCCCAAACCAGAAATAATGAACCACCTAAAACTCATCGACTAAGTCTATTAAATGCCTTCTCTTCCACTCTCTCTGTCAGTTATCAATGGTTAGAGAGAGTAAATATCCCCCACTCCCTTCAACCATCCGTGGTTGAGGAGCTAGGAAGTGGATAACGTGGAGCTTATGGTCCTCCACTCTCCCAAGCATTTAGTGTAATATACACCCTGCTTTTGTAGGTTTCTGTGACCAAGTTTTTTTGTTTGTTGTGATGTTTATTGTTGATGGTTTTGTGTGTTTGTATGCTTTGACATCATCCAGTGGTACTCAATAGAAATCAAATGCATGGCATGCAAGCATACCCAAATGGAAATATACCAAAAACACTTAAAACTATGAATACCTAGATAAATAAATAGCTCAAACATTAGTATAGTGACATACCCATTTCAAATTCTTCAATATTACAAATATGAAGTACAATGACCAACAAGGGTTGGCTACCAAATAGTCTTCAAATGCATCAAACCTCAAGGAAATCCTTCATACAAATGATAACAGCTAATATCAAGGCCCTAAATGCCTTCCATACAAGATGAATGAACTCCAAACTTTGGACATCTCCCTCTAGGAAGCTCACGTCCCACTAGCAGCCCTGTACAACTTATTTGGAGTGCTGCCACAATAATGGGTTACACTTTCTGGGGCATCCTGATTTTTGCTAAAATCACATATTTTTATAAAATATAATGATTTAAGCCTTGAAAGATTCCATTTAAAGGATTGTAATTGAATAGGGCTTGATCAAACCCCCTTAGATCAAATCCCCTTGGATAGAACCCCTCTAGTTTTAAACCATACCTGTCATGGAGTCTCCTCTACACTTATCAAAATGCTAATAAAAAACCACTTTTGATTTACCTTTTGGTGGATCAAATGAATTCATCTAAAATTTTATGTTTTGTAAGTATGTAGTCCTTATTATAGACATCCCAAAAGTATAATTTTAAATATATTTAATTTGATTATTATATTCATTTTTTATTTCTTGTGAATGTAGGGTTTTTAATGAACATAAATGTCTCTGTTTCATACATATGAAAAAATAGGAAAATATAGAAAAAAAATTCTAAAAAATATGTGTCCTCTATGTATTGATGTCCTTATTCCAACAAAAAAAATTGAATTCCAATACACACACAAAAAAAGTTATGCTTTACACAGTACACCTATGTCTAAATTGTAATTGGTTTGACTTCAAAAGTTAATTAAAAGAAAAATATTCAATAAAACATTATGAAACCAAATGCATCCTCTAGATATCGTAGTTAAAAATCCAAATTAAAAAAAAAAAAAGAATTTTATCCTTCATAGAAAAAAGTTATGTTTTACACAGTACACGTCACTCTTTAAAAATGTTGTTTACTATTAGAAACTAGTTATTGAAGGAGATGGAAAAGGAAATATAATTTGATTCCAAAAAATTTAAAAAAATATAAATTTAGAATCTACAAACAAAATGTGACAAATCATTAGTTTACATCATCTTCAAATTCCTCATGGTTTAGCAACTATAGGTGTCTGAACGTGAAGATTTTTTTCAAAATGTTCATTTCAATGTCAACTTTGGCCAAAAAGTGTAACCCACTATTGTGGGATCACCCTTAGATGGTGAATGTACATAAGTGCCAAAACTCATGCAAACTCCTCAATCTGCAAACTTTTGATAATCAAATTAAATGCACACTGTTATAAAGCAACCACACCCACTTAGCAATGGAAAATGCCACCAAAAACCCTTTGAAATGATCTCCAACAGTGTACACCCTGTCTAGGGAAGTATGGCTAGCATAGAGTAAAATCCACAATGCCAAAACTCCCTCAAAAACTCCAAAATCTACAACTATAATATCTATCCTTGTTTGCTCACAAAATCTGAGTATGAAAACTTGTGAAAAGCTCCATCAAATTGCATCCAATGAACATCAACGTATCTCTGAATGAGACTACCAGCAAACTCTCCTAATGATATCTTCCAATCATGGAGAGAGTGTGATCTATAGAGGATTCTGTCTCTGCAAACCATTGTTTTCTAGCTCAAAGCTAAAGCTCCAAGAAATGCATGACAAGATGAGTGAATGAATGAATGAGAAATGAGTTCTCTTTTTTTCTTTTGTTCTCCTCATTTCCCAACACCCAAGGTGAATATTTTTTAATTTATTTTTAATGTTTAATACTTTAAACTCCTTATATTTCCATAAGTTGGGTGCCCCCACATAAACCTAGCACATTCACTTTTAAAACGACTTATGACTCCCTTTTAATAAGTTACTTTATAATATAAAGCAACTTATATTAAAACAATATAAGTTAAATCTTTAATTTAACTTAATATTTTGACATTTAATATATCATTATAGACATGATGTTTCCACAGTCCATGGTATAAGAATGAAGTGCTTCTAGAAGTAACTATGTATTGCTTTTTTGGATCAACATTTCGGATCACTTATTCTCTCTTTTTCATCCTAATGATGGATCATGGAGTGTGATCCAAAACATCGATCCAAAAAAGTAATACACAGTTACTTCCAAAAGCACTTCATTCTTATTTAATATATCATTCCTTGGTCATTTTGAAAGCCATGTAATAAGTGCTAGATACTCCAACTGATGATACTAAAAATAGAAATATCGAACAAACTCCACCGACGACCCCTTGCCTAACATACTATAAATAGTAAGTCCTAGAAAATGTGTCCAAGACACCCTCGAAAAAGAGAGATGAACTCAACCCATCATCCAATTGTGCCAGATCTGCTAGAAATTCCCCACATAAGTTCTCTAACCAACCACCATTAGCCTACAAGAACCCTAGAATAGGCTAATCGCTCCCACCTGTTGAACTGGCTAAGAAGGGGACATTACAGTCTACCCTCCCCAAAATTGCTTGTCCTCAAGCAATCTCAACTCAGGATGCTATAATATCTACTCACTCTCCCATGTTGCATCCTCTACTGGTAAGTTCTTCCATTTGACCAAGTACTCCTTGATGATCCTCTTCCTGAGATTCCTCTCCCGAGTGTCAATGATAGCCTCTAGAATCATGATTAACTTCCCTTCCTCATCCAATGGTGGCAACTCAGATGAGAGAGTTCAACATTGTGTCCAAGTGCCTTCTTGAGCCTAGACAAATGAAATACATTGTGTACTTTGTTGTTGGCTGGTAGCTCAATCTCATATTCAACTTCTCCCACTCTCTTGGACACTCTGAACAGACCATAGAACCTAGGTTTTAACTTATCTACTCCACTCCTTTTGAGAGTGGACTGCTTGTATGGTTGAAGTCTTAGGTAGACTATGTTCCCAACCTCAAAACTCTGCTCTACTCGTTGTTGGTCTGCATACAATTTCTACTGATTTTGTGCTTGTTGCAAATTCTCCTTAAGCTTGTTCATGATATTTTGACTCTGTTGCAACAAGTCCTTTGCCTTCGGTACCCTAATGTCACCAAGTAGCAAATCCATGAAACTAGGGACGTCATACCCATATAAATCTATAAATGGTGTCATCTTGATTGACATATGATATGTCGTGTTGTAACAGTACTCCCCAAGATGCAACCATTTGATCCATGCTCTTTGGTACCCCAAAACATAGTTTCTGAGATACCTCTCCACCCATTTGTTCACTATTTCTATTTGCCCATTTGTCTGTGGGTGGTAACTGGTACTAGGAGTAAGCTTGGTACCACACAACCTAAACAACTCCTACCAAAAGAGACTTAGGAACTTGCTATCTGAAAGGAAGCAAGGTATGCAGAAACGCTTCCTACACTGATCTAATGAGGAAAGACTTATGCAAATTTTTACTTTTATAATTACAGATTAAGATGCACATTAACAGAAAGATAATAACAACTTCCAAATGCAAATACAAAACTCACAACACAAGATATATGTGGGGAAAACCGTTTCAGTTAAAAAACCCCACACTCCAAAGCCGCCCAATATATTATTCAGAAATCACAAAGATTACAATATATTTGCAGAGCAAGCTTTTACAGGAGTATATCTAGCCAGAGATCTAGGAGGTAACTCGATATTTATAAGATTCTTACATACAACCTCCATCTCAAGTTCCTGATATAGAGGACATACAATATAGTACACCGCCAATAGTAATTACAAAACCATGAGCCAAAACCACCAAAAAGTGCCGCCCAAATTATCTCCAATCAAAGATGCCTTGTGATGTGCCAAACCACACACCAACATGTGTAACTCTCCCCTTTACAACTCTTTTATGTGTCCAACACGTTTTTACATTTCCCAAAAATAGAAGGTCCAACTTCTGGAGGCCATAACATTTGATCCAGGTGTCTGATTAACGAACCATTTAATGCGTTGGAAGCTCATGAAGATATCTATCACCCTATAACCTGCTACATCAGTTATCACCATTTTCAAGATGTTTAGAGAAGTTTTGATTCCAGTAATTGAGTTCAAAGACTTTATATGGCAGTTTCAAAAAACAAAAACTTTAATATCTCGCAATCCTGATATGATCTTGAGACGAAACTCACCCGAGATGTTCACTTAGTTGTTCTGCACCTTCTGGGGAAAATTTTAGGTCAATCTGAGCTCAATCGAAAGACTTACTAAAAATAGTAAATCTCGCTATTTTTAGCTCGTTTGAAAACTTGTAGAAACTTTGAAGGTTCTAGACCATTCTCCAAGATAAAGGGTATTCAAAAAGACAAAAATTGGGAAGAATAATAATCTTTTGAAGTTGCAAGGTTGAGACACTTTTCTTAACATTCTCCCACTTATCGAACACCTTGCAAGAGCAAAGGGTGTATCAACACCACGAGTTAATTGCTGGGGGTAATGAGGCCCATAGACTCTGAACACCATCTGAACTTCTTTGTGCTCATAGGTTTTGTCAAGGAATCTGCAACATTCATCAAAGTTTCAACTTTTTCCAAGTTTACCTTCCCATCCTCTACCATGTCACAAACAAAATGGTACTAGACATCAATATGCTTAGTCCTTGTGTGGAAAGTAGGATTCTTCACCAAACACATGGCACTCTGACTATCACAAAAAATAGTAATCTTCCCTGCATCAAACCCAACATCAGAACATAATCTCTTAAGCCAAATGGCTTCTTTACAAGCATGAGTTGTTGCCATGTACTTAGCTTCAGTAGTGGAAAAAGCAACCACAGGTTGCCACTTACTCATCCAACTAATAGCACCACCAAACATAGTGAACACATAAGCACTGGTAGATCTCCTGCTGTCAATGTCACCTGTCCAATTTGAATCCACAAATCCACGAATACAAAGTGAATGCCGAGGTCCTACAGGATAACAATGATAACATAAGGAATACTCAGAAGTACCCCACAAATATTTGAACACTCTCTTTACTGCATCCCAATGTACCCATCCAGGATTAGCCATAAATTGACTAAGGACTCTCACTGCTTGGGCAATGTCTGGTCTTGTACAGACCATCACATACATCAAACTGCCAACCGCACTAGCATAAGGAACTCTGCTCATATCCTCTATCTCAGAAGGATACTTTGGACAATCTTCAACATATAACTTTTTCCCCATTGTAACAGGAACAATCAAAGGTCTGCAATCCATCATGCTGAATCTCTCCAACATAGTGTTAACATACTTACTCTAGCCTAACCAAAGTTTTCTATTTGCTTTGTCTCTTTTGATTTCCATTCCCAGAATGTACCAAGCTGCCCCTAAATTTTTTATCTCAAACTGTGCTGATAACTGAGACTTCAAATCAGAAATCAAACTTTTACCATTCCCAATGAGTAACATATCATCGACACACAATGCAATAATGAGAATGCGATCAAATTGTCAAACTTGTAGTAAACACAATGATCTGATTTCGATCTCTGAAATCCAATACTCAACAAAAAGGCATCAAACTTCTAGTACCACATCCTAGGAGACTGTTTCAAACCATACAAAGACTTTTTCAACTTGCAAACCAGATTTTCTTTACCTTTCACCACGTAGTGCTTTGGCTGTGACATATAGATTTCCTCCTCCAAGTCACCATGAAGAAATGTTGTCTTCACATCCATTTGTTCCACTTCTAGATCATACGCAATTGGAAGAGATAACAGGAACCAAATAGATGTCAGCTTTACAATGGGAGAGAAAATCTCACTATAGTCAATTCCCTCCACCTGAGAATACCCCTTCGCAACCAATCTAGCCTTATATTTCTCAACACTGCCATCTACACCGAATTTCTTTTTGAACACCCATTTGCATCCAATAGGTTTTCGTCCTTTAGGCAAAGGCACCAAGTCCCAAGTATTATTCTTTTCCAAAGAAGCCATCTCCTCTTCCATGGCCTCCTTCCAGGAACCTGCATCTTTCATACCCATAGCCTCTTTCTTAGTTCTAGGCTGATCAATGTTAGAAATCAAAGCAAAAATTCAATTGGAATCATGCAATGAATAACCAAACCTATCATGTTGTTGCCTTATCTGCGTGGACCTCCTCAAAAGTTGAGGTTGAGGTTCTTCATCTTCTTCTGAACTTTCAGAGCTACTAGAGCTCTCCTCATTATCAGGTCCAATAGATGTTTTTGGTTTAACTTTCTCAGGGGTGGAAGGAAGATGAACCACATCATCTTTCTTCTCTTCTTTCTTTGGCTGCAAGATAATAGAAGAAGGATTGAGCTCTCTGAAGATCACGCTTCTACTATACAGAACTCTCTCAGCTACTGGATCCCAAAGCTTGTACCCTTTCACACCGATGCCATAACCAATGAAGATACACTTTACAACCTTGTTCTCCAACTTAGACCTCTTCTCCTTAGGCACATGTGCATATGCCTCACAACCAAATACTCAAATGTGTCTTAATGAAGGCTTTTTACCAGACCATACCTCCATAGGTGTCTTATCAATGAGCAGCGCGCTGATGTAGGAGACCTGTTAAGTAGGTAATAAGCGATAGCAACAGCTTCAACCCAGAACTTTTGTTCAAGACCAGCTCCACTTAGCATACTCCTTCTCCTCTCCATCAATGTTCTATTCATCCTCTCTACAACTCCATTCTACTGAGGGGTATACGGAGTTGTCTTGTGCCTCTCAATCCCCTGTTCTTTACAGAACTTGTCAAAATCTGCTAAATAGAACTCACCACCATTGTCAATCCTCAAACACTTAATCTTTCTATCCTTTTGATTCTCTACAAGAGCTTTGAACTCTTTGAATCTATTAAAGACTTTAGATTTACTTCTAAGGAAATACACCCATGTCCTTCTACTGTAGTCATCAATGAATGAAACAAAATAAATAGATTTTGAAATTGAAGGAACATTAATAGGACCAAACACATCATAATGAATCAAGTCCAACACCTCAGAAGATTTGTGAGAACTGGAATAAAACTGAATATGGTTTTGTTTTCCATAAATACAATGTTCACAGAAATCAAACTCAAGGTTACAATCATTCATACCCTCAACAAGATTTTTATTCTTCAAGGTCCTCAAACCCTTTTCACCAATGTGACCAAGCCTTTGGTGCCATAACATTGTCTTCTCATCTGGAAGTTTCATCTCCATAGAATGAGCACCCTTAGGTACCCAGAAAGCACGACCATCAGAAGTAGATGCAACAATCTTTTTCGCTGTTGGTTCCAATGGTGAGGATGAAGAATTTGAAGCTCTCTTCTTTGAAATAGAGGCACTATTGCACTGAACTACGCATGCATCAAGCTGAAACAGAGTGCCAATCCGAACACCCTTAGCCAACACCATAGATCCTCTAGTCATCTTGCATCCTCCATTCGAGAAAACAACTTGCACACCCACATCATTCAGTTTACTTACAGAAAGAAGGTTCCATGTCAAACCATGGATATGTAGAACACCATTGATTCCCTTTACTCGTCCATCAGGGAATCGAATCAAGACTCTTCCATGGCCAACACTATCTAGGTGAGAATCATCACCCAAGTACACCTTTCCACCATCGTATTCTTCATACTTTGAAAACCAACCCTGATGTGAGTTCATGTGAAAAGATGCACCAGAGTCAATAAGCCAAACATCCTTAGATGCATGAGTTACCAAGGCAGCGACAAATGCTTCTCCTTCATCCTGAGAGGACTTGTCAGAATCTGAATCATAATTCTTGTTCTTTTTCTTTTTCTCCTCCTTGCACTCCTTGCGGAAGTGACCAAGTTTGCCGCAATTCCAACATAGGGCCTTGGACTTTCTGGGAGACTTAGATCTCCCACAGGATTTGGATCTTCCTTTTTCTTCCTTCTTCTTATCCTTTTTCTTTCCCTTCTCTTTAGATCTACCACAGACCGCAAGAGCCTCCTTAGCCAATTCGGAAGACTTTCTCTACATCTCTTCAGACAATAGCGAAGAAACCACTTCATCCATCTTGAAGGTGGTAGTGGTACTCCCAATGGGCATAACAAGGTGGTCCCATGAATCTGGTAAGGAATATAGTAATTTCATACATCAATCCTCCTCCTCCATCTTCACACCAACAGAAGTCAACTGGGCAACAAGCATATTGAATGTATTTAGGTGATCAACGATAAATCCTCCATCTTCCATCCTCAGAGAATACAATTTCTTTCGCAAGAATAACTTGTTCACTATGGATTTAGCCTAATAAACATCTCAACACCTCCTCAAGATGCCTCATGTGCTCCTCCCAGGTTTTACTAAAAATTAGAATGTCGTTAAAGAAGATCAACACAAACCTCCTCAACTATTTTCTAAATATTTGATTAATACAACTCTAGAAAGTAGCTGGTGTATTAGTCAATCCAAATAGCATCACCAAGAACTCAAAATGACTGTAATGGCACCTGAAAGTAGTCTTCTCTATGTCCTCCTCTCTCATCTTGATCTGATGATATCCTCATCCCTCAAGTCAATTTTTAAAAAGTAGCAAGCTCCGTGAAGCTCATCAATCAGCTCATCAATGTGAGGAATAGGATATCTATTCTTAATAGTCCTTTTATTTAGTGCATGGTAGTCAATGCACATACGTATGGTCCCATCCTTCTTTTTAACAACTTATACAACTGCAGAAGAAAATGTGATCTTGTTCGGTCTGATGTGTCCCATCTCTAATAGCTCCTTGATGGTTTTTCTATCTCATCCTTAAGCCTCTTAAGATGCCGATAGGGTGTGGTAATCACTGGTTTTGACCCATCCTCCAGCTCTATAACATGCTCTATCCCTTTGTTAGGTGGCACTCCTAGTGGGATACTCCCAAACACCTTACTGTGCTTGGTCAACAACTTCTGAATATCAGGATGGTGGCTATTTTTTTGCTATTGTGGAACCTCTGGCATGATTAGGCACTCAACTACCCACTCTACCTGGTCATGTCTAAGCATTCTATCCATCCTCTTGAGAGAAACAACTCGACGTCCTCCATTAGTTAATGCCCTAAGCACAATCTTTTTGCCATTGGATTCAAATTTCATCTCCATATTGCACAAGTTCATAGTGTACTCTCCAATAGTCATCATCTAGTGCATGCCTAAGACCACATCAATGTCACCAATGCCAACTACATAAAAATCATCCTTGAGTTCATACTCACCAATCCGAATACTCAAGCCAGAAATCTTCCTAGTGCATGCAAGTTTGAAGCCATCTGCCACCATCACCTTAAATCCCTGAAACTCCTCAATTTTGAGTCCTCGTTTTGCAACAAGCCCCTCATTTATGAAATTATGCATTTCCCCTATGTCAATGAGAGTGATTATGCATTTCCCACCAAGAACTCCTCTAACTCTGAAATAACCAACTTTCTGGAAGTTGGAGAGTTGTGCCATCACTCCTTCACCATCACTACCCTCCTGAGATGAGTTTTCATCATCTCTATCCTCCTTATCAGATTGTTGATCTAATTTTTTAGAATTGGTTTCTTTAGCAGAAAAGTACTCAATTTGTTTTTCCTTTTCCTTGTTAAGTTATTTATGAGATGGATCACATGGCTCTCTACAATGGAAACAAAGTTTCTTCCTCTGGTACTCATTCAATTGCTCATTACTCAACTAATTGGCCTTTTCTCTTGGGTGGTTTACATCATGCTGAAAGGGCTTCTTATCCTTGTCCTTTTTGTATGGAAACCCCTTGGTCTAAAATTTGCTTTTGGAGATAGAAGACTCCATGTCCCTAGCCTTTTTCATGGTTTCATGTAGAGAAAGTGGATTAAGGCCCTTGATCCAACCCCTTAATGGATCTATGAGTTCATCTATAAAAAGGACTGTCATCCTATGCTCTAAGATATCAGTGACCATTATCGACAACTTCTAGAACTTAGATATGTAGCTATCCACTGACCCCTATTGCTTTAATTGTGCCAGTTCCTTGAACTATACTCTGGACCCTTCTTGTCAAATTTATCAATCAGTCGTCTAGTGAACTCTACGTATGAAGTGATCTGATCATGTCCCAGAGTAACCTTCCCATGGTACCACCACTCATGGGCACTACCATCAAGATGTAGGGTAGCGTAGGTGATTGCCTCTTCTTCTGGTATAGGACTAAGTTGTAGGAAGCTATCTAGCTTCTGCACCCACACTCTTGCTGTTGTCTTTCCTGAACCATTAAAATATGGAATATTCAACTTATTTACCTTTTTCTATAACTCATAGTTCTGTTGTCTACCACCCCTATTGGGTCTATGTTTCATCCTCAATCTTAAATATTCTTAGAAAGACACCTCATCTCGAAACTCCTCACTAGAAGCCTACCAATCTCTAATAATCACATCCTGGAAATCAAGCTGGGTAGGCTTGGGATCTGGTGCATTGTGTCATGGGGTGAAGGCAGGTATACCAGGTCTATCATAAGTTGTGTGCTGGTTAACTCTTCTATTATTAACAAATACTTCCTCATCATGTCTTCTGTCATCATCATCTCTATACCTATTCTTATCAAAATTATTGTCCCCATCATTGTTCCTATTCCTATTATTGTTGTTGTTATTATTGTTGTTATTGTTGTTGCCAGGATTTTCCAATGCTTGGTTAGCTAGAAGGTCTACAAGATGATTAAAACTGTGTTGTATCTCCCATTGTCCCCTAGCCAAATCATTTAGAATTTCTCTGGTACTGGGTTCTTCACGATCTCTATAACCCATACCTATCTCTACTCTGACAACACCTGCGAATGGGTCTATGTGCGGAGGTACTTCCAGATTCAGTTGTGACTTGTTTCTTCTCAGATAGTATTGATGTGTATTGGGCTGCATTAGTCTACAAATACTCTGCATGTTTCTTCCGTCTAACCTCACAGCATGGCAAGATGAGTTGTGCTCTGATACCACTATAATATACACTCTGCTTATGTAGGTTTTTGTGACCAAGTTCTTTTTGTTTGTTGTGATGTTTATTGTTGATGGTTTTGTGTGTTTGTTTGCTTTGACATCATTCAATCATACTCAATAGAAATGAAATGCATGGCATACAAGCACACCCAGATGGAAATATAGCAAAAATACTTAAAACTATGAATACCTAGATAAACAAATAGCTCAAACATTAATATAGTGGCATACCCATTTCAATTTCTTCAATATTGCAAATCTGAAGTACAATGACCAACAAGGGTTGGCTACCAAATAGTCTTCAAATGCATCAAACCTCAAGAAAAGCCTTCATACAAATGAGAACAACTAATATCAAGGCCCTAGATGCCTTCCATACAAGATGAATGACCTCCAAACTTGAGACGTCTCCCTCTAGGAAGCTCACGTCCCACTAGCAACCATGCATGACATGTTTCATGAATGTACAATAGTTCCAAAAGTCATGCAAACTCCTCAATCTATAAAATATTGATAACCAAATTAAATGCATACTATTATAAAGCAATCATGCCCACTTAGCAATGCAAAATACCACCAAAAACCCTCTGAAATGATCCCCAACAGTGTATGACCTGTCTAGGGAAGTACGACCAGCATAGAATAGAATCCACAATGCCAAAACTCCCTCAAAGACTCAAAAATCTACAACTATAATATCTATCCTTAGCTGCTCACAAAATCTAAGTATGAAAACCTATGAGAAGCTCCATCAAATTTCATCCAATGAACACCAGCGTAATCTCTGAATGAGACTACCAGCAGACCCTCCTAATGATATCTTCCAATCATGAAGAGAGTGTGATCTACAGAGGATTTTGTCCTTGCAAACCCTTGTTTTCTAGGTCAAAGCTAAAGCTCCAAGAAATGCACGACAAGATGAGTGAATGAATGAATGAGAAATGAGTTTTATTTTTTCCTTTTGTTCTCCTCACTTCCCAATGCCCAAGGTGAATATTTTTTTATTTCTTTTTAATGTTTAATACTTTAGACTCCTTATATCTCCATAAGTTGGGTGTCCCCACACAAACCTAGCACATTCACTTTTAGAATAACTTATGACTCCCTATTAATAAGTTACTTTATAATATAAAGCAACTTATATTAAAATAATATAAGTTAAATCTTTAATTTAACTTAATATTTTGACATTTAATATATTATTCCTTGGTCATTTTGAAAGCCATGTAACAAGTGCTAGATACTCCAACTGACGATACTAAAAATAGAAATATCGAACAAACTCCATCAGTGACCCCCTGCCTGACTTACTATAAATAGTAAGTCCTAGAAAATGTGTCCAAGACACCCTCAGAAAAGAGAGATGAAGTCAACCCATCATCCAATTGTGCCAGAGCTACTGGAAATTCCCCACAGAAGTTCCCTAACCAACCACCATTAGCCTACAGGAACACTAGAATATGCTAATTACTCCCACCTATTGAACTGGCCAAGAAGGAGACATTACATCTAGGAAGGTAAGAAAAGAGAATCCAAGAAGGATTTCCTTCTCTCTTTCTCAAGACAAATATCTATCTTAGCTAGGCTATAATAAACAAATAATATTTTCTGTAGTAAAGGTATTAATGCATCCTTAAGAATGCTTCATTTATACTATATACGAACTCAACTTTCAAAGATGAAGTCTTAGGAAAGTCGACATAGATTTTCTATGACAAAGTTAGACTTATTTAGTTGATTAATTACCTCAACTTTTCATTCATAGTCAAACATAATCTTTTTCGATTGTCGACACAAAAGTCTGAACCATTAGCTAGATGACAGCAATATCAAGCATATAAAATGATCACCACATCAAAATTATTTCTGAGGTGATCAATGGCATATAATAAGACTTAACTCAATATTTACTTAACCTCTATATTGAGTGTTTGTAGGTATCCCAGATAGCACAAGGATCATTGTATTCACATGATCTAATACCCTCTCAACTGTGATACTCTCTCTCCTCTTCTTGGAGGGGGAAAA
Source organism: Cunninghamia lanceolata (assembly GCA_027924645.1). Classification (NCBI taxonomy): domain Eukaryota; kingdom Viridiplantae; phylum Streptophyta; class Pinopsida; order Cupressales; family Cupressaceae; genus Cunninghamia; species Cunninghamia lanceolata. Next base: position 9,852,006 of record BSBN01000523.1, on the reverse strand, counting down.
AAATGTTCCTGCATCCACCTCAGTCACACAACTGTAGTTAGTCCATCACATTATTTAATCACGTGGACGTTAATGATGTCATAATTTATCATTCTTATAAAAATAACATAATTCAAATGCATTTTATATTCTAACATAACATTACTTTCCTCATATTAATTTCACTAACTATGCATCTGTCTTCTTGAAATATATGATAAGTATGTTAGCTTAAAAATAGGGTGTGACATATATCCCCCATTAGAGATCATCGTCCTAGATGATTATGTGCATAACAAAATAAATATAACAAATATCTTCTTTTACATCATGTTTATATAAAAAGATGTGGAAACTTTTGATAAATATCATCATAATCCTCCTACGTAGAATTTTCCTCCGAATACTAGTCCCACTGGACCTTGCACTGGGTAACCTCTCTGTTATGCAGGCGGAGCTTGCGTACCTCAAGCACTTTGAGAGGCTCGATCATGACCAACCTTGGGTCCTGTACTTGGAAAGCATTCCAGTCAAGTATATTATTAGATCCTGATATATATTTTTTCAAATATGACACATGGAAAACATCATGCATTCTTGCAAGAGATGGTGGTAGATCTATCCTGTAAGCAATTGGATTAACCACTTATAGGACTTCAAAAGGTCCAACATATCTAGGTGCTAGCTTGGAATACTTTCCAAACTTAATTGGGCTCATATGTGGTTTGACTCTTAAGAGAACTTTATCTCCTAATGAAAATTGTCGGGGTGTTCACTTGGCATTAGCATAGCTTTTCTGTCTAGATCATTTGCTTCTGCCAATCTTTTCCTGATCAAATTTACTTTCTCTTCTATATCCAAAAGCATTTCTTTCCCAAGGCAAATCCAATATTCTAGCTTATCCCAGCTTATAGGTGTTTGACACTTCCTATTGTACAATGCTTCAAAGGGAGTCATCTTAATTGCAGAATAATAAGAGTTAGTATATGCAAATTCAACTAGTGGAAGATACTCTTCCCACTTATATTTATGATCCATGCAATACATCCTAAACAAATCATCCAGTATTTGACTAACTCTCTTAGTTTGACCATCCATTTTTGGATGATATGCTAAGCTTATATTCAATTGTGTTCCCAAAGTCGAGAACAAGGTTTTCCAAAACATTGAAGTAATTTGAGAATCTCTATCTGAAATTATGTTTTCTGGAATTCTATGCAATCTGAAAACTTCTTGCATGAATTTCTTGGTTAAAAGAGGTGCTCCATCTACATGATTACTAAGTATAAAATGAACTACCTTAGAAAGTTTATCCACCACTGCAAGAATAACATCATGCTTATAGCATGACATAGGCAATCCCTGGACAAAATCCATACTGATCACCTACCATTTCCATATAGGAATATCATGAGGATACAAAAGTCCTACCGGGTGCTAGTGTTCAGCCTTAACTCGCTGACACTCTAGACATCCTACCACAAATCTTGCAGCATCATTCTTCATTCCCTTCCAAAAATCTAAGGGTTTCACATCAACTAACAACTTTGTCACTCCAAGATGACCTACATATGGCATAGACTGCACTTATTTCCACACAGTTCTTCTTAAATCTCCCCAATTTGGTGCATAAATTTAGATATTGAATCTCAATAACCCATCAGGTTCAAAATAAAATCCATCATACCTCATATCCTGAAGATTTTCTGTTAGAGCTTTCAAAATCTTCTCATAATAATCATCTTTGGTCAAATTCTTCAATACTTAAGCTCTGATATCAGAGTGCACTGACAATATTGTTGTTATGTGCCTTCTTCGACTCAAGGCATCTGCCACTCAATTTTCTTTACCCTTAATGTAGTTAATCTCAAAATCATAATCAAAGATGAGCTCTAACTATCTTCTTTTCCAGGAATTAAGGTTAGGTTGCGTGAATATATACTTCAAACCTTGATTCTCAGATTTTAGTTCAAATTGTTTTCCCAACAAATAATGCCTCTATACTTGGAGAGCATGCACAATTGCTACTAATTCCAAATCATGAGGGACATAATTATGTTCATAAGGTCACAACTTCCTAGACTCATAGGCCATGACTTGGTCTTCTTGCATGAGCACTCCACCTAACCCTTCTCCTAAAGCATCGATCACAATAACAAAATGACCCTTTGGGTTTGGCACTCTAAGAATTGGTGTTGAAGTCAATTTCCTTTTAAGAATATTGAAATATTCTTCACACTTGTCAGACCATTCAAATCTTTTTCCTTTCCATTACAAGTGATGGGATGGCAATTCTGGAAAACTTCAAAATAAACTTTTTATAATACCTTGTTAATTCCATAAAACTACACACTTCATGCACATTTTTAGGTGTAGGCCACTCCAAAATAGCCTTTATCCCTGAAGGATCTAAAAACATTCCTTTAGCTGATATGATATGGCTCAAGTAATGCACCTTTTTTGAATGAAGGTACATTTGGATAACTTTTCATAAAGTTTGTGCTCCATAAGTCGTTGCAGAACTATTCGTAAGTGCTGATGGTGTTCCTCCTCATTGTGAGAGTAAATTAAAATATGATCTAAAACACCAAAAAAATTTATCTAGACAGTCTCTAAATACATTGTTCCATCAAATTCATGAATATTGTTAGGGCATTGGTTAAATCAAAAGGTAAGATTGTGAACTCATAATGCCCATACCTTGTTTGAAAGGTTGTCTTTTGAATGTCTTCTTCTTTTAGTCTCATTAACCTGACCTTAGGTCAATCTTTGAAAATATAGTTACATCATGCATTTGGTCAATGAGATCATCTATGCACAGTTGAGGATACTTGTTCTCAATTGTTGCTTTGTTAAGCATGCAATAATCTATACAAAGGCATAGAGTGCCATCTTTCTTCTTAACAAAGATCACTGGTGCTCCCCAAGGTGACACACTAGGTCTAATCAGTCCTTTTGACAATAGTTCCTAGAGTTGAGCATTCATCTCCAAAAACCTAGTAGTAGTCATCCGATAAGGTGGTTTGGGCACCGTTTTAGAACTAGGAATAATATCTATTGCAAAATCAAACTCTTTTTGGGGCTAGAGCTGGAAGGTCTTTAGGAAACACATCCCGAAAATCATGGAGATAGGCATATGCTTCAAAATATTTTTCCTTAAGTTCCTTCTCCTCTTCATCTTTCACCTCATCCATCTTAATTACAAACATGTTGCAGTCTTTCCATTTTTCTCTTTTCAATTGCATCATGAAAATTTTCCTAATTTTCATTTCTCATTGAAAACCTTGGATAAGGATAACATTTCCATCATCATCTAGGCATTCTACTTCTTTGGAAAGATAATCAACTTTTTCACTATGTTGTGATAACCATTTAATCCCTAAATGACATCATAAGACCCTAGAGGTGCTACATATAGATTGACCTCCTAGGAAAAAGTAGGTAGGGTTAATCTGGCTTCAAACAAGCATTGCTCTACCCAAGCTCTTGACTAGTTTGCAAACTTTGTTGTCCATGAATTAGACATGAAAGGAACTTTCCTAGACATCTTATCAAGTATTCTAGGGTTCACAAAATTTTTAGTTGCTCATGTATCTATAATAATAGAAATTAGGGTTCCAAATAGAGTACATGTGGTTTCAAAAGGAGTAACCTGATACTCAACTTTACGACTATCTAAAGTAGCATGAATCCTTTATTGAAAAGCTATTTGCTGTGAAGTTAAAGGATTGCCTCAATAAGAATTCCCTTGACTCTTTGTGGGGCACTTGTTAGCATAGTGATCACCTGCACATGTAAAACACCCTCCAGGAGGACTTCTCTTTCCTGAAGATTGGTTGGAATTATCATCATTCTTTTTTAGGATTAAAATCCTTATTTTCATCCCTGGATCCATTCTTTTTATATCTAGAGCTTTTACCATAGTTTCTCTATCTAGTTTCATGATTCTTGCTTCTCTTTTTGAAGGATGTCGAAGGATGACTCTAGTTAGATTTCTTTCAAGATCTTTCTTGATACACAAAGATAGATTTGAGCTTTTTCTCTTGCTTGATGGATTTCTCAAAGACTTGATCCATGGTTGTAGGTCCATGAACATCCACTTCTCTTCCAATCTAAATATTCAAGCCCATAATGAAATTCCTTATTCTAAATATCTCATCCTTCTAATATTGTGGCACATAGTTCAATAATCTAGTAAATTTGTTTCAGTATTTAGTGACAGTCATATCTGCTTGATGCAAATTTTGGAAATCTGTTAATTTCTAGTCAAAGTAAAGTTGGGGAAACCACCCTTTCCTAAATATGACCACAAATTGATCCCAAGTTAGAATCAAACAACTCAATCCTAATTCCATTTTCTTGTTCATCCATCACGTGGATGCTTCTCCTGCTAATTGGTATGCTCCCCATACAACTTTGGTGATCTCAGAATAATTTCTTATCTCAAAATATTTTTCCATCTCTGTCAGCCAAGCCTCAGCTGCATCTCCACTCACCATTCCATCGAACTTAGGAGGTATAAATTTCTTCATATCTCAGGCTAGCTTCCTAGTAAAACGAGTTTTTGCCTCATTTTGAATTAGTGAGTCTTCATTATTTACTCTCAGTTCACCATGAAAACTAAATTCTTCTTTTCCTTCAGAGTGGTGTTCTCGATTGGTTTCTCCCCCTCTAACTTCCTATTCCAGGGTTTCCAATCTTTCTTTTATTTCATTTAATATTGACAAAATTTGATCTAATTTTTCTATAGGATTATTTTTAGGATTTGGACCATCCGGGTTCCCCCCTGGTTGGTTTCCAGAATGCTCCCTAATATTACCTATCCACACCTAACATTTGCATATAAATTTATTAAAAAATGGAACTTTTTGATATACTATCATAAAATTACAAGTTCATAAATACAGAAACTCAGAGATTCATCACAATGATAAAAGAAGCAAATCTACCAGAGGTCTACTGGAGAGAAGTGATTCATACTATTGTTTATATACTAAACGGAGTGCAAGAAAGAGCAAACATCATAAAGACTCCTTATGAGTTATGGTATGGAAGGACTCCTACTCCCAAATACTTCACAGTGTTTGGAAGCAAATGTTATATCAGAAGGGATGAAAAAAACCTAGGAAAGTTTGATGCAAGGTCTGATGAAGGTATCTTCCTTGGGTATTCTACCAAAAGAAAAGCTTACCGGTGCTACAACAAGAGGCTAAGAAAAATTTTTGAGAGTGCAAATGTCAAATTTGATGAAGACCTACAAAAGAATTCAAAAGTAAATGGATATGAATCAGATGAGTCTTCTTGTAGAGAAGAAGAAAATGCTAAGGAAAAGGAAGTGCAGATTGAAGAGGAAGAAGCTCTGGAAAAGACTCCTAAAACTCCCAAGTATGTGCAGAAGCATCATTCTAAAGATTAGATCATTGGTGATAAGAACAAAGGTGTGCTAACAAGAAAGAAAGTTGTTGAAGAACAGGTAAATCTATGTTTACTTTCTGAAGTTAAACCTAAAATAGTAGTTGAAGCATGCAAGGATGAGTATTGGATCAAGACTATGGAAGAAGAACTAATGCAGATTGAAAAGAATCAGACTTGGGAACTTGTCCCAAGACCAGCAAACAAAAATGTGATTAGAACTAAGTGGGTATTCCAGAACAAACTGAATGAGAATGGAGAAGTGGTAAGACACAAGGCAAGGCTTGTGTGTAAAGGTTACTCACAAGTAGAAGGAATAGACTATGAGGAAACTTATGCTCCGGTGGCAAGAATGGAGGCCTTCGTGATGTTTTTGGCTTTTGCAACACATAAGGATTTCAAGGTATATCAAATGGAAGTGAAGTCTGCTTTCTTGAATGGTGAGTTGGAAGAAGTATACATAGAACAACTAGATGGATTTTAGTTATCAGATAAACTGGATATGGTTTACAAATTGAAGAAGACACTATATAGATTGAAGCAAGCCCCCAGGGCTTGGTATGCAAGGTTAGGCAGGTACTTATTACAACAAGGATTCAATAAAGGTATCGCAGACAACAATCTATACATCAAAGTAGAAGATCAAATTTTGATTGTGGAAGTATATGTGGATGATATAATCTTTGGTGGAAATTAAGGTATGTGTAAGAGTTTTGTAGATGAAATGTAGAACGAATTTGAAATGTCAATGTGTGGGGAAATGAACTTCTTCCTTGGGTTACAGATCAATTAGACAAATAAAGGTATTTTCATTTCATAATCAAAGTATGTCAAGGAGATGTTAAAGAGGTTTGGAATGGAAGATTCTAAACCAGTATGTACCCCTATGACTACTGGCTGCAAGATGAGAAAGAATGATGAATCTCCTAAGGCCGATCAGAGCAAGTATAGATCAATGATTAGAGGATTGCTATACTTAACTACTACTAGATCGAATATTATTCATGCAATTTGTCTTGTGGCTAGATTTCAAGAAGATCCTAGAGAGTCACATGTTGTAGTAGTGAAGAGGATATTTAGATATTTAAAGGGCACTCCAAATCATGGCTTGTGGTATCTAAAGGATAATGACTTTGCTCTAAGTGCTTATACAAATGCAGATTGGGCTAGTTGTGTAACAGGAAAAGTACAAGTGGTGGTGCATTCTTTCTTGGAGGTAGAGTGGTGTCATGGATAAGTAAGAAGCAAGATTCAATATCTTTGTCTACTATAGAGGTAGAATACATTGTAGCAACATCTTGCCGCACACAAGTATTATGGATGAGGAAAACCTTGAAGGATATCAGAGTTGTATATCGTGAACCTATTCCTATCTTCTATGATAATACAAGTGCTATCAACATTTCAAAGGATATGGTGATGCACTCAAGGACAAAACATGTCTCAATTCAGTATCACTTTCTGAGAGAGAAGGTTGCAGAGAATGAAGTGAATCTTGAGTGTGTGCCTACAAAGAACCAGGTTGTTGATATGTTCACTAAGGTTCTTCCTAAGGATACATTTGAGTATCTTTGGGAGTAGTTAGGGGTTATTGCCCCTCCTTTGAACTAGATGCATAAGGAGATGCATCAGTCCAGTGGATTTCAAGTTTCATTCCTTATTTTGGACTAATGTTAGAGGCTACCTCTCAGGGGGAGTAGGTAGTGGTCATGTTGGTTGTTGCAGTCAGGGGGAGTATGAAGAGCAGTAAAAGAAAATATTTTACAAAGTAATGGTGAGTAGGTACAAGTATGAGAATGAGAGAGAGAGATTTATGTGTAGCCCTTTGCCATTGATGTCAAAGGGGGAGAGAGAGAGAGCAATGTGAAAAAGGAAAGAGTCAGTTGTCAAGAAGAGAGTAGTAAGCGAAGGGGGAGAGAAAGAGAAAGGAAAAGAGTTGGTATGAAGCATAGTATTGAGGATGTCATTGTGTTGATGGTTTTTCACATTATGTGTTGCCATCAATGACAAAGCGGGAGATTGTTGCAAGTATGTGCAGTCAATGTTGTCTTGATGTCAACAAGCTTGTGTTGTCATTGGTGTCAACTGTATGAGTAAGAGATGTTGCAATAGTATGAGCAGTTGGTGTCGAGTGGATGCTACCTTTGATGATGAGGAAGTGTTTAAGATGGTGATAATATGTTTCTGGTGCTTGGTTTCTAAGTGCTTTTGAGAAAATTTGAATAAAATAAGTAAACAGTGTGTGGCAGTGGTATTCTATATTGTAGAGTAGTGTTATGGTTTTTTCTCCACATTTCTTTGTTATTGAAGATCTATTTGTGTAGTTTGGATATGTTGTTTATAGGTGTTTATAGATGCTACATTTAGGATTTGGCATGCTAGATCGATGTGTAGAAGAAGATGTGTTCACCAGTGTATGAACTGTGTTGTGTAGAGGTGTTTGGGAGAAATGTCTTTGCTCCACATTTCTCCACAAAGTGGTTTCAAGTCTTGCAGGTCTATAAGTGTGCTTATAAGGATAATATATATCTTTAGTCAAAGATGTTCATGGTTTGGTGCTCTAGAAGATGATTTCTTGAGTTGCGGTGCATGACAGAGACATATGAGTATGCTACGTAAATAGGATAAGGCTGTACGGTAGGTGAAAGTTGTTGCAGAGGAATTTGTCGGTTTTCAAGATGTTGTTGGGATATTATAGATTGTGCTCAAGCATGGCGTGTGGTCTGTGAGTCATCTTTGGGTTTGAGGAAGTGTGTACATAATTGTTTATGGTGTTAACACCAGTTTAGTTGACCTTGGGTGTTTACACTAATTGTGAAGTTGCTTTGATGATTGTGGAAGCATGGTGTAACATGTATGAATGGATTTAAGTCCAAGCTAAGGTGTGTTGTGGTCTTCCTTCATTCCTTTCCATAGCGGGAAAGTTTTGGTTCTGACCTAATTTGAATTTGCATGATCAAGGTGTCTTGTCGACATTGGAGAATGTTCTTAAGGTTGAAGATGGTATAAATACGTGTGAAGCTATTGAAGGATGATAAGATAGATGAGCATGACGTGTGTGATGTGAATTACAGAGTTATAGAGTGTGAATTTGTGTACCACAGTGCAAACTTTCATGTGTTAGATTACTGGATGTAGTGAGTAGAAGGTGTCTACAATTCCTTAGTGAGACTACGGAGGTGATGATGGCATTGTGGTGGACTTCTCTGTTGCATTGAGATAGTTTTCTCCTTGTAACAATCTTATTTATCTTCTTCTCTATTCTCACAGTGAGCCTTTCTTTTCAGTAGCGAACCTTTTGGCAATGAGCCTTCCAGCAGTGAGCCTATTATTTTTTGGTGTTGATATTACTTTATATTCTGAGCTAATCCTCACTGTGGTTTTTCCCTTCTTGGGTTTTCCACATAAATCTTGTGTTCTCTTGTGTTTATTGTTGATGTGATTTAGTTTCTGTTATTTGCTTTCACGCTTAATCATCATAATAGTTTAAGGGTTAATTGAATTGATGTGGATCTAAATATGTTTAAGGGTTTTGGAATTATAAGTTACAACTGATTCAACCCCCCTCTCAGTTGTCTTGTGCATTCAACACTATATTCTTCTTATGAAGATGACGGAAGGAAGGAGATACGAACTCTAACCTTTGATATACTTAAGAAAACACAACCCCATTAGACTTCAGCGTTTGGGCCCTCCACTCCACAACACTGAAGAAGGTAGAATTGTGAAACTCTAAAATCTGACACCTTGCAGCACCATTCCACACTTAGAATAATTTGTCATCACCTTGAGCGAACTTTGGCACTCAGGGCATCTCCACACATTGCATACTTAAAAGAAATTGAACCATTGGACTTTGGCCCTCGGGGCTTCTCCTTGACACCTGCCATAAAGAAGACCGAAGACTAGAAGCCTGAAACTCTGACAAGGCGAAAATATAAGGGAACACTTAGGAAAATTTGGACTTACTCATTTTTTGGGGCTTTTTCCTTGCATTCCAAAAGGCACAAACAAATGGAAACCCATGGAAGATGTCTCTGATCAGATATAACTAATGGGTTCAACAAAAAGGGCACAAAGTGGGAGTTTTAGATTTTTTGGGGAAAAATAGGGCATGTTTGGGAGCAGAAAAATATAGGTGCCAACAAGCCTACATGGTAATCCGATGATGAGATATAATCCTAATCACCTACATGTAAGCATGTAATTATGACCTTTTAATAGCATTCTTCTTGGTGATACATATATTAAAGTTTTTTATATTGTTTTGTGCTTCCCCTATCCCCTAACTAACCTTCTAAGGTCCCATGTCTTCCTCATTTCCCCTTTGTTGACAAGTCATTTTTGTTGATTTATAACCTTGTCGATTTAACCCTCTAGTATTGCAAGATGGGAAATTCACTTTTCCTAGACCCTATTCTTCAATTTCAACCTTTTAGAGGCCTCCAATTGGCCTCCCAAATAATTCCCTATCATCAATATTGTCTCTCTATTCTTCCTTTCTAGGTTGCCCCCTATTATTTCCAAAACTCCCTCGGAAACCCTAAATCTCCCCCCGGGTGACTCAAGATCTCCCTAAGAAACTTCCCTTGCTAAACTACGCTACCCACTCTCTTCAAGTCCTTCAATTAGTCTCTGAGTCTTGAGATCATTTTTAGCCCCTTTTGACCATTCTTAGCCCCTCAAACCACCTACAGAACCCTATCTTTTTTGGTCACCCCTTTTGTCTTCTTAATCTCCCAGAGGGTGGCCTACAATCTCCTTGGGTGACCTTCCCTACTAAGCTAGGTGACCCAGTCATGTTTAAACATGCAAGTTTCTCTTCAGTTCGGGCCCAAATTAGCTATATTTTTCCTCTAGTTTGCATGGCTCTTCGAACTTAACTGATCCTAGTTTATTTTTAACTCCTCCACTACCAATCACTCTATTCTTAGCTCCCACAAATCTATTCTTATCTCCCTTTATTCTCATGCTCACTCCATTGCCTCCTTGAATAATAAGCTATCAAGCCCAGTTCACTCCCTAATCATGCCTATTCACTCCTCAATCAATCCTATTAACTCATCAATCAATTGAGTTAACTCTTCAATTAGATCCACTCTTTGTGAGCTCTCCCAACCTATAAATAGCCCCCTCCTATATGCAATATGGGAGGCAAATTCATTGTTGCAGGCTTGTGCCCAACTTTACTTTTTGTTCTCCATAGCATGCTTATGCTCTTTGCAGTACTTATGAGCCTTTTTCTTTCATATTTTAGTTGCCAAGCTTTCAAAAGATTCAACAACATTATTATTGCTTTTAAAAAATTCAAGCCATAGTGCTTCATTAGCTTCAATAGCTCAATTCATCCTAGCTTTCAAAGCTCATTCCCATTTTCAATCAATTTATACTTCATCCCTATTGCCAAGAGGAGAGCCCCACTATTATAGAGGAAAGGAGGTTTGCACAAGGACTTCTAAGGATACACCATGCTTATGTGCCAAAGAGAATCTAGGTTTTCCATGCTTTCGTAGTTAATTAAATCACAAATTTGCTCTTGGAGAAGTAATCTTTGCATTGCTATTTGCTTGATAGGACTTGTTTAGATTTGATAAAAGTAGCATTGTTTAGAGTAGATTCTTTGCAATCCATAGATTACAATTTCATTCAAGTATTTTCATTTCTAGATTAGGTTCAAAATCATCTCGAAAAACATAAAAACATAGTTTAGATTGCATTTGGGAAAATTCATATTAATTACATTCATATTTCAATTCTTAGGTAATTAGATCACTTTTATATTCAAGTTGTAAAGAAACCTATTGGAACTGTTACATCCCCAATTTTTGTCTTATTAAGATTTTTACTTTTACTGGGACATAAGTAAATCTATTATGATGTTATAGATTAATGCCAAAGAAAAGACATGGTTTGTATTGATTGTCATTTACAAAATTATGAAAATGATTATGTTTATATCAATTTAATAATTGCATTATGAGATTTGGTTTATTATTTGAATAATGAAGCATTGATCATAATTTGTTTGGTTACAAGTTGAAACTGGAATACAGATTTTCAGATGACTCTCAGAGAAAAGAGAAAGAGAGTATCTTTTGAGGAGAGAGATATAGACCTCAGGTTACGAGTGGCCTATTTGCCAAGATGAGTATGATGTGTAACAAAAGTGTGAACCAATGTGTTGTGAGAGGTAAGCCTTAACTTGTCAGTTTACTTAACCCAATCAACAGGTAGTCAATACCTTACAAATCTTTGTAAGTCATAATAAATCGTCATAGTCGTTAATAGTGTTAACGATGTGGTTTGAATATGAACTATGGTTATTTATGTTAAACTTAAATATTATGACATTATTGTCGTAAAATGGTTCTCTTATTGTATTAAGTCTTTTGATGTATTATAAACGATTCTTAAACGTTAAGACGATTTTGTCAAGTTAAGAATACATGATTATTGTCGACGGATTGTGATGGGGAGACAAGCTCAACCCAACCACATTATCCGTGATTCCTTGTTTAAATATTATTATTTTATTGATCAAACCATAACTATCTAATATAGAGGCGATGTTATAAGAATTATATTTGATATAATCAAATATGAAAATGCCTTAGCATCATAAGAGGATAATACCTCATAATGAATCGATGGAATTATAGAAGCCGAAGGCTAAATTAAAGAAGAGTCTTCATTAGTGATAGAGGTGGGTCAAACCACTTATTATGATCATTAAAAGATCAATTATGTTTAAAATGACATGTCGGCCTCATCCTTATGAGGAGGACTGTGGTTTTAATCACCACAACCGACGATCCATGGAATGTCTATCTCCCATCAATATGTGGGAACTTTGCTTAAAACTTGGTTTCAGTTAGAACCGAATCAACTATATACTGTTATGTATAAATTAAAGTTTGCAATTGTATGAGTGAAAAATGGAAGTGGGGTGACTCATTATGAGTCTTACTGAGTACTTTAAGCCACGACTGAGTTAAGTCACTGGCGGTATCATGGTGTGAGATATTATTTGCAAAAATATTATCATAAAAGGATATGCTTTAAGGGAGAGTTCGCGGTGAGCAGGGAAGGGATAGAACATCTATCTTGGTGAGTCGATGCAGATAATGGTATCGTTATCTTAGGTGGCAGAAGCTTTATCATTTGACAGAGAAGAGCATAGTTAACGGAGAGAATAGGATAGCATAGCTATCATAACAGAGAGCAATAATTTAACACAAAAATAAGAAGATATAGTGAGCGGCGTTAGAAGAAAGAGAGCTCTTCGTAGCAAAGACTATCGTAGGATCTCCTCTTGCTATCTAATCAGATTCTTCCTTTTATATAAAGTCTTTAATTATTATAATATATGCATATTTATATTCATACCTTTGAGTAATTTTCTAAGTCGAACACCTTTACATTTGTCTGAAGTCTGATTGTTATATAGTTACTGTTGAAATGAATCATTGTTCATTATATTCCTTGACACACATAGAGGGTCTCCTTTTAAAGTTGTCGATTATATTCAAAATCGAGTCAATATAATGAGATGGTATGATATTGTGGCAGGTCAAGAGTTTGGTTATAAGATAGTTATACCACTCTCATAGATATATTAGTGCCATGAAGAACTATGATAGAATTTCACGTAGTTGAGTAAGATGGCTCAATCTTTGAGGTGGGTTAATGGTAATATAAAACCATTTCTTGATAAATTTATAAATGCCTATAATGGTTTCTTTTCAAGAGAAATTAGATTCTTATTAAGCTTGGGAAGCCACCTTTTATATAAATTGAGTGATAACTCATTGGAAATGTTATGATAGAGACATTAAGGTCCATCGGACTATCCTTACAATGTATTCGGTAAATGAGATTAACTTTGTCGTAAGACCTTTTATATTATCTATGCAAGTAATCTTGGTGAGTATAGTTTTATAGTACACCATTATGTCGAAAAAGACTATGTCTATAACCTTATATAGAATCATATGTGAGTGTAAAAGAAGTGATGGTAATGACATCACGTAGAAGTGAATTGAAAGTATTCATATTCCTTTTGTATAGGAGTTATTATCTATTACAAAAACCGTAGTATTCTTAACCATGGTTGAGTAAACCAAAGGTCGTTTATAAACCTTAGACTTGAAGTTATGAGATAAGAGTTACTTGATATAATGGATTATTCAAGGGATTAAATAAAACCCTAGTTTAACCTAGAATGGTTAAAGATTATCTTATAACACCTTTATGCTTATAACCCGTTTTAGTTATTTTATGGGGGTAGACATTAAAGTGCTGAGAACTTTAAATATTAAAGGTTCATATATATCTTATTGAAAAGAGATTTGTTATTAGTCAATAATGTTTAACCTTAGGTAGAGGAACCTATTTGTTTGTTACAAGTCGACTTGAGATATAAGTCATAAGCCTTAGGTTTTGCAAGCATGGAAGAGGTACCATTAAATGGTTAGTCAAACATTAAATTCATTATACCTTTTGGTCACAACTTCTCTTAATGATTACTTTTTGATAAGTGATGAATCTAAAATGTTGCAAAGATGTAAAGAGATACTGAAGAATAGATAGTCATTCCATAATGTTTATAGAGCGATGACAGTATCTTGTGAACCCACCTAAGTCAAAAAGACTAGATTTGAGTTAGACAAAACTCTTTAGTTAAACCTTAACTTGACCCAGATGTGGTAATTATTTATATTAAATCATTGTGATCATTACATAGATCATGACTGAAGGGACAAGTACCCTAACTATGTATAATTATTCTTACTTGTAAGAAGGGAAATAGTTTCCTAGACTATGATGCTTGACCTGGGTAAGGTAACCATCTTAGTCGTTATTAATCAATTTAAAATTATTATGAATTGATAAGTCTTGGATCTTGGGTATTGTAATGATGCAATGAGAATCCTCATAAAGAAAGGTGGTCAATAAGGTCTATGGAATATAGACAACGAATGTAAACTTATCTAGGTTGGGAAGACTAAAATATTAAAATTGTCAGGACTTCATAAGTTAAATGTAGTTGACCAAGTCGAACTATAGGAATATGATAGTATCCAAGTTGAGTTGGGGTGGGTGAACATTACGACAACGTTCATTGCGAACGTCACTTTATATTGAAACTATGGCCATAGTAATGCATGTCTCTGTACGCATTGTCGGTTCACTATATCTGGATTGCATAACTTATCAGAAATCATACTTAGCTAGAGGATATCTAGAGTTGTATGATTGATAGAGTTGTGTAGGATACAACACTATGTACTCGAAAAGGCAAATTACCACTGGTCACCTTTGGTCTATATTCCTCGTGAAGGGTAGGGCCACTTCCTATGTGGAAGATGTGTGGGAGACCGTCGGTCTGTGGATGGAGGTAAATCACTGGAAAGTTACTCTCTCTCTCTAGCAGAAGACATGCCAAGGCTTGTGATAAAGATGTCAGATTTCGAGATGCAATATATCTTTGAGACTTGTATTTATTGAGACTATGTAAAACATTATCTAATGCAGATAATTGTAATTGATTTACTTTTGTAAACATTGTACTTGAGAATGACAATATGGTTTATTGTATTTTGTAATGAGAAATCTTGTAATTGTAGTTACTTGATTATATGTTGAATAAAAGAAAAAATTTCTCTATCTCATTTTTACCTTGTTAAATTACTTTATGGTAAATTTTCCAGTTTTACTATGTTTTTAGAAGGTGGATGTTACATATGGTATCAGAGCTACCAGGTTCGACACTAGGGCTTATGAGTCCACTGTGCTAACCTGTAGTCAACATTATGTGGTTAGCTAATGCTTGATTTTCTTGTGCTAGAATGGCGTGGAGAACCAAGAAAACTGCTAGAAAGTCTGTTCCCCAGCATTTGCCTGAATTAGTGGTTAAGAAGAAACCTATTGAGGAGGTTGAACTTAAAGAACATATTATTTATTCTGAAGGTGCATGGCTAGAGGATTCAGAGACTTTTGCTGATGTGCTTAAGCATATTCGGCTAGAAAGAAAACAACATTTTGAACTGGCCAAGAATCCTACTATTTCTACTTGTGTAGTAAAAACCTAGTAAACTGTAGCCAGTTACGACATGTCACTTGGGGGTTGTTGTGTTACTTCTATTTTAGGAAAGAGGTGTTGGACGAGTACTTGTGTGTATATCCACCCTCTATGTTTATTTAATTGGAAGATTCTAAATCGAAAGTGACATATAGTCTTGTCGTATCAACTATATAAATAAGTGTGGTTACTCTTGAATAAATTATAATAAAGATGAGAATGTTTTGTATCAATCTATTGATTGTTATGAGATAAATATGTTTTATCTTTTGAGTCGCTTTAGATTCAGAAAACTATGAGATAACTTATTTATCTGGCATGAGAAAAATGACAACATGTTTCATACAAGAACCAAACAAGGGTGGGAGTCTAGAAGAGAATAAAGCACTACTTAAGCTCTTGAACAAATTAGAGCAATCCTAAACATGTTTGTAGAAACCAAGGAGAAACCTGGTATTTTGGAAAAGAAGTAAAAGATTAAGAAAACCCTGAAGGGGGAAAATGAGATTTCTCAGGGGATGAGAAAGGAAAATCACCAAGAATATAGTGTGAGTAATAAAAATCCTGAAACCATAGACCCTAAAAGGAAGAAAAGGATAGATTTGCCTTAGAACTTTCTTAGATATGAAGAAAGTCATTCCACCAAAGCTTGATGGAACAAATGATTGGAGTAACTGAAAATTTTATTCCTCCTAGAGTTTTGGGATGAGTTACCTAGAAAAGTACCTTAAAATATGACATCTATAGAATTAATGTAATTAAAACCTGATTACAAGAATTATTGGCCAAAGGTTTGAGTAGACCCAGTATTTCACCATGGGGAGTACTAGTTATCCTTATCAAGAAAAAGGATGTAACTCTGCAATTATGTATTTAGTATCGTATGCTCATTAAAGCAACGATAAAGAACAAATATCTTTCACCACGTATTGATGACCTCTTTGATTAGATGCATGGAGCTGCAGTGTTTTCAAAGATTGATTAGCGATCAATATATCATCAGTCAAGATTGAAGGATGAGGATACCCATAAAACAACTTTTGGACAAGAAATGGGCACTAAGAGATTGCAGTGTTGCCCTTTAGACTTAAAGATACCTATATCATATTCATAAATCTCATAAACAATTGATTAGAGTTTGTTCTAGCCTTTCTAGAAGATATACTTATTTATTTTAAGAATGAAGGAGAACATTATCATTATGTGCAAGTGATTCTACAATGGTTAAGAGAAATTACAATAGCACCAATTATGTGAATTCCTATCCCAAAGGACAGTTTGAAGGAAAAAAAAAATTGATGCCTCAGGAGAAGGATTAAGGGGTGTACCTATACATGATGAGCAAGTTAAGCAAGCTCTTATGGTAAATCTTAAAGATTCAAGGTATGATAGATTTCATTTTGAGACTGATGGACTATGGAGTTTCAGAGGAAGAATATGTCTTTCTAATTCTACTAAATTAAGGAATCTAGTAGGGAAAGAAATTCTTACCGCACCATACTCCAGACATCCTAGAGTAACCAAACTTCTAGCGGATGTTAAACCTCTTAATTTCATGAAAAGAATGAAGAACAATGCCGCAAGATTTGTAGCAAGTTATCTGGAGTGCCAAAGGGTAAAAAGTAGAACATCAACACCTATAGGATTGTTGTACCCACACGATATGCCAGAGTGGAAATGACAAGTCATTAGTATGGGTTTTGTACAAGGTTTTCCTATGTCTAGGAATAGACACGATGCCATTTAGTTGTGGTTGATAAACTCACGAAGGTAGCACATTTTGTACCAGGGAATTTAACTGATGGAGCACCAGTTTTAGCTCACAAATTTGTGCAAGAGGTGTTTAGATTGCATGGCTTCCCAAAAAAGATTATCTCGGATAGAGATGCGCATGTAACATCAAGATTTTGGCAAACTTGTTATCTATGCTAAGGGCTAAATTTAATAAGAGTACAACTTATGATCCTAAGAACAGATGGTTAAATTGAGAGAATTAACCGGGTTTTTGGAGAATTTGTTACAAACGTATTGCATGGATCAGAAATATAAGTAGGGAGACTACTTATCACTTGTAAAATTTTTAACAATACCTAACTTTTTGCTATTAAGATGGCTTGAATTGAAACATTGGATAGAAAGGATGCCGAATTTCTATAAGCTGGGTAAGCTAGAAGATGGGATTAGCATTAGTTCAGAAATGTTATCAGAAATGGATGAAAAGATTTAGCTAATTAGAAAAGATCAGAGGAAAAAAATTGATAATAAATAGAAAAGTTACATTGATGTTAAGCGAACACTAGGACAATTCTCGGTTAGAGAAGAAAAATTCTTTTGAAGGTAAAATTCCAGAAAAGTTTCATAAAGTATAGAATGTATTCCAAACTAGTTCCTAAGTATAAAGGACTCTTCTAAATTTTCAAGATTATCAATTCTATTGATTTCAAAAATCAATCTATTACCAGGAGGCATAATTCTTTTTGTGATTCATATATGAAAAATATATTTATATAAAATATGAATATTATATTCTATGAATGTTTTACAAGTACAAAACCTAGGAATGGTTATGATCAAGCTTCTTAAATGCTTGAAGTTTGGAAGCAATGCTTGTGTAATGTAGAGGTTATGTAGTGCTAGGTCCAGTGGGAGCAATATGCAAAGGATAATTCTACATGGGGGGAATTACCATGAATTTTACCAAAGGTTTCTTCATTTATTTAATGTTGTTACCAGTTGAAAACAATGAACTTGCTTTTTAGTTGCATTTTGATACTTTATATCATCGAGGACGATGAATCTTTAGGGGAAGGATATGTTACATCCCCAATTTTTGCCTTATTAAGATTTTTACTATTACTGGGACATAAGTAAATCTATTATGATGTTATAGATTAATGCCAAAGAAAAGACATGGTTTGTATTGATTGTCATTTACGAAATTATGAAAATGATTATGTTTATATCAATTTAATAATTGCATTATGAGATTTGGTTTAATATTTGAATAATGATGCATTGATCATAATTTGTTTGGTTACAAGTTGAAACAGGAATACAGATTTTTAGATGACTCTCAGAGAACAGAGAGAGAGTATCTTTTGAGGAGAGAGATATAGACCTCAGGTTATGAGTGGTCTATTTGCCAAGATAAGTATGATGTGTAACAAAAGTGTGAACCAATGTGTTGTGAGAGGTAAGCCTTAACTTGTCAATTTACTTAAACCCAATCGACAGGTAGTCGATACCTTACGAATCTTTGTAAGTCATAATAAATCATCGTAGTCGTTAATAGCGTTAATGACGTTGTTTGAATATGAACTATGGTTATTTACGTTAAACGTAAATATTACGACGTTATTGTCGTAAAATGGATCTCTTATTTTATTAAGTCTTTGGACGTATTATAAATGATTCTTAAACATTAAGATGATTTCGTCAAGTTAGGAATACATGATTATTGTCGACAGATTGTGATGGGGAGACAAGCTCAACCCAACCACATTATCTGTGATTCCTTGTTTAAATATTATTATTTTATTGATTAAACCATAACTATCTAATATAGAGGCGATGTTATAAGAATTATATTTGATATAATCAAATATGAAAATGTCTTAGCATCACAAGATGATAATATCTCATAATGAATCGATGCAATTATAGAAGTCGAGGCTAAATTAAAGAAGAGTCTTCATTAGTAATAGAGGTAGCTCGAACCACTTATTATGATCATTAAAAGATCAGTTATGTTTAAAATGATGTGTCAGCCTCATCCTTATGAGGAGGACTGTGGTTTTAACCACCACAACTATTGAGCCATGGAACGTCTATCTCCCATTGACATGTGGGAACTTTGCTTAAAACTTGGTTTTAGTTAGAATCGAATCGACTATATACTGTTATGTATTCATTAAAGTTTACAACTATATGAGTAAAAAATGGAAGTGGGGTGACTCATTATGAGTCTTACTGAGTACTTTAAGCCACAACTGAGTTAAGTCGCTGGCGGTATCATGGTGTGAGATATTATTTGCAAAAATAATATCATAAAAGGATACACTTTAAGGGAGAGTTTGTGGTGAGTAGGGAAGGGATAGAACATCTATCTTGGTGAGTCGATGCAGATAATGGTATCATTATCTTAGGTGGTAGAAGCTTTATCATTTGACAGAGAAGAGCATAGTTAACAGAGAGAATAAGATAGCATAGCTATCATAACAGAGAGCAACAAGTTAACATAGAAATAAGAAGATATAGTGAGCGGCATTAGAAGAAAGAGAGCTCTTCGTAGCAAAGACTATCGCAAGATCTCCTATTTCTATCTAATCAGGTTCTTCCTTTTATATGAAGTCTTTAATTATTATAATATATTCATGTTTATATTCATACCTTTGAATAATTTTCTGAGTCGAACACATTTACATTTATCCAAATTCTGATTGTTATATAGTTATTATTGAAATGAATCATTGTTCATTATATTCCTTTGCACTCATAGAGGGTCTCCCTTTAAAGTTATCGATTATATATAAAATCCAGTCGATATAATGAGATGGTATGATATTGTGGCAGGTCAAGAGTTTGGTTATAAGATAGTTATACCACTCTCATAGATATATTAGTGCCATGAAGAACTATGATAGGATTTCATGTAGTTGAGTAAGATGGCTCAATCTTTGAGGTGGGTTAATGGTAATATAAAACCATTTCTTGATAAATTTATAAATGCCTATAATGGTTTCTTTTCAAGAGAGCTTATATTCTTATTAAGCTTGGGAAGCCACCTCTTATATAAATTGAGTGATAACTCATTGGAAATGTTATGATAGAGACATTAAGGTCCATAGGACTATCCTTACAACGTATTTGGTAAATGAGATTAACTTTGTCATAAGACCTTTTATATTGTGTATGCAAGTAATCTTGGTGAGTATAGTTTTATAGTACACCAGTATGTCAAAAAAGACTATGTCTATAACCTTATATAGAATCATATGTGAGTGTAAAAGAAGTGATGGTAATGACATCACGTAGAAGTGAATTGAAAGTATTCATATTCCTTTTGTATAGGAGTTATTATCTATTACAAAAACCATCATATTCTTAACCATGGTTGAGTAAACCAAAGGTCGTTTATAAACCTTAGACTTGAAGTTATGAGATAAGAGTTACTTCGATATAATGGATTATTCAAGGGATTAAATAAAACCCTAGTTTAATCTAGAATGGTTAAAGATTATCTGACAACACCTTTATGCTTATAACCCGTTTTAGTTATTTTATGGGGGTAGACATTAAAGGGTTGAGAACCTTAAATATTAAAGGTTCATATATATCTTATTGAAAAGAGATTTGTTATTAGTCAATAATGTTTAACCTTAGGTAGAGGAACCTATTTGTTGGTTACAAGTTCACTTGAGATATAAGTCATAAGCCTCAAGTTTTACAAGCATGCAAGAGGTACCATTAAATGGTTAGTCAAACATTAAATTCATTATACCTTTTAGTCACAACTTCTCTTAACTATTACTTGTCGATAAGTGATGAATCTCAAATGTTGAAAAGATGCAAAGAGATACTAAAGAATAGATAGTCATTCCATAATGTTTATGGAGCGATGACATTGTCTTGTGAAACCTCCTAAGTTAGAAAGACTATATTTGAGTTAGACAAAACTCTTTAGTTAAACCTTAACTTGACCCAGATGTGGTAATTATTTATATTAAATCATTGTGATCATTATATAGATCGTGATTGAAGGGACAAGTACCCTAACTATGTATAATTATTCTTACTTGTAAGAAGGGAAATAGTTTCCTAGACTATGATGCTTGACCTGGGTAAAGTAACCATCTTAGTTGTTATTAATCGATTTAAAATTCTTATGAAATGATAAGTCTTGGATCTCGGGTATTGCAATGATGCAATGAGAATCCTTGTAAAGAAAGGTGGTCAATAAGGTCTATGGAATATAGATAGTGAATGTAAACTTGTCTAGGTTGGGAAGACTAAAATATTAAAATTTTCAAGACTTCATAAGTTAAATGTAGTTGACGAAGTCAAACTATAGGAATATGATAGTATCCAAGTCGAGTTGGGGTGGGTGAACATTACGACAACGTTCATTGCGAATGTCAATTTATATTGAAACTATGGCCATAGTAATGCATATGTCTCTGCATGCATTGTCGGTTCACTATATCTGGATTGTATAACCTATCGGAAATCATACTTAGCTAGAGGGTATCTAGGGTTGTATGATTGATAGAGTTGTGTAGGATACAACATTATATACTTGAAAAGGCAAATTACCACTGGTCACCTTTGGTCTATATTCCTTGTGAAGGGTAGGGCCACTTCCTATGTGGAAGATGTGTGGGAGACTGCCGGTCTGTGGATGGAGGTAAATCACAAGAAAGATACTCTCTCTCTCTCTAGCAGAAGACATGCCAAGGCTTGTGATAAAGATGTCAGATTTCTAGATGCAGTATATCTTTGAGACTTGTATTTATTGAGACTATGTATAACATTATCTAATGCAGATAATTGTAATTGATTTACTTTTGTAAACATTATACTTGAGAAAGACAATATGGTTTATTGTATTTTGTAATGAGAAATATTATAATTGTAGTTACTTGATTATATGTTGAATAAAAGAAAAATTCTCTATCTCATTTTTACCTTGTTAAATTACTTTATGGTAAATTTTCTGGTTTTACTATGTTTTTAGAACGTGGATGTTACAGGAACCCCCATTTTCCAACCCTATTTTTTCCTAAAATCCATAAAAAATTCCCCAAGTGGTCCCCCTTTGTTTTTGAAATACGTTCTTGGTGTTTATTCTATTGATAACTGAGAGGGGGGGTGAATCAGTTATCCTAAACTTGCTTCCAATTCAAACACTTAAATCCACTTTGTTATTTAATAGCATAGCAATTAATCATTCATGAAAGCATAAAGTATAAACACCAGAGCAGATACACATCAACACATGAGACACCAAGATTTTGACATGGAAAACTCGGTCAAGGGAAAAACCACGGGGTGATTAACCCAAGGATTATTCTCTGTTAGAAGAATAAGAAAAATAGATGGCACATGCCAATTAGGGCTCACTGCCTGAGCACACTACTCACAAGAGGCTCACTGCCTACAAGAGATAAACTGTCTACAAAGTAATCAAGTATCACAAACTTGAACTGGAGATTGACATCTTTACTATGCCTGGATCAGTTCCATTTAAGCCCAAAAACTTCTGCTCTACCTTTCGTGCTCCTCTTTGCTACCACACACTCATCACACCAAGACACACTTTAGAATGAATTCACAATCACTTATTTATACAAGGCATCAACTTAGGAACAATCATCTAAGTCGGCAAACACCTACAAGATCATTCGTAAGATGTGTAATACATCCGGTCAGCCAGTCTCAGGAAGAACACCAACAACTGGTGGTCTTTACATCAAATCCAAACTCTAACTTCAATACGAACTGCCAATAAGAATTGTGCACGATCCAAGGATCACCAAAACCTTTCCTGAGTCACCAAGAACATCCGCACTTTATCAGCTTACTGGAATTCTTCTCTTCTTCATCTGAAACTTCAAGAACACAGTCTATCGCCACTGTCACAATGAAAAAGGTACTTCCGGACCTCCAAACCATGAACAAATCTAGTTGTCACTTCCCATTGACTTCTTCAACACTCCCTCCAATCCGCAGAATGAGATAATGCAATTCTGGAGCTCACCAAACCAATCTGTGACACTCTGTCACCACTGAACATCTGCCGGAACTGGTTCTACTAGAGCGACCATAATTCTTCATATCTTCATGCAGACCTCTAAAATCTTGACCGGAGCATCTCAAGACTCATATCTGAAAACACTTTAAACTGCATCCTCTGATCTTCATCTTATCTTGGACTGTTACCTTAATGTCATCACTGTTCTTCACTGTTCCTGATTGAGGCTAATTTTCTCAATATCCTCAGCACACATCTCATCCAATCCTTCTCATTAACACAATATGAGTATGTTGACATCAATGACAACACTGGTTATCCTCATACTTGCAACAATCTCCCCCTTTGTCATTGATGGCAACATATGATGTGAAAAACCATCAAGACAAGAACTTCTCCTTTTTGTCACAGCTCCCCCTATCAGCAACAACTCTTCACATGTCTTCTCTTTCTTTACTGCTCCTTCTTTGATCAACAACTACTTGTTTTTCACATGTCTTCTCTCCCCCTTTAACATCAATGGCAAAGGGCTCATACTTGCAATTTTAACATATCAAAATCATACCAGTTGCCCCCCTAAGTAGCAGCTCCCCATCACCAATCTGGATCACAAGATATGACTGTGATATCCATCGGACTGATGCACATCAGTGCACCCTAGTTCATCACCAGAGGGGCAATAACCCCTAACTTCTCCCTGAGAAACTCAAAAGAGTCCTTGGGAAGAGGTTTAGTAAAGATATCTGCAATCTGATCCTTAGAGGGCACGAACTCCAGCCTAACTTCACCTTTGTTCACTTGCTCTCTCAGAAAGTGAAACTTAATAGATATATGCCTAGTCTTAGAGTGCAACACCGGATTCTTAGAAATATTCATTACACTTTAATTATCACAGAAAATTGTGATAGGCTCCTCATACTCTACTTTAATATCTCTTAGCATCTGCTTCATCCATAAAACCTGAGTGCAACTACCTGCTGTTGCAATGTATTCTAGTTCAGTTGTAGATAGAGATATTGCATCTTGTTTCTTGCTTAGCCAAGAAACCAATCTCTTTCCCAAAAAGAATGCTCCACCACTGGTACTCTTCTGGTCATCCACATCTCTTGCCCAATCTGCATCTGTGTATGCATGAAAAGAGAAATCATGATCTCTAGGATACCACAAACCATACTCCACTATCCCTTTTAGATATCTAAAAATTCTCTTGATTTCCATGACATGAGATTCTCTGGGATCAGCCTAGAATCTAGCAACGAGACCAACAACTTGCATAATATCTGGTCTAGTTTGAGTGAGATACAACAATCCACCAATCATTGATCTGTACTTTGTCTGGTCTACCTTAGGAGAGTCATCTTCTTTGCTCAACTTGCATCCAGTTTCCATGGGAGTATTCATTGGCTTTGAATCTTCCATCCCAAATTTCCTCAACAATTCTTTCACATATTTGGTTTGAGAAATGAAGATCCCTTTCTTTGTTTGAGTAATTTGCAGACCCAAGAAGAAATTCATTTCACCAAGCATAGACATCTCAAACTCACTTTTCATTTGATTTGCAAAAGTTTTACACATGCTATCTTTTCCTCCAAAGATGATATCATCAACAAATACTTCTGCAATCAAGATGTTTTCATGATCAATTTTAAAATATAAGTTGCTGTCAGCAGTACCTTTGTTGAAACCAATCTACACAAGATGCTTATCCAATCTTTCATACCAAGCTCTTGGGGCTTGCTTTAATCCATACAGTGCTTTCTTCAACTTGTAGACCATATCACCATGATCAGACAATTGAAATCCATCCAGTTTCTCAATGTATACTTCTTCTTCCAAATCACCATTTAGGAAGGCAGACTTGACATCCATCTGATATACCTTGAAGTCTTTAAAGGCAGCAAATGCAAGAAATAATCTGACTACTTCAATTCTTGCCATCGGAGCAAAGGTTTCTTCAAAGTCAATTCCTTCTATTTGAGAGTAGCCTTTGCAGACCAATCTGGCTTTGTTTCTGATTACTTCACCAACTTCATTTAGTTTGTTCCGGAATACCCATTTGGTTCCAATCACATTTTTATTTCTAGGTCTGGGAACAAGATCCAAAGTGTGATTCTTCTCAATTTGCAACAGTTCTTCCTTCATTGCCTTAGTCCAGTTTTCATCATTGTAGGCTTCAATTACTGTCTTAGGTTCAATCTTTGAAATTAGACAATACTCATCTGAATTTTGAGCAATTCTCCTCCTTGTTTGCACTCCTTTGCTTTTGTCACCTATGATCTGATCTTCAGAGTGGTTTAGAGTTACATACCTTGGAACTTTGGGAGTTTCTTGCACCTCTAACTCTTGATCAATCTCATTGACACTTATCTCTTCTTCCTGTCTTACCAGATCAACTTGACTTTGTTTCTCAGAAGAGGCTTGAATACTTTGAATCTAAACACCATTCTGATCATCTTCATCATACTCATGAATTCTTGAGGGTCTTTCAATTTCTTCATCAACCTTCACGTTTACACTTTCTACAATCTTTCTCAGTCTCTTGTTGTAACACCGGTATGCTTTGAGTGGAGTAACCCAAGAAAATTCCTTCATCACTTCTAGCATCAAACTTTCCTAGATCTTCATCTCTTTTAATGTAACATTTGCTACCAAATACTCTGAAATATCTCACAGTAGGAGTGATGCCAAACCAAAGTTCATAAGGAGTCTTACCGGTATTGCTTCTGATTTGAACTCGATTGAGAGTATAGACTGCAGTGCTGATAGCTTCTCTCCAAAACATCTGGGGAACATTTGCTTCCATCATCATTGTCCTGGATGCTTCCTGGATGGTCCGGTTCTTTCTCTCTACTACTCCATTCTGCTGTGGAGTCCTAGGAGTAGACAACTGTCTCTTTATACCATGCTTCTCACAAAAGTCTATGAATTCACCGGATGTGAATTCACCACCTCTATCAGACCTTAGACATTTCAGTTTTAATCTGGATTAATTCTCTACCATAGCCTTGAAGATTTTGAACTTCTCAAAAGCTTCTGATTTCTCTTTCAGAAAGGTAACCCACATCATCCGGGAATGATCATCAATTAGTAACATGAAGTATCTATCACCTTGCATACTCTTGACTCTTGTCGGACCACATAGATCAGTATGAACTAATTCTAATAATCTGGTAGAGGACTGATCCTTGCTTTTGAATGAGACTCTGCTCTATTTACCTAGCTGACATTCTTTGCACAAACTATTTGTAGGTTTTACCAATTTTGGAAGATCTCTTATAGCCTGAGTATTGCTTATCTTGATGATGTTATCAAAATTTACATTACACATCCTTCTATGCCATAACCAACTCTGATCAGTTTGAACAAACAGACAACTTTTATTAGTACCAACTAGATGGAAGATATTACCTTTTGTTTGAGTACCAGATGCAATCTCAGATCCAGAGCTTTCAAAGATCATGCATCTTCCATTC
This sequence comes from Cunninghamia lanceolata, assembly GCA_027924645.1. Classification (NCBI taxonomy): domain Eukaryota; kingdom Viridiplantae; phylum Streptophyta; class Pinopsida; order Cupressales; family Cupressaceae; genus Cunninghamia; species Cunninghamia lanceolata. The sequence goes on along the minus strand of BSBN01000523.1, from coordinate 9,825,311 downwards.
TTGAACCGGAGATCATAACCTTTGTCCACCAACTGTCCAACACTGAGAAGATTGTGCTTCAATCCTTCAACATACAGTACATTACCAGTTTTGTTCTTTCCATCAAAAGAAATAGTTCCCCTACCTCTAATTCTACTAGCAGAATTATCACCAAACTTTACCATTCCTCCTTCATACCTTTCCAAATCTAAGAACTTGTTCTTGTCACCTGTCATATGGTGAGAGCATCCACTGTCAATAACCCAGTCATCCTTTTGTTCAACTTGGGCAGCCAGAGCTCTTTCTACAACCTTATGATTGACAGATTCAGAGGATATTGGATCTTCTTCCTTGGTGGCAATAAATACCCATTCATTTCCGGATTTGTTTTCTATCTCTGATTCATCATCGGTTACTCCTTCATTATCATCTTCTTCATGAACATAATAACAGTTCTTTTGGAACCTTTATCTATTGGAATTTGACCTTGTAGATCTTTTCAGACATCTTGAGGCAAAGTGACCAATCTTATTGCAGTTGAAGCACTTAAAGGGTAATTTTCCTTCATACTTACTGGATCCTCTTGGCAGTCTCTTTGCAATGAGGGCTTCAAGTTGAGCTGTTTCTGCTTCTTCCACTTCCATGTCTCTTCTTGCTTGATCATACCATGACAGCTTCCTTGAAGATATTACACATCCTTCTATGCCATAACGAACTCTGATCAATTTGAACAAACAGACAACTTTTATTAGTACCAACTAGATGGAAGATATTACCTTTTGTTTGAGTACCGGATGCAATCTCAGATCCAGAGCTTTCAAAGATCATGCATCTTCCATTCTTGAACCGGAGATCATAACCTTTGTCCACCAACTATCCAACACTGAGAAGATTGTGCTTCAATCCTTCAACATACAGTACATTACCGGTTTTGTTCTTTCCATCAAAAGAAATAGTTCCCCTACCTCTAATTCTACTAGCAGAATTATCACCAAACTTTACCATTCCTCCTTCATACCTTTCCAAATCTAAGAACTTGTTCTTGTCACCTGTCATATGGTGAGAGCATCCACTGTCAATAACCCATTCATCCTTTTGTTCAACTTGGGCAGCCAAAGCTCTTTCTACAACCTTATGATTGACAGATTCAAAGGATATTGGATCTTCTTCCTTGATGGCAATAAACACCCATTCATTTCTGGATTTGTTTTCTATCTCTGATTCATCATCAGTTACTCCTTCATTATCATCTTCTTCATGAACATAATAACAATTCTTTTGGAACCTTTGTCTGTTGGAATTTGACCTTGTAGATCTTTCCGGACATCTTGAGGCAAAGTGACCAATCTTATTGCAGTTGAAGCACTTAAAGGGTAATTTTCCTTCATACTTACTGGATCCTCTTGGCAGTCTCTTTGCAATGAGGGCTTCAAGTTGAGCTATTTCTGCTTCTTCCACTTCCATGTCTCTTCTTGCTTGATCATACCATGACAGCTTCCTTGAAGAGTTTTCTCCTGGATCAAATCTTTGTTTGCCTTTCACAGAGGCACTGGCTTTGAATGCAGATTCAGTCTTGGGGGGATCATCTTCAAACTCGGTCATTTCAAATGCAACCAGTTTGCCAGCCAATTGGTCTCTTGTGACAGTTGTATGGGCTCTGAATTCATCAATGGCAGCAACCTTGATTTTGTAGGTAGCAGGAAAGGATCTAAGAACTTTGTCAACAATCTCATTTTCATCCAAGACTCCACCAGCATTCCTAATTCCACACACCAGCTCATTTACTCTAGGCATAAAGGTAGTAATATTTTCGTCATCTCTCATCTTCAGTCTTTCAAATTTCCCTTTTAGACTCTGCAACCTTGCACACTTAACATACTCATCTCCTTCATGCAGAAATTCTAGTTTAATCCAAATCTCATAGGCAGTTGGTAGGTCAATAACATTTGAGAGCTCTAAGTCAGTTAAAGTGCTTAGAAGAGCCTCTTTGGTCTGCAGATTGTTTTCAGCATCTATGATTTCATTTAGATTTGTCAGACCACCCTATGGAGCTACATATGCTTTTGTGACCATGGATAAGTACACCTTTCCCATACACTCCAAGTGACATTTCATGCGACCTTTCCAAAGAGAGAAGTTGGTTCCATCAAACTTCAAACTATCCTTCTTGCATGACGACATCTTGGATCTTCTCAAGCAGTTAAGCTCTTTTTAGAGGAACTTAGCTCTGATACCAATTGTTGATAACTGAGAGGGGGGGTGAATCAGTTATCCTAAACTTGCTTCCAATTCAAACATTTAAATCCACTTTGTTATTTAATAGCATAGCAATTAATCATTCATGAAAGCATTAAGCATAAACACCAGAGCAAATACACATCAACACATGAGACACCAACATTTTGATGTGGAAAATCCGGTCAAGGGAAAAAACACAGGGTGATTAACCCAAGGATTATTCTCTGTTAGACGAATAAGAAAAATAGATGGCACATGCCAATTAGGGCTCACTACCCAAGCACACTGCTCACAAGAGGCTCACTGCCTACAAGAGACACACTATCTACAAAGTAATCAAGTATCACAAACTTGAACTGGAGATTGACATCTTTACCATGCCTGGATCAATTCCATTTAAGCCCAAAAACTTCTGCTCTGCCTTTCGCACTCCTCTTTGCTACCACACACTCATCACACCAAGACACACTTTAGAATGAATTCACAATCCCTTATTTATACAAGGCATCGACTTAGGAACAATCATCTAAGTCGGCAAACACCTACAAGATCATCCGCAACACATGTAATACATCCGATCGGCCAGTCTCAGGAAGAACACCAACAACCGGTGGTCTTTACATCAAATCCAAACTCTAACTTCAATGCGGACTGCCAATAAGAATTGTGTATGATCCAAGGATCACCAAAACCTTTCCTGAGTCACCAAGAACATCTGCACTTTATCAGCTTACTGGAATTCTTCTCTTCTTCATCTGAAACTTCAAGAACACAGTCTATCGCCACTGTCACAATGAAAAAGGTACTTCTGAACCTCCAAACCATGAATGAATCTAGTTGTCACTTCTCACTGACTTCTTCAACACTCCCTCCAATCCACAGAATGAGATAATGCAATTCTGGAGCTCACCGGACCAATCTGTGACACTCTGTCACCACTGAACATCTGTCGGAACTGGTTCTACTAGAGTGACCATAACTTCTTCATATCTTCATGCGGACCTCTAAAATCTTGACTGGAGCATCTCAAGACTCATATCTGAAAACCCTTTAAACCGCATCCTTTGATCTTCATCTTATCTTGGACTTTTACCTTAATGTCATCACTGTTCTTCACTGTTCCTGATTGAGGCTAATTTTCTCAATATCCTCAGCACACAGCTCATCCAATCCTTCTCATTAATGCAATATGAGTATATTGACATCAATGACAACACTGGTTATCCTCATACTTGCAACATATTCTTGTTCCAATGTCTTTCAAAATCCTCAAAAATATTGAAATTTGACTAAGTTTAGCCTTTGTAAGCCATTTTGGGCCTATCGAGAATAATTTCAAAGGTTTGCTTGGTTTCCAGCCGTGAAATGATTTCAGGTTCCCTATTGGCCCTAGACCCTTGATAAAGAAAGCAACTAAGTGAGAATTTTGATGTGTTCTTGGTTCTTGGGAAATCATTAACAATGTTCCCAATGTGGCCCAGGGCTCCAACAAGGCAGATGAAAAATAAGAAAGAAAGGGATTTTGGTGAGTTCTTAATGGTCAAGAACTCATCGACAATAAGTAAATGGACTTAAGGAGAGTGAAGAAAAAGTGTTAGAAATTCCTATGGTTCCTAGAACCAAGGAACTCATCGACAACGTTCCTAGTTCCTAGTCGATCGCCAATGGTAGGCAAGAAAGGTAAGAAGTAAGAAATGAAAATTTTTAGCATTTTCCTTGGTCCTTGGACCAAGGAAAATTTTGATCTTGTTCTTAGAGGTTCTTGATGTGCCAAAATAAAAAAAATTAAAAAATGACTAAGGCATGGAAAAGAGAAGATGAAGAAGAAGAGAAGAAAGATAATTGCGGCAAGTTCCAAGTGGGATAGAAATTGTCGACGATTAGGAACAAAATAGAAAGTGAAGGATGGCAAGATTTTGGTGAATTCCTAGTTTGTAGGAACTCACAGATGAAGTTCTTACTGAGCTTGAAAGTTTTGACAAGGAACAAATAATTGTTTTTAAAGTGTTGAAAACATGTTTTTTTCATGATATCTTTAAATTAGGTGCCTTCCTACTACTTAGAAACATCATTAATGACCAAATTGACTAGCTTAGAAGTAGGTGAGTGGGTAGGTGAGATTTAATGGAGTGTGTGGGTTCCCTAAATGGTTTTCTCACTCAAACTCTCGTCAAAATAAGTGAAAATGCAATGCTATATATATAAAAGAAAGATGTTATGAGGGTTGGTCTCTAAGCTAATTTGGGTCTGCAAGTGCCTCAAGTGATTTCAAGGCATCAACCAAAGCCGATTAGGTCTACAAGGAGCTGGGATGCATTTGATACAGAGTAGGAATAGTTTGCAACACACATATGGGTAGTGGTATGTCCCCATAGCTATTTGTAACAACTCAGGGGAATGTATAGTCACTGATGTATTTTTTCTCTCACCAAATTTGCTAGTGTGATTATAACAAAGACTAGATGAATGTATGGCAACATTTTAATGCAACACAAATCTTCTGTGTTGGTCTTCTCTTTGTTTCAAGTGGGTTATTACAGTTCTATCATGGATTAATAAGTGTGTCCCTGTTTATTATGTAATCTTTGATTTGTATGAGAATACATGTGATTTCATTAATCAACTCTACTATATGTATCTCCTTCTTCTTTGATGTTCATGACTCTATTTCCCAATGGAGTAGGCACTGGTCCAACTTGGTGAAGGGCCAACATTCTTTCAAATCAATCCTCTATTCTGGGTAGTTGTAGAAGGAGTAGGACTAGATTAGTTTACATGTTCATGATTTTGTATTACAATCAAGGACAAATCTCAAGCAATCCAAAATAGTTTGTATCTTGTGTGAATCATGTCATGCATGTCTACATATTTCCACTATTTATATAATGTTAAATAAATTCATCCTATGGGGATATAAGAGGTTTCATTTGTGGGTTCATGTGCAAGATGTTTGATCATCTTAATTAGAGGTTTATGCAGCCAGTTTGTCTTGGCCTAGTGATAGTTATGGAAGTCAAGTAGACATTGTGTAATGCCTACTCAAGTAAATGACAAATATTATTAAATTAATAAAAAGTAATAGAACTATAATAAGATTACATGAGAGAATTTTTGAATATTCTAACAGTTTATAAACGTAAGTTTTATTCAATTTTATTGTAACTATAAATATAAAATATAACATCTTTTATACAATTCTACACATTCACAAAAAAGTCATATGAATGTATCTTTTCACAAGGTGGAAGTTCTTCCTTAGCTCTAATATCTTTCTCGTTCTACAGACTTGTAACTGCACAATTAAATGCAAATATTAGTTCCACAAGTCCATAAAAAACATATCAGATAATAATATAATAGCCTAAGGCCCTAATGGGCTGACCTAATGTCTCAGGGGCTCATGATGGCCTTCCCTACGTACGTGTAGTGTAGAGACTTCGTAGTTCAGGACTTGAACTTACAACTACATGACAGAATCAAACAATTCATAACTTCTAGAAAATTTATTCATATGACATCAACACCTTCTCAAACTAGTTACACATTCGCATTCTGATCCAAACATGAGGACAGTTAAAGTTTGAGGTTTAGCCATTTCATAAGATCTTCTAAACATAATAGTTTCTTCTTCAAGTTTAATGGAAGTGAATATGATCTGATTAATTACTAAGAGTTCAATATAAATTACAGAAGACCCTCCAAAATTAGTAGCTGACATGAGATATATGGACATTTCTAAGATATAATTCATGCTATTATCTATTTTCTACTAGTAGAAAATACATACATGCAGTACAAGTACATGTAAAGTTAATTAATTATACTTGTGACTAAAATCAATAGTCATCCAAGCAAGCAACTGGCCACATAAGATATGACAATTTTATATTTTAATCTGCATGTGAAATTTGAAATGAATAAATGGGCAATAATAAATCAATAATATAAAAGGAATTAAATTACACTAGGGAGTAACAAATAAAAGAACAATAGTTGTATAGTTATCATTACCATTAATGAATCATTGGATTAGGTCTTGAAGGTACTAGAAAAAGACTCACCTACTCAAACAACTACGTTTCATTGAGATTATGAACCTATGGAAATTGCATGCAAAAGTAGAATGACACAGTAGGGAATTATACTAAAAGAATTTACTTGTTGATACTATTAACTATAAAAGTAGCATATAAGACAAAAATAAGGTTTAACATATCACAAAGATTAAATGTCCATTTCAATCCATGTAAGTGAATCCAAACCCAACAAATATCTATCACAATCAACTAACACTACCATAGACCTTTGAAGGAAATAATAGAAATTCCAAAGCACATACAATAATATAGCAAGGAAAACAACATAAAGCCGTTAGCAAGGTTAGAAATATCACAAGAAACCACCATCTGTGGAAATCAAATTACATTCCATGAATCTAAACTCGGCAGGTGTTGATTACAATCAATTAGTCGATGCCTTAGGCATTAAACAACAATACAGAACTTTCAAAGCATCACAACTGCACCTAGGATCTATAATGTGCAGTTAGGTTAAAATATTGTGTGCAATGCTTGAACCTCCAATATATTGACAGCATAGAAAAGTTAAACTTAAACAACTCCTAAAAAGCACTACCATCTTCATTTAAATATTATCCATGATCACTAATCTAAATTAAGAAACCAAATCACCTACAAATCGACCTTACTGAGAGTAAACTTGTAAGAAAAGAAATAAGATCCCTTAATTAAGACTTGAATGCAGAGAGGGATAGATTGACAATGATTACAAGAACTCCTTTAGGCACTCTTATCATAGTGTTGTCACTAAAAGACTCTTTTAATGTATTATAGCACAACTAAATTTCATTACTGTCGAACTATGAGAGTTTGCTATATGCATCTAGAGGCATCTTTTTTGACATGCTCTATCTCAACATGTAGTTGTGACATAGAGGAATCCCATACTTTAGAACTAAAGGTACTCTTGTAGCTACTCAATCACTCCTTCTTCTTCAAATATAATACTATATTTACCATTCTTTGTAACATAAGAGGATAATGTAGGCATTAAGTATTACAAATATAAAACAAATTTAGAAGTAAGAGTTTGAATAAAAAGAAAAGATCATAGGATATCCACAAAATTGATTTTGTTGGAAATGATTCAAAAACTTCCAATTTAGATACACTGCTGGTAACCATGCATGTAAAAAGTAAGATCATAGACAAGGCACACAAACTATCATTAGATGGAATGTATTGACGGTAATAATCACAAAATATGCTCAAAATGGATTATTTATTAAAGGCGTTAGAAAACTTTTAAATCTAATGGAAAATATAGGCATTAAGCTAAACACCTTAACCTTTATGTGCCATGCTGAAAGTATTAATAAATAAATATTATAGCTAGAAATGTTCAGGTAGACCTGTATGCAAATTGTGATTACAAACACATGGCATGCGAACTCTATTCATTAATCTTTGATCCGTTGGTGCGTTTACCACAACATTCTAATTATCATGTGAAAACTCATTAAACTTTGATTCAAATGTCATGTTAGGGTTTGAGCGAAACAAAAAAATCTCAAAAAGTCACAAACCTAAATGGCGGATTACGCATTTCATACAAAATGAAGAAATGGGCGACATTAATTAAATCTATAAGACCAGATATTTTGCCAATTACCCAAGGAAGGGCACAAAATTTAGTTCTAATACAGTGTAGAACCCACGATTATAGCAATAAGACATTCATATCTTTATGGAATAACAGAAGAAGGTTTCTTTTTGTAGGATCATATCATCAATCTGTGTCTCAGCACAGATACCACTCATGTTGCAATGTGCCTCAGTAAATCAAGAATGACTACATCGAATCCAAAACATGCTAAATGTCACATATCAGTCACGAAGTTTAGGTATCTGAGTAAAACTTTGCTTACCTCTGGGCATCTTCATTGTCTGATGTCGATATCTAGTTAATATTCTTTGCTAAAAAGGAATTCAATGTGCAACTCTATCCTCAAAACCAGAGAAGGAATCCCCTCCCCTTAGACTCCTTGATCTTTTTAAAACTAAATGACATGACTCTTCATATATCCAATACATCAGAATAATTTTATAATTTAATTAATAAAATTCTCAAAATTACCAATTCTTGCAAATATCATAACATATTAACGAAATAAAGAATCTTTCTAAAACATGTAAATAGTACAACAATTTTCTTTCCTTCAATATTATATTATCTAGATAATTATTTCAAATAATAGAAATTAATAAATAGGTTTTTAGGTGTCCTTACATCCTTCCCCCCTAAGAATGGACTTCCTCCTAGAAGTCATCAAGAGAAATGAAACATTTCCAAACTTCATCACATCCCAGTAAAGCTCACATGATCTACAACCACAAAATTAGCAACAATTTAGATTTGCTCACCACCCAACCATAGTCCACCCCCGAGCAAAATTTTTAGAAATAAGGTTTAATTTCCACAGAAATAACTTTCCAAATAGAAATGAGAAGATGGGGATCCTCTTTATGTCACTATAGCTCCCAATAAACAAAATAATAGCTCACACAGAGCAACAACCACAACTCCCACATAATAGCTCACATAGAGCAACAACCACAACTCCCACATAATGACTCACACAGAGCAACTACCACAACTCCCACATAATAGCTCACATAGAGCAACAACCACAACTCCCACATAATGGCTCACACAAAGCAACAACCACAACTCCCACATAGTAGCTCACACAGAGAAACGAAAACAACTCCCAATGCACCAATCCATCCTCCACCATACACCATGCAAATCACCCCCAAAGAAGAATCCACCACCACTTTCTCAATCAAGATCATTCAATTTTTATATCAATTCACAGCAAACCAAATTTTAACACCTCGAATCAAACAATAATCTGAGCAAGAAAAATAGAATTATCAACAAATTTCATACGCTCATCATAGAATCCATATAACTCACAACGATCAAAAATTCCATTCTTTCCATTAGAAGTTTGTAATATCATCATAACTTATCCTAGAAGCATATTTATATCATCTAAAAACTGAATTCATTGCAAGATATCAATTCCATACATCATGTGTATTTTTAATGGGATTGGGATGATTAATGTCAAATAAAACTATAACGCCATAGATTAGTCTTTACACAATTTCACAATGTACATTCCCCAGGCCAGGGTCATCCCACAATAATGGGTTACACTTTTTGGCCAAACTTGACATTGAAATCAACATTTTGAACTAAATCTTCACTTTCTGACACCTATAGCTGCTAAACCGTTAGGAATTTGAAGATGATGCGAACTAGTGATTTGTGAGATTTTGTTTGTAGATTCTAAATATATATTTTTAAAAAAAATTGGAGTTAAATTGCAAAATTTTTGCGTCTCCTTTGATAACTAGTTTTTAATAGTAAACAATATTTTTTTAAAGTGATGTGTATTCTGTAGCACAACTTTTTTTCTACAAAGGATAAAATTCTAATTTTTTTGAATTTAGATTGATAATGGTGATATATAGGGCATGCATTTGGTTTTATAATATTTTGTTGATTTTTTTAATTAAGTTTTGAAGTCAAACCAATTATAAATTTGACATAGGCGTATTTCGTAAAACAAAACTTTTTCTATATGTATCAAAATTCATTTTTTTTGTTGAAACAAGGACATCAATACCTAGGGCATAGATATTTTTCAAAAATTTTTTCACTAATTTACTAATTTTCCATGTGTGTAGAATAGAGAACTTGATGTTCGGTGAAAAACCTACATTCACAAGAAATAATAAATAAATATAATAATCAAATTAAATATATTTAAAATTATACTTTTTGGGAAGCTTATAATAAGGACTCGGGTATGTGCAGGATCATAATGGGCCAAACTATACCTCTAAGTGGCAATGAAAATGCAAAAAATCAGACTTTATCAAGTTCATGTGAAAACTTGAATGGATTATCTACACAATTTGTAAAAATTGTAAGAACGAAATTTGTAGAGAATTGAATCTAGTTTATAGGCTACTATTTAAAAAAAAACTAAATTTACTTAGTGAAAATTGAATATTTCAATGAACAACTATTAAATTTTTCAAAAAAAATAAAAAGTGGGTGTCTGTCCAGCCAACCTAACTATGAGTAAAATTTTTTTTTTTTTGAAACTTTCAAAATAAGTAGAGGACTCATGTCTGGATGTGACGCATATTTATTTGAATTTTTTTTCCAATAAAATAATTAGTTATGATTTTTTTACTGTGACTTTTTTTAAAAAATAAAAAGTAATTTTCCAGCCAACCTAACTCGATAAAAAGAATCAAAATTCAATTTATTTTTTTTAACCTATAGCCAGAAAAGCATAGAGTGTGACGCAGGTTTTGGATTTCAAAAAGGTGAAATGGTTTGAAAGTTATGGATGTTTTTCAATCAGTGTGTCCAACAGGATTTCAGAGACACAGTATATAGAAAATTATTAATAATTATTTAATAAAATGATAACCAAACAAATCTTATGTTTTTAGAAAGCTAACAATTTTTTCTATAAAGCCTTTTCATTTTATCAATTTTGCATTAAAAAAAAGTCGTCAGCACGAAGGGTGAAGTTCGAAGAAGAGACTGAAACATGAAAACACGTTAGAATCCATGAAAAGTCAACAACCAAAATGAATATTCATTTTGCTTCAGTAAAAGCAACTCAAAACGGATATCCATTTCCTTGATCTATGAAAAATTTTGTACCATTGGTTTTGGATGAAGAGAAGCAACATATTTGAAACATCGAGGCAATAATACAAGAAGTTAAAGTTAGTTGGTCATTTATAGGTGTATCTATTGTTTCATATCACATTACACATAGAATTCTAATTAACACTCTAGTTTCCTCATTTGGCGGAACATTTTTTTATCCGTTTCTAATGGAAATATTTAGTTAAAAATTGGTGGATCCTTGTGAAAAGCATGGGCTCTTATCAAGCACGCATAACCAGGAAGGTTGATATCTATTTTTCTTACATGTTTGTTGATCACATCTTATGAAACGGATGTTGCTTGGTGATAGTTCTAGGCTTAGTGAACAATATTCTCAAGCTTATTGCAATTTTTACACTTGTGACCAAATTTGGTACCAAACCCTTTCACCTTTTCAATTAATCCTAATAGTGTCATCTCACTCCATGCAAATCAAACCAACATTAGGACCATGTGAATGAGATTAAGGATAGCCTTGAAATATGAATCTTTGTACTATTGACTATCCTTTTAGCATGACAATCCTTTAGGATCATTGTACCCAAGTGCAACAATCCTTCAATCTTCTTTTATTTATATTTCTTTCCTCTTCATACACAAGATTCTCGTGCCTTGTAGTCATGACAATCCACAAATCACCTAACTGTCCTTAGTGAGACTATATCTTATTTTGACAGTGATAGTCATCGTCCATTCACAACTCTCCTCTTTAACATAGATACCCTTTGCACATGTTTTGACTTCATGATTTTCCTTTTGTATGTTGTATTATGGTATGAAAATACTATGGGCCCTTCTTCATCCTCTTGTATAATGAAATTGAAGGTCGACACTTACGGTTACTCTTCTTTATTACTTGGTGATAATGAATCCCTAAGCTCATTTTTTATTGTCTTGAAGCCAAATTTACCATTGTTGAGATAGTCAGAGTTGATTCTTGATCATGAATATTGCAAATTACTTCAAATATCCATGGACAATTTCAATTGTGTTTCTTAAGACACCCATGCCTTGACTATCCCTTGATGTTGGTCATGATTGTGCTTGGATGGCACAATAGTTCATAGTTAGATTTTTGCCACTAAAGTTTTCCTTTGACAAAGTCGTATTTGTAGTCCACCTTTTGATGATGTTCAAACAATATAAATACTTATTCTTAACATAAGCAATACATTTCTCACAAATACCAATGCATTCTACTCATAAGGTTCATGGCACCATGCCTAAAGGTATGATAGTCAGTAGTGTACTATTATGGTAGTCTATGGTTGGTTTGACAATCTATAATAGTGATAGCATTCATGCCTAACAATCCTTATCATTATTGTCATAATATATTTTACATTTGAGGCCTTGTCTACAACATACAAAGTTTACCTTTCTCACCCATACCTTCAGTATATAAAGGACATTGATAGGGAATTTTTAATTTCCACTCAGTCAGTGCAATCTAGGAGAGGATATATTGTCTAAAGTTGTAATCTATTTCCATTTACACTTGTCATAATTACAAATGCTTAGTGTTTATTCTCAACCCCAGTATATGAATAAAATGTGACCTATTGTTCTAATAGGCCTATAGGGACAAAGAGGTGATAAAGCCTTTAATTTTAAACATGACATGGTTTTGATAACTTCCCATATTGGTAAGGTCCTAGATGACAATCCTTTGATGCACCTAATTGTAATAGGTGTTATGATAGTCCTTGGTATCTTTTCATTTCTTTCTTGAATGGCCTGCAAATAAGACATAAGACCTATTAGATCCTTCATAAATAAGAATTCTCATACATTTCATTTAAACTTAAACTCCCTAAACATCCATCAATCCATCCATTAATATCAAAATGCCATGAATATCCTATGATCAACCATTCTAACTCCTAGGATAGTCATATATTACAATTTTGCTTCTCTATACTAAAATAGCCCAAGGAATATCTACCCTTGAATTTGTATTTTAACAATCCAATGTCTTTACGAATAACATTGAGCCTTCTTTTGGGACAACATTTTTGCCTTTAGAAGCTCCTCATTTGATGATAACCTAAAATAGAATAAGTGGATAGTCATAACATTTTAGCATAATGGGAAAACCCTAAAGTGTGATAAAGTCTATACATTATCTATTCCCATCCATGTCACGAAGCAACTATTCAAATGCTAGGACAACATGATTTAAACAATCATAAGGGCCAACAATCCACTCCAAATGCATGGGAAAAGGACAACTCTTGGATCCCATATTAAGTCAATACAAAAATTGAAAGCCTCAAACTCATACACTTCAGAAAAATATACCTAATTATAAATTTGATATGCATGAATAAGGAAGTCCTCATGCAATACAAACTAAAATGTGTCATATTTAGACATGTCATCAAGTTGAACTACATCATGTTGAGACTCATGTTTACTTAAGCATTACAAGTCACTTGCCTCTTTGCATTCTTCAAAGTTCCAAACAAAGGACTCAACTTTAGGTGTAGCAGAGTCCTCATCAATGACTGATTTACATGGCCTTCAACAAACTAAAATTATATATTATCTTTATGCTTATATGGAGGCTATATCATCTTTACAATTGTATGTCCAGGCTCTTTAGGAGTCTTCACAAATGTGTCCAAAGTAAGATTACTCAAATCAAATAATGGCTTATATCCAGAGCTTTATTAAGTTGATACCTAGGTGGATTAGTGTGTAAACATTCAAATTAGATGGTAATTCACAAGTTTATAGAATAATAAAATGAATCCCTAGTCTAGAACCCAAATGTACATAATAAAACAGATATTTGTTTTGTAGTAGCGATATGGATGTTGCAGAGTGTCTGTTGGCAAAGAATTGGGATTTACTTAAATTTGCTTGTTCATGCTTCTCACAGGACGTCACCTCCCCTACCCATCTAGCTCTACAGAAGAAGAGAGACAACAAATGATCAAGAGGGATCACCAATTAGCGGTAAGTGATTGATTACTTATGTCATGTTATATATTTTGAATATTAAATTCTATATTAATTTGCATGTTGTTTGATTGTATTAATAGGTGGAAATTCAAAAATCTCTATCGAGGAGGTCTAGTCGATGAGCGATAGAGGATGAGTCATTGATTGGTTCACCATCTTCATGGCCTAGCAAGAGCCATAGATTATTTGATAGAAATCCATAGGAGATTTGATTTTGGGACATTTTGTTACATATGCCTATTTGGCTTTGTAAACATACTTTTGTATGCTATCGATGTATATCGTTGTATATACCCATATGGTTTTATTTGTACATGCCTATATGGCTTGATATATACACTATACATTATTTTCATGACATTATGCATATATGTATATATAAGATCCTAATTTGGCACAAGTAGGGAGAATGCTTGCAAAGGTTATGGAATTTGGTTTTAAACGTTCCAATTGTATTTGCTTCAAAGTTTCTAAAGCCTTTTCAAAAAATCCATTTTGTGCATATCTTGCAATCATTGCATTCCATGAGATAGCATCTCTTTGAGGTGTCATGCCAAACTGTTCACATGCCTTGTCTATGCTTCCACACTTTGGATTTACACCCGCCAATTGCATTTTCTTAACATTTCCTTTCAATCCTTATCAAAAATTCTGTTTTGTGCACATATTGCAATCATTGCATTCCTTCATTTACAAGACATGATTAAATAAGAAGATGCATATTTACAACACTTAAGAATATGTAGTAGTGTTGCTCATGTCACCAATACTATGTTTACATCTTCACATACATGGCTTACAACATGTGACAATATGAAGTGATGAAGAAACTTGTTATTTTGATGTATTTCAACTCCAAACTTGCGCCTAGAAGTGAAGGCGCTAATCCTTGATCAAACTAACCTAAAAGTGCGCATTGGTACTTAGGGATCTAGATTATGTTTGATCAACCTAAAATGTGTGCCTAAGGCTAGATATTGAATTGGAAGGATAAAATGCATCATCAAAGGAGTTTATAGTTATTGAAGGCATCAAATGATGACTTGGGCGCACATCTAGCTCTCTACACCATCAAATGTGCACCTATATTAGTGAGGCACCACTTCATATCTCTATGACTTTGGATATGCACCTTGATAATGAATTGATCTTGCAAGTTGAGGTTGTCTCCACAAGTTGAAAGAATGTCCAAAGAATACAAGGCGCTAATTAATGAACAAACAACCTAGAATGAGTGCCTTACTATTTGAGGTGCTAGTTCATGCTTCTAGAACACCAAAAGTGCACCTAGATGTTGAGGTGCTAGCTCTTGCTCATGCAACCTTGAAAGTGCGCTTTGACAAGGAGGTTAAAATGTATTATCAAAGGATTAAGTTGAATCAAGGAATCATCATTGAAGACAAGTAAAACATGATTGTGAATGAGTCACACTTTTTATCATCTCCAACCTCACAATTGCATCTTCCCTTGGAAGCTCATATTGTTCCTAAAGGAATGGTACTGAGATATCATCCATGTCAATGATTGAGAATGTGTCAACTAGAACAATATTTTTTGTTTTGCTCATCGTGGGGTTGAACGAATTGCGCCAATGCATCGGGGTGGGTGGGTAAATGCCAGTGGAGGTCTCTTTTTATGTGCCAAGCATCCCAATCGTTTTGGGCAAGAGGCTACCGGTAAAGTCCCTTAAGATCCCTGAGACCAAAAATGCACCAAACTTTGATGGAGCAGTTCTCAGAATTCGTGATAGCTGGGAGTGTTGTGTTTGAACCTACAGGTCTACGTGGGGTCTGTTGACAATAACCTCTCTCATTTTTGGTCAACTCCATTCTGTTTGACCGTGCCGAAATCAAATGCATTGTTGCAAAATGCTTCAATTTGATGCAATGGAAAGGTGCTAGGTGTGACATTTTTCATTCCATAGCTCGTGGGGTCGAATGGACTGCGCCAACGCATCAGGGTGGGCAGGTAAATACCATTGGAGGTCTCGTTTCATGCACCAAGCATCCCAGTCGTTCCGAGCAAGAGGCTCCTGGTAAAGTCCCTTAAGATCCCTGAGACCAAAAATGTGCCAAACTTTGACGGAGCAGTTCTCAGAATTCGTGACAACTGGAAATGTTGTGTTTGGACCTACAGGTGCATGTGGGGTCCGTCGACAATAACCTCTCTCATTTTTGGTCAACTCCATTCTGTTTGACCATGCCGAAATCAAACGCATTGTTGCAAAATGCTTCAATTTGATGCAGTGGAAAGGTGCTAGGTGTGACATTTTTCATTCCATAGCTTGTGGGGTCGAATGAACTACGCCAATGCATTGAGTGGATGGGTAAATGTCAGTGGAGGTCTCATTTCGTGCGTCAAGCATCCCAGTCCTTCTGGGCAAGAGGCTACCAGCAACGTCCCTTAAGATCCCTGAGACCAAAAATGTACCAAACTTTGACGGAGCAGTTCTTAGAATTCGTGACATTTGAGAATGTTGTGTTTAGACCTATAGGTGTACGTGGGGTCCGTCGACAATAACCTCTCTCATTTTTGGTCAACTCCATTCCGTTTGACCATGCCGAAATCAAACGCATTGTTGCAAAATGCTTCAATTTGATGTAGTGGAAAGGTGCTAGGTGTGACATTTTTCATTCCATAGCTCGTGGGGTCGAACAGACTATGCCAACACGTCGAGGTGGGCGAGTAAATGCCATTGGATGTCTCGTTTCATGCACCAAGCATCCCAGTCCTTTCGGGCAAGAGGCTACTGGCAAAGTCCCTTAAGATCCATGAGACCAAAAATGTGCCAAAACTTTGACAGAGTAGTTCTCAGAATTCGTGATAGCTGGGAATGTTGTGTTTGGACCTACAAGTGCATGTGGGGTCCATTGACAATAACCTCTCTCATTTTTGGTCAACTCCATTCTGTTTGACCATGCCGAAATCAAACCCATTGTTGCAAAATGCTTCAATTTGATGCAGTGGAAAGGTGCTAGGTGTGACATTTTTCATTCCATAGCTCATGGGGTTGAACAGACTGTGCCAATGCATCAGGGTGGGTGGGTAAATGCCAATGGAGGTCTCGTTTTGTGCGCCAAGCATCCCAGTCATTCCGAGCTGTAAGCTACCGACAAAGTCAAAAGTTGCTAGGATTGAAATTTTGCATTCTACAAGTCCTGGGGCTAAACAGATTGTGCCAACACATCGGGGTGGGCGAGTAAATGCTAGGGGAGTTCAAGAAATTCATTCTGCAAATGATAGTCCCTTGGGTCGATCAGGAGTTTGAGAAAAGACTATTGGCAAAGATGCCACATCATTCACATTTTCGATTGACTATAAAATAAAATTAACATCAAGATATAAATTAATATATAATTACTCACAAAGAAATAAATGCATAAAAAAAAGTTGATGTGTACAACAAATTATACCGGTAAGTCCAAGCCAAATTGGATGGCAGACAAAGTTCCATGATGAACTTCTGTCAACTCCTCCTCTGTCATCAACTGTTATTCCACTTAGATACATTAGTACTAATAAATTTGTTTATATATTCAAATGGAATAGACCATAAAATTTAACTTTAAATTTTACCTGCATAAAAGATTGCTCATGCATTTCTCTTTCTCTATGGTTCACTGATCCAGTAGCTTCTACTCTTGTCCCTGACCCCTCAGCTTGAGTTTTGGACCCCACTGCCTCATCTCGTGAATGGAGATTGTACTCTGATGTGTTCAACGGTGGCTCACTACTCTCCATAATATGACCTAAGCATAAATGATTGCAAGAAATGCAATGATGGGGCACACATACATGTGTGGACGATGATGGTCTAGTAGAACTAGGTGATCCAATATCATCACCTTCATCATGTGCTTGTGCAAACTGAGATGTTTGTATAATCAAATGCTCAGTCAAAGAGTGTATGGCACTAAGGCCCTGTTGTGTTGCATTTGCAACAATGTCTGGGTGCTGCATTGGGGGTGGAGAAGGGATAGTAGGAGGGGGAATATAGGGACCTTGTACTTGTCTCACTGCCCTAGGTCTATCTTGAGGCATTCCCTTACCCACTCCTTGAAACTCTCTAAAATCAAAATAATTAACATCTTGACCCATGGCGAACTCTGCATAGAGTTTACAAAGGAAATACAAAGGTACATCTAAATTGTTGTTGGGTGGTTTATCAAAAACCATCCACCAACGATCCCAAAAGTTCTGACTAATGGCCTCATGATTACACCATTTGATTGAAAACTTGGGCTTACGGACATCAACATGCAATCTAGTTTTAGGATTGACAAAGCATTGGGCTAACATAGTTTTTGTAATCCCTAATTCTTTGACTTCATCATATGAGAAACTATAGCATATTTGGCCTTCTTGGCTTCTCGCCATTGCCTAAATGATTCGTGTTGGGTTGACAAGGTTTGAACATGATTAATGATTCCCTCTAAATTCGATGTCATTGTAGACAATCTAGGGTGGCGGCAATACATTTCTATGATCCTACTTATGTGATCAATATTTCTTTGAATATTCTCTTCTATTGTTGGAGGGGGAGGGTTTGGTGGTGGAGGGTTTGGGTTTTCATTTTGTACATCCATTTTACCTAATTAAAATATAAAACATACCCACTTAGCATAAAAAACCAAAAAAATTGCTTGAATATACAAAACAAACAAAAAAAATGTGAAAGATCTTACCTTTTTGGATCGGATATCCATTCTTCACCTCTGATATCCGTTCTTTAGAGATGACACTACGTTTTTGCAAGCCGCGGGTTTGCAAAAATGCAAGCCTTTTTCACTTTTTATGTTTTTCAAAACGAATATACGTTTTCTTTTTCTCAATTGTTTTCATTGTTTTTTTGTTTAGTATTTAGGCATTTTAGCTATAAAATACAATCCAAATTTTAGAAAGACAGTATCATATGAAAGGAGAGATTTTAGACAAACTATCAAAATTTATATAGGATTATGATGATATATATATTTGATTTTTATATGATTTACTTATACTAAGCTATCTCATAGTATTTCAAAGGCACTTTTGAATAGATAAACCATAAACCCTAAATAATTCCCCTAAGCCCTAAACCCTAACCCCTAAACCATAAACCCTAAATAATTCCCCAAATCCTAAACCCTAACCCCTAAACCATAAACCCTAAACCTGAGAAAGGGAATCCTAGTTTTCTTGTTTCCATTTCCTTCGTCGATAAGGGAGAGGGAAAGATAGAGGGGAGAGATAGGATATATAGAAATGATAGGGGGAGAGAGGCAAGAGGTAGAGAGATTGGGAGAGATGGCTAGGTATAGAGAGATAGAGACCTGAGATAGATAGGAAGAGATAGAGGAGATGAAGGGGAGAGATAGGGAGATTGAGAGTTAGAGAGATGTCCAGAGAGATAGGGAGATAGAGGAATGATAGGGGAGAGAGAGGCAAGAGATAGGGAGAGATAGATATAGGTAGAGAGAGAGAGAGGAGATAGATTGGGAGAGATAGAGACAAAGGGAGAGATAGGGAGATAGAAAGTGAGTGAGATGTCTAGAGAGATAGGGATAGAGATTGAGACCTGTGGAGGGATGATAGAGAGAGGGAGATAAGGGAGAGATAGGGAGATAGAGGTGGAGGGATATTAATTTTAATGACCTCCACATTTTCCATAAATTCTTCTCCACTAAACCCTAGATCATCACCCAAATCCTTACTTTCCTAATAAAAGCCCTTCCCCAAACATCATTTGATCATGTGACTCCTTCCATCACTAGACAGGTGCCTAGGTACTTTCCATTATTCATCTAATACTGTAATCCCAATGCCATAGCTCACATTCCCACACCTACATTCATAGACTCCATTCCCCCTATTAACACCATCGTTGATAATCATTATATAAGGACACTCCCTTGAATAATAATTAAACCATGGATTATCCCGTATCCCCATCTTACACTTTCCTCACCTTTGAACCCTTAGAAGATGACATTTAGCTATCCCCACCATTACCAATCACACTTTCTAGCAATCCCACATAAGACACCTTACCCATCACTTCACCTAGGTCATCACCAATTAAATCACCTCATTGCTCCATTCAACCATACCCATACCACCCATTTCTCACTCTACAACCTGTATTAACGCATGATTAAACCTAACCCCTAACCCCTAAACCCTATTTCCTAACCCCTAAACCCTAAACTTGAGAAAACATAAACCCCTAAATCCTAAACACTAAACCCAAGAAACCCTAAACCTCTATCTCTCTATCTCCCTATCTCCCCATCACTATCATTCCTCTACCTCTTAATCTCTCTCCCTATGCTTTGGCCATGTCCCTCACTCTATATCTCCCTATTGGTCTTCTCTCTCTAAACACTAAACCCTAAACCTCTAAACCTTAACCCCTAAACCATAAACCCTAAACCCTAAATAATGCCCCTAAACCTTAACCCCTAACCCCTAAACCCTAAACCCTAAACCCTAAACGCGAGCAACCCTAAACCCTATCTCCTATCTCTCCCTTATCTCCCTATCTCTATCATCCCTCTACCTTTCAATCCTTCTCCCTATTTCTCTGGACATCTTGCTCACTCTCTATCTCCCTATCTCTCCTCTTTGTCACCGCTATCTCTCCCTATCTGTCTCCTCTCTCTTTCTATCTAGCTATCTCCAAAACTGAGAAACCCTAAACCTAGGTACACCCTAAATCCAATCAACTATAAACCTATATCTCCCTATCTCTCCCCTATCTCCCTATCTCTATCATCCCTCTACCTCTCTTGATCTCTCTCCCTATGTCCCTAGCCATGTGACTCACTCTCTATCTCCTTATCTCTCTCCTCGATCTCCTCTCTCTATCTCCCTATCATTCCTCTCTCTCTATAAACCCTAAATCCAAAACCCTAAACCTCTAAACCTAACCCCTAACCCCTAAACAATTTAAATCCTAAACCCTAAATAATGTCCCTAAACCCTAACCCCTAAACCCTAAACCCTAAACCCCAAACCCCTAAACCCTAAACCCAAGTAACCCTAAACCACTATCTCCCTATCTCCCTACCACCTTTGTCCCTCTACCTCTCAATCTCTCTCCTTATGTCTCTGGCCATGTCCCTCATTCTTTATCTCCCTATCTCTCCCCTCAAACTCCTCTATACCTCCCTATCATTCCTCTCTCTCTATAAACCCTAAATCTAAAACCCTAAACCTCTAAACCTAACCCCTAACCCCTAAACAATAAATCCTAAACCCTAAATTATAATGCCCCTAAACCCTAACCCCTAACTCGTAAACTTGAGAAACCCTAAACCCCAAACCCCTAAACCCTAAACCCAAGTAACCATAAACCACTATCTCCCTATCTCTCCCCTATCTCCCTATCACCTTTGTCCCTCTACCTCTCAATCTCTCTCGCTATGTCTCTTGCCATGTCCCTCGCTCTTTATCTCCCTATCTCTCCCCTCGGACTCCTCTATATCTCCCTATTGGTCCTTATCTCTCTCTAAACCCTAAACCCTAAACCTCTAAACCTTAACCCCTAATCCCAAAACCATAAACCCTAAACCCTAAATAATGCCCCTAAACCCAAGCAACCCTAAACCTCTATATCCCTATCTCTATCATCCCTCTCCCTCTCAATCTCTCTCTCTCTCTATCTCTGGACATGTCTCTCACTCTCTATCTCCCTATCTCTCCCCTCTGTCTCCTCTATCTCTCCCAAACTCTATCAGTCCCCTCTATCTATCTCTCTTTAAACTGTAAACCCTAAACCCCTAAACCCAAGAAACCCTAAACCTCTAAACCCTAAATAATTCCCCTAACCAACCTCTAAACCACTTCTCTATATAGGTGCAACTAATACCACTTTTTCATTGTTTTCCACATTTACTTATATTCTTTTCCATTTTCCAAGTCCTACATGTGTCCAAGTTGTATTGTTTGTCAAGTTTTTAGTCTAATTGTTATTCCCAGCTCTCATGGTTATTAAAATGTTAGTATAGTTAGATTTATCCTTTGGTAACATTAAGTTACACATTGTTGCACAAACAGCCACACTGAAACATAACCTTACCTAATTAAGGTTAACCTTTAAGGTTCTTTCATAAATGGCAAGCTTAACAGATCCAACTAGTTCAATGTTCTTATAGTCCATGCTTACCCTTCCAAGAGAGTTCATGCCATGTTAACTTTGCATTATGTCCTAACATATCACATGAAGGACATCATCATCACAAGGAATAACAATGTCATGAAGGATTAACGAAGGTGTAGCTTCACCACATAAAGTATCATTCATAATTTTATCACCAGAGGGTAAGGGTATATCAGGTGTATCCTTCTCAAACCATGTATCATGAATCAAATCATATGAAGGATTGGGTAAAGCAATTTAGGGCATGAAATCCAAAACACCCCGAAACACATCCCCTGCTGCCCCACCATTCCTATGCCCAAAATATTGGAACATAGTCTAAAAGTGATTATTTCACCTGATGAACAAAACTGAATATTTTATTATTGATTATTTGAGTAATTCATTAGTGATGATTCTTAGTGTTTAACAAATCCTTATGGATCAATGTGTAAAGAAGCTACCAATGTTAATTTGCCCTCCTCCTTCACTAGAAATGGTCTTTAAGGAGGTTCATATATTGATGGGAGATCCAAGATTTAAGAGGTATATTTTCAAAAAGAGTAAAAAGCCTTTTTCCCAAATTTTTTTAGAAAACAGATATCCATTTTGTATTTCTAGAAACGGATATCCGTTTCAAAGTCAAACTTTGCCAAGTTGCGAATTTGGCTAAGTAAAAACGTGATTTTTTTCCTAATGCCACTATTTGGCCCACGATGATCCTGCACATACCCACTCCATACTTACAAAACATAAATTTTAAATGAATTCATTTGATCCCCCAAAAGGTAAATCAAAAGTGATTTTTTATCAGTATTTTGATAGGTGTAGAGGAGACTCCATTATAGGTATGGTTTAAAACTAGCAGGGTTCTATCCAAGGGGGTTTGAATCTAAGGATGTTTGATCAAAACCTCTTCAATTAAAATCCTTTAAATTGAACCTTTCAAGACTTAAATCATTATATTTTCTAAAAATATGTGATTTCAACAAAAATCAGGATGTCCCAGAAAGTGTAACCCATTATTGTGGCAGCACCCGCCATCTACTCCCCTATACAACCTGCTAGAATGACCTACACAATTCACATTACTTCACTTAAGCCAACAACAATAAACATAGAATAAGCCTCAAAATACAGAAGTTTCCAATGAGTAAAGATTTCAAATAAGATCAATAAATAAAACTTCTTATAAAAACAAATTCATTAACAGAAAAATAATTGTTCAAATCAAAACCAAAATCCTTAAGAGAATAGTCCTCGAGGCAAAGTGACAATAAACAACCAAATATCTTAAGAAATCTTCAAACTGCTGGCTCACTGAAAAAAATAAAATAATAAAATTTTCAAATATTCTCTCAAAACTTATCATCACAATCACCACATGGCTTCAAACGAGCCACCTAAGGGGAGGAGGGGAATGTGGTGGTCTCAAACCACATGGAGCTCCAACATATACCACATAAAGAGTTAATCATGAAACTTATGTGGTTATAAGCATTCAACAATTATTAAAGATCAAAGTTTAGAAAACTCCTTTTTTTTACAATTGTAACTCCCTTAACACAACAGTAGCTCCCATCACACACCATAACTCCCATAATGCAACAATAACTCCCATAAAGTAATGACTCCCAACATCATTATCCACAACACCAATATCAACACCATGAATATCCCCAAAAGGGGCATAATACAACAATAGCTCCCATAGAACACATGTAGCTCCCACAACACACAACCCCTAAAACACCACATAACTCCCTTTATATTATTGCAACTTACACAATTTCTCTCATAAACAATTATCTAAACAAGATTTGTTTCAAAAGCATTAGCAATATCTAACAGTACGAATCTTTTTCAGAATTATTTTCTACAACATATGATATACAGATAAAATATTTTCTTGCTCATTAACAATATACAGTATAAATCATTTTATTTCACAACCTTTCAGTAAGAAAATAAGAGAAAGAGATCCTCCCATGAGGTTTAAGATTTATGTAACTTCCTTACATATACTCCCATATCATATCAAAAAACTTCCTTAAAAACAAAAGTAATTCATAACTCCCAAAATTCACAATATCAACCCCCATTTCTCCCACACCCATTCACCTATATTACCATCATCATTATTCACAATATTATCATTGAGATATATTCAAGTACCCAAAGAGACAATCACAATTCATTTCCTCAATCAAATTATTACCCATTTATACAATAGATCTTTCATTAATGATCATATCATAACAGGAATAATATCAGTTATCATACCTTGACTGTTCATGCTTGGATTAGCTCATTAGCCTTTTGGCCTTCCACTTTTCCAACTCAAACAATCCAGTAAACTCACAGCAACCACAACTCCAGAAAGATTTAGTTACAGAAAAATGACAACTCTTTCTTCTACGAAAAATGACTCACTTTTCCCTTTTTATTAAAACTCTTCGCATTTCTTCTTATAAAACAAATAGTTGAGCTACTCAGGATCCTACAATACATCTTAATAAAACATTAGTTCTTTTGAAATATCTTATAGTCGAAGCCATCTTAATCATTTCATTAATCTACAATCATATTCTTTTTACTAAATTCAAACATAAATCATCCATGTTTCACACCAGTAAAATAGGTTTGATATTACTAATAATTTTACCCCAAAGCTCCCAAGTATTGCAACCTGGTGCTCTGATACCTATGTAATGCCTACTCAAGGAAATGACAAATATTATTAAATTCATAAAAAATAATGGAAATATAATAAGATTACAAGAGAGAATTTTTAAATATTCTAACTTATAAACGTAAGTTTTATTCAATTTCATTGTAACTATAAATATAAGATATAACATCTTTTATATAATTCTACACATTCACAAAGAAAGTCATATGAACATCTTTTCACAAGGTGGAAGTTCTTCCTAAGCTCCACTATCTTGCTCGGTCCATAGACACGTAACTGCACAACTAAATGCAAATATTAGTTCCACAAGTCCATCAAAAACATATCAGATAATAATATACTAGCCTAAGGCCCTAATGGGCCAACCTAATGTCTCGGGGGCTCATGATGGCCTTTCCTACGTATGCATAGCATAGAGACTTCGTAGTTCGATACTTGAACTCGCAACTACATGATAGAATCAAACAATTATTCATAACTTCTAGAAAATTTATACATATGACATCAACACCTTCTCAAACTAGTTACACATTCGCATTTTGAACCAAACATGAGGACAATTAAAGTTTGAGGTTTAGCCGTTTCATAAGATCTTCTAAACATAATATTTTTTTCTTCAAGTTTAATGGAAGCACGAATATGATCTGATTAATTACTAAGAGTTCAATATAAATTACAAAAGACCCTCCAAAATCAGTAGCTGACATGAGATATATGGACATTTCTAAGCTCTAATTCATGCTAATGTTTATTTGTTACTAGCAGAAAAGACATTGTGCAAGTACAAGTACATGTAAATATAATTAATTATACTTGTAACTAAAATCAATAGTCATCTAAGCAAGCAACTGATCACAGAAGATACGACATTTTTATATTTTAATCTGCATGTGAAATTTCAAATGAACAAATGGGCAATAATAAATCAATAATATAAAAGGAATTAAATTACACTAGGGAGTAACAAATAAAAGACCAATAGCTGTATAGTTGTTATGATTAATGAATCATCAGATTAGGTCTTGAAGGTGCTAGAAAAAGACTCACCTACTCAAACAACTATGTTTCATTGAGATTATGAACCTATGGAAATTGCACATGCAAAAATAGAATGACACAGCAGGGAATTATACTAAAAGAATTTACTTGTTGATACTATTAACTGTAAAAGTAGCATATAAGACAAAAACAAGCTTTAACATATCACAAAGATTAACTGTCTATTTCAATCCATGTAAGTGAATCCAAACCCAACAGATATCTATCACTATCAACTAACACTACCATAGACCTTTGAAGGAAATAACAGAAATTCTAAAGCACATAAAATAATATAGCAAGGAAAATGACATAAAGGCATTAGCAAGGTCAGAAATATCACAAGAAATCACCATATGTGGAAATCAAATTACAATGAATCTAAACTCGGTAGGTGTTGATTACAATCAATTAGTCGCTGCCTTAGGTATTAAACAACAATACAAAATTTTCAAAGCATCACAACTGCACCTAGGATCTACAATGTGCAGTTAGGTTAAAATATTGTGTGCAATGCTTGAACCTCCAATATATTGACAACATAGAAAAGTTAAACTTAAATAACCCCTAAGAACCACTACCATCTTAATTTAAATATTCTCCATGATCATTGATCTAAATTAAGAAACCAAATCACCTACAAATTGACCTTACTGAGAGTAAACTGGGAAGAAAAGAAATAAGATCCCTTAATTAAGACTTGAATGTAGAGAAGGGATAGATTGGAAATGATTACAAGAACTCCTTTAGGCACTCTTATCATAGTGTTGTCACTAAAAGACTCTTTTAATATATTATAGCACAACTAAATTTCATTACTATCGACCTATGACAGTTTACTATATGCATCTAGAGGCATCTTTTTTGGCATGCTCTATCTCGACATGCAGTTGCAACACAGAGGAATCCCATACTTTAGAACTACATGTAGTCTTGTAGCTACTCGATCACTCCTTCCTCTTCAAATATAATAATATAAATTACCATTCTTTGTAACATAAGAGGATAATGTAGGCATTAAGTATTGGGTATGTGCAGGATCATGATGGGCCAAACTCTACCTCTAAATGGTAATGAAAATACAAAAAATCAGACTTAATCAAGTTCATGTGAAAATTTGAATGGATTATCTACACAATTTGAAAAAGATGTAAGAATGAAATTTGTAGAGAATTGAATCTAGTTTATGGGCTACTATATTTTTAAAAAAAACTAAATTTACTTAGTGAAAAATGAATATTTCAATGAACATCTATTAAAATTTTCATAAAAAAATATAAAGTGGGTTTCATTCCAACCAACCTAACTACGAGCAAAAAAAATATTTTTTTTGAAACTTTCAAAATAAGTAGAGGACTCATGCCCAGATGTGACGCATATTTTTTTGAAATTTTTTTCCAATAAAATAATTAGTTATGATTTGTTTACTGTGACTTTTTTTAAAAACTAAAAAGTAATTTTCCGGCCAACCTAACTCAACAAAAAAAGTTAGAACTCAAATTTTGTTAACCTATAGACATAAAAGCATAGAGTGTGACGCAACTTTTGGATCTCAAAAAGGTGAAATAGTTTGAAAGTTATGGATGTTTTTCAATCACTGTGTCCATCAGGATTTCAGACACACACTATATAGAAAATTATTAATAATTATTTAATAAAATGATAACCAAACAAGTCTTATATTTTTAGAAAGCTGACAATTTCTTCTATAAACCCTTTTCGTTTTATCAAATTTGCATAAAAAAAAGTCGTCAGCATGAAGGGTGAAGTTCGAAGAAGAGAGTGAAATATGTAAAAATGTTAGAATTGAGGGAAAGTCAACTATGACAGTCCCAAGACTACATACAAGGCAAAAGCGAAGCAAAACAGATATCCGTTATTAATGGATATCCATTTTGCTTTGGTAAAATACCATTTTTCTTTTTTATGTTTTACAAAATGGATATCCGTTTTAGGTTGCCCAAAACAGATGTCTGTTTTGCAAAATGGATATCCATTTTTCTTTACCCTATACATCTCTCTCTCTCTCTCAAAAGGTGGTCTATTGATATCCCGCAATGGTCATAAGAATTCATCTTTAGCTTTGTGTAAAATACTAAAAAGGTGGTCTATCGATATCCCGCCATATTCTTATAACCATTGCATCTAATTTCATCTATGATCGAAAAGGCTTGTCTATTTTCTACGTTTTGTAAAGAGCATTGATAACAACATTGTAATGTCCATTTTTAGATCCATTTTCTGCATTTCCTATAATCATGGTAGTCTATGAAATCACATTTTTTTTGTGGTATTCTATCAAATAGTTAGCAATGCCTTATCTATGTTTCCATAGTTTTTCTAAATATTTACTAGAAAGTTACCAAATATAATATTTGATAAGAATTCCCCTATCATTATTCTTTTGATGGGTGCCCATGTACCATTCCTTTGGTGTAAGTAAATAAGATAGTAGAAAAGATCATGGAGTTTGGCTATATACAAGTCGACTACATTTGTTTGAAGGTTTTTAAACTTTTTTCAACAAATTTCATTATGTTATGCATTGTAATGTTGGCACTTTGTAATTTAATTTTTGAAATGTATGTAAACATAAGAAAAGTCTACACATAATAGTTGGTCTTTTGGTAAATGAATGTTGTGGAACTTTATGAGGCATGGGGATGTTGAACTTCACTGCAATTTACAAGTTTGTGGATGAGTGCATTAGGATTTTGCATTGCTGATACATAATTATTTTCAAAACCTTTATTTATATACTTCCAAGATTTTCGGAAGTGGAGCCTTGTTTTCCATCTACAACTTTGCAAAGTTCCATTTTTCCAACAAATAGATTAACATTACTTTTAATCATGTAAGACTTTGGGAATGTTAAGATAAAATTAAGTTGGCAAAAGTGCACCTTGATTCTACACTTCTACTTTTTCAGATCTCTCTCTCTCTCTCTCTCTGTCTCTGTCTCTGTCTCTGTCTCTCTCTCTCTCTCTCTCTCTCTCTCTCTCTCTCTCTCTCTCTCTCTCTCTCTCTCTCTCTCTCTCTCTCTCTCTCTCTCTCTCTCTCTCTCTCTCTCTCTCTCTCTCTCTCTCTCTCTCTCTCTCTCTCTCTCTCTCTCTCTCTCTCTCTCTCTCTCTCTCTCTCTTGTGCACGTGCGCTTTGACCGATCTACCTCCTAGTTAAATGCTTTTCCTAGCTTTCCTAGTTTTCCTCTTCCTTTCCAATTTCCCTAGGAGAGAGATAGAGAGAGAGAGTCCTAGTTTTCTTGTTTTCATTTCCTTCGTCAATAAGGGAGAGGGAGAGATAGAGGGGAGAGATAGGGAGATAGAGGAATGATAGGGGAGAGAGAGGCAAGAGAGAGAGAGAGGAGACAGATATGGAGAGATAGAGGAGACAGAGGGGAGAGATAGGGAGATAGAGAGTGAGCAAGATGTCCAGAGAGATAGGGAGAAGGATTGAGAGGTAGAGGGATGATAGAGATAGGGAGATAAGGGAGAGAGGGAGATAGAGGTTTAGGGTTTAGGGGCATTATTTACGGTTTTGGGGTTTTGGGGGAGAGAGAGAGAGAGAGGAGAGAGAGAGAGAGAGAGAGAGAGAGAGAGAGAGAGAGAGAGAGAGAGAGAGAGAGAGAGAGAGAGAGATCGTTTCTTGGGGTTAGTGGTCAGGGTTTAGGGGTGTTGTTTAGGGTTTATGAGTTTAGCATTGCTCAAGTTTAGGGTTTAGGGGTTTAGGGTTTAAAGAGAGATAGAGAGAGGGGATTGATAGAGATTGGGATAGATAGAGGAGACAAAGGGGAGAGATAGGGAGATAGAGAGTGAGAGACATTTCCAGAGACATAGAGAGAGAGAGAGAGAGATTCAGAGGTAGAGGGATGATAGAGATAGGGAGATAGGGAGAGATAGGGAGATAGAGGATTAGGGTTGCTTGGGTTTAGGGTTTATGGTTTTGGGGTTAGGGGTTAAGGTTTAGGGTTTAGGGTTTAGAGAGATAGAGGACCAATAGGGAGATATAGAGGAGACCGAGGGGAGAGATAGGGATATAGAGAGTGAGGGACATGGCCAGAGAAATAGTGAGAGAGATTGAGAGGTAGAGGGACAAAGGTGATAGGGAGATAGGGGAGAGATAGGGAGATAGAGGTTTAAGGTTACTTGGGTGTACAGGTTTGGGGTTTAGGGTTTAGGGGTTTAGGGTTTCTCGGGTTTAGGGGTTAGGGGTTTGGCTTTAGGGGCATTATTTAGGGTTTATGGTTTATTGTTTAGGGGTTAGGGGTTTAGGTTTAGAGATTTAGCATTAATAGAGAGAGAGAGAGAGAGGAATGATAGGGAGATATAGAGGAGACTGAAGAGAGAGACAGGGAGAGAGAGTGAGGCACATGGCCAGGGACATATGGAGAGATATTGAGAGGTAGAGGGATGATAGAGATGGAGAGATAGGGAGATGGAGATTTAGCATTTCTTGGATATAGGCTTTAGGGGTTTAGGGTTGCTCAGGTTTGTAGAGAGAGAGTGCGCGAGATGTCCAGAGAGATAGGGAGAAGGATTGAGAGGTAGAGGGATGATAGAGATAGGGATAGATAGATAGAGGTTTAGGGTCTCCTCTGTCTCTCTCTCTCTCTCTCTCTCTCTCTCTCTCTCTCTCTCTCCATTTCCATGCACATACCCATTAGGTAGGCTATTTTTCATATAGTGGTCATATCCTTTAGATCCAATCACCTCCAAACTTCACAAATAGATATAGAGCATAATCATAAGCATCATTCATAAAGACCACTTCTTTACATGGTGCAACTAATACCACTTTTTTATTGTTTTCCACATTTAATACTTATTCTTTTCCATTTCCCAATCCCTACATGTGTCCAATTTGTATTGTTTGTCAAGTTTTTAGTCTAATTGTTAGTCCTAGCTCTCATGGATATTAAAATGTTAGTATAGTTAGATTTATCCTTAGGTAACATTAATTTACACATTGTTGCACAAACAACCACATAAAAATTTTCCATGAGCCAACATAAAAAAACCCTATTTTTGTAACTGACATAAAGCTTGATAAAAGTGGCTAAGGGTTAGGGTTTTGGTTGATATTGTATTGTAGCATTTGCAATGGTATTGAGTTGCAGGGATTGTTGGTTGTAATCAGTTTGATTTATTGGATAATAATATTGGACTCTATGTTGGTGGATGTAGCCCGAGTTTGGGTGAACTACGTTAAAACTTGTCTCTCACTGTTATTATTTCTGTGTATTTTCATTCCTCTATTTAATCTTTATTTGCATTTAGTTGATATCTTCTGTTGTCTAACCCTAACACAAACACGTGGCATGCGAACTCTATTCATTAATCTTTGATCCATTGGTGCATATACCACATCATTTTAATTATCGCGTGAAAACTCATTAAACTTTGATTCAAATGTCATGTTAGGGTTTGAGTGAAACAAAAACATCTCAAAAAGTCATAGACCTAAATGGTGAATTATGCATTTCATACAAAATGAAGAAATGGGCAACTTTAATTAAATCTATAAGACTAGATCTTTTACCAATTACCTAAGGAAGTACACAAAATTCAGTTCTAATATAGTGCAAAACCTGCTATTATAGCAATAAGACATTCATGTCTTTATGGAACAACAACAGAAGGTTTCTTTTTGTAGGATCATATCATCAATTTGCATCTCAGTGCTTATACCACTCATGTTGCAATGTACCTCACAAAATCAAGAATGACTACATTGAATCCAAAACATGCTAAATGTCACAGATCAGTCACGAAGTTTAGGTATCTGAGTAAAACTTTAGTTACCTCTGGGCATCTTCATTATCTGATGTTGATATCTAGTTAATATTCTTTGCTAAAAAGGAATCCAATGTGAAACTATATCCTCAAAACTAGAGAAGGAATCCCCTCCCCTCAGACTCCTTGATCTTTTTAAAACTAAATGCATGACTCTTCATATTTCTAGTAGATCAGAATAATTTTATAATTTAATTACTAAAATTTTGAAAACTGCCAATTCTTGCAAATATCATAACATATGAACGAAATAAAGAATCTTTCTAAAACATGTAAATAGAACAACGATTTTCTTTCCTTCAATATTATATTATCTATATAATTATTTCAAATAACATAAATTAATAAATAGGTTTTTAGGTATCCTTACACATTGGGTATGGTTGTGAGTGTTTATTTGTGTTCCATTTTATGCCTCTAGGAATATCCCTCATTGGTCTACTTGAGCCCCATGTTTAGGAGAGCATTCCCACTCTCATTAGTTAGCCTTAACCATCCTCGATCTATGGATAAGCCTCTTTCTCACCTTCCTTATGACACCCCTAGCCTAGAAGGAAGAGAAAAGCTCTAGGATTTTGGACATACGGTTTTGGGACTCAATAGAATGGTGCCATTATTGGGGATGAATTGAAAGGTTGTAATATCCTAGTGCCTTCATAATAGTTAGTCTATAGTTTGTATTTTGTTTTGTGTTAAAGTTAGCAACCCATCAACTTATGCTAATATAATGGTGCCATTGTTGGGGACTATAATGTTTTGGTTCAAATCTTGAAGACCTTTGCAACACAACCATCAAAGTAGTTTGTAGCCATTGCCAAGTGCATTTTATTGTTTGTTGAAGTTGGCAGCCCATCAACTTACACCAATAGATTGGCATTGTTTCCGTGGAAGATGTCATTGCTGGGTTGAATCAAATGGAGACTCGAGATGAACCCAGATCTATTTTTGGCCTTGAAGATTAGTCACACTTTAAGGATTTCCTTTTTGGAAGAGGTGGTGACTTTGTTGTCAAAGAACAATGAAAGTTTGTTTTTGCTGCAGTGTGTTTTCTATTGGTGACTCAAAGATCCCACTTCAAAGTGTAACAATTGAATATTAAAGGTACATGGTTTTGTTCCTACTTTTGGCGATTAAGTTCCTTTCATAGTGAAGGAACATAATTTGTAATACCTCTATTTTTTCCCTACATTGTAGAATGCTTTAGTCATGGTCTCTAGGTATGAATTTGATCACTCTACGTATGCTCTTTCATATGCATCTTCCTATGTTTTAGACCCTAGAATCTACATTGGATTAGACACCTGTGACCATTATACTAATGGTTATTCTAGTCATGGCTTTGCATTATATATAAGCCAAAACTGATATGCACCCATGCAAAATCAGAATGAACTTGTTAAGTAGCAATATGAAATTGAAAAATGGAATTAGTCGATTGAGTCCATGTAGTAGTAAGAAAAAGAAATAGAAAACTATATTAGGCTTCTTGAGTTTAGGGTGCAATCTAATGTTTCCCATGATGCCCCTAAAAATCTTATTGCTTAGCCTCCTGTCATTCCCATAGATCCAATTCATAAGTAGTTAGACCTCTCTTGGGTTGATTACAAAACATAGAACATGCCAGCCAAGGTCTACAGTTAGATGCCCAAGTTTTGTAGGTACAAAATTTGGGAAGGGGACACATACGTTGATGACTTCTTTGATTTCATGGATGAGTTTTAGTTTTAGGATGAGGACATGTGGATGAGATTTTTTTAGGTCCCTGCATAGAAAGGCAAAAGAATGGATTCATATTTTTCTAAAGAAACCCTTTGCCTCATGGAATGAACTTATGGCTACATTTGAAGATGAATTTTCAAAAGGTTTAGACCCTGTTGATCTTATCATGAAACTAAAAAAAATTAGAAGACAAGAGGGAGAGTCTAGCATGGACTTTGGTCATAGGTTTTCTATTGCCCTTTCTAGGATTCCAGATGATTTTAGACCTAACAGACTTGCTTGTATTGATATATTTTTTGAATCATTTGAAGATGGATTAAGTTTTGTACAAGAAGATTTGAAAATAACAAGTATGCAACAGACATATTTGTGATTAGACTTCATGGAAAGGGTGAGGTATGATTACATTGTAGGGTTCTTATCCATAAATATAAGCATTTTTTGTAATGAATAGGTTGATATGAACATTAGTCATGTGGGTGCAACTAATCAGATGAGTACAACATCAAATTATGATGATTGTGTAATCAAAAGGGTAGAACTTGAAGATGGTGCATCATATGATAGTGATGTAGATGATCAGGACAATGTGTGCATCTACCTTTAGTTGGATGAGTCATCAAGTGAAGATGGAAAATGATGAAATGAATTATGACTTTTAGCTTGAGATTGAGGTATGTGGTTTAATGGACATTGAGGAAGAAGTATGCATGAGTCAGCAATCGAGTGAATAAGCTCTTGAGGTTGGTTATGTTAAGTGTGCATAGGTAAGTGATATTTAGAATGAGCAAGAAACTTGTTTCTTGTTTAATATGTTTCCTCCTTTATTCCATCATATGGCAATGAAGCAATCATTTTTTGTTTGCATAAGAATGATATGGATGTGCTTACATAAATAATGATAACCGATCTGAGATAGATGTTAGGGAAAGCAATGATTTTCAGTGTGAAGAATTTTTCCTTGATGAATGTGAAGATGGTGATCATGTGAATGCATATGAGAGCCTATTTCTTTGGTGCAACATTTGTTGTCTTCCCCATGCTAATTGTGATTCATGTAGATCACAAGGAAATGATAGAAAAATAAATGATGAAGAAGAGGTGTGTCACCAATCCATTTACAACAATGAATGTCATGCAGTAGGTTGCTAGAATGAGCTCCAAATTGTGGAACAATTTGAAGAACTTGAGTCTTCACTTGAGTTTTCCCATGGTGTTGAGTTTTGTGTTGATGATGGGTAAGTGCAAAAAGATGGTGGGCCAAAAAGTAGCCAAATGGTTTTTAAAAAAAAATAATGCATAACGCACTCGCGTTATGAACTACTATAAATAAATAAAAAAGCTTGTCATCTCATTTTATTTCTATTTTTCTCCTCTATCCCCGCGGCTTGCAAACCCTAGGAAGCACGCTCACGTTTTGGAAAAGACAATTCAACACCAAAATCTTGTTGATTCATCGCCAAAATGTCGCCACGACGTCGAGCATGCCAAAGGAGTGAGTTTTATTTATTTTTTTGTTTGAATTTGTTTCTAAATAGGTAGGTTTGAGTTGATTTTTGATGTATATTTTGTTAATTGCTAGGAAATGTTAATGCACCTCCTCCTCAAAATCCACAAAATCTGGAGGAGGAAATACCTACGGAACAACAACCTCCTCCGTCTATTCCTCGACATGCCCCTGGAACACAAGAAAATATAATGGGGCAAATTGAAAACAACAAAAAAGAAATTGAAGATATAATCGCAAGGTTGAAAGATCCTTCCACTTCAACCTTGCATAGGTCCACGCTTGCTGAAACTCTTGAATCTATGTTATCAAATGTAGATTCAATTAGCAAGTAAATATCTATTTAGACAGATAAAAGGAGAGTTTAGAAACTATTATGTAGACAAGTTGTCATACCAAGATGTGAAAAACTTACAAATTACAAAATTAGACTTGTGTTCGATTTTCACAAAGCCACAAACAAATCAACCTCCACCCATTACATGCAAGAGGTTCCCTATCCATTGGTGCAACAACCAAGTGATAAGGGACAATTTTGGGCAGAGGTGGTGAATGGTTTTTGACCATCCTCCATGCAATAATAATGAGGTCCCGCAATACTTTTTGAGGAAACTCTACTACGAGTTTGTCCTCAATAGAGTGCCAAACCATTTTGATATGCGGGACTTTCAGGGTAGAGGTCGGGGTTCAGCACAAGATAGACTAGGGGCATGTGTTGACCCATAGCGAGTAGTGAGACGAGTAATCAGCAGACCATCCCATGAACATGTTTCTATCCCTTCCATTGTGAAGGAGAGTGTTGAGGTCGCTACACTTTAGTCCATTAGTGCCTTGACCCAGAGCATCATAGAGCATGCCAATCCTGCAGCACATAGTGGGTTGGGAGATAGTACGAGGAATAGGGTCCCACCCCATACTTGTCAGAC
The DNA here is from genome assembly GCA_027924645.1 of Cunninghamia lanceolata. Taxonomy (NCBI): domain Eukaryota; kingdom Viridiplantae; phylum Streptophyta; class Pinopsida; order Cupressales; family Cupressaceae; genus Cunninghamia; species Cunninghamia lanceolata. The sequence goes on along the minus strand of BSBN01000523.1, from coordinate 9,789,553 downwards.
TTGCGGGTCAGTCTGCGGTTATGACCCCATGGATAGTCAAGACACAGGTGCACAGGGTACATCTGCAGCTGAGCAGATGGTGATGACAAATACCCTCCTGAGTGAGACTTTCGGCCTTGATACTCAGGTAAATATTAACAAGTTTATTGAATTTAATTTATTAAATTTCATTTTTGAAATGCAAGATTAACTAATTTAGTTTGATGATTTTAATGAAATTTCAGGGTCATAGCATTGATGCAGTTTTCAGTGGTTCTCCACCTACATATTACACTAGATCATCTACTGTCGGGGTATGTAACTAGTAAACGATTATAAATATTACATGTGAATAGCATCGTTATATGAATGGTATTCTAATATCTAATTTTGGATGTTGAATAGGTTAATATTGGAGATTTCACGGCAACACCTGCCAGCGGTGGTGGACTTCAAAGCTTCACGGAGGTAATAAAATAAATAGTTTAATGAATGAATTATACTTACTAGATTTTTGTATGTGACTTGTGTGCTTTATTGTGTGTACTTCCATGTTTAGATGAATGTGTGTGTATGTTAGGAGCCATGATTTGCATCACTATTATAGTTTTCATAATCGAATAATGTTGTTTTATTCCCAGATGATGCAGGCTGTGGAGACACCTCCAGATGTTCATGGGGCAATGAAGCATGGTGTGATCTCTGCGATTCATAGCTCCATGGCATTGACAGGGGTATGAGGCAGATTAGTAAATTTCAATTTACATTCATTGTTATAGTTGTTTATTTTTGAAAAATTAAAAGATTATTGATTTGAAGTTTAATTTCTATCTGGATGGTTTCTATAGGACATGACATCACCACGGCCTATTCTTGCTACTGAGGCAAGTGAGGAGACAGATTATATGGTAGCGGTAAGTGATTATTTTGTTAAATGTTTCTTTTTTTATAACATGTAATTTCTATATATTAATGTCTATACTTTTTATTGTAACAGCTAAAGATGCAGGAAGAACTAAATAGGAGGAGCAGCCCTCAGGTTCATAGTAGACCACCCACATGTGTGTCTCCATCCCCTAGAAGATCAAAGGCTGCCCGTGATCTATTCTCTTCACCAGCCAAAGGGGAATGACTTTTTATTGTGTTCCTTTGTTGTATGCCTATATGGCATTTGTGGACATATGTTTTGTATTGTATATAGTTGACATTGTATGCCTATATGGCATTCTTGTAAGCCTATATGGCTATTTTGTATATATGTTATACTTATATCGATAGATATTGATGTATGCCTATGTGAATATTTGGTTAATACAAATCTTTTTTATTGATGGCATCCATACTTGCATTATAAATCCATGTTTGAATAGATATTTGTAGATGGCTACTTCAAGTATTTAAAGTCCAATTGTATTACATAGGATGTTTGTTGATCCAATAAGCTAGCTATTGTTATTCAAGTATCACCTAAACCTCATTTTGGAACTAAAAGATAAAAGTTGTATTAAAAAAAAATGAATCATCATGTTGAACAGAAATTATTAATATTATTTATGAGTTTCTCAATTGAAACTATTCAAATGAGTATGTTGATCCATATTCTTTATGAGTTGGTCAATTGAAAATATTTCTTAATTTCTTATTATTATACCATATTGGGATGCAAAGAGTATGTTTGTTGTTTTGAATAAGATAGTCAAAATCATATGCTTATGAGCACTTGATGACCATTGTGATTATTAAATGTAATTCCTCTTGTATATAAGGCGAGGTTATGAGATTATATTGAGTATTACCTAATTTTAGTATGCAACATAACATTGGGGCTATAGGCTTCCATAAGTCATACTGTTGTGACCAAATCACACATCGGCCCAGTGCGAATGGAGACCCCCTTTTTTTTGAGCTCTGATGCTTTGCATGAACTTTTGATGATGTCTTTAGTTTATTGCATGATGAAGTCAGTGGTGTTTGAGTCCTATAGTCCTCTGATGACCTGATCCTGATGTTTGAGATCCTGAAAATGACTAAGTCTGGTAGCCTGATATCCTGAAACACTAAAAATTGACTAAGTCTAAAATCTAGTGGATCCTCCAAATTCTATAATCTACATGTTAAATCCAGTGGATTCAAGACCTATCTCAAACATCCTGGAAGGTATATTGAAAAATATTTAAAGTATATTCAATATACCTTATCCTCTGGGACTTACACTTCTAGGCACAAAATTGCTCTAGGGAGTTAGGCGCGCTTTCCCACCTCTGCAGACTCAAATCAATGCCTAAGATTGAGACCTCAAAGTGTGCTTAGAGAAGAAAACAAACCTTTGATCATCCCAAGTTATGGCGCATTGAATGGAATTGATACAAATGACCTTAAGCATTGAAAATTTGACAAGGAAAACACATTATGAGTTTAGGCACCCTTCATGCTTCATATCACCAATTTTGGCACCTTGGCAACATAGTAGATGAATAACACCTCAAAATGAGCGCCTGAGGGTGATGTAGTCATACAAGGGTACAAAGAAGTGTTAAAAGCCTTAAAATATCAAGGAATAATCCAAATTCAAGTAAGGCACATTTTCACACCTTGATCATCATCTAAGGTGCCTTGCAAAGGAGGTCTTGAGCAACATAAACCTTAGGTGCAATTTCTTTCTTCTACAATCAAATTTGAGCACCTAAGGAGTGGATTAGTGATGGATATCACTTTGAGTGCCTTAAAAGTGTTTGAAGGTTTGAATTGGTGAATAATAGCACCTAAAGGTCTTAGAACCAACTAGAATAAGGAATTGAAGAATGAGTTAACCACTTTGAGCGCCTTGAAGGAGAGAACTATGTATATGAAGATTGATTAAATGTTTGGAGTTTAGGTGCACTTTCCTTGTCATCTAATCACACATTGGCGCCTAGGAAGAGTTGACATGAAACAATCCTTTGAGTGGACTCCTTGATGAGATCTCTCCTATTGCTTAAACTTGTTGAAATGTTAAAAGCTAAGTCAAATGGATTATAGGCGCTCTTTGCCTTCAGAATGACCTTGAATTGGCGCCTAAGCATAACAAGAGATTTTAAATCCATTCAATATGGTGCCTTGTAAGAGGAGAGCTTAAGAGCATGAGACTAGATGGCATTTAAGAGTCAAGATCATCAAAATCCAAAGAAATGGGCTAAGTAAGCTAAGGTGCCTTTGCTTGTCATTCAATACCTCCATGAGCGCCTAGATTGAAATTGCATCCAAGGACATCTAAGAGTAGGCGCCTAGAGGGGAAAAGTCATCCTAAGACATTCATAATTATTTAAAGCATAAAAAATGCCAAGTATAAAGCTTCATGATGTTAGGCGCTCTTTCACCTCCATATAGATTTAGATTGGCACCTTAGATAAAGTATCACAAATCTATATCATTGAGTAAGTTCCAAGAGAGAAAGGCTTACTTCAAGCATGTTTGATCATTCAAGGTCTTACAAATAACGAATAGAACCTAAATTGGTGCTAAGTGCCTCCTCTTGTCTCTACTATCTAGTTTTGGTGCCTAAGGAGAAATTGCATCTAGTGAACTCATTAATTGGCACCTAGGAGGAAAAGACCTTAAACTTACATTATTGAGTTAGCACTTTAGAAATTGAGCCATTCCTAGTCAATTGGAGTCATAAAATATCAAATACAAAGTCAAATTAGACATAGGTGCCCCTTCATGTAATTTCCCACCATCATGAGCGCCTAGATCTAGGAAGATCATCCAATTGCGCCTAGGAATAAGATACAAATCCAAGACCTCAAATTTGAGCGCCTAGAAGTGTGATGGATTGAAGAAGCTACATTGGCGCCTAAGGGTAAGTTGTATCTAATGACATCACCTAATTGAGTGTCTAGGAGGTAAAAAGCTTAACATTGACATGAGGACAAGCGCTTAGTAAAGGAGAGTTTCTCAAACATTTAAACATGTGAATGGAGTCATAGAAATGCACTAAGTCATCTAGGTGCCATTTTCCCCTTGTGTACCCTTACATTTGTACCTAAGAAGAAGTTGCTTCAGTTCATTGGAGTGTTTGAGTATTGAGGATTTCTTAGCAATGCTTTGCAACTTTACACTACCTCCTTCTGATGATTTTTGGGGCAGTAGAAAACCTTTCACCACGGGCAAACACCTCAGAGATATAAAAAATTAAGAGAGGTTATTGTAGAGGCACTCTACGTGATCACGTTGCCTTAGACGGAATGTTTCTAAGTGACACCGTTTTCTAGTAACATCTCATCAAAGATTGCTTCCTTTTTGCACTTTGGACTCTTCAGGGATATCGTCGCTACAATGTAGCTCAGACTGTTTTGACATGTTTGGGTGAAAAATAGGACCATGCCTAGCGTAAATGTACCCATCTAGACGCGTTGAAATAGTCAGTTTGGTCGCATCAGGAGCAAGATGAAAGTTATAGCCCTTTGCAACTTTACACTGCCTCCTAACAATTTTTGGGGCAGTAGAAAACCTTTCACCATGGGCAAACACCTCAGAGATATAAAAACTAAGAGAGGTTATTGTAGAGGCACTACGTGATCGCATTGCCTCAGACGGAATGTTTCTAAGTGACACAGTTTTTGAGTAACATCTCGTCAAAGATTGTTGCCTTTTTGCACTTTGGACTCTTCAGGGATATCGTCGGTACAATGTAGCTCAGGCTGTTTCGACATGTTTGGGTGAAAAATAGGACCATACCTAGCGTAAATGTACCCATCCGGATGCGTTGGAATAGTCAATTTGGTTGCATCAGGAGAAAGACAAAAGTTACACCCCTTTGCAACTTTACACTGCCTCCTTCTGACGATTTTTGGGGCAACAGAAAACTTTTCACCATGGAAAAATGCCTCAGAGATATAAAAACTGAGAGAGGTTATTGTAGAGACACTCTACATGATCACGTTGCCTTAGACAGAATGTTTCTAAGTGACATGGTTTTTGAGTAACATTTCATCAAAGATTGCTGCCTTTTTACACTTTGGACTCTTCAGGGATATCGTCAGTACAATGTAGCTTGGACTGTTTTGACATGTTTGGGTGAAAAATAGGACCATGCCTAGTGTAAATGTACCCATCTGGATGTGTTGGAATAGTCAGTTTGGTCGCATCAGGAGCAGGATGAAAGTTACACCCCTTTGCAACTTTACACTGCCTCCTTCTGATGATTTTTGGGGCAGCAGAAAACCTTTCACCACGGCAAATGCCTCAAAAATATAAAAAATGAGAGAGGTTATTATAGAGACACTCTACCTGATCGTGTTACCTCAGAAAAAATGTTTCTAAGTGACACAGTTTTCGAGTAACATCTCATCAAAGATTGCAACCTTTTTGCACTTTGGACTCTTCAGGGATATCGTCAATACAATGTAGCTCAGACTGTTTCAACATGTTTGGGTGAAAAATAGGACCATGCCTGGTGTAAATGTACCCATTCGGATGCGTTGGAACAATCAGTTTGGTCGCATCAGGAGCAGGATGAAAGTTACACCCCTTTGCAACTTTACACTGCCTCCTTCTAACGATTTTTGGGGCAGCAAAAAACTTTTCACCACGGGCAAATGCTTCAGAGATATAAAAAACCGAGAGAGGTTATTGTAGAGGCACTCCACGTGATTGTGTTTCCTTAGACAGAATGTTTTTAAGTGACACAATTTTTGAGTAACATCTCGTCAAAGATTGCTACCTTTTTGCACTTTGGACTCTTTAGGGATATCGTCGGTACAATGTAGCTCGGACTATTTCGACATGTTTAGGTGAAAAACAAAACAATGCCTAGCCTAAACATACCCATTTGGACATGTTGGAACTATCAGTTTGGTCGCATCAAGAGCAGGACACCAAAAATGCATAACATGATGTAAAAATGTGTATATATGTAAAAATGCAGCGGGAAATAAAAAAAGACAAACTTTACAAATTAATGTGCATACTTACAACTCAATGTAACATGACTTTACAAAATCAATGTGAATACTTACAAATTAATCCAATGAACCATCTGGGTCTGCTCTACTCTTTATTGTGTCAAGTATTGCTTCATGGTCAAACTCACGCACCTTCCACAAGATTTTGTTCAAAGGTCTACCCAAATACTTTATCAAATGAACATTGGATGCCACGACAAGGTTTGAGTAATGAAGAATCTTCCGATGCATGTCAAAGTCCTAAAACAGCCAAACATTAACACTCTTATGTGGGTACCTTCTACGCCATGTTCTAGTAATAACCACTGAGCCTGTAGGGTATTCGATGTTTTCTCCATCTGTAACTGGGGCCTCCAATTTCTTTTTGGCCTTAATACAATGACATAAGTAATAATCTGTTCCCTCTTCATTATCTTCATCTACAATAACTGCATATACGTGCCCTACATTGATATGTGTAGCAAATTAGATGAAATTAGTCAACATTACAAAAACACTACAAAGTAAGATGGCATTACCTGTTGAACTAAATGAAATTAGATGTATATACGTGCCTTATATTACCTGGTTGAACTAAATCTGATATGTGGTCAAAGTCAACTGATGATTCCATCTGTGTTAGTTTCAGTGCCATCGGGGGTCGATACGTGTCAAGTGGGCTAAGATAACTTAACTGCCATTCGTCAACCCACTCCTTTGACTCACACTCATCCCAGACTTGAATTGTATAGAAAGAACAAAAGCATGACATCTTTCACGTATGGATACTCCATGAACCTGCAATTGAGCTTCTGAAAGAGTGCATCTCATTTGATCCTGTCAATGTACAACAGTCCTCATATGGTGCAATGTTAGTATCATCTATCAACCAAAAAAATCTACGAACTGAAGACTTACCTTCATTACCTGGACCCATGGAAGCATTACACCACTTGACAATCGATTTTGCATCTGTCAACTTTGCATTGTCTTTATACTTTAACTCTTCTCGTGCTATGGCTCTTCTGATACATGCTCCTGCACCATCATGCTCCCCCTTTCCATGCTCGACCTCACAAAAGTTCCACATATGCTGAATACCTATAAAATTATGCCTCCTACTCAGCCAATAGAAATTTTGCAAGTTCTTGAATTGTGACGCACAGTTATCCAACCATATGATATGCCCCTTCTAGCCAAATCATTGTAGAACACCTGAAAGCAACCTTGCACGAACTCCGTAGAATGTGTACGATCATCAATTATATAGAAATTATACTCCCTTATGATCTTTCTGTTATCCTCTATACTATCATTCACATGAATGAATGCAATGTGCACAAATATAGAATCCTGTGTGGAGTTGTAATATTGTGATTGCACCTCACGTTGTGGCTATAGACTGTGGTTCTCTGCAAAGTCGACAATTGAAACAATGCTACCAACTGAAAATGTGTCCTTGCATAACTTGAATTGCAAGTCCAACCATCGAGCTCTATGGGCATGTCTTGCATACTCATACACTATGCTGTCACGAAATATAGGCATAAACTGATACACTGGAATATTTTCAATAACCAATTCACACCTCTTTGCTTCTTTACCATCTTTTGTATTGTATGCCACTATTTTATACTTGCCAAACTCTACTAATTCATTTCCAACCGCATGTGTTCTTTCCATATGTTCACATATTGGCAAATGTTGCAAGCCACCACAACGATGACATGTGCCATCCAAGCATAATTTCTTGTAGAATATTTGACCTTCCTCTCTTTCACATAAAATTCTTGATATGAAGTCTCTTGAAGATGTTGGTGGGGCACATATGGCACAACCCTGTAAAACATTGTTAGTATGCATATCTAAACATATAGACCTATAAACATAAAAATAGTTAGAAAATTCAATATGTAATCTACAACAACAAGTAGTGCGTGTGTGATTTATCTTGACATAGAAAGGTTTTAGCATTTCAAAATATCTTTGACAAATTTTAATTTGAAAATACTTCTCTAGAAATTTACCATAAAATTGTGTTTGAGTCTCATCCAAAAAATACTTTGGATGTGGCTCACGGTTCTGACTACCAATTCTCCTTCTTACCACATCCCTTTGATTCAGAGATACCCTTGTGTAATTCTTCCAAAAGTCTTCAATTAGTGATCTCAATGCTTCAACAATTGGTTTATCTTTTTGTGGTAATCTCCCTAAGAATGCCCATAATTCATTGGCATTAGTGTCCTTAATTCTTTGGCATCTTCCAATGGCTCTTGATAAAGTTTTCCTATTAATTCTCAATTCTTGACTCGTCTTTCTAATGAGATGAGATTTCCTCGTTTGACTACTTACTATACTTGATCTAATCACACGCCGTGTTGCATTACTATCTTTTGTGCGTGAGGTGTTACCCACACTCTCATACACACTCATTAGATTCTTGACAATAGATTTTTCACTTGAAGCTTCTGATGTTCTCAACCCAAGAATCTTTATGATGTACATATACTTTATACTTCGCATCATTTCAATGAATAGTTGACATCTTGCAGTCTCATTTAACTTTTCAAAGAACAATCTTCAAATCTTATGAGCATATCTTCTACAAGTGCATTTTAGAATCTTACCTTCCATTGGCTGCAAAATATTCTCATCAATATCAATCAAATACTTTGGCTTTCTATGCAAAATTCTAGGTGGTGTTAAGTTAGGTAAATTCATCTCAACATTAAGAATTTCATCAATATTTAAATGAGATAGGCTAGATGGCATACCTTCGATCGAAGATGGAATAGATGACATACCTTGAGGTTGAGGTGGGAACGATGGCGTACCTCCTTCATCACATGTGAGTGATGATGTACTCTCAACTTGAGATGTGGTAGATGGTGTCCCTACATGTTGACTTGTGGTAGAGGACGTGTCTCCAACTATGGTATTCAAATCTCTCGTAGTACGAAGTTTTTGCATTCGTTCTCTTTGTGCCGCCAATACCATATCTCTTTGTGATGTTTGTGGTTCCTCTTCAATTGGCATGTCTTCATTTATTATGTCCAATTTCCTCTTCTCACGAAGTTCCCTCATAGCCACTACTTTCTTTGCATTCTTAGCTTCTATCTCTTCCTGTGTTGGTTTAATTCTTGATCGTTTCCTTAGCATGATGGAGAATTTGTCTATAGCATGATAAAGAGACCAATATTAGTTCCTAAGAAATGAATACAAGATAATAGTGGGATTGTATTTTTATTATGTTGTAAGGATTTATTCTTGTATAGTTTGACATCATGGTATGTTAAGGTCTATTTATTACACATAATTATTAAAGAGCCCAAGTGTAGAAAATATACATGGCATCATGTGAGATTGTAGGCTGCTTTTTTGATTGGGAATGTGTCTATTTTAAACATGTATGATAAAGCATGATAAAGTAATTCAAATAGAATTAAGGAAAATGTAAAGAACATGCATGTAAAGACTTAACATACCTAAAAATGAAGATTCGAATGGAGAGAGCACCCAATTATGTAGTGTTTTTTCTTCTTGCATCAAACTCCTCAACAATTTGAGTTTTTCACCACTTGCTTCCTTTTCAATGTTAAATTGAATAACACTCAAATATAATTATTAACAACAATACTATTAACCAATCTATAATGTTAAATTCCTAAAATTGAATCACAATTAACATTACAACACTACAAAAATTGAAACTTGAATAGATATATATCAAACTTGGTGTGAAAACTATGTTATTTCCTCCTTCTCAAGTTGGCAAAGTAGAAAAGGTGGTAGAATGTGTAAAATGTGCATGTGAACTTCCCAACAGCATGAAAGCACTTCTTTTTTGTCAGAGCACACGTAGAATCAGTATGAAAATAGAGCATGTGGGCCTGGATCATGGGGGTCAACACTTTTTTACTATTTCTATAGCAGGACAAAATGCGAGTGCGTTAGAACGCGCTCACGTTTTGTCCTGCAATAGATTGTTCCATAAATATTTTACCTATCTCACCTTCGATAGCTCCTTTACAATATCTCACCTCTAGTTCCATTAGCTCATGTTCTATACTTCCATTAGCTCATGTTCTATATCTCACCTCTAGTGTCATCGGTGTAACAAGCCTCTCAGAGGAGCTTTTGAAACCTACACCAATCAACGGTGTTAGGCCGATCGGAGGTGTATTAGGAAAAGTGAAAGGAGATCTCACCGAAGGATCAAAGGTATCAGAGAGACAAGGGGTATCTTACACCAATCCATCAACAGGAAATGGTGTATTGGTGACTCTAAAGTGAGTCCCACCGATAGCATTTGTCACACCGAAGAAGAGAAGGATCATCGGCGCATTGGCCCAAGTGTATAAACGTCTACCAATGATAAAAGTCTCATCAAAGGTGATTGGTATCGGTGTATTGGCAAAGTTAATGCTAGTATGGCCGATAGTGATTGTGTTGTTGACAGAGAAAATCAAGGTTGATGCTGGAGTGTGTCCATCGGTGCATCGGCCTGAGTTTGTAGGCATTCACCCAATGAAAGGAGTCTGGGTGACAAGTATGGTTCGAAGGTATATCAGAGTGATTAGTGTGTATCGGCAGAGCGGTTCTCAAGCTCACCGATGGTAAAGGTCATACCGACGGTTGGAGCATAGTGTTGAGCTGTCGGTGAGAGAAGTGAGATCGGCGGAAGAGTTTTTGAATGTGCCAACAGTGTTCAGTCTCGCCAATAATGAAGAATGTGTGTGTAGTTCGGTATTATTTGGACCTTGAGGAAGTTATTTAAGCCAGTTAAGCAATAATCTTATACTATACCTTAAACCCTAATCTCTTATCCCTAAACCCTCCAACCCTATCCCTAATCCTTATACCCTCGACACTCTACTTTAACCCTAATCCCTCGACCCTCAACCCTATCCTGAAACCCTTAACCCTCAAACTTCAATGTACTCAACCCTCAACGTCAAACCCTAATCCCTCAACCCTTAACTCTGATCCCTCAACCCTCAACCCTATCCCTAAACCCTAAACCCTAAAGCCTCAACCCTCAACCCTCAACATCAAATCATAATCCCTCGACCCTTCACTCTAATCCATCAACCCTAAACCCTCAACACTATACCTTAAACCCTAATCTGTCAACCCTCAACCCTCAACCCTAATCCGTCATCCCTCAACTCTAATCCCTCATCCCTAAACCCTAAATGCTATCCCTATTCCTAAACCCTCAACAGGCTCGATGATATACCTTAAACCCTAATCCCTTATCCCTAAACCCTCCAACCCTATCCCTAATCCTTATACCCTCCACACTCTACTTTAACCCTAATCCTGCGACCCTCAACCCTATCCCTAAACCCTTGACCCTCGAACCTCAACACTCAACCCTCAACATCAAACCCTAATCCCTCAACCCTTAACTCTAATCCCTCGACCCTCAACCCTATCCCTAAACCCTTAACCCTAAAGCCTCAACCCTCAACCCTCAACGTCAAATCATAATCCCTCGACCCTTCACTCTAATCCATCAACCCTAAACCCTATCTCTAAACCATCAACACTATACCTTAAACCCTAATCCCTCAACCCTCAACCCTCAACCCTAAACCTAATCCCTAAACCCTAATCCCTCAACCCTCGACCCTAATCTGTCATCCCTCAACTCTAATCCTTCATCCCTAAACAATAAATGCTATACCTATTCCTAAACCCTCAACAGGCTCAATACTATACCTTAAACCCTAATCCCATATCCCTAAACCCTCCAGCCCTATCCCTAATCCTTATACCCACCACACTCTACTTTAACCCTAATCCCTCGACCATCAACCCTATCCATAAACCCTTGACCCTCAACCCTCAACCCTCAACGTCAAACCCTAATCCCTCAACCCTTAAATCTCATCCCTCGACCCTCAACCCTATCCCTAAACCCTAAACCCTAAACCCTAAAGCCTCAACCCTTAACCCTCAACATCAAATCCTAATCCCTTAACCCTTCACTCTAATCCATCAACCCTAAACCCTCAACACTATACCTTAAACCTTAATCCCTCAACCCTCAACCCTAAACCTTATCCCTAAACCCTAATCCCTCAACCCTCAACCCTAATCCGTCATCCCTCAACTCTAATCCGTCATCCCTAAACACTAAATGATATCCCTATTCCTAAACCCTCAACAGGCTCGATACTATACCTTAAACCCTAATCTCTTATCCCTAAACCCTCCAACCCTATCCCTAATCCTTATACCCTCCACACTCTACTTTAACCCTAATCCCTCGACCCTCAACCCTATCCCTAAACCCTTGACCCTCGAACCTCAACCCTTAACTCTGATCACTTGACCCTCAACCCTATCCCTAAACCCTAAACCCTAAAGCCTCAACCCTCAACCCTCAACATCAAATCTTAATCCCTCAATCCTTCACTCTAATCCATCAACCCTAAACCCTATCCCTAAACCCTCAACACTATACCTTAAACCCTAATCCCTCAACCCTCAACCCTAAACCTTATCCCTAAACCCTAATCCCTCAACCCTCACCCTAATCTGTCATCCCTCAACTCTAATCCCTCATCCCTAAACCCTAAATGCTATCCCTATTCCTAAACCCTCAATGGGCTCAATATTATACCTTAAACCCTAATCCCTTATCCCTAAACCCTCCAACCCTATCCCTAATCATTATACCCACGACACTCTACTTTAACCCTGATCCCTCGACCCTCAACCCTATCCTGAAACCCTTAACCCTCAAACCTCAATGTACTCAAACATCAACGTCAAACCCTAATCCCTCAACCCTATCCCTAAACCCTAAACCCTAAAGCCTCAACCCTCAACCCTCAACATCAAATCCTAATCCCTTGACCCTTCACTCTAATCCATCAACCCTAAACCCTATCCCTAAAACCTCAACACTATACCTTAAACCCTAATCCCTCAACCCTCAACCCTAAACCTTATCCCTAAACCCTAATCCCTCAACCCTCATCCTAATCCGTCATCCCTCAACTCTAATCCCTCATCCCTAAACCCTTAATGCTATCCCTATTCCTAAACCCTCAATGGGCTCGATACTATACCTTAAACCCTAATCCCTTATCCCTAAACCCTCCAACCCTATCCCTAATCCTTATACCCACGACACTCTACTTTAACCCTAATCCCTCAACCCTCAACCCTATCCTGAAACCCTTAACCCTCAAACCTCAATGTACTCAACCCTCAACATCAAACCCTAATCCCTCAACCCTTAACTCTAATCCCTCGACCCTCAACCCTATCCCTAAACCCTAAACCCTAAAGCCTTAACCCTCAACGTCAAATCCTAATCCCTCAACCCTTCACTCTAATCCCTCAAACCTAAACCCTATCCCTAAACCCTCAACACTATACCTGAAACCCTAATCCCTCAACCCTCAACCCTAAACCTTATCCCTAAACCCTAATCCCTCAACCCTCAGCCCTAATCTGTCATCCCTCAACTCTAATCCATCATCCCTAAACCCTAAATGCTATCCCTATTCCTAAACCCTCAACGGGCTCGATACTATACCTTAAACCCTAATCCCTTATCCCTAAACCCTCCAACCCTATCCCTAATCCTTATACCCTCGACACTCTACTTTAACCCTAATCCGTCGACCCTCAACCCTATCCTGAAACCCTTAACCCTCGAACTTCAATGTACTCAACCCTCAATGTCAAACCCTAATCCCTCAACCCTTAACTCTGATCCCTCGACCCTCAACCCTATCCCTAAACCCTAAACCCTAAATCCTCAACCCTCAACGTCAAATCCTAATCCCTTAACCCTTCACTCTAATCCCTCAACCGTAAACCCTATCCCTAAACCCTCAACACTCTACCTTAAACCCTAATCCCTCAACCCTAATCTGTCATCCCTCAACTCTAATCCATCATTCCTAAACCCTAAATGCTATCCCTATTCCTAAACCCTCAATGAGCTCGATACTATACCTTAAACCCTAATCCCTTATCCCTAAACCCTCCAACCCTATCCCTAATCCTTATACCCTCGACACTCTACTTTAACCCTAATCCCTCGACCCTCAACCCTATCCCGAAACCCTTAACCCTCGAACTTTAATGTACTCAACCCTCAACGTCAAACCCTAATCCCTCAACCCTTAACTCTGATCCCTCGACCCTCAACCCTATCGCTAAACCCTAAACGCTAAAGCCTCAACCCTCAACCCTCAACGTTAAATCCTAATATCCTCAACCCTTCACTCTAATCCCTCAACCCTAAACCCTATCCCTAAACCCTCAACACTATACCTTAAACCCTAATCCCTCAACCCTCAACCCTAAACCTTATCCCTAAACCCTAATCCATCAACCCTCAACCCTAATCTGTCATCCCTCAACTCTAATCCCTCATCCCTAAACCCTAAATGTTATCCCTATTCCTAGACCCTCAATGGGCTCGATACTATACCTTAAGCCCTAATCCCTTATCCCTAAACCCTCCACTCCTATCCCTAATCCTTATACCCTTGACACTCTACTTTAACCCTAATCCCTCGACCCTCAACCCTATCCTGAAATCCTTAACCCTCGAACCTCAATGTACTCAACCCTCAATGTCAAACCCTGATCCCTCAACCCTTAACTCTAATCTTGTTGCAAGTATGGGCGTAACTAGTGTTGTCATTGATGTCAACATACTCCTGTTGCATTAATGATAAGGATTGGATGAGCTGTGTGCTGAGTATATTGAGAAAATTTGTCTCAATCAGGAACAGTGAAGAACAGTGATGATAGTAAGGTAAAAGTCCAAGATAGGATGAGGATCAGAGAATGTGGATTAAAGGGTTTGTAGATATGTGTCTTAAGGTGGTCCAGTAGAGATTTCAGAGGTCCGCATGAAGAACTGAAGAAGTTGTTTCTGTTCAAGTAAAACCGGTTCCGGCAAGTGTTCAGTGGTGATAGAGTGATACAAATAGGTCCGATGAGATCCAGAAATGCATTATCCTATTCTGCAGATTTGAGGGAGTGTTAAGGAAGTCTTTTTGAAGTGTCAACTTGATTGGTTCATGGTTTGAAGGTCCACAAGTATCTATTCCTTTGTAACAGTGATGACAGACTGTGTTCTTGAGTTTTCAGATGAAGGAGAGAAGGATTTCTGTAAGTAGATGAAGTGTGGATGTTCTTGGCGATTTAGCCAAGTTTGTGGAGGTCTTTGGATTGTGTCCAGTTCATGTTGGTGGTGTGCATTGGAATTGGAGCTCACAATTGAAGAATAACTTCCAGATGATAATGTTCTTCCTGAGACTAGCCGACCGGATGAGTTACACATCTTGCGGATGTTCTTGTGGATGTTTGCTGACTTAGATGATTATTCCTAAGTTGATGTCTTGTATAAATAAGGGGTTACGAAGTCATTTCAAAGGTGTCCTGGTGGAGATGAGGGTGTGGTAGCAAGGAGGAGAGCAAAAGGCAGAGCAGAAGTATTGGGCTTAAATGGAACTGACTCAAGCATTGTGAAGATGCTATTTTCTAGTTCAAGTATGTGATACTTATTCTTTTGTAGACAGTGTGTCTCTTGTAGGCAGTGGGCCTCTTGTGAGCAATGTGCTCGGGTAGTGAGCACTAATTGGCATGTGCCATTTTGTTCTTTCTATTCTTCTAACAGAGAATACAATCTTGGGTTAATCACCCCATGGTTTTTCCCTTAACCAAGTTTTCCATGTCAAAATCTTGGTGTCTTATGTGTTGATGTGTTTCTGCTCTTGATTGAATGCATTATGTTTCCATAATTTATTTATTGATATGCTGATAAATCACTAAGAAGATCTTAAGAGTGTAATTGGAAAGAAAGTTTTGACAACTGATTCACCCCCCCTCTCAGTTGTTTGTCCTGAATCTAACAATCCCTATTCCTAGACCCTCAACGGGCTCGATATTATACCTTAAACCCTAATCCCTTATCCCTAAACCCTTCAACCCTATCCCTAATCCTTATACCCTCGACACTCTACTTTAACCCTAATCCCTCGACCCTCAACCCTATCCAGAAACCCTTAACCCTCGAACCTCAATGTACTCAACCCTCAACATCAAACCCTAATCCGTCAACCCTTAACTCTGATCCCTCGACCCTTAACCCTTAAAACTTGAACCCTAAAACCTATCCCTACATGCTCGACACTATATCTTAAACCCTAATCCCTTAACCCTCATCCCTAAAGCCTCAACCCTAAATCCTTAAACCTTCAACCCTAAACCCTATCCCTAATCCCTCTACCCTCGACACTCTTATTTAACCCTAATCCCTTAACCATTAACCCTATCCCTCAACCCTCAACCCTCAACCCTCAACCCTCAACCCTCAACTGTAAACATTAAACCCTAATTCATCAAACCTAAACCCTAATCCCTCAAACCTAAACCCTATCCCTAAACCATCAACCCTCAACACTATACCTTAAACCCTAATCCCTATCCCTCAACCCTTAACCCTTAAAACTTAAACCCTATCCCTACACCCTCAACACTTGACACTATATCTTAAGCCTTAAACCCTCATCCCTAAAGCCTCAACCCTTAATCCTTAAACCTTCAACCCTAAACCCTATCCCTAATCCCTCTACCCTCGACACTCTAATCCTAACCTTGACATTAAAAGCTAATCTGTCAACCCTAAACCCTCAACACTATACCTTAAACCCTAATCCCTCAACCCTCAACCCTAATTCCTCATCCCTAAACCCTAAATGCTATCCTTATTCCTAAACCCTCAACCCTCGACACTATACCTTAAACCCTAATCCCTTATCCCTAAACCCTAAACCCTATCCCTCAACCCTTAACCCTTAAAAATTAAACCCTAAAACCTATCCATAAACCCTCGACGCTCAACACTATATTTTAAACCCCAATCCCTTAACCCTTAGCCCTAAAGCCTCAACCCTCAATCGTTAAACTTTCGACCCTAAACCCTATCCCTAATCCCTCTACCCTCAACACTCTACTTTAACCCTAATCCCTTGACCATCAACCCTATCCCTAAACCCTAAATCCTCAACCCTCAACCCTCAACTCTCAACATTAAACCCTAATCCGTCAACCATAAACCCTAATCCCTCAACCCTAAACCCTTTCCCTAAACCCTCAACCCTCAACACTATACCTTAAACCTTAATCTCTCAACCCTAAACCCTAATCCCTCAACCCTAACCCTAAACCCTATCCCTAAACCCAACAAAATTGCTTTGCCTTATGTTAGGTTGTATACCCATCATTTTTGACACTCTTCTCTTAAAGATATTTAAGTTGCAAGAATATGTCAGAAAAATGGCTATGAACTTTTTTAATGTTAGTAATGTTATATGGCATGTTTTTCTGGCCCATCTGGGGTTCATTATGCCAATAGGTGTACACACTATGAGAAAAGCTTTGCGTATGGTACATCCACAGTGAGTAATTAACAGTTGAAATCAGAAAGGATGATCATTATGAGAAAAGCTTTGTATTGGGGTACATCTATGTTTCTTCCTGTCCACCCCGTACTTAGGGGAGGTATATTGTTATGAAACAGGCAAATAATCTCCCATTGTTTACTGGCTCTATCCACAAGAACTACTATACTATACCTTAAACCCTAATCCCTCAACCCTAAACATTCAACCCTAAACCCTATCCCTAATCCCTCTACCTTCAACACTCTACCTTAACCCTAATCCCTCGACCCTTAACCCTAAACACTATCCCTAAAGCCTCAACCCTAAACCCTAATCCCTCAAGGTCCTAAACTCTAATCCCTTATCCCTAAACTCTAAATCCTATCCCTAAACGCTCAACCCTCAACCTTAAACCTTAATCACTCAATCCTTATCCACCCCTCTCCTCCCCTATCTGGCTCACTCCCATCTCTACCCTCCTCTACCCTCGACACTATACATACATACATATAGGCATACATAGATACATACATACATACATACATACATACATACCGGCATACATACATACATATATGATTAATACCCTTGAACATAAAAAAATTTAAAGGGGAACATAACGCGAGCGCGTTATAACGCGCTCGCGTTATTTCAAACATGACAAACAACACAAACTTTTGCAGAAAAAGAAAAATGCAAAGCAAAAACTAACGCGAGCATGTTATAACGCGCTCGCGTTATGTTTTGCTTTGGGAATCCCAAGCCTTGGGCTTGGGATTTGCTTTGGATTTCCAACCCAAAGGCTTGGAGTGCCTTTTCAACATCCACAGACATGTTTTTCCATATTCTTCAAGATTTCACATAATTTTGTTCATGCTAACCCTCAGATTTGCACGTGTTTCAAGGTCAAACAAATTGAACACCTAGGCAATGTTAGGCTTTTTCTTAGCTATTTGACGATGTGATTTTTTTCACAGTTTAACAATGTTAAGCCTTTCATCTTTAATTTCTTTTGTTTGTGTGTCTGTTTTTGGGCAAAAACCACTGTTTGGTCTTTTTTCATTGTAAATTAACTATTCATTGAAATTTCAAAAAAATTACATATTTAGAAACTAGACTCCATTCTACAAATATTAAAAAAAGAAAAACATGATTTTCAATTAGTTTTCAAAATTTATAGGGGAAGCACGGCCAAAATTCTATTTTTTAGGATGTGTCCACTTTGAAAATTAGTAAAAAATCAAATATTCATAAAAAAATTATTAGAAAAATCGGGCATAAACTACATGCTATCAGCTAATTTGTCACCAAAGCGATTTTAAAAATACCAAAAAAAAGTTGACCTTTTGAGGGAGCCACAAAACATGCTATGTTATATTTTTTTGACAAAAACAACACCAATTTCTGTGGCTCCCTCTTTTGAATCCCTTAATCTATGCCATTTTCAAAAAAAATAGTAGTTTAGAAAGTAGACTCTGAGCACTACGAACATTGTTTCGGTTGTATCTCCAAATTTTGAGTGTAACTATGCTCAATTTCTCATCCAAGGCCAGTATTTCCTGATTTCAGAAAAAAAGTGGCCACTTAAGACCCCTTTTTGGCCCCCCATCTTCTTGCACTTACCCTAATTTTGATTACAATGTGAATCATGCTTATGATTTAGATATTGAAGAGTGTAGAAACACATTTGAAATTTGTGTTCAAGGGTTTGGTGGAGATGTAAATGAATATGATCTTTTCCACTTTGATATGGGATGTTCACCGATCTTGAAGGTGTCCATGTTGTAGTAGAGGTTGAGTCCTTTGTATGGGACATCGATGTAAATGAACATCGAGGCATCTATATGCCTAAACTTCAACAAGTAGCAGGCCAACTTGATGGTGTATCTGAGCTTGACACATTGCAATTTGGGGTGCAAGATGATTTCCTTCCTTGTGTTGAGCATGGTTACTATCAGGTATATGTTACTTTACCTTGTCAATTGGAGGCATTTTCTTTTTGTCTTGATTCATTTGTGGAGGTCAGTGGGCATAATAATGTTACATGTATGGGTGGATGTTTATTCCCATCCACTTCTTTTGTTGTTGACCTAAATTTTTTTTTCTCACCCCTTGCTACTGAGTATGTGCATGAAGTTGTGTGGGGTAGTTTCTACATCTATTTCATATGGTTGCCTTGTAGTAGTGTTTATGGTAGAGCTAGCCTAGGCTTCATGAGCATTAGTTGCATATTGGTGTAGGCATGTGGTATCCATCTTTTGTTGCAACTGGGTGGTGAGTACCGATTTGGTTTAAGGGAGATTAACTCCTTCATTCATCTTGTATTTGATAGAGGAAAGTAGCCCCATCCTCCTTTTGTAGAATTGACCTACATTGTGTTAAAATAATGTTTACATACATCTTTCCTTTTGTACCTTAATTCCCATGACTGTATGTCTTGTATATACACCCTTGTTGTAAATACATTGTTTGGTTTTTCTCCCTTTTTTTTGCCTTTTTGTGGTCTACTTCAGAGATAGTTGGTTCTCACTGTGCCAAGTTTGGCACACGCCCCCAATTAGAGCCACTATTGGGACCCTCATTTTTAAGCCCTATTTTTGCCCAAAATCCATCAACAAATTCCCCAAGTGGTCCCCCTTTGTTTTTGAAATATGTTCTTGGTGTTTTGTCTTGTTCCAATATCTTTTAAAATCCTCAAAAATCTTGAAATCTGGCTAAGTATAGCCTTTGTCAACCATTTTGCGTATATCAAGAATACTTTTGGAGTTTTCCTTGGTTCCTGAAACTAAGGAAAACCCTGAAATGGTTCTAGGTTCTCTATCAGCCCTGACCCTCAACAAAGCAAGCAAGCGAGATTTTTTGTGTTCCTAGTTCCTAGGAAATCACCGACAATGTTCCCAGTGGAGCCCAGGACTCTGATAAGGTAGAGGAAAAAGAAGAAAGAAAGGGATTAGTTGAGTTCTAGATGGTCAAGAACTTGTCGACAAGAAGTAAAGGGACTTAAGGAGAGTAAAGAAAAAGTTTCTATAATTCTTTTGGTTCCTACAACCAAGTAACTTGTTGACAAGGTTCCTAGTTCATAGTCGATCACTAATGGAAGGAAAGAAAGGTAAGAAGGAAATGAGAAGTTTCAGCATTTTCCTTGGTTCTTGATGCCAAGGAAAACTCTGATTTTGTTCCAAGTGGTTCTTGATGTGCTGAAATAAAAAAATGAAAAAATGGCCAAGGCATGGAATAGAGAAGATGAAAGAAGAAGAAGAGAAGAAAGATAATTGTGACAAGTTCCCAATGGGCTGGAAATCATCGACGATTGGGAGCAAAAGAGAAAGTGAAGGATGACAAGATTTTGGTGAGTTCTTGGTAGGTAGGAACTTGCCGATAAAGTTCCTAGTGAGCCTGAAAGTTTTGACAAGGTAAAAACAACATTTTAAAGTGCTAAAAATGTGTTTTTTAATTATTTCTTTAGTTCAAGCACCTTCCTACCACCTATAAATTCCATTAATGCTTATATTGACTAGTTTGGAGGTAGATGAGTGGGTAGGTGACATTTATTATAGCAGGTGGGTATCCTAAATGGGTTTCCTAGTCAAAATCTCATCAAAAATAAAAAGAGAAAATGTAATGTTATATATAACAAGTGAAAATGTAATGCTATCTTCTTATTGTCTTATCATCTCTTCTCTCTATGTGATACATTTAAACTATTCTAATAGCTTTCTTATACATAGGGATGTGTCCCTAGCCTTGTTGCTTGATGCTTATACCATTTTGGAGTCATTGCATAAAGATGCCACAATATTATTTTATGTGTCTCTAGTGACGTTTGCTTCCTTCTACTTTTATGGAATGATCCTTTTGATTCAACCTTTAGTGCCCTTTATGGGTTTTTACCATTGGCCTTCATTAAGTCAGCCTAATGCGAATAGATTAGCCACCCTTTTAAAAGTTTTCAACTAGATCTATTGTGAAATATCAAATCGGCTCCGTATGCCAACATGTCATTCAAGTTGTTGTTGGAAGGATAAAGCCCTTGCAGTTGTTTAAACATACCCAATTCAATAGGAATACCACCATGGAATATGTTGCTTTCCAAGGTCAAGTTAGTTAAAGAGGATATATTTCCTAGGGAAGATGGGATTGTCCCTGTCAATTGGTTTGTTCCTAAAGAAAGGTATTCTAAATGTGAAAGAAGGCCAAGCTGGGAAGGAATACTACCACTCAAAAGGTTATGTGATAGTGAAAGAATTTGCAAGGAGCTACAACTTGCTAGAGTGGATAGAATGGAGCCTTCCAATTTATTATAAGACAATCTAAGTATTCTAAGGCAAAACAACCTCCCTAGTTGAGGAGGAATTTGGCCTTGGAAGCTATTATTCTTGAGAGCAAGAACTTTAAGAAAAGAGAGATTGCCAAGGAAAGGGGAGATTGGGCCCTGTAAAGACATACTCATAACATTCATAGAAAGCACACATTGATGACAAGAAGAGCAGACAATACCAGTCCAATTACAAAAGAAGTGATGAGGAGACCAATAAAGCAAGGAATTGTGAGGTCAAGGGAAAGGGAATGCTTAAAAGCCAGGAGAGTTTCTTGATCCGAATGATAAGAAGAATCGAGAGAGATGTAAGAAGGTAATGCAGCGAGAAACAAGAGTAGGAGGGCAGAAACTAAAGCCATCTTCATCGGTGTATTGAACTCAATAACAAGAAGTAACTGTGAAATAAAAGAGCTATCCAAGTCTCTGTGATGTCCGCAGGCTCTACGAAATCTTCTTATAAAGCTGCGAAGCCATGTGCAATGGTCAAAAGTTTTTTGTTTTTGCAGGCTACGTGCGGTACAAAGTCTACGGTGTTAAATTGTTCTAGAGTGTTCTCGCACGCAGAAGAAAAAGGAGAGAAAATGGGAGGGAAGTTAGACAGAAACATCTTCATTGACGGAGGGCATCAATTCTAATTTCGAACAGAGTCTTCACTTCACTTGACTGACGAAGTCTACACTGGTAAGTCGTAAATGAGTGTTCTCGTTCGCAGAAGAAAAAGAGGGGAAAATGGGAGCGAAGACAGCTAACAACAGACAGACTCTTGACTCTTGACTCTTGTTTATTTAGCAAAGGACGATATCTTAGTCGGATATGTTAGTGTTCATGCCCGAATAATTAGCAAGGGACGATAGCTTTTCCACGCACGATATTCACAATACTTGGGTAGTTATGCACTACTAATCATTCTCGCCCATTACGTTTGTTTCACTCCCTTGCACTAATTGCATAGGCATAACAAGATTCATTTAAGTGCGATGACTTACATAAGGGCTGGCCATGCTCTGTTCCAAAGGTGCAGTTTTACCATAAACTAGAAAGATGGTTGCAAAAGCTGAGGAGAGTGGCTTAACACTTGAAAATTGCATTTACTTGGAATATTTCAATGTTTGAGCATTTCGTTGAACAATCTATCTATATTTGTTGTTGGATACCAAAAAAAACTCACAAGCAAATGCAATTGCTTTCCAGGCGTCATTGCAGTCAATGGTAAAAGTGCGCCTATGGAAGAGGGCATGGAAATTCATTAGATCATAATCTAAAGCAGATTTATACCACACATTGTGCTTCCCTAAAATGTAAAAGAATGTATACAAAATCATGTCTTTGAGCAAGCATTTGAAGAAGACACCCAAAAGGGTAAAACATAATGGCAATCTTGGAAAATAGTATAAATCTCTTATAAAAGACAATGAAGACTACCAATCTCTAAACCTTACCAACAAATAAAAAATAGTCAAAAGGGTAAGGACTATAACCATCAAACTTAAGAAGGGAAAATAAGATAGAGGATTTGGAAAACTAATATCACATCTTTTTTAGGGTTTTGATCTTGAGCATATCAGGTTGCCTATGGAGATTATTGTTAGAATCCTTACATATGGAGATTATTGTTAGAATCCTCACATAACTGTTGGATTTTTGCATCCATCATCTATACTTGTTTGAAAGCATTCACTCCTCTTTCTTGAAACAACCACGATATTATATCAAATGTCTATCAACATAAGCAACATTTGATTGTGGTGGATATGAAATCCACAAGACTCACAAAATATGAATTACACACAAAATACACACATTCAGAAATATATCAAACACAGAAACACAACATGTAATCCTCAACTGCGCGTTGCTGCACCTCATTTCATTGCTTCATAATATGATTACAAATCCAACAAATGTTACAGCATTCTTATGATCACTTGATCATGCTACACCTTTTGATTACGCACACACCTTCGATGCTTGATACATTATAAATGCCTCATTATATAAAGGTCTTACTCAATAACTTTGCCTTTCTAGGCTCTTCTAATCCTCGTCTAGAAACTTTATCCTCTAGAACCGTTCCTTCTTTCTAGAAACCTCCTTGACCTATCTAGACTCATCTCTCTTTCTATGATTTTGTCTTTTTGCATTTTTGTCTTTTCTCATTTAATTAGTTAATTATCATTGGTGGGAGAAATTACTATTCCAACAACATTAATAGTTTCATTGGGAGTAATTGCAATAGTTAAGTTAACATTATCTATGTAAGTAATATTTAATAATTCCATTAGGGAATAATGATAGTAGTTTTGATAACTTTAACGATCAAAACAGATACAGAGACTTACAAAGAGCTCTCTAACTCTTTAGCTCTATATAAATATTTTTTGAGCAACTAGAATAATTAATGCCTCTATACATAGCTCTAATTATGTATAATGCCTGCACATACATCACACATTTATCTAGTTAAGTCTCTAAATTTTTTGTCAATACATGAAAGATTATCACTGCCATTGTTAGTATGGCATCTGAAATAAAATTTGTATTATTTAAAAACCAAAATTCTTTTGCTTTAATGGTTTCTTCTTGACCTATTATATGATCAAAATATTTGATTCTACATCAAAATAGAATTAGTATAGTTTTTAACCTCCAAAACAAGTATGATGCCATCATATTAAGGGACATTGAAAGAGGAAAGTGGATTTATATTAGCTGCAATAGCTGCTTTCTCACTAGCTTGGATGAAATTTGAATGCATTAGGCTATACCATTCTCGAAGAATCACTTGAGATAAATTAGAAAATCCAACTTAAAAGAAATGAAAACGGAAGCTGTCGTGTTCCTATACAAAGTACAATACCTCATTTTCAATTTTATATGCTTTGTTAGACTAGAAAATGGTTTCTCTATTTTGAAGGATTGAATCTTTTATTTTGTACAAGGATTTTGCTTTCTTTGCTTTCTTTCCCAAAAAAACTGATAAAATGGGTTTGGATTTAAATTGTGACATGACAGAAACAGTGCAATGAATTTTCCTAATCAAGACAGAATTTGAACATTATCAATATAATGCTGGCACACTTGAAAGGAACCGTAATTATTTTTAAATTCACACTGTTAAGTGGAGCGTATGTTGGACAAGGTTTTCTGTGATCCTCCGTGTCGCAAATTTATTTTTTCACCCCCACTTGTACTCTCGATATTTGCATGGTGTTGGGCAAATCTCAATGAGAATATATAACAAAGATATTTTTTCCCCGCCGTTCCCTGAAGTGGCTCAAATTTCCAAAACGTGTAAGGTGCAGATACATTGCAGAGAGCTTAGAGAGCAATCTATGGACCTCGGAATGCATTAATACTTCACGAAATGACAAATTTTCTTCGTACTTACAATTTTGTTGTTGACTAGTATGATTTTTATACGGAGTCTTGTCCACCTCGTAGTAATGTACCCACTACAAGGTTTAAAGCTTTCAACATTGGTGTGGAAACTGGCAGATGCCATACTGACAGATCGGCGTTCCTATTTCCTAGTTAAGTGTTGATAAACGTAATAATTATTTTACTTAGCAATAATAAGTGCTCCATCTATCCCTTACATAGTACAATTTCTTTGACGATATCACCCGTTGCTTCCGGCCCAAGAATTAATGATGTGTTCATGTTCGAGAGAACGGAAAAGGAGGAAGGTGTGAATGGGCAGGCCATTTCTGACATCCACAATGGCGAATGACTTACACAACTATATCGTCCTCTTTCATTTAAGCTTTTGCGTCCCCACAGTGAAGGCAAGTTTCATTTAAGCTTTTGCGTCCCCACAGTGAAGGCAAGTTTCAGTAAAGGATAAAAACGTGTTAACTTTTGCGTCCCCACAATAAAGGCAAGTTTGGCGTGCATTGGACCATGACACACAGAACAATAGCAAGCGAAAATTCTTAGACGACAAAAGTCGACGGAGTTTTACACAGAACTAGTTTTAAAAAATCGCCTCTCATCGTTACTTCTGTGTGAATTAGACTAAATTTGATAGCATTTACTCAAAGAAAAGCTTAATAGCAAGCTTCAATTATAAACCTGAATTAGGTAACTTAGTACAAAGCATTATGTTATGTCACCAAAATTGTTTGAGACTTTTTTTTTTTCATTTTGCAAGATTTAATTCTTAATCAATTTTGCTGAACCATTCAACTTTATTAATAGATCAAAAAAATTTTGAACCATTGAATTTTATTAATAGATCAAAAAAAAATTTTGAACCAATCAATTTTTACTACTTACTCAAAAATAATTTTGTAATAGATCAAAAAAATTTTGAACCATTGAATTTTATTAATAGATCAAAAAAAAATTTTGAACCATTGAATTTTATTAATAGATCAAAAAAAAATTTTGAACCAATCAATTTTTACTACTTACTCAAAAATAATTTTGTAAACCATAATAGACTTTAATTTAATTTGATTTTGTATTAAACTTTTAATTGGATATATTATGTGCGGTCTCATACTCAGGCTTTAAAATATCCAGGGTGCCACTGCCTATGCAGACTGTAAAGGTGGGGGCTTAGATTGTTAGAGGATAGTTATGTTGAAAGGGTGGGTTTGTGCTTTGATAAGTCTGTTTACATTTTTAATTTGCGGTTCGTATGCACAGCAGCCGAATGGCAATAGCACCAAGTTTTCCTTTGCCTATTTTAGCCAGAACAACACCCAGCAGCTGATATATATGGGGAACGCTTCCTTTTCGGCTGAGCATGATTATATCGATCTCACACCAGATCCATACACCAGTATAAACGTTTCTTCTTCAAACGAAACGGCTCCAAATGTGGCGTTGCAGAACTGCATCGGAAGGGTTCTGTACCGCCAGCAGCTCACGATGTGGCCGGCGAGTTTCACCACCGTCTTCACCATCTTCGTGAAAAACATCACAACCAACGCCACGGGCGCGCTCAAGAATTATAATGGCGACGGTATTGCCTTTATCATCGTTCCGAACAACAAAAGCTTTTTAGCTAAGAGCTACGGGGGCTTCCTCGGCCTCTTCGACTCCTCCACAGAGGGGAACAGGACCAAGCAGCTTGCCATCGAATTCGACACGTTCCAGAACGAATTCGACCCGAACAACAATCATGTGGGCATCGACATCCAGGGCATCAAATCCAACGTAACAGCCAATATGGGAGACCACGGCATGGACATCAAGGCTGGGCGAGCTATACAAGTGCGGGTCGACTACGACGGGTGGGCTAAATCCCTGCAAATCTACGCGCGGTATGCAGACAGTGCTTCGGCCTACGCGAGACTTGTCAACCGCACGGTGGAGCTCGAAAAAACTGTTCCAAGATCAGCATACGTTGGATTTTCTGCGGCAACAGGGAATTCATACGAGATACAGAGAATTCTCGACTGGAATTTCAGTTCGGTGATGTTACCGGAGTCTTCTCTGAATTTGCCCCCATTGGGAAAGGGAACGGGAACGCTCGGAGGATCAGGCAGTGGGGTCAAAATCGGCGTCTTGGCGGGCTCCATGACAGTCGGATTAGTTGTGGTGGGATTATTCGCCTCCTGGTTCGTGTTTAGGAGAATGAAAAAGAAAAAGCGCCCTACTTTAATTCTTGGCCGAGGAAGCTTCAGCGGGGAACTGGCAGTGATTCAAAACGCGCCCCACCGGTACCCCTACAAGCAACTTGCCGCCGCCACTAACAACTTTAGCGAAGCGGAGCTTCTGGGAACCGGGGGGTTCGGGAGCGTCTACAAAGGAAACCTTAACGCCGGAGGCAGTGAACAGGTGGCGTTGGTGGCGGTGAAGAAAATTTCAGCCGGGTCAAGACTGTAAGAACACGCCCAATAAACACCAAAAAAATAGGGCAAAACATAACAGCAATAAATAGAAAAGAGGCAGGGCAAAACAGAGTTGAATAACCCGGCAAATTATATTCATCTAACATTCATTATATCACATCCAAAATGCTATGTCTAGCAGCAATCCAGATGCTGTATCTAACAGCTATCCGGATGCTATATCCAGCAACCATCCAAAGGCTCTATATTCAATAGCTCTCTCCAATCACATTTATATAGTTATAGAACCTTTGAAACCTGGGAGCTTCTAACTTTCTAAAAAACTCTTAAACCTAGAATGTTCTTTTCTAGAACATATCTTACAATATTCTTTTCTAGAACAGCTCCAGGAATGTTCTAGCTTGTGGAAGGCTCTAGAATCATTCTATAATTTTCTAGACAATCCTAATCCTTAACATCCCCCCTTAAGATTGGCTAGAATAATACAGAAAAAATACAAATGAGAGGGGAACATTATATTACTATCCCCCCTTAATGTTCACCTCTAGCATACCAAGCATTCTTCTATCATAATTCTCTTTCATGGCTTACTCCCATTCTTTCTTTCTTCTAACTTGCTCATATGAGATTGAAACTTTAAGCCTTCAACACTCATTATCTTTTGTCTAGCTGAAAAGTCATCTTCTTCATCATCACTACCAACAATACCTCTAGCTTGTTCCAACTTGCATTTCCAGCAATAGCCCTGGTTGAAACTCTAGCTGAACTTGGGCTGATCCTCTAGCTG
The DNA here is from genome assembly GCA_027924645.1 of Cunninghamia lanceolata. NCBI lineage: Eukaryota > Viridiplantae > Streptophyta > Pinopsida > Cupressales > Cupressaceae > Cunninghamia > Cunninghamia lanceolata. The sequence continues at coordinate 9,761,321 of BSBN01000523.1, read as the reverse complement.
AATCTTTTTTTTTTCCAACAATCCCCTCAGCGTTACCCAAGGGGATTCGAACCCATAACCTGGCTCTGATACCATGAAAAAATAGGCCATGAGAGCACTACCATTCCTTCCTTGGATCTTTGAGCCTTGTCTATATATTTCTTCAACATAAAGATTTGGATCTGACTTACATCTCTTAAATCCATGAAGCTGAAAATACCTATCAATCTTCTCATTCCATGCTCGTGGTGCTTGTTTAAGACCATAAAGTGACTTCTTTAATCTGCAAACTGAAAGAAAACAGGCCCAATAAATAACAAAACATAACAGCAAATGAAAACAGGGCAAAACAAAGTTAATAAACTTAGAAAAACATTTATCTAACTTGAATTATATTTCATCCAACCGTCGTATACAATAGCTTTGTTCAATCATATATAATTACAAAAAACTTGAAGCCTAGAAGCTTCCATTTTTCTAGATTATTCTATATTTTAATTCTAGAAAAGCTGGAATGTTCTATTAGTTTTATGGAAAACTCTAGATAAATCCTAACTTTCTATTGTGGAAAACTCTAGACAAAACTTGCTATTTCCTAGACAATCTTACTTTCCTTAACATCCCCCCTTAAGATTGGCTAGAATAATACAAAGAAAATACAAAAGAGAGGGGAACATTATATTACTATCCCCCTTAATGTTCACCTCTAATAAACCAAGCATTCCTCGTAATTTTAAGAATTTGGCTTCAGTCATACTCTTAGTGAAGATATCAGCTACTTGTTCTTCACTTGGACAAAATTGAAGATTGACAATAGATGCTTGAACAAGATCCCGAATGTAGTGAACATCAATTTCAATATGCTTTGTTTTAGCATGAAAAACTGGATTATTAGCAACCTGTATGGTACTTTGATTGTCACAATACATAGTGCTGGCTGAACTTTGTAGAAAACCAAGCTCAAATAGAAGATTTCGAATCCAAACTACTTCTTTGCCTGCTTCTTTTGCTGCTCTATATTCTGCTTCACATGAAGATAATGATGTAGTTGTTTGTTTCTTGCTGCTTCATGTAATAGGTCCTGATCCAAGATTGAAAACATAACCACCAGTAGATTTCCTATCATCTATATCACCACCCCAATCTGAATCAGTAAATCCAACCAAAGAAATTGAAGATTTATAGTCATAGAAGATGCCAAAGTGTATGGTTCCATGGATATATCGTAAAATTCTCTTAGCAGCCAACCAATGACTTTCTTTAGGTGCCTGCATAAATCTAGATACAAGATTGACTGCAAAACAAATATCTGGTCGAGTATGAGTTAGATAAACCAAGCTACCAACAAGCTGTCTATATAAAGTGGCATCTACACTCTTAGAAGTACATTCTTTAGTAAGCTTGACTCCAGATTGAAATGGGGTAGATGCTGGCTTGCATTCAAGCATGTTAAACTTTTCTAAAAGGTCCAAAGCATATTTTGATTGTGAGATGAATAATCCATCATGTAATCTACAAACTTGTAATCCAAGAAAATAGTTTAGATCACCCAAATCACTCATATGAAATGTCTCCTTAAGATCTGATTTTAAATCATTGACGAGCCCAATATTTGGTCCAGCAATGAGTAAATCATCTACATAAAGCGCAACAAGAAGAATCTCATCTTGAACTTTCTTCACATAAAGATTTGGATCTGACTTACATCTCTTAAATCCATGAAGCTGAAAATACTTATCAATCTTCTCATCCCATGCTCGTGGCGCTTGTTTAAGACCATAAAGTGACTTCTTTAATCTGCAAACAAGATTAGGATATTGCTGATCTACAAAACCTGGTGGTTGATCCATATAGATTTCTTCATATAAATCTTCATTTAAGAAAGCATTTTTAACATCCATTTGATGGATATGCCACCCAAGACTTGCAGCCAAATAAAGAATAATTCTAACTGTATTCATCTTAATGACAGGAGCAAATGTTTCTTCATAATCAACACCCTCCTTTTGATTGAACCCCTTAGCAACCAATCTAGCCTTGAATTTTTCTATAGCACCATCTGATTTAAATTTTGTTTTATAAACCCATTTGCAACCAATAACATTCTTACCTTGGGGGCAGGGTACAAGTTCCTAAGTGTTATTCTCTATCAATGCATCATATTCCTCTTTCATGGCTTGCTCCCATTCCTTTTTTCCTCTAGCTTGCTCATATGAGATTGGGTCATTTACTTGTAATACTTTGGCCATAAGAGCACTACCATTCCTTCCTTGGATCTTTGAGCCTTGTCTATATATTTCTTCAACACTTCTTGTCTTTTGTCTAGCTGAAATGATATCTTCTTCATCATCACTACCTGCAGAAAATGGCTGAGTACAAGCATTAGTAGTTTCATTTTCAATAGTATTATCGTCATCAGTAGTGCTATCCTCATCAATATTGGCTTCATTTCTTTCTAAAATATCTGAAAAATCAGAAACATTTGCTGTTGTAGAGTGAGAGGAAGTGGCTGTAAGTTGTGAATACTCATCAAACTTTACATCTCTACTAACAAAGACCTTTTTTGTTGTCAAATCATATAACCTGTAAGCCTTTGATTCTTCACTATAACCCACAAACAAACACTTATGACTCTTTGGTTCTAACTTTTCTCTCTTTTCATCAGGAATGTGTGCCCAAGCAGTACACCCAAATACTTTAAAATACCCAATGTGAGGCTTTCTACCACTCCATGCTTCTTCAGGGGTGATATTTGTGAGAGCTTTAGTGGGAATTCTATTCACAATATATGCAGCACAAGAAACAGCCAAACCCCAAAATTTGTTATGCAAACTTTTAAAATGCAACATACAACAAGCCATTTCTAAAAGAGTTCTATTCATTCGTTCAGCCACCCCATTTTGTTGAGAAGTATAAAGAACTATTTTTTGCACCTTAATACCACAATTTTCACAAAATGACTCAAATGCATAATTGCAATATTCACCCCCATTATCTATCCTTAAACACTTAATTCTTTTTCCACTTTGATTTTCAACTAATGCCTTAAACTTTTGAAAGACTTCAAATACTTCATTTTTCCTTTCCAAAAAATAAACCCATACTCTCCTGCTGTAATCATCAATAAAAGTGAGAAGATACCTGGCACCTGAAAGTGAAGGATACCCTGGTTCACATAGATCACTATGAATGAGTTGCAACGGATAATTAGCTCTCCATGCTTTTCCTGAATCAAAAGGATCTCGATGATGTTTGCCTAACACGCATCCTTCACACACACCTTCAGAAGCTGAAATTTTTGTTAATCCTCTAACCATATCCATTCTAACCATGTCTTGTAATTTTCTATAATTTATATGTCCAAGTCTAGCATGCCAAAGTTTTGACATATCATCTGTCTGAGCAATAAAAGCATGAGAGATTGTGTATTCGTTATCAACAAACCCCACAAATTTAAATAGACTCTCTTTATGATCAACTCTACCAATAGCAATTATATTGCTTGGGTCTTTTCTATCTCTAACAATAACTTGATCAGCAGTGACAACAAACTCATATCCAGCTTGGGTAATTTTATATACTGAAATAAGATTCACCCCTAATCCTTCAACCAGCAAAATATTTTTCAAAGACCCATTTGTTACATTAACAGTCCCTGTTCCTAAAACTGGAAGTCTCATTTTATTGCCAATGGTAATTTCTTGATCTGAATTCTTCCCTTCATTAAAATCAATAAACAAAGATCTATCCCCAGTCATGTGATAAGATGCCCCTGAATCTAAAATCCATTCTTTATTAGAATCTGAAGCAAAATATCCCCCTTTAACACTACTTTCAGGTCTAGCAATTACCTCCTTATTTGATTTCTCTTGCCTTTTTAGAGAGATGGCTACGAAGCTATGCCTATCCTTCTTTCCATCCTTGAACCTTTCTTGCTTGGGCTTGTATTGCTGCCTTTCATTGTCCGTCTTCTTTAAACAAAATTTTTCCATGTGATTTTCACCTCCACAATACCTGCAAATAATCAATTTTTTTGCAACTTGTTTTTCTGTACCATCATTTCTAGAAAAATGGTTGGAACCATCATTATTTTGAAATTTATAATTTCCTTTCCAATTCTTCTTTCCATCATATCTAGAAAATTTACTCTTGGCTAAATATGCATGATTCTTCTTAATATGTCCTTCTTTGATAAGTTGAACCTCTTCATCTAAAACAGACTTACAAAATTGATCAAAAGTTTGCTGGGGGGTATTGGGATTTAGTTGAAGAACCCTTTTCCTTGATTCCTTAAATACCTTGTATGGTTGGGGAAGCTTACTTTCAACCATTGCAATCAATTGAAAATCTTTTTTTGCATATTCAGCACCTATTTTCTTCAGCTGGGCATTTAAAAAAGTAACTTCATTGAAATAATCAGTCATTTTTTCAAAATCAGAAGGAGCTAAATTCACCAATTTTTTTTCTATACTAAACATGCTAGCAATATCTGCATCTTTATAATCTTTTTCCAAACTCTCCCACAACTCTATTGGATTATCAATATCAACAAATCTTCTATTGAGATTGGGGCTTAAAGCTTTACCAATAATACCTCTAACTTGTTCCAACTTGCATTTCCATAGCTCCTTTTCTTTTTCACTTTGAGGTTCTCCAATTTCTTTGTTCACTATCCTCCATAGAGCTTTTTCTCTCAAAGCATTCTTGACTGCAATCTTCCAATCTGCAAAACCACTTCCATCAAATATTGGCAACACTTCATTTGTTGAGCCCATGTTAGCCAAAACAAGATCAGTCTTCAAACAAATATCACTCCAGCAATAATGCAGCCCTGCAAACAAATATCACTTCCAACAATCTATATACCCTGCAGCTGAACCTGAAAAAAAAAAATCTAGCTGAACCTGGCTCTAATACCATGAAAGAAAATAGGCCCAATAAACAACAAAACATAACAGCAAATGAAAACAGGGCAAAACAGAGTTAATAAACTTAGAAAAACATTTATCTAACTTGAATTATATTTCATCCAACCGTCGTATACAATAGCTTTGTTCAATCATATATAATTACAAAAAACTTGAAGCCTAGAAGCTTCCATCTTTCTAGATTATTCTATATTTTAATTCTAGAAAAGCTGGAATGTTCTATTAGTTTTATGGAAAACTCTAGATAAATCCTAACTTTCTATTGTGGAAAACTCTAGACAAAACTTGCTATTTCCTAGACAATCTTACTTTCCTTAACCTGGTGGTTGATCCATATATATTTCATCTCAGACAGGGGGAAAGGGAGTTCATCTCAGAAATCATTACTATAGGCCGCCTACGCCACCGGAACCTGGTGCGGCTTCACGGGTGGTGCCATGAGCGCAACGATCTTCTCCTGGTCTACGATTACATGCCCAACGGAAGCCTGGACAAATTTCTCTACGACAGAACTGGGGACGCGCCCTTGAATTGGCCGTGGCGCAACAGGATTTTGTGTGGCCTGGCCTCAGCTCTATTGTACCTGCATGAAGAATGGGAGCAGAGGATCGTTCACCGCGACATGAAGCCCAGCAATGTGATGCTCGACGGGGAATTCAACGCCCGCCTGGGGGACTTCGGTCTGGCCAGGCTCATCAAGCACGACGATGATAGTCCGGCTGTGACAACCCGACTGGCGGGTACGCCCAGGTACATGGCGCCCAAGTGTAGCTACACGGGCAAGGCCACCGCAGAGTCCGACGTCTTCATCTTTGGGATCGTGCTGTTGGAGGTGGCCACGGGTAGGCGGGTTGTGGAGCGCAGGTCTCCATTGGCTGATTTGGTGGACTGGGTTTGGGAGCTTTACAGCCAGGATAGAGTTTTGCAGTGTGTGGATCCGAAATTGGAAGGGTCTGATTATGATGAAGAGCAGATACGAAGGGTGTTGATCTTGGGACTCACCTGCTCGCATCCCGATCCACACTTACGCCCTTCTATCAGACAAGCCATTCAAGTGCTCATAAACCCTAACGAAGAGCTGCCACAGCTGCCTTCCACCAGGCCGATGCCGATCTATGTGGTTTTGCCACCTGTTGGAGCGGTCTATTCTCAGTCCTTCTTGTCTTCGAATATGGGTGTAGGTGCCGCATCGTCTAGTCTCATGGCCGAAAGTAGCATCGGATCCATTTCTACTTCGCTACACCATGGCAAGTAGAGATGCCCGGGTCGCCTTACTTGCCTCTCCTTATACTCTCCTTTTGTTTAATCGTTTCAGTTTATGCTGAACATTTTTCTAATTTTCAGTTTCTATTTTTCCCCGTCTCAAATGTGTATCTTACGTTTCAGTAGTTTTAATATGTACTTTTTAAGAACATTGGCCAATGCATAAAAAAATATTTGCTTTCAATCTTAAAATCAGCCCTCATAGTTTTTGTGTCACGTTAAATGAGGCGTGTTAAATAGAAACGACTGTGAGATCGATAAATCTCACCATCTATTCTATAATCATTAGATGAACATTGTGAAAATCTTAAAAAACAGTATACAGTAGTTCAGATTTGTATTTGTTGAGCTGTTCCCTCCCCGCCCCCTAAAAACAAGATGAAGTGAAATTTCATTACAACATTTAAGTATAAAAATAAAAATAAAAATATAGGGATTAGAACCTTAAATTTAAATTTTTAGATATCTATTTGTTTATCAAATGTTTTCATAAGAAACAAGGGCTACAAGGCAGCTTAAGTCCCTGCCAATTGCTGTAAAGAGAGAGCATAATGTGAAGACTATTGAGATTAAAAATCATTTTGCATGCCATAGAGTGATAACAGATGATTTCAGAATTAACTAAATAAATATGAGTGCCATGTTTTTGTTTGATTTTTGCAAAGTTTTTACAATGTTCAATTTTCCGAGCACTAGTAGCATTCAGCATTACATATAGTGTCAACAGAAAGATTTTGAATTTAGATATACATTTGCAATTTGGATTACTGCACATACATGTTTGTATACATTGTTGTATGTATTTACGCGGTTGACATAGGCATTAAGACTATTACATGCAGTTTGTGTGCACATTGCTTCCTTGTGTGATGCTTCTGGGCTCTTGTTGTATGATGCCCCTGGAATCTAGTTTGTCAATTGTAGAGCTGGATGAAATGCCTGGGCATTATTGTAGATGTGCACTGTGTCACTGCAGTAGATGTGCATTGTGTCACTGCAGCAAAACAATTTTGATATAGAAAGTCAGTCACAATAGACTAGTAAAGATATGCCCTGGTGCTTGTATGTGCAACGTGGTTTTGCCTTGTCTAGGCAAAATGCATGTTTCTGTCTTTACTTCAACTATAGTGTGCAACATTGCAATTATTTTAGCTAATAGCAAATAAAGTTTAAGGTATCAAATAAACTGTACAAACAGTTAGCCTGTAGCAAGCAATGAAGACTTTCATAGCATTGAACAACAAGGAAATATTGATCTCTAGACTAGAGCCTTTATGTTTTCTCTTGGAACTACAAGCATTTTTCTGTGAAACTATCGGGGGTGAATTGTTTGTTCCTGTGCACGTATTGGGTGTGAATTCTTTTTGGGGTTTTTAATTGCAGAGAAGAGAGGAATGATATGTATGGATTTGGACATGTCAGTTTTGGGCAACAACAATTTGGCATTGACAGATTGTCTTAGTATGCAATCAACAATAGTAGTAAATAAAGCAATGCTATAGAGGAGAAAAACTAGATATCAACTGGTTGATTTTCACAATGCTCGAGCTATTGTAAGGTCATTGAAATAGTCAATAAATAGCCAAATAGTAGTCTACAACGAAATTGACAATATTTATCAAGTTTTTTAAAAAGGTCTGACTGCCAAGACACCATGCTGTGCAGAATCCACTTGACAAGTTGTAAAGAACAAAACAAATTAACATATTGGAAGGGAGCAACTTCGTAATTGGATTCAGAGATTCCACATATTCAAGAATGGATAAAAATGACACCAGTAATCTTAAGGTAGAGGATCCAATGGAACATATTCTAGAACAGATGTGAAATTTGAATCTGAAAATAATAGAGATTTCTCATTTCACTAAAAATAAGTTAGAATATGAGAGATTTACTTGTACAAAAAGATGGTGTTAAAAGCTAAGGTTCACTATTTAGGATGGTGGTGCAATGCACAGATGTCTACATGGTGCACTACTGTTGAACTCACATTCTGGTTTCCAAGTTATGCATTGTCATTGTAGGAAAATTGTAAAACTCAACTATACAACTTTATTTTAGTTTTTTTGCACAACAAAGAATAAAGACAATAAAAATAATAGACTAGGAGATACTAAAATACATAAAAATGTTGAAAATCATTTCAATCTCTGCAAGTTTGAAGTGAAAGTAAAAATGATAAGGAAGAGATGAGAGGATGCAAATAATCATATGATTTGGTCTTTGAGAGACCTATATTTAGGAACAAGGCAAAAGGTTGTTACTACTTATAGCCAAGGGTTGCAGCCATAAGACTCTTGTTGTTTCGTTTAGGAGCCAAAGTATTGTTGAAACCTTGAATGAGCTGAATCAAGCATTCAGCTAGCCACAGGAATGCAAATCCCTTAAGATATTAGCATACCAAGGTACAATATTACATGTTAACAGCTGACCAAAAGGAGTGAAACTGGTTTGTGATGAAACTTCGTGTGACATAGTTTCTAGTGCCCCTGACCGCAACAACAGGAGCACGATGGTGGGTGCAAGCCATGTCCTAGTGCAATAGGGGTCATGTGTTAAAGACCAGAGGCCTATGGGTATGTTCAACCAACGTGCCAGCCATTGGATATAGAATATGTCACCCCAAAGGCCATTTTCGCCATAGGCATTGATCTCTGTGGCTGAAATCCTCATCCTACGCAGGCATGTGCTTTTGTCATGTATATTATGTAGATCATAAAGCATTGTCGAATGTAGTCCATGCCCAAAAGATCTAAGAGCTACAGTGCATCCACTGACAAGACAATGAAAGAAATAATCCACAAGCCCATTGCAAAGCTCATTTGATGTATAGTGACAATGCAACAACATGTGTACTGTGTCAAACAGGAAATCGCTGACTTTGTAGTTGAATGAGACAATACGGAAGTAATGCACATGAGCCAAAGCCTTCCATTAGTCCAGTGCATGGACTAGCAATAAGCAAAATGTATGTGCCCCCCCCCCCCCCCGATAACCTTTTTTTACAGATGTGAATGACTTGAGAAAATAAATCTTTCAACAATACTCCATATGGGTATGCATTAGAAATAGCAGCATTCCATTTGGAAGACATTTACATGGAAAACTAAAATTGTAAATGGAATTCAATTGAAGGAGTTTAAAATGGAAACAACATGGCAATTCTAAAAAATGGAAAAAATAGGTGCTTCTAAGCAAATGGCAGTGTTTTTTTGAGGAAGATGGGAAGAGAATACCCAAACAGAGATGCATAAAATCAAAAGCAACACACTTGGAAGTATTTTGGTTTTATCTTAGTGATTTTATTGGTCTAAAAGATACTTTGCAAAAGTCTGAAAACAAATTAGACCCATAAAAATTCCTTATGCAACGTTACATACACACACAACCACAATCAAACAAGGGAAAAACAACGGAAAACTTAGCCAGACAAAACATAATACAGCCAAAGAAACCCTCCCAGAAAAACGCCGAAATATCTCCCATGAGCACAAATAGTGAAAGCAAAATATTCGCAACAATGCATGGTAGAAAATAAAGTTTGTTGCCTATTTTTTCAGAAGTCACCCAGTGCAATAGCTCAGGACACTTGTTCTTCAAAACCCTTGCACACAGATAGGTGCCTCTACAGCTATCTTGTAAAAAACACCCAGCTCTCATAATGGACATGCCCAAAGCCATGCAAATCATCTATCTCTCCTCTGCAATTAAAAAACCTAGAAGAAATTCACAACCAATGGTTGCACAGGAAAGTGCTTGCAGTGCCTAGAATCCTCTCTCCTCAACAATTAAAAACCCCTTGGAAAATTGGCGCCGCATGGTTGCACAACAAAGTGCTTACATAGTCAGGGGAAAATAACACAAAGTATAGTCGAGAGATCAATATATTGTTGCATACATGGTTTATAGGAAAAACTAATAGGGTTTTAGAGAGGTGAAAACTATAGTCTCCTACCTTTAGCAGGGATGGGGTTTTTAATTGCAGAGGAGAGAGGATTGACACACATGACTTTTGACGTGTCAATTTTGAGTAACAACAATGTGGCATCAATAGACTGTATAACATAGCAATGGAAAGGTTGAATTTGCTGCCAAGATGAGCAATTCTCTAGTAAGCAGCTCTGACATATCTTTTATTTGATTTATTTAAAGCTTAGTGTCTTTTGTTTACGCAAAGTTGTTTTCTTTCCTTTATACTATACACAAAATCAAATAAAGCATACATCAGAGCTACTTTGTAGGAAATTATTTGTCTCGGTGGGTAATCAAACCTTTCCTTGAAACATCAAGCAATGAATATCTTGCAACAGTTTCAACGTCAACTTATTCTGTTGTGTTCTGCCATTACTAGAGCATGAATAATCATCATTGTAGACTACTATTTTGCTACAACAAAGCACTTGAAGCACTCAGAACCCTCTGTCCTCTGTAGTAAGAATCCCCAGACTATTCACATGCAATGGCTACATAGGAAAGTGGTTACAATGGCAAGGGAAAAGTGTAGAGTTTCAAGCTAAAATGTTGTGCAATTTTAACAACGCTTGGTGCAGCACCGATAGGAGTCCAAAACATGTTCATATGTTGATATGGATATTAGCTCAAGAAGTAAAATGTAACCAGTGACAATTAACATAACTAGAGCGGAAATGAAACTGAGAGCAAAGACAGGAACATGTTATTGCTTAAACATAACAAAAATGTTTATTGCACAAACAAGGACCAGAGCATGCCTTTACTTGTGATTAGGTTTCTTGAGCCATTTAGCTTGAGTCTTCCACGATGTGTTTGTACTTGTTGTTTTATTCTTGAGCAACAAAAAAATGCAACAGACAAAAAAGTTACGATTGATATCAGCATAACAGCAAGCATACATGTTTTTAATGTTTACAAAGAAACAAGCTACAAAAGAACTATGATGACGAGAATGGTATAGATAGAAAAGTTAGTGACATTGTGTTACCACTGGTTGTGTGATGCACCTAGCTTCAAGTTCTGTAGTTACAAAGCTGGTTGTTGCAGCAAGCAATTCCAGAGCCGAGTGAAAATGCTTGTGCTATATTACAAATCGCGTATTGTGTCACTGCAGGAAAATAATTATGAGTTGGGAAATCAGTCATAATAGACTGTAAAGACATGTTCTAGTGCTTGAATGTGCAATGTGGGTTTGTTTTTCCCAAGCAAAATGCATATTCCAGTGTTTACTTTGCATACACAAACCAAAAATAAGTGCAGAAATGGCATACAACGTAGTGCATATTCTATTGAATACTATAATTCGCAACAGTGTAATTATTTGAGCTAATTTCAAATGAAGTTTAAAACATCAAATAGAGAGCCAACTAGTAAATTAGAGATTTGTGCAGAATATTTTAATCATGTGGAGCTCATCCATGAGCTAACTCTATGGATTTAAGTTTTAACAGCCACAAAAAAAATTATTATATTTTGCAAGCAACTTGGAAGATGAAGACATTAAGCACTAAAGTTTCTGCTATTTAAGAGGAAGCGCAATGCGGAAGCGAAGCTAGAATAGTTAAAGAAATGACAATAACATTGCATTGGATGAATGCAAGACGCATCTAGATATTGTACATGAAAGTGTATCTAGATTGTGTTAACTCTTTGCTTATGAAGACATTGTATATGAAAATGCATTTAGATTGTTCTATTGGCGTTAACAAGCATTGTGCATCCCATAAAGACCAACAACAAAACATTTTAGTAAGATTTAACACAAGTAGCAAACAATTACAGAATTAACCAAATCAATATGAGTGCCAAAATTAGGGTTTCGCTTATTAGAAAATACTCTGAGTAAGCCAAATTTGGTAAAACCCTAAACCCTCATGGTATGAAGTCATACAAATGGCCATATTCAATCTAATTCTTTGGTGACTGCTTATTTCCTATTACCATCCCTTTTTAGTTTTCCTTTATGCCTTCCTGCAATGTTGTTTACCGGCCCCTCACCAAGTTGTTACCGTCTATAACCCACACCTAGAAACAACTTTGTTTTAAACGGAGAACCAACCCAATTGGCTACCCTTCTAAAGGCAGCATAAATGATACACATGTCAAGGTCTAGTCCTATTGACCAAGTTTTGGCAGGTGGCGCTAGCGGATTCATTTCTGCCAATCCACCCGCGAAAAGATACAAAGATGACTGACCTTGGCAGAAATGCGAAAAGAGTGACAGCTGGTCAAGGACCATCCAGGATGGTAGGGAGGTGGGTCCCAGGCATTACAAGGTGGTTTTTCTTTAATTTTGACATTCTACCATAATCCACAAAAGGGTCTACTGAGCGACCGTGGATTAACAGAATCTGGGTGCATGGCTTTCTGAGTGATGGGATTGCCGCATTAATGACAAGGACTTGAGGTGGCATGAAACATGACTACTTTTCCAACAAAAATGCTCCCATCGAGTATAGGGAGATCAAGATCTGACGGCTATCCGCTATTCCGCCGAGATCTTGTCTCTGACCATATCCCTCATACGCGGAATGGTGGGTGCTGTCTTAACTACATTGCAAGAAGGACTTCTCCTCGGGATCACGACTAGGAAAGGCTGGCTAGATGGCAGGATATCATTGAAAGAAGCAAGCAATAAGGTCCAACCTGGAATGAGATCAAATCCCTACTGTCAAGTTGTGCCAACTGAGATCAAGATCAACGGTGCAGTTTCAAAGTTATAACAGAAGAATTTGTTAGTGCTGAATTAGACTAAACTTTATTACAAAGCATTAACTGCTCAAGCGTGTGCAAGGTCTCCATCGCCATTGCTCTTGAGGAATTTGATAACAAAATTATTTGTCTTATGCAAGCTAGACCTTCGGAAATCTGTGCCTCTACCATGATTGACATTTAACCTACTGTGTGATACAATTTGATGTGATGACAATGCATAATTGGGATAACCAAGACACCTGATCTGGAAAAATTCAATGCGAGAAGTGATATGTATGGCTTTTCCCTGCTCCTATGTGTTCTGTCTACTCCCCTGTTCGTTAGGAGTTTCTTCCTTGTTCTCAAGCCTCTTGATCTGTCCCTACAGAATTAGAAAGACTTGGAATTATCTCCTCTAGAATTGGTGGTACAGGAAAGATTAGGGGGCAACAGCAACATTGTGCAAATTTCTACGGGCATTTCTTCTTCCTTGTTCTTCATCCAGATTGGGATCCTTGATTTTAATCTCCATACTCCAGCCATTCCTTATGAATGTGATTAGGCAGATTAGTCAAGTGTGGAGGAAACCCATTTTTCCTTCTACATTCATCCGTCTTCTACTTTTCCTAACAAAACATTATCTCTAGTTGTAGGGATCTTCCCTCTCTAGATGTAGCATATAAGGATAAAGTGCTCCTGTTTTATCATTGTTGTTGCAGCTCTCACCGGGGGGATGGTATGTCCATACCCAGTCTGATGTGATTTCATCTGGTCTTTGTCTGGTTGAACTGGTTGGTAACCACTCAATTATGAAAGAGGAATCACATCCCTGCAAGTGACAACGGGCATAAAGCGAATAACTCTAGTTAATGGGGTTTTCTTCTGATATTGACGCTTGCAGTCATTCTCAATTGAGGAAGATAAACTAGATAGTGAATGCCCTTATTTAACAAATAAGAGGCATAGGATGGGGATAAGGGCCTCCACAACATCAAATCAAATGAATCTCCTTCAAACATCACTGCCCATTTCCCTCTAAAATTGAGAGAACACGTTTGTGGGAAGTGCGCACTTCAACATGTGCCATGAAAGAAAAGCATACAATTGTGAAGCGGTTGCACCGACCTCTTCAGCTACATCTGTTGGTTAGAAAAATGTTGCAACTTCTTTTGTCATAAGCCTGAAGCTTTTTTCTCCCTTACCTCTATAAAAGGGAATTCAGGGCTTATGAAAAAGCATTAGTTCGAGGTCATATTTCCAAACTTAGTCTAAAATAGGGATCAATCTAGTCAGGGAGGAGTTGTAAATAAGTTTGTTTTCTGCTATAGATTAGTGGTTTGCTTTTAGGTTTCTGATTTCAGTCTCTTCTAGTTTCTTGATAGAATATTTGAAAGCTATGATGCAAGTTACTAAACAATTTGTTTTACAAATTTTGTTGAGTTTTAGAATACATCGTCTCCTACTTCATGTATATAGTTTCACATTATGAATATAGATTTGATTAAAAATCATCTTTATTCATCAACACAGTCTTTCCTATGATGGCATATTTCTCTTATGGCCTTTACTCAAGGAGTAATGTAAAAATTGCTATTAGAAAATATTAGATGTGATTTGGGTATACAGGGATAATTATGTATGGTTGATTTCAAATCTAGTCAAAGTATTTTCAATGTATGGCATTGTTGTATCTTTACAATAAACTGAAGTTTCTTACATCACTGTCTATTTAAGTTTTATCATTTTAACCTTTTTGACTCCTTGGCCCTTAGATAGGCACTAATCTATTTTATGAATACTATATTGAACTTATGCCCCTCTGGTTATCCTCAAAATATTTTTCAAATCCAAATATTTTCCTTTCCAGTAATAGGTTTTTAGGATATTTATTTTGATTAAGTTATGTCTTGCATGTTCCTCTGCAAAGAATAAGATAATAGCTTAAAGAATCTAGCCAATCCTTACTTTATCATACATTCTTTCAAGCAGCCTACAAGGAACATATATGTGATATAAGCAAAGTTGACAATCTAATATATCTGGATAACCCCATCCCTTTTGAATAGAACACTATTATCCCCAAGAAAGGAAGACATCAGTTAAAAGAAACAGCTAGAGGATTAGAGATAAGTCCATTCTACATAAGAAATACCCTCCTTGGTTTCACAGAGCCTAAAGTGCAGAGGAAGAACAAGGGGACTGAGAAAAGGCCTCCTCCCCTTAAATCTCCTAAGCATTGGCCAATCCCTCAAGGCATATCCATCATTAATAACTGGCTATTTTATAGATTTGTTGCGAGAATCAGGTTGGGAATTTAAAACAACCAACAGATTGACGACTCTACTGGGGACTTGTATGAAGTTCTAAGTGTTAAGTGCAGTAGATTGTCAATGGGTTTTTAGAGTTTGTATAAAATTTGTGTTTATTATTTTTCCCTAAAGGGGTGGCGGCTCTACCATATTTTGAGATAGATACAAGACTGTTACACAAGGTTTTATACATCAGAGTGTTCCATATAACCCCACTGTGAAACAGGAATCAAAGGTTGATTCTGAAGAAGAAACAAAATATTCCTCTATAAAGCAGAGCTGGCGAATCTATGAGAAAGGATCTGGTGGTGCAGTCTAGTCTTATTGATTTTACTTGAAAATCAAAACATAATTTGTACCAGAAAAAAAAAAAAATTATTTTCAGGTATTTTACCAAAGCTTCTTCAAAAGTTTAAAAGATGTATGAACAACCACACTCCTTTTGTCAAAGTAGATTTGTCATGGAAAGATATAGGGCTGTTAATTTCAAAAGTATTTGTGGATTTCCAAATCATATACCAGATGAAGTTAGAAGCCAGATAACCAAGTTTAGTAATGATAGATTGAAAACAGCTAGCATCCATTTACAAGAATTCTATGACTTAATGGGAGATTATGAAATAAATCATGAAGATGTGGTCATAAAATTGTTTGTTCAAACTTTTAACGGAGAAGTTAGAGATTGGTTTGCATATTTTCCTAATCAAGTCTATCTTCTCTTGGCAATATTTAAGGTTTTCTTTCATGGAATAGTTTGGGGAAAGAATAGATATAGGTATGTTAATTAAAAAGCTCATGCAGATTGAAAAGGAAGATAGGGAATCAGTCCCAGCTTTCAATTTAAGATTTGCCAAAATAGTAAGGGAAATTCCTAGAAATATCAGACCCAATGAGGCTATGTGTTTGATCATATATTTAGGTGCATTCAATAAAAGGGACAGTTATTTACTAAGAGATAAGAACCCTACTACTATGAGGCAAGCATACTCCTTAGCCATAAAAATAGAAAATAATTTGAAGCATTCAAAGATAAAGGGTTGTGAGTTTATAGAAAATGGATATTGGGGGGATAATGAATCCATTTGTTCTCCCATTTACCAAAGGGAAAATAAAATGAGCTATTCTGACAAGCCCATGCCAAAGAAACCAATAAATAGCACTCAATATATTGAAGGGGACAGGGACTGTGATCAAAACAAAGGAGTTCTAAGTTTCTATACCCCTGTTGCTCATTTCTCCCCTTAGTACGAGAATAGAAGGAAATCCCCGGAGCCTTGCAAAGTAGCTTATGAGATAATGGGTATATCAGTTGGAGAAATTCCTTTGACTTCAATTTTGTATCAAAATCTCCTAGGGAAATAGCTTGCTTTGAGTCTGAATATTAGGAGGGAATGGTCTTTGTTAATCATATAGAAAATAGTGGGCAATTGTCAGAATGCTCATATCAGAATAAAAGGAGTTTTGAATCAGATAACGATGTAGGCTATCAGAGCAGTGATATTAGAGATTGCGCAGATAGAATGCATATAGGAAACAACCCATTATATGAGGAACCTGTGGATTTATCAGTAAGAGAAGATGTGGAGCCTCATAAATGCATAATAAATCCACTTTTTGAAAGAGATCATGAGGAAACTGATAAGGCAACATTGGTTCAACATGCAGAAGAATATAGGAGGATAAGTACTGAGATGATAGATCAGGACCTAAATTTTCAGCCTGATCATGTTTCCCCATCCTATATTCATCATCAAGATGAAAAACCAATTTAGAAGGTAGAAAACAAAAATAGAATGTCAGATTTCTACAAGGGAGAAGAATATGATTATTTCAGATTTGACATTGATTTAGGAGAAATTAAGAATTCCCCTACTACCAACTGTGAAATGGATTATGATTGCTTTTATTTTTTGGATCTGTGCAAAGAACAAAAGTTAGAAGATGACAATATTTTCACTGGATTAGGAACAGTTGAACCAAGTACTGAGTCTCTTTTTGATGGCAATATATATCATCTGTTTGTAATTTAGAAAAGTGGGGTAAATTGTGGAGAAAATAAAAATAACTGCCCAACATGCTATCCAAATGTCTTTATCAGAAGTAGGTTGAATTTCAATAAAAATTTTCAAGGCAGTTTAACAGAGTCATTAGAGAACAGAATGTTTGACAGAGGCAGGCTGGGTCTTTTCTTTACATGATGGCCTAGGGTCATTATGTGTGTGGTCTACTCCTCCAGAGTTCTTTTGTGATCTCATTCTGTTCATGATAGAATAGGCGTCCCCAACTAGATCCACTAATGGAACCATTTAAAATTTTCATGCCTCTGGCAAATTTTGGTCCTAAGCTCTATGTCACTGGATTATCAGGTTTCCAAAATTAGGGTTTCCCCAGTTAGAAAATACTATGAGTAAGCCAAAATTACTAAAACCCTAAACCCTCATGGTGTGAAATCATACAAATGACCGTATTCAATCTAATTCTTCGGTGACTACTTATTTCCTGTTACCATCCCTTTTTAGTTTTCCTTTATGCCTTCCTGCAATGTTGTTTACCGGCCCCTCGCCAAGTTGTTACCGTCTATAACCCACACCTAGAAACAACTTTGTTTTAAATAGAGAACCAACCCAATTAGCCACCCTTCTAAAGGCAGCAGAAATGATACAAGTGTCAAGGTCTAGTCCTACTAACCAAGTTTTGGTAGGTGGCGCTAGCGGATTCATTTTCACCAATCCGCCCGTGAAAAGATACAAAGATGCCTGACCTTGGGGGAAATGTGGAAAGGGTGATAGCTAGTCAAGGACCATCTAGGATGGTAGGGAGGTGGGTCTCAGGCATTATAAGGCAGTTTTTCTTTAATTTCAAAATTCTGCCATAATGCACAAAAGGGTCTGCTGAGTGACCGCGGATTAATGGAATCTGGATGCGTGGCTTTTTGAGTGATGGGATTGAAACATTAATGACAAGGAACTGAGGTGGCATGAAACGTGACCACTTTTTTGAGAAATACTCCCATCGAGTACAAGGAGATTGAGATCCAATGGCTATCCGCTATTCTATCGAGATCTTGTCTCTAACCATATCCCTCATACGCAGAATGGCGGGTGCTGTCTTAACTACACTGTAAGAAGGACTTCTCCTCAGGATCACAACTAAGAAAGGCTGGCTAGATGGTAGGATATCATTGAAAGAAGCAAGCAGTAAGGTCTGACCTGGAATGAGATCAAATTAGCACTGTCAAGTTGCGCCAACTGAGATCGAGATCAATGGCCCAGTTTCAAAGTTATAACAGAAGAATTTGTTAGCGCTGAATCAGATTAAACTCCATTACAAAGCATTAACTGCTTAGGCATGTGCAGGGTCTCCATCGCCGTCGCTCCTAAGGAATTTGATGACAGAATTATTTGGCTTATGCAAGCTCAACCTTTGGAAATCTGTGCTTCTACCATGATTGACATTTCACCTGCCGTGTACTACAATTTGATGTGATGACAGTGCATAATTGGGATAACCAAGACACCTGATCTGGCAAAATTCAATGTGAGAAGTGATATTTGTAGTTACGTAGAATCATGAAATCTAACCTTTCTGTTCACTCATGGTAATCTTTAGCAGATTTCCATTTAAGGGAGGAATGTTTTGAAGTGACTAGAAAATTAATACACCACAGATGTGCGGATATATTCTTACATCCCTGAATTTCTATAAAAAGGCAAGTGCTGATGTTGCAATTCATACTATCTAAAGATATTCTGAGAGTATGGCTTTCCCTTGCTCCTATGTGTTTTGTCTGCTCCCCTGTTCTTTAGGATTTTCTTCCTTATTCTCATGGCTCTCGATCTGTCCCTACAGAATTAGAAAGACTTGCAATTATCTCCTTTGGAATCGGTGGTACATGAAAGATTAGGGGGCAACAACAACACTGTGCAAATTTCTATAGGCATTTCTTCTTTTTTGTTCTTCATCCAGATTGGGATCCTTGATTTTAATCTCCATACTCCAGCCATTTCTTATGACTGTGATTGGACAGATTAGTATCAGGTGTGGAGGAAACTCATTTTTCCTTCTACATTCATCCCTCTTCTACTTTTCCTAACAAAGCATTATCTCTAGTTGTAGGGATGTTTCCTCTCTGGATGTAGCATATAAGGATAAAGTGCTCCTATTTTGTCATTGTTGTTGTTGCTCTCACCAGGTGGATGGTATGTCCATACCCAGTTTGATGTGATTTCATCTAGTCTCTGCCCAATTGAGCTGGTTGGTAACCACTCAATTATGAAAGAGGAATCACATCCCTGCAAGTGACAACGGGCATAAAGCGAAGAACTCTAGTTAATGGGGTTTTCTTCTGATATTGACGCTTGCAGTCGTTCTCAATTGAGGAAGATAAACTAGACAGTGAATGCCCTTATTTAACAAATAAGAGGCATAGGATGGGGATAAGGGCCTCCACAACATCAAATCAAATGAATCCCCTTCAAACATCACTGCCCATTTCCCTCTAAAATTGAGAGAACACGTTTGTGGGAAGCGCGCACTTCAACATGTGCCATGAAAGCAAAGTATACAGTTGTGAAGTGGTTGCACTGGCCTCTTCAATTGCATCTGTTGGTTAGAAAAATGTTGCAACTTCTTTTGTCATAAGCCTGAAGCTTGTTGCTCCCTTACCTCTATAAAAGGGAATTCAGGGCTTATGAAAAAGCATTGGTTCAAGGTCATATTTCTAGACTTAGTCTGATATAGGGATCAATCTAGTCAGGAAGGAGTTGTAAATAAGTTTGTTTTCTGCTATAGATTAGTGGTCTATTTTCAGGTTTCAAATTTGAGTCTCTTCTGGTTTCTGGATAGAATATTTGAAAGCTATGATGCAAGTTACTAAATAGTTTGTTTTACAGATTTTGTTGAGTTTTGGAATACATTGTCTCCTATTTCATGTATACAATTTCAGATTATGAATATAGATTTGATTAAAAATCATCTTTATTCATTGACATAGTCTTTCCTGTGCTGGCATATTTCTCTTATGGCCTTTACTCAAGGAGTAATGTAAAAATTGCTATTAGAAAATATTAGATGTGATTTGGGTATACAGGGATAATTAAGTATGGTTGATTTCAAAGCTAGTAAAAGTATTTTCAATGTATGGCATTGTTGTATCTTTACAATAAACTAAAGTTTCTTACATCATTGTTTGTTTAAGTTTTATCATTTTAACCTTTTTGACTCCTTGGCCCTTAGATAGGCACTGATCTATTTTATGAATACTATACTGAACTTATGCCCCTCTGGTTATCCTCAAAATATTTTTCAAATCCAAATATTTTTCTTTCTAGCAATAGGCTTTTAGGATATTTATTTTGATTAAGTTATGTCTTGCATGTTCCTCTACAAAGAATAAGATAATAGCTTAAAGAATCTAGCCAATCCTTACTTTATCATACAGTCTTTCAAGCAACCTACAAGGAACATATCTATGATATAAGCAAAGTTGACAATCTAATATCTCTGGGAAACCCCATCCCTTTTGAATAGAATTTTGTTATCCCCAAGAAAGGAAGACATCAGTTAAAAGAAATAGCCAGAGGATTAGAGATAAGTCCATTCTACATATGAAATACCCTCCTTGGTTTCACAGAGCCTAAAGTTAATCTTTTGAACCCTTGGAGCATTGAACATTCCATATAGTGTCAAGAAATAGATTTATAACAATGAGGAACGACCATAATACAAAAATATAGGCTAGAGCCATTGAGACCAACAACAAAGTTTTTGGTAGGATTTAACACAAGTAGCAAGACAAATAAATCGGCTCACAAGTGAAGGGTGTCTAAGAAGTAAAATGGAGATGTGTAGTGAATTTTGAACCTATAAGAAGTGTTTCAAGAAGATTAGTTTTAGATCACTGCAAAGTGTTTGAAGGAAAATCAAATAAAGAGATGACACTAAAGATAACAAGAAGTTTGCTAGGGAAAATAGATGAGATCAAATTTTAGCAACTTTGTTATAGCACATTTCTCACTGAGAATTTTGCTGCTACAACAATCAGAGTTCTACCAGCATCAATAACACCTTGTGCCGAGCCATGGATCACAATTAACTTAATTGCTACCTACAATGTGCAGGCCACATGCAACATTTTGCAGGAACATGGAATGTAGAAGTCATGGAGCATTGTAGTGTCCTTGATTTGGATGAGTAGCTATAACCATCAGCAGCTGGAGCAGGGATACACGTTGTTGAGTCAATATGCACATAGCTATTTAGTTAATTACAGCCCATGACTCATTGCTAGAGGTTTGCAATGCAGGTACAACCCAGATTCCTGTATGTAGTAGCTAGAAAAGGGTAAATCCTGCTATCAAAAATGGTGCACGAGCCATGGTTTCATTTTACCCTAAACTTAAAAATCTCTAGACCATTCACATGCAATGGATGCACAGGAGAGTGGTTACAATGGCAAGGGAAAAGCGTAGAGTTTCAAGCTACAAAAGTCATGCAATTTTAACAACGCTTGGTGCAGCACTAATAGGAGCCCAAAACATGTTCATATGTTGATATGGCTATTATCTCAAGAAGAAAAATGTAACCGATAGATAACATGACTAGAGAGAAAATGAAACTAAGAGCAGAGACAGGAACATGTTATTGCTTAAACATAACAAAAATGTTTCTTGCACAAACAAGGACCAGAGCACGTCTTTACCTGTGATATGGGTTTCTTGATCCATTCATCTTGAGTCTTGCACGATGTGTTTGTACTTGTTGTTGTTTTATGCTCGAGCAATAGAAAAGTGCAACAGACAAAAAAGTTACGATTGATATCAGCATAACAACAAGCATACATGTTTTTAATATTTACAAAGAAACAATCTACAGAAGAACTATGATGGGATATTGGTTGAACTAGTTATGATGACAAGAATGGTATAGATAGAAAAGTTGGTGACATTGTGTTACTGTTGGTTGTGTGATGCACCCAGCATCAAGTTCTGCAGTTACAAAGTCAGTTGTTGCAGCAGGTAATTCCAAAGCCGAGTGAAAATACTTGTGCTATATTGCAAATCGTGTATTGTGTCACTGCATGAAAATAATTATGAGTCAGGAAATTAGTCACAATAGATTGGAAAAGACATGTTTTGGTGCTTGAATGTGCAATGTGGGTTTGTTTTGCCTAGACAAAATACATATTCATGTGTTTACTTTGCATACACAAACAAAAAACAACTAGTGCAGAAATGACATACTAATCTCAAATGAAGTTTAAAGCATCAAATAGCGAGCCAACCAGTAAATTACAGATCTGTGCAGGATATTTTAATCATGTGGAGCTCATTTGTGAGCTAACTCTATGGATTTAAGTTTTAACAGCCACCCCAAAAAAATATTATATTCTGCAAGCAACTTGGAAGATGAAAACATTAAGCGTTGAAGTTTCTGCTATTTAAGAGGAAGCACAATGCAAAAGCGAAGCTAGAGTAGTTAAAGAAATGATAATAACACTGCATTGGCTGAATGTAAGACACATCTAGATATTGTACATGAAAGTGTATATAGATTGTGTTAACTCTTTGCTTATGAAGACATTATTTATGAAAATGCATTTAGATTCTGCTATTGACATCAACAAGCATTATGCATCCCATAAAGACCAGCAACAAAACATTTTAGTAAGATTTAACACAAGTAGCAAACAATTGCAGGATTAACCAAACTAATACGAGTGCCATGTAATTTTTAGATTATTGCAATGTATTTACAATGTTTAATCTTTTGAACACTTGGAGCATTGAACATTCCATATAGTGTCAAGAAATAAATTTATAACAATGAGGAACGACCAGAATACAAAAATATAGGCTAGAGCAGGTTAGACCAACAACAAATTTTTTTGGTAGGATTTAACACAAGTAGCAGGACAAATAAACCAGCTCACAAGTGAAGGGTGGCTAAGAAGTAAAATGGAGACATGCAGTGAATTTTGAACTGATAAGAAGTGTTTCAAGTGGATTAGTTTTAGATCGCTGCAAAGTGTTTGATGGAAAATCAAACAAAGAGATGGCACTAAAGATAACAAGAAGTTTGCTAGGGTAAATAGATGAGATCAAGTTTTGGCAACTTTGTTATAGCATATTTGTCACTGAGAATTTTTCTAATACAAGAATCAGAGTTCTACCAGCACCAGAAACGCCTTGTGTCAATCCATGGATTGCAATAAACTTAATTGCTACCTGCAATGTGAAGGCCACATGCAACATTTTGTAGGAACATGGAATGCAGAAGTCATGGAGCATTGTAGTGTCCTTGATTTGGATGAATAGCTATAACCATCAGCAGTTGAAGTAGGGATACACGTTGTTGAGCCAATATGCACATAGCTATTCAACTAATTGCAGCCCATGGCTCGTTGCTAGAGGTTTGCGATGCAAGTACAACCTAGATTCCTATATGTAGTAGCTAGAAAAGGGTAAATCCTGCTATCAAAAATGGTGTGAGCCATGGTTTCATTTTACCCTAAACTATAAGTATTTGTTGTAAGAAGAATTAAAGCATTTTTACTCTAAACCCTACTTTAGTTTGCGCTTCTCCAAAATAGTTATATAATCTGTTGATGTCATGTTGTTGTCGGTCAAAACTGACACGTCGAAAGCCATGCATATCATTCATTTGTCCTCTGCAACTAAAAACCCCAATGCAAGAGACTTTAGTTTATGGCTCTCTAAAATCATATTAGTTATTTTCCTAAATCTTGCATGCAACAATATATTGATCTCTCGACTATAGTTTGTGATATTTTCCTCTAGTTGTGCAAGCACTTTCCTGTGCAACCATTGGGCGCCAATTTTCCATGGGATTTTTTATTGTAGAGGAGAGAGGATTCTGGGCAGTGCAAGCACTTTCATGTGTAGCCATTGGTTGTGAATGTCTCCTGGGTTTTTTAATTGCAGAGGAGAGAGGGATGATATGCATTGCTTTAGATGTGTCTATTTTGAGAGCTGGTTATTTTTTGCAAGATAGTTGTGGGAGCACCTATCTGTGTGCAAGTACTATGAAGAATAAGTGTCCTAACTTGTTGCACGGGTGACCCCCAAAAATGGGCAAAAAAGCTTTATTTCCACCATGCATTGTTGTGAGAGTTTTGCTTTCATTGTTTGTACTCAGTGGAAGACATGTGGGCATTTGTCTGGTAGGGATTTTTTGGGTTTTATTATGTTTTATACCACTCATTTTGCAATGCCCATGTCTGTAAATTGAAAATGTTGTCCTATCGTTGTATATGGGCATTTCTTCGTATCACCGGATTTATTCTGGGAAAAACACAGACTATAGTCCAGAGATCAATATTTCATTGGTCTTCAATGAGGTGGAAGTTTTCGTTACTTGCTATAGGCTAATTGTCCGTACAATTTATTTGATACCTTAAACTTCATTTGCAATTAGCCAAAATAATTATAGTGCTTCATATTATAGATAAAGTAAACACATAAGCATGCATTTTGCCTAGACAAGGCAAAGCCACATTGCACATATGAGCAATAGGACATGTCTTCACCTGCCTATTGTGACTGACTTTTCAACTCAAAATTGATTTGGTGCAGTGGCACAATGCACACCTGCAATATTGCCCAGGCATTTCATTTAGCTCTATGATTGACAAACTAGCTTCCAAGTGCAACATACAACAATAGACAAGAGGCATCACACGAGGAAGCAATGACAAGAGTTAATCTGCATGGGCATAGGCTGGATGTAATATCCTTAATTCATATGTTAAACACATAAATACATACAAGAGTGTATACAAACATGTATGTGCAGTAATCGATATTGCAAAGGTATATCTAAATTCTAAATCTATTTGTTGAGACTATGCATTGTTGAATGCTTCTAGCGCCCAAAAGATTAAACATTGTTAAAACATTGCAATAATCCAATAATTTATTGACACTCATAGCGACTTTGTCAATTCTAAAATTATTTTTTATCAATCTATGGGATGCAAACTGTAATGGTTACAAAATTCTAATAGTTTTAAACAGGAAAAGATAGCAAATAGACACTACAGGTAAGAAAGCAGTAAAGATAATGAAGTAAACAATGTTTGGACAGATGGCAAATGTGCTGATTGAAAGTCAAATACAATGACATTCAACAATGAATTATTTGTTGCAGAGCAAAGACAGGAACATGTTATTGCTTAAACATAACAAGAATGTTTTTTGCATAGGCATGCACCAAAGCATGTCTTTACCTGTGACTTAGGCTTCTTGAGCCATTTAGCTTGAGTGTTTCAAGAAGTCTTTATAGTGCTCGCAGTTCCATGCTAGAGCAATATAAAGGGGCAATATTGATATGTGAATGTTGCTTGTTACATATAAAAGCATAAAATTGCATGAATGTCATTCTTCTCAGTAAAAGTGAGTTCTTTCAGCAATTCAAAACCCAATAAATAATACCTCAAGTAAGTGCAAAAGGTTGAACTGTTGTGACCTTCGAGTGCAAATAAATGAACATGAATAAACTGTATATTGTGTTCCACCACCAATATGCTAGTTGCCTCTTTCTATTTCATTAAATCTTGCGCTTTAAAGTTTGGGCACTGCACCAAAAAATCAAATTAGTAAACAACAAAAGCAAGAAGCAAGAGATTGAATGATTTTCACAATTAACTACAGCCTGAGATGTTCTAGCACAAAAGCACCTGGAAAATGCTAAGCCAATGTTTTTCTCTTTTGTTGTGTTATTTTTTGTTTACCAAAATTACTGCTGTATAATTTGAGTTATATAGTGCAACTCAGAATATATGAATGCAAGTTATGTTGCAGATAGGTCATAGTCATAATTTAAAAACTAGTGTTTCTTTCTTTTGTTGTGTTGTTTTTGTTTCTCAGAAATGCTGCTACCTTGTTACTATAAGGATTTGGTATTCTATCTACTTTGTGGCTAGTTTTTTATTTCTTGGGACCAGTACAAAGTATCTTTTTTTCCCTATCTATTGTCTATGACATGACTGTTGTGTTCTTTGGGCTATTTTTAAACATCATCCAGTTTAATGGTTAAAGGTAAATTTTGACCAATAATAATGGAACAAGTATTTATCATTCTATGATATGAATGAAGTATAAAATTACTACTAACTGTTTGACTATTTGACTATTGGAAAATGTGATTTAAATAGAGTTTGTTCATTCAAAATTTTCAATAAAAAACCTAATATTCTATGTTGTTCATTTAGAGGCAAAAGTATAACATATGTATCTTTAGAATGGACGATGGTCACTATAATAAATAAATGGACATATATCATAAGATGTGAATAGAGCCAACCTAAACGGTATTCAAAATAGTACCCAAGTCAACATAATATTCACTCCTTAAAAAGTACAAACATTGCCCTATGACAGGTAGCCCCTGCCCTTGTATTGTGAGGTCTATAATATCATATGGCTAGGGCCCTTTAGCAGCTAGGAGGTGTATAATATTTGATGGTTGGGTAGGCATTGTATTGTTTTTTGTTCGCAGTGCTACATATAGTTGCAGTTGATTGAGAAGTAATAAACTTCTGCTTAAAAAATATTCATTTGCATTCTGAATTACAATTAGGACTTGAGGAAAACATGGCCTTTACCTACTAATGCATGATGGCATGAAATTTGGAAGCTACCAATGATGCTTGCATATCTTAACCATATCACCTTATGTTTCTACCATATGATATGCAATTCACACATACATGCATATATACAAATCAAGCAAGGGGAAATACCAATCATCTTGACCAAAAATTACCATAGAAACAAAGCATGTCTACTACATAGGCTTGACATGCAAAGTGGTATTGACACAAGTTGATTAGTGAGATAGTCAAGATACGGCTATCACAAAAATGTTTCTCATCTAAGAAACTATCAACCCTCCCTGCAACATTATGTTTCCCTCACTGCCTAAGGTGCCATCCAATAGTGTCATTGAACATGAGGTCTTTTATCTATGAAAGCAAGAAATAAGTGCTTGCATTAATAACATAATATGTAGTTTGCTAGAAGTTTCTTCCTCAGTGCAAAGCAAATCTTTCATGTCAATAATTCTGCACATAGTCTAATTTTGCTTGCGGGCTGGGATGAGGCTTTATAATAAACATTAAACAACTTATATTTATATAGAATTCAGGCTTATCATATTGGCAAAGAATATTTGTGAATATTGTACAGGAAGATTGCTTATCTGCATTGTTGTCCATAAAGTGATCTTGTTTGCTCTTGGACAATAAAATCAATTTATAAAAGAAAAATAACATTTTAGCTTCTTAACCTTCCCATCCACAGGGTGGGATATTAATGAAATTGTCATACCATTGTGGAGGCTTGCATTACTATTTTGATTGGTCACTTGAATTAGATGGTGCAAGACATTTTTAAGTATGCTAGGTATTTAGGAGAAATATTGTGGATAAAAAATAATGATTATGAATGTGGGCATGTATGTAAGAATCTAACTACAATCTGCTTAAACTGCAGTGGATATTGCCAGCAATGGATGCTAATAAGTCATGCCTAAGGTGAAAGGGGCACATCAATTTATATTTCTATACATGCCAGGCTTACCATGCCAAAATACATTCCCGATTGTAAGCGTTAAAACAACTTGCATTGCTATGCCATATACTAATCTAGCCTCAGTGGACTATAAAATCAGACCAGAAAATTAATTAAAAGGTAGGCTGCAACAAGCCCACATTACCTACAAATTTAAAATATTAATGTGGCATAATTGAACCACAAAATATATTTAGAAAACTACTTGCATGCATACTTTGAGTGGATTGTAAAGTACAAAACCAATCAAAAAAGATAGAAAAATAAAAGGTCATACTACTCACAAATGATGAGGCAAGGAAAACTGGAGATCAACATACCATGCTTTCCCTCTTCTTTAAAACCATCTTGAAATTAAGTAACTTCTCACTTTGTATTTCTGATGATGAAGGATGCATATGTTGTAGCTGCCAATAGTAGCAGTGCAGTGTTTTCTCTATGGAGACTTAAAAGGATGGACTAGAAAACTCACATGCTAATAAAGAGAAGAAATAAACAACAATAAAAGAAAAGAAGCATTTTGAACTTAGGGCAACCTAAAACTGAAGTTGTATCATAAGAAAGATGAATAAAAATAAAAATAGCTGAGCAATATAAACTTTGGCAATTCCAGTTTATTTAAGAAGGAACTTCCAAAGTTCCATATAGAATTAATGGAACGAGTTAAGTCAAAGTTGCAAAATACAAATTAAAGATACATGATACAGATCTTTACAGGGGGAACAAATTTCAGGAAGGAAATTAATTGATAGTGCACTTACATAGAAGAAAACTCTTCTCAATACTCAAAATAAGTATTAAACCATGTAAATTTTGAGTTGAACAAATGGAAATGCATGTATTGTCACTTTGCAAGGGGAGATCTATCTCAGTCCAATCTATATTATTTACAATATTTATTGTGATACAAAGCCAAATGAAGATAAAATTGAAATTGTACAGATGGACTGAAAGAAGTTGTTGCCCAACAAAGAAAGGAAAAACTGAGCAAGTTCTGCAAAACAAGTCATGACTGAACAGGCTAGAAATTATTAACTTTACTCAAGAAGTTGAAAGGAGTGTCAAATTAAAACAACACTTTAGCAACTTAAGGAGAGTTGATGAGATAGAATTAGGCTACCTGGCACACATCGAATTCTTAACTTTAAATGTGAATCAAGAGATTTAAAATATCTTGGAGATAGGAAGTTTAGTGGATGTACCTGACATTATATATTGAACAATACTAGTCGGATGTTATATCCATTTTTCTAATTTATTTTTCTTTTGTAATTGTTTTCCTTTGGCCTAATATTAGACTTTTACCATAGCTCATTATGGATGTAATTTCCTTCTCATGGGGCTTTGATATATGTGGGGCATTTTATAGTTGGAGGAGAGATTTTGAGAGCCAATCATACAAAACGGAGAAAATATTTGTATAATAGGGTAAGTGCAAGAAGATGGGGGGCCAAAAAGGGGTCTTAAGTGGCCACTTTTTTTCTGAAATCAGGAAATGCTGGCCTTGGATGAGAAATTGACCATTGTTACACTCAAAATTTGGAGATGCAACCAAAACAATGTTCGTAGTTCTCTGAGTCTACTTTCTAAACAATTTTTTTTTTTAAAATGGTATAGATTAAGGGGTTCAAAAGAGGGAGCCACAGAAATTGGTGTTGTTTCTGTCAAAAAAACATAACATAGCATGTTTTGTGGCTCCCTCAAAAGGTTAACTTTTTTTTGGTATTTTTAAAATCGCTTCAGTGAGAAATTAGCTAACAGCATGTAGTTTATGCCCAATTTTTTTGATAATTTTTTGATGAATATTTGATTTTTTACTAATTTTCAAAGTGGACACATCCTATATAATAGAATTTTGGCCATGCTACCCCTATAAATTTTGAAAACTAATTGAAAATCATTTTTTCTTTTTTTTAATATGTGTAGAATGGAGTCTAGTTTCTAAATATGTAATTTTTCTAGAAATTTCAATGAATGGTTAATTTACAATGAAAAAAAGACCAAATAGTAGTTTTTGCCCAAAACTGGACACAAACAAAAGAAATTAAAGATGAAAGGCCTAACATTGTCAAAATGTGAAAAAAATTACATCATTAAATAGCTAAGAGAAAGCCTAACATTACCCGGGTGTTTGATTTGTTTGACCTTGAAACACATGCAAATCTGAGGGTTAGCACGAACAAAATTATGTGAAATCTTGAAGAATCTGTAAAAACATGTCTGTGGATGTTGAAAAGGCACTCCAATCCTTTGGGTTGGAAATCCAAAGCAAATCCCAAGCCCAAGGCTTGGGATTCCCAAAGCACAACATAACACAAGCACGTTATGTTGTGCTTTTTTTCTTTTTTCCATGTTTGCCGGTGTTTTCCCAGTTCGACACAACGCGAGCATTATCACGCGCTCACGTTATGTCTTCCTTTGAATCATATATGTTCAAATTTCATAAGTATGTTTCATGGATGTTTATATCTATTCTTGTAGGTATGTATGCATGCTTGTATGTATGTACATGTATGCATGCTTGTATGTATGCATCTTTGTATGTATGTATGTTTGTATGTATGCATGTATGTATGTAAGTGTTTTGGGTTTAGTGTATATAAGGACCTAAGCCTATATAGTTTTGAGGGTTGAGGGTTGAGGGATTAGGGCTTAAGTGATAGGTAGAGGGTAGAGGGTTACAGTTGAGGGT
Source organism: Cunninghamia lanceolata (assembly GCA_027924645.1). Classification (NCBI taxonomy): domain Eukaryota; kingdom Viridiplantae; phylum Streptophyta; class Pinopsida; order Cupressales; family Cupressaceae; genus Cunninghamia; species Cunninghamia lanceolata. Next base: position 9,730,894 of record BSBN01000523.1, on the reverse strand, counting down.
TAATATTCAGGTTGTTGAGTGTATAAGATTAAGTGTGTAAGGCGTGGGGATTAGGTTGTAGGGTTTACGATATGGATTGAGGGTATATAAGGCATAGGGTGACTTGGGTTGAGAGCACGTATGGTTTAGGTCTAATTTAAGTATGGGGTTGAGGCACAATATTCAAGGTTTAGAATATAAGGGTGAGTTTATATGGTCTAGGGATGAGGGTTTGAGGGTGTAGGCTTCAAGTTTAAGGTATAGGGTTGATGATTGAGGTATTAGAGCTTAAGTATATTGTTGAGGGTATAGGGTTCAGGGTTTAGGGATAGGTTTTAGGGTTTAAGGGTTAAAGGTTAAGGGGTGAGGGATAGGGTTTAAGGTTTAGGGGTAAGGGATTAGGGTTTAAGGTATAGTGTCTTGGGTTGAGGGTTGAGGGATTAAGGTTTAAGGTATAACTTACTGAGGGTTGAGTGTTTAAGGATAGGGTTTAGGGTTTAGGGTTGAGGGATTAGGGTTTAGAGTTGAGGGATTAGGGTTTAAGGAATAGTGTTGAGGGTTGAGGGTTTAGGGATAGGGTTTAGGGTTGAGGGATTATGGTTTAGGGTTGATGGATTAGGGTTTAAGAAATATTGTTGAGGGTTGAGGGTTTAGGAATAGGGTTTAGGGTTGAGGGATTAGGGTTTAGAGTTGACAAATTAGGGTTAGGGTTGATGGATTAGCGTTTAATGTTGAGAGTTCAGGGTTGAGGGTTGAAGGTTGAGGGTTTAGGGATAGGGTTGATGGTCAAGGGATTAGGGTTAAAGTAGAGTGTTGAGGGTAGAGGGATTAGGGATAGGGTTTAGGGTTGAAGGTTTAACGATTGAGGGTTGAGGCTTTAGGACTGAGGGTTAAGGGATTGGGGTTTAAGATATAGTGTTGAGCGTCGAGGGTTTATGGATAGGTTTTAGTGTTTAAGTTTTAAGGGTTAAGAGTTGAGGGATAGGGTTTAGGGTTTAGGGATTAGGGATTAGGGTTTAAGGTATAGTGTTGAGGGTCAAGGGTTTAGGAATAGGGATAGTGTTTAGGGTTTAAGGATGAGGGATTAGGGTTTAAGGTATAGCGTCGAGGGTTAAGGGTTTATTGATAGTGTTTAGGGTTGAGGGTTGAGGGATTAGGTTTTAGGGTTGATGGATTAGGGTTTAAGGTATAGTGTTGAGGGTTGAAGGTTTAGGGATAGGGTTTAGGGTTGATGGAATAGCATTTAATGTCGAGGTTAGGATTAGAGTGTCGAGGGTAGAGGGATTAGGGATAGGGTTTAGGGTTGAAGGTTTAAGGATTGAGGGTTGAGGCTTTAGGGATGAGGGTTTAAGGCTTAAGATATAGTGTCGAGTGTTGAGGGTATAGGGATAGAGTTTAAGTTTTAAGGGTTAAGGGTTGAGGGATAGGGATTAGGGTTTAAGATATAGTGTTGAGGGTTGATGGTTTAGGGATAGGGTTTAGGTTTGAGGGATTAGGGTTTAGGGTTGATGAATTAGGGTTTAATGTTGAGAGTTGAGGGTTGAGGGTTGAGGGTTTAGGGATAGGGTTGATGGTCAAGGGATTAGGGTTAAAGTAGAGTGTCAAGGGTAGAGGGATTAGGGATAGGGTTTAGGGTTGAAAGTTTAAGGATTTAGGGTTGAGGCTTTAGGGATGAGGGTTAAGGGATTAGGGTTTAAGATATAGTGTCAAGTGTCGAGGGTGTAGGGATAGGTTTTAGGGTTCAAGTTTTAAGGGTTAAGGGTTGAGGGATAATATTGATCCCGTTGAGGGTTTAGGAATAGGGATAGTGTTTAGGGTTTAGGGATGAGGGATTAGGGTTGAGGGTTGATGGATTAGGGTTGAGGGTTGACGGATTAGGGTTTAGGGATAGGAATTACGGTTGAGGGATTAGGGTTTAAGGTATAGTGTTGAGTGTTTAGGGATAGGGTTTAGGGTTGAGGGATTAGAGTTAAGGGTTGAGGGATTAGGGTTTGACGTTGAGTGTTGAGGGTTGAGGTTTTAGGGTTGAGGGTTTAGGGATATGGTTGAGGGTTTAGGGATAGGGTTGAGGGTTGAGGGATCAGAGTTAAGGGTTGAGGGATTAGGGTTTGACATTGAGGGTTGAGTACATTGAAGTTTGAGGGTTTAGGGTTTAGGGATAGGGTTGAGCATCGAGGGATTAGGATTAAAGTAGAGTGTCGAGGGTATAAGGATTATGGATAGGGTTGGAGGGTTTAGGGATAAGGGATTAGAGTTTAAGGTATAGTATCGAGCTCATTGAGGGTTTAGGAATAGGGATAGCATTTAGGGTTTAGGGATGAGGTATTAGAGTTGAGGGTTGAGGGATTAGGGTTGAGGGTTGAGGGATTAGGGTTTAGGGATAAGGTTTAGGGTTGAGGGTTGAGGGATTAGGGTTTAAGGTATAGTGTTGAGGGTTTAGGGATAGAGTTTAGGGTTGAGGGGTTAAAGTGAAGGGTTGAGGGATTAGGATTTGATGTTGAGGGTTGAGGGTTGAGGGTTGAGGTTTGAGGGTCGAGGGTTTAGGGATAGGGTTGAGAGTCGAGGGATTAGGGTTAAAGTAGAGTGTCGAGGGTATAAGGATTAGGGATAGGGTTGGAGGGTTTAGGGATAAGGGATTAGGATTTAAGATATAGTATCGAGCCCATTGAGGGTTTAGGAATAGGGATAGTGTTTAGGGTTTAGGGATAGGGTTGAGGGTTGAAGGATTAGAGTTAAGGGTTGAGGAATTAGGGTTTGACGTTGAGTGTTGAGGGTTGAGGTTTTAGGTTTGAGGGTTTAGGGATAGGGTTGAGGGTCGAGGGATCAGAGTTAAGGGTTAAGGGATTAGGGTTTGACGTTGAGGGTTGAGGGATTAGGGTTAAAGTAGAGTGTCGAGGGTATAAGGATTAGGGATAGGGTTAGAGGGTTTAGGGATAAGAGATTAGGGTTTAAGTTATAGTATCGAGCCCATTGAGGGTTTAGGAATAGGGATAGCATTTAGGGTTTAGGTATAATGGATTAGAGTTGAGGGTTGAGGGATTAGGGTTGAGGGTTGAGGGATTAGGGTTTAGGGATAAAGTTAGGGTTGAGGGTTGAGGGATTAGGGTTTAAGGTATAGTGTTGAGGGTTTAGGGATAGGGTTTAGGGTTGAGGGATTAGAGTGAAGGGTTGAGGGATTAGGATTTGATGTTGAGGGTTGAGGGTTGAGGCTTTAGGGTTTATGGTTTAGGGTTTAGGGATAGGGTTGAGGGTCGAGGGATTAGAGTTAAGGGTTGAGGGATTAGGGTTTGACATTAAGGGTTGAGGGTTGAGGTTCGAGGGTCGAGGGTTTAGGGATAGGGTTGAGGGTCAAGGGATTAGGGTTAAAGTAGACTGTCGAGGGTATAAGGATTAGGGATAGGATTGGAGGGTTTAGGGATAAGGGATTAGGGTTTAAGGTATAGTATCAAGCCCATTGAGGGTTTAGGAATAGGGATAGTGTTTAGGGTTTAGGGTTGAGGGATTAGAGTTAAGGATTGAGGGATTAGGGTTTGATGTTGAGTGTTGAGGGTTGACATTTTAGGGTTGAGGGTTTAGGGATAGGGTTGAGGGTTGAGGGATCAAAGTTAAGGGTTGAGGGATTAGGGTTTAACGTTGAGGGTTGAGTACATTGAGGTTCGAGGGTTGTGGGTTTAGGGATAGGGTTGAGGGTCAAGGGATTAGGGTTAAAGGAGAGTGTCGAGGGTATAAGGATTAGGGATAAGGTTGGAGGGTTTAGGGATAAGGGATTAGGGTTGAAGTTATAGTATCGAGGTTGTTGAGGGTTTAGGAATAGGGATAGTGTTTAGGGTTTAAAGATGAGAGATTAGAGTTGAGGGTTGAGGGATTAGGGTTGAGGGTTGAGGGATTAGGGTTTAGGGATAAGGCTTAGGGTTGAGGGTTGAGGGATTAGGGTTTAAGGTATAGTGTTGAGGGTTTAGGGATAGGTTTTAGGGTTGAGGGTTGAGGGTTGAGGCTTTAGGGTTTAGGGTTTAGGGATAGGGTTGAGGGTCGAGGGATTAGAGTTAAGGGTTGAGGGATTAGGGTTTGACATTGAGGGTTGAGGGTTGAGGGTCGAGGGATTAGGGTTAAAGTAGAGTGTCAAGGTTATAAGGATTAGGGATAGAGTTGGAGGGTTTAGGGATAAGAGATTAGGGTTTAAGGTATAGTATCGAGCCCGTTGAGGGTTTAGGAATAGGGATAGTGTTTAGGGTTTAGGGATAGGGTTTAGGGTTGAGGGATTAGAGTTAGGGGTTGATGGCTTAGGGTTTGACGTTGAGTGTTGAGGGTTGAGGTTTTGGGGTTGAGGGTTTAGGGATAGGGTTGAGGGTCGAGGGATTAGAGTTAAGGGTTGAGGGATTAGGGTTTGACGTTGAGGGTTGAGTACATTGAGGTTCAAGAGTTGAGGGTTTTGGGATAGGGTTGAGGGTCGAGGGATTAGGGTTAAAGTAGAGTGTCAAGGGTATAAGGATTAGGGATAGGGTTGGAGGGTTTAGGGATAAGGGATTAGGGTTTAAGGTATAGTATCAAGCCCATTGAGGGTTTAGGAATAGGGATAGCATTTAGGGTTTAGGGATGAGGAATTAGAGTTGAGGGTTGAGGGATTAGGTTTTAGGGATAAGGTTTAGGGTTGAGGATTGAGGGATTAGGGTTTAAGGTATAGTGTTGAGGGTTTAGGGATAGGGTTTAGGGTTGAGGGATTAGAGTGAAGGGTTGAGGGATTAGGATTTGACATTGAGGGTTGAGGGTTGAGGCTTTAGGGTTTAGGGTTTAGGGATAGGGTTGAGGGTCGAGGGATTAGAGTTAAGGGTTGAGGGATAAGGGTTTGACGTTGAGGGTTGAGGGTTGAGGTTCGAGGGTTGAGGGTTTTGAGATAGGGCTGAGGGTCAAGGGATTAGGGTTAAAGTAGAGTGTCGAGGGTATAAGGATTAGGGATAGGGTTAGAGGGTTTAGGGATAAGGGATTAGGGTTTAAGGTATAGTATCGAGCCCGTTGAGAGTTTAGGAATAGGGATAGCATTTAGGGTTGAGGGATGAGGGATTAGAGTTGAGGGTTGAGGGTTGAGGGATTAGGGTTTAGGGATAAGGTTTATGGTTTAGGGTTGAGATATACAAGGAGCAACTGAGAGACATAGAGAGGGGAGAGGTAGAGATGTGAGGGAGAGACATAAGTGAGATATAGAACATGAGCTAATGGAACTAGAGGTGAGATATTGTAAAGGTGCTATCGAAGGTAAGAGAGGTACAAATATTTATGGATAAATCTATAGCAGGACAAAACGTGAGCGCGTTATAATGCGCTCGCATTTTGTCTTGCTATAGAAATAGTAAAAGAGTGTTAACCCCCACGATCCAGGCCCACATGCTCTGTTTTCATGCTGATTATGCATGTGTTCTGACAAAAAAGAAGTGCTTTCATGCTGTTGGGAAGTTCACATGCACAGTTTACACATTCTACCACCTTCGCATGATCTTTCCACCACCTTTTCTGCTTTGCCAACTTGAGAAGGAGGAAATAACATAGTTTTCACACCAAGTTTGATATATATTTATTCAGGTTTTAATTTTTGTAGTGTTGCAATGTTAATTGTGATTCAATTTTAGGAATTTAACATTATAGATTGGTTAATAGTATTGTTGTTAGTAATTATATTTGAGTGTTATTCAATTTAACATTGAAAATGAAGCAAGTGGTGAAAAACTCAAATTGTTGAGGAGTTTGATGCAAGAAGAAAAAAACACTACATAATTGGGTACTCTCTCCATTTGAATCTTCATTTTTTAGGTATGTCAAGTCTTTACATGCATGTTCTTTACATTTTCCTTAATTCTATTTCAATTACTTTATCATGCTTTATCATACATGTTTAAAATAGACAAATTCCCAATCAAGAAAGCAGCCTACAATGTCACATGATGCCATGTATATTTTCTACACTTGGGCTCTTTAATAATTATGTGTAATAAATAGACCTTGACATACCATGATGTCAAACTATACAAGAATAAATCCTTACAACATAATAAAAATACAATCCCACTATTATCCTGTCATATTAACAAGTTAAAATACAAATGAATAGGTGCCTATATCATACAAGTATGCACATGACATGATGATTTGTATGCACATATCTTGGCCTAGGACATTCCTTATGCACCTATTCATGATGATTTGTACATGCACATGACACAACAATTGTTGTCTATTCCTTCACAAGCCACCCAGATCCTAGTATCCCTAGTACCAACAAAACACCTTCTCAATTCCAAATCCTAGTAGCTCTAGTAACAACAAACATGTCAAATTGGGTCTACCTCAACCTTTTCAAGCATGAAGTCCCATGTACTCTTTTCATGGCTGCAATAATTTGCTTTGTATGCTTTGTACCTATTTTGGTCGAGTGACATTTACTCTTTTACATGATGATTGTATGTACATTTACTATGAAGGGTTGAATGACATATATTTAAGTTATTTGTATGGATTCATTTCTTAGGAACTAATATTGGTTTCTTTATCATGCTATAGACAAATTCTCTGTCATACCGAAGAAACAATCAAGAATTAAACCAACACAGGAAGAGATAGAAGCTAAGAATGCAAAGAAAGCAGTGTCTATGAGGGAACTTGGTGAGAAGAGGAAATTGGACATGATAAATGAAGACATGCCAATTGAAGAGGAACCACAACCATCACAAAGAGATATGGTATTAGCGGCACAAAGAGAATGAATGCAAAAACTTCGTGCTGTGAGAGATTTGAATACCTTAGTTGGAAACACATCCTCTACCGCAAGTCAACATGTAGGGACACCATCTACCACATCTCAAGTTGAGAGTACATTGTCACTCACATGTGATGAAGGAGGTATACCATCGTTCCCACCTCAACCTCAAGGTATGTCATCTATTCCATCTTCGATCGAAGGTATGTCATCTAGCCCATCTTATTTAAATATTGATGAAATTACTAATGTTGAGATGAATTTACCTAACTTAACACCACCTAGAATTTTGCATAGAAAGCCAAATTATTTGATTGATATTGATGAGAATATTTTGTAGCCAATGGAAGGTAAGATTCTAAAATGTACTTGTAGAAGATATGCTAATAAGATTTAGAGATTGCTTTTTGAAAAGTTAAATGAGATTGCAAGATGTCAACTATTTGTTGAAATGATGCGAAGTATAAAGTATAGGTCCATCATGAAGATTCTTGGGTTGAGAACATTAGAGGCTTCAAGTGAAAAATCTATTGTCAAGAATCTAATGAGTGCGTATGAGAGTGTGGGTAACACCTCATGCACAAAAGATAGTAATGCAACACGGCATGTGATTACATCGACTATAGTAAGTAGTCAAACAAGGAAAGCTCATTTCATTAGAAAGACAAGTCAAGAATTGAGAATTAATAGGAAAATTTTATCAAGAGTTGTTGGAAGACGCCAAATAATTGAGGACACTAATGCCAATGAATTATAGGCGTTCTCGGGGAGACTACCACGAAAATATAAACCAATTGTTGAAGCATTGAGATCACTAATTGAAGACTTTTGGAAGAATTACACAAGGGTATCTCTGAATCAAAGGGATGTGGTAAGAAGGAGAATCAGTAGTTGGAACCGTGAGCCACGTCCAAAGCATTTTTTGGATAAGACTCAAACACAGTTTTATGGTAAATTTCTAGAGAAGTATCCTCAAATTAAAATTTGTCAAAGATATTTTGAAATGCTAAAACCTTTCTATGTCAAGATAAATCACACACGCACTACTTGTAGATTACATATTGAATTTTCTAACCATTTTGATGTTTATAGGTTATATGTTTAGATATGCATACTAACAATGTTTTGTAGGGTTGTACCATACGTGCCCCACCAACATCTTTAAAAGACTTCATATTAAAAATTTTATGTGAAAGAGAGGAAGGTCAAATATTCTACAAGAAATTATGGTTGGATGGCACATGTCATCATTGCAGTGGCTTGCAACGTTTGCCAATATGTGAACATATGGAAAGAACACATGCGGTTGGAAATGAACTAGTAGAGTTTGGCAAGTATAAAACAATGGCATACAATACAAAAGATGGTAAAGAAGCAAAGATGTGTGAATTAGTTATTGAAAAGATTCTAATATATCAGTTTATGCCTATATTTCATGACAGCATAGTGTATGAGTATGCAAGACATACCCATAGAGCTCGATGGTTGGACTTGCAATTCAAGTTATGCAAGGACACATTTCCGGTTGGTAGCATTGTTTCAGTCATCGACTTTGCAAAGAACTACAGTCTACAACCACAACGTGAGGTGCAATCACAATATTACAACTCCATGTAGGTTTCTATATTTGTGCACATCGCATTCATTCATGCGAATGATAGTACAGAGGATGACAAAAAGATCATAAGGGAAGATAATTTCTATATTAGTGATGATCGTACGCATTCTACAGAGTTCGTGCAAGGTTACTTTCAGGTGTTCTACAATGATTTGGCTAGAAGGGGCATATCATTTAGTCAGCATATCATATGGTCAGATAACTATGTGTCACAATTCAAGAACTCACGAAATTTCTATTAGCTGAGTAGGAGGCATAATTTTATAGGTATTCAATAAATGTGGAACTTTTGTGAGGTCGGGCATGGAAAGGGGGAGCATGATGGTGCAGAAGCATGTATCAAAAGAGCCATAGCACGAGAAGAATTAAAGTATAAAGACAATGCAAAGTTCATAGATGCAAAATTGATTGTCAAGTGGTGTAATGATTCCATGGGTCTAGGTAATGAAGGTAAGTATTTAGTTCGTATATTTTTTTGGTTGATAGATGATACTAACATTGCACCATATGAGGACTGTTCTACACTGACAGGATCAAGTGAGATGCACTCTTTTAGAAGCTCAATTGCAAGTTCATTAAGTATCCATACGTGAAAGATGTCATGCTTTTGTTCTTCCTGTACATTTCAAGCCTGGGATGAGTGCGAGTCAAAGGAGTGGGTTGACGAATGGCAGTTAAGTTATCTTAGTCCACTTGACATGTATCAACCCCTAACGACACTGGAACTAACATAGATGGAATCATCAATTGACTTTGACCACATATCAGATCTAGTTCAACCAGGTAATATATCTATTTGCATAGTTTTTGAAATTCCTAATGTCATCTTACTTTGTAGTGTTTTTGTAATGTTGACTAATTTCATCTAATTTGCTACACATATCAATGTAGGGCATGTATATGCAGTTATTGCAGATGAAGATAATGAAGAGGGAACAGATTATTACTTATGTCATTGTGTTGAGGCCAAAAAGAAATTGCAGGCCCTAGTTATAGATGGAGAAAACATCGAATACCCTACAGGCTCAGTGGTTCTTACTGGAACATGGCTTAGAAGGTACCCACATAAGAGTGTTAATGTTTGGCTATTTCAGGACTTTGACACGCATCGGAAGATTCTTCATTACTCGAAACTTGTCATGGCATCCAATGTTCATTTGATACAGTATCGGGGTAGACCTTTGAACAAAAGTTTGTGGAAGGTGCGTGAGTCTAACCATGAAGCAATACTTGACACAATAAAGAGTAGAGCAGACCCGGATGATTCATTGGATTAATTTCTAAGTATTCACATTGATTTTGTAAAGTCATGTTACATTGAGTTGTAAGTATGCACATTAATTTGTAAGGTTTGTCTTTTTCTATTTCCTACTGCATTTTTACACATATACACATTTTTACATCATATTATGCTTCATGGGGTTAGACCTAAGTGATGGGTGAAGTTGGTCCTGAGAATAATGTATAAAATCTAGATAATGTATAAAATATAGGTGTCTCTAGGGGTTTTGGTTTCTAACTAGATAATAGGTGTCTCTAATTGTGTCTTAGGTATATAGTATATGTTAACTAGGTAGATAGAGACTAGAAAATAGGTGTCTTAGGTGTTCTGCGTCTACTAGACTACATGTATCTTAGGTCTTAGGTGAGGCCACATGAGCTTCCACCTTCACGTGGTTGGCCTTGTTAGTATAGAATATTTATTTTTATTGAAGCTAAGGGAAGCTCTTTTTCTTAATAGGAAAACTTTATCGACTTCAGTACTAATGGTGCAGGGGCACTTAGGTTGTCATGCCTCCAAGAGGGGTCAAAAAATAAAATTTTGTTTTGATTGAGTCAATTATATGTAATAAGGTCTTCTAAGACCATTTCATTTATTTTTAAGTCACTTTGAGTCATTTGGGGTCAGTTTGAGTCTTTGAGTCATGTTGCAAAAAAGTGTCAATGTTGTCAAGTTGCACAAAGTAACTTTTGTATTTTTGGTGTCCTACTCCTGATGCAACCAAACTAGCTATTCCAACACATCCGGATGGGTACATTTAGACTAGGCATGGTCCTTTTTTTCACCCAAAAATGTCGAAACAGTCTGAGCTACATTGTACAGATGATATCCCTGAAGAGTCCAAAGTGCAAAAAGGTAGCAATCTTTGACGAGATGTTACTCAAAAACTGTGTCACTTAGAAACATTCCATTTGAGGCAATGCAATCATGCAGAGTACCTCTACAATAACCTCTCTCAATTTTTTATATCTCTGAGGCATTTGCCCATGGTGAAAGGTTTTTTGCTACCCCAAAAATTGTCAGGAGGTAGTGTAAAGTTGCAAAGGGGTGTAACTTTCATCCTGCTCCTAATGTGACCAAACTGACTATTCCAACACATTTGGATGGGTACATTTACACTAGGCATGGTCCTATTTTTCACCCAAACATGTCGAAATAGTCTGAGCTACATTGTACTGACGATATCCCTGAAGAGTCGAAAGTGCAAAAAGGTAGCAATCTTTGATGAGATGTTACTCAAAAATCATGTCACTTAGAAACATTCTATCTAAGGAAACACGATCATGTAGAGTGTCTCTACAATAACCTCTCTCAATTTTTTATATCTCTGAGGCATTTGCCCATGGTGAAAGGTTTTCTGTTGCCCCAAAAATCGTCAAGAGGCAGTGTAAAGTTGCAAAGGGGTGTAACTTTTTTCCTACTCCTGATGCGACCAAATTGACTATTCCAATACATCCAGATGGGCACATTTACACTAGGTATGGTCCTTTTTTTCACCCAAACATGTCAAAACAGTCTGAGCTACATTGTACCGACGATATCCCTGAAGAGTCGAAAGTGTAAAAAGGCAGCAATCTTTCACGAGATGTTACTCAAAAATTGTGTCACTTAGAAACATTATGTGTGAGGCAACACGATCACATAGAGTGCCTTTACAATAACCTCTCTTGGTTTTTATATCTCTGAGGCATTTGCCCATGGTGAAAAGTTTTCTGCTGCCCCAAAAATCGTTAGAAGGAGGTAGTATAAAGTTGCAAAGGGTGTAACTTTCGTGCTGCTCCTGATGCGACCAAACTGACTATTCCAACATGTCTAGATGGGTACATTTATGCTAGGCATGGTCTTTTTTTTCACCCAAACATGTCAGAACAGTCCGAGCTACATTGTACCAATGATATCTTTGAAGAGTCCAAAGTGCAAAAAGGAAGCAATCTTTGATAAGATGTTACTCAAAAATTGTGTCACTTAGAAACATTCCATCTAAGGCAGTGTGATCACGTAGAGTCCCTCTACAATAACCTCTCTCAGTTTTTTATATCTCTAAGGCATTTGCCCGTGGTGAAAAGTTTTTTGCTACCCGAAAAATCGTCAGAAGGAGGTAATGTAAAGTTGCAAAGGGGTGTAACTTTCATCCTGTTCTTGATGCAACCAAAATAACTATTCCAACACATCTAGATGGGTATATTTACGCTAGGCATGGTCCTATTTTTCACTCAAACATGTCGAAACAGTCTGAGCTACATTGTACTGACGATATCCCTGAAGAGTCCAAAGTGCAAAAAGGTAGCAATCTTTGACGAGATGTTACTCGAAAATCGTGTCACTTCGAAACATTTCATCTAAGGCAACACGATTATGTAGAGTCCCTCTACAATAACCTCTCTCAATTTTTTATATCTCTGAGGTGTTTTCCCATGGTGAAAGGTTTTCTGCTGCCCCAAAAATCGTCAGAAGGAGGCAGTGTAAAGTTGCAAAGGGGTGTAACTTTTGTTCTTCTCCTCGTGTGGCCAAACTGACAATTCCAACACATCTGGATGGGTATGTTTAGGCTAGGCATGGTCTTGTTTTGCACCCAAACATGCTGAAATAGTCCAAACTACATTGTACCGGCGATATCCCTAAAGAGTCCAAAGTGCAAAAAGGCAGCAATTTTTGACGAGCTGTTATTCAGAAACTGTGTCACTTAGATACATTATGTTTGAGGCAAAGCGATCACATAGGGTCCCTCTACAATAACCTCTCTCATTTTTTTATATCTCTAAGGCGTTTGCCCATTGTGAAAGGTTTTCTGCTGCCCCAAAAATCGTCAGAAGGAGGCAGTGTAAAGTTGCAAAGGGGTGTAACTTTTGTTCTTCTCCTCGTGTGGCCAAACTAATAGTTCCAACGCGTTTGGATGGGTACATTTAGGCTAGGTATGGTCTTGTTTTGCACCCAAACATGTCGAAACAGTCTGAGCTACATTGTACTGGCGATATCCCTGAAGAGTCCAAAGTGCATAAAGGAAGCAATCTTTGATGAGCTGTTATTTAGAAACTGTGTCACTTAGATACATTCTGTTTGAGGAAAAGTGATCATGTAGGGTCCCTCTACAATAACTTCTCTTAGTTTTTTATATCTCTAAGGTGTTTTCCCGTGGTGAAAGATTTTCTGCTGCCCCAAAAATTGTCAGAAGGAGGCAGTGTAAAGTTGCAAAGGGGTGTAACTTTTGTTCTTCTCCTCGTGTGGCCAAACTGATAGTTCCAACTTGTCTAGATGGGTACGTTTAGGCTAGGCATGGTCCTATTTTGCACCCAAACATGCCAAAATAGTTCGAGCTACATTATACCGATGATATCCCTGAAGAGTCCAAAGTGCAAAAAAGTAGCAATCTTTGACGAGTTGTTGCTCAGAAACTATGTCACTTAGATTTATTCTGTCTAAGGCAACATGATCATGTAGGGTCCCTCTACAATAACCTCTCTCAATTTTTTATATCTTTGAGGCGTTTGCCCGTGGTGAAAGTTTTTCTACTGCCCCAAAAATTATCAAAAGGAGGCAATGTAAAGTTGCAAAGGGGTGTAACTTTTATTCTTCTCCTCGTGTGGCCAAACCGACAGTTCCAACGTGTCTAGATGGGTATGTTTAGGCTAGGCATGGTCCTATTTCACACCCAAACATGTCGAAACAGTCCGAGCTACAAACACTAACTAGTCTTCAATCTTTAAACACTACAAATACCATGATATCCTACATAAAGCTGTCTTTTAGCCTTTTATAAAGGCATGCCCATCAAATTCAACCACATAGAGATGATTGTTTATATGCCAAATTCCTTTTTAATACTGACCTTCCAATCTTTTTTCCCTCCCTCATATCAATTAAATATGACCTTCGATTATGATATGGCGCTCGAGCTTATGAGAGTTTACCAGAGACGCCGGTTGAGTTAGGTTGAAGGGCTGGTGAACTAATGACTTAAAGACCCTTTAGTAGGTTGATTTAAGTGATAGTAACTTCTAATTATAAGTCAATATTAAATTAAAACAAAAGTGCACTTTACACACGACAAGCAATTGAGGGTTTTAAAGTCTTAAGAAAAGTAGATTATTTTTAGGGTTTAATGCCCAATATGCAAACCCTAACTATCAATAAGATTATGATTATGAAAGCTTGTGTCTTCTCTAACTTCTTATTGCAAGAACAAAACCACATCCACCATGAATATGAACCTTACATCATATCAACCTTTCAAGATAGACCTTATCATGAAAACCATATTCACAACAAAACCTTGCATCATATGAACCATGTTTGTCTTGTGTAGCATCAACATGAATTGAGAGACCTTATCATGAAAACCATATTCACAACATCATGCACCTCATGACCATCACCTACCTTGAATCACTGTATCACCTTATCAACATCATGGCATCAACCTTGACATCAATGACAAACAACCTTGACCCTTTCACTTCAATGACAACCTTGAAACTTGATTGTTGATGACTTATGGAAGCCTATAGCCCTAATGTTATGTTGCATACTAAAATTAGGTAAGACTCAATGTAATCTCATAACCTTGTTAGACTTAGGGCACACAACTGAGAGGGGGGTGAATCAGTTGTGCAAACTTTTCACTCTTAAATTTTCTTTGTGATTAGTAGCATATCATTCATGAAACATAATGCAATTAAAACAAAAGCAGAAACTCATCAACACATAAGACACCAAGATTTTGACGTGGAAAACCAGGTTAAGGGAAAAACCATGGGATGATTAACCCAAGATTGTATTCTCTGTTAGAAGAATAGAAAGAACATATGGCACATGCCAATTAGGGCTCACTGCCCAAGCACACTGCTCACAAGAGGCTCACTACCTACAAAGTAACAAGTATTGCAAACTTGAACTAGAGAATAGCATCTTTACCATGCTTAGATTAGTTCCATTTAGGCCCAAAACTTCTGCTCTGCCTTTCGCTCCTTTCTTCACTACACCACTCTCATCTCCACAAGACACACTTTGGAATGACTTCACAATCCTTTATTTCTACAAGGCATCAACCTAGGAACACTCATCTAAGTCAAAAAATATTTATAGATCATTCGGAAGACATGTAATACATCCGGTCGGCTAGTCTCAGGAAGAACACCAACATCTGGTGGTTATTCATCAAATCTAAGCTCTAACTTCAATGCGGACCTCCAACATGAACTAGACATGATCCAAAGATCACCACAACCTTTCTTGAGTCACCAAGAACATCTACACTTCATCTGCTTTCTGGAATTCTTCTCTCCTTCATCCGGAACTACAAGAACACAGTCTGTCATCACTGTCACAAAAGAATAGGCGCTTCTGGACCTCCAAACCAAGAAACAATCTGTTTGATACTTCTCAGGGACTTCCTCAACACTCCCTCCAATCCACAGAATGGGATGATGCACTTCCGGATCTCACCGGACCTATCTGTGTCACTCTATCACCTCTAAACATCTGTCAGAACCGGTTCTACTTGAGTGACCATAACTTCTTCAAATCTTCATACGGACCTCTAAAAACTTGACTAGAGCATCTCAAGACTTATATCTACAAACCCTTTAAACCACATCCTCTGATCCTCACCTTATCTTGGACTTTTGCCTTACTGTCATCACTGTTCTTCACTATTCTTGATTGAGACTAATTTTCTCAATATCCTCATCTTACAGCTCATTTGATCCTTATCATTAATGCAATAGGAGTATGTTGACATCAATGAAAACACCAGTCAAGCCCATACTTGTAACAATCTCTCCCTTTGTCATTGATTGCAACATATGATGTGAAAAACCATCAAGACAAGAACTTCTTCTTACTGTCACAACTCCCCCTATCAGCAACAACCATTCACATGTCTTCTCTTCTTTTACTGCTCCCCCTTTGATTATCATCCACTTGTTTTTCACATGTCTTCTCTCCCCCTTTAACATCAATGGCAAAGGGCACATACTTGCAATTCCATCACATCAAAATCATACCTGCTGCTCCCCCTGAGTAGCAGCTCCCCAACATCAATCCAGATCACAAGATGTGACTGTGATAGCCACCGGACTGATGCACAAAAGTGCACCTTAGTTCATCACCAGAGGGGCAATAACCCCTAGCTTCTCCCTGAGATACTCAAAAGAATCCTTAGGCAAGGATTTAGTAAAGATATCTGTAATCTGATCCTTGGATGACACAAACTCCAATCTTACCTCATTCTTGTTCACTTGATCTCTCAGAAAGTGAAACTTGATAGATATATGCTTAGTCTTTGAATGCAACACCGGATTCTTGGATATACTTATTACACTTGAATTATCACAGAAGATTGTGATAGGATCCTCATACTCCACTCTTATGTCTCTTAGCATCTGCTTCATCCACAAAACTTGAGTGCAACTGCCTACTAATGTAATGTATTCTGCTTCAGTTGTGGATAGAGATATTGCCTCTTGTTTCTTGCTTAGCTAAGAAACCAATCTCTTCCCCAAAAAAGAATGCTCCACCACTAGTACTCTTCCGGTCATCCACATCTCCTACCCAATCAGCATCTATATATGCATGAAGAGAGAAATCATGATCTCTAGGATACCATAGACCATACTCAAGTGTCCCTTTTAGATATCTAAAAATCTTCTTGATTGCCATGACATGAGATTCCCTAGGACCAGCCTGAAATCTAGCAACAAGACCAACAGCCTGCATAATATCTTGTCTAGTTTGAGTGAGATACAACAATCCTCCAATCATTGATCTGTACTTTGTCTGGTCTACCTTAGGAGAGTCATCATCTTTGCTC
Source organism: Cunninghamia lanceolata (assembly GCA_027924645.1). Classification (NCBI taxonomy): domain Eukaryota; kingdom Viridiplantae; phylum Streptophyta; class Pinopsida; order Cupressales; family Cupressaceae; genus Cunninghamia; species Cunninghamia lanceolata. The sequence goes on along the minus strand of BSBN01000523.1, from coordinate 9,714,462 downwards.
AACCTACATCCGGTTGTCATGGGAGTATTCATTGGCTTTGAATCTTCCATCCCAAACTTCTTTAACAATTCTTTCACATATTTGGTCTGAGAAATGAATATTCCTTTCTTTGTTTGAGTGATTTACAGACCCAAGAATAAATTCATTTTACCAAGCATGGACATCTCAAACTCACTTTTAATTTGATTTGCAAAAGTTTTACACATACTATCTTTTCCTCCAAAAATGATATCATCAACAAACACTTCAACAATCAAGATGTTTTCATGATCAATCTTGAAATATAAGTTACTATCAGCAGTACCTTTATTGAAACCAATCTTCAAAAGATGCTTATCCAATCTTTCATACTAGGCTCTTGGGGCTTGCTTCAACCCATACAGTGCCTTCTTCAACTTGCAAACCATATCACCATGATCAAACAACGAAATCCATCTGGCTACTCAATGTACACTTTTTCTTCCAAGTCACCATTCAGGAAGGCAGATTTGACATCCATCTAATACACCTTGAAATCCTTGAAAGTAACAAATGTAAGAAATAATCTAACTACTTCAATTCTTGCCACCGGAGCAAAGGTTTCTTCAAAATCAACTCCTTCTATTTGAGAATAGCCTTTGCAGACTAATCTGGCTTTATTCCTAATTACCTCTCCAACTTCATTCAGTTTGTTCCGAAAGACCCATTTGGTTCCAATCACATTCTTGTTTCTAAGTCTGGGAACAAGATCCCAAGTGTGATTTTTCTCAATTTGCATCAACTCTTCCTCCATTGCTTTAGTCCAGTTTTCATCATTGCAAGCTTCATTTATTGTCTTAGGTTCAATCTTTGAAATCAGACAATACTCATTTGAATTTTGAGCAATTCTACTTCTAGTTTGCACACCTTTGCTTTTGTCACCTATGATCTGATCTTTAGAGTGATTTAGTCTCACATACCTTGGAACTTTGGGAGTTTCTTGCACTTCATCTTCTTGATCAGGCTCATTCAGACTTATCTCTTCTTCTTGATTTACCAGATCAATTTGGATTTGATTTTCAGAAGAGGATTGAACTCCTTGAACTAGAACACCGTTCTAATCCTCTTCATCATATTCATAAAACCTTGAGGGTTTCTCTATTCCCTCATCAACCTTCACATTTGTACTTTCTATCATCTTTCTTAGTCTCTTGTTATAACACCGGTATGCTTTGCTTTGAGTAGAGTAGCCAAGAATATTCTTTCATCACTTCTAGCATCAAACTTGCCTAGATCTTCATCTCTTTTGATGTAACATTTGCTACCAAAGACTCTGAAATATCTTACAGTAGGAGTAATGCCAAACCAAAGTTCATAAGGGGTCTTATCGGTATTGCTTCTGATTTGAACTCGATTGAGAGTATAGACTGCAGTGCTGACAACTTCTCTCCAATAGATCTGAGGAACATTTGCTTCCATCATCATGGTCCTAGATGCTTCCTGAATGGTCCGGTTCTTTCTCTCTACTACTCCATTCTATTGTGGAGTCTTAGGAGCAGACAACTATCTCTTAATTCCATGTTTCTCATAGAACTCTATGAACTCACTGGATGTGAATTCTCCACCTCTATCAAATCTCAGACATTTCAACTTTAATCCTGTTTCATTTTCTACCATAGCCTTGAATATTTTGAATTTCTCAAGAGCTTCTGATTTCTCCTTTAGAAAGGTTACCCACATCATTCAGGAATAGTCATCAATTAGCAGCATGAAGTATCTATCACCTTGAATACTCCTAGTTCTAACCGGACCACAAAGATCAGTGTGAACTAAGTCCAATAATTTGGTAGAAGACAGTTCCTTGCTTTTGAATGAGACTTTGCTCAGCTTACCTAACTGACATTCCTTGCACAAGTTGTTAGTAGGTTTCACCAATTTTGGAAGATCTCTTACAGCATGAGTATTGCTTATCTTGATGATATTATCAAAATTCACATGACACATCCTTCTATGCCATAACCAACTCTGATCAACTTGAACAAATAAGCAGTTTTTACCAGTGCCAACCAAGTAAAAGATATTACCTTTAGTTTGAGTACCGGATGCAATCTCTATTCTAGAACTTTCAAAGATTTTGTATTTTACATCCTTGAATCGGAGATCATAGCCTTTGTCCACCAACTGTTCAACACTGAAAAGATTGTGCTTCAAACCTTCAACATACAGTACATTACTAGTTTTGTTTCTTCCATCAAAAGAAATAGTTCCTCTTCCTCTGATTCTACCAGAAGAATTGTCACCAAACTTTACCACTCCTCCTTCATACCTTTCCAGATCTACAAACTTATTTTTGTCACTAGTCATGTGGTGAGAGCATCCACTGTTAATGACCCAATCATCCTTCTCTTCAATTTGGGCAGCCAAAGCTCTTTCCATAGTCTTAAGATTGACAGATACAGAAGACATTGGATCTTCTTCCTTGATGGCAATGAACACCCATTCATTTTCAGATTTGTTTCCTATCTCTGATTCATCATCTGTTACTCCTTCATTATCATCATCTTCATGTACATAGTAACAGTTCTTTTGGAACCTTGGCTTGTTAGGATTTTGTCTTGAATATCTTTCCGGACACTTTGAGGCAAAATGACCAATCTTATTGCAGTTAAAACACTTAAAGGGTAATTTTCCTTCATACTTATCGGATCCTCTTGGCAGCCTCTTTGCAATAAGGGCTTCAAGTTGAGCAGTTTCTGCTTCTTCTTCTAGATCTTTTCTTGCTTTTTCATACCATGACAATTTCCTTGAAGAATTTTCTCCCAGATCAAACCTTTATTTACCTTTAACAGAGGTACTGGCTTTGAATGCAGATTCAGTCTTGGGGGGTCATCTCCAAACTCTATCATTTCAAATGCAGCCAATTTCCCAGCCAATTGATCTCTTGAGACAGTTGTATGGGCTCTGAATTCTTCAATGGCAGCAGCATTGATTTTGTAAGAAGCAGGAAGGGATCTGAGAATTTTACCAACAATCTCATTTTCATCCAAGACTCCACCAGCATTTCTAATTCCACAAACCAGCTCATTCACTCTTGGCATAAAAGTAGTAATATTTTCATCATCTCTCATCTTCAGTTTTTCAAATTTCCCTTTTAGACTCTGTAACCTTGCACATTTAACATATTGGTCTCCTTCATGCAAAAGTTCTAGTTTATTCCAAATCTCAAAGGCAGTTGGTAAGTCAATAACATTTGAGAGCTCTGAGTCAGATAATGTGCTTAGAAGAGCCTCTTTGGTCCGCAGATTGTTTTCAGCATCTGTGATTTCATTTAGGGTTGTCGGACCACCTTGTGGAGGTACATACACTTTTGTAACCATGGACCAGTATGCCATTCTTATACACTGCAAGTGACATTTCATGCGACCTTTCCAAAGAGCAAAGTTGTTTCCATCAAACTTTAGACTATCCTTCTTGTAAGACGACATCCTGGATCTCCTCAAGCGGTTAAGCTCCTTTTAGAGGAACTTAGCTCTGATACCAATTGTTAGACTTAGGGCACACAACTGAGAGGGGGGGTGAATCAGTTGTGCATACTTTTCACTCTTAAATTTTCTTTGTGATTAGCAGCATATCATTCATGAAACATAATGCAATTAAAACAAAAGCAGAAACTCATCAACACATAAGACACCAAGATTTTGACGTGGAAAACTTGGTTAAGGGAAAAACCACAGGGTGATTAACCCAAGATTGTATTCTCTATTAGAAGAATAGAAAGAACATATGGCACATGCCAATTAAGGCTCACTGCCCAAGCACACTACTCACAAGAGGTTCACTGCCTACAAAGTAACAAGTATTACAAACTTGAACTGGAGAATAGCATCTTTACCATGCTTGGATCAGTTCCATTTAGGCCCAAAACTTCTGCTCTGCCTTTCACTCCTTTCTTCGCTACACCACTCTCATCTCCACAAGACACACTTTGGAATGACTTCACAATCCTTTATTTATACAAGGCATTGACTTAGGCACACTCATCTAAGTTAGAAACATTTATAGATCATCTGGAAGATGTGTAATACATCCGGTCGGCCAGTCTCAGGAAGAACACCAACATCTGGTGGTTATTCATGAAATCCAAGCTCTAACTTCAATGCGGACTGCCAACATGAACTAAACATGATCTAAAGATCACCACAACCTTTCCTGAGTCACCAAGAACATCCGCACTTCATCTGCTTTCTGGAATTCTTCTCTCCTTCATTCGAAACTACAAGAACACAGTCTGTCATCACTGTCACAAAAGAATAGGTGCTTTCAGATGTCCAAACTGAGAAACAATCTGTTTGATACTTTTCAGGGACTTCCTCAACACTCCCTCCAATCTGCAGAATGGGATGATGCACTTTCGGATCTCACCGGACCTATCTATGTCACTCTGTCACCTCTGAACATCTGCCAGAACCGGTTCTACTTGAGCGACCATAACTTCTTCAAATCTTCATGCGGACCTCTGAAAACTTAACTGGAGCATCTCAAGACTTATATCTACAAACCCTTTAAACTGCATCCTTTGATTCTCATCTTATCTTAGACTTTTGCCTTACTGTCATCACTGTTCTTCACTGTTCCTGATTGAGACTAATTTTCTCAATATCCTCAGCTTACAGCTCATCTGATCCTTATCATTAATGCAATAGGAGTATGTTGACATCAATGACAACACCAGTCAAGCCCATACTTGCAACAAACCTCACCTTATATGCAAGAGGAATTGCATTTAATAACCACAATGGTCATCAGGTGCTCAAAAGTATATGATTTTGACTATCTTATTCAAAAAAACAAACATACTCTTTGCATCCCAATATGGTATAATAACAAGAAATTAAGAAATATTTTCAATTGACCAACTCATTAAGAATATGGATCAGCATACTCATTTGAATATTTTCAATTGAGCAACTCATAAAGAATATGAATATTTTTTATTCAACATGATGATTCATTTTTATTTTAAATACAACTTTTATCTTTTAGTTTCAAAATGAGGTTTAGGTGATACTTGAATAACAATAGTTGGCTTATTGGATCAACAAACATCCTATGTAATACAATTGGACTTTAAATATTTGAAGTAGCCATCTACAAATTATCCATTCAAACGTGGATTTATAATGCAAGTATGGACGCCATCAATAACAAAGATTTGTATTCACCAAATATCTATATAGGCATACATCAATATCTATCGATATAAGTATAACATATATACAAAATAGCCATATAGGCTTACAAGAATGCCATATAGGCATACAATGTCAACTATATGCAATACAAAATATATGTCCACAAATGCCATATAGGCATACAACAAAGGAACACAATAAAAAGTCATTCCCCTCTGGCTGGTGAAGAGAATAGATCACGGGCAGTCTTTGATCTTCTAGGGGAGGAGACGCGTATGTGGGTGGTCTACTACGAACCTGAGGGCTGCTCCTCCTATTTAGTTCTTCCTGCATCTTTAGTTGTTACAATAAAAAGTATAGACATTAATATATAGAAATTACATGTTATAAAAAATGAAACATTTAACAAAATAATCACTTACCGCTACCATATAATTTGTCTCCTCACTTGTCTTAGTAGCTGGAATAGGTGATGGTGATGTCATGTCCTATAGAAACCATCCAGAAAGAAATTAAACTTCAAATCAATAATCTTTTGATTTTTCAAAAATAAACAACTATAACAATGAATGTAAATTGAAATTTACTAATCTACCTTGAATGCCCCTGTCAATGGCATGGAGCTATGAATCGTAGAGGTCACACCATGCTCCATTGCCCTATGAACATCGGGAGGTGTCTCCGTAGCCTGCATCATCTGGAAATAAAACAACATTATTCAATTATGAAAACTATAATAGTGATGCAAATCATGGCTCCTAACATACACACACATTAACCTAAACATGGAAGTACACACAATAAAGCACACAAGTCACCTACAAAAATCTAGTAAGTACAATTCATTCATTAAACTATTTATTTTATTACCTCCGTGAAGCTTTGAAGTCCACCACCGCTGGTAGGTGTTGCCGTGAAATCTCCAATATTAACTTATTCAACATCCAAAATCAGATATTAGAATACCATTCATATAACGATGCTATTCACATGTAATATTTATAATTGTTTACTAGTTACATACCCTGACAGTAGATGATGTAGTGTAATATGTAAGTGGAGAACCACTGAAAACTACATCAACGCTATGATCCTAAAATTTCATTAAAATCATCAAACTAAATTAGTTAATCTTGCATTTCAAAAATAAAATTTAATAAATTAAATTCAATGAACTTGCTAATATTTACCTAAGTATCAAGGCCGAAAGTCTCACTTAGGAGGGTATCTGTCATCACCATCTGCTCAGCTGCAGATGTAGCCTATGCACTTGCGTCTTGACTATCCATGGGGTCATAACCACAGGCTGACCCTCAAGTCTGACAAGCGTGGGGTGGGACCCTACTCCTCGCACTATCTCCCAACCCACATTGTGCTGTACGACTGGCATGCTCTATGATGCTCTAGGTCAAGGCACCAATGGACTGAAGTGTATCGACCTCAACACTCTCCTTCACAATGGAAGGGATAGAAACATGTTCACGGGTTGGTCTACTGATTACTCATCTCACTGGCCGCTGTGGGTCAACACGTGCCCGTAGTCTATCTTGTGCTGATCTCCCACCTCTACCCTGGAAGTCTCGCATATCAAAATAGTTTGGCACTTTATTGAGGACAAACTCACAGTAGAGTTTCCTCAAAAAGTATTGTGTGACCTCATTATTATTGCATGGAGGATGGTCAAAAACCATCCACCAACTCTGCCCAAAATTGTCCCTTATCGCTTGGTTGTTGCACCAATGGATAGGGAACCTCTTGCATGTAATGGGTGGAGGTTGATTTGTTTGTGGGTTTGTGAAAATGGAACACAAGTCTAATTTTGTAATTTGTAACTTTTTCACATCTTCATATGATAGCTTGTCTGCATAATACTCTCTAAACTCTCTCCTCTTATCCAACCAACTAGATATTTGCTTGCTAATTAAATCTACATTTGATAACATAGATTCAAGAGATTGAGCAAGCATGGACCTATGCAAGGTTGAAGTGGAAGGATCTTTCAAACTTGCAATTATGTCTTCAATTTCTTTTTTATTGTTTTCAATTTGCCCCATTAGATTTTCTTGTGTTCTAGGGGCATGTCGAGAAATGGATGGAGGAGTTTGTTGTTTAGGTTGTTCTTTGGCAGGTATTTCCTCTTCAAGATTTTATGGATTTTGAGGAGAAGAATGAGGAGGAGGTGCATTAACATTTCCTAACAATTAAGGAAATTTACATCAACAATTAACTCAAACCTACCTATTTAGAAACAAATTCAAACAAAAAATAAAATAAAACCCACTCCTTTGGCCTGCTCGACGTCATGGTGGCATTTTAGCGATGAATCGGTAAGATTTTGGTGTTGAATTGAGTCTTCAAAAATGCGAACGTGCTTCTTAGGGTTTGCAGGCTGCGGGTGTAGAGGAAAATAAAGAAATGAAATGAGTGGAAATGCTCTTTTATATATATAATTAGTCATAACGTGCTCACGTTATAACACGAGCGCGCTATGGTTTGGTAGTGACGAGCCTTAGGCTCGTCATTAACAAACCATAACGCAAGCGCATTATAACGCGCTTGCGTTATGTATTAATTTTTTTTGAAAAAAATTTGGCCACTTTTTGGCTCCCCAACTTTTTGCACTTACCCAATATATAGCAAAGAAAGCTGGAGGCAGTGCTGGAGATTTATGTAAAAGCTACAACAAACACTTGAATTAATCCTCAAACCAATTTCACTTTGAATATCTATTATGTTGCTGCCTATAAGAAAATCTGCAGTTGGTTTACCTTTTGGTTTACTCCTGTAACTAGAGCAGTGCATAAAGATTTGTTTTGCAAAAGTTGTATTTAAGGTAAATTTTAATGGTTAGTTTGTTTATAGGAACAAACATAAAAGAATTTAAAGCTACTTGCAGCATTAATGTACATTGATTAGTACTTGGACCTGCAAATGGTACCGTGGTAGAGGGTTGTAAGATAGATCTTGTCTGTGAAGAATAAGTTGTAGACTAGGATTGCCCACTCGATCCTGCCAATCCAATAATTGCTTATGCCTGTGATCAGAACACCAACAAAAGCTTTATCAGCCAACAGATAAAGATTTAGAGAAAATACATTAATATCCCAATGGGAATTCCTAAAGATCTCTATCAGAAAATATATAAAAGCAAAGGAATTCTATTTGGAAGAGGCCACTTAAATTATTGTGCTCACCTTTTCAGGAGAAACATCATCAAAAACATGGGTTTGTCCCCCATAAAGGATTGTCAACTACCTACTAGTTGATGCTCCTATTTGTCAGTTGTAACAAACATTCAGGCCAAGTAAGATACAGAGGCATCATGTTTGGTCTTACAAAATATGGATCTAACTGAAGATGAAAGCCTAATATGGTAAAAAAAACACACACACAAGTGTCACATGGAAAGAATTTCTCTTCTTAGTTTCTGCTAGTTATTGTTTTAGTGCATATAGATGGTCACATCAACAAAATGTCCTTCGAAAATAATTAGCAGCCTGGCAGACTGAATATCATTAGTGAATTGATATTGAATTTAATCCTAAAATTTTTGGCACAAAACAATATTCATTATTTAACCCCTAGTAAGGAGGAGAAGCTATAGTCAAGTATAGTGCTCATGTTTTGAAAGCTCCCATAGTCATGCAGGCTGATGGTAAAATGAGTGGTCTAGACTTTAAATTGTCCGTTGACATCCTTAAGTTGCGCTAGCACATGGAAAATTATAAAGTCTGGGGCACACTACTGGGCCCTGAAGTCTCACCAAATTAAAATAAAAAGCACTATTCAACTCCAAATTCTCTGAGATGGTTTTAACAAATTAGGCCATGATTTTCTCTTGACTTTTAAATAATCTCAGGAATATCCAAAATCATTTAGAAGAATCATTGGAATATGGAGTTGAATTGAGAAGGATTAAGATTCCTCTCTAGAAACTAGATAAGAAAAAGCCTTGAAATTGAAGACTTAACCAGTTTTATAACTCTTGGTAGGGCATGGGAGCAAGTAAAAAGGCCCACAAGCATGTTGCTACATTTCTAATGGTTTCGAAGCTATAATTCATTGCCCTCTGAATCAGTCCTTTTACTTAGCAAATCTCTAACTCAAAATTTTGTAAAGAAAAAATGCAAATATACCTAGGTGGAAGAACATAGTCTAATCTAGCACTCTTGGACCAAGGTTTCGACTTAGAGCCTGAAAACCTAGGGGAACATGTACTATTGCTATGCCGGATCCCTGCAATCTAGTTTAAGAACCCTCATCTGTTGCAGGCTGGGAAAAGGAAGGTATGGTAACATTATCTGCAGCTGCAGTGCAAGATATATTTTCATCATATCCTCCTAATCTGCCAAGGCGAGAAGGACCATATAATCAAGGGTTCTCCCACTGCTTGGAAATCATAACATCCGGCTTGGAAGATGATGGTTGCAGTAAAATGGGACAAGATAAAGCTAGTTTTGGTGGTTGCATTGCTAGATGAAGATCATCGACACATTATGTTGTTTTAAATTTGGCACCTTGTCTTCCTTAGCCTCAAATTTAGCCATCTGGAAGTCATAGAAAAAGACATCATATTGAATGATAGCCAGAGATTCAAGATCCCATATACACAAAATAACTTTCCCTACAAATAAAATTTTCATGATACAATATTTGTGAATCTGACATAGATCTAAATAAAATGACACATAAGCCTTGAACTAATCTTAAAAGACAAAATAACCCATACCTTAGGGGAACAAGTGGTCTATGTTCTATCCACTATCATCTGAATCGTATGTTGCTTAATCAAATTTGCACTGGTGGAGGGTGGACTATCCCTCTTCTTCCTTACTAACTTGATGTCAGCCTCAGGCCTACAGAACACACTTTTAGTGCCATGTGACTGAAGCCCACCACTCGACCCATCCACTAGCAGCCTCTCTGTTATTAACAAATAGAAGAATCAATACAACAATTTCAATCAAATTTTTGAAAAAGCAAAACAAGGCAATTCAAATCCATGAAACCAACCACTTAATGCCTTAAGGTTCAACAGGTCCCAAGTCCAAATCATTGTTAGTTACAAAAGGGGTCTATAGGAAACAGGTGTAGGTCTGCCACATGCCCATAACTTAAAAGAAACAACAAAATTTTTGCTTTCAACCAAATGGGTCTGCAAATCTTCGTAATGGGTACGTGACTGACACACCCAAAATCAAAACTATTTTTTCTTTTTAATTTCAACAAAATGGGTCTGTAAATCTTCGCAAAATGGTAGTGGGTGTCGCTCTCAAATCGTCCCAAATAAAACCTAAAAATTTCTAAATTGAACACAACAAGCTTGCAAATCTTGGCAATGGATATAAGTTAGAGACACACTCAAAATCAATACTACAAAAATTCACCAATGGGCATACAAATCTGACAACCAAAATGCCTTTGAGGAGTTCAATTCAGCACCTAACTCCCTGCTTGAATAACTCAGGTCAGGAAAACTAAGAGGGGGGTCCCTTGTAAGCCTTGCCAGTGCATAGAGCGTAATGGGATTGTAGATGGCCCTGCCTACATTCACATTTGACTTACGGGGCTACAGAGGCTTCACCGTCATCCTGCTCTTTGCAGGGCTTTCAAATATTCTCTGTTCAATGGTTGGCTCCTCTTTGTTTTGGGGGCAGCCATTGTTCTTGTATTGCTCGACAATACGGTGCCAAACTGCCTCTTCCTACTTGGCATTTCTGTCAACAAACGCAACAAAGCATTAATAATCATAGTAGAAGAGACTTGGAAGTTGAGAAGTACTAGAGTGTAAAGCTTACCCGAGGGATACTTTGCATTGTCCTTGGCGGCCAACCATTTAAACGCTGGATTTCTATTCTTGGCACTGTGAGTCTGTTTGAGGCAGGGCGAGATTTAAGCCATGGTATTATTCCTTCGCAAACTAAAACACTAGACTGAAAATGCATTTATTTATTCAAACATTATCTATTCAAAACAAGAGAAAACTTAACCCGACAAAACATAATACGGCCAAAGAAACCCTACCGAACAAACGCCAAAATGTCTCCCGCCAGCACAAACAGTGAGAGTAAAACATTCGGAACAATGCATGGCAGAAAATAAAGTTTTTTGCCTATTTTTTGGGAAGTCACCTAGTGCAGCAGCTCAAAACACTTTTTCTACAAAACCCTTGCACACAGACAGGTGCCCCCACACTTGTCTTGCAAACAACACCCAGCTCTCAAAATGGACATGTCCAAAGACATGCAAATCATCTGTCTTTCCTCTGCAATAAAAAAACCCAAGAGAAATTCACAACCAATGGTTGCATAGGAAAGTGGTTGCAGCGCCCAGAATCCTCTCTCCTCCACAACAAAAAACCCCAGGGAAAATTGGCACCCAATGGCTGCACAACAAAGTGGTTGCACAATGAGGGGAAAATAACACAAACTATAGTCCAGAGATCAATATATTGTTCCATGCACATTCTTCGAAGAAAACTAACATTGTTTTAGAGAGGTGAAAACTATAGTCTTCTGCCTTTGGCAGGGACTAATAAATGATTCTTTTATTATTTTATGGATAGCACCATATTATAGTAGTAACTTGTAAACAAATGTAATTAATATTTTGTTTTAAAAAGTTATTTAATTATTTTATCATATTTTTATTTAAATTTTAAAATGTATACTCTTAATTAAAGAGTGGAGATGAGAGTCCTCATTTTTTTTGTGTAAATAAAAATTGTAAAAAAAAACTAAAATAAAGAGAAAAAAAATATAAAAATATAAAAAGAATTTAGCTTTTTAACTATCTTTATTTTATATTTAGAATTTGTTAATTAAAAAGATGTTAAAAAAGTTGAAAAGTTAAAATATTTTTTTATATTTATATTATTTGATATTAACATTAGTGGTGTTCATATATTTAAGCATTTTTTCTTATTTTAAAATGATTTGAAATATTTTTAAAAATTAAAAAACAAAAATTAATTAGAAATCATTTTTAAAAACTTTCAATATTCTTATATTTTTTAATAATCTTTTTATATTTATTAAAAAATATTTAAAATTTATCTTTTTTAATATTTATAATACATGATTAAAAATATAATTAAGTTTTTTAATTAAAAAATATTAAATATCAATATTTTATATTATAAATAATTTTAAGTGGGATGTATAATTTAAATTTAATATATTAATTGATATTTATATTTCTTTTCTTATATTTAGACAAAAGTTGATTTTCTTTTATTTATTTTTATTTTTATATATAAATATGTATTCTCTTATTAAAAAAACTTAGAAACCAATGTGAGATTCATTTTTGAAAGGTTTGGAAAGCATTAAGAGTGATTCCCTACTTGATAAAGCGTGCCAAGTCAAGTTCATTTTCTAATTTCATTGTCTTTATAGCTTCTTGAAGATAGTGGATTGAAAGACTTGATTGTTTTTTTGGATACCCCTTAGCATACTTTAGATATATTTTTAAAAATATAAATATACTATTTTTTAATATATTTGTGATTTTTTTGATTGGTTTATTGGGATCATTTATTATTCAACTTTGATTATTTATGATGATTGTGACTTCTTTAATTTTAATGTTTAAACATTTAGTGGACTTTTAATTATTTGTAAATGGTATAGTTGTGTAACAAAAGTTTGCTTATACAATAGTGAAACAACCTAACAGCGGTATGAAAAGATTGTATAACTTGTTGCTATGAAAACTAGTTCAATTTACTTATTTTGGCTATTGTTCTCTATAGCTTGATTAAATTTTGAGATATGCCACATTTATTGATGCAAGAGCATAGCTGGCCTGTGACTAATTTAAACTTGGCATGGGTAGGAGAGAAAATGGTGTGAAGTTATTGTTGATAGTTATGACAAGAAACACCCCTAAAATATCAACATAATAAGAATTAATTGATAATGGCTAGTGGAGGATATTTTTGGCATGGAATAGTGGCAACATGGAAGATTTATTGGTGATGGTCATATCCTAATTCTAGTGATGTTGGTTAAGGAAAGAATGATGGCTAAGCATAATGACGACCTCCCAAAATAGGAGTACTCCATTCTTTATAAAGAATGATTGAGGCATTCGATAAAGTAGAAGGTAGTGGGATGGAGAGTAAGGAAGTGATTTATAAGAAGTATAATTAGAAAAAGAAGTCATTCAAGAAGTCATTTTAGGGAGATTTCTGGTAGCATTAGGAGTCTATGAAATTCTATTTTGTTGTTGATAAATCTATTGCATCCTAAAAATTGTATCAATGGAGTCTGTAGTGTCATAGAGTTACAAATTTAGGAGCTTGAAGGAATACTTGTTTGGGATGTGTTGTAGGATGAGTCGGTCCCTTTTATGTTTTTTATCTTTGTGACTAAAAAGAAAAGAGCCACGTGATAGAAAATCTATGAAACTTTATTGTCATGTAAATTGTGTAATGCAGAAGTTTTGTATTGATTCAAATGCTCTGAGATTTTTAGTATGTTGTCACCATTGTTTGGATTAAAATGTGTTTCTTCTACATCAACTAAGGTGTTTGAATATGTAAGTGAATTTTATTCCTATGTGGACTACCAAGTTTATAGTAATGTTAAACTATCAGTTATGGAAGTTATTTGCTAGTAGTATTGTTTTGGATATATGAGAATCTCTCAAAACAACTTGAAGCTATCTTGTAAAGTTGGTGTTTCAAAAAAATATATATTTTTTATCTTTTCCTAGGCCAACTATTACATTAAGTCTAAATGTGAATCATTTCAAAATGTAAGGCTACTTAGATTGGCTACCCATTTTTGGGTACCTAGTCTTGGACTGCATCAATTGGTATCAGACTCGGTTGTTCATTGGGAACAATGTTGAGGAATTGATGTCGATGTGATTGAGGAAATGTAGATAAAAAGAATGGGTAATGCGTTGGTTGTCCTCCAATAAGAGAAGCATTGGGTAGAATATGTGTTAATTATATTCTCCACTATGTGGAAGTGGGTAGAGGAGGTTTAGAAAGTGTGCATCTTCTAGCAACATTGTGTTACACATGTTGTCATTGATGTCAAAGAAGGTGTAAAGTTTAACATGTTCTCACTGATGTCAAAGAAGGTGTAAAGTTGAACATGTAGTCATTGATGTCAAAGGAGTTACAAAGTTGCATAAATTGTCTTTGAATGTCCCAGATCAAATTAACTCAGTCTGTAGGTGTTTGGATAATAGCATAGAGATGGAGGGACATGGTTACTGATCATGATGGAGCCTGTTAATGTTACATGTCTGGAAGGTTTTCAAGATAAACCTGTTGTATGTCAGAGCATTTCTAGTGGCATTGTTGTCAAAGGGCCTACTAAATGGTAAGTTGATATCAAAGGCCCAATACAGTCCTTGGAACTTCATATATTTGTCAAAGGCCTAATATAGTCATTGGAACTTCATATACTTGTTCATTCAGATGTAGAAAGACTGAAGACCATCCTTGACATTAAGTTCAGTCATCTCTGCATATTGATCCTTGAGCATCCTTGACTCTACAACTCATCATGTGGAGACAGTCACCCATTCAGTCATCATTTTATGGTAGAGGTATTCAATCATCAATGGTCTTGCTCTGCATATTGAGTCATATGGCTCTATCAGGATAAAGCATAGAGAAGTATGAAGCAACCCATATTTGCTGAGGGACAGTCCTATAGAGGAGTAGTCTTAGTGAAAGAGACTATATCTTCACTTGGAGAAGTTGCATTTTGGAACTTGTAATGGAGCAATTGCATTAACTTGAATATACCTCTGCATATTGATAGTTCTTGGTCATGATTACAGATTGACAAACATGAAGGAGACATTGGGTTGTAGCAAAAGAAGACGTTGTCTGCATGTAGAAGACTATCTCATTAAGAAGACTATCTCTATCAAGACACATGAATCTATATTCATGCAAAGCCTATGGTTTTGAGAGAAGACTCCCAAATTTCAATAGATCCAAACCTAATGTCGACCAGTTGATACATAACATCGACATATATGATACATGTTACTGCTTTTGTAGGGTATACAAAACTAAAAGTAAATCCTATGTAAAGACTTTCTTTAGGTTGTATTACCTTAGTTTTATAAAGCAATTATAGTAACTGTGGGAGTTACACAATATGTTACAATATTTTTTGAGTGTGTGATATAATATATAGCATATACTAAAGTAGGGTATGGTGGTTCTTGGATGACAAAAAGTCAGAAATCGTTTGGTTAAAAGAAGATTGCAGATGACAACCAATGTTATAAGAATAGAGGAAAGGTATGAACATAAAATGAAAGACACAGAGGCAAAGTATACTTGTGTTTTCTTGGTGATAGATGGTAAAAGATTACTGGTTACAGTGTGAAAGGTTCCGTTGATTCTAAAGATATTCAAAGACATAAATAATGAATGAAAGGTAAGTGTAGTATAACCATGTATGTTATTTGGTTTTCCCTACAATGGCACTGTAGATCTCCATTGTAGATGCAGACAGTAACTTAGATATGCAGGGATAGGTGTGAATACACTTAGTTGGGAAAGTATAAAATATTGTAGTTTAAATCAAACTTGGATTTTAAATAAAATTATTTTAGGATGTGATCTTGTAGTGTTTAGAGAAAGGGCAGCTTTGGAGACTACGTGATCTACTTTTCGAGCTTCAAGAAAGCAATGCACATTGATAATGCAAGACATGAATCATTTATGTGAGCAATTTTAGATGAACTTGCAAATCATTCATGAAATGTGAGGTTAAAAGAAGGAAGAGTTATTGATGTGTACACATAGATTGAAGGGTTTGAACTTGACAAGGCAGTGAATGAAGAAGTGTTTGTTGAAGGTGTTTTTGTTTGATCTATGATGATATTGTAAACAGAGTAGTGCTCTGTACATTTGCCTTCATTTGTGATTGGAGTTGGTGCTCCTAAGTGAATTGGAGTTTGTGCTCCTATTATGATAAGGAGTTGGTGCTCCTAAACAAATTGTAATCAGTGAGATTTGGTTAGTTAGACCTAATATTGATTTTCTTGTGAAGTTGGATTGGTTAAGCAAACCCAACCAACATTTCACATAGTGTTTTTTCCCCTTTTAGGGTTTTCCACGTACATACATGTGTCATGGTGCAATTTGTGTGATTTCATTGTTCTCTAAGTATTCTAGTGTGTTTGAGTTAATTGCTTTTACAAGCATTAGATCTATTGAATGAACTAGTTTTATTGTACCACTGATTCACTCCCCCTCTCAATGGTCAAGTGTATTCCAACACATTGTTGGGTAGAGGATGGTTACTGAATGTGAGTGAGTTTGTTGCAAATAGTTGAGATTGAATATGTCTATGGAAAAGAGGACAAGGATAGTATTGAAGAGGCTAGTTGAGTGAATAGATATGGTGCAATACCAAGGAAAGAAAATCCATTACCAGAAGGAGAAACTCTTTGAGTAGATGATGGACATCCATTTGACATTGGATAGGTTGGAGGCTATGCAACATAGAGAAGTTGTAGTAGATGTGATCAAGAGTGATGGAGAATGTCATGTAGTTGACATGAAAGTGGAAAAAAGAATGTGATTACAGTTGAAATGTATGTCTTTCCAAAGGCATGGATGTATTGGTGGATGAGGTTGTAGCAAAGAAGGGTGATGATGAAAACCCTATTTTTTCTTACATTTTTTTATTTAGAGATATGGAGGAAGGTAAAGACAAAGAAGAGGAAGTCCTCATACCAAAGGATAATGAAGAAGAGAAAATTATGGTGGTGACCAAAGTTCAAAAAGTACAAGTTGTAGATGATAAAAGTGTTGTTGTAGAAGTTCCTTATTTAAGAGTTGAAATGGTGGTTAGTGAAGGCTTTGTATTAATTCATGGAGTTGATATGAAGAAGATTAATGAGTTGTCTAATTCATTTGATTCTTCAAATGAAGATATTGTTGTAGCTAAGAAAGAAAAAGAAGAGAGTGAAGTAATAGAGATGAGATTTTTTATGTCGATTTGTGCACAGGTGAAGTGGTTAGATGTCCTTGTTTCAACAAAAAAAGAAAAATTGAATTTCAATAGATATAGAAAAAGTTATGTTTTACAAAATACGCCTATGTATAAATTATAATTGGTTTGACTTCAAAATTTAATGAAAAAAAATATTCAACAAAACATTATGAAACCAAATGCATGTCCTATATATCAGTGTTACCAATCTAAATTCAAAAGAATCAAAATTTTATCCTTTGTAGAAAAAAAAGTTATATGCTACAGAATACACATCACTTTAAAAAAATATTTTTACTATTAAAAACTAGTTATCAAAGGAGACCCAAAAAATTTTACAATTTAACTCCAATTTTTTTTAAAAAAATATATTTAGAATATACAAACAAAATCTCACAAATCACTAGTTCGCATCATCTTCAAATTCCTAACGGTTTAGCAGCTATAGGTGTCAGAAAGTGAAGATTTAGTTCAAAATATTGATTTCAATGTCAAGTTTGGCTAAAAAGTGTAACCCATTATTGTGGGATGACCCCGGAAAGAAGTAAGATATATTCTAGAAGAAGCGAAGGAATTTTAAAAAATAATCTAATAATAAAGGTTGTTATGGTTTTATCATTAGCTGAAATTTGTGAACTATGCTCATAAAATTCATACTCAATGAGTTTGATGTAGGAGCATAGCTAGCCTACAACTAATTTAAACTTGGACATGAGTAGGAGAGAGTGGTGTGAAGTTATAGCTGGCAGTTATGGCAAGCAACACCCCTAAAATATTTCTGACATGATAAGAACTAATTGATGGCAGCTAGTGGAGAATATTTTTGCATTGAGTAGTGTTAACTTGGAAGATTTATTGGTGGTGATTAGATCCTAATTTTAGTGATGTTGATTAAGAAAAAAATGATGACAACCTCTCAAAATAGGATTCCTCCATTTTGTATAAAGAAGGATTGAGGCATTCAATAAAGTAGAAGGTAGTGGGATAGAGAGTAAGGAAGTGGTTTAGTAGAAGTATAATTAGAAAAAAATGTCATTCAGGAAGTCATTTTAGGGAGATTTTTGGTGGCATCAGGAGTCTGCAGAATTTTATTTTGTTGTTAATAAGTTTGTTGCATCCTAAGAATTGTATTAGTGGAGTCTATAGTGTCATAGAGTCATAAATATTAGAGACCATAATCGACTAAGCATGAACTAATTATGAAATGGAGTGAAAGCAATTGGAAATTGCAATGATTAAACAATGAACAAGAGGTGACATATATAGGTGAGAGAGGTGAAGAGGTTGAGTTGACTTAGGAGTCGACTTCAACACTCAATCTCACAAAGTGTCAAATGAGTGTCGACACATAGCTTGGAGAGTCCAATACAACTCTCCAAGTTTGACACCTAGCACCTAAGGTGGCTTAAAGCCATGTGGTTAAGTATATTACTTAGAATAAGTAATATAAGGTATAGTTTAGCACTAACACCCCCCTTAAGCATAGCTTAGGTGGTTCAAGAAGAGATGGGTCCTAGATACAAGTCCTAGTGAGGTACCCATGTATAAAGCAATCTCTAAAAAAATGGAGTAAGATAGAAAACCCAGTGGGAAAAAACTATCCTCCAAAAAGAGAGAAAAGAGAAGGATTTAAGACCTTCTGAAAAGATGTCCCTTGATGATTGAAACATCATGATGAAGAACTCCTGAAGCATGTAGAAGTTGTAAACTCTATTGATGATGGACTAGTGTCTACTGGAATCAACGAATCTCCATGTGATGTAGATCAAGATTTGCGATACAAAATATTGCATGAGTGAACATATGAAATCTACTCAACTAGTGTACACAAAGTCAACCAAACTTTGTGAAGTCAATACTACAGATAGTACTGTGGTTAGGAGTACTAGAACCTCAAACTGTGATCCCTTGAATTAATCCCCCATAAGAGAGATCAAGATTAGAAGGAAGGTTCATGAGGCCTTCCAAAAAGAAGATTCTACTTCATTGAAAGAAGCATTAACATAACATCACAGTCCCCCCTTAATGCTAAGAGAATATGAGCAAACAAACCGAGATCAAGAGTGTGCAAAGAATGTAGATATGTACAAGGTGTGCTCCAAGACACACTCACATGAGGTGAGAATCACAAATCTATGTTGTGATGGTATAGCCCCCCATTAAACTTTATAATTTAGTGTATGTACAATATTTTCTCAAATTCCATCCACGTGGAACACACATTTCAGTTTTACGGCACTTTGTGTCTCATGCATTTACAAACATTCTTGCTATTGGAGTTAAAAAAAAAGCATGAATCTGGAAGCTACTTGTGTACCAATGTCGATGTTGAACTGTGACAGATGACTCCATAGAGGCTAGTATCATGAGTATTCAGGAACATTAACTGAATTTGAGATGTGACCCGATGCAAGATTTAGGTTCATTTACCATAGGCTCTCGATGCGAGATATGAACTGATGAGAATCTGTTGCAAGATTAAGGATCATTTACCATAGGCTCTAAAAAAATGTTTGAAGCATCATTCGATCCACCTATTTCTCAATGAAGGATCATTCGATCCACTTGTTTCTCAACCAAGGATCATTCGATCCACTTTCTTTTAGTTGCAACCTCATTAAGTTAATTTAGGTAACATAATCCTCTTTTTGTTCAATGACCTTCGCTTGGGTGTTTTCAAGGTCACAATGTGAACAAAGATTCTTGTTGAAGTCGATCACACATCTAAAACTATGTGGATGAGTTGTAATTGCAAAACTTAGAAGTATGGAAAGAGAAAAATAGAGAAACTAACTCGATGATACCCCCCCTTACTTTGATCCCCCTTCTTTGCAGCACTTTATAATTTAGTGCATGTACATGGACTAATCCAATTTTGGAACCAAAAAAATGCACTTTACAAAGTTCAAAGGAACCTTAAATTTCTCCAAAACAATTTTGCGAAAGCAATTTTGCTCCCCTAACTTAAATTACCCCTATTTTTTATTTTATATTGCTTAGTGTCCATAGACTAAAAATGCCTATATTTAGCACTATAAAAGCATAATTTTAAATGCTTCAAAAAAATAAAAAAACACAAAATGTTAGACCTGAAAATATAAGGCCCAAGTTAGGGCAAAATGGGTGCCCAAATGAGGGGCAAATTAGGGCACAAAATTGTCAAAATAAAGAAATTGCAGGGTTTATTCCCTGGCGCTTGGTTCCTTGCTGTGCGCAAATATAAAGACTGCGAGCAAACAAAGGGCACAGGCCTGTCTGTGCAAGCTGCAAGCCACAAGGAGAGTATGCGGCTTGTTTGGGCTAGACCTCTTGCGTGCAAAGCCTAACAGGTACCGAACAGGGGATTCCTAAATGCACTGCCTTAATGAAATTCCACAGGTCTGAACATGTACAAAAATAGTGACGTCACCTCATAGGAGGGATGTTAAAGAGGAATACACCCTTCTTTCTCAAGGAATAGGCAGTTGCATGTGCGCTTGGTGAAGGACGATCGCCCAGGAATGTCCACCTCGAACCCAAACCTCAAAATCTTTTCAACAGGTTGCACTTCTTTGAAAGGGCTTATGGTCCTTCTGAGTAGCTTGTGTGGCCTTCTCCTCTGGCCAGATAAGGTGACAGATAAGGGCGGAGGTAGGGTAAAATCCATGTGTGAGGGCGGAGGCAGGGTAAAATCCATGTGTGAGGGCGCAGGCAGAGAGAAAATCCTACAAAGTGAGTGCAGGTTGGGTCAGCCCTCCGAGGCCTTCAATGGAGTCGCTACCAAAATAGGAATAACCCCACATACAACTGATTGTTTTTGTTCTCTGCCTCAGAGCTGGGCATCCTCAATCCCTTGGCCACATTCAACCTTGACAGCCGTCGCCTTATGCAAAAACAGGGGGTTTTTATGCTAACAACAATGGTCACTGGTCAAAGGGGGAATGAGGCTCGCTAGTCCCGTCGTCCATGTTAGGCGTCCCTCCGATGTCGGCTATGCAGGTGACTGGCGTCCCTTTCCACTCATAGATTAACCTTGCATTCACAAGGAAAAAAACTAACTCCTCAACAAAATAGCAAACCGTTGCTGTGATTCAAGCGTCAGATGCGGGTGTATGGCACCCCTCCTGCCGGTCATTCCACACGCCTCTTCTACTTATGTCGATGTTTAGACAAAACATGGAGAGCACACGGAAATAAAACAATTTCAATGCAAAAACTTTGATCCACAAGCAAAATGAAACCAGAGAGATCATGCCTCCAAACGAATCAGCCAAGATTTAGTTTGGCTTTGATATCATATTAGAAACCATAATCGACTAAGCATGAACTGATTATGAAATGGAGTGAAAGCGATTGGAAATTGCAATGATTAAACAACGAACAAGAGGTGACATATATAGGTGAGAGAGGTGAAGAGGTTGAGTTGACTTAGGAGTCGACTTCAACACTCAATCTCACGAAGTGTCGACACCTAGCACCTAAGGTGGCTTAAAACCATGTGCTTAAATATATTACTTAGAATAAGTAATATAAGATATAGTTTAGCACTAACAAGAAATTTGAGAGCTTGAAAGCATACTTGTTTGGGCTATGTTGTAGGATGAGTAAATCCCTTTTATGTTTTGTATCTTTGTGACTAAATAAAACCAGCCACGTGATAGAAAATCTATGAAGCTTTATTGTCATGTATTTTGTGTAGTGTAGAAGTTTTGTATTGATTCAAATGCTTTAAGTTTTTTAGTATGTTGCCACCATTGTTTAGATTAGAATGTGTTTCTTCTACGTCCACTGAGGTGTTTGAATATGTAAGTGAATTTTATTCCTGTGTGGACTGCCAAGTTTATAGTAATGTTTAACTATCAGATGTGGAAATTCTGTGCTAGTAGTATTGTTTTGGAGATCATGTAAAGTTGTTGTGTATGTATTATCTTTTCCTCGGTCCTCTATTACATTAAGTATGAATGTGTATCATTCCAAAGTGTAAGTCTGCCTAGATTGGCTACTCATTTCATTACCTAGTCTTGGACTGTATCATTGATTAATATAGTTCATAAATAATTCATTAATATGTGTAAATATATAGAAAAAAAATTATTGGAAATAGTTTATTGTATTAATATGCCCACTACAAAATTGTATTAAGTTCCATTACGTTTCCTCTATTCTCCACAAACTATCACAAATGAATATAACTAGTACTAGTATCGATATTTTAAATACATATACCTAAAAAATTGAAAAATATCTAGTTTTGAGCTATTTTATTTACTTAAGAGTTATTTTATTTTACTTTAAAATTGTTTTATTTACTACATAATTATATGCATAGATACATTTATTATGATATTTAGTTAAGAATTATTTTATTTATCTACATTGTTTACTTTTTTATTTGAAGAGCTATTTTACTTTTGTATGTAACTTTATTTTTACTTTTGGAAAGTCCACTATTCATTATTTTGGTAATTCTTTTGTTTTTTTACTTTTAAAAGTATAGTAAATATTAATATATATTTTAAAATTTTGATGTCTTTATATTTAAAAAAAAAATCTACTAAATAAATAAAAATTAATTAATATATTGTAATGCCCACATATATGCACATATGCACATGAACAAGCGGGAGCAAGCACACACAACTACAAAATTATTCTTTGTTTAATAAAAGAATGGTTTTGAAATAAACTAAATTTCTAACAATCAACTATGGATTTCCAATGTCACTCGACTTACGTCGAAAGAACAACTGTAATGTCTCTTGCTTTTGTCTAAGGTGTAACATAAACAATTCCAACTAAGAAAATAAATATTGTTTGAGCAAGAAAAATCCTAATTCACTAATTAAATTTTTCAATCATTGAGATAGTTGAAAATAGAAATAAAAGTTCAATCATATAGAATAATTTAATCACAAAGAGATTAAATTCGTTAACTCACCTAAAATATATTACATAATTTTAATGCTAAGCAAGCATATTTAACACTAAAGTAGTTTCAATGAGGGGTGGACATCACATATATAATAAATTCTATGTGTGTTATTTCTATGTTTAATTATATTAGATATATTTTTAATTTTTTAGTTATAGTTTTCTTAAATATATGTTGACTATGTTTTGGTTTTTATGTGCACAGTCACAACATGATGCTTCGTGTCTTGATGTCACTATAGAATGCCTCTCAACATAATGATATGACAAATATTTGTTTTGATATGATACTTTCTAAAAGAAAGATTTCACAATCGAAGAAAATGAAATTAAATACATAAGAATAGAAAACAAGTGCCACGTAGTGGCCAGCGTTGTAGTGTTGTTATTATAGTATTTGTTTAGCTGTAATTTTTTTTGTTAATTAGCTATTGGTTGTATATAGTATTTGTTTAGTTGTAATTTTTTTATTTATTAGGTATTGGTTGTATAGACAAATTCATTCCAATAATTGAAAAATTAATTTTTGAAGAGTGTTGAAATATCTTGGGTAAATAAAATTGAAATCTAAAAAATAATCTAATTTGGTAAAAATAAAATACTATAAAACTAAACTTTACAAAGCCGATTAAATAACACAAATATTTCCTTAAAATCTAAATAATACTAATACTTTTATAATTTAAAATGTAAGTTTGAAGAATAAAATAAAAAAATGTAATAACATGGCTAAATATTTTTCGTGATACTATAGATTTTTAACTTTTGACGAAATAAAATTGAAATCCTAGATTTTAAACTCTTGAGTAAATAAAATTGAAATCCCAAAAATAATCTAATTTCATAAAATAAAATGTGTAGAACCCTAACCCTAGTTGGGTGTGGAGAGATTCGAAATGTTTGCCTAAGATATTAAAATGTAATAATATTGAATACTATTACAATTTAAAATGCATTAAAATATTGTAAGTTTGAAGAATAATTACACAATATAATAACAATAACATATTCATATTTAGATCACTACAATATTTTATCTTAGTCACTTAATTTTTTGTTTAAGTAATAATAGTAAGTACTTTTAGAGAACATGATTTTAATTATTTTAATTAATCTACTATTGTGGTTTAGTAATAAGTTTTTCTAAAGATAAAGAATTGTTTATCATTTCAAATTTGTAACTATTATATTTCCAGAACTAAATTTATAAAGAAAAATTTATGTGAACTCGTTTTGAAATGTTTTGGGTAAATAAAATTGAAATCTCGAAAATAATTTAATTTGGTAAAAATAAAATAGCACAAAAATATTTACTTAGCTATAAAACTAAACTTTACAAAGCCTATTAAATAACATAAATATTTCCTTAACTATAAAACTAAACTTTACAAAGTCTGCATGTATTTGTATTATGTGGAGAGCCCTGAGCCTAGTTGAATGTATAGAGATTTGAAATGTCTACTTAAGATATTAAAATGTAATAATATTAATACTATGATAATTTAAAATGCATTAAAATATTGTATGTTTGAAGAATAAAATAAAAAAATGTAATAACATGGCGAAATATTTTTCACGATAATGTAGATTTTTAACTTTTTAGTAAATAAAATTGAAATACTAGATTTTTAACTCTTGAGTAAATAAAATTGAAATCCCAAAAATAATCTAATTTCATAAAATAAAATGTGTAGAACCCTATATTTTTAATAATATTATTGATATTATAACTTTGTCCCTTTGACAAAAAGTAATTTTTACGTTTAGCTAATGAAGCAAAAAATTAAATTCATAAAAACTGATGATTCTTCCCTCTCATAATTGACTTAACTAGTGGGAGACAAAATTTGTGTTCATAATTTGTTTATTTGCCACATCCTCCCCTCAAACCAAAATTCTCTCCGCATTTATACCTTTTTGTTGCACTCTCTGACAATCCGCAAAGAAGAGGTCATTTTTTTTCAACCAATGACAATCAATTTGTCTGACAACAAAAATAATTCTATCTTTTGATTGGTTTACAATGAATAGATTAATAACTAGATAAGTGTGAACTCATTGCAATAGTACTGGAAGGTACTAATAAAACCTAAAATAACATTTGAAGACTTCTATATGGAATGATTAAATGCCTAATAGAGACAAAAATTTCCTTTCCTTTCACAAAAGTTCATTTCCTTAGCTTTCATAAAATTTTATCATTGCTTATCATTTCTTATTGTCTTGTAATAATAATTAAGGATATAAATAAAAGTCTTAGCTAGTTAATAAATGTAAAATACTATGTAATTTGATAATGATTTAAAGAATGTACATAACTATATTTTCACTAAGGGCCCTAGAATTTGTTCTTCAACTCCCATGACTGAATGACATGTCAAATAAAGTACTACAAATTAATGTCTATTATTTGAACCTTTGAAATAAATTATAAGAACTCTACAAAAAAAAATTAGTCTCAAGTAGAAAGTAAGAACAAAAATAAAATTAGATGAATGGTTGAGCCTGTCTCTTTATGTCATGTCCCCTTTTTAAAATAATTAATTAATTTGGTCAATATTAACCCATTTTATTCTTCCGTGAGTTAATTTGGCAAGCATGGGAAGAATAAATGTTTAATATTTAATTTTGTCCAACTATTACCTATTTCAAGAGGACAATTAAATATTAAATAAATTATTTTGGGGCTCATGGAAGGCGTTGGATTTTGTGAGAGATTTATGAAAAAAAGATCTCAAAATATTTGGCAATTAATGCTAATGGAGGAATCTATGACAAGTATGACAACTTTTTGACAACCTATGACAATTGTCATAATTCAAATTTGGAAAAGTTTCCCAAGAAGGCGTTGGAGTTTTGGGTGCCCAATTCCTCCAAGAAAGATTGATACAAAAGATTTTTTTTTTGTCATTTAAAACCATTGTTGATTCGATATTTTTCTCTCACACTTGCAGATTGAGTAGAAGGCTTGTGGATGAAAACCCATTAGCATCAAATAACCAGAGGACAAAAATCCTTTGCTCACAAGGAGAAATCTCATCCTTTGCATTTGGGCTAAGGATTGTCCCTGCCATAGTTTGAGTTGACTTTTTATGTATTTGTTGTTTCATGTAGCTGCATGTTTTTGTAGGTATTGTTTACATCCATTCCAGGCTCTATGTCAGATTTGGCTATCTGGGTATTCTTGGATTTGTTTTTGTAGTGTTGCACATTGTCTTGCACCAGTGATACTTCAATATTGTAGTGAGATTTGCATTGTTATTTGGAGATCATGTTGCTGCAATTTGTTGCTGTTATCTCCAAATTATCAGACTTGTTTTCATATTATTTACATCAGAAAAAAAAAAATTCGTGGTGTTTTGAGTAATTTTGGCTTCATTCGGTATTCAACAGTTTTGTGGGTTTTTTGTGGGTTTGATTATGTTTGCTCCAAATTTGAAAATTTGTTGTTGTTGATGTTATGGATGTTATGATAGTCCAAAATGATGTAAAATCTATTTAATATCAATCAAAATTAGTTCCATTAATTTCTGGGCAAGTTTGTAGAAGTTGGGAGTTTGACTAGCTTGCTAGTCTGTGTGATTTTGGGTAAATTTGTAGAAGTTTCATTAATTTATTCCAGATCTGATTTTAATTTGAAATAATTAATTTTGGCTCATTACAGTGGTATCAGAGGATGATCTTTCCATCCTATAGATTATTCAGATGATTGATGATACCAAATGACAAAGAAATTATATATTTGAGGAGAGAACAAAATAAATTATAGTTGAAGGAAACAAGGGGAGATAGAAGAAATGTAGAAGAAGA
Organism: Cunninghamia lanceolata; assembly: GCA_027924645.1. NCBI lineage: Eukaryota > Viridiplantae > Streptophyta > Pinopsida > Cupressales > Cupressaceae > Cunninghamia > Cunninghamia lanceolata. Next base: position 9,687,611 of record BSBN01000523.1, on the reverse strand, counting down.
TGATGCTTCAAGGAAATTTAACCAAATGATCAAGGCACAAACCAAACTCGCTGAAACATTTGGTCAGATGATGCAATGGATTCAGAACAACAACAACAACGGAAACAATGGTGGTAGTATTTGGGGTGCAAACAACAATAACAATGGAAAAGGGAAGGAGATTGAAACTCAAAATTTAGGGGCTACAAACAAACCCTTATTCCTACTTGAAGAGGAACATGAACAAGTTGAGTTTGCAGCTACTAGTTTGTTCAATGCAGAGACCCTTAACAAATGGCGTAGAGAATACAATTCCTTGGCAGATGAGATCAAGAATGATATGTCTTGGGGGGAATATGTGGAGTTCTTGAGAAGAGGTGAGTCTAAAAAGAAGGGAAATAGAAAAAATAAAGAATTAAAAAATAAGTTGGTAAAATTAACAGCAGCCTTCTTTGATGGAAGTGAGAAGATTTCAGCTAGGACTTGGCTGCAAAAGATAGAAACATACTTTGCACTCAACCCCATGAATGAGAGAGATGTAATTTGATTTTCCACCTTGCATCTAGAAGGAGAAGCCTATGAATGGTGGTACCATGGTTACATTACACTGGGACATGATCAGCTACAGACCTTTGATGGATTTAAATAAAGGATTCTCGACATGTATGAACTGAAAGAGGAAGAAGAATAGTTCAACCAGATATCTAAAATCAAGCAAAAGATATAAGTAGGTGAATATATAGCAGATTTCCAAAAGATTATAGTAATGACCTACCTGAAAGACCTGAGAAAAGAAGAGTACATTTATTCATTACAGGGCTCACTGAACCTCTTAGGGGTTTTGTCAGATCTTTCGTACCCGTCACTTTGTAGGAAGCTATCAAGAGGGCTCTAACCCTTGATCCATCAATTCGAAAGAATGCTTTCTCACACTCCTCTAAACCAAACACATGGAATCATAAGGGAGGATTCCAGAAGAAACCATTCCATGCACCTACACCTGTACAGAAGAATACAACTCCTAATGTTGTGAAGAAGATGGATGAAGAGATAAGGAATGAGCTTTGGAGGAAGAAGCTTTATTTTTCTTGCAGAGAGCCTTGGGTCCTTGGACATCAGTGTTTGGGAAAGGGACAAGTCCATTACATAAAGGTTGTCTCGGATAAATATTTAGACTCAGAGGGTAATGAGGAGTTTCATGACATAGAGGATTTATAACTTGAGGTTGAAGAGGAGACTACAAAGGAAGGTTCGTTAGCTGCACTTTCGGGAGCACCAAGATATCATCCTTTCAAGGTTCATGGAGTGTTAGTAGGGTAGCAAATGACTATTTTGATTGATAGTGGGGCAACCCACAATTTTATTGATGAAGAGTTAGTAATGAAGAGAGGCTTGAAGACTGAAGAATTTGAAGGTTTCAATGTCACTGTTGCGGATGGATTCACTATACCATGCACCAAAGTGGTTAAATAATTGAGCATCACTATGGGAGACTACAAGGTTTGTGATGAGTTTTATGTTGTTGGTATTGGTGAAACTAATTATGTTGACTTAGGTGTTCAATGGTTGCATTCTATTGGAGGACACTATCAAAACTATCAAACTATGGAGTTCAAGTTTCAATCAGAAGGCAATGAGGTTGTACTTAGAGGAATTTCAAATGGAGCTCCAAGAGTGGTGACAACAAAGAAGATGGAGAGGACTTTCAGAAGAGGTTAAGTTTCTTGGGTATCTACTTGTTTAATCTATCCTTCAATCTCTTGAAATGGAAAAGGTAAATTTCATTTTGAAATTTAGGAAATTTTAGATAAGCATAGTATTGTTTTCAGTGATATACCTCTAGGACTGCCTCCAAATAGGGGATTTCAGCATGTTATAGATTTAGAGTAGGATATCAAACCTGTTATAACTACTCCATACAGACATCCAAGGGGTTACAAGGAATAAATAGAGAAGACTATCAGAGAGCTCTTAGATATGGGATTCATTAGACCAAGTTCTAGTCTTTTTGCATCATTTGTAGTTCTTGTGAAGAAGAAGGATGGCAGGATGTGCACATAGGCTATAGGGATTTGAATAAGAAGACCATTAAGAATAAATATCCTATCCCAAGTATAGATGAACTTATTGATCAGTTGCATGGAGCTGTTTACTTCTCTAAGATTAATTTGAGATTGGGGTATCACCAGATTCGGATGAGAGACAAAGATGTGGAAAAGATAGTTTTTCGGTCTCACTATGGGTATTTTGAGTTCTTGTTCATGCCCTTTGGCCACACTAATGCACTAGAAACTTTCCAATCATGCATGAATAAGGTATTTAATAAGTAACTCAAAAAATTTGTCTTGGTTTTCTTTGATGATATATTGATCTATAGTAAAACATGGAAGGAACTCTTGGAACATTTAGATACAGTTTTGGGTATTTGGAGTAGCAATCTTTCTATGCTAAGTTATCCAAATGTGAGTTTGGATTAACTGAGATCATTTACTTGGGATATGTCATAAGTTCCAAGGGTGTTCAACTAGATCAACAGAAGATTCAAGCAATACTAGATTGGCCTCCACCTACAAATCTTACATAGTTGAAAGGATTTTTTGGGCTATGTTACTATTATAGGAGGTTTGTAAAAGTTTTTTCTTAGCTTACTATTCCATTGATTGATTTGACTAAGAAGGGAGCCTTTGCATGGTTCGAAGAAGCTGACAAAATTTTTGACACGTTTAAGGAGGTAATGAGTCCATGCCATGTGCTTGCTATTCCTGATTTTTCATTGTCCTTTCTAATAGAATGTGATGCTTCTAGTGAAGGTGTTGGGACTGTTAGGCTCACACAAAAGGGACACACAATTTATTTTGAGACTAGGAAACTAAACAATTTAGAGAAAACATATCACATCTATGTTAAGGAAATGATGGCAATTATGCATGCACTAGAGAAGTTCAAACAATATCTTGTGTGTGGGAAGTTTGTTGTGAAAATTGATCATAATAGTTTGAAGTATTTCCTTGATCAAAAAGACTTGAATGATCATCAACAAAGGTGGGTAAGCAAGCTACAAGTATATGATTTTAAAATAGAATACATGAAGGTCAAAAGAAATGTGGTAGCGGATGCACTTTTTAGGAAGCCAACTTTGTGCTCATTATCTTCTATTTCTACAGAGTGGAAAGACTCTATCATTGTGGAACATGTTAAGAACTCTTTTGCATCTAATGTGATGGATGATTTAGTAGAAGATGACAAGTACGTGCAGTGAATGATGGGCTGATTTATTACAAGAATAGAATTTTCTTTGTTCTTGAATCAAAAATCAAGGAGAAGATTTTAAGATCTTTTCATGACATGCCCTTGGCTGGTCATCAAGTTTACTTCAAAACATACAAGCAAATCCATGAGATATTTTCATGGAAGGGACTAAAAGAGGATGTCCACAAGCATATCAAAGAATTCATGACTTTCCAAAGGAACAAAGGTGAGCAGATTTTTCCTGCAGGTCTCCCACAACCGCTTCCAATTCCTGAACAAAAATGGGAGAGCATTTCCATAGACTTTATCACAAGACTCCCCAAGGTACAAGGTAAGGATTGCATATATGTGGTGGTGGATAGATTAACAAAGTATACTCATTTCTTTCCCATCACTTTAGAATTTAAGGCTTCACAAGTAGTAGAGTTGTTTTTCAAAGAGGTATTTAAGCTACATGGTTTGCCAAAGAACATTATTAGTGATAGAGATAGTAGGTTCCTTAGTTCTATTTGGAAGGAACTCTTTCATTTGAAAGGAACATAGCTCACACCAAGAACAAGTTACTATCCACAAACATATAGACAAACATAAATTGTTAACAAGTGGATAGAGGGGTATTTGAGGAATTATGTTTCAGATCAACAAACTACTTGGGTCAAATGGTTGTACTTGGGAGAGTACTATTACAATACATCATATCATATGTCAATTTGTATGCCTCCATTATGAGCACTTTATGGTTATAATGCAATTTCTTTTACTGATTTGATATTTTCAGATTGTAGAGTACCTACAGCTAGTGAACTTATCAATCATAGTCAAGAGATAATGATGTCACTAAAAGATGACTTGAGGAAAGCACAAAACCAACAAAAGATGTATGCAAATAGGAAAAGAACATAAAGATCTTTTAAGGTTGGAGACTTGTATTTCTTAGATTGCAACCATATAAACAAAGTTCCTTGAAGAAGAGTGAGGCTGAAAAATTAAAGCCTAAGTTCTTTTGGCCTTATAGGATCATCAAGAGAATTGGTGAGGTAGCATATGAGTTGGATCTTCCACCAAACAGAAAGACACATAATGTATTTTATGTTTCTTGTTTGAAGAAGGTTCTTGGATAGTAGATTGTGCCTTCACCTAATTTTTACCACCCATAGATGATGAATGGAAATTGATCCTAATTCCTGAAAACATTTTGGAAACAAAGGAGAAAAGATTGAGGAATAGGAGCATTTCATACTATTTGATCAAATGGAAGAATTTGCTAATGGAAGATGTAACTTGGGAATGCCCCAAAATTCTTGACCATCTAGATTTGCATTGCTCGAGGACAATCAATTTCTAGGAGGGAGGACATGTCATGTCCCCTTTCTAAAATAATTAATTAATGGTCAATATTAACCCATTTTATTCTTTCGTGAGTTAATTAGGGAAGCATAGGAAGCATAAATGTTTAATATTTAATTTTGTCCAACTATTACCTATTTCAAGAGGACAATTAAATATTAAATAAAATATTTTGGGGCTCATAGAAGGAGTTGGATTGTGTGAGAGATTTATAGCAAAAAGATCTCAAAATATTTGGCAATTAATGCTAACGGAGGAATCTATGACAAGTATGACAACTTTTTGACAACCTATGACAACTGTCATAATTCAAATTTGGAAAAGTTTCCCAAGAAGGCATTGGAGTTTTGGTCACCCAATTTGGTGCAGGAGCACCCGCACATGATCAGGATATAGGTCCGCATGATGACATACATGATCAGGATGTAGGATAATTATCAGCATGATGACAGGATAGTCTATTTTTAGTATGTTTGACTTTCTCATGTAATAAGGTCCACTGGACCGATGCTATGTATTAGTTCAGCCTAGGAGTATGTGTAGGCAGTTAGAGATCGGGATAAGATAGTCTGAGTTGTCCTCTCTCCCAGCCGCTTGGAAGCTCCCAGCCGCTGGGAAGTGAAGTTGGTAGTACTCGAAGGATTTGTTATATATACCTTCGATCTGTTAGGGTTTAGAGACATTGAGTTCATATTGATAGTTCAGATTGATTATTGAGATTGATATTGATGTTGCTAGATGTACTGGTGTTGTGTTGAGTTGAGATTCAGGAGAGCAGTTCAGACATTGTGAAGCTGTATTCAGGGCATTGAATTTCAATTGAATAAGATCTCATCTTTTGCATTATCTGGTTGTATCTGTGTTGATTTCCTTTTCTGTTTGCAAGTTGATGGGTACTTTCAACCCTTCCACCGGTTGATCCTGCAAATCGGTGGAATGGTCCTGTATCATAGCTTAGGTTGCATTTGTGTTTTCTGTTTATGCATTGCATTGTTCAGGAGATCAGTTAGGAGCATGCTGTGAATCAGCCTAGCATCCTCATGTGCTAGGTCTAGAAGATAAGTTGTTAGATTTTGGTTTGAAGGTGATCCGGCCCGGTCGTCACATGATCTTTGTGAAATAGAGTGGTTCGGAGTGCTTACATGCAGTGGAAGGATACACAGGAGTCTGCATGTGCGTTTCCAGTCGGGACGAGCCGCATCGTCATCTGCGAATGCATCGCCATCAGGATCGGGTCATGAAGTTGTGGAAGTTTGCATGTTGCAAGTGCATCATGATGTTTTGAGTTGGATATATACTCAGTGTATATATCACAGTCAGGATCATCTCTCGGGGAAGTTCATCATCCGTATATCGCTAACGGATGCGGGTGTGAAAGTTAAGTTTTTTTGGCTAAGTGTTGAAGAGTTCATCAGGATGATGTGTGACGTCATCGTCATCAGGATATGACGTCATCGTCATCAGGATATTAAGGAATCCCTCAATGCGAGTTTATCCTGTTGTCACTAAGTGGTAAGGTATCGGCATAGGCAGGAAGTTGTATTAGCATCATCAGGAGGTTTCGAGGAACCGGATGAACAATATCATGATGCTGTTGCTTGTATCGTCGGGCAGTGGAGCATCGAAGGCAAGTTGTTGAAGTGCAACGTCATCAGGATATTTGGAGCAACCGGATATTTGGATATCCTGCTGACGAAGGTGATATTGAATATCATGATGATGCCGCTTGTATTTGGCACCCGATGAACAGTGCAACAGGAGGATGTTTGCGCCCGTTGATTATCATGATGATGATGATAGGCGACAAACGGAGGAGGTAAATAGTAGTCGACAGGAGGATATTTGCGATCATCCGAAATATGATGATGCTGTTGAAATGTGATGATGCTGTTGGTGTCTCTAGGAAATATGATGATGATGTTCAGCCGATAGAGAATTTTATCATGCTGTTTGTATTGTTGGCTACTCCTTCCTGTTAGTTAGCCTCCGTTGCGTCCCACTCTGCATCACAATTCCTCCAAGCAAGATTGATACAAAAGATGTAATTTTGGTCATTTGAAACCATTGTTGATATGATATTTTTCTCTCACACTTGTAGATTTGCAGAAGACTTCTTCAATGGATGAAACCCCGTTGAAGTAGAAGGTTTGTGGACAAAAACCCATTAGCATCAATTGATCAGATGATGAAAGCCCTTTGCTCATAGGGAGCAATCTCATCTAGAGCTTGTATTTGGGCTAAAGGAATTTAGAGAGTTTGGCAATTTTTAGTATTAGTGTGCAAGATTGTTCCTGTCATAGTTTGAGTTGCCTTTTTATGTATTTGTTGTTGCATGTAGTTACATGTTTTTGTAGGTGTTGTTTACATCCATCTCAAGTTCTATGTCAATCTGGATATTCTTGGATTTTTTTTTAGTGTTGCACATTGTCTTGCACCAGTGATACTTCAATATTGTAGTGAGATTTGCATTGTTAGTTGAAGATCATGTTGCTGTAATTTGCTACTATTATCTCTAAATTATTAGACTTATTTTCATATTATTTACATTAGAAAAAAAATTAAAACATTTCATGGTGTTTCTAGTGATTTTGGCTCCATTCAGTATTCGGTAGTTTTGTAGCTTTTTTGTGGGTTTGATTATATTTGCTCTAGATTTGAGATTTTGTTTTTGTTAATGTTATGGATTTTATGATAGTCCAGAATGATTTAAAATCCATTTAATATCAATCAAAATTAGTTTCATTAATTTCTAGGCAAGTTTGTGAAAGTTGGGAGTTTGACTAGCTTGCTAGTCTGTGTGATTTCAGGTAAATTTGTAGAAGTTTCATAAATTTATTCCAGATCTGATTTTAATTTGAAATATTTCATTTTGTCTCATTACACTTTCACCTCTCTGAAGAAGAATATGGAGCTTTGGGAAATATTTGAAAAGGGGGTTGTTTCTTTCTATTTCAAGTGCTTAAAGGGCATGATGAATCCCTAACAACCCAATTTATCAACTCCTAGCATAACAAGGAGGTAGCTCTAGGTGGGGTGAAGTTCACTATTATAAAGGAGTTAATTTCAAAATCCATAGGGTTGAGTTACAAAGGAAGGAAAATTCACAGGATATGGAAAGGTGACTAGAAGCACTTCATTGTTTTTTTTTTTTAAAGAGGGGGAATCTTTAGTTAGACATCAAAATGGTTATGACCGCATGGCTCTTCCAACACTATGGCATCTGGTGAGTTATCATTTAATCAAATATTTCACTCTTGAATGAAGGTATGCTACTATGCATGGGTATCATTTTCCTCTTAGATCACTTTAGACATGGTAATTTGATAAGATTCCTCTTCTTTTTGTTATCCTCCTTGGAGAATTGCATTAAGGATGTTGCTAATCCACCCCTTCATTAGGGTTTGATAGACACTCTGTATCAATATAGTCTTCTTCAAACCCCTATTATAATACCTAAAGATGGCCCATTTTCTCCTAACAAGAAGCCTATAACCAATAGTAAAACTACTCTTTCTATTTTGGGTTCCAGTAGTAAACCTGTTGGGAATTAAGGTGTCTCAACCTTTGCAAGTTCCTAGCATTTTATTATTTAATTGTATATTTATTTTGCCTATTATTGTAATTTTCTATGCAAATCTTATTTTGTCACTTTCTGGGAGTTGGCACGATGATGTGTCATCCTACATGGAAGGTGACTAGATCATGTATTTTTGTCCTCATATGAAGAGATAAATACCCCACTTTGTGGTAGAAGTCTCTTGTCATGTGTCAGTATCTTTTGGGTGTTGTAAGAGGTCTATGACACGTAAGAGTTATGATAGATTCCTATGACAGAATCTATGACATGTAAGAGCCAGAAATAGAAGTTTCTATGATAGGTGTGACAAGTGTCAGGAAGCATCTTTGCATGGAGAAGATAGGCACCTAAGTTTGACTATGACAAGTTGTAAGAGAATCTGCTATTAATAGTCAGTTATAATAGATTCTCTTACACATGCAAGTGTTGTCATATATGACAGATTTTATGACATTGTAAGAGCATTTGTCATACCTTATTTGGGAAAATTTAGGGTGTCCAAGTTTGGGGGTTGTAAGGGATGAAAGGGAATCTCTTACAAGTGTCATTCACATGTTTTATGGCCTTGGAAATTGAGCCATATTGATTTGGATAAGATTTAGATTGTGTTAACACTTGCTCTAGAAGCTACCTCCATTCATAGTACTTCTCTATTTATACAGGTGCTTGGATTTGGAGTTGTATAGTTGATTTGCAAGTACTATTTGTTGCAAGGTGTGCACCCTTGGTCTCCTTGTGCTGTGCATGTGCAGCGCTTGGGTTCGTGACAAGGCTTAACTGCCTCCTGTGGATTCATTAGCTCTGGCAGTTGTATCAGGCATTAACAGGTCGATCTTTTGGTGCAACGGCAACTATCTTTCCAACAATTGGTATCAGAGCCTAGGTCACAGGTTCAAACCCCTCACTTACGCTAGGGGGATTGTTACAAGTTGTACGCCCTTGGTCTCCTTGTGTTGTACATGCATAGCGCTTGGGTTTGTGACAAGGCTTAACTGCCTCCTTCAGATTCATTATTTCTGGTGGTTGTATCAGGCATTAACAAGTTGATCTTTTGGTGCAACGGCAACTATCTTTCCAATACTGTTATGCTGTCAGAATTGCTCCAAAATACTACAACAATGGTGAACTCATGAAAGAGCTTGACTCTGTGATTGTATTGTAACCATTATTTGATTACTGAATAGTACATTGGGCTTTGCTTTGGAGTGTTAGGTTTTTACCTGAAAAGGTTTTCCCCACATACATCTTGTGTTATTGTATTGATGATCTAATTTATGTTTGTGTTTCTCCTTAATGTTGACTAAAGAGATTAAAAATTTGCATAGCACTCCCCTCATTAGTTCAGTGTAGGAAGCTATTTTTTGTACCTTGCTTCCTTTAAGTTGCTATCAGAACTTGGCTAGTTTTGGTCCTAGTTGTTGGGTAGAGGGTTTTTCGTACTGATTTTTGATTGAGTGGGAGCTTGTTTAGAGTATTTTGTGATCTTGTTGTAGGAAGGAGATGGCAAGCACATCCAGAAGAATGGAGTTGGAGAAGTTTAATGGAAGTAATTTTGAGTTGTGGAAACTCAAGATTGAGGGCATGCTTGTAGATTGAGATTTATGGGAAGCCATATCTAGTACAAAACCAACAACAATGTCTCAAGTAGACTAGGATCTCAAATATCAAAAAGCTAAGGGTCTTGTGAGACTCTATCTAGATGACTCTATTTTATTAAATGTTCATAAAGAGACTACGACTGCAAACCGATGAAATAAGCTTAGAGAAATTTATCAGGCCAAGTCCCTGGTAAATAAGTTATTCTTGAGAAAGAAGTTGTACTCTGAATATGGAAGATGAAGGATTTGTTGCAGATCATTTGAATGCTTTTAACATGCTAGTTGCACTCAGTTGAACTCCGTTGGTGTGAAGATGGAGGAGGAGGATCACTACATGACCTTGCTTTATTCTTTGTCAGACTACTAGGACCACCTTGTAATGGCGATTGGGAGTACTACCACCAAGTTCAAGATGGATGAGGTGGTTGCATCGTTACTTTTGGAAGAGATGTGAGGAAAAAATTTAGAAATGGATAAGGAGGCTCTTGTGGTTTGTGGTAATCCTAAATAAAAAGGGAAGAAAAAGGACAAGAAATCATAAAAGGGTAGATCCAAATCCTGTGGGAGATCTAAGTCTCCTGGAAAGTCCAATGCACTGTGTTGGAATTGCGGAAAACCTGGGCACTTCTGAAAGGAGTGTAAGGAGGAGAAAAAGAAGAAAAAGAAGAACTTCTCCAATTCAAATTCTGACAAACCCCAATATGATCGTGATGCTCTTGTTGATGCCTTGGCCACCCATACATCAAAAGATGTGTGGTTGATAGATTTTGATGCTTTTTTCCACATGACCTCACATCAGGGTCAATTTACAAAGTATGAAGAATTCAATGGTGGGAAGGTGTACCTGGGTGATGACTCTGACCTAAAGATTGTTGGACAAGGAAGAGTCTTGATTTGATTCCTTGATGGATGAGTGAAGGGGATCAATGGTGTTCTGCATATCCCTGGTTTGGTACAAAACGTTCTTTCTGTAAGTAAGTTTAATGATATGGGTGTGTAGGTTGTCTTCTCAAATGGAGGATGTAAGATGATGATAGGAGCTATGGTGCTCACTAAGGGTACTTAGAGCAGTACTCTATTTCAGTTGGATGCATGTACTGTTCAGTGCAATAGTTCTTTTATTTTAAAGAAAAGAGCTTTAGATTCTTCATCCTCACCATTAGAACCAGCATCAAAGAAGTGTGTTGCATATAATTCTCATCATGCTTTCTGGGTACCTAAGGGTGCTCATGCTTTGTAGATGAAACTTCCTACTAAGAAGACAATGTTGTGGCATGATATACTTGGTCACATTGGTGAGAAAGGTCTTAGAGCCCTGAAAAATAAAAACCTTGTCAAGGGGTTAAATAATTATAATCTTGAGTTTGATTTTTGCGAACATTGTGTACATGGAAAGAAAAATTGTGTTCAATTTTACTCAAGTTCTTACAAATCTTTTGAGGTGTTGGATCTAATTCATTCTGATGTGTTTGGTCCTATGAATGTTCCTTCAATTTCTAAATCTCTATATTTTGTATCATTCATTGATGATTACAGTAGAAGGACATAGGTTTATTTCCTTAGAAGAAAATCTGAAGTCATTAGTTATTTCAAAGAGTTTAAAGCTTTTGTAGAGAATCAGATTGGTAAAAAGATTAAGTATTTAAGGACTGACAATGGGGGTGAGTTTTGTTCGACATATTTTGAGAAGTTTTGTAAAGAACATGGGATTGAAAGACATAAGACAACTCCATACACCCCTTAGCAAAATAGAGTTACAAAAAGGATCAACAGGACATTGATGGAGAGGACTAGGAGTATACTTAGTGGAGCTACCCTTTAACAGAAGTTTTGGGCTAGAGCTATAGTCACTACTTGCTACCTAATTAATAGGTCTTCTACTTTAGCGCTTGTTAATAAGACACCCATGGAGGTGTGGTCTGGTAAAAAGACTTCATTGAGACATCTTTGAGTATTTGGTTGTGAGGCATATGTACATGTGCATAAGGAGAAGAGGTCAAAATTAGAAAACAAGGTAGGTAAGTGTATCTTCATTGTCTATGGTATTGGTGTGAAAGGGTACAAGCTTTGGGATCATGTGGTTGAGAAAGTCTTGTATAGAAGAAGTGTTATTTTTAGAGAAGTAACTCCTTCTCCTATTGTTCTACAGCTAGAAGAGAAAGAAAAGAAAGAGGATGTGGTTCAGTTTCCTTCTACCCTTGAGAAGACTAAACCAAAAGCTCCTATTAGACTTGATGATGAGGAGAGCTCTAGTAGCTATGAAAGTTCAAAAGAAGAAGAACCTCAACCTTATCTTTTAAGGAGGTCTAAACAGATTAGAAGGCAACCTAAGAGGTTTGGTTATTCATTGCTTGATTCTAGTTGTATTTTTGCCTTGATTTCTAACACTGATGAGCCTAGAACTGTGAAAGAGGCTATGGGTATGCAAGATGTAGGTTCCTGGAAGGAGGCCATGGAAGAGGAGATGGCTTCTTTGGAGAAGAATAATACTTGGGACTTGGTGCCTTTTCTTGAAGGACGGAAACTTGTTGGATGCAAATGGGTGTTCAAAAAGAAATTTGGTGCAGATGGTAGTGTTGAGAAATATAAGGCTAGATTGGTTGTGAAGGGGTATTCTCAGGTGAAGGGAATTGACTATGGTGAGATTTTCTCTCCCATTGCAAAGTTGACATATATTCAATTCTTGTTATCTCTTGCAGTAGCGTATGATCTAGAAGTGGAATAGATGGATGTGAAGACAACATTCTTTCATGGTGACTTGGAAGAGGAAATCTACATGTCATAGCTAGAGCACTACATGGTGAAAGGTAAAGAAAATATGGTTTGTAAGTTAAAAAAGTCTTTGTATGGTTTGAAGCAATCTCCTAGGATATGGTACCAGAAGTTTGATGCCTTTGTGTTGAGTATTAGATTTCTGAGATCGAAATCAGATCATTGTGTTTATTACAAGTTTGACAATGATCACATTCTCATTATTGCATTTCATTTCGATGATATGTTACTAATTGGGAATGGTAAATGTTTGATTTCTAATTTGAAGTCTCAGTTGTCAGCATAGTTTGAATTGAAAAATCTAGGTGCATCTCAAGGAGATCAGAAGAGACAGAGGAAAAAAAGCCTTTGGTTAGGCTAGAGTAAGTATGTTAACACCATTTTGGAGAGATTTAGCATGGTAGATTGCAAACATTTGATTGCTCCTGTTATGATGGGGACAAAGTTATCTATTATAGATTGTCCAAAGTCTCCTTTTGAGATGGAGGATATGAGCAGAGTTCCTTATGCTAGTGCAGTTGGCAGCTTGATGTATGCGATGGTATGTTCAAGACTAGACATTGCCTAATTAGTGGGAGTCCTTAGTCAATTTATGGCTAATCCTAGATGGGTACAATGAGATGCAGTGAAGAGACTGTTCAGATATTTGTGGGGTACTTCTAAGTATTCCTTATGCTATCATGGTTATCCTACTAGATCTTAGAATTCTTTGAGTATTCATGGGTATGTGGATTTTGACTAGGCAAGTGACATTGATAACAGGAGATCCACCAGTGCTTATGTGTTCATTATGTTTGGTGGTGCTATTAGTTGGATGAGTAAGCAACAATATGGTCGCATTGCCTATGAAAAAAGAAGAGCACATGGTAGTTACTCATGCTTGTAAGGAAGCCATTTGGCTTAAGATATTGTGTTATGACATTGGTTTTGATGTAGGGAAGATTAAAATTTGTTGTGACAGTCAGAGTGCCATATGTTTGGTGAAGAATCCTCTTTCCATGCAAGGACAAAGCATATTGATGTCTAGTACCATTTTGTTCATGACATGGTAGAGGATGGGAAGGTGAATTTGGAGAAAGTTGACACTTTGATGGATGTTGCAAATTCCTTGATAAAACCTATGAGCACGGAGAAGTTTAGATGGTGTTTAGAGTCTATGGGTCTCTTGGCCCCTAGAAATTAAATCCTATCATTCTACTGGCTCTTGAAAGGTGTTTGACAAGTGGTGGAATGTTGGGAATTAAGGTGTCTCAACCTTTGCAAGTTCCTAGCATTTATTATTTAATTGTATATTTATTTTTGCCTATTATTGTAATTTTCTATGCAAATCTTATTTTTCACTTTGTATGAGTTGGTACACTGATGTGTCATCCTACATGGAAGGTGACTAGATGTATTTTTGTCCTCATATGAGGAGATAGGTGTCCCACTTTGTGGTATAAGTTTTTTTCCATGTGTTGGCATCTTTTGGGTGTTGTAAGAGGTCTATGATGCGTAAGAGTTATGACATATTCCTATGACAGAGTTTATGATATGTAAGAGCTAGAAATAGAAGTTTCTATGACAGGTGTGACAAGTGTCAAGAAACATCTTTACATGGAAAAGGTAGGTTCCCGAGTTTGACTATGACAAGTTGTAAGAGAATCTACTATTAACTGTAAGTTATGACATATTCTCTTACAACTGTAAATGTTGTCATATATGATATATTTTATGACATTGTAAGAGTATTTTTCATACCTTTTTTGGGAAAATTTGGGGCCCCCAAGTTTGGGGGTTGTAAGGGATGAAAGGAAATCTCTTACAAGTGTCATTTGCATGTTGTATGGTCTTGGAAATTGGGCCATATGGATTTGGACAAGATTTTTGTGTTGATTTTCTCTAGAATCTACCTCCATTCATAGTACTTATCTATTTATACATGTGCTTGGAGTTGGAGTTGCTAGTTGATTTGCAAGTATTGTTATGCTGCTAGAATTGCTCTAGAATACTACAATAGTGGTGGACTCTAGAAGTAGCTTGTCTCTATGATTGCATTGTAACTATTATTTGATTACTAAATAATACATTAGGTTGTGCTTTGGAGTGTCAGATTTTTACTTGAAAAGGTTTTCCCCACGTACATCTTGTGTTATTGTATTGCTGATCTAATTTATGTTTGTGTTTCTCCTTGATGTTAACTAAAAAGATTAAAAATTTGTATAACACTCCCCTCATTAGTCTGGTGTAGGAAGCTATTCTGTGTACTTGCTTCCTCTCAAAACCCTCTGATTCTCCTAACAAGATGGGTTTCTTGGGCACTAGCAAGAAAATAATTTCCTTTGAGGGTGATTTAACTCATACTGATGATCACAGAGATATTATGACAAATATCCCTTCCCCTTCTACTAAACCTACTAAGAAGAGAGGGAGGGAGAAGGGTTTGAAGGAGAAAGAGTTACTTTCTACTACCCATGAGTTAGTTACAAAAAGTAAGAAAACCTTAAAGAACCCTATGGATTCCCCTAAAAATATTTTTCTTTTCGTAAAGGATAAAAATTATTGGGTTGGTTCTCCTTCCAAAACCAGTAAAAAGAGTATTCAGATTAAATCAGTTGTTGCTAAAATTAATCTCCATTCTTCTTTTGTTACCTTCACATTCTAGTTCCTGTTCATCCTTCTGAATCTGAAGAAGTTTATTGATTAGTGAACTTACATAAACCCTTTCACCAAATTGATGAATAAATGTTGCTTTGAATTTTTGCCATGAAGAAATGCAATGCATATGCAAATCTGAAAACCAATCCCTTGCATCTCCTTTCAAAGGTTGAACAAATAGCTTCATGATAACATCCTTTGCATCGTCCTCATAATAAATACCATTTTCCCAAAATAGATATCCATTTTGAAAAAACTTACTAGGCCTAAATCCGAGCCTAAAAAAGTGTTTCATGATTTTGGCTAACACTATCACACAATTTTTCCCTCCATTGCCACTATTCAGCCCATCATGATCTTGCACTCACCCACTCCTAAAGATAACCTATATAGTGTTTATGCTCATACTTCCATTGTTGGTAGGAGGTCTACTCACCTTGCTAGGGTAGCTGTTATTAAGAATAAGTTAGGGAAGGGGGTGAAGACCTCTAAGGTGATTGTTCATGACATTACTTTAGTCTCTTTCTGAGGAGACTATGAGGGATGATATTGTTATTGTTGAGGAAGAGGAGAATAATGAGGAAGTGCTAGCTAGGAATTTTAGGGTTGAGGAAGAGATTGTTGAAGAAGAAACATGGGCTGAAGAGGAGGTTGTCGAGAGGGACGAGGAAGAAATTATTAAGGAAGAGCAGGGGGTTGATGAAGAGTTTGTTGTAAGGAGATTATAGATGAGGAGGCGATTGATCACTAGTCTCCTCTCTATGAGGTTGACGACACTTTATCTCTCTCCCTTGATGAGGAGGACCTTGACTAAGTATCCTCTAACATTGATAGATTTGATTACACTATTGGGAAAGAGGATGGTAAGGTGGAAACTTATTTTATGTGTGCTCATGACATTAAGGACCTCCAAGATAAGATTTTTGAACTGGAAGAGATTCAAAACAAGAATAAATAGTTGTAACAGTTGGCAAGGGTCATTGGTCCTTGGCATTTAATCATGTTTTCATGTCTCAAATCTAGGGCTATGTCCTAGGATATCTTCAATAAGGGGTTCCATGGTTACCAGTCCACTAACTACTTCTACTGATTTATTTACTTCAAAGATTAATAATACTAATTTGTTTGTTGTGAAAGGAAGTTCTAAAAATATTGAAAACAAAGCTAAAATAGTAAATTGCTGACATTGACCTATTCTAATCCATACAACTAAAAATATGCATTTACTGGAAACAACTATATAAACAGAAATAAATATATTCTTTATGAAAGAAATAAACTATCTCCCTAATAGAATATGAAACAAGACAATGAAACAAACAAATGCTAGCCTTCTGTTATGATGGCGGGAGTAGGCCCTTGCTCCTCACCCTCAGGAATAAAGACTAAAGCAAAAACTTAGTACAGAAATATGATAACATAGTCTTTCTTCAATCTAATTTCATCTGCATGCTTGTATTCAGAAAAATATGTCCAATCTGGAAAATGGAGATTACAATAACTTAATATCAACCATCTGTGTTTCTTTGCTACTTCTACCTTTTATATATATCAAATCAAGTGATGAGATATAAATCTATTCTAACTATTAGTTTATCTATGATACATCATCAATCTCTTATTTTAACAACTGTTTAACTATAGAGTAAAATCATGCAACTAAAATAGATTTTAGTGGTACAATAGTCCAACTAAATCTAGAGTCATAACTTGAATAACAACTGGGTAGCGAGGCCCTAAAATATAGGTATTTAATAAGTCTTTAGGAACTCATGCAAAATCAATAAAAGAGGAATTAGACCCCTAGTAGGACCAACTAGAGTCTTCACCCAATCATTCTGTTGCTGGCTAAGTAACCTCTGGAGAACTCCAGTTGCCTCCGAAGGTGTAGACTGATAGTGGCGCTAGAGACTCTACATTGTCGCTAAGGGGCTCCAGAGATGTGTGCTATCACCAGGAGCTCTAGAGATGCACCCCTAACTCTTGTATGGCTCTGGAGATGATCCACCCTTGGCTCCCCTGCTTCAAAATACTTCCAACATATTAGGAAAATGTTGGACTCTAGTGTAGTATCCTTCATGTCAGCTCTAAAGATTGCTAGGACCATCTCTGGAGATGCTCAAAATTGCCTTTGCCCGTACAACTACACCTATAAACACAAAAAGAGAGACTTATCTACACATTTTCATTACTTGTTGCACATTAGTCCTTCAATCAAAAATCATGAACTCTGACAATTCATCTCTCATTAATGTAATTAAAATGAATCTTATCAGTCTACTATGGTGTAATTACCAGGACAACAGAATAAAAGGAGTGGAAAAGAGAGGTAAAAAGGTGTATTATTCTAGGTGCTACCTGACACTCATTATTCCCTCCGAACTTGAAGGTTAGCAGGTCCTCCTGCACTTCACAGCCTGGACTTATTAAGGTGGAATATTCTATCGGTCAAATTGAACTCTTTTCATATGTGGACCAAGTAGTGTAGTTTGTATTTCTATTCCCTCTAAACTACTCAACTTGTCTCAGCCATTCCTAATATCTAGCATCTTCCATCTATTCCACCCATATAGGCAGAGGCTCAATAATGAGAAGAGGTCTGAAATGGCCATCTATCCAATCTTATTTGTATTTGTCCATTAGTTTGGACACTACTCTAGCTTTCCTCATAAATAGCCCGAGGTTGGTAGGGGACACTACTTCTCTCATCTTGTTCAGGTAGTCCTGAAATATGGTTGATAATGGTGGATGAGACATTGATTTGAACCCCTCTTACTATGGTTTGGTTATTCTTTAGGTGGTGCAAGAAATCATCTACAATGTCCTCATGAAATCCCTCAAACTTCTCTAGAAATTCCAACCACCCAGCATTCCTTAAGATATCTACTATAGCTTGGTCTTGCAGCAGTCCTATTGCATTTTCAGGTTTTGATTTCTTTTTCATTCCCATATTCATGTCTTACTTCACTCCTTATGAATAAACCCTCTCTTGGCCTTCTTTGTAGTTCTTCTTCTTTTCTCTCTGGAAGATTGTGGCTGTAAAACCTTAAAGATTACCTCAGAGGTTTGGCAACACTCTACAAATTCTGAATTAGGGCTTGATATCCATTAATGGCAACTTCTTGGATTATGGGAAGGTTAATCGACTTCAATTAATTTGAATTAATGGCTCAATCATATTTCAGAGAATGACATGACACTCCAGAGTGAGGTTGATGGTGTGGCATTTAAGGTGACATGCATAGGTTGAAAAGGGAAATAATGGAAGGGGTATGTGTCGAAGTAACTACACCTAAAAATAGAAATGACAAGACAAGTGATAATTAACTAACTTAAGAAAATTACTTGGATCACTTTTTGTGATGATGGTTCGATGTACTTGGCTACTACACCATGACTTTGATGAGGTATGGTGTGAATTGGCATGTGTACAGCCCCTGCGTCACTTGGAATGGCGTCAGCATTTTCAGTGTCATGTGGTCTGAAATATTCCCTCATGAATAGATTTGAAAATGATGTGTTATTAGGTGACATCAGGAGGAGTAACTGGGATGACGCATGCATGCAGTAGCAACTTCCTTTTTGATTGTTAAAGATGTGGCGTGTTGAATTCATCATTTTTTTTCTTTCCAAAAGTGGAGGATGAGTCATGCTGACCTCATCATGTAATGTCCCCACTTTGATACTTGGAGAGGTGGGTCCCCTCTCTCCTTTTATTCCTTGATATGATTCCATCATTGGTGAAGCACTGGAGGTGCTCCTAGATTGCTTCGGAGATGTGTTTCAGTGGCTCCTAGGTGCCTGGTTAGCCCCCGAGATTATTTATTGAAATCTTACAAGAAGGGAACCACCATTTACTTGTTTTCAATCCCCTTGGTCAAGAAAGATAGCCATTTACTAGTTTTCCATCTCTCTCTCTCTCTCTCTCTCTCTCTCTCTCTCTCTCTTCTAAGAAAGGCTGCCATTTGCTGGTTTTCAACCCTTTTTTGTCCTTGAATTTCTTTAACCTGTGGCAAAGGTTGTGACCCTTGTCGCCAAGCACAAGTCCTTGGTAAATTCTTCCTTAGTTGTTGGCCTTGTATAGAGTCAAATTCTATGGCCATTTACTAATAATGTATCTTTACCTCCATCAATGGGTGCTAGAAAAACCATTCCATTCTCATACACTTCCCTAATTTGGTAAGGGCCCATCTAGTGAGTTTGCAACTTTCCTTTGAACTCCTTAAAATTAGAATCATATAGGAGAACCCAATCTCCTTGCTGAAATGTTCTCTTCTTGATGTGTTGGTCATGCCACTATTTTCTCTGATATTGAACAAGTTCTGTTTGTTGTATGGCTTCTGTCTGGATTTCATCAAGCTCATTGAGTTGAAAAATTCTGCTCAGTTGTGCTATAGACAATGGTAGACCAATATCCAATGAGGTCTTCAATGTCTGCAATTCAAATTCTATGGACAAAATGGGTTTCTTTCCATAAACCGATTCATATGGTGTGAATTTGGTTGTGGACTTCTAGGTGGTATTGTAGGCCCAAATTGCTTCAGGTAACTTGCTATCCCAATCCTTTCTATTCATAGCCACTGTTCTTGTTAGGATATTTTCTAGCTCCCTATTAGTCACCTCCACTTGGCCATTAGCTTGGGGGTTGTAAGGTGAAGTCTTTTTGTGTTTAACTTGGTATAGATCTGTGAAAGCTTGAATTACCTAAGAAGTGAATTGTGGTCCTCTGTCTAAAACTATGGATCTTGGAGCTCCAAACCTCAAGAAGATTATGTTATAGAGAAAATTAGCAACTTTTCTTCCCTTGCAAATTGCAATGCTTGAACCTCTTCCCATCTAGTTACATAGTCTGTGCAGACCAAAATGTATTCTTTGCCGAAAGATGGTTGAGAAATTGGTCCCACAAAGTCTAAACCCCATTGCTCAAATGGTTCCAACACTACTTGAGGGTGAAGTGACATTTCCTGGGTAAAGGTTGGCTGACCCATCCTTTGGCACTGATCACACTATTCCACATACCTCTTGGTGTCCTTATGAAGAGAGGGCCAATAGTAACCAGCTCCCTAAATTTTTTGAATGGTTCTTTGCAAGGAATAATGCCCACCAGAGGGTTCATCATGACATGCCCTTAAGACATCAAAAATTTCATCAGCTCTCAAGTACATGCGTAAAATAAAGTCAGGACCACACTTAAATAGTAAACCATTTAACCATTTATAGGATAAGCTTTCTTTTACCAATCGCTTCTTTTGTTTTGAGGTGAAATTAGATGGAAACAAGCCTGTAGCTAAGAAATTAGCTATGTCTACAAACCAAGGTGTAGTAGAGGAGACAGCAAAAAGATGTTCATCTGGGAATTTGTCCTCCACTGGTTGGTTTTCTCCACCTGTATGCAACCTTGACAGAAAGTCAGCAACCAAATTGAATTTTCCTGAATTGTCAACTATGGTAATGTCAAATTCCTGCAATAATAACAGCTATCTAATTATCCTTGCACCCACTATAGTTTGTTCATTAAGTATTTGATAGTTGTATGATTAGTATGCACAAATATTTTGTATCCTGTGATATAATGCCTGAATTTGTTTATAGCATAAATAACTACCAAGAATTCCTTTTCAGTTGTGGTATAGTTTTTTTTCTACTGGAGTAAGGTTCTTACTGATGTAGTAGATTACATGCATACCTTCTCCCTCTTTTTTCTATCCTAGGACTGTCCCAATGGATTCATTTGAGGCAAAAGTTTGTATGTGAAATGGAAAAGTCCAGTTGGGTCCTCTCAAAATAGGTGTGATAGTAAGTTTCTCTTTAAGTTTCAAATGTTGATTGGTAGTTCTCTATCCATGAGAAGCCAGTATCTTTGGTAAGCAGGGAAAACATAGGAGCAACTATTCTACTGAAATTCTCTATAAATCTCTTGTTGTAACTTGCATGACCTAGAAAGCTTCTAACATCTGTTTGATTTTTAGGTGAGGGCAACTATTTTATCACTTCTATTTTATTTTGGTCTACCTTGATCCCTTTTGCTGAGATGTGATGTCCAAGTACAATTCCCTCCTCGACCATCATAAAGCATTTTTCATGGCTTAGGGATAGTTGGTTTTTTTCACAACATTGTAGCACCTTATCTAGGTTTGTGAGAGCTTCCTCAAAGATGTCTCCATACATAGTAAAGTCATCCATATAGACTTCCATACACTCATTAGCCAATTCAACAAAAATGGCTAAGTCAACCCTCTAAAATGTAACTAGAGCGTTACATAGTCCAAATGGAAGAAATCTGTATGCAAAAGTTCCCCAAGAACAAGTGAAAGTGGTCTTTTCTTGGTCCTCAGGTGCTAATTGAATTTGGTTATACCCACTAAACCCATCTAGGAATGAGAAGTACTTTTCCCTACAAGGTTGTCTAGCACTTGGTCAATGAATGGTAAGGGAAAATAATCCTTCTTTGTGGCTTTGTTTAGTTCTCTATAGTCAATACATACTCTCTGCTTCCCATTCTTTTTAGGTACTATGACTAGGGGTGAGACCCATTGATTGTCTGAGATGAGATATATGAACCATACTTGCAGCTATTTCTCTATCTCAGTCTTAACAATATCTTTCAAGGTAGGATTTAATCTCCTCTGGCGCTGTCTAACAAGTTTGGAATCTTAAGTGTATATATGATGAGTATAGATCTCAGGAGGAATTCCTTTCATATCTTGGTATTCCCAAGTAAAAAGCTGCTAGATGGGAGACTAGGAGTTTGAGAAGTGCTTCTTCCTATTTTTTTGCTAACTGGGTGTTGATATTCAATGTTTTCCCAGGTAAAATCATGACCTGTTTTGTAATCTGATCCATAGATGTCCCTACCTCATATCTTGAAGCCATAGTATTAAGAGGACATGAATGTGGGAGTAGCATATGGAATGTGGCCATGTCTCTATAATAGGATTCTCCACAAGGAATAATGTTTGCAAGGGTACGACGGGTAGCAGTGAGCAATTCTCTTTTTGAGTCTTGGGTTAATTCTATTATATCCTTATCAATAAGAATGTGGGTGATGTCTTCTATTGTATCATAGTTTATTTCTTCTTCTAACTCACCCAAATTTTCCTTGATGGTAACCATAGCTACTAAGGCTCATCTACCCACACTTTTCTTGAGTAATGTATGGATGGTTTAGTTGGAGGGTATAAAGAGATTTTCTTCAAATCTATCCCATTGGAAATGAGCATATCTCCTGTTCAATAATCAATAGATGTTGTTGTTGTAGCCAACCATGGTCTTCCCAAGATCAAGGGGTAAGCATTTCGCTAGTTTCTAGGTTCTAATATTAGAAAGTCCACTCAAAATTTCCATGATTCTACCACGACTGGGACATCAGTTAACACCCCTTTTGGAATAGTTACTGACTGGTCGCTAGTTGGAGGATTGTGGATGTGGCCTGGACACCTGTTAGAGCTAATTTATCTAGGGTGTGCACTGTCATTACACTTATTGTTGCTCCCAAATCTGTTAAGAAAAGTGTCTCAACCTTGCAACTTCGAAAGATTACTATTTTTCTCATTTTTGGTCTTTTTGAATACCCTTTATCTTGGATAATGGTGTGGAACTTTCAAAGTTTCCAAAAGTTTCCAGAAGAGCTAAAAATAGAGAGACTTACTATTTTTAGTAAGTCCTTTGATTGAGCTCGGATTGACCTAAACTTTTTTCCCAGAAGGTGTGGAAAAACTAAGTGAACATCTTGGGTGAGTTTCATCTCAATATCATTTCTAGATCGCGAGATATTAAAGTTTATATTTTTTGAAACTACTGGAAAAAAGTTTTGAACTCAATTACCTGAATTGAAACTTCTATAAAGATCCCAAAAATTGTCATAACTAGCATAATGGGTTATAGGGTGATAGATCTCTTCATGAGCTTTCCAACGCATTAAACAGTTCATCAATCGGACACCCAAATCAAAAGTTATGGCCTCCGGAAGTTGGACCTTCTATTTTTGGGAAATGTAAAAACGTGTTGGACACATAAAAGAGCTTATAAAGGGGACAGTTGCACATGTTGGTGTGTGTTTTGGCACATCACAAGGTATCTTTGATTAGAAATTATTTGGGTACCACTTTTGGGTGGTTTTAGCTCATGGTTTTGTAATTACTATTGGTGGTGTATTGTATTGTATCTTTTATATATCAGGAACTTGAGATGGAGGTTGTATGTAAGAATCTTATAGATGTTGAATTACCTCCTTGATCTCCTGTAAAAGCTTTCTCTACAAGTATATTGTAATCTTTGTGATTCCTGAATAATATATTGGGCGGCTTTGGAGTGTGGGATTTTTTACCTAAAAGGATTTTCCCCACATATATCTTGTGTTGTGAGTTTTGTGTTTGCATTTGGAAGTTTTTATTATCTTTCTATTAATGTGCATCTTAATCTATAATTGTAAAAGTTGAAATTTGCATAAATCTTTCCTCAGTAGATCAGTGTAGGAAGGGTTTTCCACGTACCTTGTTTCCTTTCAGTTGGTATTAGAGCCTGATCGCCTTTGGTTCTAGTTGTTGGGTAGAGGGTTTTTTGAGTTGATCTTCCTTTGAGTGGGAGCTTGTGTAGAGGATTTTGAAATCTTTGTTGTAGGTAAGAGATAGAGAAGTTTAATGGCAATAATTTTGAGTTGTGGAAACTCAAAATGGAGGACATGCTTGTAGATTAAGATTTATGGGAAGCTGTATCTGGTACAAAATCATTGGCAATGTCTCAAGAAGATTGGGATCTCAAAGATCGAAAAGCGAAGGGTTTGATAAGACTCTGTTTGGCTGATTCAGTGCTCCTAAATATCCATGAAGAGAAGACTGCAAAGAACTTTGGAAAAAGCTTGGAGATGTTTATCAGGCTAAATCTCTGGTGACCAAGTTATTCCTACAAAAGAAATTATATTCTCTGAGGATGGAAGATGAAGGATCTATCGCTGATCACTTGAATACATTCAATATGCTTGTTTCCCAGTTGACTTCTATTGGTATGAAGATGGAGGAGGAGGATCGATCTATGACATTACTATGTTCCTTACTAGATTCGTGGGACCACCTTGTTATGGCCATTGGGAGTACCACTACCACCTTCGAGATGGATGAAGTGGTTTCTTCGTTGTCTGAAGAGATGCAGAGGAAGTCTTCCGAATCGTCTAAGGAGGCTCTTGTGGTTCGTGGTAGATCTAAAGAGAAGGAAAAGAAAAAGGATAAGAAGAAGGAAGAAAAAGGAAGATCCAAATCACATGGGAGATCTAAGTCTCATGGAAAGTCCAAGGCCTTGTGTTGGAACTGTGGCAAACTTGGTCACTTCTGCAAGGAGTGCAAGGAGGAGAAAAATAAAAAGAAGAATTATGATTCAGATTCTGACAAGTCCTCTTAGGATGAAGGAGAAGCATTTGTCGCTACCTTGGCAACACATGCATTTGAGGATGTGTGGCTTATTGACTCTGGAGCATCTTTTCACATGACCTTGCATCAGGGTTGGTTTTTTAAGTATGAAGAATACGATGGTGGAAAGGTGTACTTGGGTGATGATTCTCACCTGAAGATAGTTGGCCATGGAAGAGTCTTGATTCGATTCCCTAATGGATGAGTAAAGGGAATCAATGGTGTTCTGCATATCTAGTTTGACATGGAACCTTCTTTCTGTAAGTAAATTGAATGATGTGGGTGTGCAGGTTGTTTTCTCGAATGGAAGATGCAAGATGACTAGAGGATCTATGGTGTTGGCTAAGGGTGTTCAGATTGGCACTTTGTTTTAGCTTGATGCATGCGCAATTCAGTGTAATAGTACCTCTATTTCGAAGAAGAGAGCTTCAAAGTCTTCATCCTCACCATTGGAACCAGCAGCGAAGAAGACTATTGCATCTACTTCTGATGGCCATGCTTTCTGGGTACCTAAGGGTGCTCATTCTATGGAGATGAAACTTCTAGCTGAGAAGACAATGTTATGGCACCAAAGGCTTGGTCACATTGGTGAAAAGGGTTTGAGGACCCTAAAGAATAAAAATCTTGTTGAGGGTATGAATGATTGTAACCTTGAGTTTAATTTCTGTGAACATTGCATTTATGGAAAACAAAACTGTGTTCAATTTTATGCTAGTTCTCACAAATCTTCTGAGGTGTTGGACTTGATTCATTCTGATGTGTTTGGTCCTGTTAATGTTCCTTCGATTTCAAAATCTATTTACTTTGTTTCATTTATTGATGATTACAATAGGACATGGGTGTATTTCCTTAGAAGTAAATCTGAAGTCTTTAATAGATTCAAAGAGTTCAAAGCTCTTGCAGAGAATCAAAAGGATAGAAAGATTAAGTGTTTGAGGACTGACAATGGTGGTGAGTTCTATTTAGCAGATTTTGACAAGTTCTGTAAAGAACAGGGGATTAAGAGGCACAAGACAACTCCGTATACCCCTCAGCAAAATGGAGTTGTAGAGAGGATGAATAGAACATTGATGGAGAGGGCAAGGAGTATGCTAAGTGGAGCTAGTCTTGAACAAAAGTTCTAGGCTAAAGTTGTTGCTACTGCTTGTTACCTAATTAACAGGTCTCCTAC
Organism: Cunninghamia lanceolata; assembly: GCA_027924645.1. Lineage (NCBI taxonomy): Eukaryota > Viridiplantae > Streptophyta > Pinopsida > Cupressales > Cupressaceae > Cunninghamia > Cunninghamia lanceolata. Next base: position 9,661,880 of record BSBN01000523.1, on the reverse strand, counting down.
ATCAGCGCTCATTAATAAGACACCTACGGAGGTATGGTATGGTAAAATGTCTTCATTAAGATACATTTGAGTATTTAGTTGTGAGGCATATGCATATGTGCCTATGGAGAAGAGGTCTAAGTTGGAGAACAAGGCTATAAAGTATATCTTCATCGGTTATGGCATCGGTGTGAAAGTGTACAAGATTTGGGATCTAGTAGCTGAGAGAGTTATGTATAGAAGAAGCATGATCTTCAGAGAGCCCAATCCTTCTTCTATTGTCTTGCAACTAGAGAAAGAAGAGAAGAAAGATGATGTGGTTCAGCTTCCTTCCACCCTTGAGAAAGTTGAACCAAAAACATCTATTGGACCTGATAATGAGGAGAGCTCTAGTAGCTCTAAAAGTTTAGAAGAAGATGAAGAACCTCAACCTCAACCTTTGAGGAGGTCCACGCAGATAAGGCAGCAACATGATAGGTTTGGTTATTCATTGCATGATTCCAGTTGTATTTTTTCTTTGATTTCTAACACTGATGAGCCTAGAACTATGAAAGAGGCTATGGGTATGAAAGATGCAGGTTCTTGGAAGGAGGCCATGGAAGAGGAGATGGCTTCTATGGAAAAGAATAATACTTGGCACTTAGTGCTTTTTCCTGAAGGATGAAAACCTATTGGATGCAAATGGGTGTTCAAAAAGAAATTCGGTGTAGATGGCAATGTTGAGAAATATAAGGCTAGATTGGTTGCGAAGGGGTATTCTTAGGTGGATGGAATTGAATATGGTGAGATTTTCTCTCCCGTTGCAAAGTTGACATCTATTCAGTTCTTGTTATCTCTTGCAACAACATATGATCTAGAAGTGGAACAGGTGGATGTGAAGACAACATTCCTTCATGGTGACTTGGAGGATGAAATATATATGTCACAGCCAGAGCACTATGTGGTGAAAGGTAAAGAAAATCTGGTTTGCAAGTTGAAAAAGTCTTTGTATGGTTTGAAACAGTCTCCTAGGATGTGGTACCAGAAGTTTGATGCCTTTGTGTTGAGTATTGGATTTTAGATATTGAAATCGGATCATTGTGTTTACTACAAGTTTGACAATGATCACATTCTCATTATTGCATTGTATGTCAATGATATGTTACTCATTAGGAATGGCAAAAGTTTAATTTATGATTTGAAGTCTCAGTTGTCAGCATAGTTTGAGATGAAAAATCTAGGGGCAGCTCCGTACATTCTAGGAATGGAAATCAGAAGAGACAGAGCAAACACAAAACTTTGGTTAGGCCAGAGTAAGTATGTTAACACTATGTTGGAGAGATTCAGCATGATGGATTGCAGACCTTTGATTGTTCCTGTTACAATGGGGATAAAGTTATCTATTGAAGATTGTCCAAAGTCTTCTTCTGAGATAGAGGATATGAGTAGAGTTCCTTATGCTAGTGTAGTTGGCAGTTTGATGTATGCGATGGTCTGCACAAGACCAAAAATTGCCCAAGCAATGGGAGTCCTTAGTCAATTTATGGCTAATCCTGGACGGGTACATTGGGATGCAGTGAGGAGAGTGTTTAAATATTTGTGGGGTACCTCTGAGTATTCCTTATGTTATCATGGTTATCCTATAGGACCTCGACATTCACTTTGTATTTGTGGATTTGTGGATTCAGATTGGGCAGGTGACATTGACAGCAGGAGATCCACCAGTGCTTATATGTTCACTATGTTTGGTGGTGCTATTAGTTGGATGAGTAAGAAGCAACCTGTGGTCGCTTTGTCCACTACTGAAGATGAGTACATGGTAGCAACTCATGCTTGTAAAGAAGCCATTTGGCTTAAGAGATTGTGTTATGATGTTTGGTTTGATGCAGGGAAGATTACTAATTGTTGTGACAGTCAAAGTACCATATGTTTGGCGAAGAATCCTACTTTCCATGCAAGGACTAAGCATATTGATGTCCAGTACCATTTTGTTCATGACATGGTAGAGGATGGGAAGGTAAACATGGAAAAAGTTGAAACTTTGATAAATGTTGCAGATTCCTTGATAAAACCAGTGAGCACAAAGAAGTTTAGATGGTGTTCAGAGTCTATGGGCCTCTCGGCCCCTAGCAATTAATTCATGGTGTTGATACTCCCTTTGCTCTCGCAAGATGTTCGACAAGTGGGAGAATGTTAAGAAAAGTGTCTTAACCTTGCAACTTCGAAAGATTACTATTTTTCCTAGTTTTGGTCTTTTTGAATACCCTTTATCTTGGATAATGGTCTGGAACTTTCAAAGTTTCCACAAGAGATAAAAATAGCAAGACTTGCTATTTTTAGTAAGTCCTTTGATTGAGCTCAGATTGACTTGAAATTTTTCCCAGAAGGTGCAGAACAGCTTGAAAGGAAGCAAGGTATGCAGAAAATGCTTCCTACACTAATCTGATGAGGAAAGATTTATGCAATTTTTTTCTTTTATAGTTACAGATTAAGATGCACATTAACAGAAAGATAATAACAACTTTCAAATGTAAACACAAGATATATGTGGGGAAAACCCTTTTAGATAAAAAACTCCAAACTCCAAAGCCACCCAATATATTATTCAAGAATCAAGAAGATCACAATATACTTGTAGCACAAGCTTTTACAGGAGTATATCCAACTAGAGATCCAGGAGGTAACTTGACATCTATAAGATTCTTACATGTAACCTCCATCTCAAGTTCCTCATATATATGAGATACAATACAGTACACCACCAACGGTAATTACAAAACCATGAGCCAAAACCACCAAAAAGTGGTGCCCAAATTATCTCCAATCAAAGATGCCTTGTGATGTGCCAAACCACACACCAACATGTGTAACTCTCCCCTTTACAGCTCTTTTATGTGTCCAACACATTTTTTCATTTTCCAAAAACAGAAGGTCCAACTTCTAGAGGTCATAACTTTTGATCTAGGTGTCTGATTGATGAACTGTTTGATGCATCGAAAAGCTCATGAAGAGATCTATCACTCTATAACCTGTTACACCAGTTATGACAATTTTCAAGATATTTAGAGAATTTCACTTGAGATGAAACTTTAATATCTCGCAATCCTGATATGATCTTGAGATGAAACTCATCTGAGATGTTCACTTAGTTGTTCCACACCTTTTGAAAAAATTTCAGGTCAATCCAAGCTCAATCGAATGATTTACTAAAAATAGTAAGTCTCTCTATTTTTAGCTCCTTTGGAAATTTTTGGAAACTTTGAAGGTTCCAAACCATTCACCAAGATAAAGGGTATTCAACAAGACCAAAACAAGGAAGAATGGTAATCTTTCGAAGTTGTAAGGTTGAGACACTTTTCTTAACATTCTCCCACTTGTCGAACACTTTGCAAGAGCAAAGGGAGTATCAACACCATGATTTAATTACTAGGGGTCATGAGGCCCATAGACTTTGAACACCATCTGAACTTTTTTGTGCTCACAGGTTTTGTCAAGGAATCTGCAACATTCATCAAATTTTCAACTTTTTCCAAGTTTACCTTCCCATCCTCTACCATGCCACAAACAAAATGTTACTGGACATCAATATGCTTAGTTCTTGCATGGAAAGTAGGATTCTTCACCAAACATATGGCACTCTGACTATCACAACAAATAGTAATCTTCCCTCCATCAAACCCAACATCAGAACACAATCTCTTAAGCCAAATGGCTTCTTTACAAGCATGAGTTGCTTCCATGTACTCAGCTTCAGTAGTGGACAAAGCGACCACAGGGTGCTGCTTACTCATCCAACTAATAGCACCACCAAACATAGTGAACACATAAGCACTGGTGGATCTCCTGTTGTCAATGTCACCTATCCAATCTAAATCCACAAATCTACGAATACAAAGTGAATGCTGAGGTCCTATAGGATAATGATGATAAGATAAGGAATACTCAGAAGTAGCTTGCAAATATCTGAACACTTTCTTAACTACATCCCAATGTAACCATCCAGGATTAGCCATAAATCAACTAAGGACTTCCACTGCTTGGGCAATGTCTAGTCTTGTGCAGACCATCACATACATCAAACTGCCAACCACACTAGCATAAGGAACTCTACTCATATCCTCTGTCTCAGAAGGAGAGATTGGACAATCTTCAACATATAACTTTGTCCCCATTCTAACAGGAACAATCAAAGGTCTGTAATCCATCATGTTGAATCTCTCCAACACGGTGTTAACATACTTACTCTGGCCTAACCAAAGTTTTCTGTTTGCTCTATCTCTTTTGATTTCCATTCCCAGAATGTACTGAGCTACCCCTAGATTTTTCATCTCAGACTGTGCTGACAAATGAGACTTCAAATCAGAATTCAAACTTTTACCATTCCCAATGAATAACATATCATCAACATACAACTCAATAATGAGAATGCGATCATTGTCAAACTTGTAGTAAACACAATGATCTGATTTTGATCTCTGAAATCCAATACTCAATCCAAAGGCATCAAACTTCCAGTACCACATCCTACGAGAGTGTTTCAAACCATACAAAGACCTTTTCAACTTACAAACTAGATTTTCTTTACCTTTCACCATGTAGTTCTCTGGCTGTGAGATATAGATTTCCTCCTCCAAGCCACCATGAAGGAATGTTGTCTTCACATCCATCTATTCCACTTCTAGATCATACGCTACTACAAGAGATAACAAGAACCAAATAGATGTCATCTTTGCAATGGGAGAGAAAATCTCACCATAGTTAATTCCCTCCACCTGAGAATACCCCTTCGCAACCAATCTAGCCTTATATTTATCAACACTGCCATCTACACCAAATTTTTTTTTGAACACCCATTTGCATCCAACAGGTTTTCATGCTTTAGGCAAAGGTGCCAAGTCCCAAGTATTATTCTTTTCCAAATAAGCTATCTCCTCTTCCATGGCCTCCTTCTAGGAACCTGCATCTTTCATACCCATAGCCTCTTCCATAGTTCTAGGCTCATCAGTGTTAGAAATCAAAGCAAAAATACAACTGGAATCATGCAATGAATAACCAAACCTATCAGGTTGCTGCCTTATCTGCGTGGACCTCCTCAAAGGTTGAGGTTGAGGTTCTTCATCTTCTTTTGAACTTTCAAAGATACTAGAGTTATCCTCATTATTAGGTCCAATAGATGTTTTTGGTTCAAATTTCTCAAGGGTTGAAGGAAGTTGAACCACATCATCTTTCTTCTCTTCTTTCTCTAGCTGCAAGTCAATAGAAGAAGGATTGAGCTCCTTGAAGATCACACCTCTACTATACATAACTCTCTCAGCTACTGGATCCCAAGGCTTGTACCCTTTCACACCGATGCCATAACCAATGAAGATACACTTTACAGCCTTGTTCTCCAACTTATACCTCTTCTCCTTAGGCACATGTGCATATGCCTCACAACTAAATACTTGAATGTATCTTAAAGAAGGATTTTTACTAGACCATACCTCTATAGGTGTCTTATCAACAAGCACTGATGTAGGATACCTATTAACTAGGTAACAAGCAGTAGCAATAGATTTAGCCCAGAACTTTTGTTCAAGACCAACTCCACTTAGCATACTCCTTGCCATCTCCATCAATGTTCTATTCATCCTTTCTGCAACTCCATTCTACTGAGGGGTATACGGAGTTGTCTTGTGCCTCTCAATCTCCTGTTCTTTACAGAACTTGTCAAAATCTGTTGAACAAAACTCACCACCATTGTCATTCCTTAAACACTTAATCTTTCTATCCTTTTGATTCTCTACAAGAGCTTTGAATTCTTTGAATCTATTAAAGACTTCAGATTTGCTTATAAGGAAATACACCCATGTCCTATTGTAATCGTCAATAAATGAAACAAAGTAAATAGATTTTGAAATTGAAGGAACATTAACAGGACCAAACACATCATAATGAATCAAGTCCAACACCTCAGAAGATTTATGAGAACTGGAAAAAAACTAAACATGGTTTTGTTTTCCATAAATGCAATGTTCACAGAAATCAAACTCAAGGTTACAATCATTCATACCCTAACAAGATTTTTATTCTTCAGGGTCCTCAAACCCTTTTAACCAATGTGACCAAGCCTTTGGTGCCATAACATTGTCTTCTCAACTGGAAGTTTCATCTCCATAGAATGAACACCCTTAGGTAACCAAAAAGCACGACCATCGGAAGTAGATGCAACAGTCCGCTTCGCTACTGGTTCTAATGGTGAGGATGAAGAGTCTGAAGCTCTCTTCTTCAAAATAGAGGCACTATTGCACTAAACTATGCATGCATCAATCTGAAACAGAGTGCCAATCCGAACACCCTTAGCCAACACCATAGATCCTCTAGTCATCTTGCATCCTCCATTCGAGAAAACAACTTGCATACCCACATCATTCAATTTATTTATAGAAAGAAGGTTCCATGTCAAACTAGAGATATGCAAAACACCATTGATTCCCTTTACTCATCCATCAGGGAATTGAATCAAGATTCTTCCACAACCAACAATATCTAGGTGAGAATCATCACCCAAGTACACCTTTCCACCATCATATTTTTCATACTTCAAAAACCAGCCCCGATGTGAGGTCATGTGAAAAGATGCGCTAGAGTCAATAAGCCACACATCCTCAAATGCATGTGTTGCCAAGGCAGTGACAAATGCTTCTCCTTCATCCTGAGAGGACTTGTCAAAATCTGAATCATAATTCTTCTTTTTCTTTTTCTCCTCCTTACGCTCCTTGCGGAAGTGATCAGGTTTTTTGTAGTTCCAACATAGGGCCTTGGACTTTCCGAGAGACTTAGATCTCCCACGAGATTTGGATCTTCCTTTTTCTTCCTTTTTCTTCCTTCTTCTTATCCTTTTTCTTTCCCTTCTCTTTAGATCTACCATGAACTACAAGAGCCTCCTTAGCCAATTCAGAAGACTTTGTCTGCATTTCTTCAGACAACAACGAAGAAACCACTTCATCCATCTTGAAGGTGGTAGTGGTACTCTCAATGGCCATAACAAGGTGGTCCCATGAATTTGGTAAGGAACACAGTAATGTCATACATCGATCCTCCTCCTCCATCTTCACACCAACAGAAGTCAACTGGGAAACAAACATATTGAATGTATTCAGGTGATCAACGATAGGTCCTTCATCTTCCATCCTTAGAGAATACAATATCTTTCACAGGAATAACTTGTTCACCAGGGATTTAGCCTGATAAACATCTTCAAGCTTCTTCCAAAGTTCCTTTGTAGTATTCTCTTCATGGATATTCAGGAGCACTAAATCAACCAAATAGAGTCTTATCAAACCCTTAGCTTTTCTATCTTTAAGATCCCAGTCTTCTTGAGACATTACTGTTGGTTTTGTACTAGATACAACTTCCCATAAATCTCGATCTACAAACATGTCCTCCATTTTGAATTTCCACAACTCAAAATTACTGCCATTAAACTTCTCTATCTCAAACCTCCCAGATGTGCTCACCATCTCTTACTTACAACAAAAATTTCAAAATCATCTACACAAGCTCCCACTCAAATGATGATCAGCTCAAAAAACCTTGTACCCAATAACTAGAACCAAAGGTGACCAGGCTCTGATACCAACTGAAAGGTAGCAAGGTATGCAGAAAACGCGTCCTACATTGATCTAATGAGGAAATTTTTATGCAATTTTTTTCTTTTATAGTTACAGATTAAGATGCACATTAACAGAAAGATAATAACAACTTCCAAATGCAAACACAAAACTCACAACACAAGATATACGTGGGGAGAACCCTTTCAGGTAAAAAACCCCACACTCCAAAGTTGGCCAATATATTATTCAGGAATCAAGAAGATTACAATATACTTGCAGAGCAAGCTTTTACAGGAGTATATCCAACAAGAGATCTAGGAGGTAACTCGACATCTATAAGATTCTTACATGCACCATCCATCTCAAGTTCTTGATTTATAGGAGATAAAATACAGTACACTGCCAACGGTAATTGTAAAACCATGAGCCAAAACTACCAAAAAGTGGTGCCCAAATTATCTCCAATCAAAGATGCCTTGTGATGTGCCAAACCACACACCAACACGTGTAACTCTCCCCTTTATAGCTCTTTTATGTGTCCAACACATTTTTCATTTTCCAAAAATAGAAGGTCCAACTTCCGGAGGTCATAACTTTTGATCTGGGTGTCCGATTGACGAGCCATTTGATGCGTCAGAAAGCTCATGAAGAGATCTATCACTCTATAACCCGCTACATCAATTATGACAATTTTTGGGACATTTAGAGAAGTTTCAATTCCAATAATTAAGTTCAATGACTTTTTCTGATAGTTTAAAAAAATAGAAACTTTAATATTTCTTAATCCTAATATGATCTTGAGATGAAACTCACCTGAGATGTTCACTTAGCTATTTTGCACATTCTTGGAAAATTTCAGGTCAATCTGAGCTCAATCGAAGGACTTACTAAAAATAGTAAGTCTCACTATTTTTATCTCATTTGGAAACTATTGGAAACTTTAAAGGTTCCAACCATTCTCCAAGATAAAGGGTATTCAAAAAGACCAAAATTGGGAAGAATAGTAATCTTTCAAAGTTTTAAGGTTGAGACACTTTTCTTAACACAGCTAAGTGAACATCTCGGGTGAGTTTTATCTCAATATCATATCTGGATCGTGAGATATTAAAGTTTCTATTTTTTGAAACTGCTGGAAAAAAGTTTTGAACTCAATCACCAGAATTGAAACTTCTCTAAACATCCCACAAATTGTCATAACTGGCATAGCTAGATATAGGGTGATAGATCACTTCATGAGCTTTCTGACACATTAAATGACTCATCAATCGGACAGCCGGATCAAAAGTTATGGCCTCCGGAAGTTGGACCTTCTATTTTTGGGAAATTTAAAAACATGTTGGACACATAAAAGAGCTATAAAGGGGAGAGTTACATATGTTGGTGTGTGTTTTGGCACATCACAAGGCATCTTTGATTGGAGATAATTTGGACACCACTTTTGGGTGGTTTTAGCTCATGGTTTTGTAATTACCATTTCTAGTGTAATGTATTGTATCTCCTATATATCAGGAACTTGAGATGGAGGTTGTATGTAAGAGTCTTATAGATGTTGAATTACCTCCTAGATCTCTGGTTTGATATACTCTTGTAAAAGCTTGCTCTGCAAGTATATTGTAATCTTCATGATTTCTGAATAATATATTAGGCGACTTTGGAGTTTGGGGTTTTTTACTTGAAAGGGTTTTCCCCATGTATATCTTGTGTTGCGAGTTTTGTGTTTGCATTTGGAAGTTATTATTATCTTTCTGTTAATGTGCATCTTAATCTATAACTGTAAAAGTTGAAATTTGCATAAATCTTTCCTTAGTAGATCAGTGTAGGAAGCGTTTTCCGCATACCTTGCTTCCTTTCAAAATCAACCAAAACATTAGATATTTCTACCCCTAAAATATAGACAGTTATGATAGGGTTCCCAGGGTCTCCATATTTTGGGAGGAGCATCTCTCCCATCAAGAGGTCCACTACTTTCCCTTCCACCTAAATGGTGGCAGGGAAGTTTTTCTTTCTGCCCTGGTCTTAACACAATGTTGTTTGATAAATTGGTTTAGTTCACGCACATCCCTAATTGCTTGTAGGAGTGGAATTTCAATATCCAATTGTCTGATTTCTTGTAGAAGATTGGATTCCATGGTAGGTTGGTCTTGTTTTTGTAGGACAGTTTTCTAAGGGACATGTTGTTTGAGTTGTTCTGGGTAAGGTGTTCATTTTTCTATCTTTGGTGCAACACTAGAGTTCTTCACAGAAGTGGCCCCAGAGGTGTTCTTCAGAGTTGTTCCTTTAGGAGGAACTCTGGAGTTACCTAAGGACTGTTCTTCTAGCACATTTTTGATAGTAATCTCCTCCTAAGGTTGAGTGGATGTATTTTCAGGTTCCACATCATTGGTTACTTCAACTATGAGTGGGGGAGATGGTCTTGGAAGTGCTTTCCCAAAACATAGCTGGAGGTTATTGAGATAAATAGCATTGATACCAACTATATTTTCTTGCTCTATCATGTAAACAGTTGCTCCATGTTTATTTCGTGGGTTTGCTATAGGTTGGGTTGGTAAAGGTGGTTGGCTAACTGGCTCATTTGTTGATTGTCCCTGTGTGTTGGGGGGTCCAGTTAGTAGTGCTTGAGGACCCCAATGAGGCTGCATGTTTTGTGATCCAAACTGTTGTGGGAACTGTTGTGGCCATTGTTGATTTCCCCAGGGCTGGTTGTGCCAGTGCTGGTTCTATCATTGCTGGTTTGACCAATCTTGTGGTCCCTAAGGGGGAATATTATGATGCCCTTGCCACGTTGGATTCCATTGATTGTTTCCCCAGTTTGAAGGACCCCTATAGGAAGCCTAATTTGGGTACTGATTATAAGGGAAATTGCCAGTCTATTTTTGTCCTACATAATTCAACTCCTCCTCTATTATGGCATTCTTTTTAAGGCTGAAAGCTGATCAAACTAATTAGTAAGGTGTTCCCTATCACAGATCTAAAAAATTTCTAATTTGTCTAGAGGGCATTCTCTCAATAGGTGTTTGTTCCTACATCTAAGATAATATATGGAGAGAGGTTCAGTTGTTCTGCTTTGTTCAATTGTTCTAGTCTTTACCTAAATCCCATCTAATGTGGTATTCAGTTGGACCAAAATATCTATTTTAAGATTTGCAATCTCCTCCATTAACTATCCTATTTCATTCTTCCCTTTAAAAATATGGGTATTGTCACTCCATCTTGGGTTCTGGAGTAGTTTCTATGGAGTTCTTCTATAGCAGGCATATCCATTTTGTTGATGTTCCCTCTCCCCATTAGATCTAGTGCCTATTTTGATTCTTTGTCTAATCCTTTTACAAACAATGTTCTGGCCAAAGGGTGAGCCATAGGATTGCCATACCTCCTCAAGGCAAAGTTAAACCTATCCAACTAGTCCTCTAAGCTCTCATCGTCTCTTTGTTTAATTTTAAACAGTTCCTCCTTTTTATCACTAACCCTGCAGTAATCCTGGTACTTTCCCAGGAATTCTATTTCCATTTGATCCCATGAGTGAATGGAGTCTTGGGGTAAGCCCATGAACCATCTCATAGTAGAATCTTTTAGGTTTGATGGAAAAAGTTTGAGTTTTTGATTATCTAATCCATAGTCATATGTCTAGCATACAACTTTAAACTCAAACATAAACTGATCTGGATCCTCAGAAGCAAGACCCCTAAAATTTGGTAAATGTGAAAGTGAAATGTTCTTCATAGGGGCATTTGTTGCAGGTATGTGCCTAATCAGTGTTGTCATTGATGTCAACATATCTGTGTTGTCATTGGTGTCAACTATGCTTTTACTTTGTTGAGGATATTGAGAAAATTAGCCCCTCCGATGATAACAAATGTGTTGCAGTAGAAACAGTGCATTACATGAAGAAGAATAGTCTAGAAGAATGCTCCGCATTTCCTGTAGAATAAATATCTTTGCCTGCAGATTGGAATTTATTTAGAAGCCTGTCTAAAGATGTTATATTCCGAGTCTGAGCCTCCGATATGAAGAATTGAGTGAGTTATGTTCACCAAAGTGAAAACAACTTTTTCTATATGCTTGGTGGTGACAGGGAGAAAGTGTTTTGCTCCACATTCCTCCGCATTAAAGTATTTTGGTCTGTGGTTCTAGAAGTAAGTCAGTGATGATGTTAAGGGCCTTCAACTACAATGGTTTGTGATTTGGTTGTCTACAAGCTATCTTTTATGTATGACAGTGGCTAACAGTGTTGTTCCTGTGCTCTAGTTTGAAGAATCTTTTTGATAGCGTGATTAGAGATCGTGTGGTTGTTCCTGGTGATTACAATGTGCTTGTGGATGTCTCCTGATCATACTCCTACATTCAGATTGGTCTGCAAGGTGTAATTCAGATTGTGCATGAAGCGTGTTCTTACGAATACTTGTGTTAACATTAGTCTTGGCCGACCTAGTTGAATTCATCATCTGTAGAGATGCATCAAAGATTGTGATAGCGTGTTGTAGCATGGAAGATTGTGTTTGAGTCCCTGCTAAGGCACGACATGATCAGATTCATATCTTTTCTTTGTAAATTTGTTTAGGTCCAGACCTATTATGATGTAATGTATGTCTTCCGACCTTGGAGATTGTTCCAACAGTTGATGATTGTAATGCCAACCTTGATGATCATTCCAAGGTTGATGAAGTGTATAAATACTTGTAATTGAGCCATGAAAATGTATCCAAGTGCAAAGATGTGAAGATAAAGTGAAGTGAGGTAGCAGAGAAGAGCAAAGGTGTTTGTGCTTCAATGGAACTGAACCTTAGCATGATGTAGATGCTATTATCTCAATTCAACCTTTTGGCAGTGAGCCTCCTTTTGGCAGTGAGCCTCCCTTTGGCAGTGAGCCATCCATAGGTAGTGAGCCTTTCTTTGCAGTGACCAATTTGGGTAGTGAGCCATGTAGGTAGTGAGCCTTTGTTTTTTGGTATTGATATAACTTATATATTTCTATGGACTAACACCCATCATGGTTTTTCCCTTTTAGGGTTTTTCACGTAAAAATATGGTGTCTCCTGTGTTGAGTATGTTATTGTGTTGAGCCATTCATTTTATGCTTTCATGGTTTTATCAAAATACAAGTAATTAATAAGTTGATGATCATAATTGGTTAAAAGTTTTAGGACAACTAATTCACCCCCCCTCTCAGTTGTCCGGTGCAGTCCAACAACATTATCTCCACGAGAAAGGACAATAGGGTATGAGAAGGTTCTATGATCTTGATTATCCTCTTCATCATGATTATCATCCATGTCTGATGCTTCTTCTCTTTGAGATTCAGTGTGGGGTTCTAAGGAAGTAGATTCTGGTAAAGGATTTGCCTGGTATCTTTCTTGTAATTCTTGGATATACTCAGAGATTGAAGGACTTTGAGGATTTGAGGGAATGTCAAGTTGGGGTGTAGCTTCCAAGGTCGGTTCTATGTTTTCCTCTTCAACAAGATCTTGTGCCACCCTACTGCTTTCTCCTATAGTTTGTTGTTGGGTTGTTTGTTTTATGTACCTACCTTTCGAATCCCTAGGTCTAACCTAAAAAGGACTGTTAACTAAGTTTCCTTATTAACACAAGAGTCCCTGACAATGTCACAAAAAATGACAAGGGTCGTTGGTCCTTGGCATTTAATCATGTTTTCATGTGTCAAATCTAGGGTTGTGTCCTAGGCTATCTGTAATAAAGGGTTCTATGGTTACCAGTCCACTAACTACTTTTACTGATTTATTTTCTTCAAAGATTAATACTGCTAATTTGTTTGCTATGAAAGGAAGTTCTGAAAATACTAAAAACAAAGCTAAAACAATAAATTGCTAACATTGACCTTTTCTAATCCATACAACTAAAAATATGCATTTACTGGAAACAACTATATAAATAGAAATAAATTTATTCTTTATGAAAGCAATAAACTATCTCCCTAATAGAATCTGAAACAAGACGATGAAACAAACAAAAACTAGCCTCCTATCTTGATGGCGGGAGTGGGCCCTTGCTCCTCGCCCTCAGGACTGAAGACTAAAGCAAAAACTTAGTACAAAAATATGATAACACAGTCTTTCTTCAGTCTAATTTCATCTGCATGCTTGTATTTAGAAAAATATGTCCAATCTAGAAAATGGAGATTACAAAAACCTAATAGCAATCATCTGTGTTTCTTTGTTACTTCTACCTTTTATATATATCAAATCAAGCGATGAGATATCAATATATTCTAACTATTAGTTTATCTATGAGATATCATCAATCTCTTATTTTAACAACTGTTTAATTGTAGAGTAAAATCATGCAACTAAAATTGATTTTAGTGGTACAGCAGTCCCACTAAATCTGAAGTCTTAACTTGAATAATAACTGGGCAACGAGGCCCTGAAATATAGGTATTTAATAAGTCTTTAGGAACTCATGCAAAATCAATAAAAGAGGAATTAGACCCCTAGTAGTCAACTAGAGTCTTCGCCCAATCATTCTGGTGCTAGCTAAGTAACCTCTGGAGCACTCCAGTTGCTTTCGAAGGTGTAGACTAGTAGTGGCACTAGAGACTCTGCACTGTCACTAAGGGGCTCCAGAGACATGTGATATCGCTAGAAGCTCTAGAGATTCACCCTTGACTCCTGTATGGCTCTAGAGATGATCCACCCTTAGTTCCCCTACTTCAAAATACTTCCAACATATTAGGAAAATGTTAGAGTCTAGTGTAGTATCCTTCATGTCAGCTACGGAGATTGTTAGGACCATCTCTAGAGATGCTCAAAATTGCCTTTGTCTGTACAACTGCACCTGTAGATGCAAAAAGAGAGACTTATCTGCACATTTTCATTAGTTTGCTACACATTAGTCCTTCAATAAAAAATCATGACCTCTGGCAATTGATCTCTCATTAATGTAATTAAAACGAATCTTGTCAGTCTGTACTATGGTGCAATTACCAGGAAAACAAAATAAAAGCGGTGGAAAAGAGAGGTAAAAAGGTGTATTATTCTGGGTGCTACCTAACACTCATCAACAGTTGTTAGAAAAATTGGACTATCATGAATGATGCTATGAATTTAAGTATCATTATAGAATGGTGAAAATGGAAAAGGAGTTGAATGAACTTATCAGTCTCACTAATGAGATTATGAGGAATGTTGTGTTTGGTGGTGTTACTTTTTTTGAGATTTACAAACAATAAACATCAGTAAGAGGGTGACTATCAAAAGACCAAAAATAAGACTAAGATGTAGCATGATAAATTGGTCCTAGAGGGCACTTGGAATGAGACTATGAAGAATATGACTAAGGATTGGGACTCCCTGATCTGTAGTAATAGGAAGTAGTCTCCTTTTCGGTCAAGGTGTTGTTTTTTTTGTCATTCATCTATTGTCCTTTTGATGTTTTTTATTTGTGTGTTTCTTGGCCTAGATTTCTAATTCCAATACCTTTATGATGTTATTTCTCGCTAGTATTATGTTTAGGATTTTAAGTTCTCTAGCTATGTAAGGGATTGGGACCCTCTTTCCTAGCTTATCTTTATCAAAAAGATCATTACAATTATTTTGCCTATTCAATAAATGAATTTCAATACTCATAATGTAGGGTAAAAGAAAAAAGATGAGTCCACTTCTCGTGGAAGTTTCAAACTTAGCCAAAAACCTGAAATCGAACAAAACAAAACGGGATCCTAAGCTAAGGATCACGAAACGGGATCTCATTTACCAAATCCTTTTTCGAAGTAAACGGGATCCCATTTCGTAAAAGTATTTATTTTTAAAAAAGGATCCCACTTTTTTTACCATTCAAAAAATAAATAAAGCAAATGGGATCTCGTTTCTTAAAATTTGAATTGTAGGTGTGGTTTCTACTATGGGTTTTGGGTCAGGAAAAGGCTCGAGGACCTGACCCAAGTAGATGGACTTGCTTTGGACCTGCTTTGACTTGTAACTTGAAGGTCATGTCAGTGTCACTAGAAAAGAGTGACTTTGGACATATGTCTGAAGACGTTTTTTGTAGATTTTTTTGATGAAATTAAAACCCATTATAGATGAGATTGTTTAGATTTCAAATATTTAATTTTTGTTTACAATTGGATTATTTTTCTATTTTTCAAATATTTTTTGATGAAACTGGTCTATAAATTTGAAATATCATGTTTTCTTATTATTTTAATAACTTTTTATTAAAATAATTTTTTGAAAAACAAATTATACATGCACAACCTTCAGATAATTCTTTTAAATTTGAAAAAAAATCAAAAAATCATAAGCTCAGGTCATCTTATACCTGACGTACACAAGGGATTTTCAAAACATCAATTACAGCGAATAAAAAATTAATTAAAAAAATTACAAAAAAAATATCGTACAAAATCTTCAATGTGTTACATATCTTTTCTCAAAATGATTCAAAAAAATACAATTATTTAGGTCAAAATATGGTTGACGTACACATGCATGGTATGGTAAAAAAAAGTGACTTTTAAATAGTGGTTTTTAGACATGCCTATTGAAAATCAATTTGTATCATCTGGGTATTAAAATAAATTAAATATTTGGAAACTAGACTCTAATTACTACATTTCATATTACTAACTTTTTTTAAGATTCAATCTTTAAGTGCTTCAAATTTTTAGGTCAAATGTGACAAATTCTAAAAATCAGGGAAAACACTTCCACTTTTTGGCCAAAAAGTGGACTCAACTTCTTGCACACACCCTACACTTGGCCTAATGTAGAGGTATGAAGGAGGTTAGAGTTGTCCATCTATAATTAGGGATGATTCTTGTTGGTTTATAAATGACAAAATATCATGTTGGGAGAAATAATGTAAAAAATATATGGTTTATTTATTTAGAACAATATAAGTATCTTATTGTAACATCAGAAATTGTCCTCTTGTATAGAATGGTACAATTTCCCTCGATTTAGCTCCTCACTATGGGTGGTCTCTCAACCTTTTCTTTTTCAACCTTCCCAAAACCCTGATTGACTTAGTCTAGGAGCAATCTATTCACTTTTTGAGATAATTGATTGATAAAAACCAGAAAGAGATTTGAGATTAGGGTCCCTAGGACCCCCAAAAATGCAGATCTGAGCTAAAATTGGAGGCTTGGACTTGGGCGCTTGCGCCCTAGTCCTCCCCAATTTCACGGGATTTTGAATTTTGGCGGGGTGTCAGTTCCCGCCAAGTGCCTTGGGATTCCATTTTCAAATTCTCAGTTTTCACGCTATATCGAGACATTACTTCAAAATTTGAATTCCCTAAAGCTTGATATAAAAAGACATTTGCAAATCATTTTATCACACACAATTCTTATGCAAGCTTGATGCCAAAACTCTACTGCAATTGCTATTGAAGATCAGTAAATTGTTGAAGCTATTCGAAGTATTCTTTATTTTCTATCTTGGAGACAATGGATGAAGGTTAGGAATCAAGATCTTGAGTCTATCTTGCTCTTCCTAGGGTTTGTACACCCTTTGCATGATCGGGAGAAGGGTTGAAGCCTCCAACAACAAGCTTGGATATCCTCCACGGACATTGCTGATTTGGCTTCTTGTTCATGCAAGTCTTCATTTGTTTCATCTCCTTGAGGTGAAGTTATATGTATTTATTGTTGCAAAGCAAGTTGTTGATCTTCCCTTGATTGAGACATCTAGGGTTTGATTTTATGCATACACACATTGTTAGGTTTGCACACACTTCTGTAAATCTTTTCCTTTGGCTATTGTTGAGGTAGAAATATTGAAGACGGGGCTTAACTGAGGCGAGCTCCTATATAGCCACAACAATTTCCTTCTTTTGTATGTGTAGATCGTGTTTCACAGATTCTAGTGAAAAGAAGCTATAGGAAGAAGGATATTACAGGTACCGTCACGACAGACTTTTAGATTTTTAGATTCTGGGACTTGCGGGACATTGGAGCGGGTGCCCTAGTCCAACCAAATGTTTCCTCTGAGATCTGGAAGCCATTTTACAGTCTCAGACACCCTGTGCAGAAGATTTTCCTATTTGGAAATTTGTAGGACACTGGAGTGGGCACCCTAGTCCAGATAGCCCTCAAAATCTAGGTACTGTGTCTCTAAAACCCCTCCTCTACACCTTTGTGATCAGTTTTACCAGATATTTCATCAATTTCTGTATATTGTTAAATTGAGGCATAATTAGGGTTTTTACTTGGTTAAGAGTATAACACTTGGCAAAATCTTGATTAGGGCCTTAGGTTTCATAACCACGTGAGCATCAAATGGAGGCAAAGTGAATAGAAGCTTGTTCCAAGCCCGATTCTTGTCTCCCCAATGCTTAACGGTGAGAAATGGTAGCATTTAACCCAATAAACAAAACTATTATTTTTCACCCTAAACATTTTGGTGAACCCGAGATTTAAAGAATTTGCATCCTTATTAAACTACAGATCTGAAATAATTGGCTATTCTAAAGCATAATTGGATTGGAAAATCTCCAGTGAAATTGCATATGTTAAATTGTGGATTACATTCTTTATCTTTTCACTAAAAGAGTTGGAAGTTATCATTTATTGTTGGAAATTGTATTTCATTCAAAAAGGCCATCATTGTGCATCTAAATCTTGGTTTAAATAGAGCATGTTACAATGTCAGATTATTTTTTGCAAGATTTTCATGCTTATGATGAGTCGTTTAGTCGTGATGAGTTTGATATGTTAGATGAAGCCCTTGAGGACTTTATCTTGATTGAACATTCCACTATAGCCTCAAAGCCATCACTATTTCAAACATTTGTGAATGTGATTTATGTTCCTAAACATAAAGAAGAGATTGAAAAACCAAAAATTGTGGTCACTCTATGTGCAAATGTGGTTCAACCACCTTCTAAACCTATGCTTATTGTTAAAGGTCTTTCATCTTCTTCTCAATCTCCTGATCACATTTATGATTATGCAAAACAAATAGCGAAACAAGACTCACAAACTAATCATAATGTGGTTGCCCATGCGTATAACACTCAAAATAATAAAGAGTACACAACAAATGAATGTTCTAATATCGTTACTAGCTTCTCAACCTATGCTTCCTCAAGCACCTCGTTTAACATATAAAGGTGGTAAAGACTATGATCTTGTAGAACAGCTCCATGCTACCCCTGTGAAAATATCTCTTTGGGAACTTATACAAACTTCACCTACCTACCATGGAATGCTACAAGAAGGTTTACAAAAGGTGATTGTTCCTCCTGCTGTTAAAACAAATGATGTTGCCGATTTACTAGATTGTATGCATGCAACAAAAATAGATATTTTGTTTCAACAACATGAGTTACCATCTCTTGAGGTTCAGAAGTAGTATGATCCTTTGGTTATCTTTATTATGATCAACAAAACATTGGTTTTAAGAGAGTTATGAATGATAATGGGTCAGCCCTTAATGTTTGTGGTATTGATTTATTGCATAAGGTTAAAGCTGATATATCGTTTGTCAAACCGGAATCATTAAGTATCTGTGGCTTTGATAATGTTGGATGACAATCTGTGGGCACTATAACTTTACCTATACAAGTTGGACCTGTGATGGTGCCTACCTTGATTCATGTCATGCCTTGTTCTCTATCTTATAACATGACTTTGGGTAGACCTTGGATACATGCATTAGGAATGGTTCCTTCTACTTTACACCATTTGATTAAGTTTATATTTAAAGGAAAATTGCATACCATCCATTCAGATCCTAAACCTGATAATTGTTTGTAAATGGAAGTGCATAAACATATTGTTGGTCCTAAGATTTTAAACAATCTAAAAGATGAGTTGTCAGCTCCTCTTGCCTCTAAAAATGTTATGCAAGAGTCCAAACAATTGAATTCATTTGTTGGTGATGACTAGGGTTCACTAGATTTTGCATTTTCATCCACAGGAGAGTATAAACTTAAAAACCCCATCCCTGAAACATCAAATATTGCATCGATCACATCACATGTTTTGAATGATAAGCACAAGATCTCTTTGTTGACAAATAAGGATAATACTCTCAGTTATACTACTGATTATGAGACTTATGAAGCTCTAGCTTCCTCTAAAGAAATGGTCTCTCTTTATGGTAGAGGATTCTGAATCCTTTACAAAAATTGTGACTATGTAGGTAAGGGTTGTGGCATAAATCAACAAGGAATCAAAGTCCCTATAGAATTTGCTTCGCAACATTACTCCAGTGGCATTGGATATAATCCTTTTAGGGAATCCAAAGCCCGCAAATGCCCTACTCTAAATGTGAACACCATATCAACACTTAGTTTGATATTCCCTGAGATGATTGACACCAATTGTCCTCCAGGGTCACTTCCGTTAGATATGTTTATGGCGGATGAAGCGATAATGGATTTCTTAGGTGCCTATGATGGAATTCCTTGTTATCACAACAAACGTGGCCTACCTTATTGTTTGAACAATGATGCATACTTTGGAAAGACTACTAGCACAATAACTTCTACAGTAGAACATAGTGAAGAACTTAAAGAACAATTACAATCCTACAATCCATAGTCCTCTCCTTAATGGAAAGACTATTGATGTTGTTATGGATAAGGATAATCCTAAAAAAGTTATCCCTATTGGTGATTGTTTGGATATGGAAGAAAAAGAAGAAATGACTAAATTATTGAGTGGATTCTCAGAATTGTTCGCCTGGAAATATTTAGACATGCTTGGTATAGATCCTCAAATTGAAACACATAACATCGTGTTGAAACTAGATGTTAAACCTTTCAAACAAAAGATTCACAAGATGAATCCTAAGATTTCTTTGCTTGTTAAAGTTGAAATAGAAAAACTCCTACAAGATCGCTTTATTCGACCTATTGATTACTCTCCGTGGATCTCAAATATTGTCTCCATTGCTAAACCTGACAGTCATATAAGAATGTGTACAGATTTCTGAGATTTAAATTTGGCATCTTTAAAAGATGATTTTCCGCTCCATAATATCGATATGATTGTTGATTCCATCACCGGACATGAGTTGCCATCTTTTATGGATGGATTTTTGGGATATAATCAAATCCTTATAAATCCTCTTGATCAGTATAAAATAGACTTTATAACACCTTGGGGTACATTTTGTTGGGTAGTCATGTCGTTTGGACTTAAGAATGCAGGAGCTACTTACCAACGTGTGGTGACTCTTATATTTCATGACTACAAGCACAATATTTTAGAAGATTATGTTGACGACACCCTAGCGAAGTCCATCCATCATAAGGATCATGTTACAAATCTTTGGTAGATATTTGAGTGCATACGAAAATATAATATGCGATTGAATCCCTGTAAGTGTGTTTTTGGTGTGGATAGTGGAAAGTTACTTGGATTTATCGTTTCAAATCGAGGTATAGAAGTTGACATGAAAAAGATAGATGCAATTGTTAACATGCCAATACCTAAGAATATATCTCAACTTCGTAGTTTGTAGGGAAAGATATAGGCCATTCGGTGATTTGTTTCACAACTCGTGGATAGGACTCACCCCTTTACGCAACTACTAAAGAAAGATTCTCATTTCCAATGGAATTTTGACTGTCAAAAAGCTTTCGATGATCTAAAGGATTACTTAGCTAATCTGCCTATTTTGCAACCTTTTGTTTTCGATAAAGCATTTCTGTTATACATTTTAGCATCTAACATGCCCTAGTAGCCTTGTTAGCATAGCATAATACTGAAGGCAAAGAATGTGCTGTCTATTATATCAGTCGTACTTTTCTTGATTATGAAGTGCGATACACAATCATAGAGAAACATTGCCTAGTTTTAGTGTTTGCCACTCAAAAGCTTAGACATTACCTCTTAAATGTTGAAGTGCATGTGATGGTAAAATTTGACCCTTTGAAATATCTCTTTGCAAGAACAGATCTATCAGGTTGTCTTGCCATATGGGTTATGTTGTTAACAGAATTCGATCTTAAATTTATTTCTCAAAAAGTGATTAAAGGGAAAGTGATAGATGATCAGTTAGCTGAAGCCCCCTCACCCTTTTCTATACAAAATGTTGATGCTTTTCCTGATGAACAGATTCTAACAATCTCTACAGATGAAAAGTGGGAGTTATACTTTGACGGATCAAAATGTCGAACTGGCTCCGAGGCTGGTGTTATATTAATACCTCCCATTGGTAAGTTGATCCCCTTATCTTACCATTTAGATTTCTTATGCACGAATAATATAGCTAAATACAAAGCTCTCATCACTAGACTTCGTGCAGCCTTGGCTCTTAACATTAAGAACATTACAATATACGATGATTTTTAGTTAATTGTTAGACAAATAACAGGATCGTATCAAACTAAACACGATAAGTTATCTTAGTATCAAAAGTTTGCATTAGCTCTTTTAAAACAATTCAAATCATATTTAATCGATACCATTCCCAGGAAAGATAACCGGCATGCAGATGCAATGGCGAGTGCAACTTCCTTTATATCTCCTGATGGGTCTCCTAAGGAATTTACCTTCATTGTTCATAATCTAAAGCCTCCGATAATTGAAAGTCCTATAGTGGTGAATTCAGAACTCTATGGTACTACATACACTGATGAATGGTTCTCTTATATATTCAACTATTTACGTGATGGAACCATTCCAGACTCGACATCTAAGAATGCCCGACTCCGTTTACGCAAATTAGCAGTGCAGCACATTATATTATCGAATTTCTTGTATCGACGAAGTTATAATGGTGTTTTACTCTGATATCTAAGTAATGTAGAGATTCGGATAGCTTTAGAAGAAGCTCACTCCGGTGCCTGTGGAGGGCATTTTGGTGGAAAATCATTGGTGCAAAAATTGTTACGTATGGGGTACTATTGGCAGCATATGGAACAAGATTCCTTCACTTACGTCAAGAGATGCCCACAATGTCAACAACATAAACACTTAATCCATGGTCCTTCTCAAGAGCTTCATGCCTAGGTGTGACCTTGGCCATTTTCTATCTGGGGCTTGGATCTTGTTGGTAAAATTTCCCCGCCCTCCTCTCAAGGACATATGTTCATAATTACTGCTACTGATTATTTTACAAAATGGGTCAAAGCGGTCCCTTTGCGATCCACGACCGCCAATGTAATCTATCAATTCATACAAGATAACATCATTTCTTGATTTGGAATACCTTCCTCCTTAGTGTCAGACAATGGTATGCCATTCAAGAACAAGGATGTGAAAAAGTTCCTCAAAAATATCATATACAACATTGCTTCTCTATGCCTTATTATCCTCAATCAAATGGCCAAGTAGAAGCTTCAAACAAAGTTATTGGATAGATTCTAAGGAAAACTATTAATAAACATAAAAAAGATTGGCATACACAATTATCCTACACACTATGGGCTTACAGAACAAGTATTCGAATAGCTACTAGTAACACACCGTATAATCTTGTCTATGGCACAGATGTGATAATGCCCTTGGAGTTAGAAATTCCTTGCAAATTTTCCTAAGAGACATTATGGATGATGACATAGAATGAGAGAAAAGGTTACAAGAACTTGAGATGCTTGATGAAAGATGCATTAACGCTCTTGAACATCTCAAGGCTTATCAAAAAGGTGTACAACGAGCCTATAATGCGCAGGTCATACAACGTTCATTTAATGTTGGAGACTTGGTTCTGTATGAAAATCAACGCAATGTAAACACACCACCTGGTGAAAAAGGTAAGTTCAGCCCTAATTGGCTTGGACCATATATAATCATTGAAACCTTTGGATCCGAAGTGTATAAATTAGCTAATGCACAAGGTATGCCGCTTAAAGAACCTATTAATGCAGTGCACCTCAAAAGGTTCTATGCTTAAAAGATCTAATGTTAAATATATATAAGCTAACTTAGTACATAGATTAGCTTCAATTTCGACAAGCTATTACTGTTTTGTCTTAATTCATTTTGCATTATATATTTGTTCAGTTAGTCATTGTTGCATCATGTTTAAGTAGTCATTGCTTAGATCACTTTTGCATTAACTAAATATAGCATGGAAATTAAAGTTATGTGTAAAATAATTAATCATTGTGTTTGTTACTACATGTTCTTTTTAGAATTGTTAGTATATCACAATAGCATTAGTTATAGCATTTAGACATCATCACTAGTTGCATTTTACAAAAATCACATGTGAGATCAAAAGCCATTACACATAGATCAAAAGAAATAAACATCATATATATGTCTCAGTTTCATGTATACATCCGAGTCGACTATCCCTCAAAACAAAATGGGATGTCGTAGTTCCTAATGTCTAGGAATCACATAGCAAAACCTCGATCGCCAGTACTTTCAGGCCCTCATGGTGTGCGAGTGACAAAAGCCTAGCCATGTGTGGCTACGGATCACGAATGACTCCTAGAGACACTTCGTGATCGTAACCCCCTGGTCTTGCCTCTCATCTCTATCATCTGATCATGTACCTCCTGGTACATCCTCTAGTACCAATCTCTCTCAGCCTGAGCACTATCTCTGTCAACTCTTGCCTGCTGGACCTCCCGCAAAAAGAACTCACTGACAGCTAGCTCTCCCCCCGATGTAGGAACCATTACCGTCTGCTCTCGCTGTACCCTGAGCTTAGCCTCAGCACACTCAACTCTCTGTCGAAACTCCTCTCTCTCTCTCGTACAGACTACTCTAGCATGGCCTCTGTAGCAGTCTTGTATCTAGCGATAGGCATAAATATCTCAGCATGCCACCTAACGGATGATCATGGCAAATGATCTGCCTGCACCTGCTGCTCTAAGGCATCTGTTGGTAACATGTCTCCTATGACAACTCACAAAGTCTCACCATGCGTCTGTCCCAACTACAAGATAGAGAATGAGATAGATGTTAGACTCCCATATAAAAATCATAAATAATAAGCTATACCAAAACATAAAACAATAAATCAAACCTTACCTGGATCTCCATCTCGCCAAGATGGATCGCGGATTGCCGATGGTGTGACGAGCTCTACTGTCTGATCTGTGGCTGGGGGCATAGGCCTGCTACTCTCCCCTCACTCTATCTAACTAGGCCTCACATCATCTGCGGGAGTAGGACCACGAGCCTTGGATCGTGGCCTCGACTCGGTCTCCTCGTCAGTGTCTGCCTCCTACTGGCTCTGTCATGATCTCGCTCTGAAGACGTACTATGATGGGACCTCCTCAGACTCATCCTCCTCCTCCTCCTCCTCGAGATTGTAGTATCTCGTGAAGTTACTGACGTCATCCTCCACCCCTGTGTCACTAGCGTGACCGGCCCAAGGTTGGGCATCTCCTATAGGATGCCCGGGTGGAAAGATAGGTGCAGGCCGTGCTGTGTGCTACCAGGTTTGATATGCTTGGGTACACTTGACATCATCTATGCCCGATACTGTCTCTACATCCTCAGGACCCTCATCATCACTAATTGGTACATCCGCTATAGTCAGCGTTAGATAGTATTGGCTCTGACTGCACTCTGAGCTGCACATGCATAGCTCAGATGAACTGTTGGAACAACCTGTACCTATTTGAACTATCATGCCACCCTATCATAGTAGAACCAATATACAGCATGATCGAGGCAACCGACCATCAGCCGATCCCTCTGCATCTGAGCTAACTGCCTCTACTCGCCAAGCCATCTGATGAAGCCACGATACGGTCTCCAGATGATGTCATTAGGATGTAATCTGTCAAATACCACTCTCCAGTCTAACAGATTGCCATGCCTCCAACACCTGACTAGTGGGTAGGCATAGATGCGCAGATGCGTGAACACTGCCTCTATGGGATAACCCACCAGTCATGTGCACATGATGTGCTCAAAGGCCCAAACCTATAATAATGTGCAAACCATCAGACTCTACATCTCGTAGTGGACATATCGCCCTAAGTTACGATATAGGTGTGCAAGCATACTACATCCCCATGCATAGACAATCTGATGCATTTCCATCACTCTGATAGTATGAATGAGACCCTCGTGAAGGTGAGTGCCTCGTCCATCTGAGGCGATAGCTAGTGCGACTGTGACAATCATGATCCTCCGTAGTAAGGGAATGTCTCTGCATCCCTGCTCTAGCAAACAGAGTTGAATGTGTCCTCGCTTTCTATGACACGGTGCGACCCAAGTAGTATAACTGACTCTCCTGAGTATACTCCTCTGAGTGATGTCCAACAATCCTCGCTATCTCTCCTCAGATCAGCAGTCGAAGGATCCTAAATATATCCTCCAATGTGATGGTCATCTCGCCAGTCGGTAGATGGAATATGGAGGTGTCTACATCCCATCTCTCCATCAGTGCCATAAGCATCGCGGAGTGGAATCTGATTGTGGGCATCTCAAACACCCACCACAGGCCCACCATCTGTAAGTTCTCTCTTTCTATAGCTGTCAAAGTGCTAGCATGCTCTTGCAGAAGTGCCATCAGATGACCAGTTGTGTGCTCCCGTATCTTAGGGACATCATGTAGATCAGAAAGAAAGCAAGAGTATCAGAATCCCTGCTAGAAACCAAAATAAGCTATCAAAGACTAAATAGAATGCTTCTGCCTAGGACTTGTGTCCTTTGATGACCAGGGTGCCCCAGGAAGACTAGGGTACCCCAGGGGGACACTGGTGCTCCTGTGGGACTAGGGCGCCCCAGAGAGACTCTGGTGCCCTAGGTGGACCCAGGTGCCCCTATTTGGGAACCTTGTCCACCTTCCCCTCTTGGCACAGACATCGATAAATGTGAAAGAAAAATATGATGAAAGACAACAAAAGGATGGAATCAGGACCCTACCTCAGCCTTGAAGCGTCTCTCCGCCACTCAGGCTCGAAGCATCTCTAGTCGCGGTGGGTGGTATGGACGTCAGCTCGGCATGGTCGTTCTCCTATTCTCCCTCTCTCTGCAATAACAAGAAAAAAGAATGAGTTAAGTGGTAAGTGACAACTACCTTTTACATAAAGTAAGTGAGTGAGAAATCATATCAATAACTAGGTGCAAAAGTGTGCTCTTTCACTTTGGAGCCCTTTTCTTGAGCCGTTAAACTCTGATCTCTGTGCCATTTGTTGCATTGGAATCTTGGTTCCACTCTCTTTCTTACCCACTGTGTTATGTTGAGCGTTGTTCCTTCAAATAACCCTCACAACACATTTCCCTTGAAATTGATGCGTGGATATCTCCTTGTTTCTACTCTCAGACTAAGCAAGCAGAAAAAAGGGGGGGCATATATCTCCCTAGATTTCCTCCCTCACCATGTTCCATCACTCAACCCCCTTAGCATTTTGATACTGACTCATTGGTGGTGGTTGCAAGTCAATTTGATTTTGATTTATCTGACAAGTGTTCCTTTGTAGGATGTGGTTCCTAACTTTGTGGTCTTGCAGGATTGCAAAACTGGGGGCTTCTTCCTATTCATCGACAACGCTTCAGCTTCCTCTACAGTATCCTTTTGGGTATACTTTTTTATGATTGATGTATTTACTTTCCTTTAGTTGCATATGCACGTAGTGTCATATGGCCACTAAAGTGGGGGCTAAATGTAACATCGGAAATTGTCTTCTTGTATGGAATGGTACAATTTCCCTTGGTTTAGCTCCTCACTCTGGGTGGTCTCTCAACCTTTTCTTTTTTGGCCTTCCCGAAACCCTGATTGACTTAGTCTAGGAGCAATCTATTCACTTTTTGAGGTAACTGATTGATAAAACCTGGAAAGAGATTTGAGATTAGGGTCCCTATGACCCCCAAAAATGAAGATCTGAGCTGAAATTGGGGGCTTGGACTTGGGCGCCCACGCCTGTACCCTAGTCCTCCCCAGTTTCACAGGATTTTTAATTTTGGCAGGGTGTCGATTCCCACCGAGTGCCTCTGGATTCCGTTTTCAAATTCTTAGTTTTCGTGCTATATCGAGACGTTACTTCAAAATTTGAATTCCCTAAAGCTCGATATTAAAATACATTTGCAAATCATTTTATCACACACAATTCTTATGCAAGCTTGATGCCAAAACTCTGTTGCAATTGCCATTGAAGATTAGTAACTTGTGGAAGCTATTCGAAGTATTCTTTATTTGCTATCTTGGAGACAATGGATGAAGGTTAGGAATCAAGATCTTGAGTCTATCTTGCTCTTCCTAGGGTTTGTACACCCTTTGCATGATCGGGAGAAGGGTTGAAGCCTCCAACAGTAAGCTTGGAGATCCTCCGCGGACATTGCTACTTCACCTTCTTGTTCATGCAAGTCTTCATTTATTTCATCTCCTTGAGGTGAAGTTGTATGTATTTATTGTTGCAAAGCAAGTTGTTGATCTTCCCTTGATTGAGATATCTAGGGTTTGATTTTATGCATACACACATTGTTAGGTTTGCACACACTTTTGCAAATTTTTTCCTTTGGCTATTGTTGAGGTAGAAATACCAAAGATGGGGCTTGACTGAGGCAAGCTCCCATATAGCCGCAGCAATTTCCTTCTTTTGTATGTGCAGATCGTGTTTCGCAGGTTCCGACAAAAAGAAGCTCTAAGAAGAAGGATATTGCGGGTAAATTCATGACAAACTTTTAGATTTTTAGATTTTGGGACTTGCGAGACATTGGAGTGGGCACCCTAGTCTAAACAGGTGTTTCCTCTGAGTTCTAGAAGCTATTTTACAGTCTTAGACACCCTATGCAGAAGGTTTTCCTATTTGGAAATTTGTAGGACACTGGAGCTGGTGCCCTAGTCCAGGTAGCCCTCAAAATCTGGGTAATGTGTCTCTAAAACCCCTCCTCTACACCTCTGTGATCAGTTTTACTAGATATTTCATCAGTTTCTATATATTGTTAAATTGAGGCATAATTAGGGTTTTCACTTGGTTAAGAGTACAACACTTGGCAAATTCTTGATTAGGGCCTTAGGTTTCATAACCACATGAGCATCAAAGGGAGACAAAGTGAATAGAAGCTTGTTCCAAGCCTGATTCTTGTTTCCCCAATGCTTAGCGGTGAGAAATGGTAGCATTTAACCCAGTAAACAAAACTATCATTTTTCACCCTAAACACTTATTGATGTGTGTTTTAACATGCCAACTCAGGTAGGGTATAAATATACTCCACCTCTCTTGAAAGGAGATGAGTCTCGCCAAGGTTTATTTAACTAGGTGTTGGCATCCTTTGGTATCCTAGAGGCTAATGTTTTTATAGTTTCAATCAAAGGGCTATAGTGAAAAACTAAGATAAAAGTACCAAGAAGTTTTATTGCAATTAAATATAGATAAAAAATTAAAATATATCACTTGATGATATTTGATTACACATTTACTCCATTGCATTATTTCTTCATATTCTTGTGCAAATAAACAATGGAAAATTACATATCAATTAAATGAATTTAGCCTCTCCATGTTCAGGCTCTTCTACTTGCTTTGGAGAATCCACACTCTTTGTCAGCTTGTGTTGCATAGTTATTTTTTGCACTCTTCCTACTAAATTCTTGTTATATTTAAGGGTATTCAAAGGCCCTATGTCCAATCTCTCCACATTGGAAACATATACCTCCAAATCTCTTCCTCTACCTCTTCTGGAATAGCCTCTTCCCTTGATGTTTTGACTTGATTTTTCCTTACGTGAAGTGTCATTTTCCCCTTCAAGAACTTGTTTTCCTTTACCATTACTTGTTGGTTTGCTTCTCATGATAAACCTTCCTCTTCCCTTTGTGTTACTTTGGTGTCTCCTAGATAATTTTTCTTCATCCTTCAAGGCAAATCGATATGCCTCTTCCACCATATGAACTTGCAACATAGCCAACTCATCTTGAATATTATATCTCAATCCATTTACATATCTTGAGACCTTTTCTGCATCCTCGTGAACATGAACAACTTAGATATTCAACCTATAAAATTCTTCAATATAATCTTGCACACTTACTCTTATTGCTTCAAATTTTACAATTTTTGAAATAAACTTACTTGGTAATCTTTCGACGGAAATTGAGCTTTCATCTTCTCTATCATTCAGTCCCAAGTTCTTATTTTATCCTTGCCTCTTCATTGTCTATCGGTCTGCATGTGATCCCACCACAATTACACGTGTCCCTTCAACTTCATGCAAGAAAATTTCACTCTTTCTAGGTCCTCAATCGACTCAGTCAAAATAATTCTCCATTTCAAGTGAATCAATTCTTCTAGATTCAGGTTTCCATAGTAACTAGAGGTTTCCAATCTTAGCTTGCTCCTGATCTTTGCCATTGCTCTCAAGAATCTTCCTTCCACTCCATCATCCTCTTCAAAATTAATCCCTAGTGCTTCAATCTCACCTTCATCATCGTTGACATCTACCACATGTATCCTTCTTCGCTGCGCTACTTCCATCACATCTAATCACGTTGTTATACATCTCAGCATCTCCATGACTGCCATATTATCATTATTTCATGGTCCTCTTCACCCACCACATTCTCTTTGCACCATGTTGACAAGCTCCATGTAGTTGCAGGTCTCCTCATCCTCACACTCACCCACAACAATCTCTTCCAGCGTTCCTATCTTCAACACAACAACAAAACCTTGCTCTGATACCAATTAATGTAGTTTTAGATCAAGAGTCTTATCAAATAGTCAATTCTAGTAGCCTTCACACTTAGTTCAATCACAAATTCAATCACTTTATCCAATCTTTAGCAATGCACCATCAACAAATAACAACTATAGAAATCAAATTTAGTCATAATCACAAAAAAATCATTCCATTCATTTTGTCACATATTTCAAATGTTATGGTTATCGACAGCATTCAATACAAAGTTCAATGAGGCAAACTATTTCCCCCTCAACATTACCTTCCTCTTTGCAATGTAAGTTTAATCTATATGTTTACTATGGTCTCCCATGTTTCTCCTCCAGCCGACTCCCTTCTCACTCTTCTATTTTTGTTTTCTTCTCTCTAGTAGCCTATTCAATTAGTATATTCATTTACTTACACCGGTCGAAACTCCTCACAAAGCCCCCCTCTATATATTTTATGGTCTTTTCCTTTAATCTGCAGTGCTCCCCCCCAACGTTCGTCATTCCTTGGACTGTTATATGGTCTATATGATGAGAGGATAGAAAGACACAAAACGAAGTGACTTCTGTAGTTGAGGCGACACCTCCAAAAGAGTAACTCTATTTAATGTTTGAAATCAACCCCAAACACTTCCTTTCATGCCGCGACCTCCCAAAGTCATATATGTTTTAAGTGACTTGCTTTACCTTTACTTCTACGAATGGAGGAGAGTTAAACTTCTACCATTCAAAGAATTTGTTGTATTTCTTGATGCCACATCGACATCCATGCACTCCCATCGGTGGTATGCCAACGTCAACAAAATTTCCTTTGGAAAATTATATTAACTGTCTATTGACAAATCAATTGATTCCATGTGCAACAATATGATGTACCGTTATCCTCATATTCTCTTTCTCTACTACAATGATCTCTGTCTCTACCATGGAATCTATGCATTTGGTCAAACAACAAGCATATTTAAATGGTATTAAGCCTTGGAAACATTCTCACAATTCCTTGATTGAAAGCTTGCAATTTTGGAACATAGAAGATAGATAGAAATTCTTGAAACAATAGACATATGACAACAATGACGCTCTTCCTTCATAAATCACCATCTGTGCATTCGATCAAAGAAGCTGTCGGAATACTGACAAAACAAAAATGCTACAAACTATCGGAAACAAACCAATATTGGAACAAAACTAAAAATACTTGTTTTTGGGTGATGCAAGACTACTCATGTGCTCAACTGTTCCTACATCATTTGCACATGCATGGTCCATTTCTTATAAGTGTCTATGATAGTTTAAATTATAAATTAATTGTATTCTTTGTTATAAACTACTATTAATGGCACTTTAAATTTTAAATTAATTGCAATCCATAATATAAACAACCCATTTTTAAAATAATTCAAAAATTCAATATGCAAATAAACTTCCAAATTAAACTACCACTAGTAATAGATTTCTAAGATGTCTTTCAAATTTCAAACCTTCTTAGTTGATTTGTATTTTTCTATATCTCAAATGTTATGATTCATATATTGGAAAAATGAATATGGTATAATTGAATGTTGATGAGGAAAATTACATGTTGAAATACATAGTGTGTATTTCACCAAGAGAGTGCATCCATTTCTTACAAGTGTTAGTAACACTTTAAATTGCAAATTAATTGCATTCCCTACTATAAACAACTCTTTCTTATGACGTCTTTCAAATTTCAGACTTTCTTAGTTAATTCATATTTTGCTATATCTTAAATGTTACAACTCATACATTAGCAAAATGAATATTGTTAAAAATGGATAGAATAACACATCCAATTTGGATGTTACTTTTTCATTTATTAAATGATTTGTTTTATTTATGTTGATCATAAGAATGGTTAAAATAATAATCTTGCAAACACATGTCCAATCATAATTGTGGGTTCAATTGGGTTAAACACTACAATATTCATTTATTTGAATAATAATAAAATTAATCTATTATTATCATAATAATTGTAATATAATATATAATATAATTTAAAATTTATATTATTACAATGGTAGTAAAGGGAGAGAAGCATCTATGTTGTGACCATGATATTTAGACCCAACATTTATTTTTTAAATATAAAGACATCAAAATTTTAAAATATATATTAATAGCTACAAATGAAACTATTAAAAAGTAATATATAAGTATATAAGATTTATTACACTTCTCAAAGTAAAAATAAAACAAAACAATTACCAAAATAATGAACAATGACTTTTCCAAAAGTAAAATTAAAAGTTCTATACAAAAGTAAAACAAGTGTATTGCCAAAAAATAGCTCTTCAAATAAAATAAAATAATTGATAAATAAAAATAAAATAACTTTAAAGTAAAATAAAATAACTCTTAATTAAATATAATAGATTTGTATCTTTTTTTCATCTATTTACTTATCTATTTGTGTACTAGTTTAAATAGATTTTGACGTTTAATAATTATAAGGAAAAAATAAGCTATATTTACAAATTTTTTAAATAAATATCTATGTACTTAATAAGTGAACATATCAAGTAAAAACAAAGTAATTAGAAAAGTTATACATTTTAGAAAATAAACATAACATATAAAATTATTGAAATAATTTATTTTCATGGCACAATATCAATAGTTACATAATTAAAATATGGAATTAAAAAATTATTAAAATTTTAGATTATAAAACTATGGCACTATTGATATACTATGTGCTTAAAATATGGAGTAAATAATGTATTAAATCTTGGTATTTGGGCAAGTGCAAAAAGATGGGGGGCCAAAAAGGGGTCTTAAGTGGCCACTTTTTTTTCTGAAATCAGGAAATGCAGGCCTTGGATAAGAAATTGAGCATAGTTACACTCAAAATTTGGAGATGCAACCAAAACAATGTTCGTAGTACTCCGAGTCTACTTTCTAAACTACTATTTTAAAAAAAAAATGGTATAGATTAAGGGGTTCAAAAGAGGGAGCCACAGAAATTGGTGTTGTTTCTATCAAAAAAAATAACATAGCATGTTTTGTGGCTCCCTCAAAAGGTCAACTTATTTTTGGTATTTATAAAATCGCTTCAGTGAGAAATTAGCTAACAACATGTAGTTTATGCCTAATTTTTCTGATAATTTTTTGATGAATATTTGATTTTTTACTAATTTTCAAAGTGGACACAACCAAAAATAGAATTTTGGCCGTGCTACCCCTATAAATTTTGAAAACTAATTGAAAATCATTTTTTTCTTTTTTTAATGTGTAGAATGGATTCTAGTTTTTAAATATGTATTTTTTTTTAAATTTCAATGAATGGTTAATTTACAATGAAAAAAAAACCAAATAGTGGTTTTTGCCCAAAAACGGACACACAAACAAAAGAAATTAAAGATGAAAGGCTTAACATCGTCAAAATGTGAAAAAAATCACATCGTCAAATAGCTAAGAGAAAGCCTAACATTACCCAGGTGTTTGATTTGTTTGACCTTGAAACACGTGCAAATTTGAGGGTTAGCATGAACAAAATTATGTGAAATCCTGTAGAATATGGAAAAACACGTCTCTGGACATTGGGAAGGCACTCCAAGCCTTTAGGTTAGAAATCCAAAGCAAATCTCAAGCCTAAGGCTTGGGATTCCCAAATCAAAAAATACCGCGCTCGCATTATGTTTTACTTTACATTTTTCCTTTTTTGCAAAAGTTTGTGCACTATTTGTCATGTTTGACATAACACGAGCTCATTATAACGTGCTCGCGTTATGTTCCCCTTGAATTTTTTTATGTTCAAGGTTATTAATCATGTATGTATGTATGTATGCCTATATGTATGTTTGTATAGTGTCAAGGGTAGAGAAGGGTAGAGATGGGGGTGAGCTAGATAGGGGAGGAGGGGTGGATAAGGATTGAGTGATTAAGGTTTAAGGTTGAGGGTTGAGGGTTTAGGGATAGGATTTAGAGTTTAGGGATAAGGAATTAGAGTTTAGGACCTTGAGGGATTAGGGTATAGGGTTGAGGCTTTAGGGATAGCGCTTAGGGTTGAGGGTAGAGGGATTAGGGTTAAGGTAGAGTGTTGAGGGTAGAGGGATTAGGGATAGGGTTTAGGGTTGAGGGATTAGGGTTTAAGGTATAGTTTTGAGGGTTGAGGGTTTAGGGATAGGGTTTAGGATTAAGGTTTAAGTGTTGAGCGCTGAGGGTTGAGGATTTAGGGATAGGGTTTATGGTTTACGGATAAGGGATTAGGGTTTAGGGTTTAAGGATTAGGGTACCATAAATTATAATTAGGGATTAGGGTTTATGGTTTAGGGACTAGGGATTAGGGTTTAGGGTTAAGGGATTAGGGTTTAGGGTTTAGGGATGTACAATTAAGGGGTACCATAAATAAACTGGAATTTAGGAAGGGTTGGGAAAATTTTGTGAATCATCATGGGCTGGAGATTAGAGATTTTGTTGTGTTCAAGTACATATCCAATTCATAATTTAAAGTTAAGATATTTCAAAGAACAGGGTGTGTGAAAAACATCAATGCTCTTCGGCTTATGAATACCAACATTGATACAAATAAAATATGCCCTTCTTCTAACAAAGTATGTAGTTCAAGTCAACTAATGGGCAGCAAGTTGTCGAATGAGTTGGTTTAATGGGCATGCCTCCTTCAAAGTTATGCTTGGAGACTTTACACAAAAGCTAGTAACTCTACATTATTTTTCATTCTTTTATTTCCTGTACACTATTAAGAACTTGTAAAATCTAATTGTGTAATGTGTTTATGGCAAAGCATTCCTCCTGCATTTGTTTCACAGTTTATAGACAACACAGATGAACATATGGTGTTACAAGGCCTAGGTGGGCAGGAGTGGGATGTACAATTAGGGGGTACCATAATTAAATTGGAATTTAGGCAGGGTTGGGAAAATATTGTGAATCATCATGGGCTAGAGATTGGAGATTTCATTGTGTTCAAGTACATATCCAAGTCATATTTTAAGGTTAAGATTTTTCAAAGAATAGGGTGTGTGAAAAATATCAATGGTCTTCAGCTTATGAATACCAACATTGATACAGATAAAAGATGCCTTTCTTCTAACAGAGTATGTAGTTCAAGTCAATCGATGGGCAGCAAGTTGTCGAATGAGTTGGTTTAATGAGCGTACCTCCTTCTTCAAGGCCCAGGTGGGCAGGAGTGGGATGTACAATTAAGGGGTAGCATAAATAAACTAGAATTTAGGCAGGGTTGGGAAAATTTTGTGAATCATCATGGGCTAGAGATTGGAGATTTCGTTGTGTTCAAGTACATATCCAAGTCATATTTTAAGGTTAAGATATTTCAAAGAACAAGGTGTGTGAAAAATATCAATGCTCTTCAGCTTATGAATACCAACATTGATACAGATAAAAGATGCCATTCTTCTAACAGAGTATGCAATTCAAGTCAACCGATGGGCAACAAGTTATCAAATGAGTTGGTTTAATGTGTGTGCCTCCTTCTTCAAGGCCCAGGTGGGCATGAGTGGGATGTACAATTAAGGGGTACCATAAATAAACTAGAATTTAGGTAGGGTTGGGAAAATTTTGTGAATCATCATGGGCTGGAGATTGGAGATTTCATTGTGTTCAAGTACATATCCAAGTCATATTTTAAGGTTAAGATATTTCAAAGAACAGGGTGTGTGAAAAATATCAATGCTCTTCAACTTATGAATACCAACATTGATACAGATAAAAGATGCCTTTCTTCTAACAGAGTATGCAGTTCAAGTCAACCGATGGGCAACAAGTTATCAAATGAGTTGGTTTAATGGGCGTGCCTCCTTCTTCAAGGCCCAGGTGGGTAGGAGTGGGATGTACAATTAAGGGGTACCATAAATAAACTGGAATTTAGGCAGGGTTGGGAAAATTTTGTGAATCATCATGGGCTGGAGATTGGAGATTTCGTTGTGTTCAAGTACATATCCAAGTCATATTTTAAGGTTAAGATATTTCAAAGAACAAGGTGTGTGAAAAATATCAATGCTCTTCAGCTTAAGAATACCAACATTGATACAGATAAAAGATTGCCCTTCTTCTAACATAGTATGTAGTTCAAGTCAACCGATGGGCAGCAAGTTGTCAAATGAGTTGGTTTAATGGGCGTGCCTCCTTCTTTAAGGCCTAGGTGGGCAAGAGTGGGATGTACAATTAGGGGGTACCATAAATAAATTAGAATTTAGGTAGGGTTGGGAAAATTTTGTGAATCATCATGGGCTGGAGATTGGAGATTTCACTGTGTTCAAGTACATATCCAAGTCATATTTTAAGGTTAAGATATTTCAAAGAACAGGGTGTGTGAAAAATATCAATGCTCTTCAGCTTATGAATACCAACATTGATACAGATAAAAGATGCCCTTCTTCTAACAGAGTATACAATTCAAGTCAACCAATGGGTAGCAAGTTGTTGAATGAGTTGGTTTAATGGGCATGCCTCCTTCTTCAAGGCCCAGGTGGGCAGGAGTGGGATGTACAATTAAAGGGTACCATAAATAAACTAGAATTTAAGCAGGATTGGGAAAATTTTGTGAATCATAATGGGCTGGAGATTGGAGATTTCACTGTGTTCAAGTACATATCCAAGTCATATTTTAAGGTTAAGATATTTCAAAGAATAGGGTGTGTGAAAAATATCAATGCTCTTCAGCTTATGAATACCAACATTGATACAGATAAAAGATGCCCTTCTTCTAACAGAGTATGTAGTTCAAGTCAACCGATGGGCAACAAGTTGTCGAATGAGTTGGTTTAATGGGCGTGCCTCCTTCTTCAAGGCCGAGGTGGGTAGGAGTGGGATGTACAATTAAGGGGTACCATAAATAAACTGGAATTTAGGCAGGGTTGGAAAAATTTTGTGAATCATCATGGGCTAGAGATTGGAGATTTCGATGTGTTCAAGTACATATCCAAGTCATATTTTAAGGTTAAGATATTTCAAAGAACAGGGTGTGTGAAAAATATCAATGCTCTTTAGCTTATGAAGACCAAGATTGATACATATAAAAGATGCCCTTCTTCTAACAGAGTATGCAATTCAAGTCAACCGATGGGCAACAAGTTGTCGAATGAGTTGGTTTAATGGGCGTGCCTCCTTCTTCAAGGCCTAGGTGGGAAGGAGTGGGATGCACAATTAAGGGGTACCATAAATAAATTGGAATTTAGGTAGGGCTGGGAAAATTTTGTGAATCATCATGGGCTGGAGATTGGAGATTTCGTTGTGTTCAAGTACATATCCAAGTCATATTTTAAGGTTAAGATATTTCAAAGAATAGGGTGTGTGAAAAATATCAATGCTCTTCAGCTTATGAATACCAACATTGATCTAGATAAAAAATGCCCTTCTTCTAACAGAGGATGTAATTCAAGTCAACCAATGGGGAGCAAGTTGCTGATCTTGAATTGGTTTTTGATGAAGAAAATAATGATGTTGTTGAAGCAATGGAAGAAAATCAAAATTGTAAGTCTAATTTAATTTATTTCAACTTTCAAAGCAGGTATTTGAATTGTAGCTTTACCTAGAGGATTGGTATAACAAAAACTTAATTATGTTACAAGCCTTTCTTTGAAGAACCCTGGACATTATGGACCCTATCATCTAGAAAAGCACATGACAGTGAACTCTGCCCCACCTTTTAAATTAGATATTTACCTTTTTATTCAATGAAAATAAAGTCATGAAATGTAAACCGACCATGCATACTAGTAAGATCAAATTCTCTACCTTCTATTCTTATTACTCTTACTTTATTAAGAGAAGAGTGTCAAAAAGAATGAGTTTAATTGTAAGCTAACATAAGGAAAAGCAGTTTGTTATTACATTTTTCTGAGGGATCTCTAATAGTCTAATATAATGCAGTCTTCTTAATATGAACATCTACATTTGTGTGAATGCTAAGCTTTAATATAGTAGAGTATTAAATCAATGCAATCAACTATTTATTGGGTTAAAATAACTTAGTTTTTGTAATGGTTTGGGAATGCAGGAGTTGCCAAAAATAGGTGAATGTCCTCTACAATTACCAAGAGAAAAAAGTTTAGTAGTTCTTGTGGATAGAGCCAGTAAACAATGGGAGATTATTTGCCTATTTCATAACAATATACCTCCCTTAAGTGTGGTTTGGACAGCAAGAAACATAGATGTACCCCAATGCAAAGCTTTTCTCATAATGATCATCCTTTTGATTTCAACCGTTAATTACTCACTATGGATGTACCATACACAAAGCTTTTCTCATAATGTGTACACCTATTGGCATAATGAACCCCAGATGGGCCAGAAAAAATATGCCATATAACATTACTAACATTAAAAAAGTTCATAGCCATTTTTTCTAACATATTCTTGCAACTCAGATATCTTTAAGAGAAGAGTGTCAAAAATGATGGGTTTAACAACCTAACATAAGGCAAAGCATTTTTGTTGGGTTTAGGGATAGGGTTTAGGGTTTAGGGTTGAGGGATTAAGGTTTAAGGTATAGTGTTGAGGGTTAAGGGTTTAGCAATAGGGTTTAGGGTTGAGGGATTAGGGTTTAGGGTTGATGGATTAGGGTTTAATGTTGAGAGTTGAGGGTTTAGGAATAGGGATAGCATTTAGGGTTTAGGGATGAGGGATTAGGGTTGAGGGATCAGGGTTGAGGGTATACAATAAATAAACTAGAATTTAGGCAGGGTTGGGAAAATTTTGTGAATCATCATGGGTTGGAGATTGGAGATTTGTTGTGTTCAAGTACATATCCAAGTCATA
Organism: Cunninghamia lanceolata; assembly: GCA_027924645.1. NCBI lineage: Eukaryota > Viridiplantae > Streptophyta > Pinopsida > Cupressales > Cupressaceae > Cunninghamia > Cunninghamia lanceolata. The sequence continues at coordinate 9,623,082 of BSBN01000523.1, read as the reverse complement.
TTTTAAGGTTAAGATATTTCAAAGAGCAGGGTGTGTGAAAAATATCAATGCTCTTCAACTTATGAATACCAACATTGATACAAATAAAAGATGCCCTTTTTCTAATAGAGTATGTAATTCAAGTTAACCAATGGGCAACAAGTTGCTGAATGAATTGGTTTTTGATGGGGAAAACAACAATGATGTTGAATCAATGGAAGAAAATCAAAATTAGGGTTGAGGTTTGAGGGATTAGGGTTTAGGGTATAGGGTATAGGGTAGAGGTTTGAAGGTTGAGGGATAATGTTCAAGGTTGAGTGTCCAAGGTTAAGTGTAAAGGGTATATAGGGTTTAAGGGTTTAAGGTTTGAGGGATTAAGGGTTTAACAGTTGAGGGATCAGGGTTTAAGGCATAGTGTCGAGTGTAAAGGGTTTAGAGACAAGGTTTATGGTTAAAGGTTTAAGGGTTGAGGGTTGAGACTTTAGGGCTAAGGGTTAAGGGATTAGGGTATAAGGTATAGTGTTAAGGGTAGAGGGTTTAGGGATAGGGTTTAGGATTTAAGGTTTAAGGGTTGAGGGTTCAGGATTTAGGGATAGGGTTTAGTGTTTAGGTTAAGTGAGACACCTAGATGACTAAGGACAGATGAAGAGGCATACAAGGAATGACTGAGAGACCTAGAGAGGGGAGAGGTAGAGAGGTAAGTGGGAGATAGAGGTGAGAGATAGAGAGGTGAGGGGAGAGATAGAATAAAATGAAAGAGTGAAGTTGACAACTTGAGGAAAAGATGGGTAAGGAGGAGGGAGAGAGGTGGAGAGGAAGGGAAATATCTAGAGAACCTTAAGAGATATATAAGTGAGAGACCTATAACCTAGGGAGAGAGGCGTGAGAGAGATAGGGGAGAGATGGGGGTGAGGAAGATAGGGGAGGAGAGGGGTGGATAAGGGTTAAGGGTTTAAGGCTTTAGGGTTTAAGGGTCAAGGGTTTAGGGTTTAAGGGTTGAGGGTTTAAGGGTTGAGGTATTAAGGGTCTAAGGGTTGAGGGATTAGGGTTTAAGGTATAGTGTCGAGGGTTGAACCCTAATCCCTCAACCCTCGACACAATACCCTAATACCCTAATCCCTTAGGGTATTAGGGTATTGTGTCGAGGGTTGAGGGATTAGGGTTCAACCCTCGACACTATACCTTAAACCCTAATCCCTCAACCCTTAGACCCTTAATACCTCAACCCTTAAACCCTAAACCCTTGACCCTTAAACTCTCAACCCTTAAACCCTAAACCCTTGACCCTTAAACCCCCAACCCTTATCCACCCCTCTCCTCCCCTATCTGCCTCACTCCCATCTCTCCCCTATCTCTCTCACACCTCTCTCCCTAGGTTGTAGGTCTCTCACTTGTATATCTCTCAGGGCTTTCTAGATATTTCCCTTCCTCTCCACCTCTCTCCCTCCTCCTTACCCATCTTTCCCTCAAGTTGTCAACTTCACTCTCTCATTTTATTCTATCTCTCCCCTCACCACTCTATCTCTCACTTCTATCTCCCCCTCACCTCTACCTCTCCCCTCTCTAAGTTTATCAGTCACTCCTTCTCTACCTCTCATCCATCCTTAGCCATCTAGGTCTCTAATTTAACCTTAAACCCTAAACCCTATCCCTAAATCCTCAACGCTTAAAACTTAAATCCTAAACCCTATCCCTAAACCCTCAACCCTCAACACTATAACTTAAACCCTAAACCCTCAAACTTCAACACTATAACTTAAACCCTAAACCCTATCCCTAAAGCCTCAACCCTTAACCATTAAACCTTAAACCCTAAACCCTCTACCCTCAACACTATACCTTAAACCCTAATCCCTTAACCCTCATCCCTAAATCCTCAACCCTCATCCCTTAAACCTTCAACCCTAAACCCTCTACCCTTGACAGTATGCCTTAAACCCTAATCCTTCAACCATTAAACCCTCGACCCTTAAACATTGGGCAAACTTTTACAAAAAAGAAAAAAATGCAAAGAAAACAATAACGCGCTCATGTTATAGTGCGAACGCGTTATGATTTTGTGTTGCCGAGCCAAAGGCTCAGCAACACTAAGCCATAATGTGAGCACGTTATAACGTGCTCACATTATGGCTTTTTAAAAAGTTTTAAGAATTTGGCAACTTTTTGGCCACCCATCTTTTTGCACCCGCCCATCTAGTGATTTTTAGTTTCTACCAAGGAAACTATAGGCGAGGTCTATTCTTAACTAGTTATTAATAATTCTTTTTGCAACCAATGAGAACTGAAATAGTTTATCTATTTAAAAAATATTTAGCTATTGCTATTGTATAGATGTAAATATTATAACAAAACATATTGGAAAAATATTTTTTCTTTAATCTAATTGGGCATAAAACTTTTACCTGATAAGGGCGATTAATGCACATCCATTACAATAATGGTGGTAATATTGGCTTATGGAAAGGGAGTGGAGATTGACACTCAATTTTACCTTTGACTTGTTTGAATCTTGGTAAATAATATATTGAAAAAATAAACCATCATTCTTACCAATTAACCTACAACATTTAATATCATTTTTATTTAATTTACAATTATTTAATTTAAATATAAGCCAATCTTATTAGACTCTATCAAAATAATATAAATTGTTTTTCTTATATGTAACACCCCGCCAAGGCACCCATAGGATAACACAACTAAGCTTACAAAAAGAACAATTTTTTTTTTAAAACGAAAGAAATATCAACAATCATATATTTATTCATAATATTTGAATTAAGCTTTATCCTCTAGGGTTCCACAACTGCATTACTAACGAACTAAAACAAGATCTAACCAACATTATGAATTAACTAACAACCACATTTCATTCTAAGTCTAATTGCATCAGATGAGCAACCACATACAATTCCATATTATATCATCAGATAAGTAACATCAGGATCATGCACATAGGATCACAAGTACATAAATAGTTTCTTTTACAAAGAGAGTACAACATTACATTGTTTACAATATAGCTATCCAAATTACATTGGAGTACATACATCAAGATAACAGTACATGATTCAACTGATATACAAGACTGGAACATTATCATAAGTATCTGTCTCCTCAAGCTGGAGCAAAATCTAAAATTTGCCATACAAGGTACATCCTTCTCGCACATGAACAATAGTAAGGAAAACCAATGGAGATAAAGCACAACCACCTGACCATGTGGAACCCTAAGGTCCACCCCCCATGCTAGGAGATAACATAAGGTCCCACAACATAAAATAGTCAGAAAGATAGAAGACTAATAGGTGCAAGGACTACACATTAGCCCAATACAACATGGGTCAATATGAACAACACAAGTAACTCAAACATCACTTCTAGTAGCAATCACACAATAAAAGGGGAAAACACACTTAGGGAATGCTAGTCTATAGTAGGAAAGAGTGTCATCGTATGGTCCTAACATGGGTTATCCTGGCAGTCTCTCACAGGATGTCAGCCCCCATAGGGTGACACATGCGGAACCAACATTCCTTTTGTGAGAAGAAGGAAGTTGATCTTACCAACCATGGCCTTCTCATCCCATCCTTAGCCTGAACGAGCACTACAGGCATGGGTGAAGAATTTAATTATCTTATTTAGTGTAGAAACTACCCAACCCTCTAAATTTATTATTACGTTATCACTGGATTAAAAACTTCTAATGGGTTATCCTTGCAGCCACTTTAGGCACCGGCCCCACATTGAAAGTCACTCCCCTACCTACATCTAGAAGGCCCTATCCATGAAGCAAGACAATTACCATCACAATGACAAGTAACATATACAATGTAAGGCATTTACCTTCTTGCATACAAAACATAATTGTAGAGACCAATTCTTATATCCTTGTCCCAAAACATTAACCAAGCATAAACTATCACATTTTCATCATGATGCATTTACAACACAAAATACACATCATTTCACATCACACAGAGCAAGGCATTATCCATCTTGCATAGTCATCATAACCACATGAATAGGTACACTAAGCAAGGCATTATCCATCTTGCACATGTATCATACCAACATGAATAGGAGGCAACATTTCAAGAATGCATTTCATTCAACTCACACAGAACCAACCCCCACACAATCATACCCTCCTAAGCCTTTGGAATCAACTTCCCCAAATGACACAAATACTTGACACCACTTAAACACAATGGTCTCACATCACATGCACATCATCACCTAATAAACCAAACTAAGATCCTTCATCAATAATTTAATTACAACACCACAATTGCAACATATGACATAATGCACTAATTATGGGTCTTGAAGAATGTAACATTAATTCAATCATGATCAATCATCTAACAATTATAAAGTGAATCTTCCTCAACAATATAGAACTATCATATTCCAACCACTAGTAGTAGTTTACTTATATGATCATAAGATATAAGAGGCCACGAGTAACAATATTTTAACTAATAGTTCCCAAGACTTATTTTAGTTTCATTTAATTAAAATGATTACGAACAACATGCAAATAACCCTAAGGCACACAAATTAAACACAACAATTATTTAAATGCAATCCTTATCATAGTGAGGGACTATCACCACAATTAAAATCATACAATAGAGTATTAATGCTATACCGATGGCTACAAAATCCACTATTTACACTGATGTAGATTTCATTAATAATCTAGACAATTTTGTAAATACTATTAAATATAACTGTATGAGCAAGACTAAAAGCCTATAATATTAGAATGCTATAAATCTCTTACACTACTTAGAATCACAAGGTACAAAACCTGGAGCTATAATAAAAGAGCCTTGTTATAAGGTTAGCTTGAGAGGAAAGGAATACAGAACAACAAAACATTCCTATAGATCTAACATCTTCATCAAAACTATCTCACTTTTAACCACATGCATATGATAGTATCATAACACATTTAAAGGATGGTTCAAACCAAGTAGAAGTATCATGGCTAAAGCAACCCAAGAGTGAACACTAAGAGGGTACAAGTAAAAGAACAATCTTTTTCTAGGTTTTACCAAATACTGTTCAACACATGAATAGGAAGAGAAGCTCAGGTTGCTATGGAAAAACTTAAGTGTCAACTTGATCAATCTTCTATAAACCACTACTAACATAGGTCCTATGAATACCAAAATGATCATACCTAATACATAATTCTTCTAGAGGTGTCTACACCTCATAATGATTACCAAGCTTGATAAAATCCCTTACCCAACACTAGTATTAATGGAAAAAAACCAATACAACATGCTAACTTACCAAGTCTAGGAATAGAAAAGGATTGATTGAGTTCAAGACATAAATATGATACAAACATTTTTTCAACAGCAAGGTTAATAAGAACGTGACATTTCTTAGCACAAGTAATAAACATGCTCTATACAACTAATGGACCACAACATCAGTAAAGGACTTTATTATCACATCAAAATTCACTTACAACATCGCATACACAAGAAATCAGGGCATACTAATTTATGCCTCAGGAAAACTAAACCTCGACAACATGACCCTATTACAACCACTGATACAATTTACACAAGTTCCATTTACCTTATACAATTCCACTCGTAATCAACTAATTTCTAAAACAAACGTATAAATCAAATCTTAAATACATTGTTTAGAAACCTAAATTCCAAACCTACTTATCATATTTCTACTAATAAATCGTAATAAAATCAATATCAATTTTTAATATACAATCACTCTATCTAAATTGAATTCTTCTACTTCTATTCTATATAGATTTAATAGCCTTCTTATAACCTAACAAACAACCAAAATAAGTAGAGTTATTGGTGACACATATAACTGTTTTAACAGAGACGAAACGGATGAGAGGTAGACAGTCAAAAAATGTTGATATCTCTAAAATGACAAACTGAGTAAGGCTGATTTTTAGATATTTTAGATAACTAGGTCATGTACCATATATAAAAAAATTAAAAGAACCCAGTTCGTAAAAATAAAGTTATGGCTACTGCAATAGACTGTAAAAATAGAGATGAAATTAGTGAGAGATAGACAGTCACAAAATATTCATATCTCTCAAATGACAAACTAGGTAAGGCTGATTTTCGGATATGATTTAGATAACTAGGTCGTGCACCATATTTAAAAAATCTTAAAGAACCTAGTTCGTAAAAATAAAGTTATGGCTATCGCAACAGACTATAAAAATAGAGATGAAATCGGTGAGAGATAGTCACAAAATATTCATACTTCCAAAATGACAAACTAGGTTAGGCTGATTTTCGGATATGATTTGGATAACTAGGTTGTGCACCATATATAAAAGAATTAGTGGAACCCAGTTTGTTAAAATAAAGTTATGGCTAATGCAACAGACTAAAAAAATAGAGATGAAGTGGATGAGAGATGGACAGTCACTTCAATAGGTGATTCCCAAAAATGCAATGATACATACATGCACAATTGGATCTGATAATAAAGCTTCTAACCTCTCAAGCAAATTACAATCGACATGAAAAATCATAAATCAAACATTTGCTTCAATAGAAAACTGAGACAAAAATTAGAACCAAAGGAACCTGATTTTGCTTGCTTGACTGGGCTAAAGATTCGATGCCAGGTTCAACTGTTGTAGCCACAAACCAGTCTCTCCCATCTCCTCTTTCCCCCAAAAGTTCCATCTGCTGAAGATTATTATGAGAGAGAAATCCCCCCAATATCTTCCAGAAGATTCCCCCATTAAAGGCAATAAGTTCTTCCTAAATCCCTTTCTTACAATTTGCTATTTTTTTATCATTTACAACTAGACCAGACAATATATATTTTTTTATCTTATTTATTCCTTTACAACTAGACAAGAATCATTTTTATTCTTATTTATTTAGTATTTACTATATATGAGTTTTATGACAACTCATAAAAGATTATTTATTTATTTTTATTGCCACTTAACACAACATTTAAATATATTAATTTATTTATTTATCTTTAGCTATCATTTACATTTATTATTATTACTATTTTTTTTATTTATTTCCATAAACTCAAATTCTCATAAAGGCATATATATATATATATATATATATATATATATATATATATATATAACAAAAATGCTTTCATAACTAATAATATTATTTTAATGCAACAATTAACCAAAGCAACAATCAAACAATGCCAAACTAAATAACCCAAATGCCGAACAATACTTGACACAATGTACGATCGAAAGCATGACCACTGTTGGTAATCATATATGTTTAGGGTTTTAAGCTTGAACGTTTGCAGGTTTTCTCATTCAAACCCTAAATTTTCTGAGTCATGGGATCTTGCATTATTTTGTCTATTCTGATGTTGGCCTTATGTGGTGGGTTCCTGGTTATTAAGTCTCATCCTCATGCTTTAGTGTTCGAAGGTTGACCAGCCCCCATGCAATGTTTCACTGCTTTTTCTTGTCGCCTTGAGAAAAATGCTAATTTCTGTATATGCAAAGGTGAATTGTATGTTGGCAGGCTTATGAAATCTCAGTCGGCCTCCAAAAAAATGATAAGGAATTGAGTTATATGCATTTTAGATGCATATCGGCTTGCATATGCAAAGGGGGAATCTATTGCAGATTCCCAGGTATATTCCGCAGTTGTATGCATTTCCAAATGCATATCAGGCTTACAAGGAAAAATATACAAGGATGGAATATACATCGCAGATCCCTAGAATATTTGCTGCTTGTATATCGGGTCTACAAGTATATTTGGTTTGTATGTTCAGACATATAATGGTTATATACAATCTAACATGCATTCCAAAGATGCAAGGCTGAACCCGAAATTGATTTCAATTTGCTTCATGTATAGTTTGGGATCCGCCTTGTTTAAAAGGCAATTGTATGCATATGAAGGGGCCGATATACAAAGCCTGGATTTGAAAGTTTTTCAAATTTGATGGATAAATGGCAGAGGTCCGTTGTATCTATATCATGTTGGTATGATGCGATATGCATGGAAATGTCCAAGCGCATATATACAAGACCCGGACGCGATGGAGGAATGAAATGCATTGAATAAAATTTGAGGTCCGCGGGTTGTATAAAGCACTTGTATATGCCAATATACAAGCCAATGTGCATTGAAAAGGATACAAGCCAGACTTCAAAAGGAGGTTCATTCTGGTGCATAATGATTTAAAGTCCGCGGCTTGTATGTATGTGTGTGTTGTATATCGCGGACATAGAAAGGAGAAAGATACATGCCGGACCCGATTGAAAATTCCAATTTGCTTTATAACAGTTTGGGGTCCGCTTTGTACATTAAGCTGTTGCATGTATATGCATTTTGCATATACAAGGGATTTTGAAAGGGGAACAGTGGCAATTGTATATGCATCCGTTCTTGCATATACAAGGGCGAAATGGCAAAATGGAGAAGGTGAAAAGTCAGTGATAGGAACATGGAGTGCATACGTGGCACATAATCATTGGCTCTTGGATTTTTTGCATGCTTTTGGGGCCGTTAGATCTCAGCGATGGAGTTGTGATCGATGGCCATGTTTTGAACCTTCTGTGTGAATTTTTTCCTATGCGTGTGCAGTAGTTTTGAGCAGGAAAACTTCAGATGTGTTCGATGCCGCATCCCGCGGGTAGCTGAGTCATTAATGGCAGAATGCAGAGGCATCGATGGGTGAAATGACAGATGAACTACCGGGTTTGTGAAAGAATATCTTTAGGCGGCGGTGTAGATCTCAAACTTACTTGTTCCTTCCTCTTTGTCCCTCTGTTGCATTGACTGATTTGAGCGCCATTTCTCACGATGCATTGTACCTAGCAATTTTTGAGTTGACCGTTGTAATTTTGGCTGAGTACACAGTTTTGCTATAAAAGGCAAACTGTGTCACTCATATTTTGGTTGTTGAAAAATGGACAACTTTTGGTGCTATGATCAGATATAATCTCATTGGTGGCTCTGTTCTAGGTATTATTGTGAGTTTATGAATTATATGTTGAATGTCTTATATACAGAATTCATCAATTTCATGTTGATTTGAATGAGTAATGCTTAATAGCATGTATTTGGTTATTTGTCTCTAAATTGAATGTGTGCTTCTTCTGAATCTAAACAGCTAAGGGGTGTGAGAGATTCTAGGATATGAGTTTCCTATGTTGAATGCTTAGTCTTTTACTTCTGCTCAAGGAGTAGATTAAATGTTTTGGGTTAAGTATTGGGAAGGATACATTGCAATAAGGATATTTGTAAGCAGAAATAACTAAATACTTTATTTTGGGTATTGTCTGTAAGGCAGACATTGCATAACCCCCTTGAAATCTGATTGTTGTTTCAGGTCTATGATAAACATTCACATATATATGTCTATTGACTCCGAGCCCTAGATAGGCACCGATCTAGTCTTGTATTTTGGTTGCGACCCAAAGTCTCAGTTTTGCATCCAAATATAAAATCAAACTCAAACTTCATATACAAACCTTTTAGGACATTGGAAGTAGTTTTAGGACCAGAATCCTCTGTCTCACAACTGAATATAGGCCCCTTTGCACTTATCTCACAGTTTTAGTCTACATAAAGGAGGATTTATCTACTTTGTGTCAGCATCCCAGCTAACTTGTAGATGCATTTCATGGATGTTGAATAGGGAATACCCCCTTGGTTCTGTAGAGCCTAAAGAAGAAGCTAAGATATTTCTAGAGTCTATCTCCTGTACTATTGGCCCCTGGCCTCGAAATCCTATTGATCAATGATGGCTACCTTGTAGGGATAACTAGGAATAAGCATCCAGTATGGGAAAATTACCAATAGATTTGGTGACTCTACTGGGGAGCTTTGTGAAAGAACCCTGATTTTAAAAGAAATTAATTCCTAGTTATAGGTGGCGACTCCGAACAATCTCCCAACCGTTAAGGTAAAAATTTATATGCTAGGGAGAAGATCCCTGCGTAATTCTCCGTCTGAAGAATTACCCAGAAAAATGATGTACGGGAAAAAAGGGACTGTTCAAGCCAGTCAAGAGGGTTCTCCCAGAAGTAATGATAATATTCAAGACAATTCAGGCTCTTCAAAGCAGACAATACCTTATTTTTCAAACATTGAGGCTGAAATCCAAAACGTATATGAAAGACAGTAGGGTGGTGGTTTGAGGATGAGGTCGGAAGTGTTTCAAGAACGCTCTTTTGTAGATTCCCCTAACAGATTTGAAGAAGTTGAATCCCCAAGGGATGATAATGATGATCAGAATGTAATAAAACCATCCTCTTCTATGCCTGGAGAGGAGGAATTAGCCGAAGAAATTAAGAGCTTAAGGGTAGAATTAGAATATCTGCAGGTAGTGAAAATCAGAGATGACATAAGACAAAAAGTGCAAGCTTTGAGAGTTGATCAGAATGATTCAATTCCTACCCTTGAAAATGCAAATATGCAGAGAAACCAGCAAAGAAATGAAGTCCAGGATCAGCATAATGATCAAAGATAGAATGCAAATAATGCTAGAACACCATTAAATAATGTAAGAAATTAGAATGCAAATAGAAATGCCAATGTTAATCAATTTGGTAGACAACTGATGTAGTTGGATAGATTTAGACAACTTGTTTTTGATGGCATCCCTAGTTACCCCAATCCTATTAACAAACATGTGAGGCTGCAAATGCCTAAGTTTTCAGGAAACAATACTGTGTCGGGAGAAGACCATTTAAAATCTTTTCAGAACATCATGGACAACTTTGAGGTTGAGCATGAAGATGTTTTTATGAAATTATTTATGCAATCCTTAGTTGATGAGGCCAGAGAATGGTACAAGGGTCTGCCTGACAGAAGTGTTTCATCATGGGAGGACTTCATGAGAATATTCAAAGAACAATATGGTGACAAAATTGATCTAAGTTTCTTTATTAATGAATTCACTGGAATCACCAAAGGATCGAATGAACAGGTTGTTGATTTCAATGCTAGATTCACTAAGGTGTTGAACAAATTACCACATCACCTGAGGCCTAATGAACCTATGTGCATAGTGTTGTACATAAATGCTTTTGATGCCAAAACAGCTTATGGGTTAAGGGATAAAGGTCCTGCTAGCCTCAGAGATGCCTTCAAAATAGCAACAAATATTGAAAATAACATAAAAGCATCTGGTAAGACAAACAAAAGAGATGATGTAAAAATTCTGCAAAATCCAAATACTAAATCTCAAAGTGTTCAAGGCAATGCATCTACTTCTGAGGATAAATTAGATAAATTGACAAGTATTGTCAAGGACCTGAGCTATAGAATGGCTAAAAATGAAAAGGGGGTTGGTCCTGACAGACAAGTTTACCAAAGGCAAGAAAGAAGACCATCATTACATGACATGCTATATAATACTAATTGGCATAATGGTAAACCCATTCTCCCAAACAACAACCCAAATCCAAGGAATCAAAATGTTAAGGAAACACCTGACCCTTTGAAAAAGGATGTTAATATTGTTAATGACACCCCATGGTGTATAATATGCCAGATGCCTCACTCACAGTCACAATGTATGATTGCTCAGTCTCTATATAATAATGTTGTTGCATGTGATGAATGCAATGAAGCACATTGCATGGAGGATGACAATGTCAATATGCTGTCTACAAACGGGGAGTATCCGTCTCATGATGTTGATTCAAGCACAATAATGAGATTCAGGTCTGCCAGTAGTTTCCCTGTGATGAAGATGACGAAGATAATTATGCTTATGCTCGGGACTCACACAATTTTTTGAATAATTTGAGGAGACCATCTGATGAAGAGATTAGAGCCTTCACAGCTACCATAGTTGCCCAAGTCAAAAACAATTACAATCTTAGGGGTAAAGCTCAGGTAAGTAACTCACACCAACTAGAGAATGCTTTTGTGAACCAACTAGTGCACAGTCATAAAGGGACTGAAACACAAAAGAAGCAATGGAGCAATAATAAGTAAAATTTTAAGCAAAAAATAGGTCATGATTCTCAAGGGTTAGAAAATAGAATCCCCCAGGTTGAGGATCAAAACAAAAATCTTCAGATCAAAGATGACAGTCAGGGAGCCACAAAAATTAAAGTTGGATCATATCAAAATAAAAATAAAACCTTGGATCAGGCTACAACTGCTATACAAAATTATGCTCCATTTGACATTGCTCAGGTTTTGTCCCAGGTAAAGATCTCTGTTCCATTGATGGAGCTGATGAAAGTTGAGGAGTTCAAAAATAAAACATTGTCCCTGATTTCAAGAGTACCCTATCAAGCTAATCAGAATATTGAGACTCAGGGTAGGAAACAAGCTATGTGTATTGATGAGGATGAGACTCCTGAAGTATATCTGAGGGTAACCATGACAAAATGCCCTTCATAGGTTGAATCATTTTATGTCTCTCTTGTCATAAATGGAAAAGTGGTTAAGAATTGTATGCTTGACTTAGGAGCATCAACGAATGTCATGCCTTTGGCCATTATGCAGCAAGCTAGGTTAAAGATAGATAAGGCATGTGGGAAATGCTATGCCATGGATGCTAGAGAAGTGTCTGTCATTGGAATTATGAAAGATGTGGACTTCAGATGGGTAGCATATCTAGAAAAAACTTACAAAATGAACATATCAGTTGTTGATATCAAGCCACAATATGGCATGTTGTTGTCAAGAAGATGGGCAGCATTGATTAGTGGGAGTATGCAATTAGACCTGTCATATGCTGTGATTCCAATGAATGGCAAGGATGTCAAATTGATTAGAGAAGAAAGGTCACCAGATACAGTTGAGGATCAAGAGTCAGAGGAGCACATTTATTTTGTGGACATTGACTGCGACAATTTCAGGGTTGTCTCAGATGATAAAGGGGGTAAAGAGGGAGATACATGCATTCAAGAGCTTGACCAACAGGGTCTGTGGACCATGTATTTTGATGGAGCTTGTTCAAAGGAAGGCTTTGGTGCTGGAATTATTTTTCTGTCTCTAGCTGGTAAGCTTCTAAAATTCTCTTTCTTATTGAGGTTTTCTTGTACAAATATTATTGCAGAGTATGAAGCTCTATTATTAGGATTGAATGTTGCTTTGAAGCATGGGATCAAGATGCTCAAAGTATTTGGGGATTTAGAATTAGTTGTTTCCCAAGTCAGAGATAAGTATGCATCAAAGAATAAGAGGTTAAAACAGTATAAGCATGCTATTTGGGATACAATTGAATTGTTTGATGCTTTTTCAATAAACTAGATTGAGAGATCAAAAAATGTCAAGGTAGATTTTCTAGCTAATGTAGCCATAAGGCCAGATGACATTACTCTACCAGATGTCACAAGTGTTGAAGTCAAACTTAGACCTGTAGTGCCAGATAATGTATGCAGTTGGCAAGTGTTTGATGATGACAGAGATTTGTTGAGATTTCTACATTGCATTGATGAATATGAGAACTAGGAAGTGGATTTTCAGAACTTTGTAGAAGTTGTGAATGGGAAAGAAACTCTCTTAGGGAAGGAGGTAATTCAACTCAAGACAAATAAAATCCCTAGAGAGTTGGTTGCTTTAGAGAGAGCATTTGACAATAGGGACCAATTTGTTGCAAAGGCATCTCCAGCAAACAAGAGTGATTTGGAGGAGGTAAATTTGAGGACATCTCATGCCCCCAAGAAGGTATATATTGGCAAACGGCTCAAGCCACATATCAGAACTATGCTGATTGCACTACTGAGAAAGTATAAGCATGTTTTTGCATAGTCATATGAGGACCTAAAAGCTTATAGAGAGGATTTATTCCAGCATGAAATCCCTTTGAAGCCTAGAGCTAAACCATTTAGACAATAACAAAGACCTATCAACCCAACTTTAGCTCCAAAAATGCAAGAACTCATGAAGCTTAGGGAGGCTGGAATAATTATGCCTATCAGGCACTCGATTTGGGTGTCCAACCTTGTCCCAGTCAGAAAGAAAAATGGTGACATCAGACTTTGTGTGGACTTTAGAAATCTAAATGTATCTTCTTTGAAGGACAATTATCCATTGCCAAACATGGAAGCCATGTTGCAGAAGGTGACTGGTTGTGAACTTTTATCCATGATGGATGGATTTTCAGGATACAATCAAGTGAAAGTAAAAAAATTAGAACAGTTCAAAACTGCCTTAACCACTCCATGGGGAACCTATGTATATGTGAGAATGCCTTTTGGGCTGACAAATGTAGGTGCCACATTTCAAAGGGCTATGGATGTTGCTTTTGCAGGATTAATTGACTCAATCTTGGCTGTGTATCAGGATGATTTGACAACTTATTCAGAGAAGGAGGAGCAACATTGCATGCACTTAGAACAAATCTTTATTAGAGCATTGGAATATGGAATCTCACTTAACCCAAAGAAATGTGCTTTTGGGGTAGTGGAAGGAAAATTACTTGGACACATTGTTTCCAAGGATGGAGTCAGGATTGACCCTGAAAGGGTGGCTGCAATTGACAAAATTCAGATCCCTAGAACAGTGAAAGGTATTAAGTCCTTCTTTGGACAAATTAATTTTGTTAGAAGATTTGTTCCTAACCTTGCAGAGACCACAAAAGATATCTCTAAAATGTTGAAGAAATGTGCAACTGTCAAATGGGAGGATGAAGCAACTAAATCATTCCAGAACATCAAAGAGGCCATAAAGATGGCTCCTATGTTAAAATCTTCTAATTTTTCTAAGCCCTTTCAGCTGTTCTCATTTACTTCTTTCCATACTATTGCTGCATGCTTATTGCAGAAAAATGCAGAAGGTTTTGAACAACCTATCGCTTTCTTTAGCAGGTCATTGCAAGTTGTTGAGTTGAAGTATGACATCATGGAGAAGCAGGCATATGCACTGGTTAGAGCAGTCAAGAGCTTTGGGCCATATTTGGTAGGCTCTCAGATAATTGCATATGTGCCTCATGCAGCAGTTAAAGATATCTTTACTCAGCAGGAGGTAACTGGAAGGAGATGCAGATGGATAAATAAATTGCAAAAGTTTAATATTGAAATACAGATCACAAACATGGTAAGAGGACAAGGTTTGGCAAAACTGATGACATAGTCAAACCTAGAGGCATGCCAGGTGAATGTAGTGCATAATGAAATTATAAATATGTCAGAATCTGAATGGTATAAGGACATAGTACATTATTTGCAAAATCTAAATTGTCCTTCTCATCTCAGTGATGATCAGAAGAGGACCTTGAAGCTACATGCTATTAAATACATCATTGTTCAAGGAGAGCTGTATTGGAAAAATCCTGATGGTGTATTACTCAGATGTGTGAATAAAGATCAGGCTAAGGATATTCTAAGTGACATGCACAATGGAGTGTGTGGTGGACACTATGTTGCCCATACAACAGCCCACAAAATTCTCAGAGTGGGCTATTGGTGGCCAACTCTCTTCTCAGACGCACACAAAATGGTAAGAAAATGTGAGTCTTGCCAAAGGTTCTCAAGAAAGCTAAAATATGAAGGTGCATTTCCCCTTAAGACTGTAACTGTAGAAGCTCCATTTCAGCAATGGGGGATTGATTTTATAGGGGAAATCTCAGAAAAATCAAGTGGAGGACATAGTTGGATTTTAGTGGCTACTGACTACTTCACTAAATGGATTAAAGCCATTCCAACTATGTCCTCCACTTGATTTTATTCTACAAGCAAAGTGGTCATGGATTTTATTCTAGAAAATATTATTATTAGATTTGGAATACTAGCCAAATTGGTCACAGATAATGCTATGTGCTTTAGGTCTGGCGAATTTATTGATTTTTACAATAACTATGGAATTGATTTGTCTCATACATCACCATACCATCCACAAGGAAATGGTCAAGTAGAGTCAAGAAACAAAAGTCTCATGAAAATCATCAAAAGGCTGATAGATAAAAATAAGAAGACTTGGGATTCCAAGCTGAAGTTGGCATTATGGGCTGACAGGGTGATAGTGAAAAGAGCAATTGGAAGGTCGCCTTTTGAATTAGTATATGGTGCAGCAGCTAAGTTGCCTATGAACAATCTCTTGCCAGTGTACAAATTCATACAAGAAAATGATGAAGAGGTTGAGGACCCAATGACCGAAAGAATAAATCAGCTAGTTACATTAGATGAAATCAGAAGAGATGCACACAAAATAAACATCAATAAATAGCAAAAAGTGAAATATCTATTTGATAGAAGGGCTACGAAGAGAAGGTTTCAAATAGGTGACTTGGTCCTTATGTGGAATGCAAGAGATAGGGGTAAGCACGGTAAATTTGAGCCCCTATGGATTGGCCCATATCAAATTGGCAATATCCATGAAAATGATTCTTATTTTCTCCAAGCCCTCAATGGTGAACTACTAGAATTGCTGGTGCACGGTAAATTCCTTAAAGCTTTTTTCTCATAAATGAGTACCTTATGTGCACACTGTAAATTAGGTGTAAGTATTTTGTATATGCCTTGTATAGTTGGTCGTGTTTTGAGTTTTGTGTTTTGTCTGGTCTGCCCTGGAGTAGTCTGGTCCTCGCTGCAATCTTGCACCTACACGTCCCTAATCGGAGCCTGTGTTGGTAATCATTTATGTTTAGGGTTTTAAGCTTGAACGTTTGCAGGTTTTCTCATTCAAACCCTGAATTTTCTGAGTCATGGGATCTTGCATTGTTTTGTCTATTCTGATGTTGGCCTTCTATGGTGGGTTCCTAGTTATTAAGTCTCATCCTCATGCTTTAGTGTTTGAAGGTTGACCATCCCCCACGCAATGTTTCACTGCTTTTTCCTATCACCTTGAGAAAAATGCTAAGTTCTGTATATGCAAAGGTGAATTGTATGTTGGCAGGCTTATGAAATCTCATTCAGCCTCCAAAAAATGATAAGGAATTGAGTTATATTCATTTTAGATGCATATCGGGTTGCATATGCAAAGGAGGAATCTATCACAGATTCCCAAATATATTCCGCAGTTGTATGCATTTCCAAATGCAAATCGGGCTTACAAGGAAAAATACACAAGGATGGAATATACATCGCAGATCCCCATAATATTCGCTGCTTGTATATCGGGTCTGCAAGTATATTTGGTTTGTATGTTCAAACATAGAATGGTTATATACAATCGAACATGCATTCCAAAGATGCAAGGCTGAACCCAGAATTGATTTCAATTTTCTTCATGAACAGTTTGGGATCCACCTTGTTTAAAAGGCAATTGTATCCATATGAAGGGGTAGATATACAAAGGCCAGATTTGAAAGTTTTTCAAATCCAATGGATAAATGGCAGAGGTCCATTGTATGTATATCATGTTGGTATGATGCGATATGCATGGAAATGTACAAGCGCATATATACAAGACCCAGACGCGATGGAGGAATGAAATGCATTGAATGAAATTTGAGGTCCGCGGGTTGTATAAAGCACTTGTATATGCCGATATACAAGCCGATGTGCATTGAAAAGGATACAAGACGGACTTCAAAAGGATGTTCATTCTGATGCATAATGATTTAAAGTCTGCAGCTTGTATGTATGTGTATGTTGTATATCGCGGACATAGAAAGGAGAAAGATACATGCCGGACCCAATTGAAAATTCCAATTTGCTCTATAATAGTTTGGGGTCTGCTTTGTACATTAAGTTGTTGCATGTATATGCATTTTGTATATACAAGGGATTTTGAAAGGGGAACAGTGGTGATTGTATATGCATCCATTCTTGCATATACAAGGGTGAAATGACAAAACAGAGAAGGCGAAAAGTCAGCGATAGGAACATGGAGTGCCTACGTGCCACGTAATCATTGGCTCTTGGATTTTCTACATGTTTTTGGGGCTGTTAGATCTTAGTGATGGAGTTGTGATCGACGGTCGTGTTTTGAACCTTCTGTGTGAATTTTTTCCTATGCGTGTGCAACAATTTTGAGCGGGAAAACTTCAGATGTGTTCGTTACTGCATCCCGCAGGTCGCTGAGTCATTAATGGTGGAATGTAGAGGCATCGATGGATGAAATGATAGATGAACTACTGGGTTTGTGAAAGAAGATCTTTAGGTGGCGGTGCAAATCCTGAACTTACTTGTTCCTTCCTCTTTGTCCCTCTGTTGCATTGACTAATTTGAGCGCCATTTCTCATGATACATTGTACCTGGTAATTTTTGAGTTGACCGTTGTAATTTTGGCTAAGTACACAGTTTTTCTATAAAAGGCAAACTGTGTTACTCATATTTTGGTTGTTGAAAATTGGACAACTTTTGGTGCTGTGATCAGATATAATCTCATTGGTGGCTCTGTTTCAGGTATTTTTGTGAGTTTATGAATTGTATGTTGAATATCTTATATACAGAATTCATCAGTTTCATGTTGATTTAAATGAGTAATGCTTCATAGCATGTATTTGGTTATTTGTCTCTGAATTGAATGTGTGCTTCTTCTAAATCTAAACAGCTAAGGGGTGTGAGAGATTCTAGGATATGAGTTTCCTATGTTGAATGCTTAGTCTTTTACTTCTGCTCAAGGAGTAGATTAAATGTTTTGGGTTAAGTATTGGGAAGGATACATTTCAATAAGGATATTTGTAAGCAGAAATAACTAAATACTTTATTTTGGGTATTGTCTGTAAGGCAGACATTGCATAACCCCCTTGAAATCTGATTGTTGTTTCAAGTCTGTGATAAACATTCACATATATATGTCTATTGACTTTGAGCCCTGGATAGGCACCGATCTAGTCTTGTATTTTGGTTATGACCCAAAGTCTCAGTTTTGCATCCAAAAATAAAATCAAACTCAAACTTCATATACAAACCTTTTAGGACATTAGAAGTAGTTTTAGGACTAGAATCCTCTGTCTCACAACTGAATATAGGCCCAAAGCTAGCTCCTTTTCACTTATCTCATAGTTTTAGTCTGCATAAAGGAGGATTTATCTGCTTTGTGTCAACATCCCAGCTAACTTGTAGATGCATTTCGTAGATGTTGAATAGAGAATACCCCCCTTGGTTTTGTAGAGCCCAAAAAAGAAGAGAAGATATTTATAGAGTCTATCTCCTATACTATTGGCTCCTGGCTCAGAAATCCTGTTGATCAATGATGGCTACCTTGTAGGGATAACTAGGAATAAGCATCCAGTCTGGGAAAATTACCAACAACCACAATGACAGTGACTGACCATTACGCCCATACAGACAACACTAACTGGGTACAAAACTGGATACTCATCCTTTTTAAGGATGATGGCTAACTAGGGGACCATATGTCATCTCCGTTCAATAGTTTCCATTGGGTTTAAGGTACGCTCAGACCTGTCAATTCAGGTGGAGTCAATAACACACCGTGAAAGGAAATCACAGTGTAGCAGGGTACTCACGCATGAGTAATGCAACACTATTCCTCTCACAAACACACATCAAACAAGTAACCACATCACATATAATAATCAATAGTTGATCAACCAGATAAGAAACATCATCAGATAATCGTGTGATGCACATAATAAGAGTGATCCACATAATTAATTAAGTCCATAAAGTTGTCATAACATATGCATAACTCAAGTAAATATCAGTGTCACAACAAAGATTATCGATAAAACATACTAAATGTCATATGAAACCACATGAGGATAATCAGGAATGTCACCAACATGAATGTAGCATCTACCAACATCATATAATGTACATCATCTGTCTAACATCCCTAAATATTCCTATTGTTTTACCTTCATCTTCATGCTCCTTAGCCAGACTATTTGCACATCCAAGGTGAGAATGGAGGGGCACGACATCCTCCCCCCTAAAACTTGACTTACTCCTAGAAGTTACAGACTAGGGTGGAAACACAACATATTAGTATTACAATTTTCTATTGCCAACATATGCATCCATATTAAGTAATTGTTCATAAGACATGCACAATCATTCAATAAAGATAAGAAGGGCATCAATTCCTCTCCATCAAGACGTATCATGTGATCTACTTATAACCAATCACACATATTTTGAGAATTTCATACAATTTAGAGAATTGCATTCACATATTAACAAGGATAAATACATCTCATCTCATATTTCCACTATGGTTCCAACTAATTACCAAACATGCAAGTGCAATTCTCTATGGAGTCTGCCCTTGAACACACTATCAGAGGTTTGAAATGAACATGATAGAAACAACACTTAACACGAAACGGAGCCAACAGAAACAAACATTCAAAATAGCCACCATAGAAATTAAAAAAAATGCAAACCCAAGTGGGGAATAATCAAATTCAATCTTAAGTCACAAAATGCTGACAATTTTCAACAATAATTCAAGTATAAGAAAAGAGTTTTGGTGGCCATTCCTATCATAAGAGAGTTCAAAGAAAATAAATTCACTGTTAGCCCACCAACAACACATGAAACAACTATCAAAATTCCAAAACAACCAAATTACAAACAAATCCACATCACAATGTGACTAATTTTAGCCACAAAAGGGAGTATTTGCTACACAACACCCAAGGACACAAGGTCCAGAATGTGTTAGAGAACGTACACCAAACACACAGACAATTAAGTTATCTACATCTTCTTATCTAAGAAACTTAAATAGAAGGGTTTAAGGCAACACAGTCGCTACTTATTTACAAAAAAATTCTATCTTTAATGTAGTACAATTCCTTTTTTCCAAACTATGAACATATGCAATTACTTATGCAAAAAGATACTTACAGAGGAAATGTATGATGTCACACACAAGAATAATTCAAAATTCTAATTGACTTACAATATCACATTCATGATCTCCCGGGTCCAACATAGGCTCCAATTTGATCTTCTACACATGGTTCTTACATAGGCATACACAATGAGAACTTTCATAAACCACAACAGAACTTCCACATGAGGTCATGGCCAACTAGGAGATAGATAACAGGTTATCAAGCAACCACCTTAAGATATGACAACACCACATAACCACATGACTCATGATGCATGATGTTACCAGATCATTAAATCATTCCAATACTTACACATATACAAAAACAATGCAATTAACATAAATATGGTATGGTGCTTCCACACCCATAACTAAACATAGCCCCTAAGTATGATTACTTCACCACACCAGAGAACACAAATCACCATTGGCCTTTCACAACACCCCACACAGAATGGGTATAGGACATTCACATCACTAGAGGGGCAAATACCACACTCCTAACCACATGCACTTAACAGTAATCATGCTTCTTTCTTCTAAAGCACTAGAGACCGCAAGAGGAACTCAAGGCCTCAACAAATTAGCAAGCACTAACATCTAGGAAACACATATTGTCAAATATATCATCACATTTTTAGAAAAGAAGGAGAAAGAACACATAGCAGGCACATAAGTAAAACAAGGCATAAAGAATTTATTTCTTCCAGAATCAAAGAACAAGTCTATAAGTTTATCAATCTTCTATTGTCATACTAAGACACATAGGTGAGAGGTACTATTACCAACTCACCACAAGTAGAAAAATGCTTAATCCAGAGCAACAACAATAATCCAGAGATCCCAGTGTTGCAACCCATCTTTGATACAAAATGTAACACCCCGCCAAGGAACCCAAAGGATAACACAACTAAGCTTTCAAAAATGACAATTTTTTTTTAAAATGAAAGAAATATCAACAATCATATATTTATTCATAATATTTGAATTAAGCTTTATCCTCTAGGGTTCCACAGCTGCATTACTAACGAACTAAAACAAGATCTAACCAACATTATGAATTAACTAACAACCACAATTCATTCTAAGTCTAATTGCATCAGATGAATAACCACATACAATTCCATATTATATCATCATATAAGTAACATCAGGATCTTGCACATAGGATCACAAGTACATAAACAGTTTCTTTTACAAAAGAGTACAACATTACCTTGTTTACAATATCGCTATCCAGATTACATTGGAGTACATACATCAAGATAACAATATATGATTAACCTGATATAAAAGACCAGAACATGATCATAAGTATATGTCTCCTCAAGCTAGAGAAAAATCTAAAATCTGCCATACAAGGTACATCCTTCTCGCACATGAACAACAGTAAGGGAAACCAATGGAGATAAAGCACAACCACCCAACCATGTGGAACCCTAAGGTCCACCCCCCATGCTAGGAGATAACATAAGGTCCCACAACATAGAACAGTCAGAAAGATAGAAGACTAAGAGGTGCAAGGACTACACATGACTCCAATACAACACTGGTCAATATGAACAACACAAGTAACTCAAACATCACTTCCAGAGGCAATCACACAATAAAAGGGGAAAACACACTTAGAGAATACTAGGCTATAGTAGGAAAGAGTGTCATCGCATGGTCCTAACATGGGTTATCATGGCAGTCTCTCACTAGATGTCGGTCCCCATCCATAGGTTATCCTGGTCGTCCAGACACGGGTCCCCATCTACGGTTAGCCTAATAGTCTCTCACTAGACACTGGCCCCATAGGGTGACACTTGCGGAACCAACAATCCTGTCGTGAGGACAAAGAAGTTGATCTTGCCAACCACGGCCTTCTCATCCCATCCTTAGCCTAAACGAGCACTATAGGCATGGGTGAGGCATCCAATTATCTTATTTAGTGTAGAAACTACCCAACCCTCTAAATTTATTATTACGTTATCACTAGATTAAAAACTTTCAATGGGTTATCTTGGCAGCCACTTTAGGTACCGGCCCCACATTGAAAGCCACTCCCCTACTTGCATCTAGAAGGCCCTATCCATGAAGCAAGACAATTACCATCACAATGACAAGTAACATATACAATGAAAGGCATTTACCTTCTTGCATACAAAACATAATCATAGGGACCAATTCTTACATCCTTGTCCCAAAACATAAACCAAGCATGAACTATCACATTCTCATCATAATGCATTTACAACATAAAATACACATCATTTCACATCACACAGAACAAGGCATTATCCATCTTGCATAGTCATCATAACCACATGAATAGGTACACTAAGCAAGGCATTATCTATCTTGCGCATGTATCATACCAACATGAATAGGAGGCAACATTTCAAGAATGCATTTCATTCAACTCACATAGAGCCAACCTCCACACAATCAATACCCTCCTAAGCCTCTGGAATCAACTTCCCCAAATGACACAAACACTTGAGACCACTTAAACACAATGGTCCCACATCACATGTACATCATCACCTAATAGACCAAACTAAGATCCTTCATCAATAATTCAATTACAACACCACAATTACAACATATGACATAATGCACTAATTATGGGTCTTGAAGATTGTAACATTAATTCAATCATGATCAATCATCTAACAATTATAAAGTGAATCTTTCTCAACAATATAAAACTATCATATTCCAACCATTAGTAGTAGTTACTTATATGATCATAAGATATAAGAGTCCACGAGTAACAATATTTTAACTAATAGTTCCCAAGACTTATTTTAGTTTCATTTAATTAAAATGATTGTGAACAACATGCAAATAACCCTAAGGCATACAAATTAAACACAACAATTATTTACATGCAATTCTTATCACAGTGAGGGACTATCACCATAGTTAAAATCATACATTAGAGTATTAATGTTATACCGATGGCTACAAAATCCACTATTTACACTGATGTAGATTTCATTAATAATCTAGACTTTTTTGTAAATACTATTAAATACAACTGTATGAGCAAGACTAAAGCCTATAATATTAGAATGCTATAAATCTCTTACACTGGTTAAAATCATAAGGTACAAAACCCAAAGCTATAATAAAAGAACCTTGTTATAAGGTTAGCTTGAGAGGAAAGGAATACAGAACAACAAAACATTCCTATAGATCTAACATCTTCATCAAAACTATCTCACTTTTAACCACATGCATATGATAGTATCATAACACATTTAAAGGATGGTTCAAACCAAGTAGAAGTATCATGGCTAAAGCGACCTAAGAGTGAACACTAAGAGGGCACAAGTAAAAGAACAATCTTTTTCTAGCTTTTACCAAATTCTGTTCAACACACGAATAGGAAGAGAAGCTCAGGTTGCTATGGGAAAGCTTAAGTGTCAACTTGATCAATCTTCTATAAACCACTACTAACATAGGTCCTATGAATACCAAAATGATCATACCTAATACATAATTCTTCTAGAGGTGTCTACACCTCATAATGAATACCAAGCTTGCTAAAATCCCTTACCCAACACTAGTATTAATGGAATAAACCAATACAAAGCATTCTAACCTGCTACCTTACCAAGTCTAGGAATAGAAAACGGTTGATTGAGTTCAAGACATAAATATGATACAAACATTTTCTCAACAACAAGGTTAACAAGAACATGCCATTTCTTAAGCACAAGTAATAAACATGCTTTATACAACTAATGAACCACCACATTTGTAAAGGACATTATTATCACATCAAAATTCACTTACAACATCGCATACACAAGAAATCAGGACATACTAATTTATGCCTCAGGAAAACTAAACCTCGACAACATGACCCTATTATGACCATTGATACAATTTACACAAGTTCCATTTACCTTATACAATTCCACTCGTAATCAACTAATTTCTAAAACAAACTTATAAATCAAATCTTAAATACATCCTTTAGAAACCTAAATTCCAAACCTACTTATCATATTTCTACTAATAAATCGTAATAAAATCAATATCAATTATTAATATACAATCACTCTATCCAAATTGAATTCTTCTACTTCTATTCTATATAGATTTAATAGCCTTCTTATAACCTAACAAACAACCAAAATAAGTAGAGTTATTGGTGACACAACTAACTGTTTTAACAAAGACGAAACGGGTGAGAGGTAGACAATAAAAAAATATTCATATCTCCAAAATGAGAAACTGGGTAAGGCTAATTTTTGGATATGATTTAGATGACTAGGTCATGTACCATATATAATTTTTTTTAAAAGAACCCAATTCATAAAATTAAAGTTATGGCTACCGCAACCGACTGTAAAAATAGAGATGAAATCAGTGAGAGATAAACAGTCACAAAATATTCATATCTCCAAAATGACAAACTGGGTAAGGCTGATTTTCAGATATGATTTAGATAACTAGGTCACGCACCATATATAAAAAATTTAAAAGAACCTAGTTCATAAAAATAAAGTTATGGCTACTGTAACAGACTCTAAAAACAGAGATGAAATCGGTGAGAGATAGACAATCACAAAATATTCATATCTCCAAATTGACAAACTGGGTAAGGCTGATTTTTGGATATGATTTGGCTAACTAGGTTATGCACCATATATAGAAGAATTAGAGGAACCTAGTTTGTAAAAATAAAGTTATGGCTGATGCAACAAACTAAAAAAATAGAGATGAAGTGGGCGAGAGATGGACAGTCATTTCAATCGGTGATTCCCAGAAATGCAATGATACAAACATGCACAATTGGATTTGATAACAAAACTTCTAACCTCTTAAGAAAATTACAATCGACATGAAAAATCATAAATCAAACATTTGCTTCAACATAAAACTGAGACAGAAATTAGAACCAAAGGAACCTGATTTCGCTTGCTTGACTGGGCTGAAGATTCAATGTCAGGTTCAACTGCTGCAACCACAAACCAGTCTCTCCCATCTACTCTTTCTCCCAAAAGTTCCATCCGCTGAAGATTATTATGAGAGAGAAATCCCCCCAATATCTTCCAGAAGATTCCCCCCATTAAAGGCAATAAATTATGCCTAAATCCCTTTCTTACAATTTGCTATTTTTTATCATTTACAACTAAACCAAACAATATATATTTTTTATCTTATTTATTTCCTTTACAACTAGACAAGAATCATTTTTATTCTTATTTATTTAGTATTTACTATATATAAGTTTTATGACAACTCATAAATATTATCTATTTTTATTGCCACTTAACACAACATTTAATTATATTAATTTATTTATTTATCTTTAGCTAGCATTTACATTTATTATTATTATTATTATTTTTATTTATTTCCATAAACTCAAATTCTCATATATATATATAACAAAAATGCTTTCATAACTAATAATATTATTTTAATGCAATAATTAACCAAAGCAGCAATCAAATAATGCCAAACTAAATAACCTAAATGCCGAACAATACCTGATACAATGCACGATTGAAAGCATGACCACAATGACAGTGACTGACCATTACGCCCATACAGACAACACTGACTGGGTGTAAAACTGGATACTTATCCTTTTCAAGGATGATGGCTAACTAGGGGACCATATGTCATCTCCGTTCAATAGTTTCCATTGGGTTTAAGGCATGCTCAGACCTGTCAACTCAGGTGGGGTCGATGCCTGATACCTGCAACCTGTAGCAACAAAAAAAAATGGTCGAGCATATAGATGTATATATAATCATACAATCAAACACACCATGAAAGGAAGTCGCAGTGTAGCAGGGTACTCACACATGAGTAATGCGACACTGTTCCTCTCACAAACACACATCAAACAAGTAACCACATCATGCATAATAATCAATAGCTGATCAACTAGATAAGAAACATCATCAGATAATCTTGTGATGTACATAATAAGAGTGATCCACAATCAATTAAGTCCATAAAGTTGTCATAACATATGCATAACTCAAGTAAATATCAGTGTCGCAACAAAGATTATTGATAAAACATACTAACTGCCATATGAAACCACACGAGGATAATCAGGAATGTCACCAACATGAATGTAGCATCTACCAACATCATATAATGTACAACATCAACTGTCTAACATCCCTAAACATTTCTATTGTTTTACCTTCATCTTCATGCTCCTTAGCTAGACTATCTGCACATCCAAGGTGAGAATGGAGGGGCACTACATTATAAGTTAATAGTTTCTCAATTCCTGAAGGTTAAACCTAACTCAATATTACTTTTCAAAGTTTGAATATTGGTAAATAATATATTGAAAAAATAAACCATCATTCTTACCAATTAACCTACAACATTTAATACCATTTTTATTTTATTTACAATTATTTAATTTAAGAATTAGTAACTTATAAGGAAAACAAATTATATTATTCTCATAGAGTATAATAGTCTTAAGTTAAATAATTGTAAATAAAATAAAAATGGTATTAAATATTGTAAGTTAATTGGTAAGAATGAGTTTCTTTTTTCAATATATTATTTACCAAGATTCAAACTTTCAAAAGTAAAATTGAGTTAGGTTTAACCTCCACCGAATTCTCAAGGACTAATTCCTACTGCTATTAAAAATTATATATATTTTTAAATTACATATACATTGATACTCTATACAATTATAATCATAATCATTATTGTTTCAAGGAGTGTTGTTATTTGTATTGTCAAAAATCACCTACTTTGCAATTTCCATTTTACGCCATGAGATTAAATGTGATAAAATGTACTAGGCAGAAATTTAACATTAAATGTAGAATCTCAAAGTTCCTCAATTTTCATCATTCAGTGCAAATATTACAACACTGTCAACTTTAACTTAAACAAAAAAATTGACAAATTTCAAGACTATTATAAAGTTATTATATTATCAACATTGTGTTAGAATTAGGTCAGATAACTAAGAGGGGGGGTGAATCAGTTGTCCACAACTTAATTCTTTTCTTCTTTTAATCATCTTTCACAACTTACAAATAGATTAATGATATAGACATTAAAGCATGAATTAACAACACATGAGCAAAATCAAAATGAACACACATAACACCAGAATTTTTATGTGGAAGCCTGGTTAAGGGAAAACCACAGTGGGGGTTAACCCACAAGATTCGTACCCTGTTAAAAGTACTTAAAAGAAATGGGAAGGCACTTGCCTTCGAGCGCACTACCCAGAGCTTACTACTCAAAGAGGCTCACTACCTACAAGATTTTATGTTTAATATAGAAAGAGTTAACTGGGAAATAACATCTTCATCATGCTTGGTTCAGTCCCATTGAAAGCTCACAAAACTACTGCTCTTGTTCTTCTTCTTCTTCTCTTCTCTACTCTATCTCTATACCTTTCTTAGGATTTTTTCATTTTCACACAAGGACAACTTTCCAGAACTCATCCACAAGTATTTATACGCTTCATCAACCTTGGAATGAACATCAAGGTTGGATTGACTCAATGCAGATCACTGACTATTAGCCAAACATAGCTGGGACTTGAATCTTCTTGATAAACACGCTACGCTCTAGAGAATTGCTCTTAGATCATCTACAACACGCTTGAATCATCTGGTCGGCCAAGACTGGGAAGAACAGCAACACCAAAGAGGAAATCTTCAACAACGAGCTCAATCTTCAATGCGAACCTCCAACACAGCACACACACGATCCAGAGACCTCCACAAGCACATTAAATTCAACGATAACATCCGCACTACTCTAAATCATCAGAATCAATTGCATCTTCATTTGATACCTCAAGAACACTATCTGCCATGACTGTCACACTAGAAAGATTGCTTGCGGACCTCCAAACCATGAACCACTTGAGTTGAGGATACACACTGACTTCACAAACATGCCTCTAGATCCGCAGATTATAAGTTTTCATTGGCTGCTACCACAATAATGGGTTACACTTTCTGGGACATCCTGATTTTTGTTGAAATCATATATTTTTAGAAAATATAATGATTTAAACATTGAAAGGTTCCATTTAAAGGATTTTAATTGAAGAGGGTTTGATCAAACCCCCTTAGATTCAAACCCTCTTAGATAGAACCCCACTAGTTTTAAACCATACCTATAATGGAATCTCCTCTAAACCTATCAAAATGTTGATAAAAAAACCACTTTTGATTTACCTTTTGGGGGATCAAATGAAATCATTTAAAATTTATGTTTTGTAAGTATGTAGTCCTTATTATAAGCTTCCCAAAAAGTATAATTTTAAATATATTTAATTTGGTTATTATATTTATTTTTTATTTCTTGTGAATGTAGGTTTTTCACCAAAGATCAAATTCTATGTTCTACACAGCTGGAAATTAGAAAATTAGTGAAAAAAATTCTAGAAATATCTATGCCCTAGGTATTGATGTCTTTGTTTCAATAAAGAAAAAAAAGTTGAATTTCATTACATACAGAAAAAGTTATGTTTTACGGAATACGCCTATGTCTAAATTATAATTGGTTTGATTTCAAAACTTAATTTAAAAAAAATATTCCACAAAACATTATGAAACCAAATGCATGCCCTATATATTGGTGTTACCAATCTAAATTCAAAAGAATCAGAATTTTATCCTTTGTAGAAAAAAAGTTATGTTCTACAGAATACACATCACTTTAAAAAAATGTTGTTTACTATTAAAAACTAGTTATCAACAAAGACACAAAAAAATTTACAATTTAACTCCAAATTTAAAATATATATATATATATTTAGAATCTACAAACAAAATCTCACAAATCACTAGTTTGCATCATCTTCAAATTCCTAACAGTTTAGTGGTTATAGGTGTTAGAAAGTGAAGATTTAGTTCAACATGTTGATTTCAATGTCAAGTTTGGCCAAAAAGTGTAACCCATTATTGTGGGATGACCCCATTGCGGAGCAATCCAGACCAATTTCCTATCACTCTGTCTCTTCTAAACACTGCAAAACCTGGTTCTACTCAGATGGCCATAGCTTCTTCAAATCTTCATGTGGACCTCTCAAATATTAACTAGAGCTACTTCAGACAATTCTCTACATAGCCATATGGTCTATGTACTTTGATCTTCATTCCTCTGGAAATGCGAAGCAATCTACTTCATCGATCTGCACTATTACCCCTATTTCTGACAAAGGGATATGTTGACATCAATGACAACACATCATAGGCACATATTAGCAACAATCTCCCCCTTGTCATTGATGGCAACATATGATGTGAAAAACTGATTCAACCATCAAGACAAGGATTTCTCCCCCTTTCTCTTATCACTTCTGTAACCACTTTCTTCACTACTCCCCCTTTCATTAGCAACTAGTTTTTCACATGACTTCTCTCTCCTCTGACATCAATGGCAAAGGGCACATATTTGCAATCTTTTCTCCCACTTTTTGTTTTAGACTGATCTTCAAAATTTGCATAAAGACTACTCCCCCTGAGTAGTATCTCCTTAACATCAATCTAGATCATAAGATATGACTGTGAATTCCACCGGACTTATGCACACTAGTGCATCTTAGTTTTTGAATAGGAGAGGTAATAACCCCTAGCTTCCCTCTAAGATACTCAAAAGTATCCTTAGGCAAATGCTTAGTGAATATATCCACAAATTTGATCCTTTGAAGAAACAAACTCCAATCTGACTTCATTCTCACTTACCTTCTCTCTCAAGAAGTGAAACTTGATGGATATGTGCTTTGTCTTTGAATGCAACACCGGATTCTTTGAGATGTTTATTGTACTTGAATTATCACAGAAGATTGTAAGAGGCTCTTCAAACACAATTATGATATCCTTCAACATTTGCTTCATCCACAAGACTTGAGTACAATTGCTTGCTGCTGCTATATACTCTGCCTCTACAGTAGATAGAGATATTGCCTCCTACTTTTTGCTCAACCAAGAAACTAATCTCCTTCCCAAGAAGAATGCACCACCACTAGTACTTTTTTTGTCATCTACATCTCCTGCCCAATCAGCATCTGTATATACATGCAGAGTGAAGTCATTATTCTTTGGATACCATAAGCCATAATCAAATGTTCCCTTTAGATATCTGAGAATTCTTTTGACTGCTATAACATGGGATTCCCTAGGATTAGCTTGAAATCTAGCAACAAGTCCAAATGCATTCATAATGTCAGGCCTGGTCTGAGTCAAATAAAACAGTCCTCCAATCATTGATCTATACCTTTTCTGATCTGTCTTAGGTGAATCATCATCTTTACTCAACTTGCATCCGATTACCATAGGAGTACTTACTGGTTTTGAGTCCTCCATTCCAAACTTTTTCAACAATTCTCTCACATACTTAGATTGAGATATAAAGATACCTTTATCTGACTAAGTGATTTGCAAACCTAAGAAGAAATTTATTTCACCAAACATGGACATATCAAATTCACTTTACATCTGATCAGCAAATTTCTTACACATGCTTCCATTTCCACCAAAAGTGATATCATCAACAAATACCTCAACAATTAAGATGTGCTCATGATCAATTTTGCAATAAAGATTACTGTCAGTTGTGCCTTTGCTAAATCCTAGCTTTAGCAGATACTTATCTAATCTTCCATACTAGGCTCTTGGGGCTTGTTTAAGTCCATACAAAGCTTTCCTAAATCTGCAGACCATATCTTCTTGATCAAACAATTGGAATCCTTCCGGTTGCTCAATGTGGACTTCTTCCTCTAACTCTCCATTTAGGAATGCTGACTTGACATCCATCTGGTAAACTTTGAAATCTTTGAAGGCAGAAAATGCAAGAAATAATAATTTGACTGCTTCAATTCTTGCCACCGGAGCAAATGTTTCTTCAAAATCAATTCCTTCTACTTGAGAATATCCTTTACATACCAATCTTTCTTTGTTTCTCAGAACTTCACCATCTTCATTTAGTTTATTCTGGAAGACCCATTTGGTTCCAATTACATTTTTATTTTTTAGGTCTAGGAACAAGATCCCAAGGATGATTCTTCTCAATTTGCATTAATTCTTCTTCTATTGCTTTTACTCAATTTTCATCATTACAAGCTTCATTCACTGTTTTTGGTTCAATCTTTGAAATCAAACAATACTGTACTTGATCTTCACCAATTTTTCTTCTAGTTTGAACACCTTTATTCTTGTCTTCCATGATTTGATCTTCAAAATGATTCAACCTTACATACCTGGGGGTTTTGGGAGTTTCTTGAACTTCTGATTCTTGAGCTGGTTCCTCAACATCTGCACTAACTTCTTGAGTCACTAGATTTTTTGGATCAATCTGGATCTGAATCTGGGTTTGAACTTGCTTTCCTTGACTTTGACTTTCATCTTGATCATCTGAATCATATCCACAAGGCCTGGAAGGTCTTCCTTTTCTCTCATCAACCTTGACATTAACACTTTCAAAAATCTTTTTCAATCTCTTGTTGAAGCACTGGTATGCCTTGCTTTGAGTAGAGCAACCCAGAAATATTCCTTCATCACTTCTTACATCAAACTTGCCTAAATCCTCATCTTTTTTGATACAACATTTACTACCAAAAACTCTGAAATATTTCATAGTATGAGGATGACCAAACCATAGTTCATAAGGTGTCTTACCAGAATTGCCTTTGATCTGTACCCAGTTAAGAGTGTAGACAACAGCACTCATAGCTTCTCTCCAATAGACTTGTGGAACATTTACTTCCATCATCATGGTCGTAGCAGCTTCTTGAATGGTCTATTTCTTTCTTTCCACAACTCCATTCTGCTGAGGAGTCCTAGGAACAGACAACTGTCCTTTTATTCCATACTTTTTGTAGAATGTATCAAACTCACTAGAGGTAAACTCTCCATCTCTATTAGATCTCAGACACTTTATCTTCACACCAATCTCATTCTCTACCATAACCTTGAACACCTTGAATTTGTCAAGAGCTTATGATTTATCTTTTAAGAAAGTTACCCACATCATTCAGGAGTAATCATCAATTAGCAACATAAAATATCTGTCTCCTTGCACACTTCTAATTCTAGCAGGACCACATAGATCAGTATGCACAAGTTCCAACAGTCCACTTGAAAATTGTTCTTTACTCTTGAATGAAGTTCTGTTCTGTTTACCCAATTGATATTCTCTGCACATGCTATCAGCATGTTACACAAGTTTTGGAAGATCTCTCATAGCCTGAGTAGAACTTATCTTGACAATATTATCAAAATTTGCATGACACATTCTCCTATTCCATAACCAACTATGATCAATCTAAGCAATCAAACAACTTTTGCCAGTACCACTTAAATGAAAGATGTTACCTTTAGTTTGGGTACCTGATGCAATCACAGTTCCGGAGCTTGCTAAGATTTTGTATTTTCCATCCTTGAATTAGAGATCATACCCTTTGTCAACCAACTGTCCAACACTGAGAAGATTATGCTTCAATCATTCTACATACAGAACATCATTAGTATTATTCTTACCATCAAAAGAGATGGATCCTCTGCCACAAATTCTACTAGCTGAATTGTCTCCAAACTTCACGATTCCACCTTCATATCTTTCCAAATTTATGAACTTACTTTTATCACCAGTCATATGATGAGAACATCCACTATTAATCCCCCATTCATCCTTTTCTTCAATCTAAACAGCCAAGGAACTTTCCACA
This sequence comes from Cunninghamia lanceolata, assembly GCA_027924645.1. Lineage (NCBI taxonomy): Eukaryota > Viridiplantae > Streptophyta > Pinopsida > Cupressales > Cupressaceae > Cunninghamia > Cunninghamia lanceolata. Next base: position 9,589,734 of record BSBN01000523.1, on the reverse strand, counting down.
TTCACACAACTAGTAGATTTAGTAGACATCGGATCTTCTTCTTTGATGGCAATGAACACCCATTCATTTCTTGAGTTACTTCCCATATCAGATTCATCATCTGTGACTCATTCTTCATTAGCTTCTTGGACATAGTAACATTTCTTTTGAGCCCTTGATCTATTAGAGTTTGGCTTTGAAACCTCTCCGGACACCTTGAGGCAAAATGACCAATCTTATTAAAAGAAAAACATTTGAAAGGCAACTTTCCTTCATACTTACCAGATCCTCTTGGCAATCTTTTGGCAATAAGGGATTTAAGTTCTGCAGCCTCAATTTCATCATTTTCAAGATCCTTCCTTGCCTTCTCAAATCTGTTTGATCTACCTGAAGAGCTTTCACCCGGATCATATCTTTGTTTTCCATGAACACTGGCCTTAAATGCATATTCAAACTTAGGAAGTGAATCACCAAACTCACTCATTTCAAATGCTAAAAGTTTACCAATCAACTGATCCTTTGTAACAGTTGTCACAGTCTTGATCTCTTCAATGGTAGTAACTTTATGCTTGTATGCCGCAAGTAAGGATCTGAGCACTTTGACAACAATCTCTGATTCTTCCAATATTCCACCAGCACTCCTGACACCGGTCACAAGTTTATTCACTTTCTACATGTAGGAAGTAATGTTTTCATCTTCACTCATTATCAACCTTTCGTATTTACCCTTCAGGCTCTGTAGCATGGCACATTTGACATATTTATCACCTTCATATAGAGTTTCCAAATTTTTCCAGATTTCATGAGCAGTTTTTCAATTCTAGGACATTTGTCATTTATATATCAGTCAGGGCACTCAATAAGGCTTCTTTAGCTCAAATATTGTATTCAACTTCCTTGAGTTCGTCTAGAGTTGAAGGGACATTCTTCAGAATCTTATACTCATCCTTAGTTATCAACCAAAAGGCATCACCCATACATTGCAAATAACACTGCATGCGCACCTTCTAAAGGGAGTAATTTGTTCCATCAAATCTCAAACTTTCCTTTTTGTAAGTCGACATCTTGGATCTTGGATCTCCTCAAGCAATCAAGCTTCTTTTAGAGGAACCGACTCTGATACCAATTGTTGGAATTAGGTCAGACAACTGAGAGGGGGGGTGAATCAGTTGTCCACAACTTAATTCTTTTATGCTTTTAATCTTCTTTCACAACTTACAAACAAATTAATGATGTAAACATTAAAGCATGAATTAACAACACATGAGAAGAAACAAAATGAACACACATAACACCAGAATTTTTACGTGGAAGCCCAATTAAGGGAAAACCACGATGGGGGTTAACCCACAAGATTCGTACCCTATTAAAAGTACTTAAAAGAAATGGGAAGGCACTTGCATTCGGGTGCACTGGCCAGAGCTTACTACTCAAAGGGGCTCACTACCTACAGGAGGTTCACTGCCTACAAGATTTTATGTTTAATATAGAAAGAGTGAATTAAGAAATAGCATCTTCATCATGCCTGGTTCAGTCCCATTGAAAGCTCACAAAACTTTTGCTCTGCCCCAAAACACTTCTTTGCTAAATCTTCATACTTTACTGCTCTTGTTCTTTTGCTTCTTCTCTTCTCTGCTCTGCCTCTGTACCTTTCTTAGGATTTTTTCATTTTCGCACAAAGACAACTTTCCACAACTCATCCACAAGTATTTATACGCTTCATCAACCTTGGAATGAACATCAAGGTCAACTTGAATCAATGCGGATCACTGTACTATTAGGCAAACATAGCTGGGACTTGAATCTTCTTGATAAACATGCTACGCTCCAAAGAATTGCTCTTAGATCATCCACAACACGCTTGAATCATCCGGTCGGCCAAGACTGGGAAGAACAACAACACCAAGGAGGAAATCTTCCATGCAGACCTCCAACACAATAGGCACATGATCTAAAGACCTCCACAAGCACATTGAATTCAACAATAACATCCACACTACTCCAAATCATCAGAATCACTTGCATCTTCATCCGGTACCTCAAGAATACTGTCTGCCATGACTGTCACACTAGAAAGATTGCTTGCGGATCTCCAAACCATGAACCACTTGAGTTGAGGATACACACTGACTTCCCAAACATGCCTCTAGATCTACAAATCATAAGTTTTCATTGCAGAGCAATCCAGACCAATTTCCTATCACTTTGTCTCTTTTGAACACTGCAAAACCTGGTTCTACTTAGATGGCCATAGCTTCTTCAAATCTTCATGCGGACCTCTCAAATCCTAACTGGAGCTCCTTCAGACAATCCTCTACATAGCCATATTGTCCATGTACTTTGATCTTCATTCCTCTGGAAATGCGGAGCAATCTACTTCACTGATCTACATTGTTACCCCTGTTTCTGACAAAGGGATATGTTGACATCAATGGCAACACATCATAGGCACATATTTGTAACACATTGTTACTAAAACTAAGAAAACACAACAAATTAAAACACAAATATTCATGAACATTTTGGCAGAAACTTTGTTGCTCTGCAGCTCTTGTTAGTTTGTACCAAGGAAACTATAGTGGAGGCCTGTTCTTAACTATTTATTAATAATTCTTTTTTCAACCAATGAGAACTGAAATAATTTTTCTATTTAAAAATATTTAGCTATTTCCATTGTATAGATACAAATATTATAAAAAAACATATTTGAAAAATTATGTTTCTTTAATCTAATTGGCAGAAAACTTGTACCTGATAAGGGTGATTAATGTGCATCCATTACAATAATGGCAGTAATATTGGCTTATGGAAAGGGATTGGCAAACTGAAAAAATTGGAACCATTAAAAAGAATACCAATCGCTCTGCAAGTGCCAAATTTTGAGGAAAATCCATAAAGACTAGGTATCTCGAGGGAATTTTACAGCTTCCTACTCAGTTGTCTGCATTAACAATTTGGGATCATGATTTATATTTAAGGTTGGCTTAATGTTTTTACTTTAATTCATACTAATGGAAAAATTTGTTTCAACTGTGTTTTTTAACTGTCATTACACATGCCTATGTTGTCCATTGAGTCCAAACTACCTTTAAAATAAGAAATAATTATCTGGGTTTCTTTATTCTTTGCTATCTATCTATCTATTATTTGTTCATTCTTATAGTGCAAAATCTTCATTTGGCTAATCTGAAATGAGTTGCCCATTGTATCTAGACTATTTTTAATAATAAATACGTAACTAAGTTACTTTATTCTTTTCTATCTATCCATTTATTTATGTGTTCTTTCAGAGCATGCAAAATATTCTTTTGGGTTATTTTGAAATACTTTTCTTTTTGAAGCACATTACTAGTTTGATTGATAACAGTTTGGTGTGGATTGGCATTTCTTATTATTGCTCCATACTTTTAGCTATATGTGTATGTACTGTGTAAATGAAGAACTTAATTTTTTTAAATTGTGGGTAGTTAGGGCGTGGAGGTGGGGGTCTGTATATGTAGCCCTCTTCAACTAGAACTTCATTTTTCTTCCCTAAATTTTTTGAGAGGTTTCTGCAAATTCAGACCTCCCAATAAGATGCCCTAAAAAATCTGAAAAGACGCTGAAAATTCATCACACCTATTTCGAGCACCTGCTCAAGTTTCCTTGAATAGTATTTGCTAATCTCAATTTTTAGGAAAATATTCTAAATTTTACTTTTTGTGGTTATGAATATCTCATTGGACCACCCAACCTAGAAAAATCAGAGCTAGCTACTTCCATGGAACTATATCCTTGTGAATATCTTATCTATAGGTGGGACCACTGCTTGAGGTCATTTAAGCGAAGTTGGTAACAATTTGATTTGGGTGTATTTGTTTTTAGGCCTGTGATAATTTTGCTCTCGTTGCTGCTTCTGCTTGTTTGGCTGCAATGGTGAGGGGATATAATGAGGAAACGGTAATCATGACATGCCTTTCTTGTAAAGACCAATATAAAACATATGACGCTGGAACCTATAGAGAATGCTATAAAGAGGCAAGTGAAACTGAGGAAGAGCTCAAGAAAGAGATTGAAGAATTGAAAGCAAATATTTCTTTTCTAAAAATGTGGGCACCTGAAATCATGCTCGATGATCGTATTGACATTGCTCTTGAAGTTAAAGATGGTTCCAAGATAAAAGCTCATAGAATTGTGTTGGTAATACTTTATATATTTTATTTTCCTGAGATGTTTTAACTTAAAGGATAAGCAGTTTAAAAATGGAGAAGCAAGCAAGATAACATTCAATTGACATTATTCTTTTTTTGAGATTTTATCATATAATTATAGATAACTACAAATATCTATGAAAATTGGATTAGAGCACAAATATATTAGAAACACACTAGGCAATAGGATTAGAAGAAAAGTTTATATATGCATTATTTACATTCTTTCAGGGCTAAGGAATACTTAACCTGCCAAACTCGACTGGGTCTTGCACAAGCTTATTCTTTTACTGGAATGGGACTGTGGTGAGTGATATGAAACTACAATCCATGCCCAAAAAGTAGAGGTTGCCTTAACCTTCCTAAACAATCTATGACAACTAGCACAGTGGGTGTTCAATAGCACCGGATGTTATACTAAATACAAGTATCATGATAGTTACATCATTTTTAGTTATAACTTCAAATACCTGTGAACATTGGATGAAAATATCAAAATATTCAAAATTGTAAGTTAATAGACTATTATACAAACAATATGGGACACATGCACATGTGTTAGTTTCTGAAGGTACCATTTGCCTCAGTTTCCTAGGGCTTGCACCCAAACTCAACCATTTATATTCACATGCCATGAGTTGGGGTAGACCTTAACTTTAATTGGAGGAACCTTACATTTAATACTAATCTTTTCACAAGCATAGAGAGTGGTTGTCCAAAAGCAGTCAGATCTTATGTTGAATTTGAATATCAGGTCAATTCTAGTGTTTTTAATTATAACTTGGTTGCAAGCAGCACAACAAGGAAAGACCACTTTGTGTTTGTCAAGTGTGCAACTTGTCTACGGTGAGAAATGACCATTGCAAATGGATTTTCCTTTTTTAGCTGTCACATTGTCCCTTGCAGCCACAACCAAAACAACCACATTTCAGGTCTGGGTGCGGGTAATTCTTGAGGCTGTAACCCCTTTTCCAGAAAATAAATTGGCTTATTTTATAGTTTACAGAAAATAAAACAATTTAATGTATTTTGGGTTCCCTACATATTTTGTTACTAGGTCATTTGTTCTACAGGAGCCTCATGTCCTGGTCATTGTTAAAAAAATGAGGAAAGGGCTTGGGGCATGGCATGCAAAAATGCTGCCATGGTTATCAAACCAAGCTTTTTTTGTAGATTCAGGTAGCGCTTATGAGGACTCTGCAGACCTCCTTTCAACCCCTATCTTACATTGGAGATTATGCAGCCTTTGTAGCACTATAGACAACAACCAGGGAGCTCCATTTTATTTGGTTGCAATTGGGTGCCACACTTTTCTCCACTAACATCTCTTTTCTTATAAGTAGGCTCCTTCACAACTCCTTACCTATTTTTATTGTGGCCTCTTGACAGTCCCAACTCATGTTGCATATCTCATAAGGGCATCATCTAAAGTATAAATATTCCACCTGATGTTGTAAAAATCAGAAAATCTGAAAATTTCAAAATAAAGAATGATTTCTAATTTGTTTTCTGCTTGCAACCTCTTTCACTCGGTTGTATGAGCTTGTATACTTAATGTCACACCTACTGCAAACCCAAACATATCCCCAACCACTTGGAACCTACTTTATCATGTCAACATACTTCCACAATGGTGAATTTGGGTCTGTTTTGAAGTGGGCTTGGTCCATCGAACTAGAAGTGGTTGCCATTGTAATCCCTATGGCAACAAATTTAGAAAATGACAAATTCCAAATCAATGAAAACAAAAATTTTATTTGTCCTATCTCATTTAATAATTTAAACATAGAAGAATGAAAATAAAAAACAACAAAACAAAACAAGAGAGTTTATTTGTCAAAGAAAAAATGAAGAAATTGACAAATTTCAAGATTATTATAAAGTTATTATATTATCAACATTGTTGCTAAAACTAAGCAAACACAACAAATTAAAACATGACTATTCATGAACATTTTGGCAGAAACTTCACCGCTCTATAGCTCTTGTCTTAATATGAAACAAATAATTTGTTAAAAGATGTATTTAAGATATCTATACTAGTTTATATTTTAATATTTAATCTTCTATTTTTTTATGTATATGCAATAATAAAGTGAGTTATATGTAACTTATAGAAAATATAAGAACATAGTATAGATAAAAAATCACATAGTATGATAAAGTCTAGTGTAAAACTAAGTTATGAGACAATCTTATCTTCAACAATAAGAATGGAGAAACACTATTGCATCTAATAAATCTTTCTTCCATGACATATTATTACATCACACAAAAATCTATAACAAACTATTAAAAACTATTTTCATTTCAAAATCTTTATTCCACTCAATGCTCAAACTACAAAATATCATTTCTTTTACTTCAAAATTTTATTTTATCTAATAAATAAATTAAGAATATAAAAAGATAGTACAATAAAATTGTCTTATTATTCTTTTGTAATTGAACAGATATAAGGTAAAGTTATCAAGAGAGGTTGGAGCTTAGGTCTACTCCCAACTTCTGCCAATGATTTTTGTATTAATCTATACACTTGTTGATGATGTCATGATTATCACCATTACATTCGATGGTGTCATTGACATCTTAGATTGTGGCCTCGAATCCCTATCCAAAGGTGATGGCAATATGATAGTTGTTTTATTTCATCCAAAATTGTGTTGTTGTTTTGATTTTTTTTCTTTTTACATGTGCACCACATGTAAATCTAATAAAGGGCTTTGATCCCTAGCATGTCTTAGGTAAGCGAGCTTTAGACTAATATGCTAGTGTGCTATACTCTTCAAATGTTGGCTAAACAATCTAGCACACATATATGATTTTTGGCCAACATTTATATCATCTTAAATTATTCTTTTCTTTGGCTATATTTTTTTAAGAAATATTACATGCTTTTTTTAGATTGATAAATAAAACTGTTACCACTAGGGGACCAAGTCAATATAGGACTTATAAAGATATAGTCAAACAAAAATATCAACATTATTAATTAAATATAAATTTCTATCATTCAGAATATTTATTTTTGAACAAATATTAACAACACTATTAATTAAATAAAAATTGTTGTCATTAGCATATTTATGCCAAGAACTTATAAAGATATATTTAAACAAAAATATGGACACTATTAATTATATAAAATTTGTTATCATTGAAAATGTTTATATATTTAAACAAAAAATATTAACACTATTAATTAAATAAAAAATTGCTATCATTATATAGATATATATATATATATATATATATATATATATATATATATATATATATCCAAGGATCATAAATGGTGCTCACTACTCAGAAAGACTTCATGACTCTTGTGACCTTATATATATATATATACATACTCAGAAAGACTTCATGACTCTTGTGACCTTATATATATATATATATATATATATCCAGGGATCATAAATGGCGCTCACTACTCGGAAAGACTTCATGACTCTTGCGAACTTCGCATCCTCTGTGAGCTTCAGACTAGATCTTTGCGTGCCTTCATCTGGGACGTGACAAGGTTTGATCGAGGACCTGTGGGTGCATCGCCATTTTCTATTTGCCCTAATGAGGGCTCTAGGGCTCCTTTGGCCACGCCTGTGCTCACACGGGAAGACAATGGCCTCCCTATTTGATTTGTTCCTCTGTTGGAATCTCGATGCTCAGTGGATGTTGGTCAGCGTCTGGATGACGATGGTATGTGTTTGACAGATTCTCACTCTGCAGCGACTAGTACTCTGAATAAGGTTTTTGGTGGTTTGGTCAGGGGTGGATCAAAGAAGAATTTTGTAGATGCCCTAGTTGAGCTCCCCTTTTCTCAGCGAAGTGAATCATGGGTTTCTAGTGTGCCCCCTTCCACGCATAAACTCGATACCCTTTTGTCCTTTGGTGGCACTTTGGTAAGCCCACCTTTTGTTGTTTGACACTTATTAGCCTTGATGAATGGGCCTGCAACAGAGAAGATTTTTTTGTGGAACATGCTCTAATTTGCCGATTTATGAAGGTTTGGCCTAAACTTTGTGATCTACACTCATTGATTGATGCGAATTGGAAAGATTATTTGGAAGATGAAATGAGTATATACCCATGCACGAAGGGATTCTTTATCTTAAAATTTGAATCTAAGGATGACAAAGAAATGGTGCTCAATACTAGTCCATGGTTTTTTCATGGTAATTTTTATGCATGAAGCCTTGGTTCCCCTCATTTGATCCACGCATAGAGACTTTTTCAATAGCATATTTGTGGGTCTATTTACCCTACCTTCCCTTATAGTTCTGGGAAATTGGCTGCGTAAAGGCGATCGGCAATGGATTGGGGAAATTTCACAGTACTTCAAAGGAGATAATCAACTATGAAAACTCAACATTTGCTCACTTATGTGTTGAGATGGATGTTTCAAAATGTCTTCTGACAGAAATTTTTCTCAAAGTAAGAAATAGATGATGGTGCCAGCCAATAGACTATGAAAAGATTGCATTCAGATGCAGATTCTGCTTTGCCATAGATCATGGTACTCCTCAGTGTAGGCGAAGACTTGTTGGGGTGAATGACAATAATGCTCCCATTTGCAAACCCTCATGGTGGGAAGGGGCTAATCTGTGCCACTATGTTATTTCTCCTTCTTCGAAGACTACAACTCCACCAACTCCCACTTCTCAAAACTCGGTTCCTTTCTCGTCCCCCAACATGGTGGTTGTAGGCACTACAGATCCTCCCTTTCATTGGTGGATGCCAACATTCCGTCTTCCCCTCCCATGACCGCTTCGCAAGATAAATGCTTTGATGTTAGCATGGCCAATGCCCCCTTATCTTCTCCAAAGATCACAAAGCTAGGCCTCCTTGACAAGGTTGAGGTTTCCACTTTTTCTCTTGCAACCACTTGCAACGATGCAGTGAAGGATGGGAGCGAGTGTACTAATCCTATCTCCGCTTCCCAGTCAAAATAGGATTGGATTGAAGTTAGGAAGAAGAAACCCCTTCCCTCTATCTAAATGAGAAATTAAGATCTGCAAAGAAAAAGATTTAATGCTAATCATGTATGCTTTTGGTTTGGATTGCACAATTTTGGGTTGTTTTGTGCTGCAGCCTTGTTGTCAGGGCATGATTTTAATCTCTTTTTGGATTCATATTTTATGGGAGTTGTCCCCTCGACAGCACTTTCCAAAAAAAAAATTCTATCATTGAGAATATTTATGCCAACATTGAGCATTTCAAATGCTATCTCAAATAGGTGTTCTCCAAATTTGAGGTAAAAATGATTACTCTTTATATAATATATATTTTTTAATTATATTTCTAAGGTGATACCCCAATATTAAGTGAACTCTAAAACTACTAAAACACTTTAAAATCAATTAATAATTGTGGCACTTGAAATAGACTAGACTATAGGTATACCTAATAAATTATATTTTCAACATTGAACATCTAAAACATAATGTAACCCATATGTCATTTGTAAATTGTAAGATATGCATGAATTTGATAAATTTGCTTTTAATATTTGACATCTTAAATAAATCTCTCAAAAGGGGTCAAAGATTGCGAAGATTTTTAATCCAAAGATAAACAATACTAAATTATGGGAAAATAATATATTTGTGACCATCTATTCACATATTATACCCCAATGTCGAGTAAAACCTTATTGCTAAATTGTAAGAGTAGGGAACTCAATAAATTCAAACCATTTCTCCAATTAGTTAAAGAGCTTTTATTAGTGATACCCAAAAGATATAGATTAACTTGGATAGAAATTTTTTTGAAGTGAAACAAACTTCAAATGATATTCTAAAAGCTTCACACTCCCTTAATGTATTTAAGCTTTAACATGAATGATATCCCAAAAATATCTAACCCTCTCAAATTCTTAGGTTTGTTTCTTACAAAAAAGATCAATTGAACCCTCTTCCACAATAACATTCAAGGACAAGATTGAGCTAAATCACAACCAAGGAGAAGGTGGAATCAGCTACAGATCTTGTGCTCCTGATTTGCTATGGAAAGATGAGATTTAACCAAGCTTTATATCAAACCCTGGGTTAAGCATGAATAAAACCCTAGTTATGAGATAATTGGCTTGAAACAGATAAATGACAACAACAACCTAGAATCTAAAAGTACAGAGATGATCAGTGAGATGTCAAAACCTATCTCTCAGAAGCAGAGGTGTCGGAGGACAAATTCGGTAACCACCTAAGTCTAGAAGTAGGAATCTTCCAGAGGTCAAAACTTAGAATATGCTGCAAATGATGCTCAGAAACCAAATCTAGAGTCTTATAGCCCACTAAACTAGGGCACAAAATACCCAAGTCTTTTTGGAGGGATATTAGAAGTATTTTCAGATCTTGAAACCTTAATTCTTGTACTACCTTCTTGTAGCTTCACTTTCTCCTAAACATGTACTTGTAACCTACACACAATACGACAAGAGAGGAGTTTGGGGCTTATGGTGTTTAAGGATTTTCCTTAGTCAAATCATGGGTTAGCATTCAAGATTTCCCAACACCATTGTTAGAGATCTAGAGAGCATGCCCTTATAGGGCAGAGGCTAAAGATAATCCAAATCCAAATAATGAAATGATTCAAATAGCAATAAAGTCACCTCAGAGGTAAAGTCCTTAGGAGGATGAAAGCTCTTCAACTCATAGAGAGATGGATGATGATTCCAAATCTGCAACAAACACACAAATACAAACATGAATCTGCAACAATAACACAATGAATGCCTTGAATGCTCTTTGATCCAATATCATAAGTTTGCAATACCCATCTAGGTTCAAAATGAAGTCAAAATCTCACTTATATATGCTTTCCCACTAACATTCGTTAAATTACATCATAAAAGCCGACACGGAGGAACATTTTTAAAGGTCCTAGGCCAACATAGCATTAATTCACCCCGACCAATTAGGGAGGACTTGGGCGGTTGGTGCCCAAGTCTAGGGGCCCAATTTAGGTCAGGGGTAAGTTAAATAAAGGGCCCAAGGTCCCAAATTCACATGAGTGTCGGGCTCTTTTCTTTGGGATGATCAATTATAATGCATAGTGAGATAAATAGGACCTAAGAGCTACACTAGGAGGTAAAAAGGCACATGTCCACTTTTTACTCCATAACAAAGTGGTCATTTTAGAGTAGATAAAACTTTGGCACAACTGAATGAGAGTTATTATTGACTGGGAATGAGTGCAGATGTAAAGAAGATGGTGTAAGGTTGTCAGGTGTGTCAATATGCTAAAGGAGTGAGACAAAACATAGGGTTGTATCATCCATTAACAATATTGGAGAGACCGTGGGAACATATAAGCATGGACTTCATTTTGGGGTTACCGCGAACACAAATAGGTAACGATTCTATTTTTGTTGTGGTGGATAGATTTTCTAAAATGGCTCATTTTATCTCATGTCAAAAGTGCAATGCTGCTTCCCACATAGCTACTTTGTTTTTTAAGGAAGTAGTTAGATTGCATGGTTTGCTGAAGAGTAATATTTTAGACTAGGACACCAAATTTGTTGGTCATTTTTGGCACACTTTGTGGAAGAAAATGTGGACATAATTGCGGTTTAGTTCAGCCTACCATCTACAAACCGATGGTCAAATTGAAGTTGTGAATAGAAGCTTGGGAAGTTTGTTGAGATGCTTGGTAGGTGACAAACTAAATCAATGGGATTTAACATTGGTACAAGCAGAATTTGCCTACAATAAATCAGTCAATCGAATTGTGGGTAAGAGTCCATGGGTAAGTGCAAGAAGATGGGGGGCCAAAAAGGGGTCTTAAGTGGCCACTTTTTTTCTGAAATCAGGAAATACTGGCCTTGGATGAGAAATTGAGCATAGTTACACTCAAAATTTAGAGATGCAACCAAAACAATGTTCGTAGTGCTCCGAGTCTACTTTCTAAACTACTATTTTGTTTTGAAAATGGCATAGATTAAGGGGTTCAAAAGAGGGAGCCACAGAAATTGGTGTTGTTTCTGTCAAAAAAACATAACATAGCATGTTTTGTGGCTCCCTCAAAAGGTCAACTTTTTTTTGGTATTTTTAAAATCGCTTCGGTGAGAAATTAGCTAATAGCATGTAGTTTATGCCCGATTTTTCTGATAATTTTTTGATGAATATTTGATTTTTTACTAATTTTTAAAGTGGACACATCCTAAAAAACAGAATTTTGGCCGTGCTACCCCTATAAATTTTGAAAACTAATTGAAAATCATTTTTTTATTTTTTTAATATTTGTAGAATGGAGTCTAGTTTCTAAATATGTAATTTTTTTGAAATTTGAATGAATAGTTATTTTACAATGAAAAAAAGACCAAACAGTGGTTTTTGCATAAAAACGGACACACAAACAAAAGAAATTAAAGATGAAAGGCTTAACATTGTTAAAATGTGAAAAAAATCACATCGTCAAATAGCTAAGAGAAAGCCTAACATTACCCATGTGTTCGATTTGTTCAACCTTGAAACACGTGCAAATCTGAGGGTTAGCACGAACGAAATTATGTGAAATTTTGAAGAATACAGAAAAACACGTCTGTGACTGTTCATAAGGCACTCCAAGCCTTTGGGTTGGAAATCCAAAGCAAATCCCAAGCCCAAGGCTTGGGATTCCCAAAGCAAGAAATAACGCGAGCGCGTTATAACGCGCTCGCGTTATAACGCGCTCGCGTTATTTATTGTCTTACATTTTTCCCGCAAGCCTGTCTTTTCCCATGTTCGACATAACGCGAGCGCGTTATAACGCGCTCGCGTTATGTCCCACTCAAATTTTTTTACACTCAAGGCTATTCATCATAGGGTTAAGGCATAAAGGATAGAGTTGAAAGGTTTACGGATAAGGGATTAGCGTTTAAGGTATAGTATCGAGCCCGTTGAGGGTCTAGGAATAAGGATAGCGTTTAAGGTTTAGGGATGAGGGATGACAGATTACGGTTGAGGGTCGAGGGATCAAAGTTAAGGGTTGAGGGATTAGGGTTTGACATTAAGGGTTGAGGGTTGAGGTTCAAGGGTCAAGGGTTTAGGGATAGGGTTTAGGGTCGAGGGATTAGGGTTAAAGTAGAGTGTGGAGGGTGTAAGGATTAGGGATAGGGTTGGAGGGTTTAGGGATAAGGGATTAGGGTTTAAGGTATAGTATCAAGTCTGTTGAGAGTTTAGGAATAGGGATAGCATTTAGGGATTAGGGATGAGGGATTATAGTTGAGGGATGATGGATTAGGGTTGAGGGTTGAGGGATTAGGGTTTAGGGATAAGGTTTAGGGTTGAGGGTTTAGGATTAGGGTTTAGGGTTGACGGATTAGCATTTAATGTCGAGGTTAGGGTTAGAGTGTTGAGGGTAGAGGGATTAGGGATAGGGTTTAGGGTTTAAGGTTTAAGGATTGAGGGTTGAGGCTTTAGGGATGAGGGTTTAAGGCTTAAGATATAGTGTCAAGTGTTGAGGGTGTAGGGATAGGGTTTAAGTTTTAAGGGTTAAGGGTTGAGGGATATGGATTAGGGTTTAAGGTATAGTGTTGAGGGTCGAGGGATCAGAGTTAAGGGTTGAGGGATTAGGGTTTGACGTTGAGGGTTGAGGGTTGAGGTTCGAGGGTCAAGGGTTTAGGGATAGGGTTGAGGGTCGAGGAATTAGGGTTAAAGTAGAGTGTGGATGGTATAAGGATTAGGGATAGGGTTGGAGGGTTTATGGATAAGGGATTAGGGTTTAAGGTATAGTATCGATTCTGTTGAGGGTGTAGGAATAGGGATAGCATTTAGGGTTTAGGGATGAAGGATTAGAGTTGGGGGATGACAGATTAGGGTTGAGGGTTGAGGGATTAGGGTTTAGGGATAAGGTTTAGGGTTGAGGGATGAGGGATTAGGGTTTAAGGTATAGTGTTGAGGGTTTAGGGATAGGGTTTAGGGTTGAGGGATTAGGATTTGACGTTGAGGGTTGAGGGTTGAGGTTCGAGGGTCAAGGGTTTAGGGATAGGGTTGAGTGTCAAGGAATTAGGGTTAAAGTAGAGCGTGGAGGGATGACGGATGATAGATTAAGGTTGAGGGTTGAGGGATTAGGGTTTGACGTCGAGGGCTGAGGGTTTAGGGTTAGGGTTGAGAGATGAGGGATCAGAGTTAAGGGTTGAGGGATTAGGGTTTGACGTCGAGGGCTGAGGTTTGAGGGTCAAGGGTTTAGGGATAGGGTTGAGGTTGAAGGGATTAGGGTTTAGGGACAAGGTTTAGGGTTAGGGTTGAGGGATTAGGGTTTAAGGTATAGTGTTGAGGGTTTAGGGATAGGGTTTAGGGTTGAGGGATTAGAGTGAAGGGTTGAGGGATTAGAATTTGGCGTTGAGGGTTTAGGGTTTAAGGTATAGTGTTGAGGGTTTAGGGATAGGGTTTAGGGTTGAGGGATTAGGGTTTGACGTTGAGGGTTGAGGGTTGAGGTTCGAGGGTCAAGGGTTTAGGGATAGGGTTGAGGGTCGAGGAATTAGGGTTAAAGTAGAGTGTGGAGGGATGACGGATGATAGATTAGGGTTGAGGGTTGAGGGATTAGGGTTTGATGTTGAGGGTTGAGGGTTTAGGGTTAGGGTTGAGAGATGAGGGATCAGAGTTAAGGGTTGAGGGATTAGGGTTTGACGTCGAGGGCTGAGGTTCGAGGGTCAAGGGTTTAGGGATAGGGTTGAGGTTGAAGGGATTAGGGTTTAGGGACAAGGTTTAGGGTTAGGGTTGAGGGATTAGGGTTTAAGGTATAGTGTTGAGGGTTTAGGGATAGGGTTTAGGGTTGAGGGATTAGAGTGAAGGGTTGAGGGATTAGAATTTGGCATTGAGGGTTTAGGGATAGGGTTTAGGGTTGAGGGATTAGGGTTTGACGTTGAGGGTTGAGGGTTGAGGTTCGAGGGTCAAGGGTTTAGGGATAGGGTTGAGGGTCGAGGAATTAGGGTTAAAGTAGAGTGTGGAGGGATGACGGATGATAGATTAGGGTTGAGGGTTGAGGGATTAGGGTTTGATGTTGAGGGTTGAGGGTTTAGGGTTAGGGTTGAGAGATGAGGGATCAGAGTTAAG
This sequence comes from Cunninghamia lanceolata, assembly GCA_027924645.1. Classification (NCBI taxonomy): domain Eukaryota; kingdom Viridiplantae; phylum Streptophyta; class Pinopsida; order Cupressales; family Cupressaceae; genus Cunninghamia; species Cunninghamia lanceolata. The sequence continues at coordinate 9,574,526 of BSBN01000523.1, read as the reverse complement.
GGTTGAGGGATTAGGGTTTGACGTCGAGGGCTGAGGTTCGAGGGTCAAGGGTTTAGGGATAGGGTTGAGGTTGAAGGGATTAGGGTTTAGGGACAAGGTTTAGGGTTAGGGTTGAGGGATTAGGGTTTAAGGTATAGTGTTGAGGGTTTAGGGATAGGGTTTAGGGTTGAGGGATTAGAGTGAAGGGTTGAGGGATTAGAATTTGGCGTTGAGGGTTTAGGGATAGGGTTTAGGGTTGAGGGATTAGGGTTTGACGTTGAGGGTTGAGGGTTGAGGTTCGAGGGTCAAGGGTTTAGGGATAGGGTTGAGGGTCGAGGAATTAGGGTTAAAGTAGAGTGTGGAGGGATGATGGATGATAGATTAGGGTTGAGGGTTGAGGGATTAGGGTTTGATGTTGAGGGTTGAGGGTTTAGGGTTAGGGTTGAGAGATGAGGGATCAGAGTTAAGGGTTGAGGGATTAGGGTTTGACGTCGAGGGCTGAGGTTCGAGGGTCAAGGGTTTAGGGATAGGGTTGAGGGTCGAGGAATTAGGGTTAAAGTAGAGTGTGGAGGGATGACGGATGATAGATTAGGGTTGAGGGTTGAGGGATTAGGGTTTGATGTTAAGGGTTGAGGGTTTAGGGTTAGGGTTGAGAGATGAGGGATCAGAGTTAAGGGTTGAGGGATTAGGGTTTGACGTCGAGGGATGAGGTTCGAGGGTCAAGGGTTTAGGGATAGGGTTGAGGTTGAAGGGATTAGGGTTTAGGGACAAGGTTTAGGGTTAGGGTTGAGGGATTAGGGTTTAAGGTATAGTGTTGAGGGTTTAGGGATAGGGTTTAGGGTTGAGGGATTAGAGTGAAGGGTTGAGGGATTAGAATTTGGCGTTGAGGGTTTAGGGATAGGGTTTAGGGTTGAGGGATTAGGGTTTGACGTTGAGGGTTGAGGGTTGAGGTTCGAGGGTCAAGGGTTTAGGGATAGGGTTGAGGGTCGAGGAATTAGGGTTAAAGTAGAGTGTGGAGGGATGACAGATGATAGATTAGGGTTGAGGGTTGAGGGATTAGGGTTTGATGTTGAGGGTTGAGGGTTTAGGGTTAGGGTTGAGAGATGAGGGATCAGAGTTAAGGGTTGAGGGATTAGGGTTTGACGTCGAGGGCTGAGGTTTGAGGGTCAAGGGTTTAGGGATAGGGTTGAGGTTGAAGGGATTAGGGTTTAGGGACAAGGTTTAGGGTTAGGGTTGAGGGATTAGGGTTTAAGGTATAGTGTTGAGGGTTTAGGGATAGGGTTTAGGGTTGAGGGATTAGAGTGAAGGGTTGAGGGATTAGAAATTGGCGTTGAGGGTTTAGGGTTTAGGATCAGGGTTGAAGGTCGAGGGATTAGAGTTAAGGGTTGAGGGATTAGGGTTTGATGTTAAGGGTTAAGGTTCGAGGGTTTGATGTTGAGGGTTGAGGGTTGAGGTACATTTCGGTGTGACATTTAAATTGTCTTGCCGATATACACTGTAAAGGTTATTTTGTGGACTTTCAAGGATTTTTTCACCTGTGTTAATGTTCAACTTGTTTCGCTCTGCATCAAGGGATTACGGTTTGACGTTGAGGGCTGAGGTTCGAGGGTCAAGGGTTTAGGGATAGGGTTGAGGTTGAAGGGATTAGGGTTTAGGGACAAGGTTGAGGTTGAGGGATTAGGATTTGACATTGAGGGTTGAGGGTTTAGGGATAGGGTTGAGGGATTAGGATTTGACATTGAGGGTTGAGGGTCAAGGGATCAGAGTTGAGGGTTTAGGGTTTAGAGATCTATAGGATGACAAAACGCGAGCGCGTTATAGCGCGAGCGCGTTATAGCGCGAGCGCGTTATAACGCGAGCGCGTTATAACGCGCTCGCGTTTTGTAATTCTACTAAAACGGTAAAAAAGTGGTTACCCCCGTGATCCAGGCCCACATGCTCTGTTTTCTTACTGATTCTGCGCGTGCTCCGACAAAAAAGAAGTGCTTTCATGCTATTGGGAAGTTCACATGCACATTTGACACATTGTACCACCTTTGCATGATCTTTCCACCACCTTTTCTGCTTTGCCAACTTGAGAAGGAGGAAATAACATAGTTTTCAAACCAAATTTGATATATATCTATACAAGTTTCAATTTTTGTAGTATTGCAATGTTAATTTTGATTCAATTTTAAGAATTTAACATTGAAAAGGAAGCAAGTGGTGAAAAACTCAAATTGTTGAGGAGTTTGATGCAAGAAGATAAAAACACTACATAATTGGGTACTCTCTCCATTCAAATCTTGGTTTTTTAGGTATGTCAAGTCTTTACATGCATGTTCTTTACATTTTCCTTATTTCGGATTGAATTACTTTATCATGCATTATCATACATGTTTAAAATAGACACATTTCCAATCAAGAAAGCAACCTACAATCTCACATGATGCCATGTATATTTTCTACACTTGGGCTCTTTAATAATTATGTGTAATAAACAAACCTTAGTTCATACCATGATGTCAAACTATACAAGAATAAATCCTTACAACATAAAAAAAATACAATCCCACTATTATCATGTATTCATTTCTTAAGAACTAATATTGGTCTCTTTATCATGCTACAGACAAATTCTCCGTCATGCCGAGGAAACGATCAAGAATTAAACCAACACAGGAAGAGATAGAAGCTAAGAATGCAAAGAAAGCAATGGCTATGAGGGAACTTCGTGAGAAGAGGAAATTGGACACGATAAATGAAGACATACCAATTGAAGAGGAACCACAACCATCACAAAGAGATATGGTATTGGCGGCACAAAGAGAACGAATGCAAAAACTTCGTGGTACGAGAGATTTAAATACCATAGTTGGAGACACATCCTTTATCGCAAGACAACATGTAGGGACACCATCTACCACATCTCAAGTTGAGAGTACATCATCACTCACATGTGATGAAGGAGGTACGCCATCGTTCCCACCTCAACCTCAAGGTATGTCATCTATTCCATCTTCGATCGAAGGTATGCCATCTAACCCATCTCATTTAAATATTGATGAAATTCCTAATGTTGAGATGAATTTACCTAACTTGACACCACCTAGAATTTTGCATAGAAAGCCAAAGTATTTGATTGATATTGATGAGAATATTTTGCAGCCAATGGAAGGTAAGATTCCAAAACGCACTTGTAGAAGATATGCTAATAAGATTTGGAGATTGTTCTTTGAAAAGTTAAATGAGACTGCAAGATGTCAACTATTCGTTGAAATGATGCGAAGTATAAAGTATAGGTCTATCATGAAGATTCTTGGGTTGAGAACATCAGAGGCTTCAAGTGAAAAATCTATTGTCAAGAATCTAATGAGTGCGTATGAGAGTGTGGGTAACACCTCACGCACAAAAGATAGTAATGCAACACGGCGTGTGATTACATCGACTATAGTAAGTAGTCAAACGAGGAAAGCTCGTCTTATTAGAAAGACAAGTCAAAAATTGAGAATTAATAGGAAAACTTTATCAAGAGCCGTTGGAAGACGCCAAAGAATTGAGGACACTAATGCCAATGAATTATGGGCGTTCTCGGGGAGACTACCACGAAAAGATAAACCAATTGTTGAAGCATTGAGGTCACTAATTGAAGACTTTTGGAAGAATTACACAAGGGTATCTCCGAATCAAAGGGATGTGGTAAGAAGGAGAATTGGTAGTCAGAACCGCGAGCCACATCCAAAGCATTTTTTGGATGAGACTCAAACACAGTTTTATGGTAAATTTCTAGAGAAGTATCCTCAAATTAAAATTTGTCAAAGATATTTTGAAATGCTAAAACCTTTCTATGTTAAGATAAATCACACACGCACTACTTGTTGTTGTAGATTACATATTGAATTTTCTAACCATTTTGATGCTTATAGGTCTATATGTTTAGATATGCATACTAACAATGATTTGCAGGTTGTGCCATATGTGCCCCACCAACATCTTCAAGAGATTTCATATCAAGAATTTTATGTGAAAGAGAGGAAGGTCAAATATTCTACAAGAAATTATGCTTGGATGGCACATGTCATCGTTGCGGTGGCTTGCAACATTTGCCAATATGTGAACATATGGAAATAACACATGCGGTTGGAAATGAACTAGTAGAATTTGGCAAGTATAAAACAGTGGCATACAATACAAAAGATGGTAAAGAAGCAAAGAGGTGTGAATTAGTTATTGAAAAGATTCCAGTGTATCAGTTTATGCCTATATTTCGTGACAGCATAGTGTATGAGTATGCAAGACATGCCCATAGAGCTCGATGGTTGGACTTGCAATTCAAGTTATGCAAGGACACATTTCCAGTTGGTAGCATTGTTTCAGTCGTCGACTTTGCAGAGAACTACAGTCTACAGCCACAGCGTGAGGTGCAATCACAATATTACAACTCCACACAGGTTTCTATATTTGTGCACATCGCATTCATTCATGCGAATGATAGTACAGAGGATGACAGAAAGATCATAAGGGAGTATCATTTCTATATTAGTGATGATCGCATGCATTCTACGGAGTTCGTGCAAGGTTGCTTTCAGGTGTTCTATAATGATTTGGCTAGAAGGGGCATATCGTTCAGTCAGCATATCATATGGTCGGATAATTGTGCATCACAATTCAAGAACTCGCGGAATTGCTCCTGATGCGACCAAACTCATAACTCACCCTACTAGACACCATTTGATGATCTCTCCAACACTCTGGATCCAGGGCGCCCAATCATGATGATGACCTATATACCATTCTCCCAAGGCGCTCATAATGAATGAATGATAAGGAGCGCCTTGACCTCTATAATCAAGGTGATTTTAAGTCACTTTGAGTCATTTGGGGTCAGTTTGAGTCTTTGAGTCATGTTGCAAAAAAGTGTCAATGTTGTCAAGTTGCACAAAGCAACCTTTGCATTTTTGGTGTCTTGCTCGTGATACGACCAAACTGACTGTTCCAACGCATCCGAATGGGTACATTTATGCTAGGCATGGTCCTATTTCTCACCCAGACATGTCGAAACAGTCGGAGCTACATTGTACCGATGATATCCCTGAAGAGTCCAAAGTGCAAAAAGGCAGCAATCTTTGACGAGATGTTACTCGAAAATCATGTCACTTAGAAACATTCCATCTGAGGCAACGGGATCACGTAGAGTGCCTCTACAATAACCTCTCTCAGTTTTTTATAGCTCTGAGGCATTTGCCCGTCGTGAAAGGTTTTCTGTTGCCCCAAAAATCGTCAGAAGGAGGCAGTGTAAAGTTGCAAAGGGGTGTAACTTTCGTCCTGCTCCTGATGCGACCAAACTGACTGTTCCAACGCGTCCGAATGGGTACATTTATGCTAGGCATGGTCCTATTTCTCACCGAAACATGTCGAAACAGTCGGAGCTACATTGTACCAACGATATCCCTGAAGAGTCCAAAGTGCAAAAAGGCAGCAATCTTTGACGAGATGTTACTTGAAAATCGTGTCACTTAGAAACATTCCGTTTGAGGCAACGGGATCACGTAGAGTGCCTCTACAATAACCTCTCTCGGTTTTTTATAGCTCTGAGGCATTTGCCCGTGGTGAAAGGTTTTCTGTTGCCCCAAAAATCGTCAGAAGGAGGCAGTGTAAAGTTGCAAAGGGGTGTAACTTTCGTCCTGCTCCTGATGCGACCAAACTGACTGTTCCAACGCGTCCGAATGGGTACATTTATGCTAGGCATGGTCCTATTTCTCACCCAAACATGTCGAAACAGTCGGAGCTACATTGTACCGACGATATCCCTGAAGAGTCCAAAGTGCAAAAAGGCAGCAATCTTTGACGAGATGTTACTCGAAAATCGTGTCACTTAGAAACATTCCGTCTGAGGCAACGGGATCACGTAGAGTGCCTCTACAATAACCTCTCTCAGTTTTTTATAGCTCTGAGGCATTTGCCCGTCGTGAAAGGTTTTCTGTTGCCCCAAAAATCGTCAGAAGGAGGCAGTGTAAAGTTGCAAAGGGGTGTAACTTTCGTCCTGCTCCTGATGCGACCAAACTGACTGTTCCAACGCGTCCGAATGGGTACATTTATGCTAGGCATGGTCCTATTTCTCACCCAAACATGTCGAAACAGTCGGAGCTACATTGTACCGACGATATACCTGAAGAGTCCAAAGTGCAAAAAGGCAGCAATCTTTGACGAGATGTTACTCAAAAATCGTGTCACTTAGAAACATTCCGTCTGAGGCAACGGGATCACGTAGAGTGCCTCTACAATAACCTCTCTCAGTTTTTTATAGCTCTGAGGCATTTGCCCGTGGTGATAGGTTTTCTGTTGCCCCAAAAATCGTCAGAAGGAGGCAGTGTAAAGTTGCAAAGGGGTGTAACTTTCGTCCTGCTCCTGATGCGACCAAACTGCCTGTTCCAACGCGTTCGAATGGGTACATTTATGCTAGGCATGGTCCTATTTCTCACCCAAACATGTCGAAACAGTCGGAGCTACATTGTACCGACGATATCCTTGAAGAGTCCAAAGTGCAAAAAGGCAGCAATCTTTGACGAGATGTTACTCGAAAACCGTGTCACTTAGAAACATTCCGTCTGAGGCAACGGGATCACGTAGAGTGCCTCTACAATAACCTCTCTCAGTTTTTTATAGCTCTGAGGCATTTGCCCGTGGTGAAAGGTTTTCTGCTGCCCCAAAAATCGTCAGAAGGAGGCAGTGTAAAGTTGCAAAGGGGTGTAACTTTCGTCCTGCTCCTGATGCGACCAAACTGACTGTTCCAACGCGTCCGAATGGGTACATTTATGCTAGGCATGGTCCTATTTCTCACCCAAACATGTCGAAACAGTCGGAGCTACATTGTACCGACGATATCCATGAAGAGTCCAAAGTGCAAAAAGGCAGCAATCTTTGACGAGATGTTACTCGAAAATCGTGTCACTTAGAAACATTCCGTCTGAGGCAACGGGATCACGTAGAGTGCCTCTACAATAACCTCTCTCGGTTTTTTATAGCTCTAAGGCATTTGCCCGTGGTGAAAGGTTTTCTGTTGCCCCAAAAATCGTCAGAAGGAGGTAGTGTAAAGTTGCAAAGGGGTGTAACTTTCGTCCTGCTCCTGATGCGACCAAACTGACTGTTCCAACGCGTCCGAATGGGTACATTTATGCTAGGCATGGTCCTATTTCTCACCCAAACATGTCGAAACAGTCAGAGCTACATTGTACCGACGATATCCCTAAAGAGTCCAAAGTGCAAAAAGGCAGCAATCTTTGACGAGATGTTACTCGAAAACCGTGTCACTTAGAAACATTCCATCTGAGGCAACGGGATCACGTAGAGTGCCTCTACAATAACCTCTCTCGGTTTTTTATAGCTCTGAGGCATTTGCCCGTGGTGAAAGGTTTTCTGCTGCCCCAAAAATCGTCAGAAGGAGGCAGTGTATTAAGTCAGGATGAAAGCCTATTCACTCTAGGCGCCTGTTTTTGACCAAATCACACATGCGCCTTGAACAACTCTGTCTTGAAGGTGCTTTTCTCTAATCTCTGTAACTCTCCAAATCCACTAAGGCGCAAATTTTACCTCTTGGGCTCAAGATATAGGTTCTTCATCCAAGGCGCCAGAATGGTCCAAAGGCGCATTTCACCTCTAACCTCACCTCTGACCTTACTTGGAGGCGCTAAACCTCATCTCATTGCTCTCCTCCATTACAAGCGCTCACTTACCTCAATCTTGGGCGCATACCAACATCCCAACATCCAAATCACCTAGGCGCTCAAAACCTTCAAGACTCAAGGTGCATTTTATGATCAAACAAGGTATCTCCTGAACAAGGCGCTCATAGTCTCATCAGGGCGTTAATCATCATCATGAGCACTCATATTGTTCTAGGCGCACAGTTATCTCTGGAATGCTCAAGGCGCACATACCCTTCTCTAGGCTAGTTTACACTTATTCAAGGCGCTCATTCCAAACTTACATGAACTACTCATTACAAGACGCACAAACTAGATGATCCTAGGGCATAAGGGCGCTCATAGGAGTTGTTATGTGTCATTTTGGCCAAGGTTTTCTGGAGCAGTGAAGACATTAGGAAGGGGATGATCGTTTGGATAGTTTTGAATGCTTTATTTCTCCTTGTTTAAACTAGGCGCTCACTGAGGATTGGAGTAGCCTTTGCACCCTCACATCACGTTAATCGGCGTTTCAGAGGCAATCATAGTATAGGAAGATTTGCGCCTTGAAGAAGAGAGTTATCTGGTGAGTGCTTAGGAGTTCTGGCGCCTAGGGGAAAGGTCTAGGTAGAGCGCCTTCAGACTTTCACAGTGAAGTGCCTTAAGGAGTTGGATGATGTTTTTGCCTAGAGTGGAGATGATGTTTTTAGCGCCTTAAGGATGATGATGGAGCGCTTTGGAGTCAGGTTAGTCTGGAGCACCTTAAGAAGGTAAAGCACTTCAAATGTAAACACAAGTGTTTTGAGCGCCCTAATGAGAAGTTGTCTTGGCACCATAAGTCGTTCAAACGAAGATATGCGCCTTGGATAGTTGCAAAGACCTAATTTAGCGCCCAAGGTTGGAAGACTCTTTGTGAGCATCCAGTGTTTGAAAGCTCTTTGTGTTTGGTGCATTAAAATGAATTTGGCACCTAAATAGTATTGAAACACTCAACTGAGCGCCTAAAGCCCATGAGAGAAGTGATATGCGCCTTGATAGGAATATCATGGAAGATGAGTTTACTGAATGGCGCCTTGAATGACTTGGTTGATTAAGTGTTTTAGCACCTAGATATGGGATGAATCATTGAGCGCCTTTGGTTGAGATGATGTCAGCACCTTTGAGATTATAACACCTTGGAGTCAAGTTCGAAGGAGCACCTTGAGAAGGTAAAACACTTCAAATGTTTTCAAGGAATTGGAGAAGTCACTTAGTGCCTAGAATGAATTCTAGAGCAAGAGGGTTGGAGCGCCTTGAGCTTCAAGTCAGATATGCGCCTAGACCTCTACCCTTTAGCAAGTTGAAGCCCTCTGAGCCTTGACAACGTGAGAATGCCTTATAGAGAATATGCGCCTTGGGCAAGGTTGAATACAAAGTTGAGGAGTATATCATAATGAGTAAGTGCACTGTAGGGTTAGATGATAAAGACTAGTGCCTTGAGTGTCTTGGTCAAAATTTTGACGTGAGAAGTCTTGCAAGATCAAACCCTGGAGTGCGCCTTAGAGAGAACCTATTGATCCTTTGCTTTGACAAGATTTGGGCGCCAGAATGATCCTTAATAAATGGAATGTATCTACACCAATTTTGCGCCTTTAGGGAAGTGATGGTGGCCAGAATGATCCTTAATCTCATGTTTGTGCGCCTAGGTCTAGAAGCAAGATTTGAGCGCCTTAGGATAGGGTTTTTTGCACCTTGTCTTGGAGAGTGAATTTGCGCCTTGGATGATGTTGAAGCGCCTTGGGATGAAATGCGCCCAAACTTATAGAGGGCCTTCAGTGAGGGAGTTGAAGAGAGTGCTTAGAGGAAGGATAGCCTTAAGATCAAACTAAGTACTTAGAAACCTAAGATTAGCGCCTTATTTGAAGTTATACACCTATTATGGCGCCAGAGAGTGAGTTTGAGTGTGAAGAAGTGAATGTCTGCGCCTTGAAGGGGATACAAAGGGAAGATGATGCACCTTGATGGGTTGATGATGGAAATTTGCGTTTTGGAGCTAAATGTGCGCCTTGAAGGAGATAGTGCATAGAGGTACAATGAATCTTCCGGAGAACATGGATAGACAACTAAGTCTCCAACTTGAGTCTTCTAAGTGAATTGGATAATGAAGAGAGTCTAGTCATTTTGGGCGCTAGTATCAGGATGAATCATCCAAAATGGGTGCCTAGAACTAGAAGGCGCCAATGCATGAGTTCAAGGATCCTCCATTGGAGCGCCTAGCCCAGATGGCTATAGATTGAAAGTTTTAAAGCTAAGTGATGTCTCTTACGTGAATTCCTAGCCCAGGTGCATGTGTTGGGAAAAACTCTTTGGCTCTGGCGCCTAGAATTGGGAGCTTTGTAAGATGCACCAATTGATGAAACATTTCCATTTTGCGCCTAGAATAGAACTCTCTCACATAGTTGAAATTGACTTGATAGAAGGAGATAAGTCTTAAGGACTAGTTTGGTGCCTCACTTGCCTATCTCACCTTTGAAATGTGCTTTGGTTGATGATCATCATTGATGGAACCTAGTGAAATGTAAAGCTATTTGCATCTCCAGAGGATCAAAATTGGATTAGGAGATCATCCTTGCAGTTGAGATTGACAGAGAAGTGTTAAAGGAATCACTTCAAATGGGCGCCTAAGCTAGTTGAGGCGCATATCAATTCCACTGTAACTCCAGACTGACGCTTAGGATCCAGTCATCTCCTAAGGCGCAGTTCCATTCACCCATGACCTCGCTTGGCGTCTAAAACTTGGAAACTCCTTTGGAAAGCTCCTGTTGCGCCTAGAAGATGAGTTTGGGATATCAACTTGCAAAAGGCTTAGAAACTCTTCAAAGATGTTAGGCACAATCCCATGGCACTGGAGCTCAGTTTTGGCGCCTTCAAGGAATAGCACATGAAGGAACTTGGGAGGTCAGGTGCTTGTAAAAGGGAACACCTTGGAACATCTTCCAGGGGTTGAAGTAGTAAGAAAACATCAAGTGAGTCTAGGCGCACTCCCTTGTGTGAACAGTTTAGCTCTGGCGCCTAGCCACAGAGTGAGCCAGAAGAAGTAGTTTGGACATTAGAAGATAGGCGCTCATTCTATAATGAAGCATTCCACCTTCCTAATCAACAAAGACTTGCAAGAATTGACAAAGGAAGCTAAGGCGCACCTTCTACTTGTTTCCACCTCCAGAATGCGCCTAACCTTGAAAGGGGGTTCAAAGATGTTTGTTAGACCTTTTCACTCAAGGCACTCACCTTAGGCGCACTTTCTAAGTCCTTGTCACCTCAAGGAAACACCTAGTTTGGAAGGCGCTTGCCCTGTTCTCCACTCCTTTCAATTGGCGCCTAGAACACAGAATGCATGAAAGGAGCGCCTAGACTCCAGAGGGCTGATTTGGGCGCCTAGCATTTAAAACACTTTCATAATGATGATGTTTTGGCGCCTACTCTTGGAAACAATCCAGAGCATCCATAAACTCTAATTGGCACCTAATGTTGACAAGGCGCAACTTCAGGAGGAGGTCACCTCAACTTGGCGCCCAAGTCAGAAAAACCTGTAAATCCTTCAAATATGCGCCTACCTTGTGAGGTGATGAGTTGAACATTCCAAATCTTCAAATGTTGCTCAAATAAGGAAGACATTGTAACATCAAGGCTTCAAGGCCTGTCCTTGTATTTCCATTGAATGAGTTGTACTTCATGCTATTGAAAGCATTTTCCATGTAATAAGACATTGCAAGTTGATTGAATCAAGTAACAAGACAAGTACCCAACTCTAATGTTGTTTCATTCAAATAGTTATCTTGATGTATATCTTTATGTTATTGAAGTAGTTGATGAATTGTTAGCAAGTAAAAGTGTTTAAGTAAGGAAAATTTTTCGTAGAACTAGTTGGGTATCTTACACTTACACCATGCCTATCCATCAAACATCACAATGCAATCAAAATCCTAACAACATGCCCATGATCCAAGATCAAGTGCAATCATGCAAAGATATTATCAATCACAAGCCTATTAAGAATGAACTAGAGTCTTCTAGTACCATACTTTTCCATCAAACACCATCATGTAATCCATGGCCTATCAAGCCTATCAAAGAAAATGTAAACATCCTATGTAATACAATAAGACTTTAAATATTTGAAGTAGCCATCTACAAATATCCATTCAAAAGTGGATTTATAATGCAAGTATGGACGCCATCAATAAAAAAGATTTGTATTAACCAAATATCCATATACGCATACATCAATATCTGTCGATATAAGTATAACATATATACAAAATAGCCATATAGGCTTACAAGAATGCCATATAGGCATACAATGTCAACTATGTACAATACAAAATATATGTCCACAAATGCCATATAGGCATACAATAGAGGAACACAATAAAAAGTCATTCCCCTCTAGCTGGTGAAGAGAATAAATCACGAGCAGCCTTTGATCTTCTAGGGGATGGAGACATGCATGTGGGTGGTCTACTACGAACCCGAGGGCTACTTCTCCTATTTAGTTCTTCCTGCACCTTTACCTGTTACAAAAAAAAGTATAGATATTAATATATAGAAATTACATGTTATAAAAAAATGAAACATTTAACAAAATAATCACTTACCGCTAACATATAATCTGTCTGCTCGCTTGCCTCAGTAGCAGGAAAAGGCCCTGGTGATGTCATGTCCTATAGAAACCATCCAGATAGAAATTAAACTTCAAATCAATAATCTTTTGATTTTTCAAAAATAGACAACTATAACAATGAATGTAAATTGAAATTTACTAATCTGCCTCATACCCCTGTCAATGCCATAGAGCTATGAATCGCAGAGGCCACACCCTGCTCCATTGCCCTATGAACATGGGGAGGTGTATCCGCAGCCTGCATCATCTGGAAATAAAACAACATTATTCAATTACGAAAACTATAATAGTGATGCAAATTATGGCTCCTAACATACACACACGCTCATCTAAACATGGAAGTACACACAATAAAACACACAAATCACATACAAAAATTTAGTAAGTACAATTCATTCATTAAACTATTTATTTTATTACCTCCGTAAAGCTTTGAAGTCCACCACCGCTGGCAGGTGTTGCCATGAAATCTACAGTGTTAACCTATTCAACATCCAAAATCAGAAATTAGAATACCATTCATATAACGATGCTATTCACATGTAATATTTATAATTGTTTACTAGTTACATACCTCGACAGTAGATGATCTAGTGAAAAATGTAGGTGGAGAACCACTGAAAACTGCATCGACGCTATGACCCTGAAATTTCATTAAAATCATCAATTTAAATTAGTTAATCTTGTATTTCAAAAATAAAATTTAATAAATTAAATTCAATAAACTTGCTAATATTTACCTGAGTATCAAGGCCGAAAGTCTCACTCAGGAGGGTATCTGTCATCGCCATCTGCTCAGCTGCAGATGTAGCCTGTGCACCTGCGTCCTGACTGTCCATGGGGTCATAACCACAGGCTGACCCGCAAGCCTGGCAAGTATGCGGTGGGACCCTACTCCTCGCACTATCTCCCAACCCACTCTGTGTTGCAGGATCGGCATGCTCTATGATGCTCTGGGTCAAGGCACTAATCGACCTCAGTGTATCGACCTCAACACTCTCCTTCACAATGGAAGGAATAGAAACATGCTCGTGGGCTGGTCTGCTGATTACTCGTCTCACTACCCGCTGTGGGTCAAGACGTGCCCCTGGTCTATCCTGTGCTGAGCCCCCACCTCTACCCTGGAAGTCCCGCATATCAAAATAGTTTGGCACTTTATTGAGGACAAACTCAGAGTAGAGTTTCCTCAAAAAGTATTGCGGGACCTCATTGTTATTGCATGGAGGATGGTCAAAAACCATCCACCACCTCTGCCCGAAATTGTCCCTTATCGCTTGGTTGTTGCACCAATGGATAGGGAACCTCTTGCATGTAATGGGTGGAGGTTGATTTGTTTGTGGGTTTGTGAAAATTGAACACAAGTCTACTTTTGTAATTTGTAATTTTTTGACATCTTGATATGACAATTTATCTGCATAGTAATCTCTAAACTCTCTCTTTTTATCGGTCCAACTAGTTATTTGCTTGCTAATTGAATTTACATTTGATAACATAGACTCAAGAGATTCGGCAAGCGTGGACCTATGCAAGGTTGAAGTGGAAGGATCTTTCAACCTTGTAATTATATCTTCAATTTGTTTTTTATTGTTTTCAATTTCCCCCATTATATTATCTTGTGTTCCAGGGGCATGTCGAGGAATGAATGGAGGAGGTTGTTGTTCTGCAGGTATTTCTTCCTCAAGATTTTGTGGATTTTGAGGATTTTGAGGAGGAGGAGGAGGTGCATTAACATTTCCTACAATTAATAAAATATGCATCAAAAATCAACACAAAACCTACCTATTTAGGAAGAAATTCAAACAAAAAAACAAAGATAACTCACCCCTTTGGCGTGCTCGACGTCGCGGCGGCATTTCGGCGATGAATCGACAAATCTATTGTGTTGAATGGTGTTTTGTAGAACGCGAGCGCGTTTTTGAAGGGTTTTAAGCCGCGGCGGAGGAAAAACTCACAACGAAATAAGATAAAATGAAATGACAGCATTTTTTTTATATATATAAAGCGCTTTATAACGCGAGCGCGTTATAACGCGCTCGCGTTATGGCTCGGCAATGACGAGCCTTAGGCTTGTCATTGCCAAGCCATAACGCGAGCGCGTTATAACGCGAGCGCGTTATAACGCGCTCGCGTTATGCCTAAATTTTTTTTGAAAATTTTTTGGCCACTTTTTGGCCCCCCATCTTTTTGCACTTACCCCCATTTCAAATTGTATATGGGTACATCCCTAGAGGTGTGGATGAATTGAGGGATAATGCATATTTGGGTAGAAAGTGTGTTGTAGAAAAAGACTTTACGGAGAATATCCATGATTCACACAGAGAAGTGAAGGAGAATTTGGAGAAGAGTGTCATCAAATATAAGGAGTATGCTGATATGCATCTGAGGGAGCAGGAATTTCAGATTGGTGAGCTGGTGATGGCACACTTGAGGAAGGAGAGGTTTCCCCAAGGAACTTATTGTTAGTGTATATATATTTCATATATATTATACACAGGCATAAGCCTACTTAGGTGAGTCTTTTTACAATCTTAACACATGTCAAGGTTGTTAGGAGGTTAGTTGAGGAGGCATCAAGTCTCCCACTAAACTAGCCACTCACGCTAGTTTGTAGGGAGTCAACTTGATGACCACTCTTAGTTGTGGAGTTTTTCTCTCAACTACTAACTAATTTTGGTCTCCTATATGTATTTGCTCTTTTGCCTAATCAAATCACTTCAAATTTGGTAATCAGTAATAGCCTATGCATTCTAGCTTCTTTCACTTATAACAAGCTGAAGTGGAAGAAGATAGGCCCATGTAAGATTTTACGAAAATTTTTATCAAATGCATAAGACCTAGAACTTCCAGCAAGTATAGATGTTTCCCTAATATATAATGTTGCTAATTTGTATAGCACTATGGAGGAGAGATAAGTGGATGATGAAGGGGGTAAATCATAAAACACACAACAACAAAAATTGCACACAGAAAATAGAACTTTTTTTATTGATTTGGACAACTTAATACATTACAGAAGCTCAAATACAATCAAAGGAATCAACCCTCCACAGGCTATAACACATTACAACTTCCTCTCACAAGACTTTGGAGTCATCTACCATCTGTAACCCCAAATCTGCTAGGGTTTCTGTTTTCCCGCTTATTCTTGACTCTACACTTTCCCTCTTAACTCTACTACTGCCCAGAGTTCCCAAAAATGGTTATTAATATCTTTTTTGGTAGCCAACAACCTAATTTTGAAATTTGCATCTCCCTCCAAAAATAGGTCAACTTCTGGGAGCCATAACTTTTGATCCAAGTGTCCGATTGATGAACCATTTTATGTGTTAGAAATATTGCAGAGTGCTCTACGTGCTAAGAACCAACTCTGCCAGTTCCAACCATTTTTGGGCCCATACGAGACCATTTAGTGCCTCAAACCTGAGTTTGAATAACTTTTTGGTGTTTTTCAGGAAATGGAAACTTTAATATCTTTTAGCTCGCAAATGATCTTTGCGTGATTCCTTCGCCAAAGGTCTTATTTTTCAGTTACGAAGTGTCTTGTAAATTTTTACTTCAATCCGTGCCCAAATGCAACCTTTCTAAAAATAGCAGGTTGCTATTTTTAGCAGTTTAGAAAAACTGAAAGTTCTACATCATTATTCAAGCGATTATGGAACCAAAACCACAATTTTTGAAAAGAAATGGAAAAAACATCAACAATTTTGAAACACATATTTTTTTGGGTGATGCAAGATTGCACTTACACCACTGAATGCCCTTGCATCAGTGGACATGGGAATGTACATTTAGATTTGCAGGATACATGTGAGTGGGTTCAACAGTTGCTTGTGAAGAAAATTGAAGAGGTAGATAAAGTAATTGATTCCCGTGTAGCCAAGAGGATAAGAGAGAAGGAATATTGGGAGTATTTGGTCTATTGGAAGAATTAAGCAGCTGAGGTGGCAAGGTTTGGGATTTCGGTCCTAGATTTTCCATTATGCTCATGAGTTTCACACTCATGAAGCATTTTTCCTACTTGACGTGTCTGATGCAGGATTACCCAAGCATATATGCAATCCTCCATCACCCAAAAAGGTTGGATAATTCAGTTTTGTTTTCTCTTAGTTTAGTTTGTTGTTTTAGTTGTGTTTTTAAGCTATGGCGGTGTTGTCACGGCTAATGGAAAGCCCACGTCACATTCATTTTTTGTCATTTCTAGTTCAGATTGGTGGATTTCAGTTCATTTTTTATTACCACAACTATTTTGGCCATGTCATTGGGCATTTTTCGCCATTGATCATTTTTTCAGATTCTATGGGTTCGATTGATCATGGTCATGAGTCGTGAACCTTCCAAGGGAAATAGAGCACTAGTTGTTGTTTGCTTCCAAGTTGTCACAAAAGGGGTGTTGACACAAAGCACTTTTGCAAGGGTTGCAAAGTAATTTGATTTTTGGTGAAGAAAACCAAAATTGTCTTCCAAATGGTCGATTGTATGATGTGGAAGGAGGTTCAACTCAACACATTTCTCTATCTCTGTTTCAAGTGTTAAACTATAACATAGGTGTAATGTTTCTCAATGTGGAGACTAATCATCATATTGAAATTTATGAGATATACATTAGTGGTTTGAATTGGAAAATAACCCACAATTGGGGTGAATTGCAGTTGGTGGCATCCACATATCAGTTTTACTTGAAAGGTCAAAAGACCATTCCAAGGTGTGAAGGATAATTTATGTTTGGGTTATGATTTGAAATCCAATAAATAGTAATTCTCTTCATATAATTTCATCTAAAGTATTGCTTCACTTGCTAAGGTAGACCATTTGATGGTTTTAATGCCTGAACATTATAAAGAGAAACATAAAATGGAGAGGGATTTATTTCGGTCTGTCGCAGAAGGATAAAGAAAAGGAACTAAATAAAAGTTTAATAGCAGGTCGAAAAAGAAAGAGGTCGCTGCCTAGCCAGACGAATATAAAGTTTGAAGATATACGTGGAGTTGCTGCTACCGATCCAAACAATAGATAAAAGGTTGAAAATTTGGTCACCAAAGTAAGAATGAAGATTACTGAGACAGCAAGGAGAAGTAAGAAGATTGTGGGGTTGGAAATTGAATAGAATGCTACAAAAAATGCTCCATTTTTGTAGAATTGAAGGTGGAATATAGGAAGGGGAAAAAGAAATTATTTTTTGTTCAGAGGAAGATACAATTGGAAAGAAATTTGTATAGAAATCAATCCCATATGCTTTGTTTGATATAACAACACATTTGAACAAATGATTGTTGCCAATAAAAAAAATTGAATTTGAGAGTATTGAATACACTGTCTGTGTATTGTTTTGGTTCATTGTTGCAATTTCTTTGGGTGGAGAATGATCAGTAATTTCATTTCTATAGTTGTTGGTATAAACTTCAATTTGAAAATTGATTTAAATTGCTTGGAAAGCATTGGATTGCGTATTTGTTGCTTGAATTAGCAATCCCATAGGACCCCTAATTCCTATCCATACCAATCCCATTTTAGTTATGTTATAGTGGGTAAAAACTATTTTAGGTTAAGGTATTTTATAATTTCGAGAAAGAAAAGTTATGGTAGGGGAATGGGTCTTCCACATTTCTAGTGTACACCTTCACTTCCAAATAATGGTGGATAAACTAATGGCTTTATGGAAAGGCTTACCTAATGGCTCAACTAGTTGAGGCCTTAGCTAGGACTCAAAGAATATATACAAGGAATGGTAGAACACTCCATTATTAATCTATTATCAACACTATAAGTCTTCAACACTAGAAATTACTTTTCATTTTGAATGTATTGTGATTGAAATTTGGTTGTAGGTCACATTAGTTAGGACCTTATAGTTATATATTGACTATTACTATTTTCATGATGATGGCATTTAACACTAAGTTTAATATTGTGAAGTATAATGTTAATTATGAAATATTGTGGAAGGGTTATATTTTTGACTACTAGTATGAAGTGTTTGGTAGTACTATGCCAATATTATTTTTAATGAATGTGTGAAGTAACATGTTAAGATAGCATTTTTATGTTATCATGGGGATGCCATATATTGTGATAATATTGTTATATTCTCATGTGGATCCATACAATATCTATTAGCAAGAAATGTAGAGGAGATACTGGTCTAGAGATCTGGTCCTTATCCAAGTCTTTGTAATTAGTTTATACCCTGCTCAAGTAGCCAGAGATTGACAACAAAACATAAAAAATAACACAACAAAGCATCACATACACATCAAAATAACACAACACAGAATTGCCCCGTACTGACAAATCTCCAAATCTCCATATCTATATATATATATATATATATATAGCAATCCAAGTTATATATCATCTCTCCATCCTCCAACAGGTCTAAGTCTCTACCTCATCAATTACAAACATGACTTCTATATACCAGAATCTATCACATATCATTATCCTATCTCTTATATCTTATCATCATATCCTATATATCTATATATATGCTATATCTATCATATAGGGATGTGTCTCCTGTCGGCTCTGGCCTCTGCATAGTGAATGTGCCACCTTTTGGTCGACTCTACTCCTTGATTTACACCCTACTAATAGTATCATAATAATATTGTGTACTATATTGGAGTTAAGTTCTATGTTAAAATTGATGGATTCATGTTTTGTCTTAGTAATGTTATGGAGTTAAATGCAATATTGATATTATTGCATATGATAATAGAGATGGGTGTTGTTGTTATTGTGGTAAGGCTTGTGTTATGAAAAAGGAAGAAAATGAACAAGTCAAGGTGAAGATGCACCAATCCAAAGAATACAAGCATCAAATCCAAGTGATAATAAATACTCCAAGACGTTGCCAAAGGTAAAAAAACCACATGACATGAAACAACACCCACAACAAATGTTAATACTTCCAACCATCCATACCTCCTAGGTATCAACAACATCAGTAAACTCATGCCAACAATATATCCAACACAAACTAAAATCACAAGCTCCCTATATAAAACCTGTCAATGGAGAACATACATATCTAGGAACTCCCATTGTATGGGTAATGTCAAATATAAAAATAGATCAAGGCATATCAAGTCTACCAAACAACACTCAAACCAAGGTGTGGCTAATGATCAAACTCATGTAGTTACAAAGAACAATCACAATGATCCACACATGCAACTCAAATCGATGTGTGCTCCCTCACAACATGTCACCATAACTCTCCTAAATCTACCATATGAACATGAACCTCTAGGAAGAGAGAATACTTGTATATAATTTCATGCCCTCCTAGCAACACCTCAAAGTGCTAAGTTGTGTCATGTATGATGTCTTTTACAACCCTGAATGAAAAATATTAACAACACCCAACCATTCAATCTCATAGATCAAATAAAACATATGTATCATGCAAAACCAACATAGATGTAAGCCTCTCTAACCAAAGAAAATCAAATCAAATCTATTCCCAAAACTAGGAATAAGCCCAATCACATCTCCTAAACTCCTCATAAATGACATCATAAACTATCAAACTCATATGCACAAGGAGATAACCATGCCAAACACTCCCCAAATGAACCCTCCATAAGTAACAAGCATAGCTCAAGATCCATATCTATGAGAAGACAACACTGTTTTTATTTATAAAGATTTGTAGAGTTCTTCAATAAATAATGTAAATAAAATAAATTTATTTTTAAACAGTTGTAAAGTTAAAAAAATAAACTCTTTTATTATTTTAAATAAGAATATGACACCATTCTTACAATAAATGATATTTTTTTGTTCTAGCTACTAGGGATTTCAAAATAAAGTTTTGGTCAAATATTTAAAAAATTATTTAAAGAGGCCTCTCACTAAACATGTTGACGTGGCGAGTTGTGTGATGAGTCACACATCCAAACCGTAGTTGTAGATAGATAATAGTCAATATCACTTTTCTTTAAAAAAATTGGAAGTCCTACACAATCACAAATGTAAGGAAACAAGGTATGTGGAAACACCTTCCTATACTAATCTATGAGAGGAGTGTTATGCAAATAATTTCAAATATAATCTAAACTTATTACAAAAAAAAAAAAAAAACACACAGAAATAAGTAATAAGCTATAACTATAACACGGTGATTTATGTGAGGAAAACTCTTTTGGAAGAAAAATCCTCACTCCAAAACCTGCACAATGTATTATCATATAAAAAAAAAATTACAATACACTTAAAATGCAAGTTTTTATAGAAGTAATACACCAACATTCAAATGTAAAGTAATTTCAACAATTTTGACAACACCTATTAACTGCAAACTATAATACAAATTACTCCTCAAACTCTCAATCTATAAATTTTTGACAACTTTTTGAAACATTATGGACTCAACATTATGAACTGTGGAAAACTAATGACTTCCAACTTTTTGAAACATTTATAATAAATATACCAGACCCCATGTGCAAACTGACAAAATGAGTTTCGACTTTAATTGTGACAGGACATAAACAGTGCAATCAATTTTCTGAAACAAAACAGAATTTGAACATTATCAATGATACTGGCACACTTGAAAGGAACCGTAATTTTTTTAAAAGCCTAATTCACATTATGTTGTACTACTGTTTAAGAAGAGCGTATGTTGGACAAGATTTTCTGTGATCCTCTCTGTCGCAAATTTATTGTATCTCCCCCTCCCTTGTACTCTCGATATTTGCATGGGGTTGGGCAAATATTAATGAAAATAAGAAAAGATATTTTTTTCCACTCCGTTTCCTGCTGTGGCTCAAATTTCCAAACGTGTAAGGTGCAGATATATTTATTGCAGAGAGCTTAGAGAGTATTCCATGGAGCTCGGAATATACTTCACGAAATGACAAATTTTCTTCGTACTTTGTTGTTGGCTAGTATGATTTATATAAGAGTCTTGTCCACCTCGTAGCAATGTGCCCCACTGCACTGTTTAAAGCTTTCAACTTTGGTGTGCAAACTGGCACCTGCCATTGTGACAGATCGGGATTCCTATTATTCCGGCAGCGGCTACGGGGCATTCAGAATGGCCATTTGACCGTATTTATTAATTAATTGAAATTCAGAATACAACAGAATGGCCATTTGACCGTATTTATTAATTAATTGAAATTCAGAATACTGTTGTATTCTGAATTTCAATTAATTAATAAATACGGTCAAATGGCCATTAAATGGCCATTCTGAATGCCCCGTAGCCGCTGCATTCCAGTCCTATTTCCTAGCTACCAGGTGTTGATAAACTTAAAAAATATTTTACTTGGAAATAATAAGTGCCCCAACTATCCCTTACACAGTACAATTTCTTTGACAATCCCACCCGATGCTTACGGCCCACGAATTAATGATGTGTTCATGTTCAAGAGTACGAAAAAGATGTCCGGTCGACCAAGCGAGAGGAAGGTGGTGTGAATGGGCATCATAAAACTATCCCCAAAACGTTGTAGGGCAGGGCATTTTTTTACGTCAACTAGACTAAATGTCGAATGACTTGCACAACCTTATCGTCCTATTTCCGTAAAGGATAAAAAAGTAGTTCTTTTAAGCTTTTGCGTCCCTACAATCAAGGCAAGTTTCGCGCGCAATAGACTATGACACACAGAGCATGCGAAAATTCTTAGACGACAAAAGTCGATGGAGTTTTTACACACAACTGGTTCTAAAAAATCGCTGCTCTTCATTACTTCCGTGTGATTATATTACATTTGATAGCATTACTCAAAGAAAACCTGAATAGCAACTTTTTGGGTTTATAATTTCTACAACTTAGTACAAAGCATTAAGATATGTCAGCCAAAGATAACTCGTATATTTAATTTAGTCCCGTATATACCGACCACTCAATGTCCGATTAAGGCGTTACGGAGATATACACAGGAAATTAGTGCATGGGTGTACGAATAACTGACTTTCTTGGTACTCATTCAAATTTAGTTGGGCATGTTTTTTTATTTTTGGGGGCTAGTTTTTAGGTATCATCTTACAATACTAGTTTGTAATTCTGATATTGGGTGTGTGAATAATTTAATTTTTTTTCTGCTTAGTTGGTAGGTTCCGGAGACTTTTATGTTACCAAATTTGTCTGAGACTTAATTGGGTCCCTGCTTTATCTTTTTGTGTGGGGCCTTTCCATCTGGCAAGACTTAATTCATAATCAAGTTTTTTGGTGAACCATTCAATTTTACTAATGCATCAAAAGCGACTTGACTTTAGTTTGATTTTGTATTGAACATTTAATTGGCTATATCATGTGCGGTCTCATACTCGGGCTTTAAAATATCCAAGGTGCCACTGCCTATACACAGACTCTAAAGGTGGGAGTTAGATTGTTAGATGGTAGAGGATAATTATGTTGAAAAGGCGGGTTTGTGCTTTGATAAGTCTCTTTACATTTTTTATTTGTGGTTCGTATGCACGGCAGCCGAATGGCAACAGCACCAAGTTTTCCTTTGCCTATTTTAGGCAGAACAACAGCCAGCAGCTGATATATATGGGGAACGCTTCCTTTTCAACCGAGCATGATTATATCGATCTCACACCGGATCCATACGCCACTATAAACGTTTCTTCTTCAAACCAAACGGCTGCAGGTATGGCGTTGCAGAACTGCATCGGAAGGGTTCTGTACCGCCAGCAGCTCACGATGTGGCCGGCGAGTTTCACCACCGTCTTCACCATCTTCGTGAAAAACATCACAACCAACGCCACGGGCGCGCTTAAGAATTATAATGGCGACGGTATTGCCTTTATCATCGTTCCGAACAACAAAAGCTTTTTAGCAAAGAGCTACGGGGCCTTCCTCGGCCTCTTCGACTCCTCCACAGACGGGAACACGACGAAGCAGCTTGCCATCGAATTCGACACGTTCCAGAACGAGTTCGACCCGAACAACAATCATGTGGGCATCGACATCCAGGGCATCAAATCCAACGTAACAGCCAATATGGGAGACCACGGCATGGACATCAAGGCCGGGCGAGCTATACAAGTGCGGGTCGAGTACGACGGGTGGGCTAAATCCCTGCAAGTCTACGCGCGGTATGCAGACAACACTTCGGCCTACGCGAGACTTGTTAACCGCACGGTGGAGCTCGAAAAAATTGTTCCTAGATCGGCGTACGTGGGGTTTTCTGCGGCAACAGGGAATTCATACGAGATACAGAGAATTCTTGACTGGAATTTCAGTTCCACTATGTTACCGGAGTCTTCTCTGAATTTGCCCCCAGTGGGAGCGGGAACGGGAAGGCCCGGAGGATCGGGCGGCGGGGTCAAAATCGGCGTCTTGGTAGGCTCCATTATAGTCGGATTATTTGTGGTGGGATTATTAGCCTCGTGGTTCGTGTTTAGGAAAATGAAAAAGAAAAAGCAGGCTACTATAATCCTTGGCCGAGGAAGCTTCAGTGGGGAACTGGCAGTGATGCAAAACGCGCCTCACCGGTACCCCTACAAGCAACTTGCCGCCGCCACTAACAACTTCAGCGAAGCGGAGCTTCTGGGAACCGGCGGGTTCGGGAGCGTGTACAGAGGAAACCTTAACGCTGGAGGCAACGAACAAGTGGCGTTGGTGGCGGTGAAGAAAATTTCCGGCGGGTCAAGACAGGGGGAAAGGGAGTTCATCTCAGAAATCATCACCATAGGCCGCCTACGCCACCGGAACCTGGTGCAGCTTCATGGGTGGTGCCACGAGCGCGACGAGCTTCTCCTGGTCTACGATTATATGCCCAACGGAAGCCTGGACAAATTTCTCTACGACAGAAGTGGGGACACGCCCTTGAATTGGCCGCGGCGCCACAGGATTTTGTGCGGCCTGGCATCGGCTCTACTGTACCTGCACGAAGAATGGGAGCAGAGGGTCGTTCACCGGGACGTGAAGCCCAGCAATGTGATGCTCGACGGGGAATTCAACGCCCGCCTGGGGGACTTCGGTCTGGCCAGGCTCATCGAGCATGACGATTCTAATCCGGCTGTGACGACCCGGCTGGCGGGTACGCCCGGGTACGTGGCGCCCGAGTGCAGCTACACGGGCAAGGCCACCGCAGAGTCGGACGTCTTCAGTTTTGGGATCGTGCTGTTGGAGGTGGCCACAGGTAGGCGAGTGGTGGAGCGCAGGTCTCCACTGGCTGAAGGGAGTTTGGTGGATTGGGTTTGGGAGCTTTACAGCCAGGGTAGAATTTTGCATTGTGTGGATCCCAAATTGGAAGGCTCTGATTATGATGAAGAGCAGATACGAAGGGTGTTGATCTTGGGAATCGCCTGCTCGCATCCTGATCCACGGTTACGCCCTTCTGTCAGACAAGCCATTCAAGTGCTGATAAACCCTAATGAAGAGCTACCGCAGCTGCCTTCCACCAGGCCGATGGCGATCTATGTTGTTTTGCCACCTGTTGGAGCGGTCTATTCTCAGTCCACCTTGTCTTCGAATATGGGTGGAGGTGTCGCTTCATCTAGTCTCATGGCCGAAAGTAGCATCGGATCCATCACTACTTCGCTACACCATGGTAGGTAGAGATGCATGGGTCGCCTTACTTGTCTTTCATACTCTTCTCTTATGTAATCGTATCGGTTTATGCTAAACATCAGCTTCCTTTGCCTACCTGTTTCTCTAATTTTCCTTGTCTAAAATGTGTGTCTTACGATTCAGTATATTTAATATGTACCTTTTATGAACATTGGGCAATTCATACAAAAATATTTGCTTTCAATCTTAAACCAGGAGTCATATAGCTTTTGTCGGGTGGGAATAGAAGGTGCCCGGGTGGTTAAGTTGAAGTGATGGATTCTCTCCCCTGAAAGCTCCTGTAGAAGGATAGGCCGGGGAAAGGTGGCAATGAAGTCCTTCCGAAACAACCAGCAGCTAATACACCCACCCTCGGTCCAGCTAAAACCCTTGCCCGGTCGGACAGCAGAAGTGAAGGATGGTCCTTCCTTCCCACAATAACCTCGTGTAAAATAGAAAGGATCACTCTACTTAAGTATCATCTATTTTAATGGTCAAACATGCCATAACAATTTTACATCTTATTCACAATAAAAAGTGGTAAACAGAATAATATTTCTCACCATCTATTTTGAAATCATTAGATGAACATTGTAAAAATCTTCAAAAATATTATATAATAGTTCAGATTTGTATTTGTTGAACTGTTCACCCAAAAAAAAATTGAGGTGAAATCTTATTACAACATTTAAGTATAAAAATATAGAGATTGGAACCCTAAATTTTTATATATTTATATGTATATCAAATGTTTTCATAAGAAATAAATGATTCTTTTATTATTTTATGCATAGCATCTTATAGTAATTGGTAAACAAACGTAAATAATATTTTGTTTAAAAATTATTCAATTATTTTATAATATTTTTATTTAAATTTTAAATTTTTATAAAGTGAATTTGTAATATATTTGTGACATTTTTTATTGATTTATTGGGATCATTTATTATTATTGTGATCACGATTGTGACTTATTTAATTTGCATGTTTAAAAATTTAGTATGGACTTATTATTTGTAATTGGTACAACTATGTCATAAAAGTTTGCGGCCTATACAATAGTGAAACGACCTAATAGTAGTATGACAAGATTGTACAACTTGTTGCTACGTAAACTAATTCAATCTACTTGTTTTTTCTATTGTTCTCTATAGCTTGATTAAATTCTAAGATATGCCACATTTAATGTGCAAATATATATAGTAAACAATTTATTGGAAATATTTTATTGTATTATTATGTCCACTAGAAAATTTTATTAAGTCCCATTACATTTACCTCTCGAAAAACTATCACAAATCAATATAAGGAGAGGGCCCGATGGTGGTGTGGGCTCCAATGGTTGTTATAGGAGTTAATTGCATGGGCCCTACTCCTTGTGTGAATATAAATTTAAAAAATAATGAAATGACCATTCTTTTTTAAATATTCCCTATAACATGGAAAAAAAGTACCTAATACTTTCAAAAAGGTCCAATCAATGTTTGGCAAATAACTATCCATTTACCCAAATATAGTTGACTGCCATTAGAAATTTATATTTCAAATACACACATAATTTTCCAAAATTAGTGATATGACATGAACATCTAGAGCATAATTTGTTCTATGTTTGACATGACATTTGTCCAATTTACAAATATATATGACAATATTACATATGAATTGTAAATATTACACATCCTTCTATTAATACACTCATATATTAAACCTAAAAGCATATAAACCTTTCTAAACCATATTATATATCAACCATCCCATCAAAATGACTGAAATTGTTCCACATATCAAACTTGCTACAACAACTTCTAGTTCCACCATGAAGCCTGCAACAACTAAAAAATAGTTGTAAAGCTCACCATGAGCAATCACAAAACAATATAATACCAATAAAATAAATTATTAACAACACTTCTCAAATCATAATAATATGTGCTATTTATTTTAGATTTCAAATCACTAGTACCATTAAATTCAAATACATCCACTTGCTCCATATATTACCCAATCTATAATGCCTTACCCCAAAATAAACTATTAAATACAATAAATTAATTAAAATTATGAAATGAAATTAAAAATAAAGAACGTTACAAGCAAACTACTCACTTAAATTTAAAATTTACATAATGATATAGATAAAATAACAATGGTGTAGACTTGCCTGAAATCAACTAAATAAAAGAATGCACCTTAAGTTAGATATTTCAAATAAAATTTACAAAACAACGTAAAAGATACTATTTGCTAAAGGAAAAGACTAATGTGGCTATTTTGATAACGTTTATAATAATGAAAATAAATGTAAGCTCTAAACGTTAAGTGTTAAAACAAGATTAACTCAGTTAATCATTATTGCATAATCGAGATTATAATTGACTACAATTATAATTCTAAAGACATTATTATTCTTAATCTCTAAGTTATGAATATAAATTGGACGTCGACTAAAATATTTCAATAATAGAATATAATAGAATCAAATATGTCAACACTTCTGTTTATGATTATCATATGTTCAAAACATAATATTCAAGACAAGAGATCATACACATATAATTGGATGTTTTATGGATATCACATTATACTCATTCTATAAATAAGATACCTGAAAAAAATGTCTTAACTGTCTCAATCACAAATGAGGGAAATATTCTTGAAATCTATAGATATTATACGTCAGCAATTACAAGTTTATATCAGCGTTTAAGGGTTCACACCCAAAACTCGTTCTACCACATCGACTCCATTGGGAGTGGAACAAAGATTACCAAGTAAAGAAATGTATCAAAAAATATCAATGATTTTTAAAAGGAAACATAAATATATGAAACATTTGACAGAATGCCTCAAAGCGCAATCCAGGTATAGATATAGCGCAAACAAGGTATATGAAATGTTTGAAATGCAATGATAGCAAGGTATGTGCAAGAAGATAATGAATAATATTAAATACATTTAGGGATTCAATGCTTGCAAGAAACACACAGTGGATTGTCAAAAGACCACGACTAGAGTCATCCAATCATACCAATATTGAGGTTTCTAATTCAAACTAAGAAAATATTTTATTTCTAGATTAGACTAGGTACATTTTATTATGTTCCATTAACAACCATCAGCGTTGGCGGGTTGCTTGTTTCTCTTCCGCAAAAGGTGTTTGACATGCAATGATCACAAGATAAGCTTGTAAAGAGTGGAATTTGGATGTTAGGTTTTTGGTAGTTTTGGTGTATATCCTCCTTTCACCCTTACATTCAAAGACCTAGGGTTGAGTTGCAATGTACTATCTTACCCTAGGTCACTATTGAAATGTAGGGAAACTTGGATTTTTATGATTAGATTGACAATTTCCTTCTCTTATGCTCAATTGTACCTTAAAACCCTAATTACATGCAAATACGACAGTAAACAGATGAATCACAGAAAATGTTTCTGCAGAAAGATGTAAAATATCAAATAACTGTGCACCTATTTTCAGGGTCCGAAGGCAGAAAAGTCAGGGACTAAAGAGTGGGCGCCCAAGTCTAGTGCCCTGCTTTTTATCGAGATTCAGAAACTTAGTCTGCAACCTGTATTTGTTGTATTAGAGATTTTCTCGTTGTAGAACTTTGAGGACTAATGAGCAGGCGCCCAAGTCTAGGTAGTTGTTTCTTTCATTGATCTGCAATCCTGACACTCTGTTGTACCCTCCTGCAACTTCACTTTGTCTACAACTCCAACCTGTAACCTGCAATCATGAAAACTTTGGGAGGGGGTTGTGGTGTTTAGAAGCTTTCCTCAGTCAAGCGCCGGAGAGATATTCAAGCCTTCTGAACACCATTGTCAGATAGAGAGTGCGTGCCTTGGGAGGCAGAGGAAAAAACCAAATGATAAATGCTCAATAATCACAATAGATATCACCTTGTAGTGAAGATCTCATGGGAGGAAGAAGCTCTTCATTCCATGAGGAGATGGATTCTCAAATCTGCAAACACAAACACATAGACAACACAAATCTGCTCTTGCAACACAATGAAAGCCTTGAATCACCTTGAGGATGCATGAAGTTCACAATAACCATCTAGTTTACAAATGAATGCCTAAACATGCTTTTATATGCAACTACAAATATTCCCGCAAAGATTTTGTAAATTCAAACTTACCTTGTCGGCCTAGGGACCAATTAACGATCATAAATTGACACTAGAAATTTGGGTCTGACCCAAAATAGGGTAGGACTAGGGAGCAGACGCCCAAGTCCTCCCCCCTATTTTGGGTAATGTTAGGTTCAAGGGGTCCTCCTAGGTCCCATTTGTCATGATACCAAGGGTTCATTCCATCGGGATGTTGAATTATGATGCAAGATGTCCTAAATGCACACTAGAGACCCAGGAGCTAAACCTTTTGAGGGAAAAGCCCCCAAGGGGACATTTTCTGACATTGCAAAGCCCAAAATGGATTTCTTGAAAAGACTAAAGCTAACACATTTAGCGACGTAAGTCAGGTTCCCACAACCTTCGTGGTGCCTCAAAAAGGGTGTCAGTTTTAATAATAGTTTGATAAAATTTGATGATCCAGTGATTACAAAGGTTACTCAAGAATGCATTACATATGGATTAATACGTAGGAATTGCAAGATAAAACCATCTTATAAGAAAAGAGAGATGATTACAAGATATGCACAATGAGTAGTTGTTACAGAAGAGAAGTTAGAAATAAACCAAAAGATTTGTAATGGTTCTTAAGCAATTGTATTAAATGTAAAATGAATCCAAGACAAAAGAAATGAAAGGAGTAAAGGGCCCATGTCTGTGGTGGCCAAGGGTCGACCACAACCGGCCTCTAACATTTCCACAATCGTTGGTTTCAAACAATAAATTACATCTTACATTCAAACAACGATAAACATCAAACTTCATACAATGTGATACAGTTCTAATTTCATACAATGAAATACAACTAACTTATATATATATATATATTAAACTACAATATTTTAACACAACAAAACAATGATAATAATATAATAGAGAGGGTCTACATCAACACAGTAACCTATTTCTTTCTATGGATAGCCCATATGAAATTGATATTTTCATAATCGAATACTATAACAATTTTAAAGTTGAATAAACACATTTACATCACAAATAAGATAATTCACATGCATGTATTTTTGTTTCTCCATGCCTACCTATCATAATGTAAACATACGACATAGTCAAATACCAATAATTGCATTTAGTGGCAGAATAGGAAGAGAAAATTTACAAGATATGTATTTTTTCGCTACAATCAATAAATCATAAGAGCCTGTATATCTGAATATACAACATACAATTTGTATCAGCGACATTGATAAATAATACAATAAGAATACATCCAACTTTATTGACCGCAAACATTGATAAGAAAATCTCTTCATAAACCTATAAACAACAAAATAGAGAAGCCCAATCCTGCTCTCCACCCATCCATAGGACTGATGATTCCAGTCCAACCCTGAGCTAGAAACAAAACCCATTGCTCCAAACAAATAACAATAAACAAAAATCAGAAAACACTAATGACATTCGACTCAATCACATGGAATCTGCACACGGAATTCTGGTTAAGGAGAAGGGGGATTCCTCTTGGGGTAAAATTATAACTGCCTTTTCTTCACATAACTCCACACTCCCATTATTACAGCCAACCATATATCCTACCAACTCCCATTCATTCTCCCTAACTCCCATCAAATTTATAATCTCATTCTCCCTTTCTCCCAGCAAAACCATAACACAACACCATCACAAACTCCACAAAACCCCAAGAGAGGCTCCCCACCCTCCTTGACTCCACACGATGGAAGCTCTCAACTGACTTGAAGGGTAGTTCCCTTTTCACACCCAAACCCACAAGCATTTTAACATGACAACATATATTTTCACAATACTAACACATCTCTTGGAATCAACATACAAAATTAACAAATCCCTAAATTATTTCAATAAACCATTCATACCTTGGTTGTCCAAGTTAGGATCAACCCCTCTAATTTCACTAAGAAGATGCACAACTTGTTTCCAGACAACACTCCATACTCAATACTTCATTCTCACCCCCAAAATGCTCTTCTTTTTTCATCCAAGAAGCATTCAATAGTGTTGCCCTATTTTTGAAATTTTACTAAAGCACTCGTGCCTTTGAAAATTTTATTCATTCTTTGTTTGTCATTTCCTATGTTTCCTTCATGAGTTCAACTTCACTTAGTCGTTTCTCGAGTCGTTGGAAATCCTTAGCATTTTTTAACCAAAGTCAGCGTGTTCAAAAGTTCATGAACCGCTTGACTTCCCAACTTGTCTACATGAGTTTGATGTCTTAAAGTATTCCCTTGTGTTGGTCTTAGTCATTGTGTTGTGAAAGCTCTATATTGTTGGGAGGTCAGAAGTTCTTTGAACTTCTGAACTCTCAATGTTATGGTTCAAAGGTTCTGAAATTGTCTGACTTGCCGACTTCAAGTGCTTTCTATTCCCGTGGCACCTTTTCTAAGCTGGCATGCAGTATAGTGAAATGACACTTGTCATTCTGCATTTACTTTGAAGTACGTGCAAACACATTGACACATTTTTCGGAGGGAAACTCGATGTAAATGTTTATGATTTTCGAGGATGGATTCACCACCAGAATTTAATGTTCTTTATGAACGAGTTTATGAGAAGTGACATGAAGTTTTGATAAATTCCCTATTTCACCTGAAGTTGCATTATTTTGCTAAGGGAATGTGTTGCAGAGTGAAGAACAACTAATCCACTACATGCGAGATATCAACAAGAATTACATGCTTACAGGTTAGCATGATTAGCCATTTCTATTTCATTTCTTGTTTTCCTCTACTATAAATATACAACACTTCTCTCAGGTGGTCAAAACTTTCTATTTTCATGTATCTACGTAGAGATTTCCTTGTGAATGCACTGCACATTCCTGCATTATCTGTGAATGCTTCAGAATTTCTGGCCATATGGTTTCTTAATTCGGTAAAAATGAAGTTCAAGTTTCAAGCGCCTCCTATGGTCCCTGTTGTGGAGAACGGTTTATCTGGTGTGAGAGATACTGAATTGTGCCATATTGATTTTGAGGATTTCTAGAGAAGAATATTGTCTGAAGGCTGAACTCCCTTGGCAGACAAAATTGTTAGCAGTGGGTTGGACAAACCCGGAGGCTTCCCACTCACAGTGCGTTGTCCTGAATTGATTGTAGCTTGTGCCAGTAGTTACTTTCTAGAGTCTCAATAAATAAGGGCTCAAGATGGCTCTGTGGTGGCAAGAATTGACTCTGAATTAGTTGCCCTAGCTCTGAATTTGGAGGAGTATGAAGATAATGCCGATGTTTCTGTGTCTTCTGCATGGACATACTATAATAAAAGAAAAGACTGGTGCCAAACTTGTATTGCCAAGAGTTGGTTGGAAATTGAGAGAAAGGGAAATCACAGCTCCCCACAAATCTTAAGAGGAGTCATTTCAAAGAAGAAATTTTAGACATGATAACATTGCTAAATCATGTAGTCGGGAGGCCGAAATTAAATACTTTCTCTTTTTGGATGTGTAGATTTATTTTACTCATCTGTAGAGACCATCATATTGATTGGGTAAGAATAATTAGCAGAACTATGCATTAAAAACTGATAACTTTCTTGCAAGACGTAAAGTTCCACATGTGTTCCTAGTTGGTTTATGTGTTGGCTCGTAAAGAGGCTACCTAGCCTAGTCTAAGGATTCAAGGAAGCCCTGCCACCAGTATGCTTGTGTATCAGACTTTTTCTCAGTTACAGAAGAATGAAGGTATGAAGGGTTTCTGGAGGGTGAACAATGTCTTTTCAATGTGGCTGACTAAGAAGATTGATGTCTCATTAGAGTGGAGATTCTCAGCTGAAGCGACCGCATTGGTCATGAATTTTGGAATCTTTTATGTTCAGTTTGATCATTTTTCTTACTTGAGAATTGGGGGTTATGAAAATGCCACGTTGAAATTGCCACGGTACCTGTCTAACTATCTTGTGCTTTTGGAGGTATGTTGTCAAATGGCGGCTACAAATACAAGGTACCATGCCATGAAAAAGAAAGGTTACTCTTTTCCTGTGTCTGTCATTTTATTCTTACAAAAGCAATGATAGTGCCAGAAGTGTTGATAAGTTGTTGTTTGAGTTTGGTCTCCAAAGTTTGTCAGCTCATGTAGCCTTTGATAGTAAGAATTATGTAAAAGAAAATACACATGGAGGAGGTTCGTATCTGCACAAACCCCAACTTGAAGACTTCTCAGAAGATTGTTTGGATAAGAGGGAAGTGCAGAGGAGGAGTTGGATGAGATTAACCATCAATCAGATCCGAGCCTTCAAGTTGAATATTCAAGTTCCTGACATGGTTGACGATAAGTCTAATATTATAGATGAAGGCTATCATGCTTCATCACTACGGCCTCTACCTCCTGTGAAATGGTCTGAAAAGGAAATCACATATGTGAATTTTTGTTCTTTCCAAGTGATAAGGACACAAAAATGGTTGAAGGGAAAAATGAAAGAATGTGTTGGCTTAGCAACGCCTAGAGAGTCAACCTCTCAGGGTCAAAATAGATCTCAGACTCCCCACTCCCAAAGAAAATCATCGAGTTTAGACCTAACTCTCTAGAGAGTTGGTTCACAATCGAACGGAGATGGTGATCGGCCCCCTTACAAGGTCAATAAACTAAAAAAGGCGTGTTAGCAGGATAGTCAACCATTGAAGAGTAATACCAGAATGGTTGCTTCCTCATCAAAAGTACACCATGTGCCATTTGTCAACAACCTTGTAAGTGATAGTGACTCTTTCATTTTTACTCAATTAGGAGAAGATAATACGCTGCAATCTCTATTAAGTGCCCCAAATTCTCCCAATCCAAATGAAACCCCAGAGCAAAATTCTCCACCTGTGCCTATGGATGGTACTATGAGTGTTGTTAATGCTACTAATGCTCCCTCACCATCTCCAACCTGGTTAAAGGAAGCAGTTGAAAAGAAGAAAAGGTATACACCACCAGTGGATGCCTATATTGATACTGTGGCTAAGTTACTATAGGATACCCCTAAGCCTAAATGTGCTAGGAGGATGTCGAGGATGGTAACTGATCCTACCTTAGGAAATCAATTTTTGGAAATTGTAGATCGAGTGGGGAATAAGAATGAAGATGAAGTGACTGAAGCTGACTTCAAAATGAGAAGAGTAGACTTGGGACCTTCTACTATTGAAGGTGATATCTATCATGTTAAACACTCGATCAACAATATATCAAAAAGGGTCAAAAGACAGCAAGAGGAGAATTTTAAGTTGCTAGCCCAAGTGAGTTTTTTTGTCATTATTTGTTCAGTCAATTGTTAAAATAATAACACCCTCAACAAAAGCCCCTCCTGATATGAGTCTGAGCGCCCCTGATCCTAATATGTTACAACAAATAAAGAGATCATTATCTCAAAGAAATGCTATGGACCAGTGGGTTGAAAAGGTCATTTCTGATGGTCTTTTGTTCATTGAGGAGGAAGTTAAGTTGTTTGATTCCATTCATGGAAAAAGAGAAGCCTAAATTGTGGAATTCCAAACGGCTAGGAGTGATCACAACAACCTACCTTTAGCTTCTAAGGAGATACAAGAAATAACCAATATGGATGTTGGTATCCTAATGGCTGAGAAGTTCTTGAATGACCCTGGTGAATTGGACACACATGTTTGGCCTGATGCAGTCAAATGGAAACTATGTCTTATAATATCTACTGAGGATGAGATGAGGAAAGCGATTGCCACTTATTTCTCAGAAATGATGAGGATCAAAACAAACTTTGTTGTCATAGGAATCGAAGCTAATGGGACCGATGATGAAAAGCTGCTAGATGTTAAGGAGATCAAATAGAATTTCAAGAAGTTGGTAACCGAGAAAATCATGAACTATGATATTATGATAGGGGAATCTCTTGATAAACTTGCAAAGATGATAGCATATATCAAGACTGTCAGGAGCAGATTTGATGATGTGCATCAAAATGTGGTGGATGCAAATAGAGTAGTGAGTAAAAGAAAACGCCAGATTAGTATGATTGGGACTCCACCTGGAATGTCTTTGACACCTGTAATCAACAAATACAAGACATACAAAGCAAAGCTGCGGGCACAAGCATCTCAAATGACGCAAAGTGGCACTAGAAATGAAGACGAATAGGCGAGGGAAGAGGAAGAGATAGATGAAGTTGATAATGGAGAAGAGGATGTGGCAATCCTCAATTGATTTTATTTTCATATGCTTTAGTTACTTTTCAATATTTGCTCAAAAACTATTGGCTCTGGAGGGCCCTTTATACTATTGTTTAAACTTCTTTTAATCGGCTGTCTTCAAGAAGCTGTTAGGGTTTAATGATGGTTATGGTTCAGGTTAGCTATAAATTTGATTAGCTAGTCGATGTATGAATCTTTTGGCAAACTGTGTTTTGGTGATAGATCAATTTTGGCTTTCTGTTCAATTACTTTATATACATGCAATAGAAATCAATGCAGTGGAGATTTGAATGATCGTAAACTTTGTGTTATGGTTATTTGGATTCATATTCTTCCTATGTTGAATGTGTTTCTACTTGTGTTGATGATATTTGTGTATTGATGGTGGTTGGATATCTGCAATTCTCTCTCACTGCTAGGAATTGTTTATCTTTCGATAGATTGTTCATGGTGGTGATTATGTGGTGCATAGTGTTTGTTTTGTCGATTTGTAGATGTTAGCTTGGTGGAAGTCTTTGAGCTTTTGATTATTTGGATGTACTCTGCCTTTATTGCTTTCTGCTTAAAAGCAATACTAGTTTTCATTCATGAGAATATCAATCGAAGGTAGTTGTGCCTTGTAAAACAAGAAGAGAGCCTTTGTAGAATACCAATATAGTAGGCTCAACTATTGTTACATTTATCATCTATCCGGGTGATAGTATATAGAGTTTGGTGACAAATTTGTTAAGCAACAGATTTTTTTGTGACTCCGCTAGGGATGTCATTTATGTAGATCTTTTTATATTTTATGTGATTTGGTCTATTGTTGGACTTTATGGTTCTTCGTGGAAGACGTGCACCAATTCTACAACCTAATGTAGACTGGCTAGTAGGAGATCAAGAAGATATCATTACTGGTCTTCGACTTTTTGTCTAGCAAACTAGAAGAACAAACCAATAGTATCATCAAGTTGACGAGTTTTTGAAGAAGAAGAACTTGGTGAAATCATAAGATAAAATGCACATTGTTTTGCTGATGCTCAGGATTGTCTTTATTGAACGAGTTGTTTCTGTGCCTAGAAGAGAAAGGCCCTTAAAAATTCAAGCAGTCCCTGACCATAGACAAAGAAATCACATTGTCAGACCAAGGAATCAAGTTCATGCCCAGCTAGCTCACCCTCACAATAACTAGTAAGTGGTTTCACGACTCTACTTTTTTATTCTTGTTATATGCACATAGTTGTGAAAGTTGGCTATGAAAAGGTATACTTGAGGTGATAGACAAAAGGGTATTTTTGACATTGAGATTTGCTTCAATCTTTAAATTTTGCTCCTTTTCCTCCTACAAGAAGAGTCAAGTCTTTAAGTAGGCCATCATCCCCTCCACCTACAAGAGAATCTGCCAGTTCCTCTTGTCAAGTCTTAACCCTTGACGGTACTGTTTTACCACTTCAAGACAGTTTTCCTCTCCACGTCCCTTTTAATATGGCTCAACCTCCACCTATTCCATGGGGAGCTGCTATCAGACCTCTGAGACTTGGGGCTAACTTACATGATTTATCAAGGGGGTCTGGAAAAATCATACCCAAATTTAGGGGTGATGGGAAGGTTACTCCAGAAGAGCACATAAATGCCTTCTTTGCTTCTTGTTCCATTTTAGGAGTCCAACATGAAGATGTATCTATTAGATTATTTGTTGAGTCTCTCGTTGATGCTACTGCTGAGTGGTTCTACCACCTCCCTAATTCTTCAATTATAGATTGGGCCTCTATGAGACATTAATTTGAAGATAGGTTTAAGACTGCCGATAATGAACATACATTGGTAGCCCAACTCTCCTCAATAAAGAAGGAAGTCCATGAACAAATGAGGGAGTATGTGGCTAAGTTCAATAAAGTCACGAACAAAATTCCCAATGATGTTATTCCTGGTGATGGGCTATTGAAGTGTTTCTTTATTAATTCACTTCCCCCTAATGTCAGTTACGCAATAAAGAGACAAGGAGCCACCAACTTAGTTGATGCCCAGACACTGGCCATTGCAGTAGAGGATGACCTAATAACTGCTAGAAAGTGGAAGAAACAATTGCAAACAGGCAAACCTTCGGCAGTTAACTCTACTGACCCTATCATACAAAGATTGGCAAATGACATTATCACTCTGAAATGGTAGATGCTTAAAGGCCCACAACAGTCTTCTTAGGGGAGTTATAACAGAACTTTTCCATTACCCAGTCTGACCCAGAGGTTAGCAATTGAAGGAGGACCCTCCACTAGTAAGAACAATCTTATGTTGTGCAATTTTCACCTCACTTTTGATCATGATGGAGCGTCTTGTCCTGAGATGAAGAGATTCATGCAGATTCTCTCTATAAATGAGCATGCAGAGGAGCCTTTTGTGGAAGAGCTCCTCACAATTGGTGATTCCAGTGTTAATTTATTTGAATATGAGTCAGACGATGGAAGTGGAGAAGATGTCTACACTAAAATTGATAATCCCAATTGTGCAGTGTTTACTAGAGGAGAACGAACACAAAAGGAGCAGAACCCCCAAGGTCAGCCTGGCACTTCTTCCTCTACTCCTAAGTACATTCTGATGAGACAAAACAATACCAAGAAGATGGAAAATGTTACACCCAAGGTTGCACCTGCCAAGGTACCATCTACTTCTTCCTTTGATGCTCTTGTTTTTGGTTCATTTGATATTCTTGAGTCATGCAAAAATACCAAAATCCAAATTTCAGAAGATAAATACTTAAGACTTAACCCATCTGAACTAGACAGGCTAGTTAGATATGTCAAACAAGAGCCATCCCCTTCTAGTTGTAATGCCCAGGTGTCTAATGAGGCTAAAGTTCATGCTAGAAAGAAAAATTTTTCAAACTCCCACTCCCAAGACCCTGGCCCTCAAAATCCTTTTGAAAAACCAAAGCCTTTTTATATTTCCTTATATATTGCTGGTTTCAAGTTAAGTAATTGTGTCATTTATTCTGGGGCTTCAGAAAATGTGATGCCTACCCAAGTTGCTAAGGCATTAGGTCTATCTTATACCCCTACTCATGGTAGATGCTTTTCAATAGATGGTTCCCCAATACCTATCCTAGGCCAAATCAAAGATGCATAAGTTTCTCTAGCTACTTATCCTAAGAAGACTGTGAAATTAACCATATTAGTGGTAGACATACCTGCAACCTATGGGAAGTTATTAAGTTGCAGCTTTTGTAAAGATTTGGGTGGGGAGATTCAAATGGATTGGTCGCATGGCCTAATAGCCATAGATGGGAAGAAGGTTCGCCCGAATCCAGAACCCAAGGCCAAGTTTACTATATTGAAGTCAGAAGACCCTAGAGCAGATATTCTATATGTGGAAACAGGGCCTAGTACATATATGTGCACATCACCAGCTAATGACAATGCAAGTCTAATTAGTCCTAATTTGGCTAATGAGGTGTGGACATTAGAATTCGATGGTAGCTATTCTACAACTAGTTCAGGTGCTGAAGTTGTTCTGATCTCTCCTAGTGACTGTAAGTTTCCTTTTTATTACAAATTAGAGTTTGAAAATACGAATAATACTTGTAAAGATTAAAATTTGGATTTTTTTTTTGGTAGTTTTGGTGTATATCCTCCTTTCACCCTTTCATTCAAGGACCTAGGGTCGAGTTGCAATGTACTATCCTACCCTAGGTCACTGTGAGATGTAGGGAAACTTGGATTTGTATGATTTGATTGTCAATTATGTTCACTTATGCTCAATTATACATCAAAACCCTAATTATGCAAATACAACAGCAAATAGACAAATATCAAGAAATGTTACTACAAAAAGATGTAAAATGACAAATAACTGTGCACCTATTTTCGAGGTTCTGAAGCGGAATAGTCAGGGACTAAAGAGCGGGCACCCAAGTCCAGTGCTTTGCTTTTTGTCAGGATCTGCAAACAAGACCTACAACCTGTTCCTCATGTACTAAAGATTTTCCCGTCACAAAACTTTGAGGACTAATGAGCGGGCGCCCTAGTCCAAGGAGTTGTTTTCTTTCCTGATCTGCAATTCTGACACTTGTTGTATCCTCCTTCAACTTCACTTTCTCCAGATCCGACACCTTTAACCTGCAATCATGAAAACTTTGTGAGGGGGTTGTGGTGTTTAAAGGCTTGCCTCACTCAAGCCCTGAAGAGATATTCAAGTCTTTCAAACATTGTTGTCAGATAGAGAGTGTGTGCCCTTGGAGGGAGAGGCAAAAACCAAATGATAAATGCTTACAAACACAAATGATGTCACCTTGTAGTGAAGATCTCATAGGATGAAGAAGCTCTTCATGTCATGAGGAGATGCATGTTCAAATCTGCAAATACAAACACATAGACAACACAAATTTGCTCTTGCAACATAATGAAAGCCTTAAATCACCTTTAGAATGCCTAAAGTTCACAATAATAATCTAGTAATGCTCTAGTCTTCAAATGAATGCCTAAACATTCTTTTATATGCAACTACAAACGCTCCCGCCAAGAATTTCATAATTCAAACTTACTGTGTTGGCATAGGACCCAAATAATGGTCACAAGCTGACACCTAAAAATTGGGACTAACCCAAAATAGGGCAGGACTAGGGTACAGGCGCCCAAGTCCTCCCCCCTATTTTGGGAAGGGTTTATCTCAAGTGGTCTACCTAGGTCCTATTTGCCAAGACACTTAGGGGTTTTCTCATCGGGATGTCAAATTATGATGTAAGATGTCCTAAATGCACATTAAAGACCCGGGAGCTAAACCTTATGAGGGAAAAACCCCCAAGGGGACATTTTTTGACGTTACATTTAGCCCCCACTTTAATGTATGTATAAATGCAAGGCCAATACATGCATTAAAGTACGGTCAATAAGCACAGCAAACACACCAAGCATGGAGAAGACATGCCAAACGCCTTGAAAATAAAGATAGGCATGTAAAACATGGAGAAGATAGTTACAGTCACGCAAAACATGAAGAATACAGTAAATGTATAGAAGACACATTAATGCATAGAAGACAAGAATGATTTCTTTTTTTTTCTTTTTCTCATATATATGAAATGCAGATGCAAGTACAAGAAAGTAAACAAACCTCCCATAATGCAATATGTACTCATCGCACATGTCTTTAAATTGCATATATGGGGAAACACACACGTAAGACACACCAAACCTCCCAAAATGTAGGAAGCACTCATCGCGTTGGTCTTTAGACTGCATATGGGGCAACAAACACACCAAACAAAGCAAGCATGTGAAACATACACACTTTGAAGACATGATAGACAAGTGATGGAGTGTTCCTATTTCTAGGCTCATCACTATCTTAGGCACATTACAGGCACATACCGATGATTGGGCTTTGCCACAACAATCGCCGAAGACATGCTTAAGGGTTGAGTTAGTCATAGAATCACTCCCTGCCTCTGCAGAGGACTTTTGAAAATGATAGGATGATGTAATCTACTCTAAGAAGTACACCATCCCCACCTCCGTAGAGGGCTTAAGATAAAAAAGGATATACGCGATATCTCACCTTCGCAGAGGGCTTAAATGATTGATTGATTGATTGCAAACAAACTCAGAGTGCAAGATGTACTCATCGCACATGTCTGTAAACTGCACCTGAGGACAAGCACATTGCTAACATCTATAATAGACAACTTACCTTATATATGCCCCCACCTTAAGGTGGTTGATATCACGCATTGATATCAAGAATATTAAGTTAGGAAGAAAACACACAAGGGAACACAGACTTTTGCAAAGCCCATGCCCCCAGAGGTGACATGTACTTTACGATCACCAAATGTTCCCACAAACACATCCCTGCAAGAAACATGTTAGTGTCCATAATCATGATAAACAACAACATCAATGCATATGATTAACCACACAAAGATCTAAGGTTACACTATGAATTTGAAGTTCGAGGATAACTGTGGGGCTATATTAGGAAGATCTCCGAATCGAGTACCACTAAGGCTAGATTCAAAGATGGACAAAGTGCTCAGAGCATCAGTATTGTTAAGATTTGTAAATGAGATAAAAACATCATCAAGCATGAGTGCTTCCACTAGCCAAGCGTCAGATAAGATATACAACCCCATCGTCATATTAGGAACTAAGTCCAATTTTTGATTTCTCACGAAAGGCAGGCTAGGTCTGCATCAGTATAAATGTTTTTCGTCATCTGCTCGCTAGATAAAAACACTAGAGGAAGGGAAATAATAAATCAAAGAGGAGAAACAAGTGTCTTAGGGATAATCACGTAAGAGGGTGCCCCCATGTCACCAACCATAACGCTATGTCCGTAAGACACAACACATAACGATGAAATCAGAGAGAGAGGTAATATACAAGAATGATGATACAAATAGAAGGTCACAACAAAGGTGGTTTCCTGGTATCCTAGACCTTACAAGAGAATCAAGGGTCATCCCACGAGGCCTAAACAACACATAACACATCACAAGGAAGCACATCATGAGAGAGATAAAGGGTTAGGAATACTTACTTGTAGGGTCTTCTGGGCTAAGTCTCATCATCAAGTAAATAATTGTCATCCTCCCATTCCTGAATGCTAGAGGAAAGTGGGACATAAGGTACCATTGCCTAGTTCGTGTCTTTGTTACGATCATCTTTATTTGGTTCAATGTTTGGATCAATATTTTCTTGTTGAGATGCAAGGTTTATGGCATAAGCTTGTCTTCTTCTTCTTCTTTTTCTTGCCTTTCTATTTCTTTTTGTCTTACCACTTATCTCTTGTGAGATAGGGCTTTTCGTTTTCATATATTTTTGTGTTTTAGAAGAGGAAGCATCAAATCTCATATGTCTAGGTGGCATATTTTGTTGTCAACTATTACCTACCAATCCTTGTAAGGATGATGGGGGAGGAACCTCAACATAGGGACCTTGTCCTTTCAGTCTATGGTTCTCTTCAAATGCGGGTTGTTTGTCTTTTGGTATTTCTTGCATAGAGGGACAGGTCATCAGATGTAATAGTTTTGTGTTGTAATTTCTATAGCTCAAGAAGTTAAAATATGTTCGTTGTTCAGGTTTCTCTTCAGATTTTTCCCAAAAGTAATCCAATGTGCAATGTTTTCTTTCAACCAAAGGTTTGTATTTATTGCAAGAGATAGTAATCACATGTCCCTCAAAAGGAAATTTTAGACAATTATGAATTGTTGAAGGGACAACTTTCATAGCCTTTAACCAAGGTTGTCCCAATTTTATGTGAAAGTGGTCAGAAATGGGGACAACATCAAACCATTGTTCTACATGTTTTTCAAATATAGTTACCAACAATGATATCTTCCCCAAAGGTTTTATAAAGGTTCCCTTAGGTGTTTTAATCATAATATCCGAGGGGTCATAAGATCCTTGCATCAAATTATGTAAATAAAGGAATTCTTCCATGGAAACATATAATTATTCATGCAATTAGGATCAATAAGGGTTCCATCCACGGGGTTTCCCATTATTTTCACCGTGATGTAGAGAGGTCCTTTAGTATCTCCAATTGTTCTATCATGAGGTGTAAACGTAATTTCAGGTTTAGGGACCCTTCTCTTCATGTAAGGCCTAGGAGGGAACCTATTGTCATTGTTGCAATTAGAGGCCATGTTTAAATGCACACTCTTGATGCAAATCTAAGGTGATGACAAGTCAAAATATAGTGAAAATATGCTAAAATATGTGATTTTTTCACCAAATCTCAATGCAAAAGAGCATGAAAAAGGGTGTTGTGAGGAAAATGATGATGGGAATAAAATTATATCAATAACAACAGCCACTTAGTGCCAAAATACCCGTCACAACACACTTATAGTGCCACTCAAGGTCAAACCCTAGTGAAAATATAGCAAAAATAGGCAATTTTTTGCGATCTTTCAATTCCAAGACCTAGCCAAAGGAGTGTCGTAAATAATTTAAGGAGGAATAGAAAATAATATCAATTATATCAGTCACCTACAAGCATAAAATCTGTTACAACACGCTTAGGGTGCAAACTAGGCCAAACCCTAGGGCAAAAATAGCAAAAATATGTAGTTTTAACCAAATTTTCAATACAAGAGGCCAATAACAAGGTGTTGTAAAATTTTTTAGGAGGGGAAGAAGATAATACCCCTAATAACAATCAATTAGTGTAAAAATATTCTTTACAACATGCCTATAGTGCAAGTTTAGATAGTCGAGAAGACCAAATCTAGTGAAAATCAATGTGTTTCAAGCCCTAGGTTTGAGATCTTGATGTAAAATGCTATATGAATGTTTTGAAAGATGATATATAATGAAAATTACATTCTCTCAGATCTGAAAATGATTTCCATTCTCCAGCATGCAAAATGCAAGTGCAAATCTAGTGAAAAATCAATGAAAATACTAGTTTTTTTGTTGAATTTTTCTATGCAAAAGTGTCAATTTTTTAAATCTAAATACAAATTTGTTCTAAAATGCAAGACTAAAACCAAATGCAAATTTTATTGAGCCTCTAAAATCAGTAGAAAAATCTGAAACAAGATTTTACCTACAAACCCTATATTTTGGAATTACTAGGTTATATGCAAAATTCACAATTTTTAACAAAACGCTAGCAATTTTATGATGAAAATGCAATGCAAACTAATGAATTTTTATAATTTTCTACAATTTAAATTAGATCTAATGAAAAAATCATAAATTTGATGAAATTCAAATTAATTAATGCAAAATAGAAACCCTAGAATGCAATTTTTTCCAAATTTTCTAATTTTTCAATTTTTTTGTAAGTTTTCCAATGCAATAAGATGAATGACTATATGAATGAATGAAATTACTGTAAATTTGAAGCAAAGCACTAAGCAAGGTGCAAATAAGTCGAAAAACATGGGTTCACCAAAATGTAAAGGGTAAAATTTAGATGTTTTGTTTTTGGTAGTTTTGGTGTATATCCTCCCTTCACCCTTTCATCCAAGGACCTAGGGTCAAGTTGCAATGTACTATCCTACCCTAGGTCACTGTGAGATGTAGGGAAACCTAGATTTGTATGATTTGATTGTCAATTATGTTCACTTATGCTCAATTATACATCAAAACCCTAATTATGCAAATACAACAACAAACAGATGAATATCAAAAAATGTTGCTACAAAAAGATGTAAAATGACAAATAACTGTGCACCTATTTTTGGGGTTACGAAATGGAACAGTCGAGGACTAAAGAGTGGGAGCCCAAGTCCAGTGCCCTGCTTATTGTTGGGATCTACAAACAAGACATGCAACCTGTTCCTGCTGTATTGAAGATTTTCCTGTCATGAAACTTTGAGGACTAATGAACAGGCGCCCTAGTCCAGGGAGCTATTTTCTTTCCTGATCTGCAATTTTGACATTCTGTTGTACCCTCCTACAACTTCACTTTCTCTAGATCTGACACCTGTAACTTGTAATCATGAAAACTTTGGGAGGGGGTTGTGGTGTTTAGAGGCTTGCCTCAGTCAAGCCTTGAAGAGACATTCAAGTCTTCCAAACACCGTTGTCAAATAGAGAGTGCATTCCTTTGGAGGTAGAGGAAAAAGCCAAATGATAAATGCTTATAAACACAAATGATGTCACCTTGTAGTGAAGATCTCATGGGAGGAAGAAGCTCTTCATGCCATGAGGAGATGGATGCTTAAATCTGCATATACAAACACATAGACAACACAAATCTACTCTTGCAACATAATGAAAGCCTTGAATCACCTTTAGAATGCCTAAAGTTCACAATAACAATCTAGTAATGCTCTAGTCTTCAAATGAATGCCTAAACATGCTTTTATATGAAACTACAAACACTTCCGCCAAGATTTTCATAATTCAAACTTACCGTGTTGGCATAGGACCCAAATAATAGTCACAAGACGACACCCAAAAATTGGGACTGACCCA
The DNA here is from genome assembly GCA_027924645.1 of Cunninghamia lanceolata. Lineage (NCBI taxonomy): Eukaryota > Viridiplantae > Streptophyta > Pinopsida > Cupressales > Cupressaceae > Cunninghamia > Cunninghamia lanceolata. Next base: position 9,529,548 of record BSBN01000523.1, on the reverse strand, counting down.
AAATAGGGTAGGACTAGGGCACGGGTGCCCAAGTCCTCCCTCCTATTTTGGGTAGGGTTTATCTCAAGTGGTCCCCCTAGGTCCTATTTGCCAAGACACTTAGGGGTTTTCTCATTGGGATGTCAAATTATGATGTAAGATGTCCTAAATGCACACTAAAGACCCGGGAGCTAAAGCTTATGAGGGAAAAGCCCCCAAGGGCACATTTTCCAACGTTGCAATACTGCAGAGTATGAAGCTTTGTTATTGGGACTGACACTGGCTAAAGAAAAGGGTATTAACTAGCTTCGAGCTAGAGGTGATGTTGAGTTGATTGTAAAGCAAATAAGGAAATTGTATACAGTAAAAAATGGAAGATTGAAGCATTACCGAAATAGAGTGTGGGATTGCATAGAGGACTTTGATGCTTTCTCGATAGAAGTTGTACCTAGAGACTAGAACACTATGGATGATTCACTAGTTGTGTCTGCCTCTCTCTTGCTGCCTCACCCTATTTTAAAGATAAACCTTATAGGGTGGAGATAGTTTATAGGCCTAGTGTCCTTGATAACATTAAGCATTGGTAAGTATTCAACAATGACTGGAAAATAATTTTTGTTCTTGAAAAGGCTGAATCTTTTGCCAATGTGTTCTTTGAAGGAACCTGTGATGAAAGCAATGATGTTCTGGAAGGTGAAATGAAATCTCATGATGGTCAAGAATCCAAGGTCATACAATTGAAAGGAAACAAAATCCCTAAAGGTCTAGTCTCACTGGAAGACCTTTTTAATCAACATGATCTATACTTGAAGCAGAAGAGTAAAGTCTCAATCAGGTCTTTAGCTGATTATGATTGAGTGAACATTGGTAGACAAGACGACCCAAAGATTATGTGCATTGCGAAGTGTTGCTCTCCTAAAGAAAGCGAGTGTTTAATTTCTTTTCTTGTTCTCTATAGAGATGTCTTTGCATGGTGCTATGTTGATCTAAAGAAGTTTAGGGATGGGAAGTTGTAGCACCATATTCCTCTGAAACCTGGTACCTTGCCCTTTAGGTAGAAACAAAGACCTTACAACCCCAAGGTATCTGAGGGTATTTTTAATGAGATAGACAAGATGTTGAAGGAAAAAATTATTTACCCCATTCATCACTCCACGTGGGTGGTGAACTTTGTTTTAGTAAGAAAGAAGAATTGGGAAATAAGGATTTGTGTTGATTTCCAAAATTTAAATTAGGCTTCTTTGAAAGACAACTACCCTCTGCCTGTCATGGATCACATATTACAAACAATATCTGGTTCAGAGATGATGTCAATGCTTGATGGATTTTCAGGATATAATCAGATTGAAGCGGCTCCGGAACACCAACACAAAATTGCATTCACTACCCCTATTGGTGTTTTTGCTTACAATAGGATGCCATTTGGCCTCATCAATGCAAGGGCCACTTTCCAAAGAGCAATGGACTTAACATTTGGTGATTTGAAAAATAAAATCATTATCATTTCCTTGGATGATCTCACAGTTTTCTCTAAGAAGAGGAATGATCACTTGCATGATGTGGAGTTAGTTTTACAGTGTTGTAGGGAACATGACATTTCTCTAAACCTTAAAAAGTCAATCTTCTTTGTAACTGAAGGGAAGCTGCTAGGTTGTATCGTCTCCAAGGATGGGATAAAGATTGATTTTGAAAGAGTCAGGATAATTCAGCAGTTGAGTTTACCCACAACCAAGAGTAACACAAGATCCTTGTTTGGCCAGGTAAACTTTCTGAGGAGATTTGTTCCTGATTTTGCTAAGTTGACTAGGCACATCATTGAAATGATGAAAAACCATCTTGTTTTCAAATGGAGTGATGAAGGTAAACAAGCATTTGGAGACATTAAAATAGCCATTACCAACGTGCCTACATTGGCACATCCTAACTTTGAAAAATATTATCGTCTATTGCTATGCATCAGAGCACGTCCTATTAACCATCTTGCTACAAGAAGAATGAATAGGGGATTGAGGCTCTAATTGCCTTCATGAGTGTGTTGCTGAAGAAACATGAACTCAAATACTCTGCATTAGAGAAACACACATATGCGGTGGTGAGTGCTTTAAAAAGATTTAGGTTTTATATTTTGCATTCGCATGCAGTTGTCTATGTTCCAAAATCTGCTGTAAAGAGTATCCTTACACAACAAGAGATTGGGTGCAATAATAGAGGAGCCTGGATAGCCAAAGTTCATGAGTATGATGTTGAAATCAAACCCACTAACCTAGTCAAAGATAAAGGATTGTGTAAAATGATTGTTGAGAACAAGGTTGATGAAAATGAGGAATTGCCTCATGAGTACTACTAAAGAAGAGAAATCTAAAGCTTAAGGCAAACAAGTATGTTTTATGGGAGGGGAACCTATATAAGAGGGGCATAGATGGAACGTTTCTGAGATGTGTGGACAAGGAACAACAAAAGAAATTGCTAGAGATTTTCCATAGCGAAGCTTGTTGGGGACATTTTTTAGCATTAGTAACATCCTTTAAGATATTGAGGCAATGCTTTTACTAGCCTGGCATGTTTAGGGACGGATACAATTGGGTGTCAAGGTGTGAAAAATGCTTGAAGTTTACTGGTAGACCTCAGTTAGCAACGTTGCCCTTAAGACCAGTGGTAATAGATGAACCGTTTCAGCAATGGGGTTTAGATTTTATTAGACCCATTAATCCTAATTCCAGTGCTAGACACACCCATATCTTAACAGCTACAGATTACTTTATACCAAATGGGTAGAAGCAGTCCCTGTGAAGCATACCACATTTGAGGTAGTCTATGCCTTCCTTAAAGAGAACATATTAGTTAGCTTTGGTGTGCCTAAAAATCTTGTAGCTGATAATGCATCCAGTTTCTCTTCTACTGAATTCACTCTTTTTTTGTATGGTCATGGTATTAGCCTTGCTCACTCATCTGACTATTATCCATAAGGCAATGGGCAGGCTGAATCAAGTAATAAAAATCTCATTTCAATTGTTAAGAAGTTGGTAGATGAAAACCAAAGGGGATGGCATAAAAGTCTGTATGATGCTCTTTGGGCTAATAGGATAACTTGCAAGAGAGCTATTGGTATATCTCCTTTCCAGCTGGTCTATGAAATTGATAGTGCAATCCCCATCCCTCTGGAGTTGTCTGCATTAAACTTGCAGAAAGCAATTGAAGATGAGCAGTTTTAGTCAGCCTTGGAGAAGAGAATATTATATTTGAATCATCTGGAAGAGCAAAGGGACCTTGTTATGGATAAGATTGCAAGACATAAGCAGACTGTTAAGAAGATCTTTGATAAAAAGGCTAGGAAAATGAATTTTGTTGAACAGGATTCTATACTTTTATGGGACAAGAGGAGAGAGCCAAAGGGGGATCATAAGAAATTTGATTCTTTATGGAAAGGACCTTTCAAGATCAAGAAATTCATTGGAGAGAATGCCTTTTTGTTGGCATATCCTAATGGAACACCATTGCCTCTTGCCTACAATGGGCAAGATTTGAAGTTATATAACTAGTAACATCTCCGAGTTCTGCTTTGTACCATAGTTTTTTTCCTTGTATTTCCTATGTTTTTGGTGTGACTTTATTGCCCCCTAGAATAAGGCATGATTGCCAAAGTTTATTTGGATTCTCTGCATCCTCCTTAGTCCTTGTCCCCAATTAGAGCCTGTTGTTGCCCTAATTTTGAAATTTTACTAAAGCACTTGTGCCTTTGAATTTTTTCTTCATTTTTTATTTGCCACTTCCTATGTTTCCTTCCTAAGTTCAACTTTACTTAGTCATTTCTCTAGTCATTGGAAATCCTTCATGTTTTTAACCAAAGTTGGTGGGTTCAAAAGTTTATGAACTGCTCGACTTCCCGACTTGTCTATGAGTCCAATGTCTTAAAGTCTTCCCTTGTGTCGATCTTAGTCATTGTGTTGTGAAAGCTCTATGATGTCAGAAGGTTGGAAGTTCTTTGATCTTCTGAACTCTCAATGTTATGGTTCAAAGGTTTTGAAATTGCCCGACTTGTCGACTTCAAGTGCATGCTATTCCCGTGGTGCCTTTTCTAGGCTAGCGTGCAGTACAATGATTTATGACACTTATCATTCTGCATTTAATTTGAAGTACATGCAAACACATTGGCACATTTTTCGGAGGGAAACTCAAAGTAAATGTTTATGATTTTCGAGGATGGATTCACCTCTGGAATTTAATATTCTTTATGAATGAGTTTATGAGAAGTGACATGAAGTTTTGATAAATTCCCTATTTCACTTGAAGTTACATTATTTTGCTAAGGGAATGAGTTGTTGAGTGAAGAATATCTAATCCACTACGTGCGAGATATCAACAGGAATTACATGCTTACAAGTTAGCACGATTAGCCATTTCTATTTTATTTTTTGTTTTCCTCTGCTATAAATATACAACACTTCTCTCGGGTGGTCAAAACTTTCTATTTTTCATGTATCTACATAGAGATTTCCCTATGAATGCACTACACATTCCTGCATTGTCTGTGAATGCTTTAGAATTTCTGGTCCTCTGGTTTCTCAATTTGGTAAAACTGAAGTTCAAGTTTCAAGGGGCTTCTATGGTCCTTGTTGTGAACGGTTTATTTGGTGTGAGAGATATTAAATTGGGCCATATTGATTTTGAGGATTTCTATAGAAGAATGTTGTCTGAAGGCTGAACTCCCCTGTAGACAAAATTGTTAGCAATGGAGTAGACAAAGTTGGAGGCTTTCCACTCGTAGTGCGTTGTCCTGAATTAATTATAGCTTGTGCCAATAGTTACTTTCTAGAGTCTCAAGAAATAAGGGCTCAAGATGGATTTGTAGTGGTAAGAATTGACTCTGAATCGACTGCCCTAGGTCTGAATTTGGAGGAGTATGAAGATAATGTTGATGTTTTTATGTCTTCTGAGTGGACATATTATAATGAAAGAAAAGACCGGTGCCAAACATGTATTGCCAAGAGCTGGTTGAAAATTGAGAGAAAAGGGAAATTGCGTCTCCTTGCCAATCTTAAGAGGAGTCATTTCAAAGAAGAAATTTCATACATGATAACATTGCTAAATCGTGTATTCGGGAGCCCGGAATTAGATACTTTCACTTTTTAGATGTGTAGATTTATTTTGCTAATATGTGGAGACCATCGTATTGATTAGGCAAGAATAATTAGTGGAAGTATGCATGAATAGTTGATAAATTTCCCATAAGACACAAAGTTACACATGTGTTCCCAGATGGTTTATGTGTTGGCTCGTAAAGAGGCTACCTGGCCTAGTCTTAGTATTCAAGGAACTCCTACAGTTGGTACGCATGTGTATCAGACTATTCCTTAGTTACAGAAGAATGAAGGTATGAAGGATTTTTGGAGGGTGAATGATGCCTTTTCCATGTGGCTAACTAAGAAGATTGATGGCTCATTAGAGTAGACATTCTCAGTGTAGACACTGAAAATTGTCTAGGTCTTGTTTATACATGACCTTGTATGTCTTTGCCCTAGGTTCTGGTCACACAACACATTGTTGACATGAACTTGTATGTTTTCCCCTAGGTCCTAGTTCATCCCATCTTAATCACATTGGTCCAACTTAATCACCTTCTTGATTAATTAAATAAACCCACTTTATTTAATTAATCCCACTTAATCACATTCCAATTAACTAAATAAGTCCCATTTGTTTAGTTAATAATACCCCTCCACATGTCTCACATAATTCAAATTAAAAATTTGAATTATTCCCTCACCTCTCATCATATTACGACACATGTTGTCACATGTCTCATCTCCCACTTAATACCCCCTTCGCATGTCAAACTAATTCAAATATAATATTTGAATTAGATTCCTTTTAGTCTCCTTTGCACACTTGTCATGTGACTACAATCCCTCTTTGAATGGGAAACCCTAATCCAACCCTAATCGATCTTGATCGTCCATATCTTTCAACATAACTCTCAATCACAACCGTCCATTCAAATTTGCCTTTTTCTATAAAGGTAGCCTCTCTTGAGCCATTTGCAATGAATCTTCTTCTAGTATCCACATGCTGTCAAAATTTCTTCTCAATCTCTCATCCATCTATTTTGCATTCATCCAATCTTCCATCTACCAATCCCTATCCTATCGTTATGCTGCTGAATCGAGAAATCAACATATCAATCTTGTGGGTATAGCTAGAATGTTCATGGGTACGACATTCTCAACCCAATCAATGGATCACGAGTCGATATGAGGTTTGATTTCATTTGATTTGCATTTGTTATCATTTACCTTCATGCCAATTTTTCATGATTTCATTTGGCATGCCCGGTGTCGGATCTAATCATGAGTTTTTTTGCAGATTTTGTTGTCAAAATTTTGCTTTTTTCTCTAACCCTAGGTTGTCAAAATTTGCAAGTTTTGACAACCTAGGGTTAGAGATACAAGTTTTGGGGGTGAGCTATTGCAGGTTGCGTCCTGGACAAAAACTGACTGCACCATTACAATCAGGAGCCCCGAGAAATGAAAATTGACATAAAATTTGATAGGGTTTGGTTACAAAAAAAATTTGAAATTTTTTTAAGTTTTGGCCCCTCCACAGGGCCGTACCATATGGATCTGTACAAAGCCGTATGGCTCCTGCGCAGGGGTCCCTGATCAATCACCTGGTTTTCATTGTTTAACTTTCAATTCATTGTTGGCTTTCATTTCATGGTTTATATTTAATGTTATTAGGGTTTTGTAGACTTAAATCTTTGTTGCAGGTGTAGGTTTGTTTTGGTCAACATTTTGTTCACGTCGCCAACACTTAGTTCACTTCGCCAACTTTGGCTACTCGGGCCTTTCTCATCTGTGATGATGGAAAACTTAGACCAAGAGTTGGCCCACCTTTCCAAAGTTTTTGAATGAAATGCCTATAAGAGAAAGCACATCTCAAGGGCTTTTAAGCAAGCCAAATCTTGCCTCAGCCCCTTGACCAAGGAGGATAACCTCCCTGTTGCCACCCTTCCTTACATTGAAGGCATTTCCAACAAGATCTCTAAGATTCTTCGTAAAAGGGCCTCCAATGTACCTTTAAACCCATTTCTACATTGAGAAACCAGATCCCTTCTCCCAAAGACCCCATAGACCCCTTTCTTAACTCGGGGGTCTACAAGATTGTTTGCTCTTGTGGCATTCCCTATATTGGTGAGACGGGTCGTTCCTTTATCACTAGACTCAAAGAGCATAGCGTAGACATTAGTCTTGAACATGTCAACAAATCTGCATTGGCTGAGCACTCAACCCTAACCAAACACCACATTTTTATTTAGAAAACACCCAGATCTTAGCCAACGAAGATAACTTTTTCAAGAGAAAACTTAAAGAAGCCATAGAGATCAATAAACATATGGATAATCTCAATCGAGATGATGGTCTAAAGTTAAGCTTCTCTTGGTATCCCCTTCTCACCTGGCTCAGAAATTTCTCCCACCTCCTTCCTTGATCTCCCCTCCATGTCCGTTGGTTGCCCCCTCTTGGCTTTTCCCCTGCCCTCTTCTTTCCTCTTTCCTTCCCTCCCGCTAGGTTGTTTCCCTCATTTTTCTTGCTCCTCTTCTTTTCCTCCTCCTTCTCCTATCCTAGCATAGGTTCTCAACTCCCTCTTCTCCTTGTTGTCGTGTTAACCCTGTTTTTCTCCTCCTTCCTCTTGCTTTCTTTTCCTATCCCTCTTGTTTTTCCCTTTAGTTTCTCTTGTAGCTTTACCTAAAGTTTCCTTTGGGTTTCATTCCTCTTTCTTGTTTTTCTCTCCCTTTTATGTCTTTTCTTTCTCTTTTAGTCTTCATTGTTTATTCTCTTTTGATGTTATATATATATATATATATATATATATATATATATATATATATATATATATATATATATATATATATATATATATATATTGGTGTCTTTCTCCCTCTTTCTCTTCCCTTCAGTTGTAGTGTTGTTTCTTTGTCCATTTTGGTTTTTCAACCCCCCTCTCGGTCTCTCATTTATATATATTTTCCCTTTTCTTTTTCCTTTGTTATTGGTCTGTGTGTGTGTGTGTGTGTTGGTCTCTCTTTCTCGCTTTTAAGTTGCTAGCTTTGTTGATGCCGTGCTTTGTGGTCCTTTTTATATTTTTTGGTATTTATTTTTCCTTTCCATTTTATTGTTTTTTTTATCTTATCTTCTTCTATTTGTATTTGTATTTACATTTTGAGTTTTTGCATATTTTTATTTCTTTCATATTCACTTATTGCTTTATATTTTATATGTAATTGTTTCTTGATTTTAATCATTTATTTATTTATATTTTTCCCTCTCCCATTTGGCTATATATATATGTGTGTGTGTGTGTATTTATAAATAACTTTTTTACTTGCAAACCCATTACTTATATATATATATATATATATATATATATATATATATATATATATATATATATATATATATATATATATATATATATATATTTTTTACTTATTTTATAGATATGCATTTTTTGAATTAGTTATAAATATTGGGTATATTTTATTTACTTATGTAATTATTTTATTTATATTGGCAATTCATTTTTGTTCTTAATTTCTAATTTCTTTGTTATTATTATATTTTAGTGAGCTGCCTTTAATGTGTTTAGCTTCTTGTGTCTTGGTTTCCGTGTAATCTATGGGTTCTCGTGCCACTCCCTTTCTCCCTTTCTATTTAACCTGTGAGGTCTGCAAATTGTATCTATTCTATTCTCCTATCTTGCTTTCTTTCTCCTGATGATGGATCATGTAGTGTGATCCAAAATGTTGAGGGAAAAATATTCTCACATAGTTTAATCTAGAAGCAAATTGTTACAACACTCACTCTGTTCACAAACCCTAAGTCTTCCCTCACATTTTAACCTTTTGGTCATTACCTATCTGAGCCCTATGATAGCTCTATTGCCACTTCTCTACATCTATCGCCACAGTCTTATCTCTGCCACTGCCCAAGACTCACTCTCCACTGATGCTCGCAGAAGCTAAAGTCACCGCCGCTAGTGGTCATATCCTCCACCACCACTCATTGCTGTGTAGTTCAACCACAAACCCTAAACTTGTCGCCACCCTCTAGCAAACCGCCTACTAGTCAAAAACCCTTCCGCCGCCCTTTTGGAACTATCTCCGCCATCATTTGGAACCCTCGAATCTTCTGTAGCCTTTGAGTTGACACCCAAAATCCTTCGCTGCCATCTTTACACCCTACGTATCTCCTTTGTATTCGAACCTGCGAACCAATCTCTAGCAGCAGTTGGGGCCTTAGGCTACTTGCATTTGTTAGGGTCACCAACTATCCATAAGCCCTGATCACATTTGTTAAGGCTTTAAGTGGGCATGGCTTTATAACCCTAAATGTTTAAATATAAATCTTTAAGTTGTGGGTTTAGTTTTTTATTTTTGCATTGATCTGCCCCTTGGTCATATTAACGACCGGGGGCTATAGCCTTAATGACCAAAATAAACCTTAAATTTGACTACCAGGCACCCAAACAACTCCATGTGACCAGACTGGGTTAACTGCCAGTGGTCTGTTTCAAATGGTCAGCAGGTACCCTTGTGCTTCTACATGCGTAAATAGGCAATTTTTTTAAACTCACACAATTTTTGCATATAGTGGCAGAATTTTGCAAACGAACACTCATCAGAAAGAAGATTTAGTGAACTTTGCAGTGGTGATGATTTTATCAGGTGACTATACCATTTTGATGCCTTTTTTTTGTAGTCAAAGTCAAACCTACTTGCAAACTTCAAATGGCCATAACTTTTGTGTTTTTCATCCTTTTTTCACGAATTTTTTTTTAAAAGTGAATAGAATTTCATGTAGAATCTGCTCATGTGATTCATTTTCCTATATCAATTCATCTACAGAATATTTTATCAGTTTCTTGATTTTGCACATAATGGATCCCTAGGCACTTTCACTTGCTCATTTTTTGATTTGGTGGCTTGTAGGTTACCTCATGGAGCTGAAGCAACATTCACATCAACATCTATAGTAGCTTGGGATAACAAAACAATCAGCTATATCCATTTCATCATTCATCTCTTTCATTTGATCAATCAATCTTGTTTGCATCACACATTTCAATTTGGGCTTAAAACGAATATTGCTTTAGCAATCACATCAAAAAAAATTGGGCTAAAATTAACCATCGTCTTCAATCACACATCTTGACTTTGGGTTAAACAAGAACAAGTGTCTTCATTTCTTGGTGAAGTTGTATGTGATTAGTGGTGTGTATGCTCTTCTCATGTGCTTCGTGTGATCTTGAGAATCAAAAACACCTCTTATCCATTCAATTTTCACACACATTTCATTTTCTAAGGGTTAATTTACAAGTGTGAGTGTGAATCAAGTGTGCATGTGTATGCTCTCTCCTCGCACCACAAGGTGATCTTAGAGATCAAAAACACCTCACTTGATTTTTTTTTGTTTACCCTTTCCTAGGAGGCCTACTTGGAGACACACCACTACAAGGGATGACCTCATTCGAGGCTGAATCGAAAGACACCCTCATTGGGAGTTGGAATCTTGTCACTCTTGGCTAAGCCACAAAGAGCTTTATACCTTTGGGAAGTGAAGGTGAAGGGTGGGTTACCCCTTTCTCCCAGCTATGTGGCAGGATTTCGCTTTCAATTCCTAGTCAACCTCGTGTAAACATAGTCCAAAACCTAATTGGCCATACCCCACTTGATTAATCCTAGGGCTTGTTGATGTGTCTTCCATGTGTGCTTGTTTAATCATCATCATATTCTTGAAATTCAAAATTCAAAATTGCATGTGTCTTACGTGAGTGATTCATGTTTGTACATGTGTGATCACTTGATTGAACATTGCCAAATCAATCTAAACACCAAACACATAAAGACAAGTCATTCTACACATTCCTCTCAACACATTCAAACCCAATCACTTTCATCCTAATCACCCTTCCTAGCCACTTCATTCTCCTAATCATATCTAAGTCACTCTCTTCCTAATCAACCCCTACTCATCCTAGTCGTCATCCTAAGTGTTACACATCATCCAATCATTCCAAGCCAAATCACATCCCAACTACTTTCATCCCAATCCAAATCTAAATCAACCCAATCAAAAATCAAGAACTTAGTTGATCATCATCACCCGTTATCCAAAACTTGCTTGAGATCATTAGTCTATCTTAAGTAGGTCATCCAATTAGATTAATCCAATCAACCCTCTATTACTTAAGTGTCATTAGTCTACCTTAAGTATAGAGAATCAATCCAATCAACCCTCTTACTTGAGATAATTAGTCTATCTCAAGCATAGAGAGCCATCCATCAAAAAACAAAACAAATCAAATCATCCTAAGGTCTTGAAATTTGATCCAAATCACTCCACATCATAACCTACATTTCTCATTTAAACCACTTTCATCCCAATCCATTCATCCTAATCACCTCAATCCAAGTCATCCCACCTTGTTATACCATATCACCCTTACCATTATCCTAAATCATCCTAATCACCTATCATAATAATTCCACAATCATTCATCCTAATTCCTTCAAGTCATCCAATCTCATCATCTTAGTCATCTTTGACATCCTAATCATTATCACCATAGTCCTCATCATCCAAGTAAAACCCCTAATCATTTATGGCCATTACACATCATCAAATCTTCATCCAATCAATTCTCCACATCTATCACTTGTAAACATGGACGTGGCATTTCTAAATAACACCTATGAGAATGATCCTTATGGCACCAAAAGAATGCTTAACCAACTTAGTCAACTTAGGCACTGGTTATATAGAAAGGAAGAAGACCCTCTATCACCACAACATCAAGTCCTAGATCAATATCAATGCTCCCACATTCCATCACAAGCCCAACAAGCACATAATCCAAACACTAATGTCACCACATCCATACCAAAAATCATCCTCACTATTCCTAGCAACACCACAAATGCAAGTAGTTCCATAAGTCTACCATCCAACGATCCTAACTCCATTTCCATCATATCCCAACTATTTTCTCAACAAACCTCCAACATCAACCAATGTCCACAACAATCCACCTCACCAAACCTTTCACCTACAAATCCTATTATGCCACCTCATCACCAAACCTATCCACATGGCAATCAAATGTCATGACACGAACAACAAGCAAGTCTAAATGGCCCTATGTACATAAATCAAGAAAGTCCAAGTCATCTTATGCAAGCCCTAAAATCCTTTGACAAGGGAGAAACCAACCTAGAAAGTGACTCTTTTGAGTCACCTTCACCGTCCAATTATATGCCAACACATGAGCCAACTAGTCCCATCCCAACACCTTGATCAAGCCCTTCATTGCCTTCATCACCTTCATCCCCATGTTCCACTAATTCTTCATTAAAAGATTCCATGGAGATACTTTTAGAGAAATTAGTCTAAGAAAATTTGATTGAGCTATACCCGTTCAAAGCATATTCTCCATTTATGATTAAACCTAGAGGCTATAATGAAAACCATTATTATGCATACCATAGGTATAGGGGCCATACCATATCCGCTTGTGTCCGATTTCAAAGATTAGTCAAGAATCTAAAAGATGGAGGTAATATTGTCTTGGATAAGACCAATCCCTCTAATTCCATTATCTTTCCATCTAGCCCAAATCCTAATCCCATTATACATCCAACAAATCCTAATCCTAAGCCTTCAACTTCCACTATTATCGTCCATCCCCTATATTGTCCATTCACCCATACCCTTACAAAGGATGTGATCCATTGGCTACTAGCAAGTAATAAAACATTGCCATGTCATCAAACACCTATTCTTGAGCCTCCCCATGAGTCCTTAGACATTTTGTCTAGTCTTCTAACCCCATCATGTGATCTACAAGCTATCAAGCTTATTAAAGAGCCTTCCACTTCCATTCAACAAAATCAAGAGTTATGTCAAGAGCATGATCCTAAGTATGAAGAAACAATAGTCTCTAAATCTAATCAAGATCAAATTAGCCCCATCCTATCTATCCATAACATGTATCTTCTTTATGATCAAGATAATACCTATCAAGAAGCTATCCATGAGCACCTTGATGCTATCCATAATCCTATATCCATCCATGAGCTCAAGATATCCAAATTCCTCCTAGTCATCCTCCATCTAGCCCAATCCATGATCCTACACCTTCCACTTATCATGATGAGACATGTGCCTCCAAAGCAAACATAGAATATCAAACAAATAATTTGGATCCCAATGAACATAAGAAAGATCCTAATTATCCTTCCACATCCACCATTGATCCCATTTCAAATCCACCATATCTTACTAGTCTATCCACATTCATTTGTGAGTGTCCCTCCTTAGAACACCAACAACCATTATCCACTTTATCTTCTCCATCCAATAATCAACTCAAGTCTAGTGCCCAAACTACACCTAGTCCTATAGTCAATCTCATGCTCCAAAACATGAACTACCAAGGTAAAGGTCTAGGCCTACATGAAAAAGGCATTTTGGAGCCAATCCATGTCAAGGTCCCTCCTTGCTCATTTGGCCTCGGATACACACCCCAAGGTCAACAATTTAACGATGTTGGTACTTCCTCCACACTTCCTAAATCCACTTCCTTCCATCATAAACCCCATCATATTCCTAAAACATACATTGCCATTCCACTTCCGTCATCCTATAAATGTCAAAAGCATGTGACCATTCGCCTTCCACCATCCACTTTCCCTCCACTTCTTCCAACTCCTAATATCCCTCCATCCACTTTGCCACCATTTCTACCAACACCCCTTTACCCAATCATTCATAAATACCTTAAATATCCTAATCATGACCAACAAATACATGCATTGTATAAACAAGGAGCTTCCACTCATTTCATCTGCCACATGGGATTCAAAAATAAACATTTGGATGCCTCCATTCAAAAAGCCACAAATCCTAAGGGTTCTAATGCCTTAGGAAATAAATCCAAAAATTCAAAGCAAGGTACATTCAAAAATCCCTCCAAGCCCATACCTCCAAAAATAAAGTCAAAAACTAAAATGATATGGGTCCCTAAACAAAAATCAATCAAGTCAAATGAGGCATCCACCTCTCAAAAATCCCAACCATCCCCCTCCATTCAAAAATGCCATTACATTCCAAAGTTTCAAATTCCTCCAACCCACATGAAAAATGAAAATTAGAAAAATACTAAGTCCATGTGGGTTCCAAAAGTCCTAAATCATCCATCTCCTAAGCAAACATCACCATTGCTTCCTACGCCTCCATCCACTCAAAAGATTCCATGTTTATCACGGTGTGTGCAACTGTTGGTCATGATTCCTTTTTACACCTCCATCACTCCATCATTCACTCATTATCCTACATATGTCCCCCATCACTTTCCTATGGTCCATGCTTTTGCATAAGTCCCATTATAATCCACTTTCACCCCTACATAATCCACATCATAATCCACTTTCGATCCCTCCATAATCCACATCATAATCCACTATCTATCTTATCCATCTCACTTTCACGCAATCACCCTACCAATATCTAGAGCATAATGACTTGACATGGTCCATTTGTGATGACATCCTTCTCTAATGGGACTATAAAATTACATGGAACTAGACACTTGAGTCCCTCCTATCCAAAAATATAAAAAAGTAAAAAAATAAAAAATAAAAAAAGTAAAGATAAATCCCTTCATCCAATAGTGAAAACCTGGTAAACAGACGCCTTGGATAAGTACCATGATGAAAACCTCGCAAATAGGCATCATGTGTAGGTTGATCTTCCATCCCACTTATTCTTGGGGGCACCTTGTCTCATCCTACATATCATTTTCATATCCTATACATTGCATACACACTCCTATCATGCTCCCTTCCTCTTTTGATCTTGATAAAGATTGGGGGCACAATGTTGACAAATGTTTTGGGTATCTCTTGACATACCTTATCTTGACGTTATCCTATGGTCCTTTCCAATCCAACCCTATCATTATCCTCTAGTCATTACCCATTTATCCATCTTATCCAATCCATCCTATCATCCCATTGTCCTAAGCATTGTCATGGAAAAGCCTAAGTCTACTATCTAGAATGAGGCATGTTATTCCTATGTGACATAGCCTTTGGAGATAACATCCTTATGCATACATCCATTGTGAGTTTTTCATCCTATCCACTATTCCACAGCCTATCATTTTATCCTATCCATTTATCATGATCCTTTCATCCATCCACTATCGTCATCTTTTTGTCCAATCCCATTCATTCCCTTGCACCTAGACTTGGTTCCCCTTGTCATTGGTATCTAGCATATAGGATACATAAACTGTAAATCCAATGCCATCCCAAAACATTTCAAAAACTCCAAAAAAATCAAAACATTCCCAAAACCACAAAAAATCAAATATTTTCAAAAATCCAAAAATATCAAATATTCTCAAAAATACAAAAAAATTAAAAATCCAACAAAATCCAAGAAATAAAACCATTCCACATCAATTCATCAAAATCACATTCTTCCAATCAAATCAATCCCAATCATCAAATTCATCACATCATCAAAATCGAAACAAATCCAATCAAATCATCAAATCAAGCCAATCTATCAATAAAAAAAATCACATCAATCCAATCCATATCATCCCATCAATAAAACACAAATCAGAACTACATCTCCTCTTTATCGTTAAATGCCTTGATCCCGTGGATATAGGGTATGTAGGCAATCTGGGATACGAAGGAAGTACTCATATTCAGGCATAGACCATTTCCATCTTCCATCCTTCTTCTAATCTTCACCAATCATCAATGATCATACATCTCATATTTCTTCTATCATCTATCTCCCACATCATCAATAAACACCTAAAATCCAATCAATCAAATCATTGCACATCATCCATATTATCCAAGCCTAATCATCCAATCAATTCTTCCAATCAATCCAATCATCAAGTCAATCCAACAATGATCCAAATGCAAGTCATCCTTAATCCATACGAACCAAGTCAAATTATCCAATCACATCCATGGTCTTGATCATAATCTTGTTGTAAACCAAATCAATTAATCAATCACTCAATCAACATCATCGTCAATGGGATATATCGTTCCCACATCCTTGAGTTGATCTAGGGATATATCGTTCCCCGCAATGACAACACTATCATCATCAATCAATCAATCAATCATCAATTAATCATTGGTTTACAGTTTGACAGGGGCAATACCTTGTTTATTTTTGTATCATTTGTGCATGCTTGCTTGCTTGCTTGTGTGTGTTATCATTTTATCTTGCATTTGTATTACATCCCTATCCAACCAAACTAATATTCATATCTTGTATCTAGACAAGATTGTATTATGCTGGGGCACGAGATATATCGTCACCTTGGTCCTTATACCCTAGTGCATAACATCTCATGCTATATCAAACATCATGGTTGCTCACCTTCATTGCAGCATAACTCATCCATCCTTTCTTCTATCCATTCCCTTATCTTTCTTCCTTAGCCAATCCTTTTCAAGAGCCTACCCGTGTTTGTCCAACCCACCTATCCTCTCGAGGGAGCATCATCGTCCTATCCTTTTCCTCTATCCATTTCTTTATCTTCTTTGCAATGATGTTACTCAACATAAATCTTATCATCTCGCAACATCATCTCAAAGAGGGGCAAATGTAGACACTGAAAATTGTCCATATCTCGACACAACACATTATCGACATGATGTTGTATGTTTTTCCCTAGGTCTAAGGTCATTCAACCTCATCCCACTTATCCCACTCCTAATCCTATCGTAATCACTTAGTCAATTAATTAAATAAATCATATTTATTTAATTAATTCCCCATCCCATTTGTCCAAATTAATCGCCTTCTTGATTAATAAAATAAACCCACTTTATTTAATTAATCCCACTTGATCACATTCCCAATTAATTAAATAAATCCCATTCATTTAATTAATTACACCTAGTCACATGTCTCACATAATTCAAATTAAAAAAATTTGAATTATTCCCTCACCTCTCATAACATTGCGACACATGTCACATGTCTCATCTCCCACTTAATATGCCTTCACATGTCAAACTAATTCAAATATAATATTTGAATTAGATTCCCTTTATTCTCCTTCACACACTTGTCATGTGACTACAATCCCTTTTTGAGTGGGAAACCCTAATCAATCTTGACCGTCCATATCTTTCAACATAACTCTCAATAACAACCGTCCATCTAGCCCAAATCCTAATCCCATTATCCATCCAACAAATCCCAATCCTAAGCCTTCAACTTCCACTATTATCATCCATCCCCTATATTTCCCATTCACCCATACCCTTGCAAAGGATGTGATCCATTGGCTACTAGCAAGGAATACAACATTGCCATGTCATCAAACACTTGTTCTAGAGCCTCCCCACGAGTCTTTAAACACTTTGTCTAGTCTTCTAACCCCATCATGTGATCTACAAGCTATCAAGCTTATTAAAGAGCCTTCCACTTCCATTCAAGAAAACTAAGAGCTATGTCAAGAGCACGATCCTAAGCATGAATAAACTATAGCCCCTAAATCTAATCAAGATCAAATCATCCCCATCCAATCTATCCATAACATGTACCATTTTTTATGATCAAGATGATACTTATGAAGAAGCTATCCATGAGCACCTTGATCCTATCCATAATCCTATAATCCATGAGCAAGACATCCAAATTGCTCCTAGTCATCCTCCATCTATCCCAATCCATGATCCTACACATTCCACTTGTCATGATGAGACATGTGCCTCCAAAGCAAACATAGAAGATCAAACAAATAATTTGGATCCCAATGAACATAAGAAAGATCCTAATGATCCTTCCACATCCACTATTGATCCCATTTCAAATCCACCATATCCTACTAGTATATCCACATTCATTCATGAGTGTTCCTCCATAGAACACCAACAACCATTATCCACTTTACCTTCTCTATCCAATAATCAACTCAAGTCTAGTGTCCAAACTACACCTAGTCCTATAATAAATCGCATGCTTCAAAGCATGAACTATCAAGGTAAAGGCCCAGGCCTTCATGAACAAGGCATTTTGGAGCCAATCCATGTCAAGGTCCCTCCTCGCTCATTTGGCCTTGGATACACACCCCAAGGTCAACAATATAATGATGTTGGTACTTCCTCCATTCCTCCTAAGTCCACTTCCTACCATCATAAACCCCATCATATTCCTAAAACATATGTTGCCATTCTACCTCCCTCATCCTACAAATGTCAAAAGCATGTGACCATTCACCTTGCACCATCTGCTTTACCTCCACTTCTTCCAACTCAAAATATCCCTCCATTTGCTTTGCCACCATTGCTACCAACACCCCCTTACCCAATCATTCATAAATTCCCTCACATTTCTAATCCTAACCAACAAACGCACACATTGTGTAAACATAAAAATTCCACCCTTTCCAATAGCCACATGGGATTTAAACATAAACATTTGGATGCCTCTACATATAAAGCCCAACATCCCAAGGGTCCTAATACCTTAGGAAATCAATCCAAAAATTCAAAGAAATGTACATTCAAAAATCCATCCAAACCCATACCTCCAAAAGTAAAGTTCAAAAGTAAAATGGTATGGGTACCTAAGCAAAAATCAAGAAAATCAAATGAGGCATCCACATCCCAAAAATCCCAACCATCCTCTTCCATTCAAAAATGCCATTCCATTCCAAAGTTTCAAATTCCTCCATCCCACATGCAAAGCAAAAATCATAAAAATGCTAAGTCTATGTGGGTCCCTAAATGCTTACATCATCCATCCACTAAGCAAAAATTGCCATTGCTTCCTACACCTCCATCCACTCAAAATCTTCCATGTTTATCACGGTGTGTGCAGCCATTGGTCATGATTCCTCTCCATACCTCCATCGCTCCATCATTCACTCATTATCCTACATACCTTCCCAATCACCATCCTCTGGTCCATACTTTTGCATAAGTCCATCATAATCCACATCATAATCCACTTTCATCCCCTACATAATCCACTTTTGACCCCTACATATTCCACATCATAATCCACTATCTACTTTATCCATCTCACTTTCACGCAATCACCCTACCAACATCTTGAGCATAATGACTTGACATGGTCCATTTGTGATGACATCCTTCTCTAATGGTACTATAACAATACATGAAACTAGACACTTGAGTCCCACCCATCCATATCCCCCCCTTTCCCATTCAAAAAAGTAAAAAAAAAAATCAAAAAGTAAAGAGAAATCCCTTCGTCCAATGGTGAAAACCTGGTAAATAGGTGCCTTGGATAAGTACCATGATGAAAACCTGGCAAACAAGTTTCATGTGTAAGTTGATCTTCTATGTCACCTACACTTGGGGGTACCTTGTCTCATCCAACATATCACGTTCATCCCATCATTTCCTTTCATACCACTTCCATTCATTTTCCATACCATCTTACCATCCTTATCCATACACATTCCTATCATATCAAACCCATCCATGCTCCCTTCCTCTTTTGATTTTGATAAAGACATGGGGGAAAAATGTTGAAACATGTTTTGGGTATCTCTTGCCATACCTTATCTTGACATTATCCTATGGTCCTTTCCAATCCAATCCTATCATTTTCCTCTAGTCATTACCCATTTATCCATCTTATCCAATCCGTCATGTCATCCCATTGTCCTAAGCATTATCATGAAAAAGCCTAAGTCTACTATCTAGAATGGGGCATGTTATTCTTATGTGACATAGCCTTTGGAGATCACATCCTTGCTCTCTTACACATACTTCCATCCCATTCCATAGCCTATCCTTTTATCCTATCCATTTATCATGATCCTTTCATCCATCCACTATTGTCCATCCTTTTATCCATCCAATCCCATTCATCCATCCTTGCACCTAGACTTGGTTTTTTCCCTTGTCATTGGTATCAAGCAAAAAGGCTACCCAAATTGTAAATCCATTGACATCTCATAACATCCAAAAAATCCAAAAACATCATAAAATGTCCTAAAAAAAATTCAAAAACATCATAAACTGTCCTGAAAAAATTCCAAAAACATCATAAAATGTCCTGAAAAAATTACAAAAAAATTAAATATTCCCAAAAACACAAAAAAATCAAAACATTTCAAAACTCCAAAAAAATCAAAACATTTAAAAAAAACCCCAAAAAATCAAAACATTTTAAAAACCCAAAAAATCAAAATACTTTAGTCCAAAAAAATTAAAAATCTAACAAAATCCAAGCAATAAAACCATTCCACATCAAATCATCAAAATCACATTTTTCTAATCAAATCAATCCCAATTATCAAATTCATCACATCATCAAATCAAGCCAATCTATCCATCATCCAATCTATCAAACAATGAAAAGCAATTTAAATAACATCATTCAATCAATCCCAATCAATCCATAACTTGATCAATCCAATCCATATCATCCCATAAAAAAAAACACAAAAGCAGAACTACATCTCATCTCTATCGTAAGTGCCTTGATCCCATGGATACAGGGTATGTAGGCAATCAGGGATACGAAGGAAGTACCTAGATTCAGGCATAGGCGATAGACTTCTTCCATCCTTCCAATCATTCACTAATCATCATCTTCATCCATCTCACATTTCTTCTATCATCTATCTTCCATCATCAATAAACACCTACAATCCAATCAAATCAATTCTTCCAATTCAACTCAATCTTCAAATCCCCTTCATCTATTCATCATCCAATCAAACCAAATCCAAGGAATGATCCCAATGCAAGTCATCATTTATCCATACCAATCAAGTTAATCAATCGTGTCAAATTATCCAATAGCAATCAATGGTCTTGATCCTAATCTTGTCATAAACTAAATCAATCAATCAAACAATCATCATCATCATCGACGGGATATATCGTTCCTGTATCCTTCTGTTGATCTAGGGATATATCATTCCCCACAATGACAACACCATCATCATCAATCAATCAATCACTCAATCATTGATCTAGGGATATATCATTCCCCACAATGACAACACCATCATCATCAATCAATCAATCACTCAATCATTGGTTTACAGCTTGACAGGGGCAATACCTTGTTTGTTTTTGAATCATTTGTGCATGCTTGCTTGCTTGCTTGTGTATGTTATCATTTTATCTTGTATTTGTATTACATCTGTATCCAACCCAACTAATATTCATATCTTGTATCTAGGAAAGGTTGTATTACGTTGGGGCATGAGACACATCGTCACCTTGGTCCTTATACCTTGGTGCATAATGTCTAGTGCTATATCAAACATCATGGTTGCTCACTTTATTGCAGCATAACGCATCATTCTTTTCTTCTATCCATTTCCTTACCTTTCTTCCTTGACCAATTCCTTTCATTTTGAGAGCCTACTCGTGTTTGTCCAACCCGCCTATCCTCTCGAGGGGGCATCATCACCCTATCCTTTTCTTCTATCCATTTCCTTAACTTCTTTGAAATGATGTTACTTGACTTAAATCTTATCATCTCACAACATCATCTCAAAGAGGGGAAAATGTAGACAATAAAAATTGTCTAGGTCTTGTTTACACATGGCCTTGTATGTCTTTGCCCTAGGTCCTGGTTACACAACACATTGTTGACATGAACTTGTATGTGTTCCCCTAGGTCCTAGTTTATCCCATCTTGATCACATTGGTCCAACTTAATCACCTTCTTGATTAATTAAATAAACCCACTTTATTTAATTAATCCCACTTAATCACATTCCAATTAACTAAATAAGTCCCATTTGTTTAGTTAATAATACCCCTTCACATGTCTCACATAATTCAAATTAAAAATTTGAATTATTCCCTCACCTCTCATCATATTGCGACACATGTCACATGTCTCATCTCCCACTTAATACCCCTTTCACATGTCAAACTAATTCAAATATAATATTTGAATTAGATTCCCTTTATTCTCCTTTGCACACTTGTCATGTGACTACAATCCCTCTTTGAGTGGGAAACCCTAATCCAACCCTAATTGATCTTGATCGTCCATATCTTTCAACATAACTCTCAATCACAACCATCCATCCGAATTTGCCTTTTTCTATAAAGGTAGCCTCTCTTGAGCCATTTGCAATGAATCTTCTTCTAGTATCCACATGCTGTCAAAATTTCTTCTCAATCTCTCATCCATCTATCTTGCATTCATCCAATCTTCCATCTACCAATCACTATCCTATCGTTATGTTGTTGAATTAAGCAATCAACATTCATCTCTTTGGGTAAAGATAGAATGTTCATGGGTGTGGCATTTTCAACCCTATCAATGGATTGTGGATCATCTTGAAGGTATCTTGCATTGTGTTATTGTTTTCCTTCAAGTTGATTTCCATGATTTCACTCAGCTAAAGAAGTCACATTGGTCATGAATTTTGGAAGCTTTTATGTTCAATTTGATCATTTTTCTTACTTGAGAATTGGGGGTCATGAAAATGCCCCGTTGAAATTGCCACGGTACCCGTCTGACTAGATCTTGTGCATCTGGAGGTATGTCGTCAAATGGCAGCTGGGAATACAAGGTACCATGCCATGAAAAATAAAGGTTACTCTTTTCTTGTGTCTCTGTCATTTTATTCTTGCAAAAGCAATGATAGTGCTAGAAGTATTGATAAGTTGCTGTTTGATTTTAGTCTCCATAGTTTGTCAGCTCGTGCAGCCTTTGACAATAAGAATTATGTAAAAGAAAATATGCATGGAGGAGGTTCATATCTGCACAAACCCCAGCTTGAGGACTTCTAGGAGCATTGTTTGGATGAGATGGAAGCTTAGAGGAGTTGTATGAGATTAACCATCGATCAGATCCGAGCCTTTGAGTTGAATATTTAAGTTCTTGACATCGTTGAGAATAACTCCAATATTATAGATGAAGTCTATCATGATGCATCACTATGGCCTCTACCTCATGTGAAATGGTCTGAAAAGGAAATCACAGATGTGAATTTTCATTCTTTCCAAGTAATAAGAGGGATATAGAAATGGTTGAAGGGAAAAGTGAAAGAATGTGCTGGCTCAACAACACCTAGAGAGTCAACCTCTCAGGGTCAAAACAAATCTCAGACTGCCCACTCCCAAATAAAATAATCTAGTTTGAACCCAACTCTCTAGATAGTTGGTTCACAATCGAATGGAGATAGTGATCGGCCCCCTAACAAGGTCAATAAACTAAAAAAAATGTGTGAGCAGGATAGTCAACCATTGATGAGTAATACCAGATTGGTCACTTCCTCATCAAAAGTAGACCATGTGCCATTTGTCAACAACCTTGTAAGTGATAGTGACTCTTTCATTTTTACTCAATTAGGAGAAGATAGTATGTTACAATCTCTACTAAGTGCCTTGAATTCTCCCAATCCAGATGAAACCCCAGAGCAAAATTTGCCACCTGTGCCTATGGATGGTACTATGAGTGTTGTTAATGCTGCTAATGCTCCCTCCTCATCTCCAACCTGGTTAAATAAAGCAGTTGAAAATAAGAAAATGTATACACCACCAATGGATGCCTGTATTGATACTATGGCTAAGTTACTACAGGATACCCCTAAGCCTAAACGTGCCAGGAGGATGTCGAGGATGGTAACTAATCTTACCTTGGGAAATGAATTTTTGGAAATTGTAGATCCAATGGGGAATAAGAACAAAGACTAAGTGACCGAAGCTGACTTCAGAATGAGTAGAGTAGACTTGGGACCTTCTACTGTTGAAGGTGATATCTATCATGTTAAACACTCAGTCAAAAATATATCAAAAAGGGTCAAAAGATAGCAAGAGGAGAATTCTAAGTTGCTAGCCCAAGTAAGTTCTTTGTCATTATTTGTTCAGTCAATTGTTAAAATAATAACACCCTCAGCAGAAGCGCCTCCTGATATGAGTCTAAGCGCCCTTGATCCTAATCTATTTAAAAAAATAAAGAGATCATTATCTCTAAGAAATGCTATGGATCAGTGGGTTGAGAAGGTCATTTTTGATGGTCTTTTATTCATCGAGGAGGTAGTTAAGTTGTTTGATTCCATTCATGGAAAAATAGAAGCCTTAGTTGTGGAATTCCAAACAGCTAGGAGTAATCACAACAACCTGTCTTTAGTTTCTATGGAGATTCAGGAAATAGCCAATATGGATGTTGGTATCCTAATGGCTGACAAGATCTTGAATGACCCTGGTGAATTGGACACACATGTTTGGGCTGATGCAGTCGAATGGAAACTATGTCTTATAATATCTGCTAAGGATGAGATGAGGGAAGCGATTTCAACTTATTTCTTAGAAATGATGAGGATCAAAACAAAATTTGTTGTCATAGGAATTGAAGCTAATGGGACTAATGATGAAAAGCTACTAGATGTTAAGGAGATCAAACAAAATTTCAAGAAGTTGGTAACTGAGGAAATCATGAACTATGATATTATGACAAGGGAATCTCTTGATAAACTTTCAATGATGGTAGCATATATCACGATTGTCAGGAGTGGATTTGATGATGTGCATCAGAAGGTGGCGGATATGAATAGAACAGTGAGTAAAAGAAAATGCTGGATTAGTATGACTGGGACTCCACCTGGAATGTCTTTGACACTTGTAATCGATAAATACAGGACATACAAAGCAAAGTTGTAGGCATAGACATCTCAAATAGTGCAAAGTGGTACAAAAAATGAAGATGAACAGGCGAGGGAAGAGGAAGAGACAGATGAAGTTGATAATGGAGAAGAGGGTGTGGCAACCCTCAATTGATTTTATTTTCATATGCTTTAGTTACTTTTCAATATTTGCTCAAAAACTATTGGCTCTGGAGGGCCCTTTATATTATTGTTTAAACTTCTTTGAATTGACTGTCTTCAAGAAGTCGTTAGGGTTTAAAGACAATTATGGTTCGGATTAGCTATAAATTTGATTAACTAGTCGATGTATGAATCTTTTGGCAAACTATGTTTTGGTGATAGATCAATTTTGGCTTTCTGTTCAATTACTTTATATACATGCAATAGAAATCAATGCAATGGAGATATGAATGATCGTAAACTTTGTGTTATGGTTATTTGGAATCATATTCTTCCTATGTTGAATGTGTTTCTACTAGTGTTGATGATATTTGTGTATTGATGGTGGTTGGATATCTGTAATTCTTGCTCATTACTGGGAATTGTTTATCTTTCGATACATTGTTCATGGTGGTGATTATGTGGTGCATAGTATTTGCTTTATTGATTTGTAGATGTTAGCTTGGTGGAAGTCTTTGAGCTTCTGATTATTTGGATGTACTCTGTCTTTATTGCATTCTAGTTAAAAGTGCCGCCTTTTTCTTGCTTTCTAGTTAAATGCAACACTAGTTTTTGTTCATGAGAATATCAATCGAAGCTAGTTGTGCGTTGTAAAAGAAGTAGAGAGCCTTTGTAGAATACCAAAATAGTAGGCTTGACTGTTGTTACATTTATCATCTGTCTAGGCGAGAGTATATAGAGTTAGGTGAAAAATCTGTTAACCAACAAATAGTAGGAAGAACCAAGAGAGATCACCATTCCCAAGAAATCTACAACACTTCTATTTTAAAGAATGAGAAAAATGATTCACATTTCCTCCTTTAAAATAAAATCTTTTACACAACTCTTTACATTCCCTTCTTACAAATTAAAACAAATACTTCATTTTAATTCAAATAAACATAATAAAATATCACATACTTTCAACACAAACCCCGCCTTAAAAATTATAAGAAAGAAATAAATTGTATACGCCTAAAAATGACATGACTCTATCCAAATAAATATTCTTAATATTTATTTAAGTCAAATTCCTCTACCAATAAATAAATAAACAAAATTATTTATTTGATTCATATTCTCCCAACAATTAAATAAAATCAATTTATTTAATTAAATTCATAAATTCTTCTAATTCCTCCAACAAATTAAATAATATAGATTATTTAATTAGTTCTCCCAAATTTATTCTAACTTAAATAATATCAATTATTTAATTATTTCTTCCAATAATATCTTCTCTAAATTTAAATAAATCAAATATTTATTTAAGTTGTCCATTTCTTCTAAATTGAGTTATCCCTAAATATAATTCAATCCTTGTGCACATGCAATTGAATATTTTGAATATTTAATTAAGTTAAAATATCTTCTCATCCTCATGCAATTTCCATTCTCTAGTTCTATTCTCTTAACTAATTAATCTACTCTTTTAATTGATTTAATCTCTTCAGTTAACTCATTCTTCTATTTTATTAATTCCTCTCATGCAAAATATAGCAAGACACTTGTCTTCTTTCTATCCGCACACATTCCTCAACCATTCTCAACTATTGATCTTCTCATTCTTTCCATACCATTGATCTTCTCTCTCACAAGTCTATAATTGAACTATATTCCTCCATTTCATTCATCCAAGCCTTCAGTATTGTTACTCTGTAGGAATTACAGTGCGCCTTTGGCACCCACATCATTCCTTTTGCTTGCAATCAACTTGTTACCATATCACTACCATTGTTGTGAAGCTCATCTTCATTACAAAGCATTATCATAGCCATTCTCCATTGACAATCTTGGAACAGCAACGAAGTGCACTCTCTGAGGGCCTTATTCATACATGCAAGATCGATTGAGATAGGCAATCAACGGAAGCTATGAAGTATTGAGGTTTGCAAAGGTTTTTCGTCTTTCTTTGTTCAATCTTGATTATTTCCCTTTTCGTTGAGTTTTGGGTATTATTATTATTGATATATTGATTATTCATTTATATCTAATTTTTCCTTAACATTTTTGGCGCCCACCGTGGGGCCTAGCCCCAAATTTAACCCAAAAATTGAGTTTTTGTGTGTTAGAAATCCGTACATAGGAGGAATCTGTGCATTTGACCCATCCCAACACACATCTATTGTCTGTTCTGGCACATCCAATCTTTCAGCTCATACAGGCTCTATTTCTACGCATACAACCTTTGATACGGTGCATCTTCTAATTCAGCGCATATACTCTGTATTCCTACACTTTTGACCTCTGTCTTAGCACATTTGTACTTCTACGCTTCTGAGCTCTATTTCTACGCATTCAAGCTCAAAAGCTACGCATCTAATTTAGGCAGTGATTTTTAGGGTTTCCTTGTAGTTTTCACTAACGCTTAACAATTTTTTGTAGGAACACTCTTAGATCTATTTTGTAGGCTAGGCACTGGTTTAGTCACATATAACTGCACTTGTTAACTCACACTTCAATTTCTAAAAGGAAAGTAAATGGATGCTCATGCAAATCTCAGATAGTCTTAACTAGGAAGGTGGTAACTAAATCATTTCTATCTTGCATATCCTTGAATCATTTCTATATTGCTATCTTTCAAAGTTAGACACATTGCTATTTGGGTAAAATTGAACAATTGCTATCTTGTTATCACTTCAAAGTTAACAAATTTCTATTCTTGCCCAAGTAGATAGCTCATTTAGTCTTTTCTTTTTAACTAGGGGAAAAAGAACCACTGTCTTCTGTGTTTTGGGAATGATACCAGGCCTATGCTCTCCCCTATCTTGGGTGACCAAAATGCCAAACATATCATTTTCGCATGTGTTTTCCCTTTAGAGGGGCCTGCTCTTGGATACCGTCTGTCCAAGTAGGAACGACCCTAAGTGGTAACAGGCTAAATCCAAGCCCTACCGATCCACTATAAATAAAGTGTGTTTGGAGCGAAAGCTTCAAAAAATGAGTGAAGTTGTGTTATACCAACAACCAACCTCCCCCAAAACCCTCCAAGGTGTAACCCTTGTAGGCTGGGAGACTCCACAACGGAGAGTAGCACTACCGCATGTATAACCACTCAAACGGTTGCCTTTATTAAACACCTTTGTTCTAGTGGCCAAAAACCCCTATAAGCCGGTGCAGGGAAGGGTGATTATCACCTCTCGAAGATGCTTCACTAGAGATAGTGAGAATTTAGTTTATATTGTCCTTTGAAACCTAGGATTGTACTTGCTTTCTTTTAGTCCAAAAAGAGTCAAAAAATCACAAAAAAAAATAAAAAACCATGAAAACATTCTTTGTGTTTGTTGTGTCTTCTTGCCATAATTAAAAAAAATTAGATCAAAAGAGGCCACCTTGGAACAAAAGAAACCAAAAACCTCAGAAAAAACCAGAGCTGCACTTTTGTCATTTTCTGCTGCGCATCTGTTCTAACTTTATGCGCATTTATACCAACTTGCTACGCTTATACCACCTGTTACTGCGCATCTAAAAATTACTAGTATTGCACATCTATGCTGACTTTCGGCGCCTGTGTCCTTTTCTGTTGTGCATCTGTTTCTGTGCATGCGTAATAGTGATTACTTCCACTTATTTTGAAAGAATCTTTTTGCCATTTCTAGGTACCCATTTCAGCCTAATTCCAAATTTAGAGATCAAATCTTACCTTGCAGTCATTATTCCATCCATATTGCATCAAACCCTCTCTTTCGTCAGTCATCTCATCCACCTTCTACTAGGTCTCCCTAGAGAAAAGTTAAAGTATCCTATATCAAATTAGCACAAGACCTTTTTTGGATCATATCTGATTCAAGTAACTCTAGTAAGTCATAGAACTTCGCTAGTGGTCTTGGTGCATGACTAGTCTCTACATGGTAAGACAGGTATCGAGTACCCTTACTTGTGGCTATCATCTTGTATCAGCCGTCTTACTTGGAATCATTGATCAAAAGAGTCCCTTGTCCAAATCTCGTCACAAGTATCCTCTTCTTAAAAATCTCTGCCTTAACCTCACCAAAGTCTCTAGTTCCATCCCACCGCTTCCCGCATCGCCTTGCATGGTTTTTACCAAATCTCAATACAAAGTACAATTTGAAATGGCTAGATCATCCAACCACATTGTTACTCCTCATGATAGTGATGAGGATATCTCTCATGAACAGTACCAAGGGCACCTCCAAGATTAGAAATTTCAATGCTTACTAGAAAAAGTGCTCCACGAGGACCTGCACAAGTACTTTATACATCTTACGAGTCTAGGACTCAAACTCCCCTCTAACTTTGATCTTAACAAACTGAAAGAGACCGTAGAGGAAACTCATGAAAATCACACTAAGGAGGATAAAGGAAAGGAAGTCACAGACCCAAATATACCTATGGAGAAATGAGGAAACAAATCAAGGGTCTAATGCAACAAATGATAGATCTGAAGATAGGAACGAGTACTAAAACTTACTCTTTGGAAGACATCGTACCGTACCCCTTTGACAAAAATTTAAACATGGAGCCCTTCCCCTTTCGGTTTGAAGCTCCTAAGTTTGACAAGTACAAAGGAAAGGGAGACCCAAGAGATCATATTAGGGAATTTACCGCTGTGTGCATGGAAGTAGCTCACAATGAGACTTTCTTAATGAGACTATTCCCTAGATCTCTAGGTAGTCAAGCCATGGAGTGGTTCTCATGACTTCCACCGGGTATTGAAACCTTTGATGAGCTAGTAAACAAATTCATCACACACTTCTCGTACAACATTGAACATGAAGTCTCTATGCTCAATCTATGCAATACCAAACAAAAGAGTGGTGAATCATTCGCCTCCTTCCTACAAAGGTGGAGATTACTAGCAAGAAAATACTCATATGATGTACCTGAGAAGCAATTGATGGAGATGTTTGTCCACAACCTCAACTCTGATCTCAGCTATCAAATCCAAATTCAATGTCCTACCTCATTTTTGAAGGTCATTGAGATGGGATTATTCATCGAGAAAGCTATGATTGCAAGCGTTCAATTAAGTTGTACAAGGACACCCCTAATTCTAACTACACCGCAGACAAGTCGAAATTTTGGACCAAGAATAAAAATGTCGTCAATGACGAAGTAGTTGATGCCAAGGTAGCGGCTCCCAAACAGCAACCAATATTCACTCTCAAAGGAGAGGCAAGCAACACTACGCCCAACAAAACATTCTCACAGGAGTCAAGGCCATGGTACAACTCAAATCTGAGGTGAAAGTTCACGCCACTGGGTGAGTCCCAAGAATCTACATTAAGGAAGCTATTGGCCAACAACGAGATCACTCTCCTGCTAACTAGCGATTATGAACCTCAAATCAAACCTCACTATTGGAAAGACACCGATTTCTATGAGTATCATAGAGGAAGAGGACATACGACCAACAATTGTATCCGTCTCAAACATGTTATTCAATACATACTTGATCAAAATCAAGGGAGTACTCAACAACACACCTCTAATGAGATGCATGTGGCATACAAGGATCCGCTTCTCAATCACGACAGGCTGTAAAACAACAACAATAAAAACAACAACAAAAACAACAACAACAACAACGGAAAGAACAACAACAACCGCAACAGGAAAAATCAGAATAATGGGAATAATAATGCCAATTATGCAAGTGTATCATTCGATTACAGTATCAATTGCATATTAGAGCACATACCACAAATCAATGTGGTCACACCCAACCAACAATCAGAGCCCAACAAAACTAATTGCGGTATCATCACCCGTAGTGGTAAGGTCACGTTGAATACCATTCCTCCAAGGTCATCACCTTCTCAGTCCAACCCCCATCAGTATAGTGTCCTAGACCAACTCCAAAAAACTCCGGCCCACATATCTATCTTAGAGTTGTTGCGTTTGTCTCCTTCCCATAAGGAAATTCTTGATAAAGCCTTAGTGGAAATGACTGTACCCACAAACATGGCCCAAGAGAAGTTTCAAGCCATGGTAGGGAATCTAGCCTCATCCAATACCATATCATTTACCAAACAGGATGACCTCTTAGTGTCTCAACCTCATAACACCCCTTTGCATATTATCACTTTCATCCATAAACACCATATCAAAGGGGTTCTCATTGATGGGGGAGCCAGTTTAAATATTTACACTCTCAAGCTAGTCCTTACATTGGGGTTCTCTGAAAATGCAGTGGATCCAAGGAAAAAGATCACTATTAAAGCCTATGATGAAGAGGAAAGAACTACCAAAGGAACAATGGTATTACCCATACAAGTGGGACCGGTGATAAAGGGCATTGTTTGTCAAGACCTAGAAAGGGATCTAGCCTATAACATTCTCCTAGGTAGACCATGGATTCATGCCATGAAAGATGTACCTTCTACCTACCACCAATGCATAAAATTCCCTCATAATGGAAAACAAGTCACCATCCAAGGCAATCCCGACCCCTTCCAGCATTGCAATTATGTCCACTCAAAACCTGATTATATCATACCCAACAATAGAGCATCTACATCCCCTACCCCATAGCATGATTCTACCTCTGAAGCTTCCTCATCTAAGCCCAAAGAGCAGAAAATTACCATCAAAGAAATAGGAGTAGGGGAATACTCCATCGAGCACAGCCTCAATTTAGCCAAAATGCCTCTATCTCCTAGATCCTTTGGTTGATCCAAACATTTTCCAAAGCCATCTACTCCTACCGCACCTCCTATAGCTCCCTTTGTAAAATGGGGGACCCTATCAGATGAGATAGAGGAGAGAGATATCTTACAATGGCTCTACACAAAAGAGGAAGAGAACACACAACAAGAACCACCTAAGCTCCCAACGGAAATCTATGGGCGAGGTGAGTCTATCTTACACAGAAGGGGTTATGAAGGATAAGGTCCCATTGGCCTGAGAAAAGAAGGAATAGTAGAACCCATTCAACCTTCTTCATCCTCATTGGTCAGAAATACAAAAGGTCTAGGCTACAAGGACAAGGGAAAAGCAAAAGCAAATGCTTGTCTTGTGGAAATGATCCATACCCTTCAAGAGGACAGTGATACATATTCCAATGAATATGAGTGGGATGAGCTGACAGAGCACTCCTATGACGACAAGGAAGTTGACACCGTTCAAACTTATACCCCTTACCATGAGGGATAAATGCTAACGCACAGACCATTAGATTGTGATTCGCCAATCCCCAAGAGTACTACTTTTGAGGAAGGTTTGAGTTCTATCGTGATAAACAATTTAGAGGAAAGTACCATCCCAAACCCTATCCCTATCAATACCCCTAGCATATCCATTCAAGCTATCAATGAATCAGATCTATCCTTCAACTCCCTCCCCCTTATGCATCTTGAACTTATCGACTAGGATCTACAAGGAACCCCGCAACTAGAAATGTTACAAAATGATGACACCTACATTGACTACATGGAACTTAGGGACCACCTACCCATAGGAGATCATAAAGCTGGCTTCACCATTGAACTCAATACGTGGCTTATTTTAGACAGGGTGCCAAGCCTTCCAGTAGCAAAAATATCAAAATTAAAACTAGATCTGATGGTGAAAACTGCTCTGTGGCAGTATCAGATCCCAAAACAGTAAAAAGAAAGGACACATCCGATGGTGAAAACCTAACTATGGCACCTGATGATGGAAGGCTTGACACTCTCCCTGATGACATGCACTAAGAGAAGTCTCAGATTGTTGTGGAACCTATAGAACCTGTTAACATTGGAACAGAGGAACAACCTAAGATCATTCACTTTGCTAAGTCTCTAACTCCACTAGAAAAAAAACTAAGTTTGTACCATTCTTCAAGAAAAAGTAGGTCACTTTGCTTGGTCATACGTAAATATGCCAGGATTGGATCCAGATTTGATTCTACATCATCTTCCACTAGATCCAGGAGTGAAACCAGTCAAACAGAAACTTAGAAAGACGCATCCTCACATTACACTACTAGTGAAAGAAGAACTCAAGAAACTACTGGATGTAGGATTCATCAGAGCAATATACTATCCTGAGTGGTTCTCCAACATAGTACCAGTATCCAAACCTGATGGCCGAGTTAGACTATGCAATGATTTATGATATCTAAACAAAGCTTGCTGCAAGGATGACTTTCTGTTGCCAAATGTAGATCATAGTCGACTTAACAGCTGGGCATACCATGTTATCTCTCATGGATGGCTTCTCAGGATACAATCAAATTAGGATAGCACCGGAAGACCAACATAAGATAGCTTTCACTTGTCCATGGGGCACTTTCTACTGGAATGTCATGCCATTTGGGCTAAAGAATGCAGGAGCCACATACCAACGTGCTATGACCACTATATTCCATTATATGATGCACGTCACAATGGAGGACTATGTAGATGATATCCTTGCAAAGTCACTCACTAGAGAATCACACCTGGATGTGCTAGAGAAGGTCTTTTAGAGACTAGAACAATTCAAGGTTAGGTTGAACCCAAAGAAGTGTGTGTTTGGAGTCACCTTGGGAAAGCTCTTAGGATTCATTGTATCAGCAAATGGGATTGAAGTGGATCCTGATAAAGTCAAAACCATCATGGAAATACCTCCGCCAAAGAATCTCACCCAACCGTAGTCTCTACAAGGCAAGATATAAGCAATCCGTAGGTTCATATCACAACTGGTAGACAAGTGTCAACCTTTCAGTCATCTCCTACATAAGAACATTCCATTTAGGTGGGATGAGAAATGTGAAGAGGCATTTGGCAAACTGAAGGAATATCTGATGAATCCGCCTATCTTGATACCTCCCATCCAAGGAAAACTGCTACTACTTTACATATCTGCTACACCAATAGCCCTTGGAGCACTCCTAGCACAACAAGATTATGAAGGTAAAGAAAGCATTGTCTACTACATCAGTCAAACATTAGTGGGCTATGAACTACAATACTCTCAAATCAAAAGATCATGTCTTGCTGTGGTTTTTGCTTCCCAAAACTACGATACTACATGCTAGCACATCCAGTCAAACTTATTGCAAAGATAGATCCACTGAAATACCTATTAAGAAAATCTACTCTAACAGGTTGCCTAGCCAAGTGGGTAATGCTCCTAAGTGAATATGACATTGAGTATGTAGACAGAAACACTAGCAAGGGACAAATCATTGCATATCAGTTAGCAGAAGCACCACTACATGATAGCACACCAATGACATTTGAGTTTCCAGATGAATCCTTATTCAATATCACAACACATTCATGGAAGCTCTACTTTGATGGATCCTATACAAACCATGGATCAGGAGCAGGAATCTTCTTAGTCACTCCTCACAGTGACACCGTACCTAAGTCTTATCGCCTGTTATTTCCATGCACAAACAACATAGCAGAGTATGAAGCCTTGGTCATTGGTCTCAAAATGGCAACAAAATAGAAAATCAAAGAGCTACATGTCTATGGTGACTCTCAACTGGTGATCAACCAAGTCAATGATGACTACCAAACCAAAGATGAGAAGCTTATCCCATACAAGTGCATGGTCGATGACTTTAAAGAGTACTTTGTGATCATCTCCTTTGAGATTATACCTCGCATTGAAAACAAAGCAGTAGATGCCATGGAAACCATTGCCTCACTCCTCGAGATCCTAGAGAATGAGTCATGGTACGAGTTCTTAGTGGAGTCAATTTAGCAACCAGCTTATGATCATCCTGAAACCCACTCCATATGCCTACTAGTCAGATCTGATTTACCTTGGTATGGCAGGATTTACACTTACCTCAAGGACAACACCCTCCCACCTGACTTATCTTCAAACCAATGTCAAACTTTCATCTGTCAAACCTCTCGTTATACCATCATTGCTGACACCCTATACTAATGTGGTCTGGATGGTACTTTACTCTGTTGTTTAGAACGAGAAGAATCTCAAACCACCTTACAAGACGTACACGAAGGGATTTGCGGAACACACTTTAGCAGTCCTTCCTTAGCTAAGAAACTCATGTGTTTGGGTTATTATTGGCCAAACATGGAAACAGATTCATATTAGTTTGTGAAGAAGTGCAAGCAGTGCCAGATACATGGAAACCTGATACATGCACCAGCTCAAGAGCTAAGACCTTTAATGACACCTTGGCCCTTTTGTCAATGGGGACTCGACCTTGTGGGTAAAATTCACCCGCCCTCATCCAATGGCCACAAATTTATAATAACCGCCACTGAATACTTTACCAAGTGGATTGAATCCATTCCCCTCACCACCATCACAGGTAAGCAAATTTCCTCTTTCATCCTCAATTACCTAATCTGTAGATATGGAATTCCCTCATCCATTACCACGGATAATGGAAGACCTTTCAAAAACCAAGATGTACAAGAGCTTTGTGATATATTAAAAATCCAGCACCGTTTCTCCACACCCTATTTACCCCCAAGGCAACGGCCAAGCAGAAGCATCCAACAAAATAATCTTGAAACTCCTCAAGAAGATAGTCAACGATGCTAGCCGTGATTGGCACATCCAAATCAATCCCGCTCTGTGGGCTTACCAAACTAGAATACACACTCCCACAGGTGCTACCCCTTACGCCCTTGTCTATGGATCAAAATCCATTTTGCCCATTGAGGTGGAGTTACCATCTCTAAGGGTGTCATTAAAAGGCCTCATAACTGATGAAGAATATAGAGTTTCCATATTACAAGAGCTAGAGCTACTAGAGGAAAGGAGACAGAAGGCCTTTAATTATCTCAAAGCGTATCAAAAAATGATGTCATGAAGCTACAACCACAAAGTCCGTCCAAGAATCTTTAAGGTTGGAGATCTAGTACTTAAGGAAAATGCCCGCAATCAATAGGATTGGGAAAAGAAAGGCAAGTTTGAACCCAACTAGCTTGGGCCTTATGTGATCATTGTTGCCTATGGAACAGGGGCATATCAGTTGGCAACATCAAAAGGTGAGCTGTTCGATGACCCAATCAACAATATGCACCTTTGTTGATTCTATACCTAAGAGAACCCCAATGTAAGGGGGGCATAAAATACCAAAAAAACAAAAACTCAAAAAAATAGAAAAGTACAAAAAAATAAAAATAAAAAAATTAGAAAAAGTACAAAAAAATCAAAAAATGGAAAAAGCAACAAAAAAATTGTCCTTTGGTGAAAACTTGGTAAACAGGTGCCTTGGATAGGTACCATGATGAAAACCTAGAAAATAGGCGTCATATGTACTTCTAGCTTTCCTGTGAATAAAAGCAAGTGGTAAAGACCTGGTAAACAAGCGTTACTTGTGATAAACCGCTTCCTCCATCTTTGGGAAACCAATCACCTTGTGTCCATTCTTCCTTCAAATCGCGCATCGTCTGATCCATATCTGTTCCCTAATAAAACACCCTTGTGCAACCTAACGATAACCTATCATGGCTTGATACTCTATCTCTTTTGCCACCTTGTCAACCAAGGCCTTATCTAGTATCCTATCCTAGCATAGTGTCTGTTGTCAGTACCATAGGGTCAACCCCGAACTATGTTGTCACGTAGGCAAGGCCATTTTTCAATGCGCCCCCGAGGCTCCACCTTTCCATCCATTCCATTCCTTGTCATCTATCCTCTAGTCCATCCATGGTCCAGGTCCCCAAACTACGTTGCCTCTGCGTCATCACGTAGGCAAGGCCATTTAGCAATGAGCCCCCGAGGCACTAGGTCAGTCCCTTAGGGTCCGTTTTACCAGGCATGCAAGTGCAAAGCAAGGCCCACTTCCAAAGCAAAAATCTTGACACAAAAACATTAGCCTATCCAATGCAAAGCAAACATGAACCTAAAGCACTCTAAATGATTCTATCTAAATTATGGCAAGAAAAACACATCTAAATGCAAGGATGTTTTGTGTTTGTGATCAGGTTAACTTACAGAGTCTTGATTTTTGTTATTATGTCTTCCTATGCTACTCGAGGATGTCAAAAACTAGAGATGCTACGATGGTGGCATAATCATTTTCTTTGTTTGTTGTTTTTAGATTAATCTTTAGTAATGTGAAGCCTTGTCTCACGACATGATTGGCAAAAAATCATCGAGGACATCAAAGGTCTAACATGAAAGGGGGCAATCATTGTTTGTTGATACGCAAGAAATACTCAAGTCATCTCGGTTCAGTTATACCTAGATGCTTGTATTAACTTACTAAATCAAAATCCATGTAAGTGATACTCAGGTCATCTCAGTTCAATTATACCTAGATGCTTGTATTTTCTTACAACATTTGGAAAAAGTACCAAAACAAATTGCCCAATGATGAAATAAGCACTTCAGAATACTTGCAATATCAAGATGGCAAAACCACTTGCATCCATTCACATCCACAAAGCATCCATACTGTATCCCATGCCAATAAAGATCCAAACCGCAGAGTATCAATGTTTACAAGTAAAAGCTTGTGATTCCTTCTGTCGAGTCATTCTTCTGTCAAATCAACTTTCCATCTATCATTGTATCTCTCATCAACAATTCTAGCTATCAATCTGAGCAATGATCCAAATGCAAGTCCATCCTTAATCCATACCAATCAAGTCAAGTCAATCTTGTCAAATGATCCAATCACAATCAGTGGTCTTGATCCTTGTCTAGTCATAAACCAACTCGATCAGTTAATCAATCAATTGTCTTATATAGGATGTAACATTGTCAAAATTAGACCAACACACATGTCTTACAAGACATGATTCATTTCCTAAAACCAGACACTATCCTTCATGTTTTCTCTAGGGATCCATCATTCCCCGCCATGACAACACGCCTGCAGTGTTGGTCTAGGGATATATCGTTCCCCGCTATGACAACACTGTCATATATCATTATCAGTATATCGTTGGTTTACAGCTTGATAGAGGCAATGCTTTGTTTGTTCTTGTATCATTTGTGCATACTTTCTTTCTTTCTTGTGTGTGTTATCATTCTATCTTGCATCGCATATCAATTGGCTCTTTCTTCAACAAATTTCTTCAATCCTAACCTAGTTCTCCCTTCTTCATCATGAGATTGTCTATCTCACATCCTTCTGCCTTCCTTCCTGTCCAATCTCCCGAGGGGGCATCATACCATTGTTAAACCTATACCAGGGGCAAACTGGGGCATGTATCATTATCAGAAAATCTATTCTTTGAAGCAACATCATAAACTGCATTGCATCAAAGAGAGGCAAAATGTATACGCCTAAAAATGACACGACTCTGTCCAAATAAATATTCTTAATATTTATTGAAGTCAAATTCCTCTACCAATAAATAAATAAACAAATTTATTTATTTGATTCATATTCTCCCAGCAATTAAATAGAATTAATTAATTTAATTAAATTCCTAAATTCTTCTAATTCCTCCAACAAATTAAATAATATAAGTTATTTAATTACTTCTCCAAAATTTATTCTAAATTAAATAATATCAATTATTTCATTGTTTCTTCCAATAATATCTTCTCTAAATTTAAATAAATCAAATATTTATTTAAGTTGTCCATTTCTTCTAAATTGAGTTATCTCTAATAATTCAATCCTTGTGCACATGCAATTGAATATTTTGAATATTTAATTGAGTTAAAATATCTTCTCATCCTTATGCAATTTCCATTCTCTAGTTCTATTCTCTTAACTAATTAATCTACTCTTTTAATTGATTTAATCTCTTCAGTTAACTCATTCTTCTATTTTATTAATTCCTCTCATGCAAAATATAGCAAGACACTTGTCTTCTTTCTATTCACGCACATTCCTCAACTGTTCTCAACTGTTGATCTTCTCATTCTTTCCATACCGTGGATATTCTCTCTCACAAGTCTATAATTGAACCCTATTCCTCCATTTCATTCATCCAAGCCTTCAGTATTGTTACTCTATAAGAATTACAGTGTGCCTTTGGCACCCACGTCATTCCTTTTGCTTGCGATCGACTTGTTACCATATCACTACCATTTTTGTGAAGCTCATCTTCATTATAAAGCATTATCATAGCCATTCTCCATTGACAATCTTGGAATAGCAAGGAAGTGCACTCTCTGAGGGCCTTATTCATACATGCAAGATCGATTGAGATAGGCAATCAACGGAAGCTATGAAGTATTGAGGTTTGCAAAGGTTTTTCATCTTTGTTTGTTCAATCTTGATTATTTCCCTTTTCATTGAGTTTTGGGTATTATTATTATTGATTATTATTATTCATTTAGATCCAATTTTCCCTTAACATAAATAAATTGATATTTGAGTATTATGGATTTTGTCTCTGATTCTTAAGGAACCTGGGCCACTCTACGTGCAAAATCTCATTAAAACATCAGTATATTTTGAAACTTATAGCCGAAGAAAATAAATATTTAACATTAATATTTCTAACATTAACCATTAATATTCTATGATCAACTATTTTATAAAAGA
The DNA here is from genome assembly GCA_027924645.1 of Cunninghamia lanceolata. Lineage (NCBI taxonomy): Eukaryota > Viridiplantae > Streptophyta > Pinopsida > Cupressales > Cupressaceae > Cunninghamia > Cunninghamia lanceolata. Next base: position 9,490,337 of record BSBN01000523.1, on the reverse strand, counting down.
AATAATTTTATTTTATTATAAATAATTAAACATCTAAGCATTCATATAAAACATTTATATCCATGCCACATTCATCGCATTGATCCCTAAGAAAACCATTACGGAAGTCATGGCTGACTTCCACCCCATAAGTCTGTGTAACACTATTCATAAAATCATCACTAAAGCGCTTGTCCTTAGGATCCAGCCATTCCTAGATAGACTCATCTCTGATAGTTAGAAGGGCTTCATCCCTGGGAGATAGATTCTGGATGCAGCTATCTCGACCCATGAAATTATTCACTCTATGGATAAAAAAAATAACCGAGCATGGCCCTAAAGTTGGACATATCAAAAGCTTATGACAGAGTGTCTTGGGACTTCCTGTTCAAGGTTCTAAGAAAGATGGGCTTCAATGACAGAGTTATGAATTTGATAAAGGAGTGTGTCACTACAGTTAAATGCTCGGTGTTGGTCAATGGCACGCTGTGGGGGTTTTTTGAGGCAAGCAGGGGTTTAAGGCAGGGGGATCCTCTGTCCTCCTACTTGTTTATTATGCTGGCCATGGTCTTGGGAAGAAATATTCTTTCCCACCTGGACAGAGGCTCCCTATCGAGTGTCAAAGCAGCATCCACCCTTGGCCTGTCAGCTGTCCAACAGTTCGTGGATGACACCATGTTGTTCGGGGCGGCTTTAGTGGTGGAGGCCAAGAGATGGAAAAATATTCTCAACACGTATGCAGAGGTCTCGGGGCAATACATTAACTATGAAAAGAGCAACGTGTTTTCTTTAATGCTAAAGGGGATGTGCAAGTTAAGGTTAGAAACATTCTCCAATGTAATCAGGGTACCCTCCCGGTAACCTACCTTAGCCTGCCTCTCACGGTCAAAGATGTGAGCTAGACCTATTGGAACACAGTACTGGAACGTATTAATAAGAAAATAGAAGGCTTGAAAGGAAAGCTCCTTAGCTAAGTAGGTAAACATCAACTGCTGAAGGCCTCCCTTCAAGGCATCCCTACCTATTTTCTCTCTTTGTTCAAAATTCCCAGGTATATGGCGGAGAAGTTAGAAAGGATTCAAAGAACCTTTCTCTGGACCGGTGTGGAGGAGAAAAAGAGGATCTCGCTGATTGGTTGGGATACTATCTGTCAACCTAAGGCTAATGGGGGTTTGGGCATAAGAATAATCCAAGGTATGAACAAAGCCTTGCCGACCAAAATTGGATGGATTTTCCTTAAGGAAGAGAAGGATTGGGTTTGTATCATGAAAGCCAAATACTTGTAGAGTGAATCCAATCTTGAAATTCTGTTACGGAAATCCCTTCCCAAAGGTTCTATCATCTGGAATAAAGTGTCAAAAACCAGGAACTCCCTCTCACAAGGCATCAAATGGAATCTGGGAAGAGGTGATAAAATTAGGTTCTGGGAGGACAATTGGCTGAGGAAGGATCCCCTGGGGAAAGGAAGTAATTCTATGATGGTTAGAGTAGTGAGTTTTTTTGGCACCAAGGTAAGTAACTATTTGACCAACCACCCCCATAGACAAAGAAGATGGAGGAACTTGACGGATTGTTGTATCAACTAAAATGAGTGGCAGGATTATCAGTCTTTATAGTAGGAGCTTGAAAGGTACATAATTATGGTGTTTCAAAGAGAGGATGAGATGCTGTGGGGCCAAGATCAAAAAGGTAAGTTCACTGTCAAGTCAGCTTACCATATGCTGTCTAACGAGGGTCAACTGAATCATCACTGGAAAAAAGTATGGAATAGCAAGTTACTTCCTAAAGTTAACTTCTTTTGGTGAGCAGTGAAACATAACAAAGTCCTTTCCATTGATAACCTTAATAAAAGGGGGTTTCAATTCGTTAACATATGTGTGCTTTGCTGTCAAGAGCAAGAGTCCTTATGACATATGTTCCTTCACTGTGAGTTCACCAAACAATTATGGGGAAAAACTATGCAAAAGCTCAATCTAGAGTGGGTTTTTCTGGACAGCTTGGAGGACTTTTCTCTGAGTTGGTCCTCTCCTTTCTCTCACGCTAGGATAAAAGAGCTCTGGAGACAAATTCCACCCCACCTGGGTTGGAGTGTGTTGAAAGAAAGAAACAACCATATTTTCAGAGAAAGTGCCAGGAATGCTGATGAGGTTTTCTTGTCTTTTTGTAGAGCGGTTACAGAAAACACTTATTCCAACTCTAAGCAAGTGGTTGAGCATCCCCCTACTAAGGTGGAAATTCAAATAGCCAAGAATTGGCAGCTGAAGGATGACATGAGAAAAGTGGACACCTCTCACAAGATGGCCAGGTTTAACACCCACTGGAGACCACCCCCAAAGGGTGGGCCAAACTTAACTTCGATGGAGCAGAAAAAAAGACATCAGGGTCTACCAGTGGTGGTGGGATATTCAAGAACTTTCTCGGCACCCCCATTGCTTCTTATGCTGGGGGCATTGGACAATAGTCTAACAATATGGTTGAAGGTCTAGCACTCCTAAAAGGTCTGAAGATACCCCACACTTTGGGTATAGACAACCTTCAAGTGGAAGGAGATTCTAAGTTAATTATTGATGCTGCTATGAGAAGGTCTAACAATGGTTGGAAGTTGAAGAGATTAGTTGAGGACATCATCTGCTTACTATCCAGCTTCAATCAGATGTCCATCGATCATGTGTTTAGGGAGGGAAACAAAATGACTGATGCGATGGTGAATTTGGGGCAAGGAATGGACACATGGTACTATTGGAGAAACGAAAAGAATCTCCCACATCAGATTCAAACCTCATTAAGGAGGAGTTAATCCCTGCTCTTGGTTCCTCATGAGATCAAATGTAGGGGAGAGAGGGTGGGACCACTAGAGTTCTAAGATCTTCGGATAGCTAGACGGGGGACACAGATTGGAGGAGGCCACGAAGGTTAAGTGCTAACTCGACAAGGTGGGGTCTTGTCATTTCAATAGCAGACTCATTGATAACAAGGTGAGATGGCATCTTGTGCAATCCTTTCACATGCCTAGCCACGTGAAAACCCAGCTTCATAGCTTGGGAAGGCCCAACATAAGATATAATGATGAGCTTATAAGGCTTAACAATGATGATTTGAAAGGGAGTTAATGTATCCGTTTGAAAATTAATAGCAAGTACGCCACCTTAGGTGTGAGAAAAGTTGGTATTATTATTACCTTCAGATTAATATCTATGCTAATATTAGACAATAACAAGAAGCCTACCCAGATTTATACTACGACGGCTCTCTGCATTGTGTTTGCCCTGATAACTGCCTGTATTGTTTACTTGATCGATAGCATTATGGGGGGAGATAGGTCTCAGACTGAACCTGAGACGTGCGAGGAATTTAAAAACAATGAGACAATATGGCATATTTGTCAGGAGGATGGGGTCACCTCTTACCTAGAGTGCCTTCAAGGATATGATGAGAGTCTATCGGCTCAATTTCTGCAGTCTTATAAAGACCGAAGGGTTAAAGTTGGCAACATGGGGTTTGAGGTCTCTGAAGAGGTGATTGGGATGGCTACTAGCCTACCTACAGACAAGACAAAGCATCCTAGGAAAAGTAAGGTTTCTGACCCTGATGGCATGAAGCTTTTTCTTAACAAAGGTGAGGTTTTGAACAGTTTGCAAGGGGGTTTTGACCGCCAGCTCTTGCCTCTGCCATGGAACGAGGCATGCTTTATGATTATGAAGTATTTTACCCTTGAAGGTAGGTTTAGGAGGTTCTTTCACTATCATTTTTCTCTTCTTAATGACTTCAGAAGGAGCAAGCATATCAACTTCCCCTTCTATTTTCTTTCTTCCTTAGAGTCCTCCATTGCGGTAGCCAAAGATCAGCACGCTCTTGACCCCAATAAACCTAAACTTCTACTATATCAAGTCTCATCATGAGACTATATAAGTTTCACCTTTCTCTGTGCCCTCCTAAAGCTCCCACTCCTATCAGAATAGAACCCCATAACCCTACCTTGGTGAGGGAAGGCCTGGTCATCATAACTGAAGTTACTCTGACTTCTTATGCCAAGTCTTTAAAATCTGGTAAGAAAAAACTTGCAATGGCTTCTAGCCCTGAACCCACCACTGAGGACCTCACCCCCACTTCTCCTACTACCACCCCAGAAAAAAGAAAAATCAACTATGATAACCCTTCCCTGCACAGCAAGAAGAAACGAGAGGCCTTGGAAGAAGGCTATGATACTGCTAATGAGATCAGGACCTTGAAAGCTATTCCAGTGGTTGAAGAATTCAACATTGAGGAAGATAATGGGGACTCTGACAGCATTGAAGAGGAAGCTTATACCCCCACTAAAAGCAAAATGTGCTTTCCGTCTACCAGGAGGTCGTCTAGGTTGGTTGCTAAGCCGGATTCCTTGGCCAAGGGCAAATCTGCTCTATCTGAGAAGGAGACGGTTGTGGTTATGCAAGAAGAGGACCAACCAGAAGGGAAGAATTTTGAGGTTGAGGAGGATGCGCAGGGAGAGGGTAACTCTGAGGAAGATAAGAAGAAGGGTTCTATGGAGCTCCAGGGTTCAGAGTCTAGGGCTAATACCAAAATGGACACTGTGGTGGAAGAGAGTAAGAAAATGGGTGGTGATGTTTCTAATAACAAAGGCAACAAGATTGAGGTGTTGGACGCTGGTGAAGAAGGGCCCAGCAACTTCCCATATTTTAATGTGCAGGGCTCAGAAACTGACAGCACTGAGGAAAACATTAAAGGGTCTAGTAAGAAGAAGAAAGGTACTAAAAACAACAAGGGTAAGGCTAAAGAGACTCTGGAGGATAGGATGACACATCTAGAGCAGAAGTTTAATACCGTGGCCAATTTCTCTGCCAAGGTCATGCATAGGTCTTCCACGACTCTTTTGGTTTTCCAAAAGAAGATTCCCAAAGGTCAAGAGAAGACAGATAAGAAGATGAAGGAGTACGATGACATGCTCTAGTTCCTAGTTAATGACTGGGACAAGATGTTCAAGTAACCTTTGGTAGCTGGGGGCTTGTCTGTTGTTGGTTCATGGTCGGTCTACTTACTCTGTGGCATCCAGTTTCTCCTATGCTTTAGTTACTGGTTCTGTTATCTTTTACTATGTTGCTTAACTTTGATGATTTTTTTGAACTATTTAAGTTTTGGTGAGCCCTTAGTGGTTGTTTTGTTATGGGATCGGCACCCTATTTTGCCGATTCTCTTATAAAAAACATTTATATCCATAATTAAAATAATAATACCCATAATCTATAATCTCAACATCAACCATGTCAAATTCACACATACACCAAACTATAGAATCAAGTTAAAATATCTAAATATTACTAGCTAGGTCTCAAATAATCAAATGCATTTAATTTGAATATTATCCAATCAAATCCAACCACAGAAATCAAGACTCAAATATGTAAACACACAAATCAATAAAAAAAACTAAAATGGCCATATGATATCTATAAAAACAAGTTCTCTTCTATAGATTGTTTTCTACATTTTCAGACACTTGTTGTAGGTTCAGACACTTCTTTGAGCTTTGTTTGAAAATTACAACCTCCATTTGAACTATAAGTTAAAACTATGTTTTTGCAACTATTTGAAATGTATGTATGGTTTCTCATGTGTTTGAAATGAAGTGTGATCTAAATAAAAAATGCCTTCTAGTGCCCTCTCTCTAGTGCCCTCTCTCTAGTGCCAGAACACCCCCTGACCTTAGCTGAGAAGGAATCGCGCAGTTCGCCATGCCACCAAATCTGGTGGGATCTTAGAAGGAATCAGGCACCTAGTAATAGCAGGAAATCCAGCAGTTATGAACGGGCAACCCCTACAATCTCCACAGGGGCAGCTGACCACTTGCAGCGCAACAGCAGATATTCTCCACTTCCAAATGCAACTCCACTCACTGCCATTTCCAAAGCTAAATACCCCCGCAAAACCCCCACTTCACTCACCCCCATTCACTTTTGTCGTTGCCTACATAAACAATAGGGCATTTTTACCTTCCTTCCAATTGTTGGATGTTGGGAGCACCTTAAAGGTTGGAGGGTTGGTTGGAGGGCATTTTGGATTGTTGGAGGGCATTTTATGGGAGGGCATTTTTCCCTACTGCCTATGTACTATCAAAATCTTATCAAATCTGAATCACTAGAGAGGGGCAAATCTGAATAAAATCTTTTGATTGTAACTGGCCTACCGGATTGATCCCATGGAATCTCGCTTGGTGGGGGCAAATCTGAATAAAATCTTTTGATTATAACTGATCAAATGACCTCAGTAGAGAGGCGCAAGTCATTTCCAATTTGTATCGATAAGATCTACATAAAATGACCTGGTGGACCTACCTTAACACCACCTACACTTACACCTACACTTGCACCTACACTTACACCTACACTTGCACCTACACAACTCTCTCTATTTAAGAAACTCATAACTCACTCCAAATAACTTCATTGTTTAGGAATGGCCTTGCATATAAAACACAAGATGTTCTTTTGTATAAGGGCGACCTCCAATATGGAGATGCAAAGGATATTGTTGAATAGGTGGCACGCCATCAAGTCCACCATTTTAGTTTAGGTGAGTGAGGTGTCTTCGGCTAACATGGATGGGTGGTGGAAGGTAGCTTGCAATAGCTTTCAACTTTCTAATCATTTTATGCATACAACTAGATGAACACATTTTATAGTTGGATATATGTTTATGATTCATATATTGAACATGTTTTTATACAAAAATATACATACATTTATCTATAAGTATATAATAGTTATGTATATGTTTTCATATGTTTCTCATGGTTTTGAATATTTCTTTTCTAGTGGGTGTTTAATGGTATTATATATTGACATTTATGATACAAAACTAGCTTGCACCACCATCAAGCCATCTCCCCTAATTGTTTTTTACTCTACATTCATCTCTTCAACTTTCCAAAGGTGTCAATGATTAAATGGACATTTATGATTTCATATTTTATGTATAAAAAATATATATTTGAATCATAATCATATTTCCAACTGTAAAATGTATGCTCATCCTATTTTATGTATACATAAAAACTATGTATATTTTCATATGTTTTGAACTAGGTTTTCAATATTTTTATTCCAGCAGGTTCATAAGGGCTATATATATATATAAACATAAAAAATATGAATCATAAAAAAATTTCAACTATAAAGCAGGTTCATTCTATTGTATGTATAAATTGATTAGAACTCTCTTTGTTACTCTTAAAAGTGTTTGTAAATTAGAATTGCACTCACACATGAAATGCATATATACTTCTATGTAAAAGCATGAAATATATGAATCATAAACATAAAGGCACCTATAAAATGTGCTCATCCAATTGTATGTATATATAATAGTTATGTGTGTACTTTCATATGTTTTCCCTATGTGAGTACAATTTTGATTTACAAACACTTGTAAGAGTAACGAATAGAGTTCTAATCAATTTATGCATACAATATAATGAGCTTGTTTTATAGTCGGATATATGTTTCCATTCAAATGATTTCAATGATACTAACAACAATATATTCAGATGTTTCTTTTATATTATGCATAAAATCATTGCAGATGAAGAACAAAGCCCAAACAAGAACTAGGCATGGTGAAAAGAGATTACAGATGAAACTTCCTCTACAAAAAGGGATGTGTAAGGCTACCAATAGATGAATATGATGAAGTTATTCCTATTGCACATCTAATCAAGCTAGTAATCTAAGTGAATGCATTTGTTATGTCAAATATGATTTCAGTGCAACGAGAGTGATCGATAGATGATATGGAAGCTACCATGGGATATGTTAAAGAGAATGGATATTCAACAAGGGGAACAAAAAAATGGGGACTTTAAACTAGCACGTTGATAGAGTGGTTGACTAGCATAACTACGACTAAAAGGAAAGGTCCCCACAATTATGAATGAAGAAGAAGAGGAAAATATTGTTGAATTATGGAAGGAGATGGTTGAAGTTGGCCATGGCCTTAAAATAAAAAATTTGAAGATTGAAGTTGCACATATTTTCTAAACAAGCAAAAACCCATTCAAGGATGGAATCCCTGGTAAATCATAGTGGACAGGGTTTAAAAATGATATCCTAATCTTATCTTGAGGATAGTACAAGGACTTGACAAGGATAGAGCACTAAATTTGAGGCTTGCAGTGGTGGCAATGTTCTATGACACATTGTCAAGAGCGTATGCTACTAATCCATATGGTCCTTGTAAGATTTGGAACTACAATGAGATCAATGTTGAAACTAGTTGAAATGGAGAATGCGAGTGCTTTTTGAAAGAGGTAGCAGAAGTGTTTCGTACATAATACCCAAGAGTTGAGAATGGATCATAATTTTATGTTGTGTTAATGCTACTAGACAAAGAATTTCTAGTTTTACTTTTTTAAGTGCAAGAAACAACTAAAAAATTACATTGTTGGATGTGAACTAGATTCTTGCATAGCTATTTAGGCCCATGCATGGATGACAAAAGACCTATTTCTCAATTGGTTGCACCATTTTACAAGATCAATTCTTGGGGATGTTTCACCCACTAATAGACACCTATTGATATTTGATGGCCATGGAAGCCATGTTTCCTTCACAACTATTTAGGAGGCAAGGTCACTTAGTATTGACTTGCTAACACTACCAATCCACACATATCAAAACTTGCAGCCATTGGATGTAAGCATCTTGTTTGCTTTCAAGTTATAATTTAAGATTGAAAGAGTAGCATGGATGGTTAAGTATCCTAATTTAAACATTAAAAGGGTAGAATTGGAAACACTTGGTATCCTCACATTTTAAAAAGAATTTATTGTTGATAACATAAATCTATATTTAAGAGGATAGGTATATTTCCCCTTAATCTAGATGTACTGATGGAGGATATGTGTCCTAGAACACATTTCAATTAACTGCCCTTGATGATGCTTTTTCTATAGAAAATATTCTAAGTTTTTCAAGTATTGGTGTGCTAGAGGTCAAAAGGATAGAGTCAAACCTTCTAATATGGATTACTATAAAGGGAAGGGTTGAGTCAGTCAATGAGGAATTATGGGCTACAAGAGAAACTAATGTTTAGCATACCAACCTCGTCAAGAGGAGGACATTTAGTCTTCCCACTAAACCAAAGAAACCATCATGGCTATTGGAGGGGATTGCAAATCTTGGTATTCCTTTGAATATCAATGAAGACCAAAGTCTTTCATTGCCATCTCCACCAAACACAATGAATGCATTTCTATTGGTACATTTTTTATGTTGATTATGGAGATTGGAAAGTGGGGGAGGATGTTGCTAAATTAGGAGGAGCTTAGGCATTGGATTGAAATGTTAGTGAGGGCCAAGTTGACATTAAAGTAGAATCCAACCAACCATTGGGAGGCCAAATCAGTTCCAACATTAACTAGTTCCTTAAACTTCCTATTCATCTAACGAAGGATATCTCAAGTTCCATCAAGTTGATAGTGGAATTTGATTGAGTAGACAATCTCAACTCCTCACCATAGATGAATACATGAAGCTATTGATGGAGTAAAAGGACAAGAAGAAACAAATCCAAGAGTTGAAACTTATGAAGAAAGAAAAAATTGAAGAGATAAAGGTTGCAAGAGTTTCTACTAGAGACATGAAGGAACAATTAAAAATGGAAAAGGAACTTCAATGACAAGAAAATGAACTACAAAATATTTAGTAAAGGAGAGAAAAGGAACATAAAAAGGAGCAATAGAGGAATCAATAGGAACAATACAAAAGAGAAAGAATTGGAAAAGACCAAAAAAGATTTGGAGAGGCAAATGTGTTTGAGAAATCTATTAAATCCCTTGCCCGAACATGTGATATTTAGGGACTTGGTAACTATTCACTACCCTCAGTATTCTGCAACAATGCCTAAGTTAGGTTTTACCCAAGGCCATTCAAGTAGCAATCCTATGGGGTCTCAGACAACAATCATGGAGGACCATTTGGCTAGGACAGGTTCACCAAGAAACAACACATCAACAAATCCCATGCCATCATATGGATTCTCCTTTCCACCATGGTTTCAATGATATGAATGTTAACTTGTATTAGGTGGATACTTTTTTGGGAGGCATGTGTGCCATTGTCAAGTTAAAATAGCATGATAGATTACATGGAATGGAGGACCATTTGGCTGGGAAAGGTTCACCAAGAAACAACACATCAACAAATCCCATGCCATCATATGGATTCTCCTTTCCACCATGGTTTCAGTGATATGAATGTTAACTTGTATTAGGTGGATACTTTTTTGGGAGGCATGTGTGCCATTGTCAAGTTAAAATAGCATGATAGATTACATGGAATTTTATTTTTCATCATTTTAAAGGTCATCCATATATATACAATGAACCAATTTTTTCACATTACTTTATTCTTGTCTATACCATTTTGTTATGCGATTGAGTGAATTCTTGTTGTCTATACTATTTTGTTCATGTTTTTAATTTATACATCCTAATGTTAGTCTATGTCTAGATATATATAACTAGTTTTATATATATGTTGGTGTAATTAAATATTTATTTACAGTCACTCCCCAAAATTTGACGATGTTTTACTTTTTACTTGTATGTAATTAGTAAATAATATTTCTTCGTTTAATGATTTGATGTTTGTAGAAATGTTAGGATAAATCAATGATTCCATGAGTTTGATTTTATATGATTAGAATTTAGACATGTGATTATATGATGTCATGATTATTTATTCATAAGATATATGAAGTGACTAGTGATGCACTAATCTCAGTTCGGTTGAATGCAAGTTGTAACCAGGAAAATAGGTTTTCTACCCTCTAAGAAAGAGAGGGAGAGCATTATCAGAGAGAAGTGACTAGATGTATGGATAAGGGCATGTTGTTACCATCTAAGTCTTGTGCTTTCACAATTAGTGAACCCTCGTCGAGTTTGGTACGTTGTGTTCGACTCTTTTGGTCCAAGTTATTTTTTATTTGACAATCGTTGATTTGTCGTCAAAGTCCTTTAGCTTAGGTTTGTGGTAAACCAAGTCGGGATAGTACGACCATCGAAAAGATATGGTCAATTGTCATTATTGATTTATGTGTTATGAATATATTTTATATTATTAAATATTAGTGGTTAAACTATTTCATTATCAGTGATTTCTGATAAGTTTACCATTTTGATAACCTATCTTTGTGGCATTTACACAAAATAGAGAGGGGGGGAATACCTCGACTGCATTCTCATATTTGGTCAAGTATAACGATCAACCTGAGAATACATTTTATTTAGATATTATCTATAAGTTATACTTATAGTATGCTGTCAAAGAGATTCTTTTATATCATGGTATGATAGCATTTATGCAAACTCCTCCATGTATTTATGGAGCACTTAACTCCTCTCCATGTCAATTAAGGAGTTATGGAGGAGTACAATAGTGATCATTATAGACCAACAACTCTACTACGTATGCATGTAAGTAAAGCATGATATAAGGCAAGAATTATGCCAAGAGCTCCGTAGATAGGTAGGGATGTTAAGTCTTAAAAGACTATATCATTATGAGATAGGGATATCGCTGCATAGAAGAAGGAGATCTTTGAATGATAACAAAGGATTATCAGTGTTGTGATAATGGCGAGTGCACAAAAAGACATTGAGAGAGAGAGTAGAGGACATCGACGGTGGAAAAGTGACCAAAGCTCATCATAATAAAGACCAGAGACTGTTGGTAGATCATCATTCAATCTTATAACAAGTTCCCTCCTTTGCTTGAAAGTTTTTAAATAGTTGTGAATCATATGTTGATATCAGTCTTATAGTTGTGTTTCATTTATATGACTGTTATCTTATAGTATCTCTGAGCTTAAAATTGAAAAACTTAGAATATCTTCAAATATAGATGACCTATAATCTTGGATCATCTATATATTTAATTGATTGACAAACTTAGTTTATTTTGTGTATCGATGGTCAATATTCTTAGTTTCTGATTATGTAAGTGGCTGATAATCTATATGAAACTCTATGAGTCTTCAAGGCAATTAAGTCCAATTTAGAGCCTTGAGCAAAAGGTCGATAAGATTGTTAGTTTATTGTGTAAATATATGGTTGGTAAGCTTTATTTATATTGAGTACCTTAAGCTGATTAACCTTAGCTTTCTGTGTTTTATGACAAAAATCAGTTAAGTAGTGTACACTGTTAGTGTATAGAGTTAGGAGTAACTCTGTAAGAAGAACTGTTTTCCTTTGCTTTATTCCACATCAAATAGAATGGAAACTTAGTGACTTTCTTTCAGTGCATAGAATGTTTAACTATCCAAGCTAAACAGTTGTTAGTCTTAAACTTTTAACAGGTCGAACTAGCTACTATATAGTTTAGCAAAACTTCATCTAAGTGTGTTTGGCATCAAGACATAGTAAAAAGGCTTAGATGACTTGTTTATCCCAAGAGCTAGAGATTGTTTTAAGTTGTCTTTTACCTTTTTTTGCATTCAAGTTCTCATAGATTGCAATTGTTGTCTTCTTCTATTAAATCTTGAAGATTATATCATTTTCTAAACAAAACTAAGCCTCTAGATAATTCTGAATAGATTTAGGAGTCAAGATCAGTAAGTACAGATTGAGGTGTATCCTATTTATCTCGTTAACTCATTTAAGATTTATTATTTTTCAATCAAAGACTTAGTGATAGAGTTCATTTATATAAGGTATAAGGAAGGATATATATTGTAATCTTAGAAGTACTTAAGATGCTATATGTATATAATACTATATACGCATTCTTAATTATAGAAAGTATCTTTGTTATGTATAAGATAATGTGCATAAGTTTGTAATCTTTCTATGTCTAGAGTTAGTGGACGAAAGGACAACTTTAGGTCAAAAGCTTTATTTATTTTTTAAGACTCAAAACCTATTTTGAAGATTGAACTTAGACTAGAGTATATATGATATTGAAAGTATTTATTAAGATCTTTTATACATGAATGTTCTATGTTATTGGAAAACAAGAAGTTGAATAGTGTCTAAGTAGTCTAGAGAAGACAAGAGGATATTATGATCATGTTATATTATTTTCTTTGGAATGTAAGAGTTTAATATTACTTATTTTGGAATAGAGAAGTTTAAACCCTAGAATTAACAAGAAAGGTTTAGAAAGCTTCAAAACTCTCAAGTCAACATTATGACTATGTTTAAGGGAGAGTGCATGGTGCAGGAGCACCTACCTTATAGTGGCCCCCATGAGGCAGTTAGTTAACATTAAGTCTTGTTGTTGTTTCCAAGAAGGTCTTACAAGACCAATGCATGTCATAAGGTCTGAGTTGACCAGGGTTTGCTATTTTTAGCTTTACTATTTTTAGGTTTGCTATTTAGAAGTTTGTTAGGTCATCTAGGAGGATGTGTAGGTAGTTAGAAGTTTGTTATGACAACTGGCTTAGCTGTCTCCTCCTAGCCGCTTGGAAGCTCCCAGCCACTGGGAATCGAGTGGGTAGTACTCGCGAGGAGTTCCTATTTATACATCAGGATCAGTGGGTTTTAGGAATATATAGATAGATATTTTTGCAAAGGCATACAGAGAAAGAGACTGTGAAGTTAGATTGTAAAGCAGAGTATTGTAATTACATCTTTTGAAAGCAATAAAGAAGATCATGTTTGTTTCAATTCTCTATTTGGATCTCATTGTATTCCTATCGTGGTGGGTGTATGGATTCTTTTATCTATTCCACCGATTGATTCGTAGAATCGGTGGAATGGCTATGTACCATAGTTTAGGGTTTCATTTTGTGTTTTTGTTTGTTCGCATGCAGGTGTGCAGGGTCACAGTTAAAAGGTGTTGAGAACCCTAGCATTGGGTATGTGCTAGGTCGTGTAGGTTGTTTACAGTCTGGAAGATCATCCAAGAGGCGGATCGGGTCACCCCAGGAGGTTCGGCGGATTAGAACGGTGAAAATCCGCTAAGGTTGGGATATTCGTCGCATCTGCATCATTAGGATATTTCTGTGTATATCCTGCAGTTACATCGGGCATCATCTTAGTACATGGAGGTGAACCTGATGTAGTAGATCGCATAAGGTGAATGCGCATCAGGGTGATAATTGCAAGGTGTTGCCGATGGAGAGCATATCGGCATGAGTTGGTAGATCAGGTTGACATTTCCATTACAGGCTGAAGATGTTATGTTTGGCCGATAAGCAGGATATTGGGGGGAATGCATGTGATGTCATCGTCATCAGGATAATTGTCATCAGGTCATTCCAAACTATCACCCGATAAAGGTTTATCCTACCGACAACAAGTGTTTTGGCATAGGCGCTGAACATCGGGGAGATAAGTGGATCGCGGAAGGAATATTCAGCAAAATATTCATCGTCTGCATAAAGTTGAGTATCGTCCTCAGGATGTTTCAATATAACCCAATAAGTTACATCCTGATGCTGGTTGTGTAAGTGGGTCAGATATCAGGGTGACGTAAGCATCAGAAGAAAGGTGCACGCAGTTGTCGTCATCAGGATATATGGGAGGAACCCAACATTTTATATCCTACTGATGAAGATGATGTCAAACATCATGATGCTGCAGACAGAGTTTGGCTATAAGGTGAAGAGTGATTGTCAGGAGGATATTTGTGTTTGCCGAATATGATGATCCTGTTGATAGGCAAAAAAACTGAAGGTTTATCTGCAGGAGGATATCAGTTTACCTACAAGAGGATATCGGTCGGAAGAGAAAATATGATGATGCTGACACTGTTAACAGAAAATATGATGCTGATGACAGGTTTTAGACATACATGTTGTATGTAAGGATTTTAGTGTGGATGCCTCTGCGTCATAGTGGTATCAGAGCTCAGCAAAAGGTCTGGGCTGTTTGTGTGTTGATTCTGTCACTAAGAAGACAGAGGTAGAGGAGTGAGAGGTCGACAACATGCCTCCGAAAGGTAATGGTACTGCAAGGGAGTTGCAAGAAATGAAGGAAAAACATGCCAGAGAGATGAGGAAGATGAAGGAGCTTGCTGAAGCACTTCAAGCCAGGCTTGTAGCCTTGGAGAAGAACAAAAAGAGGGAAGTGGAAGACAGTGAATCAGAAGAAGAGGAAGATGCTATTGAAGAGTATGAAGAGGTAGCTGAAGATCTGAATGCTGAAGACCAGAGATTTGCAAAACTGTTAAAGGCAGTGCAGAGTGATAATCCTAAGGTAAAGGTTGATGTTTCCAAGTATAATGGAAGTTTGAATGAAGATGAGTTACTTGATTGGATTGCTGCTTTGGACAATCACTTTGAATGTGAGGATGTTGCTGAGGATCAGAAGGTTAAGATTGCAAAGACCAAGTTAGGAGGTCATGCTTTGGTATGGTGGGATTATGTACAATCTGAGAGAAGGAAACAAGAAAAGTCAAAGATTACTTCATGGGATAAAATGATAGCAAGGATCAAAGGTAAATTCTTACCCAAGGATTATGAAATTCAAATGTTCAAGAAGCTGCAATTTTTAAGGCAAAAGGAAATGGATGTGAAGGCATATACTGAGGAGTTTTATAAATTGAGTATGAGATCTAGTCATCATGAGAATGAGGTTGAAAAGGTTGCCAGATATTTGGCTGGCTTGAGAATGAACATAGAGGATGAGTTAGTTCTGGCTAACCCAAGAAGTGTGGAGGATTGTTATCAAATGGCAATCAAGATTGAAGAAAAGATGAATAGAAGACAAGATAAGTCCATGAGAGGAAGAGGCAGTAATATGAGGGGAAGAGGATCAGCCCCCACAACAAGGAAAACCAATGAGGGTCCAGAAGACACTGGGAAAGGACAGGGACAGTCTGATTTTAGAGGTGGATGGAAAGGTACTAGAGGTAGATTTGGAAGTGGTAGAGGTTCTACTACATTTTTGGGAAAGTGTTACACCTGTGGTGAGTTTGGTCATCCATCTTTTAAATGTCCAGAAAGACAAGGTTCATCATCCAGAGATGATAGAACGAATGACAAGAGAGTACAACTTGTGCAAGAAGAGAAAGTAGAGGAAAGTGTACAGAGTTCAAACACTTATCAAGGAGATAGAGCTCCTGACAATTATGCATATCCTGAGGAAGGAGAAGCATTGATGTTAAGAAGGACAGTCTTGAAGACATTAGAGAATATGATGTAGAGAAAAGCTCTTTTCAAGACCACATGCAAGAGCAAAGGTAAAGTATGTAAGGTTGACATTGATACCGGTTCAACAGACAACATGATATCTCAAAAAATGGTGGATAAACTGAATTTGGAAAGGATTCCACATCAAAACCCTTACAAGGCATCTTGGGTGAGTGATAGTCAGTCACTTTTTGTATATGAACAGGCATATGTTGATTTCCAGATTGGCACATATCATGATAGAATTTTGTGTGACATTTTGCCCATGGAATGTTGTCACCTACTATTGGGTAGGCCATGGCAATTTGATAGGAGGGTACTGTATGATGGGTATGCCAATACCTACACCATCAAGAAAGATGGGAAAACTATTGTGTTGATGCCATTACAGGGAGAAGCTGCAGCACTGAAGGTAGCAAAAATCATTTTAGTAGGAAAGAAAGAGTTTGTGCAGATGCCTACAGTAGCAAGCATAAAGGCAGTTGAGGATACTGCAGGGAAAGAAGTTGTTAATGACAACAATTTGAAGATAGTTTCAGTTTTGACTGATAGAGATCAACAACAGTTTCAGAAAAGGGTTTCTGAGTAGCCAAAGATTGATTAACAAGATAAGGATGTGCTTGTAGTTGGGACTGTTGTTTGTCCTATACAAGTTGAAAGGAAGACAGGTTTGAATATTACAGAAGTTCAAGAGACAATTACTGAGGTGATTCAACTAGGTATTCAGATAGAGGTGCTAGTATGACACCCTGACAAACATAGGGTATGCATAAACAGAACCTACATTGACAGGCAGGAGGTTTTACTTGCAAGACAGCCAGTTACAGTTCAGAAATCTTGGAGCAGCCAAGAGACAGTAGAGTATGGAGCTAGAATAGGTCAGAACCCTGAGGTGGCACCACAACGTAACTCATGGGACATGAGTTCTTTTTCTGTTGGGGAGTATGGTGCAGGAGCACCTACCTTACAGTGGCCCCATGAGGCAGTTAGTTAATAGTAAGTCTTGTTGTTGTTTCTAAGAAGGTCTTATAAGACCAATGCATGTCATAAGGTCTGAGTTGACTAGGCTTTGCTATTTTTAGCTTTACTATTTTTAGGTTTGCTATTTAGAAGTTTGTTAGGTCATCTAGGAGGATGTGTAGGTAGTTAGAAGTTTGTTATGACAACTGGCTTAGCTGTCTCCTCCCAGCCGCTTGGAAGCTCCCAGCTGCTGGGAATCGAGTGGGTAGTACTCGCGAGGAGTTCCTATTTATACATCAGGATCAGTGGGTTTTAGGAATATATAGATAGATATTTTTGCAGAGGCATACAGAGAAAGAGACTGTGAAGTTAGATTGTAAAGCAGAGTATTGTAATTACATCTTTTGAAAGCAATAAAGAAGATCATGTTTGTGTCAATTCTCTATTTGGATCTCACTGTATTCCTGTCTTGGTGGGTGTATGGATTCTTTTATCCATTCCACCAGTTGATTCGTAGAATCGGTGGAATGGCTATGTACCATAGTTTAGGGTTTCATTTTGTGTTTTTGTTTGTTCGCATGCAGGTGTGCAGGATCGCAGTCAAAAGGTGTTGAGAACCCTAGCATTGGGTATGTGCTAGGTCGTGTAGGTTGTTTACAGTCTGGAAGATCATCCAAGAGGCGGATCAGGTCACCCCAGGAGGTTCAGCGGATCAGAACGGTGAAAATCCGCTAAGGTTGGGATATTCGTCGCATCTGCATCATCAAGATATTTTTGTGTATATCCTGCAGTTACATCGGGCATCATCTTAGTACATGGAGGTGAACCTGATGTAGTAGATCGCATAAGGTGAATGTGCATCGGGGTGATAATTGCAAGGTGTTGCCGACGGAGAGCATATCGGCGTGAGTTGGTAGATCGGGTTGACATTTCCATTGCAGGCTAAAGATGTTATGTTTGGCCGATAAGTAGGATATTGGGGGGAATGCATGTGATGTCATCGTCATCAAGATAATCGTCATCAGGACATTCCAAACTATCACCCGATAAAGGTTTATCCTGTCGACAACAAGTGTTTTGGCATAGGCGCAGAACATCAGGGAGATAAGTGGATCGCAGAAGGAATATTTGATGGAATATTCATCGTCTGCATAAAGTTGAGTATCATCATGAGGATGTTTCAATATAACCTGATAAGTTACATCCTGATGCTGGTTGTGTAAGTGGGTCAGATATCAGGGTGACGTAAGCATCAGAAGAAAGGTGCATGCGGTTGTCGTCATCAGGATATATGGGAGGAACCCAACATTTTATATCCTACTGATAAAGATGATGTCGAACATCATGATGCTACAGACAGAGTTTGGCGATAAGGTGAAGAGTGATCATCAGGAGGATATTTGTGTTTGCCGAATATGATGATCCTGTTGATAGGCAAAAAAGCCAAAGGTTTATCTGCAGGAGGATATCAGTTTACCTGTAGGAGGATATCGGTCGGCAGAGAAAATATGATGATGCTAACATTGTTAACAGAAAATATGATGCTGATGATAGGTTTTAGACATACATGTTGTATGTCAGGATTTTAGTGGGGATGCCTCTACATCATAGTGGTATCAGAGCTCAGCAAAAGGTCTGGGCTCAGCAAAAGGTACATTCTTACCCAAGGATTATGAAATTCAAATGTTCAAGAAGCTGCAATTTTTAAGGCAAAAGGAAATGGATGTGAAGGCATATACTAAGGATTTTTATAAATTGAGTATGAGATCTAGTCATCATGAGAATGAGGTTGAAAAGGTTGCCAGATATTTGGCTGGCTTGAGATTGAACATACAGGATGAGTTAGTTCTGGCTAACCCAAGAAGTGTGGAGGATTGTTATCAAATGGCAATCAGGATTGAAGAAAAGATGAATAGAAGACAAGATAAGTCCATTAGAGAAAGATGCAGTAATATGAGGGGAAGAGGATCAGCCCCCACAACAAGGCAAACCAATGAGGGTCCAGAAGACACTAGGAAAGGACAGGGATAGTTTGATTTCAGAGGTGGATGGAAAAGTACTAGAGGCAGATTTGGAAATGGTAGAGGTTCTACTACATTTTTGAGAAAGTTTTACAGCTATGGTGAGTTTGGTCATCCATCTTTTAAATGTCCAGAAAGACAAGGTTCATCATCTAGAGATGATAGAACAAATGACAAGAGAGTACAACTTGTGCAAGAAAAGAAAGTAGAGGAAAGTGTGCAAAGTTCAAACACTTATCAAGGAGATAGAGCTCCTGACAATTATGCATATCCTGAGGAAGGAGAAGCATTGATGTTAAGAAGGACAGTCTTGAAGACATCAGAGAATATGATGCAGAGAAAAGCTCTTTTCAAGACCACATGCAAGAGGAAAGGTAAAGTATGTAAGGTTGACATTGATACTGGTTCAACAGACAACATGATATCTCAGGAAATGGTGGATAAACTGAATTTGGAAAGGATTCCACATCAAAACCCTTACAAGGCATCTTGGGTGAGTGATAGTCAGTCACTTTTTGTATATGAACAGGCATATGTTGATTTCTAGATTGGCGCATATCATGATAGAATTTTGTGTGACATTTTGCCCATGGAATGTTGTCACCTACTATTGGGTAGGCCATGGCAATTTGATAGGAGGGTACTATATGATGGGTATGCCAATACCTACACCATCAAGAAAGATGGGAAAACTATTGTGTTGATGCCATTACAGGGAGAAGCTACAGCACTGAAGGCAGCAAAAATCATTTTAGTAGGAAAGAAAGAGTTTGTGCAGATGCCTACAGCAGCAGGCATAAAGGCAGTTGAGGATACTGCAGGGAAAGAAGTTGTTAATGACAACAGTTTGAAGATAGTTTCAGTTTTGATTGACAGAGATCAGCAACAGTTTCAAAAAAAAGTTTCTGAGTAGCCAAAGATTGATTGGCAAGATAAGGATGTGCTTGTAGTTGGGACTGTTGTTTGTCCTATACAAGTTGAAAGGAAGATAGGTTTGAACATTACAAAAGTTCAAGAGGCAATTACTGAGGTGATTCAACTAGGTATTCAGATAGAGGTGCTGGTACAACACCCTGCCAAATACAGGGTATGCATAAACAGAGCCTACATTGACAGGCAGGAGGTTTTACTTGCAAGACAGCCAGTTACAGTTCAGAAATCTTGGAGCAGCCAAGAGACAGCAGAGTATGGAGCTGGAACAGGTCAGAACCCTGAGGTGGCACCACAACATAACTCATGGGACATCAGTTCTTTTTCTGTTGGGGAGTATGGTGTAGGAGCACCTACCTTACAGTGGCCCCCATGAGGCAGTTAGTTAACATTAAGTCTTGTTGTTGTTTCTAAGAAGGTCTTACAAGACCAATGCATGTCATAAGGTCTGAGTTGGCCAGGCTTTGCTATTTTTAGCTTTACTATTTTTAGGTTTGCTATTTAGAAGTTTGTTAGGTCATCTAGGAGGATGTGCAGGTAGTTAGAAGTTTGTTATGACAACTGGCTTAGCTATCTCCTCCCAGCCACTTGGAAGCTCCCAGCCGTTGGGAATCGAGTGGGTAGTACTCGCGAGGAGTTCCTATTTATACATCAGGATCAGTGGGTTTTAGGAATATACAGATAGATATTTTTATAGAGGCATACAGAGAAAGAGACTGAGAAGTTAGATTGTAAAGCAAAGTATTGTAATTACATCTTTTGAAAGCAATAAAGAAGATCCTATTTGTGTCAATTCTCTATTTGGATCTCACTATATTTCTTTCTTGGTGGGTATATGGATTCTTTTATCCATTCCACCGGTTGATTCGTAGAATCAGTGGAATGGCTATGTACCATAGTTTAGGGTTTCATTTTGTGTTTTTGTTTGTTCGCATGTAGATGTGCAGGATCGCAGTCAAAAGGTGTTGAGAACCCTAGCATTGGGTATGTGCTAGGTCATGTAGGTTGTTTAGAGTCTGGAAGATCGTCCAACAGGCAGATCGGGTCACCCCAGGAGGTTCAGCGGATCAAAACGCTGAAAATCTGCTAAGGTTGGGATATTCGTCGCATCTGTGTCATCAGGATATTTCTGTGTATATCCTGCAGTTACATCGGGCATCATCTTAGTACATGGAGGTGAACCTGATGCAGTAGATCGCATAAGGTGAATGCGCATCGGGGTGATAATTGCAAGGTGTTGCCAACGGAGAGCATATCGGCATGAGTTGGTAGATCGGGTTGGCATTTCTATTGCAGGCCGATGATGTTATGTTTGGCTGATAAGCAGGATATTGGGGGGAATGCATGTGACGTCATCGTCATCAGGACATTCCAAAATATCACCCGATAAAGGTTTATCCTGCCGACAACAAGTGTTTTGGCATAGGCACAGAACATCGGGGAGATAAGTGGATCGCAGTAGGAATATTCGGCAGAATATTCGTCGTCTGCATAAAGTTGAGTATCGTCATCAGTGTGTTTCAATATAGCCCGATAAGTTACATCCTGATGCTGGTTTTGTAAGTGGGTCGGATATCAGGGTGACGTAAGCATCAGAAGAAAGGTGCATGCGGTTGTCGTCATCAGGATATATGGGAGGAACCTGACATTTTATATTCTGCTGATGAAGATGATGTCGAACATCATGATGCTGCAAACAGAATTTGGCGATAAGGTGAAGAGTGATCGTCAGGAGGATATTTGTGTTTGTTGAATATGATGATCCTGTTGATAGGCAAAAAAGCTGAAGGTTTATCTACAGGAGGATATCAGTTTACCTACAAGAGGATATCGGTCGGCAGAGAAAATATGATGATGCTGACACTGTTAACAGAAAATATGATGCTGATGACAGGTTTTAGACATACATGTTGTATGTCAGGATTTTAGTGTGGATGCCTCTGCATCAGTGCAGGATCATGAGAGCCAAACAGTACCCCTAAGAGGCAATGTAAATGTGAAAAATAGACTTAAGTAATTTCATGTCAAAATTGAATGAGTTATCTACACAATCTAGAAATAAGGTAGTAATAAAAGTTGTAGTAAATTGAATGTAGTTTATGGGCTACTACTAAAAAAAAATAGTTTGGTGAAAATTGGATATTTCAATGAAGCACTACTAAAAGTTTTAGAAAAAACGTAAAAAGTAGGTGTCATTCTAGCCAACCTAAGTATGAGAAAAAGATAATATTTTTCCTCCATGATTTGGATTTAAGGAAAGGACACATGAGGAGATGTGACACAGTTTTTTTGAATTTTTTAAGTAAATAAATAATTATTTATGAATTTTTTACTGTGAATTTTCAAATATTAAAAATTAATTTTCCAGCCAACCTAACTTGGTCAAAAATATATGAAACTCAAACATTTTAAAATTTAATGTATACCCAATAAATCCTAGAATGTGATGCATCTTTTGGATTTAAAAAAAAGATTAATATGTTGAAAGTTATGGATGTTTTTCAATATGTATATCTATCAGGAAATCATACATAGAGTATGTAGAAAACTAATAATAATTACCTATTAAAATTATTATGAGGCATATATTATATTATTAGAATCTTAATAGCTTCCTCTATAAACCCTTTTCATTTGATGAAATTTAGTTACAAAAAAGTCTGTCAGCTTCAAGGATGAACTTGTGGAAAATTTTAGGATAGCATTAAATGGGTGGTTTTGCAAGTTTCTTTAGAAAGTTTTTGGAATTTGACTTGCCTAAATATGAGGTAATCCCAAGGCATTTTTGGAGGGAATCCATATTTGAGCTAGAAATATTAACACCCTTTCCATCCAAATCTAAATATTAGCTTAAATGTTAGCACTGTTTCATCCAGCTCAAGTTTTTTCTCCATTCCCACTGTTTGGCCCATCATGATCTCACACTCACCCTTAAATCTATTATAAGTTATGGTCGATAGGAAATTGTCGAGAAAACCATAGTTCTAGACAATGTAAGTTAGTAAGTCATACTTTTCTTAGATTATGTGATTTGTTATTAAAATCAACAATTTGACATATAGCACAAGATTGCTTAATCATGTTGAGTCTTTGGGTAGAATGATAGGAAGTCATAGACCCTGATATTTGCGTGAATGCAACTAGGGACTCTTTGAAAAGTTAAAATCATCTAGATCTATACATTGTGCGATATATATATATATATATATATATATATATATATATATATATATATATATATATATATATATATATATATATATATATATATATATATATATATATATATATATATATATATATATATATATATATATATATATATATATATATATATATATATATATGGATAAAATTCTAAATCAAATAGACTAGAATTTGAGTTAGTTGAGACCATTCATGTCTAGAGTTACTATTTAGACAAATTAAATTGTAGGATGAGATAGTTATCAAGTCGATTTAGAGGTGTGTGAACACAAGGCTACGCTTAATGCAAATGTCTATTTATATAGAAACTTTGGCCAAAGTGATGCATTTGTCTCTGCATGCATTAGTTGATCTTCACAATGTCTAGATGGCGTAACCTATCAGAATTATCATACTTAGCTAGAAGTTTGTCTAGAGTCATATGGTCGATTGTGTTACGTAGGAAGCAAAACTAGGACTCAGATGGCAACTTGTTAGATCCTTATGTCTATAGTCTTCATGAAGGATAGGGCCACTTCCAGAAAGGAAGGTGTGCAGGGGACTATTGGTCTGTGGTTGGAGGTAAAGCACTCGGATGATGCTCTCCCTCTGTAGCAAAAGACTCACTAAGACTTGAGTTACAGATTCAAGGTTCCAAAAATAGTACTCTTTATGTTAAACTTCATGTTATCATTTTTGATGTAATATATTGTGCAAGATATTTGTAAATATAAAGTGAAATGTTTTCACTATAATTTATCTTTGAATATATTGAATTTCAAGGTTGAAAAATATTCAGAAAAGATATGCTTTTATTATGAAAATGATAAAAAAAATATATATTTCACTCATTTTTATCATCTTATTTTACTTTCTTAGTAAAGAGTGTGTGTAATTTCAAGTAATATGAGGGTATGTGCAGGATCATCGCGGGCCAAACAGTGGCAATGGAAAAAAAAAGCGTGTCTTTACTTAGCCAAATTCATGAATTGGCTAACTTTGACTTTCATAGGCATGTTAAAAATATTTTTTTTGGTTTGGATACCAAACCAAAATGGATATCCATTTTGTGGTTTAAAAAACCATTTTTATAGTTTTAGGAAATGGATATCTATTTCTGGAATATTCCCAAAATGGATATCTGTTTCTAGAATACTCCCAAAATAGATATTCGTTTCCTGAAACTCTAAAAATAGTTTTTTTAATTCTTTTCATTGGTTTTTTAATTTTTTTTATTGGCGTGTGTCATGGTATGATGTCTTAGGGAATGGGAAGAAAGGATGGTGATTCATAAGATAATATGAAGAATGATGGTAGAGTGAATTGGCATTGTGGTAACTATAGCATGTCATGGGGTGAATCATGCATTGATATAAGTTGTGGAGTGAGAAAGAGGTGGTATGGGTATGGTTGAATGAAGTAATGAGGTGATTTAATTAGTGATGACCTAGGTGAAGTGATGGGTAAGGTGTCTTATGTGGGATTGCTAGAAAGTGTGATTGGTAATGGTGGGGATAGCTAAATGTCATCTTCTAAGGGTTCAAAGGTGAGGAAAGTATAAGATGGGGATATGGGATAATCCATGGTTTAATGATTATTCAAGGGAGACTCCTTAAAATGATTACCAATGATGGTGTCAATAGGGGGAATGGAGTCTTTGAATGTAGGTGTGGGAATGTGAGCTATGACATTGTGATTGTATTGGATGAATAATAGAAAGTAGGGGCACCTGTCTAGTGATGGAAGGAGCCACATGATCAAATGATGTTTGGGGAAGGGATTTTTTTAGGAAAGTAAGGAATTGGGTGAGGGTCTAGGGTTTGATGGAGACGAATTTATGGAAAATTTGGAGGTCATTAAAATTGACATGAATAGAAGAAGTAAAAGACATGGCTAAGGATAAATGGTAGGCTCAAAATAGGATAATTAGGACTATGATGATGAAGATGGAAAGAAAAGTCAACAACAATAGTATGATATAGGGATAGGATTAGAAAAAAAGAGTACTACAACCAGCAAGAGGAAAGTGAGGACATAATGCAAAGTTAACATGGCATAAACTCTCTTGGAAGGCTAAGCATGGACTATAAGAAGATTGAACTAGTTGGATCTGTTAGGCTCACCAAATGAAAGAACCTTAAAGGTTAACCTTAATTAGGTAAGGTTATTTTTTAGTGTGGTTGTTTGTGCAACAATGTGTAAATTAATGTTACCTAAGGATAAATCTAACTATACTAACATTTTAATATCAATGAGAGCTAGGACTAACAATTAGACTAAAAACTTGACAAACAATACAACTTGGACACATGTAGGACTTGGAAAATGGAAAAGAATAAGTATTAAATGTGGAAAACAATGAAAACGTGGTATTAGTTGTACCTATGTAGAGAAGTGGGCTTTATGAAAGATGCTTGGAATTATGCTCTATATCTATTTGTGAAGTTTGGAGGTGATTGGACCTAAAGGATATGACCACCATATGAAAAATAGCCTACATAATGGGTATGTGCATGGAGAGAGAGAGAGAGGGGGTCCTAGTTTTCTTGTTTTCATTTCCTTCATTGATAAGGGAGAGGGAGAGGTAGAGGGGAGAGAGAGGGAGATATATGAATGATAGGGGGAGAGAGGCAAGAGAGAGAGAGATAGGGAGAGATAGGTAGGTAGAGACAGATAGAGAGGAGACAATTAGGGAGAGATAGAGGAGACATAGGGGAGAGATAGGGAGATAAAGGAATGATAGGGGAGAGAGAAGAAAGAGATAGGGAGAGATAGATAGGTGCAGAGAGGAGATAGATTGGGAGAGATAGAGGAGATAGAGCGAGAGAGGGAGATAGAGAGTGAGTGAGATGTTGAAAGAGATAGGGAGAGAGATTGAGAGGTAGAGGGATGATAGAGAGGGAGATAAGGGAGAGATACCTAGAGATAGAGGTTTAGGGTTTCTCAGGTTTAGGGTTTAGGGGTTATGGGTTAGGGATTAGGAGAATTATTTAGGGTTGAGGGATTTAGAGAGAGAGAGACTTCTTTTGACATGCAATCATAAACCCTGAATATTGCCCCTAAACCCTAAACCCAAGCAACCCTAGAAACCTCTAAACATTAAATAATTCCCCTAAACCCTAAAACCTAACCCCTAACCCCTAAACCTAAGAAACCCTAAACCCCTAAATCATAAACCCCAAACCCCTAAACCCTAAACACTAAACCCAAGCAACCCTAAACCTCTATCTCCCTATCTCTATCATTCCTCTACCTCTTAATCTCTCTCCCTATGTCTCTGGCCATGTACCTCACTCTCTCTATCTCCCTATTGGTCCTCTCTCTCTAAACACTAAATCCTAAACCTTTAAACCTTAATCCCTAAACCATAAACCCTAAACCCTAAATAATGCCCCTAAACCTTAACCCCTAACCCCTAAACCCTAAATCCAATCAACTCTAAACCTCTATCTCCATATCTCTCCCCTATCTCCCTATCTCTATCATCCCTCTACCTCTTAATCTCTCTCCCTATGTCCTCGGGCATGTGCCTCACTCTCTATCTCCCTATCTCCCTCCTCAGTCTCCTCTATATCTCCCTATCATTCCTCTCTCTCTATAAACCCTAAACCTCTAAACCTAAACCCCTAACCCCTAAACAATAAACACTAAACACTAAATAATGTCCCTAAACCTAAGAAACCCTAAACCCCAAACCCCTAAACCCTAAACCCAAGTAACCCTAAGCCTCTATCTCCCTATCTCTCCCCTATCTCTCTATCACATTTGTCCCTCTACCTCTGAATCTCTCTCCCTATGTCTTTGGCCATGTCCCTCACACTGTATCTCTCTATCTCTCCCCCCGGACTCCTCTATATCTCCCTATTGGTCCTCTATCTCTTTCTAGAACCTAAACCTCTAAACTTTAACCCCTAACCCAAAAACCATAAACCCTAAACCCTAAATAATGCCCCTAAACCCAAGCAACCCTAAACCTCTATCTCCCTATCTCTCCTAGGTATCTCCCTATCTCAATCATCCCTCTACCTCTCAATCTCTCTCTATGTCTTTGGACATGTCTCTTACTTTCAATCTCCCTATCTCTCCCCTATCTCTCCTCTATCTCTCCCAATCTCTATTAATCCCCTCTCTATCTCTCTTTAAACCCTAAACCCCAAACCCCTAAACCCTAAAACTTAAACCTAAGCAACCCTAATTACTAAATAATTCCCCTAAACCCTAAACCCTAAACTTGAGAAATACTAAACTCATAAAACCTAAATAATGCTCCTAAACCTTGACCCCTAACCCCAAGCAACTCTATCTCCTAGTTTTCTTGTTTTCATTTCCTTCATTGATAAGGGAGAGGGAGAGATAGGGAGATATATGAATGATAGGGCGAGAGAGGCAAAAGATAGAGATATAGGGAGAGATAGCTTGGTAGAGAGAGATAGAGAGGAGATAAATAGGGAGAGATAGGGGAGATAGAGGGGAGAGATAGGGAGATAGAGAGCGAGATGTCCAAAGATATAGGGAGATATAGGAATGATAGGGGAGAGAGAGGTAAGAGATAGGGAGAGATAGATAGGTAGAGAGAGAGAGAGGAGATAGATAGGTAGAGAGAGAGAGGAGATAGATTGAAAGAGATAGAGGAGACAAAGGGAGAGATAGGGAGATATAGAGTGAGTGAGATGTCTAGAGAGATACGGAGAGAGATTAAAAGGTAGAGGGATGATAGAGAGAGGGAGATAAGGGAGAGATATGGAGACAGAGGTTTAGGGTTGCTTAGGTTTAGAGTTTAGGGGTTAGGGATTTGGGGCATTATTTAGGGTTGAGGGATTTAGAGAGAGAGAGAGAGACTTCTTTTGACATGCAACCGTAAGCCCTAAATAATGCCCCTAAACCCTAAACTTGAGCAACCAAAAACCTCTAAACCTTAAATAATGCTCCTAAACCCTAACCCCTAAACCATAAACTCTAAATAATGCCCCTAATCCCTAAGCCCTAAACCCTAAACCTAAGAAACCATAAACCCCTAAATCCTAAACCCCAAACCCCTAAACCCTAAACACTAAACCCAAGCAACCCTAAACCTCTATCTTCCTATCTCTATCATTCCTCTACCTCTTAATATCTCTCTCTATGTCTCCCGAGTAGCCCTAAACCCCTAGACCCTAAATAATTCCCCTAAACCCTAAACTTGAGCAATGCTAAACTTATAAACCCTAAACAATGTCCCTAAACCCTGACCCCTAACCCCAAGCAACTCTCTCTCTCTCTCTCTCAACCCTAAATAATGCCCCTAACTCCTAAACCCTAAACCCGAGCAACCCTAAACCTCTATCTCCCTATCTCTATCATCCCTCTACCTCTCAATCCTTCTCCCTATCTCTCTAGACATTTCACTCACTCTCTATCTCCCTATCTCTCCCCTATGTCTCCTCTCTCTCTCTCTCTATCTAGCTATCTCTCTATCTCTTGCCTCTCTCTCTCCCCTATCATTCCTTTATCTCCCTATCTCTCCCCTCTATCTCTCCCTCTCCCTTATTGACAAAGGAAATGAAAACAAGAAATTAGGACTCTCTCTCTCTCTCTCTCTCTCTCTCTCCTAAGGAAATTGGAAAGGAAAAGAAAAACTAGGGAAGCTAGGAATAGGATTTAATTAGGAGGTAGATAGGTCAAAGAGAGAGAGAGATCCAAAAAAGTAGAAGTGTAGAGTCAAGGTGCACTTTTGCCAACTTAATTTTATCTTAACATTCCCAAAGTCTTACATGACTAAAAGTAATGTTAATCTATTTGGTGGAAAAGTGGAACCTTTGTAAAGTTGTAGATGGAAAACATGACTCCACTTCCCAAAATCTCGTAAGTATATAAATGAAGGTTTTGAAAATAATTATGCATCATAATGCAAAATCCTAATGCACTCATGCACAAACTTGTAAATTGCAGTGAAGTTCAACATCCCCATGCCTCATAAAGTTCCACAACGTTCATTTACCAAAAGACCAACTATTATGTGTAGACTTTTCTTATGTTTACATACATTTCAAAAAAGAACTTACAAAGTGCCCATATTACAATGCATAACATAATGAAATTTGTTGAAAAAGTTAAAAAAATCTTCAAACAAATGTAGTCGACTTGTATATAGCCAAACTCCATGATCTTTTCTACTATCTTATTTACTTACACCAAAGGAATGGTACATGGGCATCCATCAAAAGAATAATAATAGGGGGATTCTTATCAAATATTATATTTGGTAACTTTCTAGTAAATATTTATGAAAACTATGGAAATATAGACAAGGCATTGCTAACTATTTGATAGAGTGCCTCAAAAAAATGTGATTTCATAGATTACCATGATTATAGGAAATGCAGAAAATGGATCTAAAAATGGGCATTACAATTTTGTTATCAATGCTCTTTACAAAAACTAGAAAATACACAAGCCTTTTCGATCATAGATGAAATTAGATGTAATGGTCATAAGAATATGGTGGGATAATGATAGACCACCTTTTTAGCATTTTACATAAAGCTAAAGATGAATTATTATGACCATTGCGGGATATTGATAGACCACCTTTAGAGAGAGAGAGAGAGAGTAACATATAGGGTAAAGCAAAATGGAATGGATATCCATTTTGTAAAACATAAAAAAGGAAAAATGGTATTTTACCAAAGCAAAACGAATATCTGTTAATAATGGATATCCATTTTGCTTCGCTTTTGCCTTGTATGTAGGCTTGGGGCTATCATAGGTGACTTTCCCTCAATTCTAACATTTTTACAGGTTTCACTCTCTTCTTCAAACTTCACCCTTTGTGCTGACGACCTTTTTTTATGTAAGATTGATAAAACGAAAAGGGTTTATCAAGGAAATTGTTAGTTTTCTAAAAATATAAGATTTTCTTGATTATCATTTTATTAAATAATTATTAATAATTTTCTATATAGTGTGTGTCTGAAATCCTGATGGATACATTGATTGAAAAACATCAATAACTTTCAAATCGTTTCACCTTTTTTAGATCTGAAAGATGCGTCACACTCTATGCTCCGTTGGCTACAAGTTAAAAAAAAAATGAATTTTGATTTTTTTTTTATTGAGTTGGTTGGCTGGATAATTACTCTTTAGTTTTTAAAAAAGGTCACAGTAAAAAAATCATAACTAATTATTTTATTGGAAAAAAGTTTCAAAAAAATATGCATCACATCCGGGCATGAGTCCTCTACTTATTTTGAAAGTTTCAAAAAATAATATTTTTTTTTGCTTATAGTTAGGTTGGCTGGACAGACACCCACTTTTTATTTTTTCTGAAAATTTTAATAGTTATTCATTGAAATGTTCATTTTTCACTAAGTAAATTTAGTTTTTTTTTTTAAAATTAGTAGCTCATAAACTAGATTCAATTCTCTACAAATTTTGTTCTTACATCTTTTTCAAATTGTGTACATAATCCATTCGAATTTTCACATGAACTTGATTAAGTCTGATTTTTTGTATTTTCATTGCCACTTAGAGGTATAGTTTGGCCCATCATGATCCTGCACATACCCATGAGAAGGCATGTTACAATTACACTTTATTAAGTTTACTTAGGTTTTTTTAAAGTCACCCAGGGTTTTTTTTATCTTGATATAAAGCCAAGATCTCATATGTAATTATGAAATATAATTTCATTATTACATCCAATATTGTCCAAATTCATCCTCTATGTTTTTTTTCTATTATAGAAGACAATCTTAGTTTTTGCAGGTGATCCTGGTAGCTTGAGTCAATTACTAACTCTTACATGGTATCATAGCTTCAAATTTTCAAGTCCCTTCTCAAATCCAAAGAAAATTAGGCATGAACCATTTGTTGGGTGTAATTGTATGCAAAATAGAATCTAGATCTATTAAAATAGTCATATAACTTTTTATTTAGCTTCATTTGATCTCCAAAGGTTAGATCTTTAAGGGTTTCAACAAGTGTTTTTGTTTTCAGGATGCGAAGGGAAGCTATAATTTCAGAGCATTTTGGGTTAAATCTGACCCTACCATCACACTCATAAGACCCAAAAACCTTAAGATCGATTGTCAAAACATAGAAATCAGCCTTAGGATCATCTAGGCCAATTTTTTTTGCTAGGCAGGCCATACAACCTCCCTATCACATAGTACGAGGTGAAAATTTTGAAAAAACATTATTATATTTTTTGTATTGTAAAAAAAGATTGAAAAAAATATATTGGAAAAAAATTTCTGCAGGTTTTCCATTGTAAAAAAATTGTGATAAGTTTAAAAAAAATTGTAGGTACAGGGTACTTGCTTGCTTAGGCCCATGTACTATGCCCCTGTACCTATAGCAGGCATTGCAGACCCTTCAATCCCTACACTTCATAGGGCCTCCAATCCCTTAGGGTTTTGACCCCTCTTTGGGGCTATGAATCCATTCATGGGGTTGCGGGGTGGCTTTTACCCCCCATCCCCAATTATTTTTTAAAATCTTTTTTTAATAACCCATAAAAAAAAATTGTGCCCTTTTGATCTATACCAGCCTCGACCACTATGCCAATATGTGGCCTTAGTGCCAAATTTAGCTATATATTTGGTAGTATCTCTAAGTCTAGAAGAGGGTTAATTTTATCTAGTGAATCACTACTTCTGGAGGTTTCACCAAATTTGGTTGATTTTTGCTAAATTTGGTGGAGGGGTTTTTTTTTTACAAAGTCTACCCCCTCATAGTTGTTAGTTTTATTTTTGCACCTAATCTTCAGAGGCTTCATTCTTGGTCATACAAAGGCCTTTTTCTATGTAATTATCTTTGAAATGAGATAGAATTTCATGATCTTCATAGTGGTGCAGATGGTTTTGAGTTAGGGCTTCTAGTTTTTTCTATATTTCTATTGTTCAGTGCTATTGTTGTGTAGTTCTCATTTTGAAAACTCTGATGGGCCATATCTTGGGTATACGAAATCCTTTTCAAGGGTTATGTTTTTTTAAAGTACATGTTTTTATATGTACTTCATCATGGTGCCATCAGTCTCATCTCTTCCTATTAGAGAATTATTTTTAGCATGTGGTGTTTTTTGGACATTATAAGCTTCCATTGTAAGCACTATCTGATTTATAATGCACTAAAATAAAGTGTCACATATTGTAATTGTAGTTTGGGGATCTTGCACATCATGTTGTGCCATTATTGTACTCGCACTACTTTATAAAGTGCCATGGGGGTTTTTCATGTGTGCCTTGTGTTTGCAATCACAACCTTGTCAACCTTCATATGTATGTTTGGGCCTTGTGTTTGCACACCCTTAATTAAGTGCAAGTATTTATCTGTGCATTTTTTTATGTTGCATATTTTTTCTCCTTCATACACATAGTTTTAGTGGATATGCCATACCTCTCCCTGGTTAGCATTATAGGGGGTATCACACTGTTAGTACTTGTGTTAATGGTTCCTTGGTTTCACTTTAGAGGCAATCTTCACACTTCTTTAGGTTGATCAACATTCTTGAGACCATTGGTACCTTGTGTGTGCCATCTGTATCTTTGACTATCAGATTGCCTTGAGTGCCATTTGTACATTATGTTCGAGTAGTGTCCTTCAGGGTCACTCATACAAATTTGTGACTCTTTGATCTTGATCTTCATCCTATTTTAGTAGAGGTTTTGTATTACAAAAATTCTTCTTTAGTAGTTAAATTTGCAACATTTTCATGCTTTAGTGGAGTTCTTCATGTTTATCATGATGTTCCTAATCTGATTGGAACATCTTTTGTGGATGCCTCTTGTCCTTCCTTTGTTTTTTTCCTCTCTTTTGGAGAGGATTTTTCTCCCGCTGGGTTTTTCTCATTTTCTCCATTTGTGAGAGAATGTTTATACATGGGTACCTAATATGGCCTTGTAGCAAGGACCCATCTTTGTATTATTTTACTTAAGGCTTTTTTAAGTTGCCTAGGGTTTTCTATCTTACAAATATAAAAGAAAGATATCATATAAATTATGAAATCCAATTTCATTATTGCATCCAATATTGTGCAAATTTATCCTCTATGTTTTTTTCTTGTAGAAGGCAATCCTAGATTTTATAGATGATCTTGACAACTTGAGCCAATCAGCGACTCTTACAATATATATATATATATATATTTGAAATGAATTTTTTTTAATATCTTCTTGAAATTTGTAGTTGAATACTATCAACACAAGTATCTTTTCTTTCGTAATTTAAAACACGCAATGAAACAACATTCAAGTTCTAGATTTATATATCCATATATAATAAAATTAAATAAAATCTTCAAATTTATATATCCATATACAAAGAAATTAAATACAAGTTTTAGATTTATATATCCTTATTAGTGGACAATTTACTTGTTGTTAATTGTCTTGGAATTGGTTTTAAATGGACATGTTTACAAGCATGTTTGAGAACTATGACCAAATGAGATCCTAATATAGGTGAATCTACAATGAATATAACTTTAGATAAAATTCTTTTTGAATACCTTCCTAAAATATGGTTATAGGTGTTGATTTTACTTTTGTAGGTCTAAGTGTTGCCACCTCCTATAATTCCAATTGGATGTACATAATAGAGTGTTAGATCACCTTTTAAATAGAGTTTCTAAGTATGATTATAAGTATGTTTTGTATGTTAAATATGCATCTTATGAAGTGTGTTTAAGCATAATGACCAAGTCCACAATGAATTGAACTTGAACTGAAATCTTTTATGGATATCTTCATCCAACTTACACTATAGTAGTATCAACACAATTACATATTTAATGAAACTAAATTCATGATTTAAAAGCTACTTAACAAGGATAAAATCAATGTCCAAAATGGTGAGCTCCAACCTTTTAAACATGAGGTTTGGAGATGTAATTTAAATACTTCATTTGCAATGGGTTTTAAGTGCTCCAATATATAAATGTTAACTTGTTGATATTTTACCTACTTAGCAATCTCCTTTCCACCTCTACCTGACACATTTTCCTAGACTGGAGGACCGGTTTCCATGGAGGGCTCATGTGGAGGACTTTTCATCGCATGGACCGACATTGTACACATGTATGTACATATACATATACATATACATATACATATATACATATATGTATATATATGGATGGATGTATGTATGTATATGTGGTAGTAAGAGCAATTGGCAAAAGATAATTGCATGAGAAATGAAGAAACTTAAGTTTATGGGGATGGCCACACAGACACACATATATCAGTTATGTCTACATTAAGGGTTATATAGATAACTTGAAACCCTGTTGTAATAAAAATATTTATAAGTCTAATTTTCCAAATTGATTGACATAAACCCTTAACATACAAAGGTAATCGATATACCATAAACACACACACACACACACACACACACACACACACACACACATATATATATACCCTTAAAAACCACTATAAGAAAAATTAAAACTAGTTCAAAACCGATTAAAAAGAAGAGCCCTTAAAAACCTACTGAAATTATATTTTTAACCGGTTTGAAATAATTAAATTATACAATGCATAACAAAGTGAAATCAAAATGATAATATCACTACCCTAGTGAGGTCATAAGCTGACCTCACCTTCCCTTGTCTCCATAAATTCTACCTTGGCCATCAAAACTAGGAGGAAACCACGTTGACCTATATCCATGGATAAGAAAGCAAGAATTGGTATTTTCGTATAAGAATGAGTATGTTGAAAGACACAAGCAGTAACAAAAATGGTAGATAATCTGTGGCTCCCAAGATCTCTACCATTAGAGTGGAAGTGCTCCATGATAGGTCCCAATGTGCATACCATTGGGTTTGGAGGTCCTCTGAGAATGGTGATGCTACAAACAATGACTAGTGATAGAGAGGAGTATGCAAGTCTCGAACTGCTCAATATCATTACAACACCTAACACCCATTATTTCTTACTATAGGGAGTTAAGTTGAGTTATTGTTTAGTTGACATGCATTAGTGTCTCCATGGTGGCGTGGTACTGAATAGGTACTTACTGCACAATGTCTAGCATCGATCAACGCTACAAAAAGTCCTCCACATGAGAGATCCATGGAAACTGTGCATCCAATCTTGGAAAACATGTCGGTGATAGTGGAAAGGAGATTTCTAAGTAGGTGATACATAAAAAAATTGACTGCATCAATTTAGGAGTAATGACATGTCTCTGGCTGACATGGAGGGGTGGTCGAACATAGCCTGCACCACCATTGGGCCCTCTCCCCTACATCTATCTAAAAGACACTAAGAAATATTTAGTTTCTTGCGATTTTATTTACTTGAGTTATTTTATTTTATTTTAAAACCATATTATTTACTACATAAATACATACATTGACACATTTATTTTGATAATTAGTTAAGAAATGGGTGAGTGCGAGATCATGATGGACCAAACAGTGGCAATGGAGAAAAAACTTGTTGGATGAAAAAGTGCTAACATTTAGACTAATATTTTGATTTGGATGGAACGGATGTTAATATTTCTAGCTCAAATATGGATTCCCTCCAAAAATTCCTTAGGAATACATTATATTTAGGCAAGTTAGAGTCCCAAAACTTGCCAAAGAAACTTGCAAAACCACCCATTTAGTGTTATCCTAAAATTTTACACAATTTCATCCTTGAAGCTGACAGATTTTTTTGTAACTAAATTTAATCAAATGAAAAGGGTTTATTGAGAAAGCTATTAAGATTCTAAAAATATAATATACACCTCATAATAATTTTAATAGGTAATTATTATTAATTTTCTACATACGTTATGTTTGATTTCTTAATAGATATACATATTGAAAAACATCCATAACTTTCAACATATTAATCCTTTTTTAAACCCAAAAGATGAATCACATTCTAGGATTTATTGGGTATACAGTAAAATTAAAACTTTTTGAGTTTCATATATTTTTGACCAATTTAGGTTGGTCGGAAAATTAAGTTTTAATATTTTAAAAAAGTCACAGCAAAAAATTCGTACAAATAATTATTTATTTACTTAAAAAATTCAAAAAATATGCGTCACATCCACTCAAGTGTCCTTTACTTAAGTCCAAATTATGGAGGAAAAATATTGTCTTTTTCTCATACTTAGGTTGGCCAGAATGACACCTACTTTTTACTTTTTTCTAAAAATTTTAGTAGTGCTTCATTGAAAAATCCAATTTTCACCAAACTATTTTTAATTTTTTTTTTAAAAAAAGTAGTATCCCATAAAATACATTCAATTTCTTATGACTTTTATTACTACCTTATTTCCAGATTGTGTAAATAACTCATTTAATTTTTGACATGAAGTTACTTAAGCATGTTTTTCACATTTACATTGCTACTTAGGGGTAGTGTTTGGGCCATCATGATCCTGCACTCACCAAAATATTTTATTTTATCTATATTGTTTACATTATTTTTATTGGAAGAGCTATTTTACTTTTGTATGTAACTTTTAATTTTACTTTTGGAAAAGCTACTATTCATTATATTGGCAATTCTTTTATTTTATTTTTACTTTCAAAAGTGTAGTAAATATTAATATATATTTTAAATTTTTGATTTCTTTATTTTAAATAAAAAATATAATAACTTTTCTACTAAATAAAAATTAATTAGTTTACTATCTATAAATATATTTTATTGTTGATGAAGTAAAATAAAATATAAATATATATTTTTATAGTTATATGTTTTATTTCTATATTTAATTATGTTAAGTATATTTTTAATTTTATAGTTATAGTTTTCTTAAATATATGTTGGCTATGTTTTGGTTTTTATGTACATAGTCATAACATGATGCTTTGTGCGTTCCTGCCACTATAGAATGCCTCTCAACATAATGATGTGACAATTATTTGTTTTGATATATATATATATATATTAAAAGGAAGATTTCACAACCAAATAAAATGAAATTAAAAAACATAAGAATAGAAAGAAAAACCTAAAAGTATCAGCTTAAATATCAATTTCTACTTAACCTACTATATGTTTTTCTAAAATTCTTCTCTCTACCTCCAAAACTTTGAACCCTCACCTCTAGCGATAATATCCTCAACTCGTGTAATGATCTTCGTAGCATGGGCGGATCTATGAACTGAGACCTTCTCCTCTACTTTTTCCTGGGAGTGATTACCTTATCTCTCTTTCCAGTTCTGGGAAGTAGATTGCCTGTAGGCCATAGGAAATGGCTTAGGCAAGTATCATTGCATCTCAGAGGAAACAACTAATTACCAAAGTTCAACATGTGCACGAATATGTGTGGAATTTAACCTTTCCAAAGGTCTCCCTGTAGAGATTTCAATGAAGGTGGGTGATCATTGCTGGAAACAATGAGTTGATTATGAAAAAATTATTTTCCGTTGTAGGAAATGCTTCTCAATAGATCATTATATGCCCCAATTTCATAAATTGCAATATCATGAGTGAGTCAAAATAACCTCAAGGGGTAAGCCTAGCTGGTGGATTGGGGCTGAGCCCTAGGATTATATTATTCCTTCTAGTACATAGAATGAAAAGATTTCAACCCAAGTTTCTTCAGAGGACAAATCAAAGCATATACCCACCTCGTTACAAAGGGCACAAGAATCCACTAGTGGGAATATACATGCACATAAATTAGATGTGGGTGACTGTGCAGTATTTCCATTTTAAAAATCTTCAAACTCTAAGATCTACCAAGATACACTAGTTACTCCAAAGGCTACATGCCCCAAAGAATGTCCAAGTGAAAATCATAGTGAATCTCAAACAAGTCAAGATCAGGCAGAAGCAAAAGAAGAAATCATAAGGGCTCCTTCATTAGAGAAAATTGGAGATGACAACAATCAATGGAGTACGGTGAGAAGGAATAATAAATAAATAGAAAATGAGAGAAGAAAGATGACTTTGTGTTCCCATTTTAAGATGGGCAAGCAAGAAACTAGAATTTACATTGTTCTAGATGTTCCTATGCACCTCTACTTTTAGGGCATGCAATTCGTTGGTTATGTTTTGTTCTCTTTTAATGGAATGGGAGCTACCCCCATTGGTAGTGCTTATCTATAAAAAAAAAAGAAAACAAAACCTAAAATAGTATTTGAACACTTCTAATAGAGACAAAAATTTCCTTCAGTTTCACAAAAGTTCATTTCCTTAGCTTTCATACATTTTTATCATTGGTTATTTTTCTTGTAATTATAAATAAGGATATAAAATAAGTTTTTTAGGTAAAGAATAACTACAAAAGGCCATGTAATTTGATAATCATTTAAAGAATGTACATAACTATATTTTCACTAAGGGCCTTGAAATTTGTTCATCAACTCCCATGATTGAATGACAAGTCAAAGAAAGTAATACCAATTAATGTTTATACTTTGAACCTTTGAAATAAACTAGTAATCGCACACAATTTGAAATGGGCACACTGATAGATATTTCCAAGAAGTGTTATTTTTGAATAGGAGAAGAATAATAATAAAAAGCAATTTTGCTGTGTATTTCAATTTCTAGCAAACTAACTATTGGAAAAAGATGCACATCAAAATTTACATAAAGGAGCTAATTTTGGGGTGACAAAAATAATGCAATATACACAATTTGGAGTGGAGCTCACTTTTGAGCACACAAATGGATAAGACCACTATGGAATTGGGGATTCAAGAGCCTTGAGACATGCCTCTATTTTCTTAAGAGATACACAGGCATTGTCTTACATGTGAGCATATTGCTGGAAATTGAAAGAAGGCGAGATGCGTATGTCTAGTGGATGTCAGACACATGAGACAATAGTGAAGAGAAAGCACTGGCATTCTATAATACTAATGTCTATCATGACCTTATAAGTGTAAGTCCTTCAGATTTATGGATGGTTAAAGCCCATGCCATTTTGAGGGGGAGATGTCGTCAAGAAGTATGAGTCATGGGAGAAATTGGCACTAGACATGATTCACGTGAATCCTAAGGCAATCCTACATAGTTTTCAAACCTAACCATAATGAAACTTGGTAGACTAGGAGGATTGCTACCATCTGGGTAGACAATAGCTATAATAGTTCCCCATGCCCCATTAACAAGTCTAGTAGCCAACCACAAATTTGAAGTGAGCATAACATTTTTTCCAATGTGCAAAAGAACCATGGAAGGCAATTTCTTATCCTTGAGGTTTGTAATAGATCTTCCCCTTATTAACATTGCACTATGCAACAGGCACTCCCAATAACCTTAACATGTGCTTGTTAAGTTGAGCAACCAAGGCATTTGTTGGAAAGAAATGTATGGAGGAGTGGAATGTAGTAAGCTCATCAAGGCCAAGGAAAGTATTAGTCCATGAAATTAGGAGTTCCCAATTAGGTAGTGGTGCATCCACATTTATAGGATTAGCTAGAAGTTGTTGAAACTAGATCTATGCTTGGACATTGCCTTCTTGACGAAAGGCATTGTTCAATGTAGTTACTATTTCAAAGGAATACCATAGGATTCTCCGCATGATTTTCTTACATATAGGGGAATGTCTTAGATAGGTAGCAAGTGACCCAAATCATGAACAAGGACAACATTTAACATTCACCAAAGGGAACTTGGATACACATTGGGAATGCTTCGGGGTAAAATTTTAAAGCTGTGTCACACTTTGGGCCAACTTATCAGCATAAATGAATTTAATTATTTCTAACTAAAAGTCAATTTTGGTGAAACTTATGTTCTCTCCGGATTCATTCTAGCTAGATTAGATCTAGGCCACAAATTTTCCAATTGGAACCATCTACTAAAAACATATGTAGCATCACTTTGGGGCTCATTTACCAAAAAAAATATATTATTTGAAAAACTTAATTCTCTAACAACTCCTACTCATGCAAATAATCATTTTAAAAGAATTTAAAAATACCCTTTTATAGATTAATGAATCTACTTTATAAAATTATAATTTTTTAAACATTTCAATTAGTGTTTATATTTTATTTTTTATTTCTACTAAAAGTAGGTTATCAACACCAAAATATGGTGTCGATTGTTCTCTCAAGAGAAAATAGTAAAGTTTATCAAAAACATTTGAAAAAAATATGATGCACTAGAGGAAAGATTCCTTGACAAGATGACATAATTTTTTTCCTATCTTGGATAAATAATGAAGACAAAAGTCAACGTCTCATCGAAGTAGTTGTGTTTTCATTACACATAACTTCCAAGATTTATTTAAAAATATATATTTATCAAATTGTGGAAGAAAATAATCCATGCACTAAAGTTTTGAGCTATGAATACACAAAAAATATTGAAGGAAAATAAATGAAATTTACTAGATAAAGTGTGATGTCCCATTCAACCTTATTTTTCAGTATTTTATTAGTAACTAAATTATAGTGTCAATTTTATAAAATACATTATTTAAATAATTTTCCAAAAAAATTTAAAAATAGAAACATAAAATACACTAAAAATCTACATTTTATTAGTTTGCATCATTTTAAAATTCAAAACATATACGTCACTTTGTAGTGATTCAAGTTAAAAATTTAGATCAGTGTTGGTTATTTCCTTTATAAAAGTGTGACACAGGTTTGTGCTTTTACCCTTCACACAAGCACCTATCAATACGAGATAGAAGCGCATCTCAATAAATCTCATTTAATAAATTAAAATGCATTGAACAAAATACATGCTCTCTTGAAATGTTTCCAATTATTTAACTTCAAGTGGGTTCATCTTTTTCATCGGTATCTAGAGGGTAGTATGGATCATGGATACATTGATATTGAACATTATACTCTAGTTGGAGCAAGCAAAACCAATGGTGACTAAGATGAGGGAGCAACATGAGAGAGTACATTCATCAATATATGAATTAAGTATTACTTTTCAATACCAACAATGTCTTGTACAATCATCCTAAGTAGTGACTTAATTCCTGTCCTCTAGAAATGTGATAGAATAATATCAAACATAGCACACTACCCCACAAATAGGTACCTAGACTAGGATGGTAAGTTTTCCCCCTAATATATGTGGGATGGTAGGTTGTTCAACTAGCATGAATGAAATCAACTACAACAAATTATAGGCTTTGAGGGATTATAACTATGCCAATTATAGGCAATATCAAGTCATGCCTACCAAGAAAGTCAAGTTCATCAAAGCCAATATCAGTGCCCAGGTACATGGAAGAAATAAGTTGCCACTCTTCAGTCGTGTCCACATTTAATGCATATGTTTCACCAAGGGATCCTCATTATCAGAACTAGATGAACAATCTAGATGTTTATAGGAAACATGTCGTGCATTGTAAGTCCCTTATAGCCACTCCCACCTCTCCACAATCTCATCCGCGGACAAGCAAATGTCATCTGTAATGGATTGAAATTGTTTATACAAAAAAAGGTCACTCCAATAAAAGGAAACAAAATATTCAAAACCCTTAGCAAGAATGTTTGTGAAGTGGGGATTCACTTGTACAATTTCAAGGATATGACACCCCATCCATTGATTTTTTGTATGTGAAGCTCTAAACTTCCAATTCTTTGTAGCTTTAATCAATTTCATTGATTCCAAAGTTACTGGGTAGGCCATGTATGTAGAAATAAATGTTGAAGTGCCAACACTATCTTCATCAGAAGGGTTGATCCAACACAAATGTTTCCTATTCACATTCAAGGAGAGAAAGGGCCTACTACACACCACCACTAGAAATTTTAACAATAAGTGAACAATCCTAGGCACTGGTATCATAGTCAGCCATGGTCTTTGTCAGGAACTTGCAAAATGCAAATGTGGCAAGTCTATCAGAATCAACACCAATAGAGATATGAGAAAGCATATCATGGTAGGTCTTTGAATGGTGTTTATATTTTATAGCATATTTCACAATATAGTTAAGGACTACATTGTGAGACAAAACAGGTTGTCAATCAACATTCACTTGCCATATGGAAATAATAATAGGGTTATGAATATTCAATCTATCATCATTATGAGTAGGGACAAACTTGACATGTCCATCATAAAAAATAACCATAATTGAAATGAGCTACAAATCCCAAGAAGCCCTATAGTGGCATGAAAGCAAGAATATTTTCTTGTATAATCATGTATCCTTGGTGTAGTTAGTATGGTGTTCAACACGATTGATTAACTAACCATAGTCCATGAAATAATCTACTATCAAGATTCTCTTTGTGTCCAACAAACAAGGTCATCTAAAATAGAATGATAAAACATTGATGTTCTCTTCATAATTTCACGTGGGTTCTAGGCAGAGACATAGGTTTCTATGTAATCCACAAAACCTTTGACAACATTGTAGTCCTTCCAATCAATTGCCACAATGGTAGGTTCATGTTCAAGACAAAAGAAGCCATGAATGTGGACAAAACCTCTATAACAAATCAAGCAAAACAAGATGAGGTGTGAAGGAGCTAACCTATGCTAGTAGTCCTTCATGTCTAGAAGCTTCTCAAGAACCTCCTCACGAAAAATATTGAAGTGGTGATGCATGTACATTGTAGTCAAATGTGGATTATGAATAATGTTTCAAACCCTCCATCATTGAGCACTAATTGTATCAAGAGAGGGTTTCCTAGGCATGATAGCATGCAACTATGGTCACTTTGTAGAATAAGTTGCACACTCAATATGAAGAACAAAGTAGGGCAACGAAGTTGTACATGATCATATCAGAAATCTCTCCTCTATCCAAAATGGATGAGTGCCACACGAGGATGAGTCAAATCACATCAAGTATTATGCAAGCTTGTCATTAGCAAGTCATGCAAGTGTTAATGCAACTCACCAATAGTAGATGGAAGGCTATCATTCTAACTCTTTTTGACATAAACGGTTAGTGTAGGTTTTTTATTCTCCTTATGTTAGGGGATATATATTATTAAGCTTGCTTAGGTTATATTAGACATGGTTAATATGAGGACTTATGGTATAATACATCAGTTACATGTGGACCGCTCTCACCCACCTTTGGGTAGTTGAGTTTCACACCCTTTTTTGTATTTATTTTCCACCTATAATAACCATTTGTTTTTCTTATTTGAGTAGGTGCAACAATGTAATCTGGTATTTACCAAGTAGGTAAAACTTGTTCTTATTTTGGGTAGTTGGGAGTTATTACTCCTCTTGGAAGTATTTTCCTTTACTTTTTATATATACAACAATCACCTCTCCCATTTCTAGTTTGGTGCAATGCTAAGGAGTGTTGATTTATTTCATCTCTAGATTTATGTTCTTGCTTTCGTTTAGTCATTTTGATTCTAGGTGGCTTCACTGCCAAATCTAACATGGTATCAAAGTGGTTGTGAGTTGTGGGTTAGCAATTATTTCAAGAAATATGGGAGATTTTTTCTTGAAAGAAAAGTGTGTTCTTTTCTTGCATCCTATGATGGTCTAGAGAATCAGAAATGATTAATAGAAATTTTAGTTTTGGGGGAGCTTCCTTTCTCTTTCTTTTCAATTAGAGGTAAATTAGAGCTTCCTGGAGACATTCTGAGCTCACCATTTAGTTCAAACTAGCCGAGAAAGTCATATTAGTCTTTTATTTCATTCAAATTGGACACTGGAGGCTAGATTTGCAAGGGTTTGAAGCAAGAGATTTTATGTAAAGAGTTAGCATGTTGTTAAAAATCAGGGCATTTTGAGGCCAAATGGACCTTTCCATTGAGTCTAGAAGGCCGAGAAACCCCTATTTTCATATAAAACTTGTCCAATTTGGACAAAGTTGATTTTGTGGCAATTTTTTTTTAGGTTGAACTATATGACCCCACCTACGTAGCATACCTTATAGATTTCAAAAAAATATTACCTTTTTTTACATTAAAAGAATATTATTTTTCATTTATATAAACATAGTTTTTTATTTTATATTGTAAATTTTCAAAATCAATAAATTTTTTTTTATCATGGTACCCGATAGGGTATGGAGCCCCTATCTAGCATGTATTGCAAAGTACCCATAGCCCGCAGGGTACTTGGAGCCAAAGGCTCGAGCCTCGTACCCCTTGCATGGGCTTCCATGGCCTAAGGCATGTGTGGTATGGGCTTTACCCCTCTATAGGACTCCTGTAGTTGGCCCTTGTGGCCCCTTGAAACTCATATCGTGCCCTCTTATTTGGCCTACATGGCCTTTTAGACGCTTATGCCACATTTGGTGGTTTGTTTGGCAATTTTGCCATATTTAACTCCTCTCCATGGATCTCTCTAGATTTAACTAAGATCCATTTTTAGGACGTGTTCTAATCTATTTGGTGGACCGCTACAATTTGCAGACCTCTAAAATTGGCAGCAGTTCTACCAAATTTGGTGGCAAGTGCATTTTCAAACTTTCTCCTTGTGCCCCTTGCATGGGCTTCCATGGCCTAAGGTTCATGTGGCAGGGGCATAACCCCTCTA
Organism: Cunninghamia lanceolata; assembly: GCA_027924645.1. Lineage (NCBI taxonomy): Eukaryota > Viridiplantae > Streptophyta > Pinopsida > Cupressales > Cupressaceae > Cunninghamia > Cunninghamia lanceolata. Next base: position 9,445,756 of record BSBN01000523.1, on the reverse strand, counting down.
TAGGATTCCTATAGTTGGCCCTCGTGGCCCCTTGAAACTCATGCCCTGCCCTCCTATTTGGCCTACATAGCCTTTCAAGCACTTTTGCCACATTTGGTGGTTTGTTTGGTGATTTTGCCATATTTAACTCCTCTCCAAGGCTCTCTCTAAATTTAGCTAAGATCCATTTTTAGGATGGGTTCTAATATATTTGACAGACCACTACAGTTTGCAGAGCTCTAAAATTGACAACACTTCTACCCAATTTTGTGGCAAGTGGATTTTCAAACTTTCACCTCCTAACCATTGGAGTTTTTCCTTTTGCCTTTGATTTTTAGAAGGCTCATTCTCAGTCTTATGAAGGCCTTTTTTAGTGCATTTTTTGATTTGGGGTAAAATTTCATGCTCTTTGTAGTGGTATAATGATTTTTTCTCAAGTGATCTTATTTTTTCTAGAAAACCAATTTTCTCACTAGATCTGACAAGTAGTCTCAGTTTTTAAACTTCAAACATCTATAACAATTACATATGACCTCAGATTGAGGTGACTATTTTTTTGAAAGTGAATATTTTTTTTGAGAAATACACATAGATGATAGTTTGAGGATCTCATTTTGAGACCATATTGTACTTTTCAGTATTTGGTCTATTTTAGACATTATAAAACTCTTGAAAACAACTCCAACATTGTAAACACACTAATCTATAAAGTGCCATTTTTTTGTTGGGGGAACTCTTGATTGAGTACAAAGGGGGGGTCTATTGGTATGTTTTCTAATCTATTTACTTGTTCTCTTCTTTTCCTTTACATATAGATCATTTTAAGGTTCCATTTCTAACACCTTATAATTATACAACTTGGCATCAACATGCATGGAATGCCTTAATGCAACTTGGGTATACTTCATATGTTGACCAAAAGCTAGCTAAACCCACAGATGATAAGGAAAAGTTAAAATGGATGCTTGAACATACAAAAGCTCTTGGATGTCTTTGTATCCTTGTTTCCCTTGATCTAATGTTGCAGATTGATTCATGTAAATATTCTCATGATTCTTGGGAAAAATTAAAATCCTTCTATGGTACAATAGATGAAGTCCAAGGCTATCATATTGATAATGATTTGATGAGCCTTGATCCAAATAAATTTGGAAACATCCAGGATTTTATTACTAAGGTTAATCATCTAAGAGCACAATGTAAAGCATGTGGTATTGAGAGAAAGGACATTTAGTTAATCTATAACGTACTAAAAAAACTTGGTCTTGAATATGTAGCTTTTGTTTCTAGTTTTCACACCCACATGTTAACTATGGGATCTGCATACACTATGCCTTCATTTGCATCTTTTGCTAAGATGTTAATGCATGAACAATAGAATCTTCTTTCTATAGGTCTCATAAATCCATTATAGGCTTAGGCTTTCTTGGATGGTCAACTAAAAGGGTAGAAAGAATCAAGTCAATCTGACAAAAAAAAAATCAAAGAAAAATCCACACACAAATCAGACACAAAATAAATCCTCTTCAAAAGAGGACTCGTCTAAGAAGGAGAAGCCTAATTGTGCATATTTCAAGAGGAATTGACACATGAAGAACATTCTTGTTATAAGGACATTGATGAACTAACACATCTTCTTAAGAAGAACAACATTGATTTACCTTCTAGAATGTCTGAGTCAACTTCTTCTTCTTCCCATTCAAAAAAACCAAGATCTGGTAAGGAAAAAGGAAATGTAGGTTCTTTCGAGTCAAATAAAAATAAAGGAAAACCTCTTTATGCTTCTATAGGTTTTGGATCAGGGAGATGGCTTCTCAATTTTGGAGCTTCTCATCATATGGCTTCTTCACAGTCTATGCTCTCTTCTTTTCAGCCTTGTGTTATGCCACCTATTTTGATGGGAAACAATACTTATATGAATGTAATTGGGAGGGGATCTGTTTATATTAGGGATTGCACTTTCAATGATGTTTTTTATGTACCTCATATGTCAAACAATTTTCTATCTGTCAGATTACCCATAGTGGAGTAGGGAAGATTATGGAATTCAAACCTGATTGAGTTATCATTTAAGACTTGGAGAGTAGCTCTAGAGATAATTTCTATTGGGATGGTTGATCATGCATCTTAGTTATACACCTTTTTAGCTTTTTCGGCTGATGATGGCTCTAATCCTTTAGTTGTTGATCACACTCCTAATGTGAACTTTTATTTTGAGGAGAATTATGGTTACTTGAACTTGGATATTCTCACATATGATCCAATTCTTGAGCCTTTTGTTTATTCTCCTCCTCCTTTTACATATTTTGAGCTCAGCATTGCAGTGATGTAGGAGGTTCACAATGATCTTCTCGATCTAGTTCTTTGGGACATATTCCTACCATACATTTCATCTTGTTTGTAAAGTCCCACATTTCAAATTTGGCAGACACTATTGATTGCATTCATCTTCTCTTTGATGAAGTTGATTATTCTTTAGATATAAGGCATATCCAAACCCTCTTGTTCTTTCTCTCTCTATAACAACTTCTACAATGATAGATTCTATAGATATTCATGAGTCCACATATATGACTCAATCATTGTATATGTTGACATCCCTTATAGGAGTACTTGGTTCTCATCAGTCCAATTATCTTACCTATGGTGAGCACCATTTCCATGGTAACAGTACCTGAATCTTACATGGTACATGATTCATCTTATCAATATTTGTCAAAGTTTGGCATTAACTCAAAGATCCTTGAGCAACATTTGGATGAGGCATCTTTGTCCTCAAAAGTGATATCTTCATCTTTGGATCCTATTCTATTTTAGTTTCCACTTGGTTTTGGATTGTCACTTTCTCAAATTAGGCCTAGGACTCTTCATTTGATTGTGGCACCTTTCAACATTGACATGGAGACACATGAGTAATTTTTAGAGACTTCATATATTTTGCACTTTCTTCCCTTACAGTCCTAAGTTCAAGAATGGGAAGATATCCTACATACATCCTTGGTTTTCTTTCTTCCTAAAGAGAGGAATATTGTTCAACGATCTTAGACCGTCTTCAGCATCCTATGTCGAGCATCTACCAAGAGTGTGGGAGATTCTACATTAAGGGGGGCGGGGGGGTTGGATGGTCTCTCTTCTCCTCTCTTTAGGGGAGTTTTGTCCTACAAGTTTTCACCTTCTTATATTTTGAAAGGCTTCATCATTGCACATGGGTACCTCATCAAGATTCATTTATCGGGACACATATTTTCACCCAACTAAGCTACACTTAAGGGGGGTATCAGTGTAGGTTTTTATTCTCCTTATATTATGGAATATTTATTTTTCCTACACATATTATTAAGCTTGCTTAGGTTATATTAGACATGTTTAATATGAGGACATGTGGCATAATCCATTAGTTACATGTGTCGCTCTCACCCATCTTTGGGTAGTTGAGTTTCACACCCTCTTTTGGATTCATTTGTCGCCTTTCATAATCATTTTTTTGTTTTATCTAAGTAGGTGCAACCATGTAATCTAGCATTTACCAAGTAGGTAAAACTTATGCCTATTTTGGGTAGTTGGGAGTTATTAAGTATCTTCTTGGAAGTATTTCCCCTTATTTTCCTATACATACACACTCACCTCTTCCTTTTCTAGTTCAAGGTAGTTTTAGGGAATGCTAATTTATTTTATTTTTGGATTTCTATTATTTCTTTCCTTTAGTCATTTTGATTCTATGTGTTTCACAACCAAATCTAACATAAACTAAAGCAGTGGACTAGCTTTGATGTCACATCATTAACTTATACACAAAGTACTGAAAATGAGGGTGTTGGCAAAACCTACTATCATGGTATTTCATCAGGTGCAAAACATATTCATGCATTTTCACCTTTTGGAAGCATGGTTGCCCAAAGATTGCAACACATTTAGGGTAAATATTTAGGAATGACATTGAAAAAAACCCTCTATATTGTACTCGTTAATTGGTGTCAATGAACCAATTGACCTCTCAACAACATCAATGGTACAACTTGGTCCCAAATGTAGGAAAGAATGAACCTCCTCCATATCCATTCATCCAAGAGGGAGAATAGCCACAAAAGAAGAGTGTTTCCTAGGCTCTTCTTGAAGAGTACTTAGTCCCTTATCACAAGTGAAATAAGACCCAAGCACCAACCCAGAAAGATCAATAGATGAATGGACTAGAATGCTTGATATATTAGTAGGGATTATTGGTAAAGATAAAATTGCACTTTCATCAAGTTGGACATCCTTGTAGTATTGATTGTGAGAAATTTTGTACTTTAAGGCTTCAAAAATGTGTCCTCGACTAACATAGAAGTCATATCTTTCCTAGCTCAGTCTATGCTTTCTCACAACTATGAAGTCTAACTAGTCAATACATCTTGGCAAGTGCCTAGGTATACTAGTAATGTCCCATGGAAAGCTAAGTGTATGGACACTATATTTTAATTGTCCACCATGTGCATGATACAATTGGAGGATCAGATTAACCTATCCAATTAACATCTCTTCTACTTTCATTAGCACTTGCAGATAATGTGGTTGGATTCTAGGATCCAAATTATTCCACCTAGAGAAATAATTTCCATTCTTCTCTACGAGGCAGTGACAACAAACATTGGAATCTCACGACTCAAAATTTTTGATGTCTGGGTAGCATTCCATGCATATCAAGTAGGTTTGCATAACTAAGAGTCAATCCATCCTTTCTCATAAATGTTTCTCAGTTGCATCTGAGTGTGAAATAATCAGGTAACAGTTGTTTAATGGGAAACTTGAGGTATTCGTCCTTTATGGTGGTAACGATTGAGGATTGTGTGCTAAACCATGGGGTGGAAAGGTTGATCCAATATGCATTTAAATGGGTAGAGGCTTGACATTGGGAGGAATATCAAATCCATGGATGCTATTGGTGATTTCATGATGCATTGATAACCTCATCTTCTATTGCCATGCTCTATTGAGACCATCCTTTCATGCTTGATAGTGCAGATGTTGCAACTCATTCCTTTGAGCCTGGCTTGATGAGCCACTATTAGATACAATGTTGGTTACACTCGAGCATTCTATAGCGAACCCTAGTAGTAGCCTAAGAAAATGGGAGTAAGAAAGTTAGGAAGATGGAATGGCATGAAAAGAGATCATGAAAGAATAGTACAACAAAATGTAGAAGTGAGAAGACTTTAGGAAAAAGTAAAAGACAATTGAATAGGAGAATAGAGGAGCCCCACCATAATAGCCATTAATATTCTGAATATACCTTTATACTAATCATGCAACAAGATCCATTGAAACCACCATACTTGAATTAAAATAAGAGGCACAACTTTAAGCGATGAAACATGAAGTGCACATGAATCATAGAATTTACAATATGAAACCATGTACATAAAGGAGAAAACAACCATAAGGGTATGTGCACAAAGATGGGAGACCAAAATGGGGTCATAAGATGCCACTTTTTTCTAAAATTAGGAAAGACTGATGTTGGATGAGAAATTTAAGATAGTTATACTCAAATTTTGAAGATGCGACAAAAAAGAGTCATAGTGCTCTGAATCTAGTTTCTAAACTACTATTTTTTTTCAAAAATGGTTGACATTAAGGGGTTAAAAAAGGGGAGCCACACAAATTGGTCCTATTTTTTTAAAACATAACATAGCGTCTAGTGTGGCCCCCCTAAAATGTTAACTTTTTTTAGTATTTCGGAAATCACTTAAGTGAAAAATTAGCTAACACAAGGTAGTTTATCCCTGATTTTTTTGATAATTTTTCATGAATAATTGATTTTTTACTAATTTCCAAAGTGGACACATCCTGAAAAACAAAAAATTGAGTGTGCTCCCCCCTAAAAATTTTGAAAACTAATCGAAAATTCAATTTTTTAATACGAGTAGAATGGAGTCTAGTTTCAAAAAATGTAATTTATTTGAAATTTCGATGAATGGTTAAAAAAAGTCAAAAATACCACACACTAGTTTTTGACAAAAAATAGATGCAAAAACAAAAGAAATTAAGGATGAAAACCTTAACATACTCAAAGCGTGAAAAAAATTATATGGTTAGAAAGCTATGAGAGCTAAAGATTATCATGGTATTTTTTTGACTTGTCATTGAAACAAGTGCAAACATGATGGGTAGCACACTCCTGATTATGTAATTTTTTTACAAACTACAAAAACATGTCTTTAGACATTTAGGACTCAGCGCAAGCCTTTGGGTTGGAAGCCAAAGGCTTAGAAATTACCAAATAAAACAATAATGTGAGCGCGTTATAATGCATTCACATAACACTGGTGCATTGTAACGTGCTCATGTTATTATGAAATAAAATCATCTCACCCTTACCTTCTCTCTCTCGTGCACTCTATATCAATCCTTTGCTCTCTTCTCTCTCTCACTCACCTCTCTCTATGACCACTCTAGGTCTCTCCCTCCCTCCTTACCCCTAAAATCCATTGTAAGCTGCCAGAATCGTAAATAAAAGAATAGAACTCCTCCCTCTCTCACCTCTTTACCTCCCACCTCTCTCTCACTCTCTACTTCCCTCCCGTATCTACCTCCTACCCTCTCTCTCTCTACCTCCCACCCTCTCTCTCACTCTCTACTTCCCTCCCCTCTCTACCTCCAACCCCCTCTCTCTCTATCTCCTACCCTCTCTCTCTCACCTATCTATCCCCTAGTTTTCCTTTTCCTAGCTTTCCTAGTTTTCCTTTTCCTTTCCAATTTCCCATTAGAGCCAACCAAATTTTCCCTATTTTCCACCTTTCCTCTCATCATTCTTCCCATCCAATTAACTTTCATTTTATCTTGTTTCCATTTCATCCTCCCAATTTATATCCTTGTCCCTCTTTGCATGTCCTAGTTTTCTTGTTTCCATTTGCTTTGTTGATAAGGGAGAGGGAGAGGGGGAGAGGGGGGAGATGGAGGGGAGAGAGGGGGAAAGATAGGGAGAGAGAGATGTCCATAGATTGAGAGGTAGAGGGATGATAGAGATAGGGAGATAGGGAGAGATAGGAAGATAAAGGTTTAGAGTTGCTTGAGTTTAGGGTTTAGGGGCATTATTTAGGGTTTATGAGTTTAGGGCTGCTCAAGTTTAGGGTTTAGGGGAATTACTTAGGGTTTAAGGGTTTAGGGTTTCTCAGGTTTAGGGTTTAGGGCTTAGGGATTAGGGTTTATGGGTTTAGGTTTTAGTGTTTAGAGAGAGAGATAGAGAGAGGGGACCAATAGAGATTGGGAGAGATAGAGGAGATAGAGGTATAGATAGGGAGATACAGAGTGAGGGACATGTCCATAGACATACAGAGAGAGATTGAGAGGAAGAGGGACGATAGAGATAGGGAAGTAGGGGAGAGATAGGGAGATAGAAATTTAGGGTTTCTCAAGTTTAGGATTTAAGGTTTAGGGGTTTGGGATTTAGGGTTGCTCAGATTTAGGGTTTAGGGGTTAGGGTTTAGGGGAATTATTTAGGATTTAGGGTTTATGGTTTAGGAGTTAGGGGTTAAGGTTTATAGGTTTAGGGTTTAAGGTTTAGAGAGAGAGTGTCGATATGGAGATATAAAGGAGACTGAGGAAAGAGATAGTGAGATAGAGAGTGAGGGACATGGCCAGAGACATAGGGAGAGAGATTGAGAGGTAAAGAGATGATAGAGATAGGGAGATAGGGGAGAGATAGGGAGATAGAGGTTTAGGGATTTTTAGGTTTAGCATTTAGGGGTTTGGGGTTTAGGATTTAGGGGTTTAGGGTTTCTTGGGTTTAGGGTTTAAGGGTTAGGGGTTAGGGTTTAGGGGCATTATTTAGGGTTTAGTGTTTATGGTTTAGGGGTTAGGGGTTAAGGTTTAGAGGTTTAGGGTTTAGGGTTTAGAGAGAGAGGACCAATAGGGAGATATAGAGGAGACCGAGGGAAGAGATAGGGAGATAGAGAGTGAGGGACATGGCCATAGACATAGGGAGAGATATTGAGAGGTAGAGGGATGATAGAGATAGGGAGATAGAGGTTTAGGGTTTCTTGAGTTTAGGGTTTAGGGGCATTATTTAGGGTTTAGAGGTTTAGGGTTTCTCAAGTTTAGGATTTAGGGGCATTATTTAGGGTTTAGGGGTTTAGGGTTACATTTCAAAACTAGTCTCTCTCTCTCTCTCTATCTCTCCATCCCCTCTTTACATCCTATCCTCTCTCTCTCTCACCTATCTACCTCCCTCCCCTCCCTACCTCCTACCCTCTCTCTCTCTCCCTTCTTTACCTCCTACCTTCTCCCTCCCCTCTTTACCTCCTACCCTCTCTCTCTCACCTCTCTACCTCCCTCCCCACTTTCCATGCACTTAAAACACTTATAACTTTCCATGCATGACAAAATGTTCTTGCATTATAATGCGAGCATGTTTTGGTGAACCAAAAAAATAGACAAACAACATGTGGGATTCGTGAATCAGACCCACATGCTTTGTTATTCCTTGCTTTTGATGTATTATTGGACAAAAAAATGCTTTTTCATGGTGTTGACATTTTTACAATCATTGTTTACTTAATCCACCGCCTTTTTTTGTTTTTTCAATGTAGAAGAAGTAAATTGGATATTTTTAGACATAATTTGATTATTTAAACTAATAGTTTCATGTTTCTTATTGTTTGAATTCTAGTTTTCATGTATTTAGATTGAATTTGATGATATATATTTGTTTTTTCATAAATTTGACTAATCCTATTAGAGTTATATAGAATTCAACATTGAATATGAAGGAATTTGCCAAAAGGCTTAAATTTATGATGATTTTGAAGCGAATTTTTTTACGATAGGGTAACTCAAATCTTGAAATCTAAGGTATGTTCTTTATGTATTCATTTAATTCACTTTATGATTATGTTATAGCATGAAATCTCATGTTATATGATAGTCATGAGACAAGTGAGAGGATTATCATTTTGACAAGTTAAATTATCATGACAAAGTGAAAATTATATTTATTTGAGATAACAATCTATGACAACATGCTATATCACCATGGGAATGAAATCATCAAGATATTATTGATATATATTTATGAAGGGATTCTTATCAACATTTAAGGATAATCCTAAACTAAAGTAAGTTCATGGAAACACTTTCATTGTGGAGTAGATGTGCAATCATGTTGCCATTATCCTGATTCAAACACTAACCTAAACAATTAGAAGGATACTAAGGGAAATCATGTTAATCAAATAATTATAATCATGCTAAAAAAAGATAAGGATTTTCACTTGAGCATACTCACTTTCAAGAACTATCATATCAGCCTAAATACTATTATACTGCAATAGCTATCATGCAACCCTAGAAATAGTTATGACCTATCACCCATGGGTAGGATAGAAACTAATACACAACGTGGCAATCAAGACTAAATTATAAGTCAATTAATCTCAAATCCATGCAAAAAGGTATCCATGATACTATATATTCATAGAGGTGGTCTTGAAAGGATATTCATTTGGTAGAGAAGATTACCATGGACACTTGATGGCCAAATAGGTCAACTAAAAGATAACCATACATGTCATTGTCATAGTTATTAGGACAATTATAATCAAAATGAGGTTGTCTTGAATAGATAATGACTTGTCAAGGAGTTATTATATAGTTAAGGAAGATATAGTATGGGTGCATAGCCTTTTGGTGAAATGAAAGAGTCACGCATCATGAAGTAGCTGTCAAGATCAAAAGGACACCAAATTTGGTCAAGTTGCAAAATGAAACTAAATTTGATACTTGATTATAATTTCACAACCAATTTGACTAAGAATGGGAGAAGGATCAGAGAAGGGATTTGTCCTAAATAGGAATGAATATGTTGCATTTTTAATCTAACTTGTCATGTTTTCAGATCTTTCACTGATCTTGATTAAAATCTTTGTGTTTCATTTTTCATTTATCTCATTTTTTTCTAACTAGTAGGAGGTTGCTCTACATACACTATTTTAACAAGAATACGATAGAGGAAGAAAGTACTAAAAGAGAACCTAAGACAAGATCAAGAAAAATGTTGTCTAAGAGAATGAGATGAGCAAAGGACAAATTATTGATTTGATGACCTGATTGTTGTTATTCTAAAAAATCAAGCTCCATACAATTTTATCTATAAATATGAGAATAAAAGAAGGTAAAAAAGGTAGAGAATTATTATATTTCTATAAGTAAGTTACCTTTATATTGAATATTTATAATAAAAGAAGGAATACTGGATGATTTGAAGATCCTTGTAGAACAATTTATGCTTGTCAACTAAAGTTGTTACCTTGGAAATTGCATTCCAAATTCACCTAGGTGAAGGAGACAAGCGTGTTTGAGAAGATATGTTAAGAAAATGTAAACTTAACCTATAGATTGTGCCTACCACCATTTGTAAATGTTGACCATATCTTAAGAGACTCTTATTGCAATGATGGAGAACTCTTGTAGCCAAAATGAAATGATTTTGACTTGAGATCATAGGACTAAATCTAAGCCTTAGGATCAAATTAATCTTGGCCATTGATGTAATGCTAAAAAATTAGTATGGAAAATTTGATTTCTATATATCTAGAGAGAGCTAAAAGACATTGTAAGTGTTGGAAAAGTTCCTTTGTATTGCTATAATATGTTCTTAAATATCATCTAAATGATGGATGTTAGTTACTCCATGAAGTTCAATAATGGTATGATATGTCATCTTGACTTGTAATTTGAATCTTATCCTAGCTTAATCTTGATTTCTAAAATATTGCTAGTATATGCCATATGTGTGATCTATATGTTTAGGGTCTAACCACCCTAGGAAACTATAAATTTTCAAATTTATAATCATTTATTCACTTTAATTATATGATTATTTTGAGATTTGTGTATGAGATTACTTTACTCTATTATACCAAGATGGACTAATTTATCTATGTCTTATTCATGATGCATATAGAAATCATCATCATGCCGAGGAAATGAGAAAATAATCTAACACCAAAAGAGCATGAAGCTAAGAATGAGAAGAAAAGAGAAAGAATGAGGCAACTTTGTGAAAGAAGGAAATTGTCAACTATAGAAGAAGACATACCACCATTGCCAATTCATGAGGAACATGAATCATCTAATCAAGCTAAGAGAGAGATGGAATTGGTAGCACAGAGGCAACGAATGCAAAGCCTCTGTTCAATAAGGAAACTAAATATCTAAGGTGGAGGCACTCCATCTTTCACAGGTCAAGTTGAAGGTACACCATCATTCTCTTCTCAAGTTGGAGGCACTCCATCTTTCACAAGTCAAGTTGAAGGTACATCATCATTCTCTTCTCAAGTTGGAGGCACACTATCATTCACATGTCAAGTTGAAGGTACACCATATTCTCCATCTCAACTTCAAGGATTTTTATCTTTTCCATCTACAATTGAAGGTACGCCATCTATCCTATCTCAATTAAATATTGAAGAAATTCCTAATACTAAGTCAACTTTACCATTAAAAATGCCTCTTAGAATTTTGCATAGAAAGCCTAAGTTTCTAATTAATATTGATGAGAATGTTTTGAAGCCCATGCAGGATAAAATTCCCAAGCATACTTGCCAAAGATATGACAATAAGATATGAAAATTAGTTTTTGAGAACTTAAATGAAACTAAAAGATGTCAACTATTTGTTGAATTGATGAGAAATCTAAAATTCCATTTGAAGATTCTTGGCCTAAGAACATCAGATGCTTCAAGTGAAAATCAATTGTAAAGAATCTAATGAGTGTATATGAGAGTGTGCGTTCCACCTCATGCACTAAGGATAGTAATGTCACACGACATGTCATTACGTTGACAATAATAAGCCATCAAACAAAGAAAGCTCGCCTCATTACAAAGACAAGTGAAGCATTGAAAATAAGTAGAAAAACTCTAATGAGAGCCATTAGAACGCGTGAAAGAGTTGAGGACCCAAATATCAATGAATTGTGGGAATTCTCTAGGAGACTCCTGTTGTTATATGGAGCCTAATCAGACTCAGAGGTTATATTTACCCCACTTTTATCAGTGCGGTTTCCCCCAAAATTCCTACGGGGTCAAGGGGCAGCACCCCTTGTGGGGTCTAGAGGCAGCGCCCCTGGCGCGTTCCCTATCGTGATACAGGGTGGGGTCGAGGGGCAGTGCCCCCGTGGGGGCTCGGGGGCAACGCCCCCGAAACCTCACACAGTTTTTTATTATTTTATAATGCACTGGGAGTTATTTTTCATTGACCGACATAAAAAAACCCTATTTTTGTAACCGACAAAAAGCTTGATAAAAAGCGGCTAAGGGTTAGGGTTTTGGTATTGTATTGTAGCATTTGCAGCAGTATTGAGTTGCAGGGATTACTGATTGTAATCAGTTTGATTTACTGGATAATAATATTGGACTCTCTGTTTGGTGGATGTAGCCTGAGTTTGGGTGAACCACGTTAAAACTTGTCTCTCGTTGTTATTATTTCTGTGTATTTCCATTTCTCTGTTTAATCTTTATTTGCATTTAATTGATATCTTCTGCTGGCTAACCCTAACAAGTGGTATTAGAGTGGGTTGTGTTTGATTATCATCTGCAGGAAAGTCTCACAATTGAGTGGGAGCAATAGCGGACGAGGGTAAAATGAAGGTTGATAAATTCAATGGGTAGAACTATCAGTTATGGAAGATGCAGATGGATGATTACCTCTATCAAAAGGATTTATGGAGGCCGTTGGAAGGAGTAGCCAAGAAACCAGCAACAATGTCTGATGAGGATTGGAATCTTCTTGACAGAAAGGCACTAGGAACCATTCGGTTGTGCCTGGCACCGTCGGTGGCATTCAATATAACGGAAGCGAAGACAACAGATGGTCTGATGAAAGCTTTGGCTAAATTGTATGAAAAACCCTCAGCCTCAAATAAGGTATTTCTCATGAAGCAGTTGTTTAATTTAAAAATGGTTGAAGGTGGATCTGTGACAGGTCATTTAAATGAATTTAATACGATTGTCAGTAAATTGACTTCTGTAAATGTAAAATTTGATGAAGAAGTTAGAGCTCTCTTGATATTATGTTCATTGCTTGAAAGCTGGGATAGTTTGGTAATGGTGATTAGTAACTCTGTTTCTAGTTCAAATACCCTAAAATTTGATGATGTTGTTGGTGTTATTCTGAGTGAGGAAATTCATAAGAAAAGCTCAGGTGGATCCAAATCAGGTAGTGTTTTGAATGCAGAAAGTAGGGGCAGATCAAAAGAGAGAGGAAAAGGTTCTAGAGGTCATGGGAAGTCACAAGGAAAATCAAAGGACAAAAGATCCCAAACTAGAGGATAGAAAGATTGTTGGTACTGTGGAAAACCAGGTCATCTGAAGAAAGATTGTTGGTCTCGGAAGAACAAAGAAGGAGACAAACAAGAAGGCAATAAGGAAGCAAATGTGGTAAGTAATAAATCTGAAGATGACGCTTTGATTCTTTCCCTAGATAATGCTAATGATTCATGAGTTTTAGATTCAGGGGCTTCATTTCATGCTACGCCCCATAGAAGTTATTTTCTTGATTATGTCCAAGGGGATTTTGGGTTGGTTTATTTGAGAGATAATGAACCCTGTCAGATTGTTGGAAAGGGAAGAATCAAGATTAAGTTGCAGAATGGGAATCATTGGCTACTACAAGAGGTAAGGCATGTTCCAAGGCTCAGTAGGAATTTAATTTCAGCAAGGCAGCTAACTGAACAAGGTTGCACTATTACATTTACTAATAAAAATTGGAAGGTTTCAAAAGGTGCCTTAGTAGTAGCAAAAGGTGTGAAAGTAGGCACCTTATATCTTTGTACAGGTCATACTGTTCCTTCTACTTTAGCTGTTACAGAGAAAAAACAAACAGGTTCAGGAACAGTTGCTACAGGTTTGCAAGAAGAGACTGGAAAAGTTGCTGCAGGTTCTGAGATAACACTGTGGCATAATAGACTTGGGCATATGAGTGAAAAAGGTATGAAGGTACTTCATTCTAAGAAAGTTTTACCAGGTCTGAAATGTATTAATATGGATTTCTGTGAAAGTTGTGTGTATGGAAAACAAAAGAGAGTCAGTTTTCTCAAGGATGGGAAGCAAAAGAAAAATGAAAAATTGGAGCTTGTGCATACAGATGTATGGGGACTAGCTTAGGTATCTTCTCTCAGTGGCTCTCGGTATTATATTACATTCATAGATGATACAACTAGGAAGGTCTAGATTTATTTCCTTAGACAGAAATCTGATGTATTTGAAACATTTAAGAAATGGAGAAGCTTGGTTGAGAAAGAGACGGGTAAAAGATTAAAATGTCTCAGATCTGATAATGGCGATGAGTATTGCAGCAAAGAATTTGAAGATTATTGTTCCTTTAATGGAATTCGTAGGTAGAAAACGGTTCCAGGGACTCCACAGGAAAATGGAGTGGCTGAATGCATGAATAGGACAATAATGGAGCGTGCAAGGACCATGAGATTGCATGTTGGGCTGCCTTTAAACATGTGGGTAGAGGCTGTCAACACTACTGTATATTTAATTAACAGAGGTCCTTCAGTTCCTTTGGGTTGTGGTATTCCAAAGGAAGCATGGACAGGCAAGAAGGTGAGTTATTCTGCTGGATTGTCATCTGTATGTATCTTTGCCAGCTGTAACTATCCATCATCCAACACCGACCGAATGAAGTGATACCTCAACTGTATGTGTTTGGTCTTTGAATGCAAGGCAGAATTCTTTGCAAGATGTATGGCACTCTGGCTGTCCGTAAACAAATAACTGTTAACCTGTTGTGTGCCCAATTCATTCATGAAAGATTGCAGCCATATCATCTCCTTGCTTGCCTCTGTTGCAGCTACATATTCTGCCTCTGTGGTGGATAAAGCAACCACCTTTTGTAACCTGGAAATCCAACTCACCGCTGTTCCACCTATAGTAAAGACATAACCTATAGTACTCTGCCTGGTATTAATATCCCCTGCCAAATCTAAGTCTACATAACCTGCTAAATCAGTATTAGAGCCCCCAAAACATAAGTGTGTATTAGATGTACCTCTCAAATATTTGAGAATCCATTTAACCGCATTCCAATGTTCTAATCCAGGATGACTCATATACCTGCTAACAACTCCTACAACATGTGCAATATCTGGTCTCGTTCATACCATGGCATACATTAAACTTCCTATAGCTGAAGCATAGGGTACCTTGGACATTTTCTCTTCCTCCTCTTGTGTCTTAGGACACATCTCCTTGGTCAATTTCAAATGACTAGGCAAAGGTGTACTGACAGCTTTTGCATTCTCCATGTGAAATCTCTGCAACACCTTTTCAACATAAGCAACCTGAGATAGAGTCAATTTTCTGTTCTTCCTATCTCTGCAAATTTTCATACCAAGGATTTGTTTTGCTGCCCCCAAATCCTTCATATCAAATGACTGTGCCAACTGTTGTTTTAACTCTCTTATGTGATCCATGTTAGACCCAGCTACAAGCATGTCATCAATATATAAACATAAAATAATGTAGCTGTCATTATCCAACCTCTTAAAATAAACACAATGGTCAGAATTACACCTGCTGTAGCCTTGCTCAGCCATAAAACTGTCAAATTTCAAATACCATTGCCAAGGTGCTTGTTTCAGGCCATACAAACTCTTCTTCAATTTGCACACCAGTTTCTCCTTACCTTTGACCTCAAATCCTTGGGGCTGTTCCATATATATTTCCTCCTCCAAATCACCATGGAGAAAGGCAGTTTTAACATCTAGCTGTTCCAAATGTAAATCTTTAGCAGCCACAATATTTAAAACAGTATGAATAGAAGTCATCTTGACAACCAGAGAAAATATCTCATCAAAATCAATGCCTTTTTTCTATGCAAATCCTTTTACAACTAACCTAGCCTTAAATCTTTTCTTACCTCCATCTTCCTCTTTCAGCCTATAAACCCATTTATTTGGTAAAGCCTTTTTATCTGCAGGTAACTTACATAATTTCGAAGTCTGATTTTTTAGCAAGGAGTCCATTTCTTCTTTCATTGCAAGCTCCCACTGAACCTGTGTATCAACCTGCATAGCTTCGTCATACCCTTCTGGTTCACCAGCATCTGTTAACAAAATCAAATACAAAGAGGGAGAAAACCTTTCAGAAGGTCTACTTATCCTTGTTGACCGTCTAACATTCACTGGAGTTTGTGGTATTTCTGGTTGCTAATGCGGAGCATGAGGAACCACTGGAACATCACTATTTGGAGTATCATCCAGCACCACATAATATTTTTCTTTCTTCTCATGCTACTGCAACTGATCTTTGTACAACACCTTCTCATTGAATATAACATCCCTGCTTCTCACAATTTTTTGATTTTCAAAATCCCAAAGCCTATAACCAAATTCATCAATGCCATATCCAACGAAGGTACATTTTTTTGATTTCACATCCAGCTTGGTTCTATTTTCAGAATCTACCGGCTAACCCTAACAACTCCCACGGAAAGATAAAGTTGTTGAAGCCTTGAGATCCCTCATTGAAGAATTTTGGAAAATAACACAAGGGTATCTCCTAATGCAAGAGATGTTGTAAGAAGGAGAATTGGTTGTCAAAACTGTGAGCCACATCCAAAGCATTTTTTGGATGTGACTCAAACATAGTTTTTCAAAAAATTTTAAGAGATGTGTCCTCAAATCAAAATTAATCAAAGGTATTTTGAAATGGTAAAGCCTTTTTATGTCAAAATAAATCACAGACGCTTATGATGTTTATAGATATAATGTATAGATTTGCATACTAACAATGTTTTGTAGGAGTGTAATATAAAGTGTCCACCTGGAACTTCAAGAGATTTCATATTGAGAATAGATTATGTCAAAGAGTGGATGGTTAATTATTCCACAAGAAATTATGTTTGGATGGCATGTGTGATCATTGTGGTGGGTTGCAACATTTGCCAATTTGTGAACATATAGAGAACATGCAAGTAATTGGAAATGAACTAATAAGTTTTGGCAAATATAAGACAATGGCATATAGTCTAAAAGATGGTAAAGAAGAAAAAAGGTGTGAATTGGTCATTGAAAAGATTCCAATGTATCAGTTTATCTCTATTTTTTGAGAGAATATAGTTTACGATTATACAAGGCATACCCATAGAGTTCAATGGTTGGACTTGTAATTAAAGTTATGCAAGGACACATTTCTACTTGATACCATCATTTTAATTGTTGACTTTATAGAGAACTACACACTACAGCCACAGAATGAGGTGCAACCATAGTATTACAACTCTACGTAGGTTGCTATATTTGTGCATATAGCATTCATTCATGCAGATGACAGTATAGAGGATGATAGGAAGAACTTGAGGGAGTATCATTTTTATATTAGTGATGATCACACACATTCTATAGAGTTCGTAAAAGGATGCTTTCAGATGTTCTACCATGATTTGGCTAGCAGGAGCATATCATTTGGTCAATGTATCATATGGTCAGATAATTGTGCATCATAATTCAAGAACTCATAGATGTTCTATTGGTTGAGTAGGATGCATAGGATAAATGGTGTTCAACATATGTGTAATTTATCTAAGGTTAGGCATGGAAAGGGGGAGCATGATGGTGCAAGAGCATGTATCAAAAGAGCATTAGCATGAGAAGAGTTGAAGTACAAAGACAATGTAAAGTTGATAGATGCAAGGTCTATTGTCGAATGGTGTAATGCTACAATGGGTCCAGGTAATGAAGGGAAGTCTACATTTCATAGATATTTTTGGTTGGTTGATGATACTAACATTGCAAAATATGAGGATTGTTGTACATTGATAGGATTGAGTGAGCTGCACTCTTTTAGAAGCTCTAATGCAGGTTCATGGAGTATTCATACATGGCAGATGGTATGATTTTGTTCTACATGTACAAATCAATCTTGGTATGATTGTGAGTCAAAGGAATGGGTCGATGAATGGTCTACACAAAGTCTAACCCTGATTGACATGTATCGACTCCCAACAATACTACAACTCACAGAGATTGAATCATTAGTTGGCTTTGACCATGTTTGAGATCTATTTCAACCAAGTATTATTAACATTCAAATTTAATAAAATTCAATATTCCATCTTATTTTGTAGTTTTTTTGTATTGTTGACTATATTCATTAAACTGAATGTACATATCAATGCAGGGCATGTTTATGCAATTATTGCAGCTAAAGACAATGAAGAAGGAACATATTATTATGTGTCATTGTGTTGAGGAAAAAAAGAAATTAGATGCCCCTGTTATAGATGGAGAAAATGTCGAGTACCCTATAGGATCAGTGGTTGTTACTGGAACATGGATTTGAAGGTATCCATTGAAGAAGTTTAATGTATGGTTGTTCGAGGACTTTGACACACATAAGAAGATTCTTCATTATTCTAAGATGAAAGATGAAAAGTTAGAGCTTGTACATACAAATGTATGGGGACTAGCTCAGGTATCTTCTTTCGGTGGCTCTCGGTATTATGTTACATTCATAGATGATGCAACTAGGAAGGTTTGGATTTATTTCCTTAGGCAGAAATCTAATGCATTTGAAATATTTAAGAAATGGAGAAGCTTGGTTGAGAATGAGACGGGTAAAAGATTGAAATGCCTTAGATCTGATAATGGTGGTGAGTATTGCAGCAAAGAATTTGAGGATTATTGTTCCTCTAATGGAATTCGTAGGCAGAAAACGGTTCCAAGGACTCCACAGGAAAATGGAGTGGATACTTGTGCATGAATAGGATATTAATGGAACATGCAAGGAGCATGAGATTGCATGTTGGACTACCTTTAAACATGTGGGCAGAGGTTGTCAATACCGTTGTATATTTAATTAATAGAGGCCCTTCAGTTCCTTTGGGCTGTGGTATTCCAGAGGAAGCATGGGCATGTAAGAAGGTGAGTTATTCTTTTCTCAAAACCTTCGGATGTGAAGCATTTGCACATGTAGATTCTGAAAATAGAACCAAGATGGATGTAAAATCAAAAAAATGTATCTTTGTTGGATATGGCATTGATGAATTTGGTTATAGGATTTGGGATGTTGAAAATCTAAAACTTGTGAGAAGCAGAGATGTTGTATTCAATGAGATGGTGTTGTACAAAAATCAGTTGCAGCAACATGAGAAGAAAGAAAAGGATTGTGTGTGGTTGGATGATACTTCAGATAGCGATGTTCCAATGATTCCTCATGCTCTGCAATAGCAACAGGAAATACCACAAACTCTAGTGAATGTTAGATGGTCAACAAGGACAAGTAGACCTCCCGATAGGTTTTCTCCCTCTTTGTATTCTATTTTGTTAATAGATGCTGGTGAACAGAATGGTATAATGAAGCTATGTAGGTGGATACAAAGATTCAGTGGGAACATGCAATAGAAGAAGAAATGGACTCCTTGCTCAAAAATCAGACTTGGAAATTATGCAAGTTACCTACAAGTAAAAAGGATTTACCAAACAAATAGGTTTATAGGCTGAAAGAAGAAGATGGAGGTAAGAACAGATGTAAAGCCAGGTTATTTGTAAAAGGATTTGCGTAGAAAAAGGGCATTGATTTTGATGAGATTTTTTCTCTAGTTGTTAAGATGACTTCTATTCGTACTATTTTAAGTATTGTGGCTACAGAAGATTTGCATTTGGAACAGCTAGATGTGAAAATTGCCTTCTTAATGGTGATTTGGAGCAGGAGATATATATGGAACAGCCCCAAGGATTTGAGGTCATAGGTAAGGAGAAACTGGTGTGCAGATTGAAGAAGAGTTTATATGGCTTGAAACAAGCACCTCAGCAATGGTACTTGAAATTTGATAGTTTTATGGCTGAGCATGGCTATAGCCAGTGTAATTCTAACCATTGTGTTTATTTTAAGAGGTTGGATAATGCCAACTACATTATTTTATGTTTATATGTTGATGACATGCTTGTAGCGGGGTCTAACATGGATCACATAAGTGAGTTAAAACAACAGTTAGCAAAATTATTTGCTATCAAGGATTTGGGAGCAACAAAACAAATCCTTGGTATGAGAATTTGTAGAGATAGGAAGAATAGAAAATTGACTCTATTTCAGGCTGATTACGTTGAAAAGGCGTTGTAGAGATTCTATATGGAGAATACAAAAGCTATCAGCACACCTTTGCCGAGTCATTTGAAATTAACTAAGGGGATGTGTCCAAAGACATGAGAGAAGGAAGAAAAAATGTCCAAGGTACCATATGCTTCAGCTGTAGGGAGTTTAATGTACACCATGGTATGCACGAGACTTGATATTGCAAATGTTGTAGGAGTTGTA
Source organism: Cunninghamia lanceolata (assembly GCA_027924645.1). NCBI lineage: Eukaryota > Viridiplantae > Streptophyta > Pinopsida > Cupressales > Cupressaceae > Cunninghamia > Cunninghamia lanceolata. Next base: position 9,425,477 of record BSBN01000523.1, on the reverse strand, counting down.
AGCAGGTATATGAGTAATGTAATCCCAGATTGGAGCATTGGAATGCAGTAAAATGGATTCTTAGATATTTGAGAGGTACATCCAATAAACATTTATGTTTTGGGGGCTCTAATACTAATTTAGCAGGCTATGTGGACTCAGATTTGGCAGGGTATATTGATACCAGGTGGAGTACTACAGGTTATGTCTTTACTGTAGGTGGGACAGTGGTGAGTTGGATCTCAAGGTTGCAAGGGTTGGTTGTTTTATCCACCACGGAGGTAGAATATGTTGCTGCAACAGAAGAAAGCAAGGAGATGATATGGCTGAATTTTTGCATGGAAAAATTGGGCAAACAACAGGCTAATAGTTATTTGTTTACAAACAGCTAGAGTGCCATACATCTTGCAAAAATTTTTTTCTTTCATTCAAAGACCAAACACATATAGTTGAGGTATCACTTCATCCAGTCGGTGTTGGAGGATGGAAAATTAAGGCTGGAAAAGATACAGATAAAAATCCAACAAATATGTTTACGAAGGTGGTGATAAGGGAGAAGTTGAGCTCCTCTTTAGCTTCGGTTGGCCTTCAAGATTGAAAACAATAGAATCAAAACAGTAGAGTCTGGGGTGCTTATTTCCAGTGGGAGCTACAAGGGTAGTGGTGTTTGATGATTGGTCTCCAAGTGAGAGATTACTGTTATATGGAGCCTAATCAAACTCGGAGGTTAAATTTTCCCCACTTTTGTTAGTACAATTTCCCCCCAAAGTATTTTATGGGGGAGTGCAGGGGGCAGAGCCCCTCCTATAGGACCTAGGGGCTTATCCCCCCGACGGGGCTCGGGGGTGGAGCCCATGGTGGGGGTCTGGGGCCAACGCCCCCAGTGGGGGTTGTAAGGGGCAGCGTCCACAAAGAAAAAATTGCCTATTATTTTATAAAGGCGTCGACAATTATTTTTTCTATTAGGCGCCATAAAAAAACCCTATTTTGTAACTGACATAAGTCTTTATAAAAAAGGGCTAAAAGGTTAGGGTTTCTATTGGGTATTGTATCTGTAGTACATTACAGTGAATTTGGGTTGCATGAGATTGTTGGTTGTAATCAGTTCTATTTGCTGGATAATAATATTGGACTGTCTATTGGTGGATGTAGCCCGAGTTTGGGTGAACCACATTAAAATTGTCTCTTGTTGTTTTATTTTTGTGTATTTTTCATTCCTCTGTTTAATCTTTATCTGCATTTAATTGATATCTTCTGTGTGCTATTCCTAATAGTAATCTAGTGCTAACAGTGGTGTCACAAGCACTATCAATCACAAGAGAAGAAGAAATAGAAGAATCCCATAGACTCGATAGTCTCTTAAGCATTTGAAATGGAAGATATGGATAAGGCTCACATTCTTACACTTGGGTGAAGGTGGCGGATTGTCAATGTTAATGGTGGTGAGACACAAGACATCAGGGAACACCTGGTGTCAGATACGCTGGGATGGAACTATTTGTGATAGAGCACTACTCAAAACAACTATGTCAATGGGTTGGACTAAAGGCTCAACAAATGGTTGGTGAGATGGAAGAGGTGGTGGGATGGAACTCTTCATGGATGGAGGCAAGGATACTAGGACCAAAGAGATAGTCTTTTCAACTTGCTCAATCATCGAAGAGGTGGGCAACGATGGATCAATGGGTAGAGCTAAGTCAAGTGACAACTGTGTAGGAGAAGGACTAGAGGGAAGAAGTTTAACACCTGTAGCAAGATGGCGAGCCATAGCACGACGACGTCTTCTACATTGTTTCACATTCTGATTTAATCTTGTACAGTTTGGAGCATTCTCAAGAGGAACCAAGGTGTCTTCCAACATAGGTTCCTTTTCTTTCTCTTCTCAGGGAGCAAGAGGAGGAATGGAAGAAACCATCAAAGTTTGGGAGACAACAGAAGAAGGATCTCTCAAGGTGGGTTGTTGTTCTCTCAGAGCCTACAGGATGAGATACTGAGATAACCACAGTAGAGTGAGAAATCATGGGGAAGAGCTCTCATTCCATAGATTTGTTTCCTATAGATTTCAAAGAAGCAAGAGGAGTGAAAGAAATCCTCGGTGAGTGGGCAAGTCTGGATTATGTGGGGTTTTTGCCTCATAGTCCTTGGTAGGAGGGTAGAGGTGGCACTTTGGCATAAATATCAAATGCTCGAGGTCAGGGAAGGAGTCTTGATTCAGGCTGTGGTTTGTTCACCACCTATGGAATAGGGGGAACTACTATCGTAGCTATAGAAGATTGAGGAACCTCAAGGGTAGCAGTCAGGATAGCACATGAGGAGATGCTAGAAAATAATTGAGTGATTTGACTAGCATTGAATTTCTAATAGGAGACAAATAGAAAATCATGTGAGGATGAATGGGCTCAAGTAGCTATGGCCAAAAGTAATAAAGTGAATAATTTCCACAAAGAGCCAAGGGCTTAAACCCACTGCGATATACAATATGCACATGTCCTTGAAATGGAAAATTTAAACACTTATGGATTATGAAAGGGATTTCCTTTGTGGAAGTGAGCCATGGTTATCCCAACTTCACACAAAATTAATCTGAGGTTGGGATGATGGCAAAAGACACATCCATGACTTTTGGTCTAACCTAGACAGGGAGAGTTAAGACACAAAGGGTAGGTTGAGTGGAATAATTTATGTATGTGGAGGAACTCCTCTCTAACTACATTTGTCATGCATACATGATCAATGAGTACTCCCCTTATGGGTTTGTCATTAATCTTGGCGGTAATGTAGAGAGGACTATCACATGCATCAACATGGGTAAAGGAAATGTCAATATTGGAGTCATCTAGTTCTTGGTTAGGGTAAGCATCTATCAAGGAAACTAGGTTATCTAAATTTTTATCTTGATGATCAAAAGTTATTGATGTAGGTACTCTATCGATAGATGGTTCCACAAGGTTGGTAGCGTGGTTAGGAAGCGTATTTGTATAAATTTGCAAATTTTGATTAGGCAAAGCTACAAACTTATTCCCTTTGTCATTCTCATCAGCTACCTGGATAGCATTAGAGTCAATGCTCAGTCTTGAATTTCATGTTTCAGATGCATATATCGCTTAGTGCCATGTCCAGGAGTTCGATGATATTGACAAAATCCCTTCAAGTTAAAAGAAATAGATAGTGCTTTAGAAGTGCCAATGGGGCGAATAGGTGGAAGTTGCATAAGTTTATTGTTAAAGAGCTATTGTACAATGGAATGAAGAGATTTGGAAAGTTGGAAAAACTATCGAGTCATTGGTTTGAATTTATAAGGGGTCGCAATAGAAGGTGTTATGGTTGCAACATGTGATTGAATATTGTTTGAAGAATTAGAAAAAATTTTGATAAAGCTTTTGTTTTGTTTCTTGAATGATTGAAGATGTGCAAAAGTAGCCTCAGATTGACCAATGGGATCTGATGAGGAAGACCTATCATATTGACTAACTGACAGTTGGTAACCATAGAGAGTCATGCAAAGATGTGTAAAAGAAGGACATTACATTAAGAGAATCTTATCATGAATCTACTATTGCAGGTTTCCAATGAAAATCCTCTACACATCAACATTTGGAAGAGAATAAGGAATTTGAGAGAAGAGGGCTTGATAGCGCTCAATGAAGTCAATCACTTTCTCCTTCACTCCTTGCTTGCAATGAACCAAATTGGTCAATGTTACTTGAGTTCCAATGTTAGGTTGAAAGTGTTGGAGAAATTGATTGATGAGTTGTTGAAAAGAATTGATTGAATTATTAGGTCTAGAGAGCAAAACCAATCCAAGGCCATGTCTTTTAGTGACCTAAGAAAGACTTTATCCAAGAGAGCACCTTCAAAGAGAAAGTCACTACACAAGGCAGTAAAGGCTGACACGTGGCTATTCAGGTCTCCTTTTCCAGAATACTTCTCAAAAAGTAGAACTTCAAACTTATTAGGCATCAGAGTTCTAAGGATAGCAAGGGATAATGGACTATGAGTGTAATAGGATGGAATTGTAGGGTGTGATTGACTTTGAATCATGTTTTCTATTTGTTGTTGTAGGGAATTTACATTTTGCAAAAGTTGGTTTATGATAGGATTAGCACGTGAATTAACTTGTGAATGGATGGATTGTGAAGACAATGAAATAACAAGAGATTAAGACACAACATGATTGGAATTTTGGTAAGTGAATTATGGATGGAGTTTGTTAAAAAGACACTGGGAAGTGTTTGGAATGATGTTTTGATAGGTAGACTGGAAGCTAGAGGAAGGTGGGACAAAGGTATAGTTCCCACTTGTCACCCTAGAACTAGAGTTTGCATTATTACCAAATTTTGTAGTGGTTATGACAATAGAAGAATTGAATGTTGATATAGAGGATGTTGATATGGGTATCAACACCTACATCCCCATTTGTTGTTGAGAGGACGTGTTGTTGAGAGTATCCGCATAGCTTGTTGCTGACATAATGTTGTTATCCACTATGTGAACAAGACCACGTAGAAGTACTATACCTTGTGGATCATCAAGTAACAACTTTCTTATATTCTCTATAAGAGGTACAACCTACCCAACCAAGTGTTTTGTGCCCATGAATTGCAAAAAAACTAGCCAACTCACTGTCTGGTTTCTGAATTTGGGCCTCCAGAATATAGGCTATGGAGTCCTCAAGAGCATCAAGAAAAGGTTACATGTTTCAAATATCATCGGCAAGGTGTAGATGTAATGATGAGATGATCACATTCTAGAACTCCATGGTACGAATAGGTTATCCAATTCAAGTTTTGATGTGGTAGCACTGAAGCTAGGTAATGGACAAGAGGCCATTAGGATTTAATAACTTCTTCTCACAGGATGTTCCTATTCAGAGCACCAGGTCACAAAACTCATAAAGAAATTACAAATTTTATGATGCTCATGTACTCTTAGGAAGCGATATAGAAGAAAGAGTGATGACAAGATGGATATACTGATTAAGAGAGGGAAGAAGGAGAGAATGTTGTTTGTGTTTTATGTTTTCAAAAGGAAAGAAAGATGTTTAAATGTTTCTTTTACTTTCTAAACTACATTTATAAAGTAAAAGATATGCAATATAAGTGTCTAATCAAGTTATAAACTAATCAAACACTAATACAAATCTAAACAATGAAATTAGTAAGTGCAATTGAAATATGCAAATACAAAATTCTTCCACAACACAACTAAGATAAGGAGATTTTATAATAGGATTGTGAATATTGAGGATGCAGATGTGGGAATCTTAAGCAATAGGGAGGAAATATAAATGAAGGTAGTAAATTTCTTCAAAGGGCTACTGGCGCGAGATGATGCATCAGATTTAAGGGATATGACAGGAATATTGAACAATATTCTGAACATAATTTCTGAAGCGGATAAGAAAATGTTGATGGAAGCTTTCTCAGAGGAGGAAGTTTTATTGGTAGTAAAGCAACTCCATCAGGATAAATGTCCCTATCTTGACAACTTCCCTACCCTATTTTATCATAAATACTGGCATATAGTTGGCAAAGAAGTGTGGGAGTTGGTTGAGGACTTCTGCAAATCAAGGAAACTTCTAAATGAAGTTAACGACACTTTAGTGGCACTCATCACCAAAAGATAAGAATGTAGCATCTTCTCATAATTCAAGCCCATTTCACTATGCAGCACCATACATAAAATAATCTCCAAGTCTTTTACAAATAGGCTTAATAATATGCTTCCAAGTTTAATCTCAATAGAACAGAGTGGCTTCACACCTAGCAGCAATATAATGGATGGAGTAATAATAACAAATGAGGCTATACACTCAATTGAAAATTCAAAGAAGAGATGTATGATGGTGAAGTTGGATATCAGTAAAGCGTATGATAGAGTCAATTAGAGGTTCCTCTTACTAGTCTTGAGCAGATTTGGTTTTGGGACCGATTGGATGGAGTGCATTTTCCAATGTAGTTCAACTGCTAGATTCTCAATTTTGGTTAATGGCTCCCCTTGTGGCTTTTTAAAAGTACAAATGGACTTAGGCAAGGAGACCTAATATCTCCTTTTCTATTTGTGTTAAAGGAGGAAGCTCTAGGTAGGAGTATCAAAAAGAGATATGACATTGGAAGATGGAAGGGTGTATAGGTGGCAAGAAATGTTGAGGCACTCACGCATCAACAATTTGTGAATGACATGGTGCTTTATGGAGAATCAAGTTTGGAGAAGGCAAGAGAAACAAAAGATGTTCTGAACTCCTACATCAAGGCCTTGGGACAAATAATAAATCAAAACAAATCACCAATTTTCTTCTTCAATGCCAGGAAGGCAACACAAAGAAGAATAGATAATGTGCTAGGGTTCAGAATAGATCAAATCCCTTGTAAGTATTTTGGAGTGCCACTTTTTAGGGCATGGCCAGAACAAGTGTGTGGCAAAGTATCATTGAAAATTGCAAGGTTAAGGCAGAATCTTGGAAAGGAAGATGGTTGACACTAGCATGATGCATTTTAATGGTGAAATCAGTGTTGGCTGCAGTACCAATCTATTTGATGTCTTGCATTCATCTCACAAGAAAGGCAAAATCTAGTATGAATATAATTATTTAAAAAAAATTATGGGATGGGGCAAATGAATAGAGAAGGATTCCTTTGGTGCATTGGGACAAGGTGTGAGAATGCAGAGAAGATGGTGGGGTAGGAGTTAGAGATCTCTCTAAGCACAACAAGGACCTTGGAGCCAAGCTTATATGGTGATTGCATAGTACACCAGATGCTCTATGGTGCAAAATTTTATAGAACAAATACTTGGATTCCATGGATCCTAATAGAATAGTTATGATAGCTAATACATCACTTGGGTCACATGTCTGGAAGGTCGTGATGGAATGCAAATCCATAATCATTGAATACTTGTTGTGGGTAATAAATTTATGGTCGAATGGAAAATTTTTGGTTTGATTCATGGCACGGATTTGTCCCCCTCGAGGAGATTGAAGAATTAGAAGGGTGCAAGGAGATAATGGAAGGCATCTAGGGTGAAAAGGTGGTAGATTATGTGGAGTGTAGGGAGGACGAATTTGGAAGACATTGGGAGTGGAGAGACTTCTCTATAGCCCCGATTTAAGAAAGAGAAAAAGTTTGATTACAGGAGGAGCTCTCAAAATGAAAGATAGCTCTAAAAAATAGGAGGGACAAAATAATTTTGTGTGGGTCTAAATATGGATCTTACTTCATCAAGATCAGATACTAGATACAAAAAGTTGGTGGGAATGGTGAAGGATGGCCTATAGATCTGTGCTAGAGCTATTGGGTCTTGCCGAAAGCTGGGGCATTTTCTTGGATGGAATTATAGAAAATAATTCTAATAGGAGAAAGGTTACATTCGATAGGAATTGTTGGTCCAAATCGTTGCCCCTTGTGTAGATGAAATTCTGAAACAGTGTATCATCTTTTATTATAGTGCCCCTTTGCCAGTTAATGTTGGGACTAGCTGTGTAACAAACTTAATTAGCAATGTGGAAGGTAGAATGATATTCGTAGCTAGATTATAAGCTGGCCAAGGCTTTATTCATCTTCTCTCTAGAGTGGAATATAGATTACCTACCCCTCCCTACTAATTTGGCACTTATGGAAGGAGTGAAATAGGAGAATGTTTAATAATTTTGAAAGTCAACTGGACCAAGTTTTCCAAATGGTGGAAGTAGCAGTGTGTGAAACTTTGAATGCAAAACAAAAAGGAGGAAGGAATGTAGCTTTCACAAATTGGGACAATCAGATTATGAAAAATTAGCCAGGATTGAAGATCGCATAAGGAATTAATGTGAATGGGAATAAGGACTTAAAATAAAGAAGAAACTATCAGTTTCTTGGCTATTCCTTCCAATGGCCTCCATAAATCCTTTTGATAGAGATAATCCTCCATCTGTATTTTCTATAACTGATAGTTTTACCTATTGAATTTATCTACCTTCAATTTACCCTCGTCCGCCATTTCTCCCACTTAACCGTGAGACTCCCACTCAACCGTGAGATCTTTCTGCAGATGACAATTGAACACAACCCACTCTGATACCACTTGTTAGGAATTGTAAGTAGAAGATATCAATTAAATGAAAATAAAGATTAAACATAGGAATGAAAATACATAGAAATAATAATAGCGAGAGACAATTTTTAACGTGGTTCACCGAAACTCGAGCTACATCTACCAACAGAGAGTCCAATATTATTATCCAGCAAATTAAACCGATTACAACCAGCAATCCTTGCAACTCAATACCGCTACAAATGCTACAATACAATATCCACGGAAAACCTAACCCTTAGTTGTTTTATCAAGACATGTTGGTTACAAAATAGAGTTTTTTTATGTCGGCCTTGATAGAAAAATAACTCTTGACACCTTTATAAAATAATAAAAGTCGTGACACTCTTGGCCCCTTGACCCTGTCTTGGGGGCGTTGCCCCCAAACCTTCGTTAAATAATTTGGGGGGAAACCACGCCAATAAAAGTGGGTAAAATTTAACCTCCGAGTCTGATTTGACTCTATATAACAACACCATGCATGTGTAAGTTTTGTGACAACAAATTAGACATGTTTTCACTTTGCTTTGCCTTGAAAATTGTAAGCATTCAGGTTTAAATAACAATATTTTTTAATCAAATTGTCCTTTTTTTTTGGAAACCCATTAGTTTTGTGGCTATTTTTAAACACCATCCACTTCAATAGTCAAAGATCAAGTTTGGCCAAAAAAAATATGACAAATATTTACCACTTTTTAGTGTGGATGAGATGTAAAATTATTATTGACTCTTTGACCGTTGAACTAGATGATGTTTAATAGAATGAAGTTTTGTTCATATTTCTTGGTAGAATGTTTTTTTATTTTTCATGCGTTAATATGGGGGCTTGGGAATTTGATGATTTGGATATTGTGAAATTTATCATGCCTAGTTTAGTAGCTTAGGTGGTGTTTCTCCAATGTGTTGTATATTATTAGTTTTCCTTTTCAGTTTATAACTTTTTGGGGTAGGTGTGGCAAATGTGGGGTTTGTAAATCTATACCTCAATATGAATAATCAAGAATGAGTAAATGTCATCATAATTTAATGTTTGTTATTTTCTCTCTAACTGTTAGAGAAAATGGCTCTATCTCGGCAATAGGTTGATATTAACATTTAATTTTTCCTAGAGCAAAAATTATTGTTGGGACTTTGTAGAACTTGTTTATAGAGATCAATGCATCCACTAACTTTGTAGATTATCTATGGATTTGAGGTCTTAATGTCATTTTCAATCATTTTGTTTCTAATTTTGCATCTTTATGAGTGCTCTTAGTTGTCTTTACCTAGTATTATCACAATTGGAATCAATAGATTGCAATAATGATCTCCTCACCCATCAATCACTTGGCACTATTTCTCTACCTCTTATCACAATAAAAAGTAATGAAATCAAATCTATAATTTTTTAAATTTCTATTAACAATGTATCTTTAATAGGGCTTATTACATAACATATCATGAACAAAACTATATTATTATTAGAAAGATACATTCCTTAAAAAAATATAAATTAGTATATTTTTGTATTTCACTGGAAATTCGTTACATTTAGTAGTTGGTGGACAAAGCTATAAATAATATAAGAAATTCAATTTGTTTTTGTAAATAAAAACAATGGAATTGTATGAAATGAATAACCACATGAACTAAATCATGAATGAACTATTATAGAACTAAATCATAATGAAGTCATGAGAGAACTATGGACTCCCATTCAACCAAAAAGAAGTGGCATATCTACTAGTGCCCCAAAGTCATCCACTAAATAAATTTTAAGAAATCAAAACATTAGGTGAATCGTAGTACATAAATAATGTAGGATAATAGAAAATCCATGGTACTAATTTCCCTCTTGATAGACACACATATTTATATCCATACTATTAAACAATGTACCGTTAATTTTTTTCGCAAAGTTATTATATTTAGTGCTTGTTGAAGAAGGCTATAAATATATGTTTATGAGCCATTTGATAACACTTTTAGATAAGAGTGTCACAATTAGCATTAATCATAAGAACCCGGATAAATTTATAATCTTATTTTAAGTTAGGTATCATTCGAAAAATAACATAGTATAAATGCAATAAGACACATAAATGATACATAATGCAATAAGGCATATAAAATGCATTATTCTTAAAAATTTGAAAGAAACATTAACTTGTCTATTTCTTATACTATGTATATTGGCAGAAGCAACATAATTTATGGAATGTATTTGAATGTTTAATGCCTATTTATTATCACAATGTCCTTTTATACAACTACAATGTCTTGCATAAGATTTCAAATACAAATTTACTTACCTTCTACTCATAGCTATCATGATGAATGCCATCAATTTTGTCACTTTCTCTTCTAGCAACTAGTTGGTCAATAATGCAAGACTATAAAAATATGATTGTACAATACAAATATTGGATACATAAAGGGTCACGAAGACATTGAAATAACAATAGAAACATGTATAATAACAACATGAAAATATATTAATATTTTGAATGTAACTTTTAATAAATCATATTACGATATCATATTAAATAATAAGCTATATGAAATAAGATCACATCAAATATTTTATTGTATACAATTATATTTACATGGACATAATTGCAAGAGAAATTATTATTGCAAGTATAAAGACAATAACATTATTTTAACAACATAATATTTATTTATTTAAATAAACAAATATATTGAATATTTATTGGATTTTCTCTCAAAGATCAACTTAGAGACAATGATTGCAATTGCTGCTCTTCATTTTTCTATTCTTAACATAATTTGTATTTTCTATCTTACTGTACTGTTCAAATGAGAATGGTGGTGATATTCTCAAAGTTTTGAGAGATAGGCCTAAAAATATAAATATAAATATATACTCAACAACTACATGTAATGACTTTTCTGTGAAAAAATAAATATATACTATTTAGCAATAGGCCTAGAAAAATATTTACATGTCTATTGGCCATTTGATAGCATCTTTGGTGCTTTTGTTGCTTTTAGTAGTATAACTTCATCACAGCTTCCTAATTATTGATTTGTATTTTGAATCTTGCTTATAATTCTTTATTGCAACACATAAACTAATTATTAACAAAATCAAACTACCACCATACCAAAAAAAACGTATACACATTATTCTCTCATTAATTAGATTAGTTACTAAATCTTTTATTTAAATCTAATTCAATATTACGTAAATTCGGCCATTTCAATTAAATTTGGATTACTCTAGGGAATTAGAAGCCTTGTAGAACTAAATAGAGGAATTTTATTTCCATACAAATATAATATTCAATTTGATGTCATGGAGAGCTACTTGCTACATGGAAAAAGTGAAATTCCAATGTTACGGGAAAGGTAAATGACTAACTAAAAATTGGGAAACGGTTGTGGGGCAGGCCATTTTCGACTTCCACTAGACTAAACGACAAATGAGTCGCACGATTATATCGTCCTCGTACCGCAAAGGGGAAAAATATTCCATTTAAGCTTTTGCGCGCATTGGACTGTCGGCAATAGGTATTATATGGAAATTCTTTGACGAAAAAGTTGCTGAAGTGTAGTAGTTTAATTCGGCAATAGGTATTATATGAATAATATTTTTGGTAAAGTGTTATAGTTTAACTGGAGTATGGGTAATATTATATGGAAAAAAAATTACGTGTGGGACCTGTTCCCACCATAAACAGCACTTCAAGCTCTTTGAGCTACAACCTGCCCGATGGTTAAACCCAGCCTTCAAAATATTCAGGGTGCCACTTCATATGCACAAACAAACTGTAAAGGCTTGGAGGTTAGATCGTTGGATGTAAAGAGGATAACTATGTGGAAAAGGCGAATTTGTGCTCTGATAAGCCTGCTTCCAGTTTTTATTTGCGCTGCACAGCAGTCCATTGGCAACAGCACTAATTTTTCCTTTGCCGACTTTAGCCAAAACAACAGCCAGCAGCTGATATACATGGGGGACGCTTCCTTTTCGGCTGAGTATGATTATATCGATCTCACACCGGATCCAAACGCCACTGTAAACGTTTCTTCTTCAAACGAAACGGCTCCAAATGTTCAGTACCACATCGGAAGGATTCTCTACCGCCAGCGGATCACGATGTGGCCGGCGAGTTTTACCACCATCTTTACCATCTTCGTGAAAAAATTTGCCTCAAATGGCGACGGTATGGCCTTCATCATCGTTCCAGATAACAAGAACTTTTCAACAAAGAGCTACGGGGGCTTCCTCGGCCTCTTCGACCACTCCACAGAGGGAAATATGACCGGCCAGCTTGCCATCGAATTCGACACGTTCCAGAACGAATTCGACCCGGACAACAATCATGTGGGTATCGACATCCAGAGTATCAAATCCAACGTAACCGCTGGTATGGGAGAGCACGGCATGAATATAAATGCCGGGCGAGCTATAAAAGTCCTGGTCGACTACGATGGGTGGGCTAAATCCCTGCAAATCTACGCGCGCTATGCAGACAATACTTCGGCCTACGCGAGCCTTCTCAACCGCACAGTGGAGCTCGAAAAAAATGTTCCAAGATCGGCGTACGTGGGATTTTCTGCGACAACAGGGAAGTCATTGGAGCTACACAGAATTCTCAACTGGAATTTCAGCTCCGTGATGTTACCGGAGTCTTCTCTGGTGGGAACGGGAACGCCGAAAGGATCAGGCGGCGGGGTTAAAGTCGGCGTCTTGGTGGGCTCCATTACGGTCGGATTGGTTATGGTGGGACTATTAGCCTCCTGGTTCGTGATTAGGAGAAGGAAAAGGAAAAACCAGGCTACCTTAACTCTTGGCCGAGAAAACTTCATCGGAGAGCTGGCAATGATACAAAACGCGCCTCACCGGTTCTCTTACAAGGAACTAGTTGCCGCCACCAACAACTTCAGTGAAGCAGAGCTTCTAGGAACCGGCGGGTTCGGAAGCGTGTACAGAGGAAACCTTAACGCCGGAGGCAACGAAGAGGTGGCGTTGGCGGCGGTGAAGAAAATTTCCGGCGGGTCAAAACAGGGGGAAAGGGAGTTCATCTCAGAAATCATCACCATAGGCCGCCTCCGCCACCGGAACCTGGTGCAACTTCAGGGCTGGTGCCACGAACGTGACGAGCTTCTTCTAGTCTACGATTACATGCCCAACGGAAGCCTGGATAAATTTCTTTACGACAGAACCGAGGACCCGCCCCTAAATTGGTCACGGCGCCACAAGATTTTGTGCGGCCTGGCCTCGGCTCTACTGTACCTGCACGAAGAATGGGAGCAGAGGGTCATTCACCGAGACGTGAAGCCCAGCAATGTGATGCTCGACGGGGAATTCAACGCCCGCCTGGGGGATTTCGGTCTGGCCCGGCTCACCGAGCACGACGATAATAGTCCGGCTGTGATGACCCGGCTGGCGGGTACGCCCGGGTACGTGGCGCCCGAGTGCGGCTATACGGGCAAGGCCACGGCAGAATCAGATGTCTTCAGTTTTGGGATCGTGCTGTTGGAGGTGGCCACGGGTAGGCGGGCGGTGGAGCGCAAGTCTCCATTGGCTGAAGGGAATTTGGTGGACTGGGTTTGGGAGCTGTACAGCAAGGATAGAGTTTTGCAGTGTGTGGATCCCAAATTGGAAAGGTCCGATTATGATGAAGAGCAGCTAAGAAGAGTGTTGATCTTAGGTCTAGCGTGCTCACATCCCGATCCACAGTTACGCCCTTCTGTCAGACAAGCCCTTCAAGTGCTCATAAACCCTAATGAAGAGCTGCCGCAACTGCCTTCCACCAGACCACTGGCGATCTATGTTGTTTTGCCACCGGTTGGAGCTGTCTATTCTCAGTCCACCTTGTCTTCGAATAGGGGTGGAGGTGCCTCATCGTATGGTCTCATGGGCGAGAGTAGCATGGGATCCATTACTTCTTCCACGTTATACCATGGCAGATAGAGATGCATGCACTGACAGCCATACTTTTTGCCTCTGGCTCTTTTCATTTATCATGTCGCTTTAAGTCTGAAGATTTGGTATTTTACTTCTTTTCGGTTTGTTTGTAAGATCAGTTTTTAGTTTTCTTTGGGTAACATGGGTTATGTATGTATTTATGATTTTAGTACGCACCTTTTATGAATATATATATATATATATATTTTATATTGAAAAAAATGAGAATTACAATGAAAAAGCAGTCAAAGACTGCAGGGAGGAAACAATATACACAGAGCAGCAAAGAAAGAATAAGATACACAACGGATGAAGGAAACTGTCCAACATCCATAAACAGGGCACTGGATTACTTTTGCACAGAGACGTAGCAACCAATTGGACACCTTGCTCCCAGCCATTTCTTTACAATTTTAGAATAGATAAGAGATAACTGAACACTGTGGAGTGACTGTGCTGTTGCAGGGCCACACATTTACAACCACAGAACCCTGTAAACACGCTGACCACTCGCTTGGTTGAGTGTAGCTACTCTAATACTTCACAAGCTGTTTTATAAACCGAGCTTAAACCCAAAATGTTTTAACTGTACAAACATCAATCTGCCCGTTAGTATATTTGAGTACCATAGCCTATTACTCTGCCACTCATATCACCAACAACCATCAGTCCTTTTTACACGGGGTACAGCAAATTATACATCTAGTACAATGATGTTTAATGGAGTAAAGTTTACAACAGGAGAAACTTGGAATGCAAGGACAAAGTTGTCTGAAAGTTGTTCTCCAACAAGTAAACCTTTTAATGCAGCAAAACAGTCTGGAACACCGGCCAGTTACCAATAATTTGATCAGAGCTAAAGCTTGAGATCCCTGTCTGTGCAGGTGACAAAATATGATCTGTTAAAGACTATGGAGGAGACTGTTCCAAAGCAATTTAAAAAACAATGCTTCACTTTTAAACCAGCAATCATAGTTTTAGTGTAAAAGTGAAATGATCTTTTTGTAACATGAAATTATTTGTAAAAGTAATATTTTCTCTGTTTCTGCTGTCTCATTTGTAGTTGTTTTCTTCAGTTACTTGTTATCTCTTGCAGTCCAGTCTGTTGTTGTATTGTCAGTGGTGGTACAGTTGCTTGTGCTCAGTTTACAGTTCACTGTGGATTGTTTTCTATTTGTAAAATTGCATTCCTTCAAAAAAAAAAAAAAATAATATTTTCCAAATCAATAAAGATTGGAAGATTTAGTTTTGGAGATATTTTTAAGTGTGAACGAGTTGCATAATTATTATTGACTATTTGTCAATTGAATTATTTAATACTATCATTATAACTATTGTTATATAGAAATTATTTACAAATTTTTTTATTACAACTAGAAACATTCACAATATAAATATTATATCTTATATTAAAATAAAACATATTGAAATAACTTATAATGTCATCAAATGTACTAACCAATATTGAAACATTTTAAGAAGGTGTTATGTCTTTTTATTTCTTTCATATAAATTTTAGATAGAAGTGAATTTTTTAGAGAAATTTTAAATGATATATTTAAAAAATGATATATGAATAGATGGTTCATACTTCCTTATCAAAATATGTTTAAAGAAATCCCAAATCTTAAGTTTTATTATTTTAGATATTATATTAATTATTTAAATGTAAAAGTAATTTTAAGACTTTTTAAAAGTGTTTTTGACTTAAGGGAATATACACTTTTAGATTTTTATGTTAAAAAAAGAGACACACATATTATATTTTAGGTATTTAAGAGATTAGACATTTAAATGTATTTGATTTGAAAGGATAAATATTTCAAGAGAAAGATGTTTTATAAATTTTTAAGTCTCAAACAAAGAAGGGAATGTACAATTATTAGGTGTATTAGACTTGAAGAGAAGACATTTAGATGGGAGAACACATATTTTAAGTGAAGCTAACTTGAGGGAGAAAACATTTAAATGTATCTATAAATTGAATGGAAAGACACACACAATTATTAGACATATTGGACTATGACATTTTAATCACTACCATTTTGGCCTTGACATTTTTGAAACAATTTTAATAATCTGATCAAACAGATGTGATCCCTCAATTTTTCTCTTTAAAATGATACTAGACTTGAGCCTTCTTTGACTATTAACTAAGTCCCTTAGACCTCCTAGGGATTACATAAAATTTTTTTTTGGTTGCTTAGCATTTATGATTTTGTTACACTCAAATATGTTTTGGGATTGAATCTATAAGGGTGGATTATTTTAGCTATTAAGAAGTTATTTTTGTAACTATTTATTTTTTTTTTTTCATGGTTGTTTCATGCCTTCTATGCCTTTCTACTAATCATAATTGTTATATCTTTGAAGCAATCTAGTTGAGTTAAATTTCTCATTGTTGGAATTAAAAAGAAATAACATTGTTTTTCTATTGGTTTTGTGAGATTTGAAGACATGTTAACACTTTGGGGTTTTAAGTTGAGATAAAGCATTGATTTTGAAGTTTAGAGAGAAATTTAAGGTAGGAAAAGACAATTTGTCAATCAATTTTGATAACTATAAGGTTTATTTATTTTAGTGTAAAAAGATAGAAAAAGATTTTAATACGTCTAAAAAAAATTGTATATTAATGTAAAAGATCTACCACACAATTTACACCAACAAGTTTATATATTCATTGTAACCTGTTACTCCTAAATCAATATTGTTTTGGGGTTTTCTATATACACATTAAAAATCATAATTTTTTTCCATAGATATCACAATTATTTTTAATAGTATTTCAAATTTATAGGGCATTCAATTTTTTAAGAGTTTTACGCAACATCTAACTTGAGATATGTAGATTGATTTTTTTCTATGAAAATAATGGATTACTAGATATATTATGTTTACACCTCTTTCAAGGTGCAAATGCTAGTATAGAATTCTAGGTGAGTATAAATTGTTCATACATGGGATTTTAAGTGAGTAAGTTTGTAAATTGTTTATGTTAAACATGGGTTGGTTAAGCCAGTCAAAAGAAAGCCATGCTGGGACGTTAATGATTTGTTCACAATAACACTATTCTTATATTTATACTATTCTTTTTTTGTGGGTTATATTTTGTTATGTTTTACAAAAGGTGTGGATCATGGAGTGTGACCCAAAACATTGAGGGAAAAACTATCACACAACTAAATCCTGAAGCACTCATTTACAATATTATGAATTGTGGAAATTTGATGTCTACTTTGGGGTATTGTTTGGCCCATCATGATCTTGCACTCACCCATTTATGTATACATTCATTGTAAATCTTGAGAAGGTATAGCCTAGTAGGATCGACTCCATAGTTAGGTGCCTTCACAATTGATTGAAATGTTTCAAGGGATTATACATGTGTCTCTAAAGTCACAGTTGCCAACTTGTGTCATGGATTAGTTGGTGTTGTAGCAATATAAAACCATTACAAAGCCTTTGTAATGATATTTTCCTTAATATACATGGAACGGTTTTTGAGCAACTGTGGATATTTAAAGTAGATTTGATTATTTGAAAATTCTTCATCTTATCCACTACATTTAGATGATAAATTGTAATGTATGTTCTTAATGTTAGATTAAAATTAATTTTTACATTCTTCTAAGGCTTAGATTCGGTCACCTAATAAACTAGGGTACCAATCCTTTTGGTAATATGATCAATCCTTTTATTTGAATATCATCCTTGTTCCCACATGTAGAGTAGTTTTAGGCTAGGTGCTAATATGTACAGTTGAGAATTATAAATTATTTTAAACCTTTTGTGAATGAAATTTAATATATACTTAGAGAATTATGCATGCATGGAGTTCTAACAATATTTATAGTTCAGTGATACTTATTGTGTCATACCTTTTGTGATCTCTTGTTTGATATACTATTAGAGAAATATGTGTTTTAGATTCTAGGTTATATATGTAGTAAGTGAGGTTAAGGGGATTCATTTCAAGGAATATAAATTTGTTTTACATCGTGGGTTTATATACAACCTATTACTTTATTTTCTTAATAGAGATCTATAGGTCTTGTATCCATAGTAAATATACTGTAAGCTTATTGAGAAATCTTTACCTAGGGTTCATTTATACATAAAGTATGGCTTGCTAAGACCTATTGTGTTAGTTTCATTTCTCTTTAGTTGTCTTATTTAGACCTCTTGGATTACCCTCCCTAGTTTTGTAGAGGCAAAAGTGTAGAGGAGCAATCCACTCTTCATAATTGGCCTATTTTTACCTATAGCCTAATGATGAGTCTTGCTCCTCATATATAGATTAATACACACCCTTGGGTCTAGTTCTTGTGTGCATTGTCAAGGATTCGTAGGTACATAATTATATGAGTCAACACTACCCATAACCCATCAACCAATTACTACTATGTATATGAACTTGGTCTAGATCAAGCCCTATTCACATTCATTTTCCACATTGGACTAGACTACATGGGATGACCCAATCTATGGACTAGGTCATACAATGTAGCTTAGTCCACCTCTTTCAAGATTCAAACTTCTTTCCTAAAATCCAACTATTTAGGAAACAACCAAACAATTTAATTTTGTGACTATGGATATGTATTTAGTGACATTCCTAGTTCATTAGCATCTAATTAAGAATCAACTAGAAAAGGAAGTTGGAAATTGAATGATCATTTAATTTAAGAGAATTCTAAAATCATATTCTACACTAAATCATTTCACGAGTTGACCAAGATATTAGACCTTACATCCACATTGCATGCTTGACATGATTGCAACATTTTATTCCTTTCTATTAGATTGACTACTATCAATGTATTCTAAAGATTATTTTTCTTATCTTGAAGCAAGCTCCATTATGTTTGTAAGCACAATCCCATTTAAGAAAAGGTCCAAAATGAAGGTCTATAGATTTGGAAGGCCACATTAGCAAAATGCTAAATCACATCACCTGGACTAATCCACATGAATGTGGTCTAGTAGTGGACTAGGTTGCATAAAAATAGAGAGAGATGAATAGAGAAGAAGGGAGAGGGAGAGAGATGAAGAAAGAAAGAGAAATAAATTAGGAGAGAGGAAGAGAAAGAGAGGTAGAGAGAGAGAGAGACTTTTGATCAATCATTTCATGATAACAATCCAACTATGGCATGTGTTCATGGGGAGATATGCTCAAGGGAGCATGTCAAAAGGCATGGACATCACATGATGCCAAAGGAGTCAACACTTGCCAATTGCATGGAAAAGATTATACTCTCATCATGATGTGACATCTGGGTCTCCCAAGGCAAAAACGAGAGAGAGATCTTTGTATAGAATGAGAAAGAGAAATAAAGTAGGAGAGAGAGATAGAGAAGAGAGAGGAAGAAAAAGAGGTACAAATATACAGAGAGAGGAAGAGATCAAGAGAAAGAGATATGGTGTATGAGAGAGAGATAAGGGAGAGAGGGAGGAAGAGATAAAAGTGAGAGAGACAGAGAGGGGTGAATAGAGAGAGAATTAGAGAGTAATTTAAATTAGACACAAAATTATATAGAGAGGGAGAGAGGTAGAGAAAGATAGAGGAAGATAGAAAGAGAGAGCTAGAGGAAGACACATAGAGAGAGGGTTGAATAGAGAGAGAATTAGATAGAGAGGGACAAAGAGATAGAGAGGCACAAAGATAAAAAGAGAGAAATATATAGAGAGAGATAGATAGAGGGAGAGAG
Source organism: Cunninghamia lanceolata (assembly GCA_027924645.1). Lineage (NCBI taxonomy): Eukaryota > Viridiplantae > Streptophyta > Pinopsida > Cupressales > Cupressaceae > Cunninghamia > Cunninghamia lanceolata. The sequence goes on along the minus strand of BSBN01000523.1, from coordinate 9,405,806 downwards.
GAAGAGAGAGTGCTCGATATAAAAAAATAAAGAGCTAGAGATAAATAGATAGAAATAATATAATAGAGAGAGGAACAAAGAAGTGGAGAGAGTGGGGTATGTGCAGGATCATGATGGGCCAAACTATACCTCTAAGTGGCAATGAAAATACAAAAAATCAGACAATCAAGTTCATGTGAAAATTTGAATGAATTATCTACATAATTTGAAAAAGATGTAAGAATGAAATTTGTAGAGAATTGAATCTAGTTTATGGGCTACTATTTTTAAAAAAATTACTTAGTGAAAAATGAATATTTCATTGAACAACTATTAAATTTTTCAGAAAAAATAAAAAGTGGGTGTCATTCCAGCCAACCTAACTATGAGCAAAAAAAATTGTTCAACTTTCAAAATAAGTAGAGGACTCATGCCCGGATGTGATGCATATTTTTTTGAAATTTTTTTCCAATAAAATAATTAGTTATGATTTTTTTACTGTGACTTTTTTAAAAACTAAAAAGTAATTTTCCAGCCAACTTAACTTAATAAAAAAAAATCAAAATTCAATTTTTTTTACCTATAGCCAGAAAAGCATAAGGTGACACAACTTTTGGATCTCAAAAAGGTGAAATGGTTTGAAAGTTACGGATGTTTTTCAATCAGTGTGTCCATAAGGATTTTAGACACACACTATATAGAAAATTATTAATAATTATTTAATAAAATGGTAACCAAACAAATATTATATTTTTAGAAAGCTAATGATTTCTTCTATAAACCCTTTTCGTTTTATCAATTTTGCATAAAAAAAGTCGTCAGGTGCATGAAGGGTGAAGTTCGAAGAAGAGAGTGAAACCTACAAGAATGTTAGAATTGAGGGAAAGTCAACTATGACAGTCCCAAGCCTACATACAAAGAAAAACTAAAGCAAAATGGATATCCGTTATTAATAGATATCCATTTTTCTTCAGTTAAATGCCTTTTTTTCTTTCTTATGTTTTCCAAAACGGATATTTGTTTTAGGTTGCCCAAACCGTATATTTGTTTTATGTTGCCCAAAACAGATATCCATTTTGCAAAACGGATATTCATTTTGCTTTACCCAATTCTTTTCATTATTTTTTAGTTTGTCATCTTAGATTAAGTTATAGTTCATTTTATTGTTCTTTAAGTTAAGATTCTAAATAATTGTATTCTTTCATACCAAATGTTGGGACTAAAGAACCATGTTGCAATTGGCCAACATACTATGATAGAGGAGTAACTTAAATAATATGATCAAAGACAATGATACAAATGTATTATCTATCTAGTAACATTTAAGAAAGCTCATGATAGTAGATAAAACCAAAAGAAACAATATGGGACACTAGATATTATGTTAGAAACCCTTATGCGAGAAAACTTAGTAATAAAAGATAGTTACCATTATATTATTTAGAATCCATTGATTTAATAGAAGAATTATTTTGATAGAGTTGATATCTACATGCTTATAGCATATTTTTCTTCAATGTTTCTCACATCCAACACCTAACTAATCACAATCCAACCATTCTCCATTCACATGAGTAGATAGGTATATGCATCATCACAGAATACCAATTGTCCAACTATCCAACCAACCCATTGAATACCAAGAGTCACAAAGCTATATGTTGACTATATCATAAAATCAATATATCGCATATATCACCAAACATGATGCCTCCATGTGGATAATCATTATAGATGACTATATGTTGTTACACAGTAAATATCAATAGTTTATTACTAACTATAGTCAATGTATTCATGTCAAGTCTTGTATAACCACCACTACCAACCATAAGCTTGTGGTAACACATACAACCATCTAACCAATTCTTTCAACTTGTAGTATTGTAGAATATTATCTTAACATAACCAAGCCTCTAGATTGTTCCACATGAACTTCAACTCTGGTACAAGTGCACCTGCATTATTATTTATGCTTCTACTAGCACAATTAAATATGTAGTTGTGAGTGCTTCTTCAAATGACTCATGGTTAAATTTCCATAGCATCACCAGATGTAGACATATCTCCATGCCATATCACAACATCTAAAACTCACCACATCCTACCACATTACATTTTAGCATTGTTCAATAGTTTCCATATAATCTCTCTCTCTCTCTCTCTCTCTCTGACCTATCTACCTCCTAGTTAAATCCTTTTCCTAGCTTTCCTAGTTTTCCTTTTCCTTTCCAATTTCCCTTTAGATCCCACCAAATTTTCCCTATTTTACTACTTTCCACCTCTCCTCTTATCATTCTTCCCATCCAATGAACTTTAGTTTTATCTTGTTTCCATTTCATCCTCCCAATTTATATCCTCATCCCTCTTTGCATGTCATAGTTTTCTTGTTTCCATTTGCTTTGTCGATAAGGGAGATGGATAGGGACAGAGAGGAAGAGAGGGTGGAGATGGAAGGGAGAGAGAGAGAGAGAGAGAGAGAGAGAGAGAGAGAGAGAGAGAGAGAGAGAGAGAGAGAGAGAGAGAGAGAATCCTAGTTTTCTTGTTTTCATTTCCTTCATCAATAAGGGAGAGGGAGAGGGAGAGATAGAGGGGAGAGATAGGGAGATAGAGGAATGATAGGGGAGAGAGAGGCAAGAGATAGAGAGATAGGGAGAGATAGCTAGAGAGAGAGGCAACAGATATGGAGAGATAGAGGAGACAGAGGAGAGAGAAAGGGAGATAGAGAGTGAGTGAGATGTCTAGAGAGATAGGGAGAAGGATTGAGAGGTAGAGGGACGATAGACATAAGGAGATAAGGGAGAGATAAAAAGATAGAGGTTTAGGGTTTAGGGGCATTATTTAGGGTTTTGGGGTTTTGAGAGAGAGAGAGAGGGTTGCTTGGGGTCAGGGGTTAGGGTTTAGGGGCATTATTTAGGGTTTATGAGTTTAGCATTGCTCAAGTTTAGGGTTTAGGGGAATTATTTAAGGTTTAGGGGTTTAGGGTTGCTCAGGTTTAGGGTATAGGGTTTAAAGAGAGATAGAGAGGGGACTGATGGAGATTGGGAGAGATAGAGGAGACAGAGGGGAGAGATAGGGAGATAGAGAGTGAAAGACATGTCTAGAGACATAGAGAGATAGATTGAGAGGTAGAGGGATGATAGAGATAGGTAGATAGGGAGAGATAGGGAGGGAGATAGAGGTTTAGGGATGCTTGGGTTTAGGGCATTATTTAGGGTTTAGGGTTTATGGTTTTTGGGTTAGGGGTTAAGGTTTAGACATTTAGGGTTTAGAGTTTAGAGAGAGATAGAGGACCAATAGGGAGATATAGAGGAGACTGAGAGGAGAGATAGGGAGATAGAGAGTGAGGGACATAGCCAAAGACATAGGGAGAGAGATTGAGAGGTAGAGGGACAAAGGCGATAGGGAGATATGGGAGATATAGGGAGATAGAGGTTTAGGGTTACTTGGGTTTAGGGTTTAGGGTTTAGGGATTTGGGGTTTAGGGTTTAGGGGTTAGGGGTTAGGGTTTAGGGGCATTATTTAGCATTTAGGGTTTATTGTTTAGGGGTTAGTGGTTTAGGTTTAGAGGTTTAGGTTTTAGGGTTTATAGATAGAGAGGAATGATAGGGAGATATAGAGGAGACTAAGGAGAGAGATAGAGAGATAGGGAGTGAGGCACATGGCCAGGGACATAGGGAGAGAGATTGAGAGGTAGATGGATGATAGAGATAGTTAGATAGGGGAGAGATAGGGAGATAGAGGTTTAGGGTTGCTTGGGTTTGGGGGCATTATTTAGGTTTTAGGGTTTATGGTTTTGGTATTAGGGGTTAAGGTTTAGAGGTTTAGGGTTTAAAGTTTAGAGAGAGATAGAGGACCAATAGGGAGAGATAGAGGAGATCGAGAGGAGAGATAGGGAGATAGAGAGTGAGGGAAATGGCCAAAGACACAGGGAGAGAGATTGAGAGGTAGAGGGACAAAGGCAATAGGGAGATAAGGGAGAGATAGGGAGATAGAGGTTTAGGGTTACTTGGGTTTAGGGTTTAGGGGTTTAGGGTTTCTCAGATTTAGGGATTAGGGGTTAGGGTTTAGGGGCATTATTTAGGGTTTAAGGTTTATTGTTTAGGGGTTAGGGGTTAAGGTTTAGTGGTTTAGTGTTTAGGGTTTATAGAGAGAGGAATGATAGGGAGATATAAAGGAGATTGAGGAGAGAGATAGGGAGATAGAGAGTGTAGCACATGGCCAGGGACATAGGAAGAGAGATTGAGAGGTAGAGGGATGATAGAGATAGGGATATAGGGGAGAGATAGGGAGATAGAGGTTTAGAGTTGCTTGGATTTAGAGTTTAGGGGTTTAGGGTTGCTCAGGTTTGGAGAGAGAGAGAGAGAGAGAGAGAGAGAGAGAGAGAGAGAGAGAGAGAGAGAGAGAGAGAGAGAGAGAGAGAGAGAGAGAGAGAGAGAGGTTTAGCGTTGCTCAAGTTTAGGGGTTAGGGGTGAAGGTTTAGAGCTTTAGGGTTTAGTGTTTCGAGAGAGGACCAATAGGGAGATATAGAGAGTGAGGGACATCACCAAAGACATAGGGAGAGAGATTGAGAGGTAGAGGAATGATAGAGATAGGGAGATAGAGTTTTAGGGCTTCTTAGGTTTAGGGTTTAGGGGTTAGGGCTTAGGGCTTAGGGGAATTATTTAGGGTTTATTGTTTAGGGGTTAGGGGTTAGGGTTTAGGGGCATTATTTAAGGTTTAGAGGTTTAGGGTTGCTCAGGTTTAGGGTTTAGGGGTATTATTCAAGGTTTACGATTGCATGTCAAAAGAAGTCTCTCTCTCTCTCTCTTTAAATCCCTCAACCCTAAATAATGCCCCTAATCCATAACCCCTAACCCATAACCTCTATCTCCCTATCTCTCCCTTATCTCCCTCTCTCTATCATCCCTCTACCTCTTAATCTCTCTCCCTATCTCTTTGGATATCTCACTCACTCTCCCTTTGTCTCCTCTATCTCTCCTAATCTATCTCCTCTCTCTCTCTCTCTACCTATATATCTCTCCATATCTCTTGCCTCTCTCTCCCCTATCATTCCTCTATCTCCCTATCTCTCTGGACATCTCGCTTACTCTCTATCTCCCTATCTCTCCCCTCTGTCTCCTCTATCTCTCCCTATCTATCTCCTCTCTATCTCTCTCTATCTAGCTATCTCTCCCTATCTCCCTATCTCTTGCCTCTCTCCCCCTATCATTCCTATATCTCCTTATCTCTCCCCTCTATCTCTCCCTCTCCCTTATCAATGAAGGAAATGAAAACAAGAAAACTAGGACTCTCTCTCTCTCTCATAGTTCAATCTTCTTATAGTCATGCTTAGCCTTTCAAGAGAGTTCATGTCATGTTAACTTTGCATTATGTCCTCACTTTCCTCATGCTAGTTGTAGTACTCTTTTTTTCTAATCATGTCCCTATATCATACTATTGTTGTTGACTTTTCTTTCCATCTTCATCATCATAGTCCTAGTTATCCTATTTTGAGCCTACCATTTATCCTTCTCCATGTCTTGTACTTCTTCTATTCATGTCAATTTTAATGACCTCCAAAATTTCCATAAATTCTTCTCCACCGAACCCTAGATCCTCCCCAAATCCTTACTTTCCTAAGAAAATCCCTTCCCTAGACATCATTTGATCATGTGTATAATGCCCCAAGCTTTCACACAAGACATTAGCTGAACAAACACTAAACCAACAATTTCTTTGCATTTGCAAGTGCAACATTTACATGTCACATTGCACTCACACACACACAAGGTGTTGCAACATGTACAACAACACCTAAAAAGACATCACCATTGCATAATGCAAGGTGGCACAAGCGGAAGACTTCACCCATCATGTGACAACTCACCATAATGACCAAGAGAGAGGTGGAGCTCACTCCATGACGAGGATCAGATACATGTCCATGACCTCACTCCCTCACGAACACATGGAGTAGGATGAGGGTGACATCCACCTCAGTCTATTCCATGATGACACAAGACATCCCAAACATAAGGATAACGCTCACCCACAGGATAGTCCAACTAGGAGGTACGATTCCTCAACCAACTAAAATGGTCACTAGTCAAACTCATGTAAAGGCACACATCCCAATGCAAAGGAGGGAATAATCCAAGAGTGCATATCACATCATGTAAATGACACCAAAACACCTATGAGGCTAAAAATAGTAATCAATGCCAAAGATGATTCATTTTAACCAAAAACATTAAGTTGTCGAACCAATTATGTCCACATGTCAAAAAGGACAAAAGTGATACAAAAGGCTATGCATATTCGACACCAACGTTAATACATGCCAAAAGAAAAGATAGAATCCTCATCACCTATGTGGGATGAATACGATCCAACACAAACATATCCATAAACATCAAATACAACATCAAATAACTGAGTCTAAACATGATAACATAGCTAGATTCTAACATGTAAAATCTATTAAAACATGCCAATGTCCTCACAAATCAAGGCATGGAAAAATACAAGACGATATCTGATAATTACAATATTTGAAGGGCTTCATCCTAAACATAGATGAATCATAGCCAACATCATAAATCAAATCAAAGCATTAATTACATCTTATTACAAAGGTCTCAAAAGACCTACATTACAAAGGTTACAATAATCAATAATGATAAAATACAAGTGCATAAACCACCCAAAACCAACATGCTCTCCAAGGTGCAACAAGGCACAAAGCACAAGGTAAACCACCTGCAAAAAGATCAAGGAATCCATCCAGCACCTGAAGATCATTATGAAGGACCAATGGGGAAATATTACTCACCTCCCAACCATATTGCCATCGTCGAGTGCAATAGATGTCTACGCAACTCTAGGCAACCCTCGAGCTATGGAGAAGGTGATCATGGCAAACCTGCTAAGAGCATCTCACATATCCAGGGTATACAAGAAACATATGGAATACACTCCAATCAATGCACACAACACACATGACACAACTGCCAATACAATGCATATAAACAACACATGGTACAATTACCATCCAATTGCATTCAAGTAACATATGGCACACTTGCCAAAACATAATAGAATGACATAACAACATTCAATCATAAGGGAAATAGTCACACCTTCAATGCACACCAAACGAGGCATAAATCATAATCCATCATAGATACATACAATCATGAATCAGACATCATAATTGACATACAATCACATAGTAAACATCACACGTCGAGTCAAACTCTAACGGTGGAAGAAGGAAGAGAGACCTAGGTAGTTAGGACAAGGAGTGTCGAACGAGGGCAATACTCACCTCGTGGTAGAACATGAGGGCATAACCTCCTCATAGAAACCAAACACTACACCAAAGATTGCTCTTTACACCCAAACCCAAGCAAGGCGGACACTTCACCAACACATGCAATTTGGTGTAGATGATCTTATTATTAAATTTTATTATCCAATGTGTTTAATGTTATTCTTGATTAAAACTTTCATTCGATAAATTCCAATGACCTCTTTCAGCCATGGCGCACAATGGAAGCCACTCCTTTCCTACCCCTAGACCTCTTCCTAAACACCCATAGCACCAATTTGACCAATTGGGCATGGCACAGATTTCGAGGTGACAAAATCACAATTTTGACAAAAACACAACATATTCTCAAAAGATGCAAAATACCATTCTAATTGGGAGACAACTCATCCCACAAATTAAAACATCAAGGAAATGCATACAAAGAAATTTTTAGGTTTTCAAAATAGAGAAATAAGTGGCATAGATTTCAATGCACCAAAATGTCTCAAAAAATAACATAGTCTCACAAAATGCAGAATCACATAATATGAAGGAGTCAACTCATCCCTCAAAGCAAATCATAAAGGAAATGCATAGAATTTAGTTTTCATGTTTTCTAAAAGTGCAAAATAACCATAAGGCCCTAAAAACTCCATTGGAGCTCTCTTTGACACCTTGACCAAAGTTTGACCAATTTTCTAAATTTTGTTTTTCAATAGCTATAGATGATCTAACAACTAACCATTATAGATAACATGCCCAACAACCAATATATGCAATAAAAATAAGTTGGGGATTTCCACAGAAAATTTGCCAGGGTTTTATCTGTATTTTCATGGTTCTAAAAATAAAAATACATAAAAATAAAAGCATACACAACTGAAATAAATTTTCTAAGCTTCCTACAACTAAGCAAAGCCATTTTCAACCATTCTAGATGGTGTGGCATGAAGGAAACAAAATAAAACAATTTAAATGAGAAGATTGGAGAAACTTACCTTCTAATACAAGCAAAATCCAAGGAAAAGAATGAGGTTGAATATCAGATTCAATCCACACACAAGAAGCAAACACCAAGCTCTTGAATCCAATCCAAACTCCAAGCAATTCCAAGCAAAACTCCCTTCCAAGCAATCAGATATCCATTTTTCAAGCAAGAGGGTTTCAAACAAAGGAGAGCAAATTTTGGAGAGAAAAAGAATAATGAAAAATACATGTCTTTTTCCTTTTATTCCTCCAAAGACACTATTCCTTTTTTGGTAATAAATTAATCCTTTTAGTGATTTAATCAATCAATTCAAAATTATAGCATTTGCACAACTAAATCATTTAATTCATTTAATTCAACAATTAAATAATTGAACGTCTTTTTTGCAAATCAAATAGGCATTTCAAATAACACATTAATAAACCCTTTTTTTAACTTAAAACATCCAAATAATTCACTCAAATGGATAGGGAAATAGTTAGTCGAATGAACTCAACTATTCCAAATAGGTTATTGCCATTTAACTCAATCTCATTCCGAAAAGTACAAACATGCCACACTAGGCATTTAGTTTCCTCATTTAATGCAATTTCTATTTTTTTACGAAAAAATATCAAATTTCAGAATTAAACCGAAATCACTCAAATTTGTTCCACAAGCATATAATGATGCAACAAACATTTTCGTTAAAGAAAAAATAGCAATTTCCAAATTAAAATCATTAATTTAATTTAAAAACACGCTTTTCGAAACATTTTAAAATAAAATGCAAGAACGCTAAGGAAACACACGCAAATGATACCAAACACACATCATGGGTTTCCACAACACAAGGATAAGGGTGAGATGGCTTAGCATCCCATGTCAACCTTCTCCACATTTCCCACATTAGTTAACACCTATAATTACTTACACACTCAAGTAAACCATTAGGCATACCTACTCTATACATAAAATAGCTGAAGCACATCATAATATCTAACGTGGCATAATATTGCATAAACATCATAAACATGGGTTGACAATCAATCGACATCATAAAATCATATATGCATAAATCAACTAACACAATCATACTAAAGACATCACATCCATCCAACATATTATACAATTGAAAACAATGAAGCTGAAGCACTACAATAATCTAACACACATGAACACAACGTATGCAATTCATAATGCATAGTTGGAAAGCCAAATAATAAAGCAAAAAACCATTGAAAACACCTCAATGGTCATGTAGAATACACCCTCAGAATCCCTCGATGGCACCATAGACCTCATTGACAAGTTCGGTGCAATGCATCAAAGCATAATAATCACATAATACAATTATAAACACTCAGAACAACATATAACACATGAATCAAAAGCACACAAGGCACACAATAGGGTTGGCATTATAATGTGGCTCCTTCCATCACTAGACAGGTGCCCCTACTTTCCATTATTCATCTAATACAATCCCAATGTCATAGCTCACATTCCCACACCTACATTCATAGACTCCATTCCCCCTATCGACACCATCATTGATAATCATTTTAAGGAGTCTCCCTTGAATAATCATTAAACCATGGATTATCCGATATCCCCATCTTACAGTTTCCTTACCTTTGAACCCTTAGAAGATGACATTTAGCTATCCCCACCATTACCAGTCACACTTTCTAGCAATCCTACATAAGACAGCTTACCCATCACTTCACCTAGGTCATCACCAATTAAATCACCTCATTACTCCATTCAACCATACCCATACCACCCCTTTCTCACTCCATTTCCTGTATTAATGCATGATTCACCCCATGACATGCTACAGTTACCACAATGCCAATTCACTCTACCATCATTCTTCGTAATATCTTATGAATCACCATCCTTTCTTCCCATTCCTTAAGACATCATACCATGACACACATCCCTTCCTCCATTACATCTTCCCCAACCCTTTCCCCAAATTGATAGCCCACTACCCATGCCACCTCCTTTTCATAACACATTTGACCATAACATGGCCACAACAATCATCACTCATCCTGACACCATCCCTCCACCATGTGACATTTATCTAACACATATTACCAATTATAATTATATCTACACAAAACTAAAGGTGTTGTAAGTGCAATTAGAAGACCTTAACCCTCCTCCTTCTCCTTCCTCATCAATAGGATGGATTAAATCACCACTATCAATTAACATCATCTTACAACCATCTCCTCCTAAAATAGTCTTGCTTAAATTTGATAATATAATGTTCAAGGTGATCTCATTGAACATATGAGACACTTCTTTGTCCAAACCACAATTGTCACCATTGATGATTATGTCCTTGCTAAGAATTTTCCCTCCACATCGATATAATATTCCCTTGTATGGTTTGACACATTACTACTTGGTTCTATGAATTCAATTTAGATTTCATGCATAGCTTTACCAACCACTACCAATTCAACATCAAGCCTAAGGTTTTCTTAGTACATCTCACACATTGCAACCAAGACTCACTAGGGATTACTAGAGAGAGAGAGAGAGAGGTTCAAATTTTAAAGAGATGCAACTTTGTTGATTGTTTGAAAAGATGTTAACCATGTAGCAATAGAAATTTGCAAGTTGAATTGCAAGTTCTATAAGTTCTAAGAATAAAGCAATGAAAAGAATAACAAAAAATACCATTTGTATAGTTCCAGAAATGGATATCTGTTTTGGTTTGGTATCCAAATCAGAATGGATATTCTTAACATGCTTATGAAAGTCAAAGTTGGCCAATTCGCGAATTTGGCTAAGTAAAGACGTGATTTTTTTTATTGCCACTATTTGGCCCGTGATTATCCTGCACATACCTAGTGACAAAGAGAGACAGGGAAAATCGAGAATGAGAGAATATATATATATATATATATATATATATATATATATATATATATATATATATATATATATATATATATATATATTGCCACTGTTTGGCCCACGATTATCCTGCACATACCCAGTGACAAAGAGAGACAGGGAAAATCGAGAATGAGAGAATATATATATATATATATATATATATATATATATATATATATATATATATATATATAGAGAGAGAGAGAGAGAGAGAGAGAGAGAGACTCTTTTCAATTCCCTGTGCAGTCCTTATTGCTTCTCTTATAGGGCATTTCATAGAGCACTTCATTTTTTTCCATAAAATGCTTTGCCAGACATCCATTCACTACAATGGTATTTTCAACATACATGAGAGGAGATGATCACTAACCCCATATCCACCAAGGCTTGATATCCTTTGCAAACACAAAAAGCATTGCACAACATCAAGACAATTCTTGCCACCACTTCTGTGTTTCATGCAAGGTGCCTCATGTTTGGAAATTGTTCTTATCACTTTTGGGAGATGGTTACTTGGACTAGATAGATATTGAGCTTGTACTCATGTAAAGTGGGGCATGCTTGTTCTTTTCATTCCCATGCCAAATATATTGTTGTTTTAAGCTTATCTTGTTTGTCATGTACAACTTTAATAGATGCTTATGGAATCAAATGCATGGGGTAATTAGCAATCTACATTTGGATCTCTCCACTTGAACCTAGGTAACTTATATATTATGCCTAGGTGACGACTAATGGAATGCAAGTGAACCCAAGTGCACTCCATGAACAAGAATCTAGAAAGTGAATGCATGCAAATAGAGACTAGACACCGAACATGAAAGCTCACAAATTTGAAGTATCTACTAAGCAAAACACAAGGATCATTAAATCCATTAAGATTATACAAATTAATTCATGAAATTTGAGAAAACAAAAAATGACATGGGCCATAGGGATACAAGACAATCATCATTCACTTAAAGACATGGTAATTGAACTTCCACAACTCTTTGATGTACCCATTGCACACCAAGGTGTGATTACTAGTAGATATTTGTCTGAGATCTATCCTCCTCCTCTTGGTGCCCCTACTCTCCCTTCAAACCTATCTCTCCCATCTTCCAAAACAAAAAGGTCATAATGTTTCCATTATGGCTTCCTTTTGACTTGACTCTATTTCCTTCCTAGCATAAATTTCATTAAGGTTGAAAATTGGAATCTGTTAAGTTTCCCTATCATCTTGAGTCTCATATAAAGTTCATTTAATGCTTGGGCTCTAATGAACTTATTATTCCTTTTTCTCATGACATGGAGCACCTTAATGTCATACTCCTAGCAAAGAAAAGGAAGGAACCCAAATTAAAAATCTTCAGAAAATACAAGAACAAGAATATCACTACTATTAATAGCCATGCTATATGACATATTCATATCCCCACTTTGGTCATCCTCCAAGCCCTTGCATATATGAATTGACATAGTGTGAAGATATCCATCTAGATGATTCATAGTTTCTCATTTCTCTCTTGGGTATAAACCTAGGTAGACATTAAAAATTTCTTCTACAACAAGATCCCTAATCTGATGCATCTATAAAAGTAATAGTTATTTTACTCCTAAATCATGTGATTGGAATTTTCAAAAGCAATATTTACGCCAATAGGCATTTAACTCTGAAAGGAGCTGACCATCATACTTACGTTGGATGCCATCGAAGGGACCAAGTTCTCCAACAGGTACAGGATGACCATTACAGTCATCTTGTCCATTGGTTGCAGTGATATTTACGTGGATAGGCATTTCACTGCAGAGCTGAAAGAGATCTGTACTGCAACAAGTGACAATCCAACCGTCTTGGTTCTCCTATAGGTACACGGATGACCATTCCACTCATCTTGTCCGTTGGTTGAGATCCTTTGGTACATTTGCATTTAGTGATGAATCTGCCATGGAGATTGCTCGGCCAGACCTTTAGAGAAGTCAAGTGGATATTGGATGGCCATGATTGCATCAATAGGTATGGCGCTTATCTTGGCCAGATCCTATCTAGCAGGGGAAATTGGTTGCTTGTTGCATTGGCCTGTGTCGTTAATGCTTTTTCAGCTTACTTTTTGACTCTGGAAAGCTTGAAAAGCTGTCTTCCGCCGCTAAGTATTGTTTCGACTCTCTAGTTGTTTCCATTAGCAAATCTGCTCAACTGTTGTTTTGAAAAGTGACTCTTCCTCTCAGGCATTGCATAAAGCCCCCAAAATTTATTTTATACACAACAAAAAATTATCTACATAGAGCATTATAGATGTGAGAGAGGTTACTGATTGAAGATTTTTGAATTTTTACTACAAGGTAAGTTTTTTAGATTTCGTTTTATGGATTATTTTTGCCTATACTTTCCAATTAAGTCTCCATTGATGAAACACGTACCCCTCAGAAGTCTTGTGCTTCAGGCCGTTAAACTAACGTCATATTCACACTTTTGCATGGGAGAAAATGTGAAAGGCCTCGGCTATGCTGCAACACATGTGGGAGCTGGGGCTCAAAGGAATTCCTGATTACAGGCTTGAAGACGCAACTGATAATGCTTCATGCGACCAAAACGTTCAAGAGTTTTTGAATACAGTTTAGAGCATGATTCGACTCCCCGCTGGTTCGGTAAGAATTATTTAGTTTTCTTTCTAAAATTATTGAGATTTTTGGCTAAATTTTGTAGGTTATTTTCTTGAATATGCTTTTTGGCTAAATTTCGTAAATTATTTTCTTGAACATGCTTTTTGGCTAAACTTTGTATTTAGAGTTTGGTGGTTGCTTAAATATAGTGTTGTGATATTGTGTCGATTGTTAGGGTTAGCCGGCAGAAGATATCAATTAAATGTAAATAAAGATTAAACAGAGAAATGGAAATACACAGAAATAATAATAGCGAGAGACAAGTTTTAACGTGGTTCACCCAAACTTGGGCTACATCCACCAAATAGAGAGTCCAATATTATTATCCAGTAAATCAAACCGATTACAATCAGCAATCCTTGCAACTCAATACCGCTGCAAAATGCTACAATACAATATATCAAAACCCTAACCCTTAGCCGCTTTTTATCAAGCTTTTTGTCGGTTACAAAAATAGGGTTTTCTTATGTCGGTCAATGAAAAATAACTCCCGATGCTTTATAAAATAATAAAAAACCATGTGAGGTTTCGGGGGCATTGCCCCCGAGCCCCCACGGGGGCGCTGCCCCTCGACCCCGCCCTGTATCGCGACAGGGAACGCGCCAGGGGCACTGCTCTTGGGCCCCACAAGGGGCATTGCCCCTTGACCCCGTCTTGGGGGCGCTGCCCCCAAACCCCCATAAGGGGCGCTGCCCCTTGACCCCGTAGGAATTTGGGGGGAAACCGCGCCGATAAAAGTGGGGTAAATATAACCTCTGAGTCTGATTAGGCTCCATATAACAACATCGACAGTAGCTCTCAGACCGAAATTTTCTTTTGTATCGATTGGATTCTCTCTCTCTTTACTTTAATTTTATAGACTACAGTAGCTTTAATATTTTCAGAACATTACTTGTTTAAGTACAAATATATGAGTTTCATCTAAATCAGGCATGGATGGATTCTGAATAAAATGTTTTTTCCTATTAGGTTTTTATTTCTATATAGCTATGTTAGCCTAATACTTTCAAAATATCATTTTCAAGCAATCCCATTTTGCAATTTTTTTTCTTTTTCTCTTAAGTCTGGACTCTACTTGGTGAATTCGAAGCTGCATGCAAAAGAGCTCGCCTTAGTTTGATCCGTTTATATATGATTAGATGGGTAGGAGTTCAATTGGTGAGAAAGTTGGGTTTCAAAGAACCCATCAAAGTTAATTGGTGAGAAAGCTAGGTTTAAAAGAACCCACCAGGGTTTTTTTAAAGGTTGGGTAGAGTTGGGATTGGGTTCTGAACTAGTAAAGAAAAAGTCTTTTCTAAAAAATGGTATTAAATTCCCTTGCTAGTTAGCATTTGACTTAGAAGCTACAACAATTTACCATGGACTTGCATCCAGGCAATGGGGGATGGTAAAATGATTCTGCTTGCTAAAATGATTCGGTTTGATTCGTTTGTAGATGGTTAGATAGGTAGGAGTTCAATTGGTGAGAAAGTTGGATTTCAAAGAGCCCATCAAAGTTCAATTGGTGAGAAAGTTAGGTTTAAAAAACCCACCAGGGTTTCTTTTAAAGTTGGGTAGTGTGACGGTTGTTTTGGTTGGAACAAAATTAGGTTAGTAAATTTTTTTTTTTTTTTGCAATAAAGTTGTGTTATCAATGATGATAATATCCTCAAGCAGTGTAAGCATGTTTCACGATGTTTTATTCAGTTCCAAACATATTCTTTTAATATTATGACTAATATTTGAGTTACGGATTTGTGTAAGCATGTTTCATGATGTTCTATTCAATTCCAAACATATTCCTTTAATATTATGACCAATATTTAAGGTACAGATTTCTGTGAGGATAAACATTACTTGTTTGACCATCCTGACCATTCTGGTTTAGTCCCTGTAACAACTATGGAAATATGTTTCTCTCTTTGAAGAATTACTTTCTTAGTTTTACCTTGTATAATGCTTTAGGCTTTCGGCACGATATGCTTGGTAAGCTGCTACAATGTTTTGCTGATGATTTTTAAATTGTTCTGTTTGCTGCTAGGGAGAGGAGCTAAGGAAACGGTTTGGAGCTGCTTCATATATACAGTACAGCTCAAATATCCAGCAGGAAATAAAGATGAAACCTATATCATCACTGTTCTTCCTATATTTGTTAATATGTTGACTGCCTAAGCATTGTTAAAGTTTGGCTCTTAGCTGCTCAATTTCAAAAAGTTCAGTGTGTGTTTAGGATTGATTCTATTCTTGATATGGACCACTTTTTAATCTATAATTCTCTTTATTTACAGAATATTAAATTTGTCTTTAATTCAGTGATCAAGGTTGGATAAGGTTTGAATTGCCTGGTTGGATTGATTACCTTGTGATTGTCTTTTTCCATTTTGGTCATTAAAGTTGACATTATCCAATTTTGCAAGCATTCAATTAGATATACATTGTTATGTTATTAGTCCAGATGTCGCTTAAATTCTTGTGCTGGGAGGTTTTATTGCTTGAATTGCATAGCTAGAGCGACTAACTTGAGCTTATCCATGCATGTTTTGGTTATGATAGTTAGCACTACCCATATTTACAAACATTCATTGCATTATCTAGATTTGCAAACAATCATTGAGCAATTATTTATGTTATTGGTTAGGTCTATATTGCACTTGCAAATTTAATTTGGTGTGGAATTAGCTATTGTCTTTTATCCAAAACTAGCTCATTCAATTAGTTGATTATTCTATAGGCCATTTATGTCATCACTTCAGAGCGCAAAATCTTCATTTGAAAAATGATGGCATTCAGGAATACCTCTACATGTTGTTGTAGTACATGGCATGCTATTTGGCTTAATTAATAACTTATTATTTTGACAAGGTATATTTATCTACTATTATGCTTATATACATGTCTCCTAACTTACAATTAACCCAACTACCCTGCAATGAGAGGATTCACCTTGAACACCCCCTCTTAATCCCTCTTAATTTAAGCGTTGTGGAGCAATGGCACCAAAGTATGTGTGATTTCTTAGAAACAATTGATTGATGATAGTTTGCAAATAGGATGCATATTGACGCTATATATTCAGGGATCCACTATTGGAGATCAGCTGAACAATGGGTCTTAACAGAATTAATGGAGACCTCACTGAATAAACATTATTGGAAACCAACCTTTATTGGTAAAAAAAACTGCACACAATATGTTAAGCCACATACTTGCTTTCTAATTTCTTTGTTGAACATACTTTGCATGGTTTTCCCTTCAAGTTTGATGGCATATGAAAAATTTGAGTTTGCTGTCATGTGAACATACCATCACTCCTTACATGATGGAAGATATCTTCTCATACTCAAATTGTGAATGTTTAGGTTATAATCACATGTTTAGAGTGATTGATAAGATGACCAAGACAAAACATAATAATATAAATCTCATTAAAAAATTTACCCTAGGAAGCAACAAAGCAAAGAGACCTACTATGGAGTTTGGCTTCACACTTTTTAATTGTGTTTTACTTGGGATTCTTTCATTTCCATTAAAAAACATAGATTTAGTTGAATGTTTCAAAGATCTAAGTTGTTTTCTTTCTTTATACCTATTTGAAGTTGCACTACCTTCTATTATTCTCTATTTTTAGTGTTTTGAGATTTCAGTTTCTTACTAAAACCTCATTACTTACAATTTTTTAAAGGATTGTCATATTAAATTGGATGGACCATATTTTTTTGTTGTTTTTAAACTTAGTTTTTTTTAATTTTTTTTAATCCAATTAAAATGACTTCTTCAAAAGTGGAACACACTATACACTTTCACATGATATTGTTTATGCAATTCCTACATAGGGCACAGTTGCATACATAATCTTTTGAAGGTTTAAGCATTTGTTAGAAGAGAAGATTGTCCATGCAACTTTGATTTTGTAACTCCAACACATCTTTGGGGACTATTGTTTACAAGCTACGAGTTCATGTAAGTGAGTTTTGAGACTACCTCAAGAGCTCATCCTCTTCTTGGGATCAAAAGTAACTTGGGGAAAGCACATTAACAGGAACAATATCTATTGCAAAAAAAAACTTCTAGGCCTCCTAGGAACTTGGTGGTCACTCCATCATCTTCATTGGTGATTTGGGCCAACAACCCTCTATAAAAGACATATATATGTTGTGGCATCTTATGGGACAACACTTTGGCATAGCTTCCATACAATTGTTACGTTTTAAACACAACACGATTGTTACATAGAATGATATCTTTCATCACAAGGTGGCGAACCATTCCAACTTGAATTTCATAGCCTTCTTGTTAATATAAAAGGTGTAGAGCCAAAACTTTTTGAATTGGAGCTACTTGTCACACAATACTTCTTTTCTTACCAATGTAGAGCAAGTTGACATGGATGCTTGTCATATGTAACTCCACAGCAACTACATAGTTGCTACATGTTCTCCCTTTAAAGTCTAGTTTCAATCAACTAAAATACATTGATATAAAATTTGTAAACACCAATAACTATGTCATATTATTTTCTACATTGGATTGAGTGGGGTATGGTAGATAAGTAAGATTCATTACATCACCTAAAACTTGAGAATATCCTTAGGCTTCCCCAAGGAAGTGTCATGGACCAAAATTCTGTCTTGCTTGATTGTAGCATATCTAAAACGCAATCCTTTAATGTAATCGTGTTTATTCTATTAGTTATCTCCGCATGAAATTTGCACCCTCATGTAAATTTTGTTGTGCATACTTTCCCACTAATCATTTCTTCTTCCAAATTCTTGTTGTTCATGGGAAAATCTTTTTATTATTACTCTTCTCCTTCTAAAATAGCAACACTTCCCCAAAAGATCTATCAGCATGCCCATTGCACATTTTATATGATTGGTAGTTTATCAAATTTCTACAATTTGCAAATGATATTTTCCCTGTTTGAGTAGCTTGACAGTTCCGTATCCTGAAAGCTTATGAGGCCGAGCACCCATGAAAATTTGACATCCTAAGTTGGTTATGTCTGTAGTCCAACCTGGCATTGGGATGCAGCGCCAGAAAAATTCCATTGTGCAGAGATAAAAGGGAAGGAAGAAGATAAAAAAAATAGTGTTTTTCAAACAAAAAATTAGCTGACACAAACCTTCCATTATTGTGATAGCCCCACTTTCCCTCCATTCTTTACACGGCTCTTGTGCAATTCCGTATTTCTTTCACATGCTCTGTTGTACGAAATGGGTCCACCTCTCCCGTGATTCCCACTAACCAAACAAATAACAGATCTTTTCTGCACATAATGAAAACGTATTCACTGTTTATGAATTTGTATTCAACGGCTTGGATTGCTTCAATCGTACGCACAGCTAAAGACGGTCAATTTCCATCTCACACCGTACGGATGAATGACGCACGAAAAGTTTTGTAATAAAACATTATTTGATTTTAAGGTTGGACAATGTTTATTTAAATGTTCTCTACAAAACATAAGTTTTATAGAAGTTCAATTTTAATTAAAAAATAATAATAATAACAGCGACGTCTACTATTTCCAAGGCAAAGAACCTTATCACCAAGACATTTTACTATTTCAGAGAATATATTTTGGTCATCACTTTACCCTGTGGTGTAATGTCAATCACCTATTCCCTTGTATCGGACTCAATTGGATGTCTTCTTAGTATTATAATTTTATATTAATTAGATTTGCTCAGATAGCTTAAAATATTAAATAATAATATGATCATAATTTAAGTACATAAGTTTATGTTAAATAACAATATAATCATAATTAAAATAAATTTTGAGTTTTAACATATTCATATAAATATAATTATACATTGCAAGGGTCGTATACCCATTAGTACAAATAACATATTTTCAAAAAAAAAAACGAATTTCATACATTCAGAGAAAATAAAAATTAACCAAACATTTTTTTTAAATTGCATGAAATAACTCAGCCTAATAAATGAAAATAAAAGCACATTCTGAGAAAAACATCACCCATATCACTAACAAATTTGCAAGAAAAATTAAGGAAGAAAATCTACAGCACCTTTATACAAATATGAACTTGGTTGCACAAACACAACTAAATTTGATTTCACGTGAGAGGCAAGTAAAGCAGAGATACCGAAAAATGTTTCTCCATGTGGCACTCACATGGACATTTTAGAAATAGGATCCTTGTTTTGAAAAGAAGCCACAGTCCAAAGATAAGCCCCCACCGTTTTGGCTGCGAAGTTGTCTGCCAGATGTTGAAGAAACCAGCGTTCCAGGGATGCCACTAACAACAAATTTACGTGCTGGTCAATGGAATTAAAAAAAAAAAAATTTCCTTAATTTGCTGTGGAATGGGCGATCAAAATTATACTGTAAAATCCAACGAACAAATCCCATGATCTGAATTAAACTGCACCGTAAAATATTGAAGTCTAAGGTGAAAAATTGAAAAAGTAAAAGTGAAAAGTTGTAGTTGGATGCCTACTGTTAGAATTATGATATATTCCTAATTCACCGGCGACACAACTTGTAACAATGCTCTAATGTATCTTTAGGGTATAAAACATAATATAAGACAAAGAATATATAAAAATATAAAATGTCCCAAAATTTCCTGTCATCGGATGCTGTTACAATAAACAATATTAAATTCGAATATTTTCGGTGAGGACGTAGAATATCCACAGACTCGCCAAAGGAAGTGGTAGAGTAACAATTCCGGTGATCAGAATTAAACTGCACCGTAAAATCGAACGATTATAATGGGAATTGCAATTGCACACGATGCCTCTGCTCATTACGAAGGCGTTCCCTTTGACAAATGAATACCTGACATGGCCGATCGACGGAGCAGGAGTGAGCGGAGATGTGCAAGACGATTGAACCCTCTTTGGCCGTTGATTTCGCTGATCCGAATATGTTACATTTTGTCGTTATCGGGATACTTTCCACGCGCGATTTCCTTTCCCTGTTCATGCCTGCCATCCTCCGCGTTGATTTGAAAGCATTTACCACGCAGCGATAACGTCAAAAGACAATTCCGGTTCAACTCCTTTAGCGATATTATCTACTCTTCTAAGGTGTTAGTTACTTCATTTTTATGTGCTAATTTTCTGGAATTTAAACTTTGTAGAATTGTCTACACTATGAATTTTTTTAAGTATGATCTTTCCTTTCTAATATATTATGAAAAAATATAACATGGACTAATAAAATTTTATATTATAAAGTTTTTAAATGTTTCTTATGTGATTTTATTAATTGAATTAACAATAATATTTTTTCTTTTTATATATGTTTTTAAAATTTTTGAATATATCTTTTCTATTTTTATTTTTAATAGTTTAATTGAGATCTTTTCAATATATTTTTAGATGATGATATGAATGTTGAGAGATCAATTGTCTCATGTTTTAATATACTATATATGCTTATAAATTTAAAGTAAACTATAATGAGAAGAGAGTTGTATTTGTCTAAGTTAGAAGAAATTAGTCCCAAGGAATTTGGGCATTTTTGGAACTTCCAATTCTTGAAGGAAGTAGTTGTATAATGTTATTTATACAATATAATTATTTATAAAACATAATCTTCGAACTTAGGTTGTAACTAAGCTACAACATAATTATCTAAATGTTTAGTGTTGGGTCTAGATTCATATGAACTAAGTGTGTCTATGTGTCTACACAAATAAGGGGTATATAGTTCTTCTAACTTGTATTGAAGGTATTTTAAATACACACATAAGGGGTATATAAATATCCTTAAGTGAAGGCATTTTTGGCGAGTCACAAAGCATACTTTTAAGAAATACATGTATAGTTGATAAATTTATTTAAAAATAGAGTTGATTAGAGGACTTAATAAAGTGAGATTCCATAAAATAAAAATAAAAAATGTAATTCTAAGTGTGGATGGTCATAGGTTCAATTCCTTGTAGTATAGAAATTTTGAGTGAAAGAGTGGAATGTCACCTTCTTTGATCTTTCTTATGCTTTTATTACACCGATAAGCATTCCCCTCTGGAAAGCAATCAGTATCATTTTTATGTGCAACACTTTTTAAATCAAGCAACACAACATAAATATATCATACAACTTTGTTCATTCCTATTTACTACCAACTTGATCACTAGAGTAAACATAGGGACTACCATATGATCCTATAAATTGGTTTGATGGACCAATGGAAATTAATATAAAGCACCACATGTCTAGCATCAACTCCTCTAAATGTGGAAACTTAACCTTCCCATTGAATGCAAGACTTCTTTCCAATCTCCTTTGAAATAAAATTATAGGCCAATGATCACCTCCAAACATGAAATGAACTTGCCACCACAAAGTTTAAACAAATAGTGAGCTAAGATAAATAAGGGTGCCTAAGACTATTAGAGAGCATGTAAGACATCACTAGACATGAAAAGACTAATAAACTTCATTAATGTAAACTCTAGATCTATAGACATCCAATCCTTCTAAACTTGGAAGACTTATTAAGTGGAATCTATACTGCTTTTTGCCTTTGATATTCACTTTCTTATTTCTTGTGGACCTAAGCTATTCTATATACCTTGGTTGAGCAAATGTTTAAAGTTTGAAATGTCAATTTGAAGTCTTTGCTTATGTTTAGTGGACCCAAGAGTTTCATTAATCAAATTCTAGAGGGAGGCTTGTGTTTGAGGCTCACTTTGCTTCGTGCTTATGTTCTTGGTAGACCCAAAAAAACTTATGCGATAGATCTTAATTAGTGGTCTTGAGTCCATGGTATTTATACTATCAAGCCCATGATTATAAGGTGATGCTCGAGTGAATTATGGTTTTATATGTCGCTTGATAGGGACACTGACTATGGTATGAGGGAATCAAGAGTAGATACATGGCAAGCTCTATCAAATTGTATTGGTCTTTCAACCAATTTGTGAGTTTCCTAGATGCAAGGAAGCAAATATAATCCAATTGGTTTAAAGAATTTGGGTCTGTTATGGTTTATGAATTCATGGTTTATGGTCTACATGTTAAAATATTCACACCCATATAAAGAAAACTTTATTGTGAGCCATCAAAATGTCAAATAGGTCTTTGTCTCACTAACTTGAGATTTAAGTGGCAAGATAAGTTTAAGGAAATGATATTAAAACAACATCCTAAAACTTGATCCAACACTATAAATCTTCATTCCTACATAACCATTTCTATCTAATTCTTTCACCTGCAAATCTGTGAATCATTTTTTGCTTCATATTCTTGCATTGTTGAGGGTTTTTAGGTAGCTTAAAATTTGCAATAATGGCATAACCAACATATCGTGGGCTAAAGGGAATGTTTGGAAGAAGAAAGTCTAGAAGACATGAATAACAATAACACAATGTCACTTAGCATAGGCATATTTTAGGGCTTTCTCTTAGTTTTTTATGGTTATCAAAAATATATTTTATGTTTTTATTCTACAAATTTAACATCATTCTCATATGATCTCAATTTTTGAGCTTTTCAGGATGAAGATTTTATAGCTTGTCATCACCATAAAATTCATATAAAAAAGGCTTTGGCCTTAACAATCATAAATCATAGGGCCTAACACTTGAAAGGGCAACAATCAATGTCGACAACATTGATCATCAAGGTCTAACATTTGCATCGATATCAAGAGTGTGAAACCTTGCAATCCTTCAAATATGTCGAGGCTTCACATTCCAAAGATACACACACATGCAACATAGCCCATTTGTTGCACTAAGAAAGAAATAAGAAGACCAATTAACAACACTTTCACATGCAAATGGTTGACTAGCACAAATAAACCAAATAAAGGTATACCTGTTTGTTAATTCACCTATGGAGGTTTCTCCTTTTATTCAAGACCAACTTTTATTCCCACCATGTATACATGCTTATTTTACTCCGTTTCATTTCCGTTGCAGAACAACAAAACACATCATTACATGGTTTCAATGTTCAAATGATGAGGAGGAATCAACAACTCAAAATGGACCAAAAAATCTACATATATTCTGTATACTCTCTTTTATTCCCACTTTTTTGTTAATTCACCTATGGAGCTTTCTCCTTTTATTCACAACAAACTTTTATTTCCACCTTGTATACATGTTTATTTTACTCCATTTCATTTCCACTACAAAACAACAATTGTTTGTTGGATGATTTCAATGTCCAAATTTGATGGATGGAAAGAAACAACTAAAATGAAAAAACTCTTTACTACTCTTACAAATACACCCCCTTTGTTTATTTCTCTTGGAAACTCAATTTTTGAAATTACATATACTTTAAATCTACCCACATGCAAAAACCATCCCACATCCATTCTCGGTGTATCCATTGGACACTAAAGATAGATAGAGAAATAGAGAGAGTGATAAAGAGAAATAGAAAGATCAAGAGAGAGTGAGAGAGAGGAGAGATAGAGGAAGAAAGAATTGTAAACAAAACAAGCTTATCCTCAAAAGTTGGGTAGAAAAAACACATCAAAAAGGTAAATTGATTGAGGTAGAATATGTGCAAAATTTAAAAAAAGAAAGGTTTGATGAAATGATTAATTCAATTGGAGGTTTTGATCTGATAATAGGTGGAATCTCCTATAATAATCTAATAGGAAACAACGGGAACAAAAGGGATGGCCTAGAGGGGAAGCATTCCTCTATTTTCTATGAATTTTCACATATTGTGAATTATGTAAGGCATGCAATGCATTCAAATGTAACTTGATAGAATAATGCAACCTTCATTTTGTACTAGTCTAGAATTCAATAGATTATAAATTCCTTCTAAATTATGGACATTATTATTATTATAATTGTATGTAGAAAATTTGATTGCACAATCAACATGGGACTAATTGCATGAATGGATGTTGTCAATTGTAAACCCGTATGGTATTCTAGTAATGAATTCTTTATTTTGTACTTGCCTGCACTTAAATAAATTATTAATTTCTTGATTTTTCATAGTCACGTGCCCCCAAATGGAAGAGTTTAGAAAAAACAAGTATTTAAAATTATGGACATTATTTTGATTATATGGAGTAAATTTGTTTGCACAATCAACATGGAACTAATTGTGGGCTTGGATGTTTCCAATTACAATCCTATGGTTATTGGTTTGATTAGTCATGGTAACCATGATTCCCTTTGGCAAGGATTGAATTAAAGCCTAGAGGATGTACAAAAAATAAAAATTCATAAAAAGAAAGCACTTAGATTTATAAAACGTTTACTATTAAACCCATCAGAAGAAACCATTTCAGAATATAAGGCTATATAAAATAAATATATAAATTTCCATTTACCACACCATGTTAAAGGATTGGTTGGATTTGGAGTTCTAGATTACCTTATGGGTCAGTAGTTGAAGGTTAAAGAGTTTGACCAAGGTCCGTGCCATACTTTTACTTTGAATATGTGTATAGGATGCCAAAGGGTGCATGGGCAAACCATATCCTTATTTATGTATGGTGTTGAACTAAAATTTGTGGATTCAAACTACCTTTTAATTTCAATTAGAAAACATGGCTACTTGTATTGGCCATCATGGGATTATAAAACTAAGCTTAAGTGCATAAACATAGTGGCAAATAGTGTTTCATTGTATGATAGAATTGGGGCTATAATCAAGCATTCCAATGGAAAACCCTACATTAAAGATTAGGCTATGGTACTTTTAGAATGTAAAAAGTAGATCTTGGTATGGGTTGGCCTAGACCATCTAGCTCCACTACAACATCATGAAATGGTACTTTTACAAAAATAAAGAGAGGGGGGGAATAGAGAAAGAGAGATGAAACAACACACATTCTTACATGGTTTCAATGTTATTCACAACCAAGTTTATTTACCATCATCTATACCTGTTTATTATACTCCATGAAAGAAAAAAATATGAGAGACAAATATATATAGAGAGGGAAATTGATAGAGAGGAATTTAGATAAAGAGATAAAGATAAAATATATAGAGGGGTAGAATCCAATAATCCAAAGAATGCAAGACAATAGAAATGATGGGTGCCACTAGATCCATTAATTTCTTGTGTTTATCAACCAAAAACCTAAAGCGTGAAACAAAGAGAGGGAAATACATTTATTATAAAAATCTTTGTATATAAAGATAGAGAAAACAAATGTAATAATGTGGTGGGATTTATTTATAGAGTCTCTTAACAAAAGGTTTGGGTCCACTTAGGCTAGAGTGTCTTTAATGAAGTATTTATTTTCTTTTTGCTTTGTATGGGTATGCACTCATACAAAGAGCAGTGTTTTTTAATTTTTAATTATCTAATATATATAATTTTATATAATAAGAAGATTACAATGTAGAGAGATTTAAAATTATAATATATATCTATAGATATAATATTATAATTATATTAATATAACAATTATATCTAGTGCTAGGTACATTAAAATTAAAATTATATATAAAAATGATGGGTTCCACTAGATCCATTCATTTCTTGTGTTTATTGACCAAAAACACACAAACACACACACACACACACACACACACACACACACACACACACACAGAGAGATATATATATATATATATAGAGAGAGAGAGAGAGATTTGTTTCTCATTTATAAGAAGTGTATCATGCAATAGATCAGATTGTCTCATGAATGTATCTATGCACGAAGGGATAAACAATATTGAGTAAAAAGACTATTTAAGAGAATTGCGTAAATTTGTGTGAAGTTTGAAGTAACATACTTCATGATGTGCATTCTATGTCATGTTCCTTTTGCAAAAGTTTTGCCAAAGTGAGATTGAACACAACAGGCTTCCATGACATAAAATGCACGCCATTTTTGAGGTCTCAAGAACATTCCCATATCATCTGCAAATTCAAACAAATAAAAAAAAATCCCTTCAAATATAATATTTTTAAACAATTAGGAATTCTCAATCTAAATTTATAACATGTCTAGATTAAATTTTTATCCATTTAACCTCCAAATTATGTAAAGGTGTGAAATTATAAAACTAATGAGGTTCACTAAGTTTGATTGATCTTTGTATTGTGTTACTAGGCTCGACGACAGATAGATAAACATGATGTAGGTGGTGGCCATGCTTGTATTGCAAGATAATGCCTATAAAATGTAGGTGTGAAAATGTCAAATATGAGGCTTCTAATAAGAAAACACGCATGCTTCAAATAATATGCATAAGTGACGACTAATGGAATGCAAGTGAATCCAGGTGCAGTGCATGAACAAGAATCTAGAAAGGGGATGCATGCAAATATAGACTAGACAACAAAAATGAAAGCTCACACATTTGAAGTAAATACTAAGCAAAACATAGGGATCTTGAAATCCATTAAAATTATGCACATTAATTCATGACACTTGAGAAAATAAAAAAAATGACATGGACCATAGGGATACAAGACAATCATCATTCATTTAAACACATGACAATTGAACTTCCACAACTCTTCGGCATACCCATTGCACACAAGGTGTGATTTCTAGTTAAATAACATTGGGATTTTCTCATTCACATGGTCAACAAATCTAATCTTATTAAATTCTATTTAAATGGAAGTGATTTTGATTGCCAAAAATTTGTTATGCGAATTGTCCAATTGTTTTGAAGCATTACGAACCACATTGACAGTGGATGAAATTAAATTATCCCACAATGAAAATAAAAGGGGAAACGATGATCTGACTTCCTACATCTTATTTCCAGCAAAAATGGTGATCTTAATTCCAGCGATCTAACTATCAGATTATCTTAATAATCCGGTGGTTTTAATTCCAGTAGAAGCTATTCTTGTACAGATGCTTATGGGCAAAATATAAAATATATATAATAAAAAAGTTGTACAATTTAAAATATTAAAAGAGTTTTAAATAATTTATAAGTTTGATATAATGTATTATTAAGTAGAAATAGTTATATTATAAGTTGGTGGAGAATGATTGTTATGTGGAGGTACCACCCTTTGAAAGTATTTGGTTGACAGATTTGAAACCTCCCAACCATCTTGATTAACCTCAGGATCTTACACAACCAAGATGACCAAAACACCCAACCAAGCAATAGTTTCATAATCACAACATCTTGTCGAAAACTAGAATATTTGCCATAAAGAGATGTAGATCAACCCCTTTGTACAATAGGTGGATAGAAATGATCTGAGCTATTGGAGCAACTATATCTTCAAGGACTAAGAGGAGTAGTCTATATAGTACCATCAAGACAAACCTAGCCCATAGTGCATGGAGCACTCCCCTAATTGTTGAGCAAATCCTACAAGTGTTGAAAGTCAAGTGCCACCTTTTTGGCCTAAGCTTGAAGCTTAGAATAAATAGATGAAACCACATTCTTTTCTTAGTCAACGAGAGGTTTCAAGTTCCAATATCATCATCAACAAAAATAAGGTTTGTTTCTAGACTTCCATATTTGAAAAAGAATAGCAAGTCTGAAAAGCCTACAATATAGCAATATAAGTAGGCCAATGGGTCGTATTTCCAAAAAACAATTATCTATAACATGTCACCTCATATTACCTGGATTTGCATTCCAAATTTACTATCAAGTAAATAATCATGATCAACATAAACATGTGTTTAACAAACACTAATCATTTGTATAATAATTACATAAAAAGCATATCTTTTTTTTTTAATATTTTCAACTGAAAAATGTATAACATAATCAAATATATCATGTTAGTGAATCCCTTCACTTTACAATCACAATGTTTTGCTCATGGCAATAAAGATTAATTTAAATAAAATTTGACTGTCCAGTCATATAAATTGAATATACTGCATCTGGAGTTTTGGTATCTGTCTTCATAGGTCTTGGCTTGTCATCTACTTGGGAAGGAGAGAATCACCCAAATGCTTTTCCTCCAACCATAGACTGACAGTCTCCCACACACCTTCCTTCCTGAAAGTGGCCCTACCCTTCACGAAAGGAATAGATATAAAGAAATAATAGGTTTGCCATCTGAGTTTCTAGTTGTGTCCTTCATATTGCATCACAGTCATACAACTATAGATCCTCTCTAAATATATGTATGACACTATTGGATGGTGATGCCATCTGGATCACAGTGAATCGACTAATGTATGCAAAGATAGATGCATTACTTTGGCCAAAGATTTAATATACATAGACATTTCACAATGAATGTAGTCGATTGTTCACCCACTTCTAACTCGACTTAGAAGCTATATCATCCTACAATGATTATAGTTTGACCTATTTCAGTCATGGGATAATTAATTGCACTTCCTATTTAGTCCATCTGACTTGGACTTCTAACTTCGATCTCGGGAGTGCATTCCAGAAGTTTTCTCATTGCATCTGCAACATGGAACCTATGACTCCACGTCACTCTATTCCCTTTCTTTTTTTTCAAAGATTTAAATGTTCTTGGTTTTCATTTTCAAGACCAATATTGGTCTTTGTCTCTATGAGATTAGAAATGATGTTTATCCCGTTCCAAGGATTTTCATCAAATTCATATCGATTATAACATATCCTATTAAAGTTGATAGTATAAAATTAATTGATAATATAAAATAAAAGAAGAGTAGGTCATTTTCCATTATAGTAGACTCTTAGTCTATAAAGACTCGAAAGGTTTTTATCACCTTCTACTTCATTCCCAAAGTAATACCACTAATATAAAGAAGATATTCATAAATGTTTACAAAGAAATCAAGCTATCAATCTCACTCTCTCATTTCCTTTCATGGAAATCTAGAGACACTCATGTTTTTATTTCCCTAGTGCTCGAGGCACTACATGCACTTAGTGTAGTAGTAATATATTACCATCATTTTGATATCCTTCAAGCAGAGCAATAAAGCTCGCAGCTCTAAGATAGGATATGAAGCTCAAATGGCTCATAAAGGTAAGGGTTTCCAAGTCAAACCCTCTTTAATTCTCACATATAATTTCCAAGGTCTTGGTGCCATAGTCAACCCAAACTGTTATAATTGTTCTCATTACTGTTAGCATATAATATACATGGTTTCAAATACCCCTGAGATACTATCATTAAAAGTCAACAATATATATAAATGGTTATTATTAAAGCCGTGTAGATAAAACTATCCATGGTTTAATGTATATAGGTGCCTTATGACACCAAAGCAATAACTGAGATATTGATGGCTTCACCACAGTCTCATTCATAATAGAATGCAAAGACATCATTGTCTATAATGCGTTGGCCATAATGCATAGGCCGATTATAATAAAAAGAAGTAACATGTGAAGCATGATAATTTCAAGTTTATACTATATTTCATATCAATCATTTATGAGCTACTTGAAACAGGTGCCAATCCAAGAGTTCCAAACAACATACAGTTGTA
Source organism: Cunninghamia lanceolata (assembly GCA_027924645.1). Classification (NCBI taxonomy): domain Eukaryota; kingdom Viridiplantae; phylum Streptophyta; class Pinopsida; order Cupressales; family Cupressaceae; genus Cunninghamia; species Cunninghamia lanceolata. Next base: position 9,375,678 of record BSBN01000523.1, on the reverse strand, counting down.
TTATCATTACCACATAAACTTACCTATATTCGTTGAGTCTCCTGTCTCTGAATACAATTTCTGGAAGAAAGTCTCCTTAATTCTAATAGTCCTTGACTCTAAATCATTCCAGTTGTTCCTTTCTACCTTTTTGAGAGTTTTCTCTCTCTATTTTCCAAATGATAGTCATCACCACAATAATGATTATTTTCCCTTTCCCATTCACAGGGAATAGAAAAACAAGAAACCAACTTCCCACCAAAAACTCCCCGCATGCAGGGTTGTGGGTCTTTAGACAACAAGGCTCACACTCCTCCTTAACCTGCACTCCCTCCACTTTCTCCATGTCCGCACGGGGAGTGGAGTCATGCCATATTGAATAGGAGGAGTGCCCTCGACACAAGAGATTATCATAGCATATATAAATTTAGGACTATCATAAAATTATTACTTATTATACGTAAGTAATAATCATTAAAATAATCATATATTAACTATTGGACACCAAGAGAATTATCATCACATTATGGTGCTTTCAAAAATTAGGCAATAGAATACAAATACAAGGTTGAGGTTTTCTTCCCCCCCCTCCGTAATCAAAACTGATGATAATAAAATTAATTTGATACTTACAAAATTATATATATATATATATATATATATATATATATATATATATATATATATTAGGAATCTACTATGAAAGACAAAGATTAAACTCGATTCATTAACAATGTTCTTTGAACATTATTCGACCAAATCGACGTGGACAATGTCAAAAATACTTAACGACCAATAGACACTAGTCGAATACAGATCGACTAAACAAGGGATGTTAAATGATACATACCCTGTCTCAAAGGTTCACGCAGTGTACAACTTTGAAACTTCAAATGGAAAACTTGACTTTTCCTAAACATCCATTCCCTTCTCTCTCGTGATACTCTCCTTCCATTCTTGGAGGTGGAAATCTTATTCCTATTTACACTCACAACCAATCAAACTTTGATCAATGTATCATCAACAAATCATTATACATCATATTTAAATAATCTAAATAACACATAATTTCATTTCTTATTCATATAATCAATGATTTATCTTGACATTTTCCTAAACATCAAATCATTAACCTATGATTACTCATCTACATAATCACATGAAAGTAAAAGTTAAACATAGTCAAAGTTTGGGGATGTAACATATCTTCCCCCATGTGAATCATCGTCCCTGATGATTTAATATGTCCAAAGTTTATAACATAAAAAGGGTTTTGTTTATCATAACAGAAAGCTTAAAATAGATGAGGGAATCTTTGATAAATATCATCATAATTCTCCTAGGTGGCATTCTTTTCTGCATATTGGTCTCACTAGACCTTGCATTGAGTAATGTCTTTATTACACAAGCATAGCTTATGTATTTCGAGCACCTTGATGGGATCAATCATTACCACTCCTATGTCCTTCCCCTGTATGGCATTCCAATCAAGAATGGGAACATGATTATCTCTTGCAATATATTTTTTCAAATATGAACCATGGAAAACATTATGCATCATGGCAAGAGCTAATGGTAGAGCAATCTTGTATGCAACTGAGTTGACCTCCTCGAGAACTTCGAAGGGACCCACATACCTAGGAGCTAGTTTGGATGTCTTTCCAAACTTAATAGAACTCTTTTGTGGTTTAACTCATAAGAGGAATTTTTTCTCCCACTGAGAAATGCCTTGCGATGCACTTAGCATCTGCATATCTTTTTTGCCTATCATTCACTTCTACTAGTCTTTTCTTAATCAGATGGACTTGCTCTTCCATTTTTGATAGCATTTCTAGACCAAGGCTAATCCTATCTTCTAACTTATCCCAAATTATAAGAGTTCAACACTTTCTTCCATATAATGCTTTAAATGGAGCCATCTTAATAGTGGAATGATAGGAATTATTGTAGGCAAATTCCACAAGAGGAAGGTAATCTTTCCACTTGTATTGCTAGTCCATGCAATACATCCTCAATAGATCTTCCAACACTTGTTTTACTCTTTCCGTTTGACCATCCGTCTCTGGATGATAAGTAGAGATTATGTGCACAATTGAGTTCCAAGTGAAGAAAATAGGGTTTGCCAAAACCTTGTTGTCATACGGGCATCTCTATCTGAGATAATCTTCTCAGAAATACCATGCAATCTAAATACTTCTTGCACAAATTTGTGGGCTATGATTGGTGCTACATTTATCAAATTCCCAGGTATAAAATGTGCTACCTTGGTGAGTCTATCCATCACTACCAGAATAACATTATGTCTATTTCTAGACATTGGAAGTCCTTGTACAAAATCCATGGTAATGATTTGCCGTTTCCATTCTGAAATCTCATGAGGGTATAGAAGTCCTGCCAGGTGATGGTGTTCTGCCTTCACCCTCTGGCATTCTAAACATCTAGCTACAAACCTTGTAGCATCCCTCTTAATTCCTTTCTAGAAATATAATGGTTTTACATCAGCTAATAATTTTGTCACTCCAGGATGTCCTAAATAAGGTACAGAATGAACCTCTTTCCACATGATATTCCTTAACTCCTCAGAGTTGAGAACGTACATCCTTCCTTTAAACCTTAAAAGTCCATATGTTCAAAATGAAATCCATCATACCTAGAATCATGAGGATTGTCCACAAGAGCTTGTTTTACCTCCTCAGAGTATTCATCTCCCTTGGACCTGTTGGTAATCATTTATGTTTAGGGTTTTAAGCTTGGGCATTTGCAGATTTTTCCATTCAAACCCTGAATTTTCTAAGTCATAGGATCTTGCATTATTTTGTCTATTCTATTGCTTGCCTTCTATGGTGGGTTCCTGGTTGTTAAGTCTCGTCCTCATATTTAGGTTTTCATAGGTTGACCAGCCCCCACACAATGTTTCACCGCCTTTTCCTATCGCACTTCTTGAAAATGCTAAGTTTTGTTTATTCAAAATGATCTTGTATGTTCGCGGGCTTGTGAAATTTTAATGAGCTTCCAAAAATCATGAAAAAAGGAATTGTATGCATTTTTAATGCATATCGAGTTTGCATATACAAAGGGGAATCTTTCGCAGATTCTTGAGAATATTCTGTAGTTGTATGCATTTCCAAATGCATATTAGGTTCAAAAGGATGCATGTACATTGGGGGAATCTTTCGCAAGATTCCAAGAATATGCCGCTATTGTATATTGGGTTCGCATGTATGTGTTTTGTTGTACATTCCAATATACATCAGCTGCATGCATTTGAAAGATACAAGGAAAAATATATAAAGGTGGAATATTCCTTGAAGATTCCTTGTTTGTATGTGAGAAGGTTTGTATGTTTGACATACAAAGGTGCCAGTATACTTTTGCTATAGTGCAGTGGGGAGATGCATGTGGTGGGGACTGCGGACAAACAAAGGGCGAATGTATGTCTGATATACAATCAAATGTGCAAGCAAAATATACAAGAGGAAGAGATACATGCTAGACTTCAAGGGTTTTTCGAATCCAATGGACAAGGGGCAGAGGTCCATTGTATGTATATCGCATTTGTATAATGTGATATACAAGGAAACATACAAGTGAAAAGATACATTCCGGACCCGAATAGAATTCCAAGATGCTTCATACAAGTTTGGGGTCCACAACATGTATATTGGGTTTGTATATGTAGCATACAACCCGATATACAAAACAAAGATATACATCCTGGATGCGAAGGAGGAGTCAAATACAACGAATGGTAATTTGAGGTCCGTGGGTTGTATAAGGTGCTTGTATGTGCCGATGTGCATTGAAAAGGATACAAGCTGGACTCGAATAGTTTTTTCAATTTATTCTAAACTGGCGTGGGGTCCACCTTGTATATTAAGCTGTTGTATGTATATGCATTTTGCATATACAGGGGATTGTAAAAGGTGAACAGTGACGATTGTATATACATTCATTCTTGCATATACAAGGGCGAAATGGCAAAATGGGGAATGCAAAAAGTTAGCGGTAGGAGTTGTAGTGCCTACGTGGCACGATATTATAGGTGGGAGACTTCTCAGCATTTTTTAGAGCTGTTTGTTTCAGTGATGAAATCAAAGTTGACGGCTATTTTTTCAAGTTCGCAGCAGCAATAGTTTTTTGTATCCATGGCCACGTTTGGGCGGGAAAAATTCTAGAGGCTTGCTGCTGCTACGTCCTCAAGGGCTTGTGGGTAGTTGAAGCATTGATGGCTGATTTACAGAGGATGGACGACAGGAAGGATAGGTCAACCACCCGATTGAAGATGAAAGTCCTTGAGCGGCGATGCTGATCTCGATTCCACCTACTTCTCCTTCTCCTCCTCTTTGCTGCATTGAATATTTCTGAGCGCCATTTCTCATGCATTATATCTGGCAAAAATTTTGATCTTGCCTTGTAATTAATTTTGCTGAGTTTACAGTCTTGGTATAAAAGCAAAACTGTATTACTCATTGTGTTGTTGAAAACTGGACATTTTTTGGTGCTGTGATACAATGCATCTTCATTGGTGGCCTTGTTCTGGATGTCTTGTGAGTTTATGAGTCTCATGTTGCATGTTTTGTGCATAAATTCACTAGTTTCATGTTGTTTTATATGAGAAATGCTCTGTTGCATGTGTTTAATCATTTGTCTCCAAGTTGTGGGTATGTTTTCTCTTGAATCAAGATAGCTAAGTGTTGTTTAAGATTTAGGAATATAGCTTTTTTGTATTGAATGTTTAATCTCTTACCTCTGTTCAAGGAACAGATTGAATGTTTCAGGTTAATCATTGAGAAGATATGCTGCAGCAGGGATATCATTAAGTATGAATGATTAAATACTTAGTTTTTGGGAGGTATCTGTAAGGCAGATGCTTAGCAAATCCCCTTGAAATTTAGTCTCTAGTATATGTTTATGTTGGCCATTCACATGTGTATGTCTATTGACTCCGAGCCCTGGATAGGCACCGATCCAGTCTTGTATTGAGGTTATAGCCCAAGGTCTTAGTTTTGTATCCAAATACAAATTAAACTCAAACTTCAAATACAAACCTTTAGGACATTAGAAGTAGTTTTAGGGACCAAAATCCTCTGTCTACAACTGAATATAGGCCCAAAGCTAGCCCCTTTGCACTTATCTCATAGTTTTGGTATGCATAAGAGAGGATTTATCTACTTTGTGTCAACATCACAACTACTATATAGATGCATTTCACAGATGTTGAATAGGGAATACCTCCTTGGTTCTACAGAGCCTAAAGAAGAAGAGGAGATATTTATAGAGTCTATCTCCTATATTGTTGGCCCCTAGCTTGGGAATCCTGTTGATCAACGATAGCTACTTTGTAGGGATAACTGGGAATAAGCATCTAGTATGGGAAAAAACTAACAGATTTTGGCGACTCCGCTAGGGAGTGCTTTGTGAAAGAACCCTGATTTTAAAATAAAATAATTCCTAGTTATAGGTGGTGACTCCGAACAAATATCCCAACTAGTAAAGTAAAAATTTGTATGCAAGGGAGAAGATCCCTGTGTAATTCTTTGTCTGAAGAATTACCCAGAAAAATGATGTATAGGAAAAAGGGGACTACTCAAGCCAGTCAAGAGGGTTCTCCTAGAAGTAATGATAATGTTCAAGACAATCCAAGATCTTCAGAGCGAACAATACCTTATTTTTCAAACACTGAGGCTGAAATCTAGAATGTATATGAAAGACAACAGGGTAGTAGTCTGAGAATAAGGTCAGAAGTGTTTCAAGAGCACCCTTTCTTAGACCCCAGTGATAGATTTGAAGAGCTTGAGTCTCCAAGGGATGAAGATAATGATGACCAGAATGGAATGGGACTATCCTCTTCTATGCCCAAAGAGGAACAATTAGCTAAAGAAATCAAAAGCCTGAGGGCAGAGTTAGAGTATTTATGAGCAATAAAAATTAGAGATGACATGAGACAAAAAGTGCAAGCTCTGAGAACTGCTCAGAATGATTCAGTTCCTACCCTTGAAAATGCTAATGTGATGAGAAATCAGCACATAAATGAAGTGCAGGATCAGCATGATGATCAGCAACAGAATGTAAATAATGTTAGAATACCATTAAACAATGTAAGAAATTAGAATGCAAATAGAAATGCCAATGCTAATCAATTTGATAGACATCCTATGCAGCTAGACAGATTTAGGCAACTAGTTTTTGATGGCATTCCTGGTTATCCTAATCCAATAGACAAACATGTGAGGCCGCAAGTGCCAAAGTTTTCAGGAAATAATACTGTGTCAGGGGAGGATCATCTAAAAGCTTTTCAGAATATTATGGACAACTTCGAGGTTGAGCATGAAGATGTTTTCATGAAATTATTTATGCAATCCTTAGTTGATGAGGCCAGAGAATGGTACAAAGGTCTGCCTGACAGAAGTATTTCATCATGGGAGGACTTCAGAAGAATTTTCAAAGAACAATATGGTGACAAAACTGATCCTAGTTTTTTCATAAATGAATTCACTGGCATTACCAAAGGATCAAATGAATAGGTTGCTGATTTCAATGCTAGATTCATGAAGGTGTTGAACAAACTGCTACATCACCTGAGGCCTAATGAACCTATGCGTATAGTGTTATACATAAATACTTTTGATGCCAAAACAACCTATGGATTGAGGGATAAGGGCCCTCACAGCCTCAGGGATGCTTTCAAAATTGCAACTAATATTGAAAATAATAGAAAAGCATCTGGTGAGACAAATAGGAGAGTGATGTAAAAATTTTGCAAAATCCAAATATTAAATCTCAGAGTGTTCAGGGCAATGCATCTACTTCTGAGGATAAATTAGATAAATTAACAACTATTGTCAAGGACCTCAGTTATAGAATGGCTAAAAATGAAAAGGGGATAGGTCTTGACAGACAGGTTTACCAAAGGCAAGAAAGAAGACCATCATTACATGACATGCCATACAATACCAATTAGCATAATGGTAAACCCATCCTCCCACACAACAATACAAATCAAAGAGCTTAGAATGCAAAGGAAACACCTAATCCTTTGAAGAAGGCTGTTAATATTGTTAATGACACCCCGTGGTGTATAATATGCCAGATGCCTCACTCACAGTCACAGTGTATGATTGCTCAGTCTCTATATAACAATGTCGTGCCCTGTGATGGTGCAATGAGCCACATTGCATGGAGGATGATAATGTCAATATGCTATCTACAAACAAGGAGTATCCTTCTCATAATGTTGATGCAAGCATAAATAATGAGATTCAGGTCTGCCAGCAGTTTCCCTATGATGAAGATGATGAAGACAACTATGCCTATGCTCAGGATTCACATAATTTAAGGAGGCCTTCTGATGAAGGAATTAGGGCCCTCACAGTTGCAACAGTTGCTCAAGTCAAAAGCAACTACAACCTAAGAGGTAAAGCTCAGGTAAGTAACTCACACCAACCAGAGAACACTTTTGTGAACCAACCTGTGCACAGTCATAAAGGGATTGAAACACAAAAGAAACAGTGGAGCAATAATAAGCAAAATTTTAAGCAAAAAATAGGTCATGATTCTCAGGGACTAGAAAATAGAATTCCCCAGGTTGAGAATCAAAGCAGAAATTTTTAGATAAAAAATGACAGTCAAGCAGCCATACAAATTAAGGCTGGATCATCTCAGGATAAAAATAAAATTGTGGATCAAGATACAATTGTTATACAAAATTATGCTCCATTTTACATAACTCAGGTTTTGTCCTAGGTAAAGGTCTCTATTCCATTGATGGAGTTGATGAAAATTGAAGAATGCAGAAATAAAGCAGTATCCTTGATTTCAGGAATATCCTATCAAGCCAAGCAAAATGATGAACCTCAGGGTAAGAAACAAGCCCTGTGTATTGATGAAGATGATACTCCTAAAGTATATATTTGGGGATGACCATGACTAAATTCCCTTCACAGGTTGAACCATTTTATGTCTCCCTGGTCATAAATGGAAAAGTGATTAAGAATTGTATGCTTGACTCAGGAGCATCAACGAACATCATGCCCTTGGCTATTATGCAGCAAGTTGGATTAAACATAGATAAGGCATGTGGGAAATGCTATGCCATGGATGCCAGGGAAGTACCAGTCATTGGAATTATGAAAGTTGTGGGTTTCAGACTGGCAGCATATCTAGAAAGGACCTACAAAATGAACATAACGGTTGTTGATATCAAGCCACAGTATGGCATGTTGTTGTCAAGAAGATGGGCAGCATTGATTGGTGGGAGTATGCAATTAGACCTGTCATATGCCATGATCCCAATGAATGGAAAGGATGTCAAATTGATTAGAGAAGAAAGATCATCAGAAACAGTTGAGGATCAAGAGTCAGAGGAGCATATATGTTTTGTGGACACTGACTGTGAAAATTTTAGAGTTGTCTCAAATGTTAAAGAAGGTAAAGAGGGAGATATGTGCATTCAAGAGCTTGACCAACAGGGTCTATGGACCATGTATTTTGATGGAGCTTGTTCAAAGGAAGGCTCTGGTGCTGGAATTGTATTTCTGTCTCTAACTGGTAAGCTTCTAAAATTCTCATTCTTGCTGAAGTTTGCCTGTACAAATAATATTGCAGAATATGAAGCACTGTTATTAAGATTAAATGTAGCTCTGAAGCATGGAATTAAGATGCTCAAAGTATTTGGAGATTCACAGTTAGTTGTTTCCCAAGTTAGAGATAAGTATGCATCAAAAAATAAAAGGTTAAAACAATATAAGCATGCTGTTTGGGATATAATTGAATTATTTGATGCATTTTCAATAAGCTAGGTGGAGAGATCAAAAAATGTCAGGGCAGATTTTCTAGCTAATATAGCTATAAGGCCAGATGATGTTACTCTATTAGATGTTACAAATGTTGAGGTCAAACTTAGACCTGCAGTACCAGATAACATATGCGGCTGGCAAGTGTTTGATGATGACAAGGATTTACTAAGATTTCTACATTGCATTGATGAATATGAGAACCAAAAAATAGATTTTCAGAACTTTGTAGAGGTTGTAGATGGAAAAGAAACTCTCTTAGGGAAGGAGGTAATTCAACTCAAGACAAATAAAATCCCTAGAGGGCTGGTTGCTCTAGAGAGAGCTTTTGACAATAGGGACCAATTTGTTACAAAGGCATCTCCAACAAATAAGAATGATCTGGAAGAGATAAACTTGGGGACATCTCATGCCCCCAAGAAGGTATATATTGGCAAACAGCTCAAACCACACATCAGAACTATGTTGATTGCACTACTGAAAAATTATAAGCTTGTTTTTACCTGGTCATATGAGGACCTAAAAGCTTATAGGGAAGATTTATTTCAGCATGAAATCCCTTTGAAGCATGGAGCTTAACCAATTAGACAAAAACAAAGGCCTGTCAACCCAACTTTAGCTCCTAAAATGCAAGAGGAACTTATGAAGCTTAGGGAGGCTGGAATAATCATGCCTATTAGGTACTCAACTTGGGTGTCTAACCTTGTCCCAGTTAGAAAAAAGAATGGTGACATAAGACTTTGTGTTGATTTTAGAAATTTGAATGTGTCTTCTTTGAAGGACAATTATCCATTGCCAAACATGGAAGCCATGTTGCAGAAGGTAACTGGCTGTGAACTTTTATCCATGATGGATGGATTTTCAGGGTACAATCAAGTGAAAGTGAAAGAATCAAAATAGTACAAAACTATTTTCACCACTCCATGGGGAACCTATGTATATGTGAGAATGCCATTTGGACTGACAAATGCAGGTACCACATTTCAAAGGGCAATGGATGTTGCTTTTGCGGGACTGATTGACTCAATCTTGGCTGTGTATCAGGATAATTTGATAGCTTATTCAAAAAAGGAGGAGCAACATTGCATGCATTTAGAACAGATCTTTATTAGAGCATTAGAGTATGGCATCTCACTTAACCCAAAGAAATGTGCCTTTGGGGTAGTGGAAGGAAAGTTGCTTGGACATATTGTTTCCAAGGATGGGGTCAGGATTGATCCTGAAAGGGTGGCTGCAATTGATAAAATTTAGATTCCTAAAACAGTGAAAGGTGTTCAGTCCTTCTTTGGATAAATTAATTTTGTTAGAAGATTTGTGCCTAACTTTGTAGAGACTACAAAAGACATCTCCAAGATGTTGAAGAAAGGTGCAACTGTCAAGTGGGAAGATGAAGCAACTAAATTGTTTCAGAACATAAAAGAGGCTATAAAGATGGCTCCTGTGCTAAAATCTCCTAATTTTTCTAAGCTATTTCAGTTATTCTCATTTGCTTCTTTCCATACTATTGCTGCATGCTTATTGCAGAAAAATGCAGAAGGTTTTGAACAACCTATAGCTTTCTTTAGCAGGTCATTGCAGGCTGCTGAATTAAAGTATGACATCATGGAGAAACAGACATATGCACTGGTTAGAGCAGTCAAAAGTTTTAGGCCATATTTGGTAGGCTCTCAGATAGTTACATATGTGCCTCATGCAGCAGTCAAAGATATATTTACTCAACAGGAGGTAACTGGAAGAAGATGCAGATGGATAAACAAACTGTAGGAGTTCAACATTGAAATATAGATCACAAATTTGGTAAGAGGACAAGGTTTGGCAAAACTGATGACACAATCAAATCTAGAGGAATGCCAAGTGAATCTAGTGCATAATGAAATTATAAATATGTTAGAATCTGAGTGGTACAAGGACATTGTACATTATTTGCAAAATTTGAACTATCCTATCCACCTCAGTGATAATCAAAAGAGGACTTTGAAGCTACAGGCTATTAAATACATCATTGTTCAAGGAGAGTTGTATTGAAAAAATCCTGATGATGTATTACTCAGATGTGTGAATGAGGATCAGGCTAAGGATATTCTAAGTGACATGCACAATGGAGTGTGTGGTGGACACTATGTTGGCCAAACAACGGCTGACAAAATTCTCAAAGCAGGCTATTGGTGGCCAACTCTTTTCTTAGATGCACATAGAATGGTAAGAAAATGTGATCCTTGCCAAAGGTTCTCAGGAAAGCTAAGATATGAAGGTGCATTACCCCTTAGGACTATAACTATAGAAGCTCCATTCCAACAATGGGGAATTGATTTTATAGGGGAAATCTCAGAAAAATCAAGTGGAGGGCACAGTTGGATTCTGGTTGCCACTGATTACTTAACTAAATGGATTGAGGCCATTCCAACTAAAAAAGCTACAAGCAAGGTGGTGATGGATTTTATTCTGGAAAATATTATTATCAGATTTGGAGTACCAGCCAAATTAGTTGCAGATAATGCCATGTGTTTCAAATCTGGTGAATTTATTAATTTTTGCAGCAATTATGGAATTGATTTGTTTCATACATCACTATACCACCCACAAGGGAATGGTCAAGCAGAGTCAAGAAACAAAAGTCTCATGAAAATCATCAAAAGGGTGATAGATAAAAATAAAAGGTCTTGGGATTCAAAGCTGAAGTTGGCATTATGGGCTGACAAGGTGACAGTAAAAAGAGTAGTTGGAAGGTCACCTTTTGAATTAGTATATGGTGTAGTAGCTAGATTGCCTGTGAATAACCTCCTACCAGTTTATAAATTCATCCATGGGAATGATGAGGAAATTGGGGACCCAATGACTGAAAGAATAAATCAACTGGTTGCACTAGAGGAAATTAGGCAGGAAGCACATAAAACAAACATCAAGAAACAACAAACACTAAAATACTTGTTTGATAAATAGGCTATAGAGAGAAGGATTCAGATAGGTGACTTGGTCCTTATGTGGGATGCAAGGGGCCAGGATAAGGGCAAGCACGATAAATTTGAGCCCTTGTGGACTAGCCCATACCAAATTGGCACTATCCATGAAGATGATTCTTATTTTCTCCAAGCCCTAAGTGGTGAACTACTGGAATTGCCAGTGCACGGTAAATTCTTTAAAACTTTTTTCTCATAAATGCGTACCTTATGTGCACACTATAAATTAGGTGTAAATGTTTTGTATATGCCTTGTATAGTCGGTTGTGTTCTGAGTTTTGCGTTTTGTCTGGTCTGCCCCGGAGGAGTCTGATCCTCGTTGTAGTCTTGCGCCTGCACGTCCCCAATTGGAGCATGTTGGTAATCATTTATGTTTAGGGTTTTAAGCTTGGGCATTTGTAGATTTTCCCATTCAAGCCCTAAATTTTCTGATTCATAGGATCTTGCATTGTTTTGTCTATTCTGTTGCTTGCCTTCTATGGTGGGTTCCTGGTTGTTAAGTCTCATCCTCATGTATAGGTTTTCATAGGTTGACCTGCCCCCACGTAGTTTTTCACCACCTTTTCCTGTCGCACTTCTTGAAAATGCTAAGTTTTGTTTATTCAAAATGATCTTGTATGTTGGCGGGCTTGTGAAATTTCAATCAGCTTCCAAAAATCATGAAAAAGGAATTGTATGCATTTTTAATGCATATCGAGTTTGCATATACAAAGGGGAATCTTTCGTAGATTCTTGAGAATATTCTCCAGTTGTATGGATTTCTAAATGCATATCAGGTTCAAAAGGATGCATGTACATTGGGAGAATCTTCCGCAAGATTCCAGGAATATGGCACTGTTGTATATCGGGTTCGCTTGTATGTGTTTTGTTGTACATTCCAATATACATCAATTGCATGCATTTGAAAGATACAAGGAAAAATATACAAAGGTGGAATATTCCTTGAAGATTCCTTGTTTGTATGTGAGAAGGTTTGTATGTTTGACATACAAAGGTGCCAGTATACTTTTGCAATAGTGCAGCGGGGAGATGCATGTGGTGGGGCTTGTGGACAAACAAAGGGTGAATGTATGTCCAATATACAATCAAATGTGCAAGCAAAATATACAAGAGGAAGGGATACATGCTGGACTTCAAGGGTTTTTCGAATCCAATGGATAAGGGGCAGAGGTCTGTTGTATGTATATCGCATTTGTATAATGTGATATACAAGGAAACATATAAGTGAAAAGATACATTCCGGACCTAAATAGAATTCCAAGATGCTTCATACAAGTTTGGGGTCCACAACATGTATATTGGGTTTGTATATGCAGCATACAACCCGATATACAAAACAAAGATATACAACTCAGACGTGAAGGAGGAGTCAAATACAATTAATGGTAATTTCAGGTCCATGGGTTGTATAAGGCGCTTGTATGTGCCGATATACAAGCTGATGTGCATTGAAAAGGATACAAGCTGGACCCGAGTAGTTTTTTCAATTTGTTCTAAACTGGCGTGGGGTCCGCCTTGTATATTAAGCTGTTGTATGTATATGCATTTTGCATATACAGGGGATTGTGAAAGGTGAATAGTGAAAAGTCAGTGGTAGGGGTATGTAGTGCCTACGTGGCATGATATTACAGGTGGGTGACTTCTCAGCATTTTTTGGGGCCGTTTGTTTGAGCGATGAAATCAAAATCGATGGCTATTTTTTCAAGTTCGCAGCAATGATAGTTTTTTGTATTTGTGGCCGTGTTTGGGCGGGAAAAATTCCAAAGGCTTGCTGTTGCTGCGTGGCCGATTTGCAGAGGATGGACGATGGAAAAGATAGGTCAACCACCCGATTGAATATGAAAGTCCTTAAGCGGTGGTGCTGATCCCAATTCCACCTACTTCTCCTTCTCCTCCTCTCGGCTGCATTAAATATTTCTAAGTACCATTTCTCATGCATTGTATTTGGCGAAAATTTTGATCTTGCCTTGTAGTTAATTTTGCTGAGTTTATAGTCTTGGTATAAAAGCAAAACTGTATTACTCATTGTGTTGTTGAAAACTGGACATTTTTTGGTGCTGTAATACAATACATCTTCATTGGTGGCCCTGTTCTAGATGTCTTGTGAGTTTATGAGTCTCATGTTGCATGTTTTGTGCATAAATTCATTGGTTTCATGTTGTTTTATATGAGAAATGCTCTATTGCATGTGTTTAATCATTTGTCTCCAAGTTGTGGGTATGTTTTCTCTTGAATCAAGATAGCTAAGGGTTGTTTAAGATTCAGGAATATAGCTTTTCTATATTGAATGTTTAATCTCTTACCTCTATTCAAGGAACAGATTAAATGTTTCAGGTTAATCATTGAGAAGATATGCTGCAACAGGGATATCATTAAGTATGAATGATTAAATACTTAGTTTTTAGGAGGTATCTGTAAGGCAGATGCTAAGCAAATCCCCTTGAAATTTAGTATTTAGTATATGTTTATGTTGGCCATTCACATGTGTATGTCTATTGACTCTGAGCCCTGGATAGGCACCGATCCAGTCTTGTATTGAGGTTATAGCCCAAGGTCCTAGTTTTGCATCCAAATACAAATTAAACTCAAACTTCAAATACAAACCTTTAGGACATTAGAAGTAGTTTTAGGGACCAAAATCTTCTATAGATCTACAACTGAATATAGGCCCAAAGCTAGCCCCTTTGCACTTATCTCACAGTTTTGGTCTGCATAAGAGAGGATTTATCTACTTTGTGTCAACATCATAGCTAATATATAGATGCATTTCACAGATGTTGAATAGGGAACACCCCCTTTGGTTCTGCAGAGCCTAAAGAAGAAGAGGAGATATTTATAGAGTCTATCTCCTATATTGTTGGCCCCTGGCCCGAGAATCCTGTTGATCAATGATGGCTACCTTGTAGGGATAACTGGGAATAAGCATCCAGTCTGGGAAAAAACCAACAAGACCTTTGCAACACCTGATTCCTAAAATTAGAATGTATCGAGATTGGTGAGAATTTTTTACACCATTTCAAAATTTTCTACATCAATAGGATTCAAGGACCTTTCAGTGTTCTAGTGAAGATTCATGAGAGACAAAATGATGCATTGAAGCCACATTTTCAGTTATAGCCCGATCTATTGGGACATAGGTTTTGGTAATGATGATGATCAGTGTCAAACTCAACACATATAAATAAAAGGCACAATGGATAATATATGTGCGGCCTATAGTAAAGACTCCAACTCGGCTAAAAGAAGGAGACTTAGGCATTAAAGGTGCATATATTCATGAAGGATGTCATTCAGATATGAGGCTCGGTTCTAATGAAAATAAGAACTCACCATTAAGAGGATTGGCCTGCCCCTCTACAAATTACATCAGCCATTTTAATATTGGCTCGGCCATAAAAGAGTGGCGCATAAGCATAGTTTGATGAAACAGATTCAAATAAAAGGTGCTGCCTATTGAAGCACAACCAAAGAGCAATAATGAAGAGCAACCTCCTAAAACTAAGAATTAGTTTGTTGTATGTATGGTCCAGCCACACAAAGAAGCACAAGCTACTTGAAAGTTGGTGCAGACTCAACAAGATAATGGTGTAGGTTAGAATATAAGGCACTTGCATTATGAAGAATGAAGCAATAAAAGATTTCATCCAAGGCACTATCGGTCTTAAATGAGGGCGACATATCAAAAGAAAGATGTTTATGAAATAGGGTGAGCCATAAGTAGTGAACTTAGCTATGTGAACTATGGCATTGCAGTAAAGGTTCAAAGAAGTCGCTAACTTTTACACATGAAGCAAATCAAATGAAGGTCAAGTTTCAAGTTTCTAGAGCATAGCGCAACAAGTAAAGAATCACAACCCTCTAAAAGATGAAACTCGGCCATTTGTATCAAGGCATCCTTTAAAGTATGGCGCCAACATCATAGCAAGAGTGCTGCATAGGATTTTTAGAGGCGCAACATCAAATATCAAGGAAGTGGCCAATGCAAAGGCATCCAGCCTTGGCCTTTTAGAGTGAAGATATAGTTCATTTCAACTAACGCTACCTCATAGTAAGAAGATGGACGCCGGCCATATAATGATGGCACTGCTACACTCAAGGAAGCTCGGCCTATACAAAAGAAGGCTCAACCTAAAGCACAAAGGCTTAGCCTTAGCGTTTGAAGAGACAAGTGCATCATACATAGCTCAACCATTACAGGTTTAAAGACTCAGCCAATACCTAAGGCATTGTAATTCAAAATGCAAGCATTAGGGAATGAATCATGACATCTATAAAGGAGAAAAGGCTCGGCCTATGTGATATGGTGATGCAGTAGCTATGGTGCAGGCTAGTATAAGGGTGAATCCTTTAAAGTATGGTGCAGAGTAAGAGGAAGGCGTGCTATTTAAAAAATGTAAGGCACTCTATCAAGAACACAGAGCGTAGGTTTTAGTAAAAGGAAGACATAGGTTTATAAGATGGCACCGACCTCCATGAAAACAAAAAAATCACTAAAAGTTGAAGTCACAACAAGCATAAGATAGGAAGGCATAGGTTGTTGAAACAAAGGATCAATAAAAGGAGGTCTGACCTTTCTAAAAGAAATGTGCGCAAGCCAAAGAAACATGCAGTCACTGTCAGATAGACTCCAATCCAACGGCTCCAAGAGGCAAAAGAAAAGAAGGCCGCGAGAGATGACACTTGGTGCAACTGCGCTAATTTGAGGAGCTATAAGGAAAATTTCCTCCCAAATGAGCGAGAATTCACCACATAGGAAAATGTTTTGTTTCATTTTTTATACACCAAAAGGGGATTGAGTCACATGAGTCAAATAAGCTGATTCATTATTCTTAATAAGAGTCTCTTATTAAATATGGTGGGGTCCTCCAAATGAACTTTGTTTATTATAAATGTAAAGAGTCTTTCAAATTTAAAGCCACAGGAGAGTGGAGATAAATCAGATTTAAATAAGGTTTATAAATAATGTAGTGTCTTTTTAGAGAGTCATGTGGGGCCCAAGAAATAAAGCAAGGCTTTATTAAACAAAGACTCTTAAAATGATGACTCTAATTTGACTCTCACGAGGAGAAATAATATGCAACCCTAAGTTTTCATGTAACCGCTTTATTTTTCATGGCAAGTTATAGCCAGAGCAAATGAGCAAAAATTTATCACGTAGGTCAAAGAAATGAAGATGCAGCTCAGATGGGCAAAATAGAAAGAGGAGTTGACTGGGGGTTTTGGTTCTCAGAGCCGAGATCAGTGCTGGGATTTGTGGGTTTTTAGTTACAGTTATTTTGGACAGTTGAAGAAGATCTCAAAGGGTTTCTGGGTTATAAATGATAGAGATTCGGGAAAGAGAGGATATAGAACTATATGGATTGGAATGATCAAGCAGTAGAGTAGAGATATTTTTTGGCCTCAGCAGGTGCTTCTTGTGAAGGATTTGAACATTGTATTTTGTGCATTTTTGCCTTTGTGTTTTTGTTCTCCCTCAAATAATGAAGAGAATGTGGTGCTTTGTGCGAATCTGAATGTATTTCTCGTTCTTGTTTCTTGTTTTCTATTTTTAGCCTCTGATAGATTTGCAATATACTCTGTTATTTTCCATACGATAGTTAATTGATGGTTGTGTATTCATAAACAATAACAATTATATGGTTTATATCTTTGATAAGGCCTTCATGGTCGAGTGCATGTAAAGTGATGTGTTATCATAAACAATAACATTTATATTTTTATATCTCTAACAAGGCCTTCATGGACGACTGCATGAATAGTGTCATGCTATCTCATATGATAGTCTTGATATGATGATAACCTTGTTACGGTCTATATGACTGATTTATTAAAGATACTATGTTTTATATCATAAATTTGGCATGTATGATAAAAGTTGTTAAGCTAGTCGAGAGCCATGCATGTTGTATAATGATAAGCCACACAAGCTAGCCGAGAGCCATGCAGGATATATAATGATAAGCCACATAAGCTAGCTGAGAGCCATGCATCATATATAATGATAAACCATGCGAGTAGGCCAAGGGCCAATCCATTTTTTTTTAAAGACAAGACAGTAGAAAAGGTCGATGACCATTCATAACATGATAAGGAGACACTCATGGAACTCGATGGTATCGATAGTGCCCATGCCATGGTGGATTTCAAGGCACATGAAATGAGAAATGAAATACTTGTTTGTTTATGAAAGATAATGTTATTATACCTTTGGGTGTAATCTTTATATGGGATAGAGTAATATGACTCTTAGTGCCCATGGAGAAAAACCAGTTTATTATTGGTAACATTGTATAGACTACATTAAGTACATGACAAATCTTGCATATCAAGGGAGTAATCCTCGACTGTCATTTTATTTCCATGTAGGAAAGAATATGAAATTGAGTATGATAACTCATTATTGAAAACATATTATGGTCTTATTTCTTTATTGAATGGAAATGCTTCATGGATGAAGTATAGAGTATCAAGAACCCTTTTGAAATATTTTGACTAAAGGTCTATTTAATATTGTCTACTCATTAGACCATAATGGTATGTGTTATAGTCAATGTGAATTTATGAAAACCTTGGAAACAAGATAGCCATAGAAACTTAGACCGGGGTTGGTCTTAAAAATTGAAACCATGAACTTGCAAAGGAAAGTACGAGAATTGGGTAACGTGGAGTCACAGGTTCCCTATTGCATACTACCACAAGACAAATAATGAATGCACTCCTAGAATTGGAGTTAAATGTCCAAGCTAGGTGGACTAAGGGTGAATTGAACCCATCTTTTCTATGATCTCGAGAGATCAAATTATGAACACTGTAGGATTTGATAGCTTCTAAGTCGAGTCATGGTGTGTGAACATTCGACTACATTCATTAAAAAATGTTTATGTATATAAAACTTTGTCCAAACTAAAGCATCAATCTCTGCACGTATTAGTCAGTTCATTGTGCTTGAAATGGCATAATACTTCCAGTAGCATCATACATAGCTAGAGTGGATCTATAGTTGTATGACCATGAAGTATTATGAAGGACACAACACTAGATACTCGAATGGAAAACCAATTGGATCCTTATATATATCCCCTTCGTGAAAGGTAGGGCCTCTTCCAAGAAGGAAGTTCTGTGGGGGACCATCGGTCTGTGGTTGGAGGAAAAACACTCGGGTGATGCTCTCCTTCCCAAGCAAAAGACAAGCTGAGACTTATCAAGACAAATGTCAAAGTTCTACATGTAGTACATTCTTTTATATGACTTGTTAGTCAATTATTATGTGTAAACTTATCAATGATGTCATGAGCAAAACTTTGTAATTGTATAGTGAAAGTAATTCACTAATATGTTATCTTTGGACTTGTCATAAATTTCAATTTTGAAATATCCAGATAAGATATGCATATTGATTACTAGTTTGCTTAACTATGATTATGTTAATCATGACCTTATTCTTAATGTTAATTAAGTTGGTTAATTTTGGGTTAGGTTCAATACATGGACCTATGAGCTCACTACATCAAATTTTTCTCTAACATTAATAGTTGCTAATGTTTGGATGTTCTTATGCCAGAATGGTAAGAATAAGAACGACACCCAACAAGAAGGTAACAGGAAAAGGATGTTACCTTATGGCTATGAGGGAGTGAGCCTCAAGAATAAAAAGCCTTGCACAATCAGGTTACTTGAGAGGCGCATGGTTGACTGGTGAAGAAACTTTTACAGATGCTATTAAACACATCAAGTAGGAGAAGGAAAAAGCAGTTACAGTTACTTCTCCTATCACTGTAAATGAATCAGTACAACCCTCTGCACCTAAGGAACCAATTGTGTGAAGTGATCTTAAGGATCCTAATGTTACTTGAAAGGTTGTGGATGAGTACCTGCAAGTACGTCCACCTCCTAAATCTGATTTGATGAACCTCAAGAATGAGGATAAACTTGGGAAGATATCCCAGTTTGAAAATGGCTTACAGTAGCAAGATGTAAAGAATAATTTTTTGTAACTATGGATCGATTATATGTAATCCATGGAAACTATAATGCATTTTGAAAATTTTGGCAAATATTTCCTTTCTTGTTAAGATTGCATGAATGGGAATGGATTTATATTAATGAATGGATTCAATGGTATGTAAAATTAATTGAATGATTAATCTGCAAACTCAGGAGAAGTGGATTGTAGTTCGGTTCAGATAAGAACCAATATGAGAGATAGCCAGGAAGAAGGGTGACCTTCAGGCCACTCTGATTCTAAACTTGACCAAATCTTTGCTATGCTCCATGAGATGAGAGCAAGATTCGAAACTCTCGAGTAGGAGGTCAGGGTTCAGCATAGACCCAGGCGGGAAGCCTATCACAGGGGTGATGATGAGGCATGTCATGAGGACACAACCCAAAGTGAATGCGTAGAGAATAACTCTAAGGAAAGATATGAAGAGGATAGAAGAAGCCACTTGGCTTTGGAATTATCTAGAGATCTAAAAAAGGTTATGCCTCCCAAGTTTGATAGGACTGTAAGCGGAGATGCTGTGGAGGCATGGCTTATAGAAATGGAAAAATACTTTGAAATAAGAAACTACTCTAAAATCACCAAAGCAGTATGGGGAGCATACTGATTGGTAGGTGAAGCATCCACTTGGTGGATGAACAAGAAAATGGAGTTAGGCTTGAGATCCACGAGTCTAACCTAGGAAAGGTTTGTGGAAATTTTTAGGTAAATATGATTGCCTCAATTATATTATGACCAAAAGCTTATGAGACTTCCAAAACCTGAGATAGAGTGATTTAACTGTGAATGAGTACTGGGAAAAGTTCACTCACCTACTCAAATATGTTTCGTAATATCAATAGGATGAGAGGTTTCACATCCAAAAATTTATTATGGGATTGAACACCCAGATTGGGGGTGAAGTTGATGTGCACAGTCCCATTACAATGGACCAGGTTTATGATAAAGCTATTAAACAAGAATAGAAATTTAAATCTATGTCCACTTATAGGGAAAGGAATCAAAAAAGTTATAATTGGTCTCAATCCTCCCAATCTTTTAAGAAAAAGGGTAAACTGAAAGACTTTTTAGAGAAAAATGATAAAGGAACCAAGAACAAGAAAAATGAATCCAAGGAGGAAAAAAAGCAATAATAACTCCAAGAAAAATGGGGATAATTCTAGAAAGTCGTAGGAAAGGCGAGGACCCATGGGAGGGTGTTATACATGTGGCAGTGATCATTATGCAACCTAGTGTCCTAATAAGACGCAAGGAGCTCATCCATGATGAAACCCTTTTCCGTCTTAGTAGGTAGCATTTCAACAATACATACATGCAGCCCTGGATAATAGGCAAGCTGAATATCAAATCACTCATATTGGAACTACATGCATTTTATCTAGTTTTCCAATTTCAGTTTTGATATATACTGGTGCAATAGAGTGTTTTGTTTCCCCAAAAGTTTTAAGTAAAATTTCTAAAAAAGTTGGATACATGGTGTCAGAGGAAATTATGTGTGAATATCAAAAGACATCAATAATACCCATAACTCAATGAAATATAGAAATAAAGAAGATCTAAAACAATGAACAATACCTCAACAAACCTCTTTACCTCATGACTTCCATTAGCGACCTATCACAAATGATCTTGTGTATGAATATGCCCTCAGAAGGTGCACCTCCTTGCTATTCCAAGATGTCAAGTGAGAATGGCCATGATAGTTGATTGCAATGAAGATGAGCTTCACAACAATGGTAATGGTGATATGGTAACAAGTTGATTGCAAGTGAATGGAATTTCTGCAGAGTAACAATACTGAAAGCTTGGATGAATGAAACGGAGGAACATGGTTCAATTTATAGACTTGGGAGAGAGAAGATCAATGATATAGAAAGAATGAGAAGATCAACGGTCTAGAATGATTGAGGAACGTGTACGAATAAGAAGAAAACATGTGTCTTGCTATATTTTGCATGAGAGGAATTAATAAAATAGAAGAATGAGTTAACTAAAGAGATTAAATCAATTAAAAGAATAGATCAATCAGTTAAGAGAATAGAACTAGAGAATAGAAATTGCATGACATGAGAAGATATTTTAGCTCAATTAAATATTTAAAATATTCAATTGCATGTGCACAAGGATTGAATTATATTTAGAGATAACTCAATTTAGAAGAAATGGAGAACTTAAATAAATATTTGATTTATTTAAATTTAGAGAAGATATTATTGCAAGAAAAAATTAAATAATTGATATTATTTAATTTAGAATGAATTTGGAAGAACTAATTAAATAATTGGCATTATTTAATTTGTTGGAGGAATTTAAGAATTTAATTAAATAAATTGATTTTATTTAATTGTTGGGAAAATATGAATCAAATAAATAAATTTGTTTATTTATTTATTGATAGAGGAATTTGACTTAAATAAATATTAAGAATATTTATTTGGACAGAGTCGTGTCATTTTTAGGCATATAGATTTTGCCCCTCTCTGATGCAATGTAGTTTACGACGTTGCTTCAAAGAATAAGAATTTCCACTCACGAAGAAGAAGGGAAAACTAGGTTAGGGTTGAAGAAAATAGGATGCGGTTCGAAGAAATGGGAAGAAACAGGCTAGGGCAGTAGCCATAGTCACCATACAGCCAGTTAGGGTTTGCTTTCTCTATATAGGAGCTGGGTCCATATTCTTAGTCATTTGCACACTTGGCTTTAGTTGATTTGTCCTTGAGAGCTTAGGAGAGCATAGGAGCATAGAGCAGTCGGCATTGAGATGGATATTCTGTGCGAGGAGCACTGCTTTGAGTGAGTTCATCGGTTCGATCGGCCAGCTGAGGCAGGACCACTGGTATGTAGCTCAAAACACTTCACCTAGGGTCATTTATGAGTGCAATAAATGCTAGGGAAAATTAGGTAAAGTAAATGCGTAGGAAGGTAGTTCGGCGTATATGCCATGCAAAACTGCGGATTTGAATTCCTGTGGTGCATTTGAGATAGGAAACTGCACATGATGAGTTCTAGACATGCATGCCATGAGTCGGCACATGTAATTAGGCTGCGCATATACAAGGTATAGCTATGCTTTTGATATGGATTCGCGCATTTAAGAAATGTTGCAGCACATCTGCCAGAAGTGGTGCATTTGCTGAGAAATTGTGCATTTACCTTCTGGTTCAGTGCATATGCATAGGATAGTCAGTTTACTTAACAAAAATTGATTCGATTGGCATCTTACTTGATGCGTCAATCGATAAGCCATCTCTGAGATTGCAAGAATCTAGTCAAGAGATGTTGTATGTTGTTTTGATCAATTTGATATGCTAGGTTAGTTGATATGACTCTTTAGATACGTGAACTAGGTTTTTGGTAGCTTTAGGTTGACACATTGCCTTGCGTGTTTGCAAGAGGACATTCGAGATATACTTATGTCGAGGGAGCAGTTTCCCTTACTGATGTTGCAGTGCTATATGCTCATGGAGATAAACTGAGAGGCTCTTGGTGCTATGGGTCTTGATTACGTTTGCTTCATGCCTGAGGTTCGTGCAAACCTTCGTTTGTTGATTGCAGCCGTGGAGAGATTCCATAGCAAGGATGGGACTTTTCACTTTCTGACTAGTGAGATGGCGGTTACTCTTGAGGATGTCTATAGGATTTTGTACTTGTCGATATAGGGTGAGCTTGTAGAGTATGATCCTCAGCGGGATGCAAGACTTGTAGAGTGCAGGCGGGTGTTTGATGACCTTGAGCTAGATTGTCAGGTTATCTCCTAGTAGGATATATATGATTATTATGACTACTTCCCTAGTATAGTGGCAGGATTGATCAGAGGCATTGTATGCCCCAATAGGAGATCACACGCATTCATGATTGTATGGGGATGGATCATGGAGAGGATGGTTACAGAGGGAACTCACTATTCATGGGGTGTCTGTGTCTTGGTGCAACTATACCACGATATGCATCAGGTGGTATACCACAAGGGTGCCAGTCTGTCGGTAGGTGTTTCACTATTGTAGTTTTGGCTATGGGAGCGTATTGCTATCACATGACTGATATGCGTCTTTTCTAGATAGAGGGGCGAGCTGTATAGCTATGGGTATGCAGGAGTTATTTCCTAGTACAAGCTGGGAAAGCTAGAGTACTTGAGGCACACGTTGGATAACATGGATAGAGTTATCTGGCACCCCTACCTGGAGTGCGAGCATTGGGATGATGAGGATGATGAGCTACCGTACTGCTTTCAGACGTGGTGGCTCATTGGCAAGACCAGATTTATATTGGAGAGATAGATAGTTAGCTAGGTGTGGAGACAGTTCGGCAGGATACAGAGCATGCCCCAAGGACAAGCCCATTTTGTGCACACACATGTAGAGAGATTCCGATGGGGTCCAGTGGCATCATATGATAAGGCCCTGGTAGAGTTTCAGCAGATGCCCTATGTGGCTTGGCCAATGAGGAGAGAGGTTATAGATACAAGGATGACTCCTGATTATGAGGAGTGGTTCGTAGCACACCCTTTTTTAAGGTACTTAGGGCATAAAGAGTTGGTTCCTTGCATAGACGAGGAGGATTCAGATGATGAGGATGGGGCCAGTGGGAGGAGGAGGAGAGAAAGGAGGGATAGAGGTGGATAGGGAGATGAAAGTGATGGAGGGGATGGGGGAGGTGGAGGAGGCAGCAGAGGAGGTAGATAGAGGCAGAGGAGGAGAGCTAGGGAGGGACCCTCCCAGCAGCAGTAGGTAGTGCAGCCACAGGCTGCATCACAGGTATAGGTTGGTTAGCAGGGATAGATGCTGCCACCACAGCAGGTGGCACAATAGTAGGTGCCTGAGTAGCAGGTGCAGGAATAGGGATAGGTTCCTCTGCCTAATCTACAATTGCAGGCCATTGCGACACTGTAGGGTCAGATTAGGTAGCTCCAAGCACAGCTCAGGATGACTGAGGCATGGAGAGAGGCAGACACTCATGTGATATTGGGGCTCAGTGTAGAACAGGACACAGCCCTGGCGAGAGTGTGCGCTGTTAGACTAGAGAGAGACCTGACTATGGCAGCCTTGGGCACAGATGGGGCTACAACTTTTTTGGTTACACAGGTGCAATAGGCATAGGCACAGCTTGCACAGGTTCAGGCAGAGCTATCAAGGGTGCAGGCCCAAACTTAGTACTATAGGGGTCTTTATCACAGGGTCGTGCCAGCAGACCAGAGGGCACCTAGCTTCAGGAGCCAGTCTGTGGCTTCCCAGAGAGTAGGGGGTTCACGTTCTGGAGGGTCAGTGATGGGCCCACAGCAGTCAGGGGCCAGCAGAGGACGGGATGGAGAGGGCAGTGCCGGGAGTAGTGGTCCATGGCAGCAGGGCTAGCTGACACTTATACAGATTTTGGCTTTTATGTATACACTTTTTGATTGCTCAGATAGCTTGGCACGTATATACTTGTATCACTTTGTACCGAGACATGTACCATTATTTATGCGATGTATACATTTTATATGACTTGACTCAGAGATGGTCCTGGTAGAATTTGATATATTGTACATTTGGACATGTTTTATTTGATATTTACATGATGATGCAGCTATTGATGATCTCTATATGTAGTTGTTTATACTATATGTTATGGGTGCATTTCTATTTTATGATGGTACACATGTGATGCAGACTATGATGATGTCTATGTGATATTATCTAATGTAGATTTAGGTGTTTATATGATGCTATGTGATGTTATCTAATGCAGACTTTAGATGTTTACTTTGATGTTTCTAATATACAAAATGTGTTATGCAATCTATATGATTTTGCAGTTTATGCGATAATCTACATGTCTTTGCCCATGTTTTTAATTTTTCCTATGGGTATTATGCTATGTATGATGCAAATGGATATGGATGATCTAATGCATTTCTTATGTATGCAAATGATTTAATCATGTTAATGAATATCTCATGTGATATGATATGCAAACTATGCTATGTTTTTGGTATGTCCAAATGTACTCAATCGGCACAATGATAGACAAAAGATGGATTGAAGACTGACTTGGTAGAAAGACTCACAAGCTTTTATTTGTATTGTTACTCTGCATTTTGTGGAACCTTTATTACATGGGATATGGATATTTTTATGGATGTATAATAGATCCAAATGGTGTTTTCTTTTGACAACTTGATGGTGCAAGTATTTTGAAGTGCTTATTTCATCATTGGGTGATTTTTTTTTTTGTACTTTTTCCAAATGGTGTAAGTTAATACAAGCATCTAGGTATAATTGAATTGAGATGACCTGAGATTGCTTACATGGATTTTGATTTAGCAAGTTAATACAAGCATCGAGGTATAATTGAACCAAGATGACCTGAGTATTTCTTGCATATCAACAGAAAAGGATTGCCCCCTTTCATGTTAGACCTTGATGTCCTCGATAATCTTTTGCCGATCATGTCGTTAGACAAGGTGTCCCATTACTAAAGTTTAATCCACAAACAGAAAACAAAGAAAATAATCATGCCCCCATCATAGCATCTCTAGCTTTTGGCATCCTTTAGTAGCATAGAAAGACATGATAACAAAAATCAAGACACTCTAACCTAACCTGATCACAACCACAAAACACTTTTGCATTTAGATGTGTTTGTTTCTTGCCATAATTTAGGTAAACTCATTTAGAGTGCTTTGGGTACTTACTTTCTTTGCTTTGGATAGGTTGAGGTGTTACGTCAAAATTTCTACTTGAAAGCAGGGTTTGCTTGCACTTGCTTGCCTTGTGAAAGGTTCCACAATCCTTATTGGTGAGACAGACCCTAAGGAACTGACCTAGTGCCTCGGGGGCTCATTGCTAAATGGCCTTGCCTGCATGACGATGCAGAGGCAACATAGTTCAGGGTGAACCCTAATGGATGTAAGACCTAGGTGATGGAAAGTGGCACAGACTCAGATAGATGGAAGGACCAGATATGGGATGGATGGGCAAGTGGAGCCTCAGGGGCGCATTGAAAAAATGGCCTTGCCTACGTGATGGCGTAGAGGCAATGTAGTTCATGGACTTGGACCATGTGGGCATTGACGACAGACGCTACACTAGGCTAATACTGTGGATAGGATACTGGACAAGACCTTGGTTGACAAGGTGAACAGAAGAGATAGAGTATGAAGCCAGATAGGTTATCATTAGGTTTTTATTATGGAACAGATATGGATCGAATGGGACACAATTGAAGGAAAAATGGACACAAGGTGATTGGTCTCCTAAAGATGAAGGAAGCGATTTATCACAAGTAATGCCTGTTTACCATGTTTTCACCACTTTCTTTTATTTGTATGGAAGCTAAAAGTACACATGGCGCCTGTTTGCCAGTTTTTCACTAGAGGACTATTTTTTTTGTTGTTTTTCTATTTTTCCATTTTTTTGTATTTTATACCCCCCTTACATTGGGGTTCTCTTAGGTATAGAACCAACAAAGATGCATACTGTTGATTGGGTCATCAAACAACTCACCTTCTGATGTTGCCAATTGATATGCCCCTGATCCATAGGCAGCAACGATCACATAAGGCCCAAGCCAGTTGGGTTCAAACTTGCCTTTCTTTTCCTGATCCTATTGATTGCAGGGATTTTTCTTAAGTACTAGGTCTCTAACCTTAAAGACTCTTGGATGGACTCTGTGGTTGTAGCTTCGTGACATCATTTGCTGATATGCCTTGAGATGATTGAAGGCATTCTATCTCTTTTCCTCTAGTAGCTCTAGCTCTTGCACTCTAGAAATTTTGTACTCTTCATCAATTATGAGACCTTTTAATGACACCCTTAGAGATGGTAACTCGACCTCGATGGCCAAAATGGCTTTTGATCCATAGACAAGGGTGTAAGGGATAGCACCTATGGGAGTGTGTATATTGGTTCGATAGGCCCACAGAGCGGGATTGAGTTGGATGTGCCAATCATGGCCAGCATCGTTGATTGTCTTCTTGAGGAGTTTCAAGATTGTTTTGTTGGATGCTTCTGCTTGGCCGTTGTCTTGGGGGTAATAGGGTGTGGAGAAATGGTGTTGGATTTTGAATTTGTCACAAAGCTCTTGTACATCCTGGTTCTTAAAAAGTCTTCTGTTATCTATAACAATGGATGAGGGAATTCCATATCTACATATGAGGTAGTTGAGGATGAATGAGGCAATCTATTTGCCTGTGACATTAGAGAGTGGAACAACTTCAATCCACTTGGTAAAATATTCAGTGGCGGTTATTATGAACTTGTGGCCATTAGATGAGGGTAGGTGGATCTTGCCCACAAGGTTGAGTCCCCATTGACAAAGAGGCCAAGGTGTCATTAAAGGTCATAGCTCTTGAGCTGACACATGGATGAGGTTTCCATGTATTTGGCACTGCTTGCACTTCTTCACAAATTGATATGAATATGTTTCCATGGTCGGCCAATAATAACCCAAACGCATGAGTTTCTTAGCTAAAGAAGGACCGCTAGAGTGTGTTTCGCAAATTCATTCGTGCACATCTTGTAAGGCGGTTTGAGATTCTTTCCGCTCTAAACAACGGAGTAAAGTACCATCCAGACTTTGGCGATATAGGGTGTCGGCGATAATGGTATAACAAGAGGTTTGGTGAATGAAGGTTTGGCGTTGGTTAGAAGATAAGTCAAAAGGTAAGGGTGAATCAGATCTGAATAATAGGCATATGGAGTGGGTTTCAAGAAGATCATAAGCTGGTTGCATAACAGACTCTACCAAGAACTCATACCATGACTCATTCTCTGGGATCTCGAAGAGCGAGGCAATGGTTGCCATGGCATTTGCTGCTTTGTTTTCAATGTGAGGTATCTGCTCAAAAGAGATAATCACAAAGTACTCTTTAAAGTCATCGACCATGCGCTTGTATAGGATACACTTGTCATCCTTAGTTTGATAGTCGTCGTTGACTTGATTGATTACCAGTTGAGAGTCACCATAGACATGTAGCTCCTTGATTTTCCATTTTGTTGCCATTTTCAAACCAATGATCAATGCATCATACTCTTCTATATTGTTTGTGCATGGGAATAGTAAACGGTAAGACTTAGGTATGGTGTCTCCATGAGGAGTGACCAATAAGATTCCTGCTCCCGATCCATAGTTTGTATAGGAACCATCAAAGTAGAGCTTGCATGAGTGTGTTGTGATATTGAATAAGGATTCATCTATAAACTTGAATGTCATTGGTGTAGTATCCTACAATGGAGCTTCTGCTAATTGATCGACATTGATTTGACCTTTGATAGCTTTCCGTTCTACATACTCAATGTCATATTCGCTTAGGAGCATTACCCACTTAGCTAGGCGACCTGTTAGAGCTACTTTGCTTAATAGGTATTTCAGTGGATCTATCTTTGCAATGAGCTTGACTGAATGTGCTAGTATGTAATGTCATAGTTTTTGGGAAGCAAAAACCACAGCAAGACACGATCTTTCTATCTGAGAATATTGTAGTTCGTAGCCCACCAATGTGTGACTGATGTAGTAGATAGCCCTTTCTTTGCTTTCATAATCCTATTGTTCTAATAGGGCTCCCAGAGCTGTCTGTGTAGTAGATATGTAAAGTAATAGCGGCTTACCTTGTATAGGAGGCATTAGAATAGGAGGGTTCATGAGATATTCCTTTAGTTTGCCAAATTCTTCTTCGCACTTCTCATCCCATCTGAATGGAATGCTTTTATGTAAGAGATGATTGAAAGGTTGGCACTTGTCCATGAGTTGTGATATGAACCGACGTATTGCTTGTAACTTGCCTTGTAGGGACTATAATTGAGTGATGTTCTTAGGTGGTGGCATTTCCAAGATAGCCTTGACTTTGGTAGGATCTACTTCTATCTCATTTTTTGATACAATGAAGCCTAAGAGCTTGCTTGAGGTGACTCCAAACACACATTTCTTTGGGTTCAACCTGATTTTGAATTGGTCCAATCTCTGAAAGACCTTCTCTAGTACATCTAGGTGGGATTCTCTTGTGAGTGACTTTGCAAGGATGTCATCTACATAGTCCTCCATTGTGACATGCATCATGTCATAGAAAATAGTGGTCATAGCACGTTGATATGTTGCTCCTGCATTCTTTAACCCAAATGGCATGCCATTCCAGTAGAAGGTACCCCACAGACAAGTGAAAGCTATTTTGTGTTGGTCTTCTAGTGCTATCCTGATTTGATTGTACCCAGAGAAGCCATCCATTAGAGAAAGCATGGTGTGTCCTATTGTCAAGTCGACTATGATATCAATATTAGGCAACAAAAAGTCATCTTTGTGGCAAGCTTTGTTTAGATCTTAGAAATCATTGCATAGTCTGACTATGTCATCAGGTTTGGATACTGGCACTATGTTGGATACCCACTCTAGATAGTCTATTGCTCTAATGAACCCTACGTCCAATAGTATCTTGAGTTCCTCCTTTACTAGTAATGCAATGTGTGGATGCATCTTTCTAAGCTTCTGCTTGACTGGTTTGACCCCTGAATCTAGTGGAAGATGATGTAGAATCAAATCTGGATCCAAACCGGGCATATCTGTGTATGACCAAGCAAAGTTGACTTGCTTTCTCCTGAAGAATGGTACAAACTTGGTCTTCTCTGGTAGAGAGAGACTTTGCAAAATGAATGATCTTAGGATTATCTTCTATTCCAATGTTGACAGGTTCTGTAAGTTCCACAACAATCTGAGACTTCTCTTGATACATGTCGGTGGGGAGAGTGTCAATCCTTCCATCGTCAGGTGCCATAGTTGGGTTTTCACCATTGGATGCATCCTTTCTTTTTACTATTTTGGGATCTGATACTGCCACAGAGCAGTTTTCACCATCAGATCCATTTTTTATTTTTATGTTTTTACAACTGGAAGGCTTGGCACCCTCTCCAAAATAAGCCATGGTGTTGAGTTCAATGGCGAAGCCAGCTTTATGATCTCCTTTGGGTAGGTGGTCCCTAAGTTCCATGTAGTCAATATAGGCATCATCATTTTGGAACATGTCTGTGGGGTTCCGTGCAAATCCCAGTCGATGAGTTCAGGTTGTACAAGGGGGAGGGGGTCAGAGGATAGATCTAATTCATTGATAGTTTTAATGGATATGCGAGGAGTATTGGTAGGGATAGGATCTAGGATGGTACTTTCTTCCAAATTGTTTATTGAGATAGAACTTGAACCTTCCTCGAAAGTCGTACTCTCGAGAGTTGGCAAATCACACTCTAATGGTCTATGCGTTGGAATTTGTCCCTCACGGTAGGGGCTATAAGTTTGGACAGTGTCAACTTCCTTGCCATCATAGGAGTGCTCTGTGAGTTTATCCCACTCATATTCATTGGAATCTATGTCATTGTCCTCTTGAAAGTTATGGATCATATCCACCAGACAAGCATTTGCTTTTGCTTTTCCCTTGTCCTTGTATCCTAGACCTTTTGTATTTCTTGCCAATGAGGATGAAGAAGGTTGAATGGGTTCTATTATTCCTTCTTTTCTTAGGCCAACGGGACCTTGTCCTTCAAAGCCCATTCTGTGTAAGATAGACTCACCTTGGCCATAGATTTCTATTGGGAGCTTAGGTGGTTCTTGTTGTGTGTTCTCTTCTTCTTCTGTGTACAGCCATTGTAAGATATCTCTTTCCTCTGTTTCATCTGATAGGGTCCCTCATTTGACAAAGGGAACTGTGGGAGGTTTGGAAGGAGAAGATGACTTTGGAAAAGGTTTAAGTCACCCAAAGGATCTTGGAGATAGAGGCATTTTGGCTAGGTTGAGGCTATGCTCGATGGAATATTCCCCTACTCATGTTTCTTTGATGGTAATTTTCTACTCTTTGGGCTTGGACGAGGAAGCTTCGGAGGTAGAATCATGCTGTGAGGTAGGGGATGTAGAAGCTCTATTGTTGGATATGATGTAATCAGGCTTTGAACAGACAGAGTTCCAATGCTGAAAGGGGTCGGGATCACCTTGGATGGTGACCTGTTTGCCATTATGAGGGAATTTTATGCATTGGTGATAGGTAGAAGGCACAACTTTCATGGCATGAATCCATGGTCTACCTAGGAGAATGTTATAGGTTATCTCCCTATCTAAGACTTGGCAAACAACGTCCTTTATCACTGGTCCCATTTGTATTGGTAACACCACTGTTCCTTTAGTAGTTCTTTCTTCTTCATCATAGGCCTTGATAGTAATCTTTTTCCTAGGATCCACTGCATTTTCAGAGAACCCCAATGTAAGGACTAGCTTGAGCATGCAAATATTTAAACTAGTTCCTCCATCAATGAGAACCCATTTGATACGGTGTTTATGAATGAAGGCGACGATATGCAAGGGTGTGTTATGAGGCTGAGACACTGAAAGGTCATCTTGTTTGGTAAATGAGACAGTGCTAGAGGAGGTTAGATTTCCTACCATGGGTTGAAACTTCTCTTGGGCCAGGTTCGTGGGCACAGTCGTTTCCACTAGGGCTTTATCGAGAATTTTCTTATGGGAGGGAGATATATGCAACAACTCTAAGATAGATATGTGGGCAGGAGTTTTCTGAAGTTGGTCTATGACACTGTGCGTATGGGGGTTAGATGGAGAAGATGACGACCTTAGAGGAAGCGTGTTTAACATGACCTTACCACTGCGGGTGATGATACTACAATCAGTTTTGTTGGGTCCTGATTGTTGGTTGGGTGTGACCACATTGACTTGCGGGATGTGCTCCAATATGCAGTTGATGATATAATCGAATGGCACGCTTGCATAGTTAGCGTTGTTGTTTCCATTGTTTTGATTCTACATGTGATTGCTATTGTTGTTGTTATGGTTGTTGTTGTTGTTGTATGGCCTGTCGTGATTGAGAAGCAGATCCTTGTATGCCACATGCATGTCGTTAGAGGTATGTTGTTGAGTGCCTACCTGATTTTGGTCAAGTATGTCTTGAATGACTTGTTTGAGATGGATACAGTTGTTGGTCATGTGGCCTCTTCCTCTATGCTATTCGTAGAAATCCGTATCTTTCTAATAGTGATGTTTCACTTGAGGTTCATAGTCGCTAGTTGGTGGAAGAGTGATCTCATTGTTGGCTAATAGCTTTCTTAACGCAGACTCTTGGGACTCTTCTAGGGGTGTGAATTTTCATCTAGGATTTGAGGTGAACCACGACTTTGACTCCTGAGAGAATGTTTTGTTGTGGGTAGCATTGCTTGCCTCTCCTTTGAGAGTGAAGATTGGTTGCTGTTTGGGAGCCACCATTTTGGCATCAACTACTCCATCATTGACGACATTTTTATTCTTTGTCCAAAATTTTGACTTGTCTGTGGTGTAGTTAGAGTTAGGGGTGTCCTTGTACAACTTTATTTGCCCCTTGGTGATCATAGCTTTCTCGATAAATAATCCCATCTTAATGACCTTCGAAAATGAGGTAGGGCATTGAATTTGGATTTGGTATCTTAGATCAGAGTTAAGGTTGTGGACAAACATCTTCATCAATTGCTTCTCAAGTACGTCATATGAGCATTTGCTCGCGAGTTGTCTCAACCTTTGTAAGGAGGTGAAGGATTCGCCACTCTTTTGCTTTGTATTGCATAGGTCGAGCATGGATACTTCGTGTTCAATGTTATATGAGAAGTGTGTGATGAACTTGTTTACTAACTCATCAAAAGTTCTGATACTCGATGGAAGTCATGAGAACCACTCCATGGCTTGACTACCTAGAGATCTAGGGAATAGTCTCATTAAGAAAGTTTCATTGTGAGCTACTTCCATGCACGTGGTGTTAAATTCCCTAATGTGATCTCTTGGGTCTCCTTTCCCTTTGTATTTGTCAAACTTAGGAACTTCGAACCGAAAGGGGAAGGGCACCATGTTCTAACTTTTGTCAAAGGGGTACGGTGCAATGTCTTCCAAGGAGTAAGTTTTAGTGTTTGTTCCTATTTTGAGATCCGTCATTTGTTGCGTTAGGCCCTTAATTTGTTTCCTCATTTCTTCCATAGGTATGTTTGGGTCTATGAATTTCTTTCCTTTGTCCTCACCAGTGTGGTTTTCATGAGTTTCCTCTATGGTCTCTTTCAGTTTGTTGAGATCGAAGTCAGTGGGGAGTTTAAGTCCTAGATTTGCAAGATGAATAAAGTACTTGTGAGGGTCCTCGTGGAGCACGTTTTCTAGCAAGTGTTGAAATTTCTGATCTTGGAGGGTTCCTTGGTACTCTTCATGAGAGATTTCCTCATCACTATCATGAGGGGTGACAATGTGGTCGGATGATTTGGCCATTTCAAGTTGTTTTTTGTATTGAGATCTAGTTAAAACCATGCAAGCTGATGCGGGAAGCGGTGGGGTGAAACTAGAGATTTTGGTAAGGTTTTGGTGGAGATTGTTGAGAAGAGGATACTTGTGACAAGATTTGAACAAGGGACTCTTTTGATCAATGATTCCAAGTAAGACAGTCAACACAAGACGATAGCCACAAGTAAGGATATCCGGTACCCATTTACTGTGTAGAGACTAGTCTAGCACCAAGACCACTAGCGAAGTTCTGTGACCTACTAGGTTTACTTGAATCTGAAATGATTTGAAAAGGGTTTTGCACTAATCTGATATGGAACTCTGACTTTATTTTGGAAAGACCTGGTAGAAGGTGGATGAGACGACCGACGAAAGAGAAGGTATGCTTATGGAAACAGATGGAAAAGGTGACTGCACGGTAAATTTGATCTCAGAAACTAGTGTAAGGCTAAAATGGGTATCTAAAAAACCTAAATTTTTTCTCTAAAAATATGTGGAAATGTTCACTGTCATGGATGTGTGGAAACAGAAGCGCAGAAACAAAGGATAAATGCGCAGAAAGTAGGATCAAAAGCATAGTTCTGGTGAAATTGAAAGGCGCAGTAATAGATTACAGATGCATAGCAGGTCCAAATGTATGCGCAATAGGTCAATCTATATGCACAGCACTACAGGACAGATGTGCAACTCTGGTTTTTTTGGCTGTTTTTGTAATTTTTGGCATGTTTTTTGATGTTTTTGTTTTCTTGGTTGCAAGTTGGTGTTTTTGATCTAATTTTCTCAATTATGGCAAGTAAAACACAACAAACACAAATAATTTTTCATGATTTTTTGATCTTTTTTTGGTGATTTTTGGACTCTTTTTGACACAAAAACAAGTACAATCCTAGGCTGGCAAAGACAATATTTGTTGAGTCCCCTAGCTGTGCCTATTCAAAGTGGATAGCTTCAGGATCTTGGTAGCACCGGCTCTCCTCCACAACACTCATTTTTCACGCATACCAAGATCTGAGTTTCCCAAGGCTCGTACCCCCACCGAACCTTAGGATTGTCTCTGCTATCTCTACTGAGAACCACATGAATCGGGGTGGCTTCAAAGGTCCCACCATTTGCACCAACAAATAGAAGGATTTTGGTATACTAAAACAAAGGATGAATAGTAAGGTCAACTGTTTGAGTGGTTATACATGCGACAATGCTACTCTCCGTTATGGAGTCTCCCAACCTTCAAGGGTTATGCCTTGGAGGGTTTTAGGGGAGGTTGGCTATTGGTATAACACAACAGCAGTCGTTGCTTGAAGCTTTATCTCCAAACATAATTTATTTATAGTGGCTCGGCAGGGCTTGGCTTTATCCTGTTACCACTTAAGGTCGTTCCCCAAGGACGGAAGGATATCCAAGGGCAGACCTCTCTAAAGGTTCAACACATGAGAAAATGATATGTCTAGAATTTTGGTCACCCAAGATAGGGGAGAGCATAGGCCTGGTATCATTCCCAAAAACATGAAAGACAATTATTCTTTTCCCCTAGTTAAAATGAAAAAGACTACATGAGCTATCTGTTGATAACTGAGAGGGGGGGTGAATCAGTTATCCTAATTATTTCCCTTATTGAACTTTCTTTTTAAATGATGCAGCATAGAATCAAACACAAAAACATTAATCATGAAATAAGAAACACATGACACAGTATTTTTGACGTGGAAACCCTGTTAAAGGAGAAAACCACGGGGTGATTAACCCAAAATTATTCTCTATTAGAAGAATAGGAAATTACAAAATGGCACTTGCCAATTAGGGCTCACTGCCCGAGCACACTGCTCACAAGAGGCCCACTGCCTACAAGAAGACACACTGTCTACAAAGTGATAAGAATCACAGTCTTGAACTGATTGGAAGCATCTGCATATGCTGGAGTTCAGTTCCGGTTAGGCTCAGTACACTGATCTGCTGCACTTCATCTTTCCTCTGTTCTTTATTCTGCTATCTTTCACATACCGGATCCTTTTTGCTACTTCTGCTCTGTTCTGGACTTCTTCGCATATATCTTCACACCATCACACCCTTCACAACTAAATCCATCCTCTATATATATCCGCACAAGTAATTTCATCACCTTTCTAGTCGGCATCCGGAACAGTCTAGTTTCTTACAAACTCTTGTTCTGTCGGCTGAATCCTTCCTCACCAAGCAATGCGGATCAAGCATATACTTGTAGATATCATTAATCATGTCGGCCAAACATGATTCATGCCTTCACAACCTCTATCATCAATAGTAACACATCCGAAAAGTAGTCTGATACTCTGTCAGTCAGTTCTTCCTCTGTTTTCACTGTCTCTCAGGAATCCAGTACTCAACTATTCATATCTTTTTCCTTGTCCATCACCGGAGGCTAAATCCTTGGAATATACCACTCAAGGTAGTCCTCTTGACTTCCCCAAATCCGCACTACACCAAGACACTTCCTCTGAGAGATCCGGACCAATCTGTCGGACCTTGCCACATGCTCTGTTCTTGTTCACCGGACCACAACATTCTTTATTCTGACTTCCGGTAGAGACACATCATGACTTGCGGATATGTGGGATGACCTTTGTTGCCATCAATGACAACAACCATGAATCCATATAGTGTCTCTTGCCAACAATCTCCCCCTTTGGCATTGATGGCAACACTTAGTGAAAAATGACTAAGTGTTTTCACTATGCTCCCCCTTTGCTGATGCTCTGTCTTTATATACAATTTTCGGAACTCCCCCTTAATTGGATTCCTCATTTTTCACTGCTCCTCACTCCCCCTTTGACATCAATGGCAAAGGGTAGGGTCCGCATATCAAAAATTTTCAAAAATTTTCTATACATAGCCGCATATTTACATACTCACATATACTGAAGAATGTCTGCAAAGGATGTCTGCAATTGGATCATTTCTGTAGCCCAACTTTGCTTCATTCTATCCAAAATTGAAATGTGACCACTCAACAAAAGTGCAAAAGCTTCTGCCCGCTTGAGATCTGTCGGATCTTTTGTTTGGGCGGTGGTCTGAGCATCACTGATGGCCTCATGCATAGTTTCCAACTTAGGGATTATAATCCTTCTAAGTTCTCCCATCCGGTTAGTGATATTCTTCCTTTCCTTCTCAAGATTCTTTATTTCATTCAAGACTGCAATAGTCTGACATTCTTGATTTATTATGGAGGAAGAGAGAGGATCAAAACTTTGAGATAAGCTTTGTAGCTTATCCTGTTCCTCTTTTATTTTCTTATCAATTGCTGCTGTTGCCTTTGGCCAGGATATGCAAAATTTGTAGATGTCACCGCCATCCTTAAGAGCATTCTCTAAGCTCTTTATTCCAATGCTCACAATCTTCCTATCTTTAGAGATTAATTCTAATACCTCTGAAAATCTTTTATCCAAAAATTCCTTCCGGACCTTTTCTTCAGCTGATTTTTCTAGAGAATCAAAATGTGTATCAACACTGCTGACTAAGGTTTTTAGATTACCGGAAGAGGAGGCTGTCGGATCTATCTGGATTGATGGCATAATCTTTACAAGTACTCCGGAAGTAGCCTCTATCAACTCACAGTCTTCCATATGAGACTTCAGGAGTTTTTCATTTGCCTTGGCATTTGCAAATGAAGCTATCTTCATTGTTTGTACCGGAGAGAGAGAGTCAAAGTCGAATGGGCCTTTTAGAAGCTCCGGTTCATCAATCTCTAAAGTTTCTTTGCTCAAAAATTGTTGAACAGTTTGTGCAGTGTCTCTTGCCAGAGACAAATGTTTCTTTTCTTCTGCAGTCTTGGAACTGTCAACCTCTTTGTCTTTCACCACTGCTTCCTTCTCCTGTAATTGCTCTTCTTCTTTGGATCCGGAGACTGTAGGGGAAACCGGAGGAGAGATGCTTGTATGTTCAGGGCCCACTTCTTCCGGAACAGAGGGTTCCAAGTCCTCAGCTGTTTTTGTACCTAAGTCCTCTACAACAGGAAGATTGAACCTTTTGAAGGCCTTCCGGAGGATCTCTTCTATTTCTTGGGCCACTTTGTCAGTCTCACCAAGCATGAGTTGATTCATCCTGGCTTTACTTCTGAACTCATCTTTGCAGTCCTTGAAGATTATGTTCATTGTCTTGGGATCAATTTGAGGATATAGCTGAATAGCTATCTGCTCCCGGATCTCAAGATCTTTGGCATGAGCATTGTTCTTTCTTACTTCTAATTCCTTTTCTAGGCTTTTAGGAATAAGAGATATGATCTCAATGAAAGCCTTATTGTATATGTTCAGATATTTGACTGTGGCTTTCTGAAGAGTCTTTTGGTCAGCCTCACTGAAGTCATCATAAGATTCAGTCATTGGTTGAAGGTTTCCATCCACCGTGACCGACTTGATTACATTCTCTAGAGACAGAGTGGGCTTTTCAGCAGATACCTCCGCCATTTCATCCTTGTCTTGGCCTGTGGAGGGTTTACCGGATCCTTTCTTCTTCTGTTTCTTTATTTCTTTTACTCCCTCATTTGACTCTGTTTCCTCTTCATCCTTTTGGCTTCCATAAGCCCTTGTGGCTTTTGTCTTGGATCTCTTACCGGATGCCTGGACTTCCGGTTTTGAACTTTTGGTTGAGGGAGGTGCAAATCTCTTTGATGATCTGGTCCGGGTGGGAGCTACAACCGGAGCACTTTCTTTACTTTTCTCTTCTTCCTCAGCCTTCCTCCTCTTTTCCCGGCTGGCATCAAGTGCCTCTTTTGAGATGCCTAGGCCTTGAGCAATGTGCTCTACTTCTTTTCTCACCTTTCTTTTAATCTCAGGTTCCCTGAGTTCTACATGTATTTTTACACTCAGCTCCTCAAAGGTTCCAAACCTTTCTGCCTTAGGATCTTTGGGCTGACTTAGCATGTGTTGAACATGCAGCTCCACTATCTGTTCATCCACTTCATACCCCATGGGCATGATCCAGACAGTCCTTGGCTCCACTGCCTCCATTAGGCACTGATCAGTGTCAACCATAAAGCACACTGAGTCTTTGTATTTTTCAACAAGAGACTGGGGAATTCTCTCTCTTGCTTGCATCATGCTCTGAAAGTTTTTGAAGTATCCCCATAGAGCTGTATTTCTTGCTTTTGCATCCCCAAGTCCATGCAAATAGTCTCTTATCTGGACTGCAACAGGTTTGTCATTCTGCCATACCCATCCACTTGATCCGGGTAGCTCATTCATGAAGTAGAAGAATAGACATACAATAAGAGTACCATACTTAAAGGAATTCTTCTTATCCTTCTTGATTTTCTGTATATTTTCCATTAATTGGCTTAGCAGTAGTTCGCAGAGATCATATTCTGCATTCTTTCTTAGCATTTCATAGGCAGTGTATACTGCAGTTCCGGATACAGAATTCTCCCTGCTGGAGTGATAGATCTTGTATCCTATTATCATGGATGCATATTTGATATCCGGATCCGAAATATCTTCAATGGTCATTGCCCTCTTATCAAATTTTGATCCGGTGGCCTCAGTTACAATGTTGTTCTTGACAGATTTGAGGATAGGTATCCCTCCGGAAGAGTATAGACCAGTTATTGCTCTAATTGCCTCTTTTGTGATCTTGCAGGGTCTATCCAGCCATAGAAAGTTGTCATGCATCCTGCTCAGTATATACCGGACCCATTCATCTTCTTCAAAGCAGGGGAAATGAATAAATTGCTCAAATTGTTTCTTCTGGATATCCTTATACTCTGGTTTAAGCTCAAAAGCATTGTCTATCAGTTGCTTGTGATAGAGATCTCTTAATTTGAATTCCCCAAATTCCTCAATGCTTGCATGTATGTAAACCCTAATGTCTTCAGTATGTAAAACTCCGTGAGGAACACTAGAGAAGGCTCCTAGTGGATCTACCTCCAATGATTTGTAAGGATGTTTCTTGAATGTGGGGCGAGGTCTATCAGAGATCTTAACTATATTTGGAGTAGCCATTCTTCAAAGATTTGTAGTGAGATAATGAAAAACGGAGAATACCTTATGCGCCTTCGGTTTGCACGGAGTGGTTGGATTGATTTCTTTATGCAATAACTTCGGCAGGAGATCCTTGGTGTGCTTGATGAACCTTGTTGCAGAGCTCCACTTTTCGCTTCTTCTTGAGTGCAGAATGAGCAAATGACTTTTGAGAAATCCCTTAAATTGCTCCGCGAACCCTAATATCTGTCTGCAATAAATGCTTCACCTACATCATTCCGGTTTGCCTTGTCTGGATAGCTTGGAGTATCCCGGATTAGTCCTGATCTGTGGATATCATCCGGATCTTTCAACCATGAATAAATCGAGGTAACATATTACAAGAACATCCCAAACACTCTGTCCAATCCGCAGAACAAGATAGTGCACTTCCGGATCTCTCCGGACCCTTTTGTAATCCTTTATCATACCGGAGCATCTCCCTGAACAGGTCTTACTTGATCGATCACAGCTTCTTCATAACTCCATGCGGACCTCTAAAAACTTGACTGAAGCATCTCAAGACTCATATCTGCAAACCCTTTAATCCGCATCTTGTGCCACATCCGGCACCACTTGTTTGGCTGGGGGAACAGGATTTTCTTTGAGTCTCCCCCTGAGCCTGAGCTCACTTTTTAGTTTCCGGAAGAAATGTCAGCACCAGAGTCTGGTGCGGATCCAACCTCTACATTCTCTGAACTTTTCTTCACCCAAATCTTGCTCATCTGATTCCTAACTTCATCCGCATTCATCTTTTGTTTACCCTTGTCTTGATTCTGATTATACACCGGACCTCTTTTGTCCTGATACTTGTTTCTGCAGACTTTAGCATTATGACCGGACCTATTGCAGATTTGGCAAATAACATTTTTTTGTATATTTGACTGATATCCTCTTGATCTGCATTGATTAGCCATATGACCTACTCTATTGCATGTGAAGCATCTACCTTTGAATGATTTGTTTACTTGCATAATTCTGCATTCATGGGATTTGTGTCCATACCTTTTGCAGTTGAAGCACTATCCAGAGAAGGATGAATTAATCTGATTCATTCTCATTCTGCACTGATTAGCTTTGTGACCAAAGTGGTTGCAGCTGTGGCAGTATCCATTGAAGGATGGATATCTTTGAGCATTTGGCTGTCTTACCGGAGGTCTTCTAGGCCTGCTCCTTGGATTTTCTGATCCAAGATTCTTCTGACCGGATGCGGAGCTTTCTCCTTTCTCATATCCCAAACCATACTTGTCATCTGTCCTCTTTTGACTTCCAAGAAGAACTTCAAGTTGAGCAGAACTTATCTTGAATTTCTCTTTATATTCATTTGCTGTTTGAAGGTCTCTTTTGAGAGAGACAATTTGATCCTCAAGTTTTTCTTCATTATCTTTGGCATCTTCAAGATCAGATTCAAGATGTCTGATAATCCTGTCCATCTGATGGCATTCTTCTGATTTTTCTTTAAGAGATTGTCTTAGATTGTCTTCAGCCTTTCTTTTTTCTTCAATCTCTTGAGTAAACTTTATAGTTCCTGATTCCATTTCATGTCTTAACATAAT
Source organism: Cunninghamia lanceolata (assembly GCA_027924645.1). Taxonomy (NCBI): domain Eukaryota; kingdom Viridiplantae; phylum Streptophyta; class Pinopsida; order Cupressales; family Cupressaceae; genus Cunninghamia; species Cunninghamia lanceolata. Next base: position 9,334,161 of record BSBN01000523.1, on the reverse strand, counting down.
GACTTCTTTTGATAACTTTTCACATAACTTGGTTTGCTCAGTCAATTCTTCATTTGTATTGCTTTCTTCACTTTGTCTTGCCAACTGTTGGAGCAGCTCCTTTCTCTTTTTCATAGAGAGACTTAATTTGTCTTTTAATTCTCTCATGAATTCATCAGCCTGTTTGAGTCTTTCCTTTAATTCACTGACTTCAGAATTTGACTGTTCAAGATCCTCAAGAGCAGTCTTGAGTTGCTCCCTTAAACCATATGCATCCATTTGAAATCCCAGATCTTCCTCAAGCTGTTAGGCTCTATTAGGAGGAACTTAGCTCTGATACCAATTGTTGATAACTGAGAGGGGGGGGTGAATCAGTTATCCTAATTATTTCCCTTATTGAACTTTCTTTTTAAATGATGCAGCATAGAATCAAACACAAAAACATTAATCATGAAATAAGAAACACATGACACAGTATTTTTGACATGGAAACCCTGTTAAGGGAGAAAACCATGGGGTGATTAACCCAAAATTATTCTCTGTTAGAAGAATAGGAAATTACAAAATGGCACTTGCCAATTAGGGCTCACTGCCCGAGCACACTGCTCACAAGAGGCCCACTGCCTACAAGAAGACACACTGTCTACAAAGTGATAAGAATCACAGTCTTGAACTGATTGGAAGCATCTGCATATGCTGGAGTTCAGTTCCGGTTAGGCTCAGTACACTGATCTGCTGCACTTCATCTTTCCTCTGTTCTTTATTCTGCTATCTTTCACATACCGGATCCTTTTTGCTACTTCTGCTCTGTTCTGGACTTCTTCGCATATATCTTCACACCATCACACCCTTCACAACTAAATCCATCCTCTATATATATCCGCACAAGTAATTTCATCACCTTTCTAGTCGGCATCCGGAACAGTCTAGTTTCTTACAAACTCTTGTTCTGTCGGCTGAATCCTTCCTCACCAAGCAATGCGGATCAAGCATATACTTGTAGATATCATTAATCATGTCGGCCAAACATGATTCATGCCTTCACAACCTCTATCATCAATAGTAACACATCCGGAAAGTAGTCTGATACTCTGTCAGTCAGTTCTTCCTCTGTTTTCACTGTCTCTCAGGAATCCGGTACTCAACTATTCATATCTTTTTCCTTGTCCATCACCGGAGGCTAAATCCTTGGAATATACCACTCAAGGTAGTCCTCTTGACTTCCCCAAATCCGCACTGCACCAAGACACTTCCTCTGAGAGATCCGGACTAATCTGTCAGACCTTGCCACATGCTCTGTTCTTGTTCACCGGACCACAACATTCTTTATTCTGACTTCCGGTAGAGACACATCATGACTTGCGGATATGTGGGATGACCTTTGTTGCCATCAATGACAACAACCATGAATCCATATAGTGTCTCTTGCCAACACTATCTACTTGGGCACTCACACAAGTTGTTAACTTTGGAAAGCAAGATAGCAATGGTTCAATTTTAGCCTCCTAGCATTGTGACTAGATTCAATTTGTTGATGCAACAAGATTCAAGTTACTCCCTCCTAGTTAGAACTATATGTGATTTTGCATGAGCATCCAATTACTATCCATTAGAAAAGATGATGTGTTCTAACAATGCAACTAGAATGACTAAACTAGCTCCTAATCCTGCAAGTAGATGAGAGAATACCCCTGCGAAAAAGTGTTAGCGTTAGAAAAAGCTACAGAAAATATCCTAAAAACCACTGCTCAGAACAAATGCGTAGCTTCATAGTATGAATGCGCATAAACAGAGCTCAGAAGTATAGGAAAATCAAAATCGCAGAAATAGAAAGCAAAAGCACTAAAATAGAAAGCATAAGAGCAGGAATATCAGATGTGACGTAACACAAGATGTATGCGCAACTTCGGAGGTCAGATGCATCGAAAGATCATATGCACTAGAATAGAGCTCAAATGCATGTTAGAATGGGTTAGATGCACCAAATCTTCCTGTGTACAGAACCTGTGCACAGAAAACTCAAATTTTAGGTTAAATTAGGGCAGGGCCCCATGGTGGGTGCCAAAAATGTCAGAGGAAATTATGCATGAATATCAAAAGACATCAATAATACCCATAAATCAATGAAATATAGAAATAAAGCAAGTCTAAAATGATGAACAATACCTCAACAAACCTCTTTACCTCATGGATTCCATTGGCGACCTATCACAAATGATCTTGTGTATGAATGTGCCCTCAGAAGGTGCACCTCCTTGCTATTCCAAGATGTCAAGTGAGAATGGTCATGATAGTTGATTGCAATGAAGATGAGCTTCACAATAATGATAATGGTGATATAGTAACAAGTTGATCGTAAGCGAATGGAATTTCTGCAGAGTAACAATACTGAAAGCTTGGATGAATGAAATGAAGGAACATGGTTCAATTTATAGACTTGGGAGAGAGAAGATCAATGATATAGAAGGAATGAGAAGATCAACGGTCTAGGAAGATTGAGGAACATGCGCGAATAAGAAGAAGATGTGTCTTGCTATATTTTTCATGAGAGGAATTAATAAAATAGAAGAATGAGCTAACTGAAGAGATTAAATCAATTAAAAGAATAGATCAATCAGTTAAGAGAATAGAACTAGAGAATAGAAATTGCATGAGATGAGAAGATATTTTAGCTCAATTAAATATTTAAAATATTCAATTGCATGTGCACAAGGATTGAATTATATTTAGAGATAACTCAATTTAGAAGAAATGGAGAACTTAAATAAATATTTGATTTATTTAAATTTAGAGAAGACATTATTGGAAGAAACAATTAAATAATTGATATTATTTAATTTAGAATGAATTTGGAAGAACTAATTAAATAATTGGTATTATTTAATTTGTTGGAGGAATTTAGGAATTTAAGAATTTAATTAAATAAATTGATTTTATTTAATTGTTGGGAGAATATGACTCAAATAAATAAAATTGTTTATTTATTTATTGATAGAGGAATTTGACTTAAATAAATATTAAGAATATTTATTTGGACAGAGTCGTGTCATTTTTAGGCGTATACACATGGCAAATACTTGGTTAGTTGAATATGCAAATCAGACCAAAGCTCAAGCAGAGCAATGCTTGTTTAAGGCTAAGGTTGAACTTCTAAGTTTCTCTGTCGAAGTGAACCTTTATGTAGCCGCATTAGGCTCATATGATATTATCCTTGGGATAAACTTGTTATGGAGGGCTAAGATGGATTGTTATGCCAAAACAATAGAATGTCTAGATGACCTTGGGAATAAATTTTTTCTATAGGGTAACCCTAGAGAGGTTAAACTGAGACAAATTTCTTCCCTATAGATGAAAAGAGCCCAAAGGAAGGGATGTCAGCTTTTTGTTGTTAAAATAGAGGAGTCCATAGATCAAGAAAGATCATATATCGATATATTCCCTTTCCTTATATATTTTGAGGATATCTTTTCAGATGAGCTATCCGGATTGCCTCCTAAAAGAGCTTTGATTTCTTTATAGATATAATTCCAAGATTGGAACCTATATCTAAAGCTCCATACAGAATGACCACAACTGAGTTAATGGAGGTAAAGGTTCAATTGTAGGAATTGCTTGATAAAGGACAAATAAGACCCAATGTGTCACTCTGGGGAGCACTAGTAATTTTTATGAAAAATAAAGATGGTACATTGTGGTTATGTATAGACTACCGCATGCTTAATAAAGTAACAATAAAGAACAAGTACCCATTGCCCCGCATTGATGATCCTTTTTTATCAAATGAGATGAGTAACTGTGTTTTCTAAGATCGATCTTCGATCTGGGTACCGTCAATTACGAATAAAAGATGAGGATACTCACAAAACAACCTTTAGAACAAGGTATGGGCATTATGAATTCACTATCTTGCCCTTTGGATTAACAAATGCCCCTGCCGGATTTATGAACTTAATGAACAGTGTGTTCAGAGACTATTTGGACAAGTTTGTCCTAGGTTTTCTCGATGATATTCTAATTTACTCTAAGAATGAAGAACACCTTTAGAATTTAAGGATTGTTCTTCAGAGGTTAAGAGAGCATAAACTATATGCCAAACTCTCTAAGTGTACTTTCTTTCAAAAGGAAACTGTGTAGTATTTGGGTCATATAATTTCAGCTAAGGGAATAGTTGTGGACCCAGACAAGATTAAAGCCATATTGGAATGGCTAGCACCAAGAAATGTACATGAGGTTTGAAGTTTCGTGGGCCTAGTAGGTTATTACAAGAAATTTGTGGAAAAATTTTCCAAAATTGCTTATCCTATTACTTCTTTGTAGAGAAAAGGCAAAAGGTTTGATTGGTCAAACAAATGCCAGGAGGCATTTGACCAACTGAGAGAAAGGTTGACTACATCACCTATTTTGAAGGTACCTAACCCAGAAGGTCATTTTATAGTCATTATCGATGCCTCAAGGGAAGGCTTAGGTGGTGTATTTGTCTAGGATGAACAGGTTATTGCATACGAGTCCAGGAAATTGAAAACTTATGAACAAAACTATGCCCCTCATGATTTGGAATTGGCAGCAGTAATTCATGCATTGTAAATGTGGAGACATTACTTGCTTGGAAATCCATTTTAAATAAAAATAGAAAATCAAGGAATCAAATATTTGTTCACTCAACCACGCCTAAATGCTCGCCAATGAAGGTGGTTAGAGTTAATCTCAGATTATGATTTTGAGATTAAATACATTCAAGGCAAGGAAAACTGAGTGGTAGATGCCTTAAGTAGGAGAAGACATATCTCCTTAATGATCTCCATACATTCTGATTTTAAGAATCAAGTATTACAAAATTTTAAAGGAGATGAGTTTTACGAGCAAGTAAAAAAGACCCTTTTGGAGAATCCCCAGAATCTAAAGTATGATGGATTTTACCTTGAACCATATGGGTTATTGAGGTATAAAGGAAGGATGTATGTCCCAAACTCCAAGGAGTTAAGGAATATTGTGTGGAAAGAGGTTCATTTTGCACCTTATTTAGGACATCCTGGAGTAACAAAGTTACTAGCTGATGTGAAGCCCGTATACTTCTTGAAGGGAACGAAAAGGGATGTTTCAAGGTTTGTAGCTAGATGTCTAGAATGCCAGAGGGTGAAGGCAGAACACCATCACCTGACAGGATTTTTATACCCTCATGAAATTCTAGAATGAAAATGGCAAATCATTAGTATGGATTTTGTGCAAGGACTTCCTATGTCAAGGAACATGTACAATGCTATTTTGGTTGTGGAGGATAGACTCACCAAAGAGACACATTTTATACATGGGAATTTGACATATGGAGCACCAGTCATAGCCTACAAATTTGTGCAACATATTTTTAGATTGCACGGTATTCTTGAGAAGATCATCTCAGATAGGGATGCCCATATGACATCAAGATTTTGGCAAACCTTATTTTCCTCACTTGGAACTCAGTTGAACATAAGCTCTGCTTATCATCCCGAGACAGATGGCCAAATTAAAAGAGTAAACCAAGTGTTGGAATATCTATTGAGAATGTATTGCATGGATCATCAATACAAATGGGAAGATTATCTTCCTCTTGTGGAATTTGCCTATAATAATTCCTATCATTCCGTAATTAAGATGGCTCCATTTGAAGCATTATATGGAAGAAAGTCTCAAACTCCTATAAGCTGGGATAAGCTAGAAGATAGGATTAGCCTTGGTCCAAAAATACTATTAGAAATGGAAGAGCAAGTCCATCTAAGAAAGAAAAGGCTAGCGAAAGCCAATGATAGGTAGAAAAGTTATGCAGATGCTAAACGCATTGCAAGGCATTTCTCAATGGGAGAAAAGTCCTTCTAAGGGTCAAACCCCAAAAGAGCTCCATTAAGTTTGGAAATATGTCCAAATTAGCTCCTAGATATGTGGGTCTCTTCAAAGTTATCCAAGAGGTCAACCCAGTTGCATATAGGATTTCTCTACCGCTAGCTCTTGCCATCATGCATAATATTTTCCATGTTTCCTATTTGAAAAAGTTTATTTTAGTAGATAATCATGTTCCTATTTTTTATTGGAATGCCATATAGGTGAAGGACCCAGGTGTGGTAGTGATCGAGCCCATCAAGGTGCTTGAAACACGTAAGCTACGCTTACGTAATAAAGAGATAAGTCAATGCAAGGTCTAGTGGAATCAGTCTACAGAAGAGAATGCCACCTGGGAGAACTATGAGGATATTTATCAATGATTTCCCCATCTCTTTTAGAACTTTTTACTATGATGAGCAAACACTTTTTCTTTATGTTGGTTGATCTCTGGAGACATTAAATCATTGGGGACAGTGATTCTTATGGGGGGAGATATGTTATATCCCCAACTTTTGATTGATCTTAATCCTACTTTTATGTGGTAAATAGGATAATTAATCTTAGATTAATGATTGATGTTTGTGGAAAATATCAAGTTGAATAATTGATTATATGGATATCGATTGATGTTATATTGGACATAAGAATACATGTTGTTAAGATTATTTTATCATAATTATTTATAAATTAAATGATGATACACTGATCATGGTTATATGGTTGTGAGTGTAATCAAGAAAAGAATATTTCCTCAAGGATGGAAGGAGAGTATCACCTAGGAGAAGGAAATAGATGTTGGGAAAAGATCAAAATGCCATCTGAGTATCAAAATTGAGCATTTGTGAACCTATGTAAGACAGGGTGAGTATAAGTCTTTTTCCTTGTTAAGTCAATTTGACTTAAGATCTCTCAACGTTGTTTACTTTGACTCGACTAGATAATGTTCTTAGAACATTTATACAGTTGATAGTAATCTTGGCTAGATGTTGAAGTTTTCCTTTATGTACGTATCTATTTCTTTATTAATTCTGCGAATATAGTTTAATTATTTTGACTATAGTCTAATATTTTGAAGTGGGGGACTGAGACTCAACCCCATATTAACATATTAATGATAGCACCTTAATGATGGTAATATAATTTAAGAGCTATTTTGATAATCCTCTAACATCATTTAGATGTAATTGATACTATGTGAGGTGTAATTATTTATTTTACCCACTTGTAGTGGTGGGGCATTCTTAGCATAGCAAGCTTATATGTTCTTATGGCCAATCGTACCACTATCTACAAAGAGTGGAGTGAGTGGATGGCGTGGATGAGCTTAACATAATCTTATCATCATGCAGATTACTCCCAAATGGTAGATATGGACTTTGAGGAACCTATATGCTCATGAGGTGGTACAGTATGTGCCAACTGATGTAACCACCTTATTTTCGAAGGGTGGCAGTTATGTATGGGTGGGATTAACGCATGTTAGGATAAGATTGATAGACTTTTGGTTGTGAGGATATTATTATTCATTATCATTGTTTTTGGTAGAAAGCTACAAGTAGGAGACTTACGAGCTCGAGAGCTCATGAGAAGGAGCTGAGAATATACATCGATAGTCTTATTCCTTAGCATGTTGTACCCTGGCTATGAGCTGATCATAATAGGTATGATTGTAGATCATAGTCACGAGTTATATAGTATGTTAATACCTCTATTATTTTCCATACGATAGTTAATCAATGGTTGTGTTATCATAAACGATAACAATTATATGTTTTATATCTATGATAAGGCCTTCATGGCCGAGTGCATGTAAAGTGTTGTGTTATCATAAACGATAACATTTATATGTTTTATATCTCTGACAAGGTCTTCATGGCCGACTGCATGAATAGTGTCATGCTGTCTTATACGATAGTCTTGATATGATGATAACCCTACTACAGTCTATAGGACTGATTTATTAAAGATACTATGTTTTATATCATAGCTTTTGCATGTATGATAAAGGCTGTTAAGCTGGATGAGAGCCATGCATGTTGTACAATGATAAGCCACATAAGTTGGCTGAGAGCCATGCATGCTATATAATGATAAGCCACATAAGTTGGTTGAGAGCAATGCAACCTATATAATGATAAACCATGTGAGTAGGCTGAGGGCTAATCCATTTTGTTTAAAAAGACAAGATAGTAAAAAAGGTCGATGGTCATTCATAATATGATGATGAGACACTCATGGAAGTCGATGCTATTGACAGTGCCCATGCCATGGTGGCTTTTGAGGCACATGAAATGAGAAGTGAAACATTTGTTTGTTTATGAAAGATAATGTTATTATACCTTCAGGTGTAATCTTTATATGGGATAGAGTAATAAGACTCTTAGTACCCATGGACAAAAACCAGTTTATTATTGGTAACATTGTATAGACTGCATTAAGTACATGACAAATCTTGCATGTCAAGGGAGTAACCCTCGACTGTCTTTTTATTTCCATGTAGGAAAGAATATGAAATCAAGTATGATAACTCATTATTGAAAACATATTATGGTCTTATTTCTTTATTGAATGGCAATGGTTCGTGGATGAAGTATAGGGTATCATGAACCCTTTTGAAATCTTTTGAGTAAAGGTCTATTTAATATTGTCTACTCATTAGACCATAATGGTATGTGTTATAGTCAATGTGAATTGATGAAAACCTTGGAAACAAGATAGTCATAGAAACTTAGACCGGGGTTGGTCTTAAAAATTGAAACCATGAACTTGCAAATAAAAGTATAGGAATAGGGTGACATGGAGTCACAAGTTCCCTATTGCATAATACCACAAGACAAATAATGAATGCACTCCTAGAATTGGAGTTAAAATTCCAAGCTAGATGGACTAAGGGTGAATTGAACCCATCTTTTCTATGATCTCGAGAGATCAAATTATGAACACTGTAAGATTTGATAGCTTCTAAGTTGAGTTGAGGTGTGTGAACATTTGACTACATTCATTGCAAAATGTTTATGTATATAAAACTTTGGCCAAAGTAATCCATCTGTCTTTGCATGCATTAGTCGGTTCACTGTGCTCCAGATAGCATAATACTTCCAGTAGCATCATACATAGTTAGAGTGGATCTATAGTTGTATGACCGTGAAGTATTATGAAGGACACAACACTAGATACTTAGATGAAAAACCAATTGGTTCCTCATATCTATTCCCTTCATGAAGGGTAGGGCCGCTTCCAAGAAGGAAGTTGTGTGGGGGATTACCAGTCTATTGTTGGAGGAAAAGCACTCAGGTGATGCTCTCCTTCCCAAGAAGAAGACAAGCCGAGACTTATGAAGACAAATGTCAAAGTTCCAGATGTAGTTCAATCTTTTATATGACTTGATAGTCAATTATTATGTGTAAACTTATCAATGATGTCATGAGCAAAACATTGTAATTGTATAGTGAAAGTAATTCACTAATATGTTATCTTTCAACTTGTAAATTTCAAATTTGAAATATCCACATAAGATATGCATATTGATTATTAATTTGCTTAACTATGATTATGTTAATCATGACCTTATTCTTAATGTTAATTAAGTTGGTTAATTTTGGGTAATAAGAGATGGCTTGTTACAAAAGCATCAGTGATTTTTTTAGTGGCTAATATTCACTAATTGGCTAATAGTTGAAATTGGGGATTCAAAATTTGGCTAATAGTACAAGCTGTAATACGACATGAATCACCACATTTTTACAAAATTTTATCTTAGTCCTAGCTAAATCTCCACAACATTTGTTTTATTAAACTTTTAAACTCAAAGATTGACCACAATATTTGATACCTGATTAGATTAGATTTGCCTAAATTTTATAATTTATATTAGAAAATGAAATTAATTTGCAAATAATATTATATAATTATTGGTTACTTTGATGGAAGTTGATTGTCATTACTGTCAAAAAGGTGTGAGTTAATGAGGCAGGTACATCATAGTGAAAGTTAGATCATACATGGAATTCATCATGATCTTCATACAATGAATTTAGGGTGATGTCAATGGTTAGGTGATGACAATGTGACATGTGATGTCAATGGTCAGGTGATTTCTCATTTTAGGAGTTGTTTGAATTTGTTATCTCTCATGTTTCATAAGACTTGGTTTGATAATGTTGGATTGGATATGATGCTTCATTGCATACTTCAGTTCATTCATGATGCTTCATGTTGTAATTTTCTCAGAAGTTGTTCATGTCTTTGTATTCAAATGGAGGTTCATGTTCTTCATAGCAATTCATCTTCTCTTTATGCTTGATTAGAATGGTATTTATAGGATGATAGATTTGTGGAGTTAGTTTGAAGATTCATGATCATATGGTTTGTCTCATGTTGATGGTCATATATTCTCCATGCTTCATGTATTGAGTTCATAATGTTTGATTTGTGCAAGGGTTTGTTTTGAGATATTTAATATCTTGCAATGACCACATCATGTGAGACTTGCAGATGCAGAGAATGGTGTCATTCATGTTGTTCACAGGATAGATATGAGGCATATATGGGCAGAGAGTGTCATATTGTTATTACTTGTTATTAAGGGCATTGAAGTTGTAAATCTTAAATGCCTTCAATATCCTTAAACCATTTTTCTACCCGTCATGTGGTGTTTGCACTTTTTGTTTTAACTTGCTATTGACCTAAGATCGCAGGTCAATTCACTTAAGGAAACCTGTAGAAGGGGTTCGATTTCATTGTTGGAACTAGCCCCTCTTAATTCCCTAACCGACATCTTCGGTCTCTTCCATAAGTGTTTGGGCGGTAAAGTCAAATCAATGAATGAGTTTAAAAGTATGTTGAGTGGAAAAAGCAAAATCTATGGCCGATATTCAAAATGGAACTTTCTCTTTTAAGAATCAACTTTGACGGTCTCTTAAGTGTCAAATGCTTTATAACTATAGTGGACATTTTATTAAGGCTATTTTTTAGCTTATTTAAAGATTGTTTTTGGAAGGCCATTTTTGCCCGATTGGAAAGCTTTCTATTTAGAAGATTTTTATAAAGTTTTAGAAATTTTTTTTAAAGGATATTTTGTGCTTGTTTGAAGTATATTTTTTAGAAGTTTTTAAGATGTTTCTATTAATCTCTCTCTTGGTTGAAGACATTCTTCTTTGTTGGAGAATATTTTTGAAGATTTATTGTATTGAGAGATTTTTGAAGACAATATTTACAGATTGGAGAATATTTATATTTGCAGAGAAGAAAATTGAAATATTTTTTGAATGAAGAGGAATATGAAATATCATTTCCTTGTGATTTGATTTTTGGAGGTCTAATAGGTAGATTGAAGATATTTTTGCAGAGAGAAGAGAATGTGAAGAGTTTTTGAATGAGATTTAATATTATATGATCTTATTTTGTTTGGAAGTGATTTTTACAGGAAGGTGAAAAGAAGATGAAATCTTTTTGAATGGGAATATGAAAGAAAATTTTCATAACATTGTATATAATTTTTTTCTTTTCAAGAGAATGCATTATTATTTTGCAGGAGGATAAAGAAAATCATTGAAGAAGAGAAATTTATAGGGAAGATGAGAATTGAAGAAGATAACTTTGTTTTCAGAGAATGTGAAAGGATATTCAAATTGCTTATAATGTTTTTATAGGTACATTGACAGAGTGTGTGAATTGAATTGAAGTGAAAATTGAGCTGAGAGAGTTGATGTGAGGACCATAATGTAGAAATGATAATCTCCTTGTTGCAACATATTGAACCTTGAAGACAATGATGGTGTATTAGGTGAATTGTTATGCAAAGATAATTAGGTGAATGAAGTGTGAATTTATTGAATAGAGATAATGAGACTAGTATGTAGATTGGTTTGAGTGTGGTCAGAGATGACAGGTCATGAATGGTGCAAATCAGATTGAGAAGCAATCATGTCTTGCACATTATTTTGATGAGGACAATTGAATTGGTGAGTGAGACCTTCCTATGCTAGTGAGGCTTGTGGTTAGTGAGACCTCTGTATGTGCCAGTGAGGCATCTTGTAAAGCTAGTGAAGCTTCTTTGGTCAGTGAGACCTTCATGTAACCAGTGAGGTTTTGAATAAGCTAGTGAGGCAATTTTAGAGTGGTTTTTATTCCCCTTGAGGGTTTTCCACTCATCATATCTTGTGTTATATTTCTTATGTGTCTTCATGATCTATGTTTAATGTCCTGATTCATGCCTTCAATATTATAACTAGCACTTGCACCCTTTAGGTTCAAGGGATACGCCGATAGGAAATTTGAGGTAAGATGGGCAATTTTAACCATTAAAATTATAAACATTTTTTATAGTTTATTATCATAGCACAAAGAAGATACAATAGTTATAGACATAATATTCCATGGTCTATAAATAAATAATCAAGAATACTTATAGATGTCGCAAAATAAGAATAGATGTATATATTTGATCAGTTGATGTAAATAGAGAATTAAATGTTGTTTATAAGTCACTGTCACTACTAAACACTTTTTAATATTTTATTTATATTTTTAATCTATAAGCTAAATGGTTATACATTATTTATAATTTTATTTGTGAACAGAAGCAAATTCAAAGATGCACCATTCTAATAGTAGAAAATTAAATGTTTTGTCAAAACCAAACCCTCAAGTGGTACTAGTTTAAATGGAAAACATTTGGAACATTGAGATCTGAAGAACTTAGACTAGAATTAAGTAATATGGGGCTTGGAGAACTTGAGTAAAAACTAAAAGAAATTGTATTTCTATTAAAAATTTGAGTGATTATTCTATCAATTAATTATTATGTATATTAGTAGTTTAAATATCTTGTAAGTGCAAACTATATAAAATAGTAATAAAACATTATAATATATACTAGTATACCTATATTTAAAAAATATATCTAAAGTACGCCAAGAGATAGTAGATAAATCTTCTTAAAAATAAAAAAATAAACATGGAACAAATAAATTAATACAATTATTAAAAGCATCATAGGGATTATAAATTAATTAAAGATAACATTATTCAATAAATATTTAAAATAAATTTTAATTTCACAATATATTCTAATCTTTTTATTAAATTGATTAAGAATAAATAAAAATTTAAACAGTTTTTATAAATTTAATTTTTGTTTTCTAAATTTAGATCATTATTTCTTAATTTAATCATTATCATTAACTAATTAACAAACATGAATAAGAGTTCTCAAGAAGGGGTTTTCACACTTTCTTTACTTCTTTATTTTCATTCACTCTTTATTTTCTTTCTTTCTCCATCTATTTTTTTTCTTTCTTATCTCTATATTAATATCTTTCTCTATCTTAGTCTCTCTTTATTTTTATGTATTTATTAAAAATAAATTATCAAATTATTCTAAAAACACTAATACCTAAATAAGTAGGTGAATGAAATACTAACCAATTAAAAGTATAGATTTAGGGTTCTAGGGAATGAAATTAATAATTTATATATTTTTTAAATATCACTTATGGAAACTAATCCAAAAGGTGCCAACAATTATGTTATCCTCATTTTACAATAGATCTATTATACAAACCACCATTTTCACAAACCTAATATTATAATACACTATTCTTCACACCCCTCAAGAGTATGCATTTAAATACCCAGATAAGAAGGTTACCGAAGATCCAAACTCATAAATAATTCATAAATCAAAACAAAAAATAAGTATTAAGTCATATCTCTTCGCCCATAAAAATCAACCCAAAAACAAAACACCTACCAACTTTGACCAATTTTGGCAGGTTTTGATATCTATTCAATCCAAGAAATCCTAATCCTTACATGATAAAAAATAAAAAAATTAGACAATCAACAATCTTTAAAAAAAAATATTGAAGTTTTAATATTTAAAAAAAAAAACTACTTAAAATTTTTTATGGTTCTTTATAAAAATTTATGTTTTTTCAAAAAACACAGTACAATGAAAATTTTTAAATGGAAAACATAAAACCCAAAATATGTGGGATACTCACTTTTCAAAGGAAAGGGAAAGGGAAAATGATTGAAAACAAATAACTCAGGGGAGCATAACAAATTGCAAGATTTGAGGTTTGCCGTGTGACCTGAACAGGAGTGCGTCAAAGCATGTCTAGCATCGCAGGCTCCCCTTACGTGGAGAGTCATAGCCTTTCCCTTTTACACGCAAACACTTCAGTTTTGCAATTTAACATTACTAAATTGATTTTGTTTTGCTGTTTAAAGTGTACATGCACTCCAAGCTCTACAAAGTCAATCTGTACGTTGTATGTTTAGAAATTTGTGCCACTGTAGTGAACAAAAACCTCATGTCTATGAAAACGGATTTATATCTATACAGTAAATTGCTGAAATAAATATATATTGCAAGTCCATTGTAAGTGCTTGATTTGATTTATTTACAGAGTACGACTGTTGATTGAATCTCGATAGGAATTGAGGGAACTTTATTATGAAAGTAGTATAAAGACATGATGGAAATTAATTATGACAGTAGGTTGTAGAAAACTGTGATGGACAAAATTACATAATCATGGAGGAAATATTTGTTTTATTTAAAGGTATTTACATCAGTTATTTTTTTTAGCACAAAAACTAGAAGTCTGTTTTCTGCAATTTCCTTTAAACCACAGAAAAACTGAAATGCCATTGCTGTATTTTTTAAAAAATATGCCAAAATTTATTTCAATGTGAGATATTTCATTGCCTCTTTCCTTGAATATGCTTTCTAAGGCTCTTACAGATGCTTTCTTTATGTGCCCTATTGTGCCATAGGGCATGTAATTTTGAACTTTCAAGGAAAGATGGAAGTTCAGTGAGGCTCTTCTAAATGGGGGCATAAGTAGGTCAAAGGGCACTGGAATACCAGCCATCATGTACTTGAAAATAAAAGCCTGGTGTTCACGCTCCTGTGGCTCAGATGATGTGAAGCAAAACCTTGATCCCTATACAGCAGTACCATAACTGCCCATCCAATGCCACACTTTCTCCTCTCCCCATACACAATGGCAATCCTTCTTAGACAAACATAGACAGATGAATGTTGGTGTAACATGTTTAATGTTCCACAAACTATGTGTACCTATATACACAATACATATATATCCACAATACCTGCAGTTTTGAAGGGGTAATAAGGCTGTCGGTGGTGCTGCAACAAAGCAGTCCAATCTGTATAAAATGCAAGTTGATACTTGTACAAACCCATCAGTCTTAAACAACACACCCAATCACTTGAATTGCTTGTACCATAGCCCAAATTATTCCTCATCCTCTTCTGATGTTGATTACCCATTTTCAAGTCAAATGGGAAGGAGTCAGTCCTAACAAGCTTCATGGGATTGTGATACTCTGCAGATCTATCATCATCATCTCTAGACTTGTAGAAACTCATAGCAAGTTGGGCAAGAAGAACCCTGGCAATGGTGCTGCCTTCTGTAAATCTCTTTTCCATTACTCAGATATGAAATTGCTCAGATGTTTAGTGTGATACTGTAGATCCAAACAAACCTAATGCTTGTTATTTTGTCATTCTATGGGAGGCTATTTATGCACAACCTTGGCGGTGATCAAAGGCAGTATAGTAAGACAACTATGGCAGTGACCCAGATTTTATGCATTTATTGCAAAGATTATGCATTTAGTGCAAGTATGGTAAGACAACTATGGCAGCGACCCAGATTTTATGCATTTACTGCAAAGATTATGCATTTAGTGCAAAGATATTGGATTACTTTGCAGACCACCTGCGAATCTTTACAAAGATATTGGATTACTTTTCAGAGCACTAGTAAAAACAACTACGTGTAGACAATTTTCTGAACACAAATGCTCACATATATCTACCGACGTGAAGTTTTTAATGGTGTGAGATAATTTCGAGCACTATGATGCTCACAACTAAAAGCCTATCAGCTAGTTATTCATCTGTGAGTTAATAAATAACCTTGTCTTTCTCTCTCTTTATCCTGTAAGTCAAAATGATTAAAATTGTAAAATTTATACAACACTGATTCACCCCCCTCTTAGTGTTGCCCTGGACTCCAACAAGTGGTATCAGAGCCACGTTCCCTTTAGAAGCTTAATCAGCTTGGGTAGGTCCTATCTGTGGAGTACCATGGGTAAGTGCAAAAGAAATAAGAACATGAGAAATGTCAAGTCTCATTCTATTCAAAAGGTGCAGTCTGTATCAAATCTAGATGTTGCTATAAAGTCAGTTGATAAATATGCTTCACAAGTTGAATTAGTGAAAGAGTTTTCTAGAGTTCCTCTGTTTAATGGTTCAGATTTTTTAGTTTGGTGTATGAGAATGCAAATCTATTTATCCTATTTAGGATATGATGTATGGATGTCTGTTGAGAATGGATATTCTAATTCTGCAAATATCAAAGAGGCTCTTGAATGCAATCATATAGCCAAGAAGGTTATTTTATCTGGTTTATCTAATGATGTTTCTTGTAAAGTTGTGCAGTGTGAAACAGCTCAGGATGTGTGGAAGGAGTTGATAAAAATTTATCAAGGTGATGCGCATGAAGAAGAAAACTTGTTATCTAAAAAGAGTGACAATGATAGAAGCCATTCACATGAAGGAGATGAGGTACAATCTAATTTAAAAGAAGATGATCACATGATGAGTGATTATAATCAGGAGTATGATGAACAAGAATGTGAGATTGACATAGAAGGAGAGCTCATATGTGCTTTGAGTGAACTCAAGAAATACAAAAAGGAGAATCAGAAATTAGAGTTGTAGCTACATCAGGAAATAGAATCCAAAGACAAAGTTATTTCAGATTTTGAAAGAATTTCTTTAGAATTTGAAGAGGCAAGAAATCATATTACAAATACAAAGAGTTATGTTGATGAATCTAACAAAGTGATTATTAGTTTAAAGGCTGAAATTGAGGAAAGAAAAAGGATAAATGATGTAACAAAGTCTGAGTTGAAAGGTAAAATTGTTGAATGTCAAAAGCTTGAAAGAGAAATAGTATCTTTAAGAAAAGATCTTGAGGATGTTAGGAAGCAGTTGGAAAAGAATCTAAAGTTTGAAGAGAGCTCAAATAAGTTGCATGAGATGCTAGGCAAATAGAAGCATCATAAGAACACAACTGGTTTAGGATATGAAGAAGGTGAGTGTTCCAAAGCTAGAGAGACTCCTAGAAAGAAAATTGATCTTCATGCTGTTGTCCCTGAAGACAAAAAGAAAATTGATGTTGAAATAAAGACCAAAAATGAGTTTGTTAAAATGCATAATCAAAGGAGGAGAAATTGTAGAAGAACTGCTTCAATTAGACAAGAATATATATACAGGTATAATTATTCATTTAATGGCTATTGTTATACCTGTAATTATTTTGGACATAAAGCAGTTGATTGCAGAAGGAATACTAACCTTGTATGTTACAAGTGCAATAATGCTAGTCACATTCAAAGAAACTACAAAATAAATAGAAGGTATGATCCTACTTGGAAGCATAACATAAATACTCAAGGGATGTTAAGAAGGTATTATCAATCATTTGATTATGATTACAGTATAATTTTTTATAATTGCAACTCTCTTGGTCATAAAGCACACAGTTGCAGGAAAGCATCACCTGATTTGAAAAAGTGGAAAAGAAAAGAAGGTGAAAAGGTTTGGAAGAAGAAACCTGAATAGAAGAAAGAAGTGAAAGTGTGGAGACTGAAACAAAGCAAAGAGAAGTTAAAGCCTAAACTTGTGCATCTTGCACAAGTGACATCATCAATTGCATAACATAGCATGAAGTAAGGGGGAGGTGTCAAATGCTCTATCAATTAACCCCAAGAAGTTTTAGGAAGGAGATCATTTGATATGATGATCTTGTCATGTTTATCCTTCTTGCCAATCTTATGAAATAGTTGATGATGGTGTTGCTAACTAAGTTGATCTTCAATGTATGTCAGTGATACAGGTGATCATTGGCTCATTATGCATACAAGATATTGAAAAGATGATACATAAGTTCAATGTACAAATTGTTTGATAAATGATCTTGATCATGTTGGTGATCACAAAGGATCTTGGATTTACTCAAGTAGTTCTCTTCAGATGTTTGCTTATGCTGCCTGAGGAGGTTGAAAATGGAAGAAGTTCAATTTTTGTCTCTGCATTTGGTTTTGGAAAGTGTTGTTGCAAGAAGATATTGATTGGCTGATTTGTATTATTGAGTCAAGAGGCATTAATTCTTGTTGATTGCAATATATATCAGATTTGACATTTGGTTGCAAAAAGTATCATGTGTAGGAAGAACTTGGTGCTCTTTATCAAGATAGTCTTCATTTCTTTCAGGATGGTTATCATTCTTTATCATGCCAAGAAGTGTGTGCAAGGGTAAAGTGATTGCAAATTGTTGCAGATTTATTGTTGTCATGGAAGTATTGGCAAGGATGTAAGTTTTCAGATGTGTGTTTCATGGTGTCTTGTTGCTCTCAAGTTGAAATGTTGTTCAAGATGTAGAGGTGCAAGGACAGAGCTTTTAGGATAAGTTTAAGACAACAAATTGCATAAGTGTTTAGTGCCTTCAATTTTTTGAAAGACAAGTGGTATCAAAGTTTTTTGGTAAGTGGTATCTCAATTTTTTGGTTGATATGAAGATAACAAGATAACATGAGTTTATGTCTTCAAAGTCCTCATAATGCAATGTGATTGTAATTGTTATGATCATGCAATAACATCTTTTAGTGGAGTTGTTCACAGGGGGCATCTTATTCTTTGTTATCTGATGTCAAAAAAGGGGGAGAAAGAAAAATTGTATCATGTAGTTTTGCCATCAATGACAAAGGGGGAGATTGATGGAAGTAGATTGACATTGATGTCAAAAAGGTGTGAGTTAATGAGGCAGGTACATCATAGTGAAAGTTAGATCATACATGGAATTCATCATGATCTTCATACAATGAATTTAGGGGGATGTCAATGGTCAGGTGATGACAATGCGACATGTGATGTCAATGGCCAGGTGATTTCTCATTTTAGGAGTTGTTTGAATTTGTTATCTCTCATGTTTCATAGGACTTGGTTTGATAATGTTGGATTGGATTTGATGTTGCTTCATTGCATACTTCAGTTCATTCATGATGCTTTATGTTGTGATGCTCTTAGAAGTTATTCATGTGTTTGTATTCAAATGGAGGTTCATTTTCTTCATATGAGTTCATCTTGTCTTTATGCTTGATCATAATGGTATTTATAGGATGACAGATTTGTGGAGTCAGTCTAAAGATTCATGATCATATGGTTTGTCTCATGTTGATGGTAATATATTCTCCATGCTTCATGTATTGAGTTCATAATGTTTGATTTGTGCAAGGGTTTGTTTTGAGATATTTAATGTCTTGCAATGACCACATCATGTGAGACTTGCAGATGTAGAGAATGGTGTCATTCACGTTGTTCACAAGATAGAGATGAGGTAGATATGGGCAGAGTTTGACAAAGATGATGCAGATATGAGTAGAGTTTGGTAGAGATGAGGCAGATATGGGCACAGAGTGTCATATTGTTATTACTTGTTATTAAGGGCATTGAAGTTGTAAATCTTAAATGCCTTCAATATCCTTAAACCATTTTTCTGCACATCATGTGGTGTTTACACTTTTTGTTTTAACTTGCTATTGACCTCAGATCGCAGGTCAATTCACTTAAGGAAACCTGCAGAAGGGGTTCGATGTCATTGTTGGAACCGGCCCCTCTTAAATCCCTAATCGACATCTTCGGTCTCTTCCACAAGTGTTTGGGCGGTAAAGTCAAATCAATGAATGAGTTTAAATGTATGTTGAGCGGCAAAAGTAAAATCGATGGTCGATATTCAAAATGGAACTTTCTCTTTTAAGAATCAACTTTGACGGTCTCTTAAGTGTCAAATGCTTTATAACTACAGTGGATAGTTTATTAAGGCTTTTTTTTAGCTTATTTAAAGATTGTTTTTGGAAGGCCATTTTTGCCTGATTGGAAAGCTTTCTATTTAGAAAATTTTTATAAAGTTTTAGAAAGTTTTTTTAAAGGATATTTTGTGCTCGTTTGAATTATATTTTTTAGAAGTTTTTAAGATGTTTCTATTAATCTCTCTCTTGGTTGAAGACATTCTTCTTTGTTGGAGAATATTTTTGAAGATTTATTGTATTGATGGATTTTTGAAGACAATATTTGCAGAGAAGAAAATTGAAATATTTTTTGAATGAAGAGGAATATGAAATATCATTTCATTGTGATTTGATTTTTGGAGGTCTAATATGTAGATTGAAGATATTTTTGCAGAGAGAAGAGAATATGAAGAGTTTATGAATGGGATTTAATATTATATGATCTTATTTTGTTTGGAAGTGATTTTTACAGGAAGGTGAAAAGAAGATGAAATCTTTCTGAATGGGAATATGAAAGAAAATTTTCATAACATTGTATATAATTTTTTTCTTTTCAAGAGAATGTATTATTATTTTGCAGGAGGATAAAGAAAATCATTGAAGAAGAGAAATTTACAAGGAAGATGAGAATTGAAGAAGATAGCTTTGTTTTTAGAGAATGTGAAAGGATATTCAAATTGCTTATAATGTTTTTACAGGTACATTGACAGAGTGTGTGAATTGAATTGAAGTGAAAATTGAGCTGAGAGAGTTGATGTGAGGACCATAATGCAGAAATGATAATCTCCTTGTTGCAACATATTGAACCTTGAAGACAATGATGGTGTATCAAGTGAATTGTTATGCAGAGATAATTAGGTGAATTTTTATGCGGAGATAATCAGGTGAATGAATTGTGAATTTATTGAACAGAGATAATGAGACTAGTATGCAAATTGGTTTGAGTGTGCTCAGAGATGATAGGTCGTGAATGGTGCAAATCAGATTGAGAAGCAATCATGTCTTGCACATTATTTTGATGAGGACAATTGAATTAGTGAGTGAGACCTTCCTATGCTAGTGAGGCTTGTGGTCACTGAGACCTCTATATGTGCCAGTGAGGCTCGTGGTCAGTGAAACCTTTGTATGTGCCAATGAGGCATCTTGTAAAGCTAGTGAAGCTTCTTTGGTCAGTGAGACTTTCATGTAACCAATGAGGTTTTGAATAAGTCAGTGAGGCAATTTTAGAGTGGTTTTTATTCTCCTTGAGGGTTTTCCACTCATCATATCTTGTGTTATATTTCTTATGTGTCTTCATGATCTGTGTTTAATGTCCTGATTCATGCCTTCACTATTATAATTATACATCTGTGAGTTAATAAATAACTTTGTCTTTCTCTCTTTATCCTATAAGTCAAAATGATTAAAATTGTAAAATTTATACAACACTGATTCACCCCCCCACCCCCCTCTTAGTGTTGTCCTGGACTCCAACATACTTTAGGGCCATATCGCAAATTTTTAATCACCACAATTGATTTTATTTATAATCTAACAATTGGGGTTGTCTTCCATGGGTTAAAATGTACCCACGGAACTCCAATGCTCATTGAGCCCAAAATTGTATTTGGGTCGTTGATCTCAATTTATAATCTAATGGATGGGGTTAAATTACATGGGCCAAATTGTACCCGCGGAGGCCCAATTCCCATGGGGCCCGAAATTGCATTTAGGCCATTGATCTCCATTGATATCAACTACCTAAATGCAATTTTGGGCCCCATGGGCATTGAAGCTTCATGGGTACATTTTGGCCCATGGAATAGAACCTAAACCATTATATTATAAATAAAATCAAGGGTAGTGAAAAATAATTTAGGACCGATTTAAAGACTTTGCAATCCCCAAAATAGACTTTGAAAAATAATTGATGCATAGGGCAATCCTTTTTAAAGACTTTGCAACCCCCAAAATAGACCAACAACATAAATAAACTATTAGTCTAAAAATAAGTTGATCATGCATGATCACTATAAACTCTAAAAATACTTATGCTAAAAATATAGCCTATCATGCATTCCAAAAAAATAAAAGTATTCTTAAATAAGTCTTCAAAAAACTCACACTCCCGCATGCATGCAAGCATCACTTATCAATAGAATTTACAAAGCTCTAGGAATTTTTTTTATAAGGATTTGATAAGTTTTTCTTAGTGAACTGATTAAATAATGCCTCAAGGAGACACCAGCAGATGAAATGCAATGATTGGACAATGTACACAAAATGGACTTGTTGAAAAGGCTTCAGAAATTTTCAAGCAAATGCCATTGGCCAGCATATGAATGCCTGAGGGAGGCGTTATCTGATGGAATACAACGATTTCTCAATAAAATTTATTAAACACTAAATTCAACAGTTTAAAAACAATCAAAGAATAGTGATATGATTACATTGTGGAGTCAATTTCTGTTACTTACCTCATAAAATTAGTGGGTTGAGGATGAATGATACTTGCAGAAAAATACTTCGGCCTACGTGAGCCTTCTCAACTGCACGGTGGAGCTCGAAAAAACTGTTCCAAGATCGGCGTACGTGGGATTTTCTGCGGCAACAGGAAAATTATACGAGATACAAAGAATTCTCGACTGGAATTTCAGTTCCGTGATGTTGCCGGAGTCTTCTCTGAATTTGTCCCCGGTGGGAACGGGAACGGGAATGTCAGAAAGATCTGGCGGTGGGGTCAAAGTGGGGCTTGGTGGGATCCATTACCGTCGGGTTGGTTATGATGGGACTATTAGCCTCCTGGTTCATGGTAAGGAGAATGAAAAGGAAAAACCAGGCTACATCAATTATTGGCCAAGGAAGCTTCGTCAGAGAGCTGGAAATGATCCAAAATGCGCCTAACCAGTTTTCTTACAAGGAACTAGCTGCCGCCACCAACAACTTCAGCGAAGGCGAGCTTCTAGGAACCCGCGGATTCGGAAGCATGCACAGAGGAAACCTTAACTCCGGAGGCAACGAAGAGGTGGCATTGGTGGGGGTGAAGATAATTTCCACCAGGTCAAAATAGGGGGAAAGGGAGTTCATCTCAGAAATCATCAGCATAGGTCGCCTCCGCCATCGTGACCTGGTGCAGCTTAAGGGCTGGTGCCACGAGCGTGACGAGCTTCTTCTAGTCTACGATTACATGGCCAACGGAAGCCTGGACAAATTTCTTTACGACAGAACTTGGGACTCGCCCTTGAATTGGTCACGGCGCCACAGGATTTTGTGCGGCTTGGCCTCGGCTCTCCTCTACCTGCACGAAGAATGGGAGCAGAGGGTCATTCACCGAGACGTGAAGCCCGGCAATGTGATGCTCGACAGGGTATTTGGTGGACTGGGTTTGGGGGCTTTACAGTCAGGATAGAGTTTTACAGTGTGTGGATCCCAAATTGGAAAGGTCTAAATGTGATGAAAAACAGATACGAAGGGTGTTGATCAGACAAGCCATTCAAGTGATGATAAACCCTAATAAAGAGCTGCCGCAGCTGCCTTCCACCAGGCCACTGGCGATCTATGTTGTTTTGCCACCTGTTAGAGCTACCTATCATCAGTCCACCTTGTCTCCGAATAGAGGTAGAGGTGCCGTATCGTCTAGTCTCATGGGCGAGAGTAGCATGGGATCCATTACTTCTTCCACATTATATATATACCATGGAAGATAGAGATGCGTGCACGGATCGCCACAGTTTTCTTGTCTCTCTTTTTTCATTTATCGTTTCGGTTTATGTTGCGCGTTAGCTTTCTTCTTTTCGGTTTGTTACTGTTTATGATTATAATATGCAGCTTTTATGAATATTGAGCCATCCAAAAAATATTTGCTTCACTTTAAAAGCAGCCATCATAGTTTTAGTGGCAAGTTAAATGATCTCTTTATAAGATAAATTAATTGTAAAAGTAATATTTTCAAAGTATATAGATTGGAAGAGTTTAAAGTGTTAGTATATTGTAAAATTAATTTTAGTCAAAATTTTGATTGGTGAAGTGGTTGAATATGTTAGGTAGGGTTACAAGGTTGAAACTTAGACCTATTTTTTTGAACTAATATGACAATGACTATTTATAGAGTTGGCTCGGATTTGTATTTGTTAAGAGATTCTAAAAAAGTTTGATTACTAGATATATTATATACTTTGGGGCATTTTGTTCCTATGCAACTCTAAACTATTTTGTCTATGAAAAACAATGGATTACTAGACATATTATATTTACCAGACAAAAGTTTGTGGCATGTTGTTCCTATGCAACTCTCAATAGACATATATACTTGAGAGTTGCATAAGAACACAATGCCCCAAAGTATATTGAAATTTTGTCTATGGAAATAATGGATTACTAGATATATCATATTTACACCTCCTTTCAAGTGCAAGTGGTAGTATAGACTTTTAGGTGAGTTTATAAAGAATTCATATGTAGGATTTTAGGTGAGTAGGTTTGTAACTTGTTTATGCTGAACATGGGCTAACTAGGGCAGTCAAAGGCAACTATTCTTAAATATCATCCACTTCAATAGTCAAAGGTTAATTTTGGTCAATAAAAATAAAAATAGGACAAATTGTTACTACTTTTTGTTGTGAATGAGATGTAAAATTATTACTATTGAACATTTAACCATTGAAATGGATAATATTTAAGTAAAGTAGTCAAAACAGGCCATAAAGAAACCTTGATAATTTGCTCACAATAACACCATTCTTATATTTACATTATTTTTCATTTGTGGGACATGTTTAAATTATGTTTAACAGATAGGCTTTATATACGGGAGGTTTTCCTCCCAGAAAATTGTTGAACGCTAGACGCCGGTAGTTTCAAAAATGATTCCCCTTTTTCCATCAAATTTTTCAATGTATACATTAGCCTATATTTGAATTGTGTTGTCTTGAAAGCTCACTAGGTGAGGGCAGGGCTTAAATTTGACAGTCCACCTTACCTGTCAAGGAATTTTTTTCCTACAGTTTAGTCTTCAGTGTTGCATGTCACGTGACAATTAATTTTTTTAAATGCAAGTCAAAATTTTATATATAAAGTTGGAGCTTTCCCAATTCAAAACCCAAATAGTGAATGCTTTACCAAGTGAGAAAGCCTAGGATAAATAAAATATTTTATTAAAAAAAAATCTAAGGAATTTAAAAAAAAAATAATAGAAGTTCCTATTAAAAAATTTAAAAATAAAAGCAAAAAACTAGAAATTTAGAATGAATATATTCTATATATAAAAAAATCTATTTATTAAATAATAGAATTTTTTATTAAAAAATTTAAAAATAAAAGCAAAAAATTAGAAATTTAGAATGAATATATTCTATAAAAAAAAATCTATTTCTTAAATAATAGAAGTTTTTATTAAAAAAATAAAAATAAAAGTAAAAAACTAGAATGAATATATTCTATAAGAAATAAATCTATTTGGGAAATTTTTTCTTAAATAATAGAAGTTCCTATTAAAAAATTTAAAAATAAATGGAAAAATATATATTATATAAGTTAGAATGAATATATAATTATATTCATAAAAAACAAATTTAAAAGATTTATATTTAAAATGTATATATAATTATATTCATAAAAACAAATCTAAAAATTTAAGATGTATTCTATTAAAAAACAAATCTAAAAAATTTGGGATATATTCTATTAAAAAACAAATCTAATATATATATATATATATATATATAGTCAGATTTTCATATTGATTTTTTTTTGTACAGTTTTAAAAATAAATTACTTGTATATCAATACAGTCAAATATTTATTTTTATTGTATTTTACAGTTAAAATCTTTAAATAGAGCTATACAACTGTCAAATTTAAGCCTTGGGTGAGGGGTTTCATATTTCTACAAATATTTGGTAAATCATTACATTATGGACGTACAACGATTTGACCCCCACTTTCATTTTTATGTGCCAAATGCAATGCATGTCTACGTGCTTTTTTTAAAATTAAATAATTATTGGAAGTGGATATAAGCTAAATTGGTTAAGTAATCAATAATTATGTTATGTTCCCATTGATTCCATGGAGAATTTCATGTGTGGAATATAAAATATTCTTGCATTTTAAAAGTGTGCTTATTTTCAATATAAGATGCTTAGCACATTGTTTGTTAACCTAACTAGAATTTGTAATACCTAATGTCAACCATTGTTATCATATTGATATTTAATGTCAACCAATGCTATCACATTAACATTTACTGTTAACTATTATTATAATAACAACACTTAATGTCAACCCATGTGAGTAGATTTGAGTGGGAGAACTATGATGTCAGTCACAACTTGTTAGCCGATAAGTTTATATGTGGGAAATTTTATTACCAGTCCATTGGTAGCCATTGCCGGAGACTTAACGATGTTGTTCCCCTAATGATCATTTTTGTTCTCCATAATAGTCAAGTGCGTAAGTTTGGTCCCTTAACCATAACCTTAGCATCTTATGGGCATCACCACCCAATTTTAATTCAAACCATTACCATGTTGTGAAACATTGGTGGATGCTTGTGTCAAAGAAATGGATGTCATCATGAGGCAGTGACACTGTTTCACCATGGCCTTTCACCATATGCAACAAATAGGTCTCCAACACGAATGGTTTGCTTTTGCCAGCATACTTCTAGCCTGTGCCAAAATGGGAGGTTACAAACAAGGTATGGACATCCAAGATAAAGGATAGAGTAATTTTATCAGATGTTGTAGCTAGCAGACATGTATACAAAATGTGGAAGCATAGACAAAGCATGTGAACTATTTGATTGGATGCCTGAAAGAAATTTGGTCTCATGAAATACCATGATTACAGGATATGCACAAAATAGGTTTGTTGAAAAGGCTTTAGAAGCTTTCAATCAAATGCAATTGGCAGGTGTAAAGCCAGACTCCATAACCTTCGCCAACATCCTTCCTGCTTGTGCCCAAAAGGGAGCTTTAGAATAGGGTATGGACATCCATCACAGGATAAAGATAGAGGATTTTTGTTAGATGTAGTTGTAATTGCCCTAGTAGACATGTATGCAAAATGTGGAAGCATAGACAAGGCACCCAGGAACTGTTTGACTAGATGCCTCAATGAAATGAGGTTTCATGATATGCTATGAGTGTAGGATATGCACAAAATGGGGTTGTTGAAAAGGCTTTAGAAACTTTCATGCAATTGCAATTGGTAGGTGTAAAGCCAGACTGCAAGCTTTCCTAGCGTCCTCCCTACATGTTTCAAAATGGGAGGCTCTAAACAAGGGATGGACATCCATCACATGATAAAGGATAGAAGAATTTTGTCAAATGTTGTGGTTGTATCTACCCAGGTAGACATGTATGGAAAATGTGGAAGCATAGACAAGGCACATGAATTGTTTGACATAATGCCTCAAAGAGATGTCATCTCATGGAATGCCATGATGGAAAGATATCCACAATGTGGAACAATAGACATGTCACATGAATTGTCTGACATAATGCCTCAAAGAAATGTGTTCTAATGGATGATGCTAAGATATGCACAAAATGGATTTGTTGAAAAGGCTTTAGAAACTTTAAAGCAAATGCAATTGGCATGGGTAGAGCTAGATTCCATAACCTTTGCCAACATCCTCCCTTCTTGTGCCAAAATGGGAGGTTTCGAATAGGGAATGGATATCCATCACATGATACAGAATAGAAGAATTTTGTCAAATGTTGTGGTTGTAACTGCCTAGGTAAACATGTATGCAAAATGTGGAAGCATAGACAAGGTATGTGAACTGTTTGACAGAATACCTCAAAGAGGTGTCGTCTCATGGGATGCCATGATGGCAAGATATCCACAATGTGGAAGCATAGACAAGTCATATCAATTGTCTTATAGAATGCCTCAAAGAAATGTGTTCTCATGGAATGCCTAGATTGCAGGATATGCATAAAATGGATTTGTTGAAAAGGCTTTAGAAACTTTCAAGCAAATGCAATTGGAAGGTGTAAAGTCAAATTCCACAACCTTTGTGAGCAACCTCCTTGCCCATGCCAAAATGGGAGGTTTGGAATAGGGTATGGACATCCATCAAAGGATACAGGAAAGAGGAATTATGTCACATGTTGCAGTAGGAAATATACATATACATTTTTTCTATGTGGTACTTTGGTTATTATGACACATGGAGAGATGCTATTAAAATGAATTTTCACAAATATATTGTAATATAAATTCAAATCATTATATCCAATTCTCCACATGAAATATTTTGATATCAAAATTAGAGTTTCATATCTACTTTCAAGACATGCATATGACACATGAATATGCAAACATTTCAAACATTACAATTCAAATAAATAACTGCAAAGATTACATATGTCAAGGTTGAAGCATCTGCCACATAGAATTAAAAACACTGCCATACCCATCAACACTATTACAACAACATTTGTAAATCCTTTCAAAATTGAACTTAGTCATGAATACATTGTGTAAATAGTTTGTAAAAATTTGCAAAAAAAAAATTATAAAAATTTGTTGTCATAAGTAAACAGTTTCTAAACATTTCCATACAAAACTTTGATTGTCACATTAGACTTCATGGCATACAAGCTTGGTATCCCATAGTGTGCATGTAACAACTTGAATATGATGGAGTACTTGAACCTAAAAGAAAGGACCAATGATTCCTCAAGTGGGCCCATGTGATTACTAATTCATGCTTGAACCTTAAGAAATCTCATAAACCTCATACTAAGCTCACTACTATGAGTATGTTTGTTGATGAGATCACCGTTGGCCTAATGGTGACCTTCCAAATGCATTTGGGACACTTAATTCCTCTATACAAAGGAGGACATTCCATGGAAGATGCCAATGAGAGTTGGACAAGCAACTAGACACCCATGCATGTGCACTAGGTGACATCTTTCTCACCTGCATCAAAACAATTATTAGCTTTGATGTTGGGATAAGGTGCCATTAACCTTGTAAATCCTATTATTGTAGTATTCCATTTATTATTTGTAATTACCCATAAGGGATGTACAAGTTTCACTGGCAGAAGTAAAAATTATTTACTGTCCACGGTAATTACAGAGTTACTGCACGGTAAGTCCCAGAGTTATTGACGGTAGTTATAGGATGTCATTTACTATGGTAAATGGTAATTAGTCAAAGTGGGGTGCACATGTGGAAGAATAATCTATTTTTAGTGTTATGACACACGTCATAGATGCTGTAAGAAGGTGTAAGAGATTCTATGACAACTGTAAGTTGTCATAAGTCAAGCTTGTATGGGCACATTTTTCCAAGTGTAGGATGCATGTGTGACAACATTTATAACCCTATAAGAGCCTATTCTTGGCCATGGATGCCCAAGGTTGTATTGTTGACTCTTGTCAAGTGTTATGGGCTTGTAAGAAGTCATTTAATGTCTTGAAGTTGTGTAAATTCTATATAAACCATAGCATAGTAGATGAGAGGCATATAACAGTTTACAGGTACCCAGGTTCTATCAGAGTGAAGGTTGGAGGACAGAGGAAGTGAATGTATTTGTAATCTCCTTTTGTGAAGATAATCTAACTTGGCCTCTTTTCTTGGTGGAGTTTTTTACCTGAAAGGGTTTTCTCTGCATTAAACACTTGTGTTATGTGCTTCATTCTACTTCTGGTATATTTTTGTATTGTGGGTTTATGTTTTGTTACAATCTCCATTGTTAATAGCACACAGTTAAAGATTGCTAAAATTTATCTCGAATTAGATTTCCATTGAAGTAGTGTTGCTTTCATTTCTAACATTTGACATTTTTATTATACCAACATATATATGTTGCCACATGTTTTAGAAAACCACATATATGATGCCAAATGTTAACTGCATATATGTTGCCAAAAGTTTTAGAATTAACTTATAGAATTTGTACTTCTGACAAAAGTTGTTGAAATCAAGTGCAAATGGTTGATTATTTCTTCAAGAAGGCTATACATGCAAATTGTATTAATCTATTGCATGAGCTATTGAGTGAGATTTTATCAAAATTTTCATAAGAGTATGAGGATATCTATAGGATTGCATACAACTACAAATGACACCATAAGATTGGACTGTGAAAAGGGAGTAATAAATCAATGAATCATTGGTTTGAGAGGACTAATGGTCACCAAGTATATAGAGAGCCACAATAAAGCACTAATGCAAAAAATGCATCTTGAAATATTATGAGAGGCTTTAAACATATAGGGCTGACATGAACAAAACACATTTTAAACCAAGTACAAAATATTTGATAAACATTACCCTTTGGAAATTATAATAAATTCCCCTACCTTGAACAATGATTCAAAGAGTCTTTGGATACGTTGAAAATTTTCAAATTTGACCACTTTCTTGTGTGACTATGGAAGTTTATATATTTAGCCGATAGGCTTATATGTGGGGGGCTCTCCTCTTGGAAAATTGTCAGCCGTGCCAGAAAACTATCGGGCGCACCAAAAAATCCCCACCATTTTTTTTGTCACCCTTTTTTTCATTTTTAGCCGTTCATTTTTTCATTTTCACTGTTCGTTTGTTTCCGCCACTAATATAAGCTGAATATTATGCTTGTCAGCAATTTTTATTTTCCATCATGTAATCAAACTCCCTTGATTTCAGATCTTCTACATACTATTTCATGGAGAACTGCAATGTGTTCATACAAGACAACAATAAGGAGAAAGGAGCGTTGATTTAATATTCAAACGTGATAGAATAATTTTTTGATTTAATGAGTGACTTCAATTTATCTTCCATCGCCAAAGCTATAATGGTCCCATCACTAGCCATTAGTCAATGAAGTAGTAGTAATATTAATACATCATACATGATTTGTATAGCTATAATAATATTTAAGAAAGTAAAGTTTTTATTTCTTAGGCTTCCTTCATATTTTATTTCTTTAACTATATTTAGTTGTTCCTTCATGAGGGAGATTTTGTTTATCAAACATTGTGTAATATTAATAATGTATGAGGAATCACTAATAGATTAAAAAATAGATTTAATAAATAATATAAAATTGAACTTATTGATAACTATGAGGATAATTTATTAATAAAGGGGTAAAACATAGATTTAATAAATAATATGGAATTAAAGTTATTAATAATTATGAGAACAATTTATTAATAAAGAGGTAAATATAATTGCTAATAACATGTTATTATCATTATAACTGTTTATTTATAGTTAATAAAATGTAATTTATTAAGTGTATGATTAGAAACAATATAATAGAATGATAATTACTAATGAAATGGATTGAAAGGATAAGTAATAAGGTGTTAGAGTTAGGATAACTTAGGATAACATCTCTTATGGTTGTAAGCTCTATATTATTGGGGTGAAGAATAATAAATTCATCTTGGTTGTATTTTAATTATATGTGCCATTGATTAAAATGGTTTGAAATATGTGATGGCTAAATGACTTGAAAAATCATTTAAAAACTTGTATAAAAATCCAATCCTTTAAAATTTTCTTTTACAATAGGATTTAATTCAAACAAAAATGTTTTATCTCATCGATCATTGCTTTTAATGTGGTTCTAGTGTGGGACAATGAATATTTCATTGTAATATTATTTTTATACATAGAAAATATTTCCCGGCTAAATATGAGAAATGAAATTTGTATAAACATTACAAATTATATGCGAAGGCTAAAATATTAAGCGATTGATATCCCATAGGAAGTGAGCCCACTTTGAAGATCTTTGTTTAATGAATATTTTACTCTAGAAATTAGTTTTAAATATAATCCACTTCAAGAGCAATTGGAAAAGGTAAAATTTTAAAACTACTCATAACTCGCATCACCACATTTTATGTTTTGTAGTTTTTAATTAGGGAAGTGAACTTGATGCCAAATAATTGCATAGATCCGTATTGAGGAAACCCATAAAAGTGTCCATTGATGCTAGGTCTAGATTTGTAGGTTCATCTATAGTTGATTCCAAATGGACTTTCAATGGGACAAACATATGAAGAAATACTATGTAAGATGAATTTGTTTTTTAGTTATGCTCATAGTTTTTTATTTATTTCCAATCATCAAGGGGATAGGTTCTTAGTAGGCAATGATATATATTAGATCACAAAGGGATATGTTAGCTTCACATGCATCATTTTGGGGCAAGCACATTATTTCTTTTTGTTTTTCCCCATTCATTTTCACCTTTATGTTTTCTTTAATTATCTTGCATTTTTTGTATTGGTCATGTTTAGGATGTAGGTAAGCTAGGATGTATTACACATATCCATATTGAGGAAGCCTTGATGATACATTTTTTAAATGTAAATGTTATTTTGATTATGTTTAAATTTATTGACTTGGTTAAGTTTACTATATAAAATAATGATTATAATACATATTAAGAAATGTAATGTTGTTGGTGTTACCAATTATATGGTATCATCTTTTTATGCAAGTATTCCAATGGAAAGCTATTTGAAGTGTATAATTTATATCAGTTGTCTAGTAAATCAAAATATTTTATTTTTTGTTTTAGATTTTTTTAAATTTTATTTTTCTTAGATTTTAAAATACAAACTCAACACCTGCTTTGCTTACATGTTATGTGGAGAATACTTGATTCTCTGGCCAAGTGAATATTATTTTCACAGATGAACACACTTTCTACAGAAGGCATTTCTATTTAATTTACTATAAAGGCATGGTTTTCTTATTGTTTTTTAAGAGCAATGATAGCTGGGAACTATCTACCGCTACTTCCCATTTGTACTTGCATTTGTTTTTTGCTTTAGCTTTCTCACTATTAACCTAGTCTCTTTAAAGTTGAATTAGCTCTATAGTATTAAGTCTCCAAATATTTTGTTGACAAGAAAACCCTCATAGAAAATTAACATAGGAATCATTCTGGACTACTAACACCTAGGATACAATGGGAGCACCAAATTATTGAAATAACTACATTGTTTGTCAAACTTTTGAAATTTATTTATCTCATGCAATTGTTATACAACACCTCTTTTCAGATTATTATTCTTATACTCCATCTTTACCAACTATTAGTCTTTATGAAAATCCCTCCTTTTTGAAGATTGATACTTAAATGTAAGTAAAAAATGGAAAAATTATTGTGCATAAACTCTGTGTAACTACTAGTTTAAAAATAGTGGTTACAACTTATATTAATGATGTTTTAGATGTTATTAAAGTATAAATACAAGGTAAGTGCATTTTAGGTATGTACGAATATGGTCACACTGACATGGTTTGGTCAAGGGCTTCCATTTTGGTAGCTTTCTTGGCAAAGTTGGAGGATAAAGTTGTTGCAAGTATGTGCTAATTGGTGTTGTCATTGATGTCAACACACTTTTGTTGTAATTGGTGTCAACTATGTCTTCTGGTGAAGTTGTTGTTGTTTGATTAAGTTGTCTTACTAAACGTGGTTTGGTTGCTGTGTTGAAGTGTTGAAGATGTTAAGGATATGCTTCTAATATTGAGTTTCCAAGTGCTTTTGAGAAAATTTGATTAATACTGGAAATAGTGTGTTGAAGAAGTCTTCTGACTTACAGAGTATTGTTCAAGTTTTTGCTCTGCATTTCTTCTACGTTGGAGATCTGAGTGTGTATTTTGGATATGTTGTCAAGAAGTGTTTGAAGATGCTAAATCTAGAATTTGGTGCTCTAAATTTTTGTGCAGTGAAAGTTATGTTCACCAGTTTGAGAATAGTATTTGATAGTGTTTCTAAGCTATGCAGAGGTGTCTAGGAGAAATTATTTTGCTCCGCATTCCTCCATAGAAAGGTTTTAGGTGTTGCAGTTCTAGATATGTGTTCATAAGGATCTTACCTATCTTCCATCCAAAGGTTTGTGGTTTGGTGATCCAGAAAGCAATTTATTGTGTGGCAGAGTTTGACAATGTTGTTGTGTTCAGGTGAAAGTTGTTGTGGCTGAATTTGTTGGTTTCTAGGTGAATTCAAGATGTTTGTGGATGTTTCTAGATTATTTCAAAGCCCTGTGTATGGTCCAAAATTTTATGTTGTGATCATTGAAGCATGTGATCAAGAATTCCTTATGTTTAGACTATTTGTCTGACCTTGAATGTTTGCGCTGATTAAGGAGTTAATTTGGTAAACATGTGAGTGTTGTGTAGCATTCCTAGATAGATTTGGGTCTGAGCTAAGGAATAGAGTGGTTTTCCTTCATTCCTTTGTGCCGTGGAATGTTTAGGTCCATACCTAATTTAAACATTGTGTGTTTGCCGACCTAGAGATTGTTTCAAGGATTAAAGATTGTGTTGCTAACCTTGAAGATTGTTTCAAGGGTAATGATGGTATAAATAAGTGTCAAGGATTCATGGATGTGTGTGTGCGTGAGGGGGATGATGTGAATGATGTGAAATTGATCAGTGTAGCGAGGGCT
The DNA here is from genome assembly GCA_027924645.1 of Cunninghamia lanceolata. Classification (NCBI taxonomy): domain Eukaryota; kingdom Viridiplantae; phylum Streptophyta; class Pinopsida; order Cupressales; family Cupressaceae; genus Cunninghamia; species Cunninghamia lanceolata. Next base: position 9,300,031 of record BSBN01000523.1, on the reverse strand, counting down.
TTCATGTGTTAGGCTACCAGATGTAGTGAGCAAAAGGTGCCTACAATTTTTGGTGATGCTGCGAAGGTGTTGTGTATGTTGTGGTGTAGATTGACTTCATTGGAATTGAACTTCATGCATAGGTTAGATGCAATTATATTAGTTCAAAGCATTGTAGTGAGCCATTCTTCTCTTCTTTCTTTCTTTCTTAGTGGGCAGAGAGTCCACTTGGATAGTGAGTCCTCTACAATGAGCATTCTCTATATGGTAGTGATCCATTTGTAATTAAGTATTGTTACTACATTATATTGTGAGCCAATCCTCGCCATGGTTTTTTCCTTATAGGATTTTCCATGTAAAAATCTGGTGTTCTCATGTGCATGGTGTTGATGTGTTTAAGTTTCTGTTATCTGCTTTTCATGTTTTAACTTCATAATAGATTAAAGGTTTAAGTGAACTGATGTGGATGTGATTATGTTTATGAGGGTTTGAAGTTTTTGATACAACTGATTCATGCCCCCTCTTAGTTGTCTTGTGCCTTCAACAATTAGTATCAGAGTGAGGTTCCTTTGAACAAAACTTAATAGCTTGAGGTAGACCCAGGATGACACACAAGAAAGATACTCCTTTGTTTGATGGATCAGATTATGCACTCTGGAAGGTAAGGATGGAAGCCTTTCTAATTTCTCTTGGTTATGAGATCTAGAAATGCTTCAAGTCTGATTACACTATACCTAGAAATGGTGTAAATGGGTGAGTGTGAGATTATGATGGGCCAAATAGTGGCAATGGAGAAAAGATTTGCTAGATGAAAAAGTGCTAACATTTAGACTAATATTTAGATTTGGATAGAAATGGTGTTAATATTTATAGCTCAAATATGGATTCCCTCCAAAAATGCCTTGGGATTACCTCATATTTAGGGAAGTACGAGTCCCAAAACTTGCCAAAGAAACTTGTAAAACCACCCATTTAGTGTTATCTTGAAATTTTCCACAATTTCATCCTTAAAGTTGACAGACTTTTTTGTAACTAAATTTAATCAAATAAAAATGATTTATAGAGGAAGCTATTAAGATTCTAAAAATATAATATATGTCTCATAATAATTTTCATAGGTAATTATTATTAATTATCTACATACGTTGTGTCTGATTTCATGATAGATAAACATATATTGAAAAAATCCATAACTTTCAACATTTTAATCCCTTTTTAAATCCAAAAGATGTGTCACATTCTAGGATTTATTGGGTATACATTAAAATTTAAAAAAAATAATTTTCATATATTTTTGAGCAAGTTAGGTTGGCTAGAAAATTATTTTTTAATATTTTTAAAAAGTCACAATAAAAAATTCATAAATAATTATTTATTTACTTAAAAAATTCAAAAAAGTATGTGTCACATCCAATCATGTGTCCTTTACTTAAATCCAAATGATAGAGGAAAAATATTATCTTTTTATCATACTTAGGTTGGCCGGAATGACACCTACTTTTTATGTTTTTTTAAAAATTTTAGTAGCGCTTCATTGAAATATCAAATTTCCACCAAACTATTGTTAATATTTTTTAAAAAAAAGTAGTAGCCCATAAACTACATTCAATTTATTACAACTTTTATTACTACCTTATTTCTAGATTGTTTAGATAACTCATTTAATTTTTGACGTGAAGTTACTTAAGTCTATTTTTCACATTTAGATTGCAACTTAGGGGTAGTGTTTGGTCCATCATGATCCTGCACTTACCCAAATATTGAAGATGAAATCAAATCTGCTGAAATAGATGGTAAGACAAAACATGCCCTTTTTAGTAGACTTACTAATTCTGAGTTGGTGAAAGTTGTGAATTTGAAAACTGCTAATGAGATTTGGAAAAGGTTGGAAAGTGTCTATGAAGGAGACGAGAAGGTTAAACTGGCTAAAATGTAAAATTTGAAGCTCACTTATGAGACCATGTGTATGTTTAAAGAAGAAAACATTACAAGCTACTTACAGAAGGTGGATGAAGTTGTCAATGGAATCAAGGGACTTGGTGGAAATATAGATGATCAAGAAGTAATATTGAAGGTACTCATAACTCTTCCTAAAGATTATAGTCATAAGGTTTCTGCTATTGAAGAATTACAAAACTTGAGTAAATTCACCAAAGATCAGTTGCTTGTCACACTAACTACTTTTGAAATAAGAGAGTTTGGCACATCTAGTGGAACTACAAAAGATGAGACTGCTTTTAAAGTTAGTAAAGCAGAGAAGACTGTTGAATTTGAACCGGAAGACTTTGATGAAATGGAAGCTGATTTTGTGAGAAGGATGAAAAAGGGTACTAGTAAGTTCAGTGGTAAGTTGTCTTTTAAATGTTTCAGATGTGGAAAAATAGGTCATTATGCTTCAAGGTGTCCAAATTGATTTCTGAGAATTAAGAATAAGGAAAACAAAGGAAGGATGCTCAAAAAAAATTACTATGCTTGAGCATTTCTGATGATGAATCTAATTTTGAGGATGATAATGATGATGAATGCTTTTTTATTGCCATAAGTGATGAAATTGGTTCTGCTAACTCTAGAAGCTATGTGAAGGAAAAGAAACTGGAAGTATGTACTAACCCTAAAGGCATTGTAATATATGCTTTTCATACTAGGAGTGAAAAAGATGACTGGGTCATTGACAGTGGATGCTCAAATCATATGATAGGTGATAAGAGTAAGTTTATTAAACTTGAAAAATTTGATGGTGGAGTAGTTAGGTTTGGTGGTGATGAAGATGATAAGATTTGTGGAAAAGGTTCTATCAGTTTTGATGGAAAGCATAACACTAATGATGTTCTTTATGTTAAAGGTTTAAAGCATAATCTCTTGAGTGTTGGACATATGTGATGCAGGAGCATCTGGGAGAATTTAAAATAGTTGAGATAGTTGACAGTGAGTTGCAGAATATTGAGATGGTGACCTGAGGAGATACCACATTTTATTACATTTGAGTATAATAGGCTGCAGAGCTAACATCTAGACATATGAAGCTACAAAATATCAAGAATTCAAATCATTTGGATTTGATTTCAGAAAGATATCACTATCAGAAGATTGACTGTTGTTGCATGTTTGACAAAGCAGAGCCGACTGTGTTCAGTGAAGTTTAATCAGCTTGCAGAGAAAATCCATGACTTGCGGAGCCTAAAGGAACATTATGCAATGTAGTATAGGACCTAGCTGACCTTCATGGAGATCCATATGAAGTTCTATGCATTTGTGGAGTAGTGCCTTATGTTTAGGCTCGACTTATTTTGTGTACACATTTCATAACTAGCTATTGCAATTAGGTTGACTTGATCATGATTAGAAGTCTTGCGAAGGATTGTTACAAGGCACCAGTGATAAAATGAACAAGTAAGTGAAAACATGAAGCAAATTCATAAGTATTTTGATTTGAAGAAGAAGCAAAAGTGAAGCAGAGTGCAGAGCAGAGAACTGAGTGGTAGAAGAAAGAAATCATGGAAGAATACTATTGTATGAATCTTATGTATTCTCTGGGCTACGACCTAGCATCTGTAAAGCCCTTGAGGCATGTGTAATTTGATTTGAAGTTATAATATATTAGGAACGAGCTTTGAAGGCTAGGTTTTTCCCTATTAGGGTTTTCCTAGGATATATCTTGTGTTATGTGTTCATGAATGTCTTCTATCTTCCTATTGACTAGTTTTTAGCTTTCGTTGCACATCCATTATGATCATGTTATTAATTGTTTAAGGCTGCAAGGTTAGACAGTTCCTCACCGGACCCTCCTACCTTGATTGCATCAACTGGTACCAGAGCTGGTTTCAAATTTACTGGGCTGGTTGTGAATCTATTGGGAAGATTGCAAATCTGTTTGGAAGGAAGACAGTGTTGAAAGCAGTGTGAAACCCTAGGAGTAACAATTATCACCACTGAAGAAGATCAAGATAAGGAAGATTCGGTAAGCTTTTCAAATTTAGTTGTTTATCTGATTTATTTCAATGGGGAAGATTGGAAAAAGGATGAAGAAATAAAATGAAACCCTAATATGCGAAAAGGATATTTTGGAAGAAGAATTGTACGAAATCTAAAGGTGTAATTCAGAGTTGATGGAAAAGATGAAAGAACTAGGAGAAGATAAATATGATGCCCTTGAAGAAGAACTGAATGATGCAAGAAGGAGAAATGAAGAACTAGAAGTAGAGCTGAAGTTGTTTCAGGATATTGAAGAGAGATTTGTAGAATTGGAGGAAGGTTTCAAGTTGTTTGATAAGGTTGAAAAGAGGAACATAGATCTAGAAGACAGTTTGGAAGAATTGAAGAAGGAGAATAGCTTGCAGAAAAGTGAAATATCAGAATTAAAAGAGCAGAAAGATTAGTTAAAACATTCACTTGTAGCATGGAGAGAAGAGAATGAAAGTCTTAGATCTAAGCCTAATTTTAGTGATGTTTCTTGTAATACTAATGATTTGTGTGATGATGCAGAAGTTTCTTTAGAAAGTGAAATTAAAGATGATAGTGTGACAAAACCTGTAGTTGTTGGTGATGGTATTGGTTTCAAAATCATGCAGAGGATGGGATATGAAGGACAAGGATTGGGAAAGCATCAGCAAGGAATTATAGAACATATTGAACCAGTAATCAAATCAAGAAGTGAAGGCATTGGATATGACAAAGGTAAGGATGTTATGGCAAATTCAAAAAAATCAAATCAGGGAAGAAGAGGTACATATTGTTCACATTGTAATAGACATGGGCATGAAAAGGAAATGTGTTGGGATCTATACCCTTGTAAGTTTTGTGGATTAAGAAATCATTCTGAAAGGATGTATTGGGATAAAATGAGGAGGAGAAAATCTATGGCAGGTTGTATACAGAAGAATTATGGATGTATTGACGGACAGGAATGGAAACATGTTACTTGTATGTTCAGAGGGAGGTATAGACTAAAGTATTCATGTGTTGGATCAGGATGCAGAGAAAGAAGACCTTATGTAGAGAAGAACAAGAATAGTTATTTAAACTACAGAAGGAGAGATGACAGGAGTCATAATTCTTATCACAATGAAAGATACAAAAGAGATGTAAGAGGAGTTGATAGAAGACAATTTAGAAGAACATGTTTTCAAGTTTGGAGGAAGAAAGAATCAAGCAATGAAATTCATCAAGAACCTATTACCAAAGAAGCTAATGAAGGAACAACAGTAAGTGACAGAGATAGTTTGTGTAGAAGAAGAACCTGTTGATATAGAGATAATATATGTAGAGGAAGAGGAACCTTTTGAGACATCAGATTTGATAGAGAAACTAGAAGAAGGTGAAGCATTGATCTTAAGGAGATTCATATTATAGAACAAAGGAAGCAGTGCAAGAGAAAGTTTGTGTGAACAAGTGTGAAACATAACAGAAAAGGGAAGTTCATGTGGTAGAGAAAGAGGGAATGACAAGATATTCTACTGGAGGAGAAATTTTGTGTATCGAAGTAAAGAAAACATGAATAAAGAAACAAAGAACAGTATGGGAATAGTATATGCAGAGAAGAAACTATGAGATTTTGATGAGTGTGGAGGAAATTGTGACAGGAACCTGGACTTAGATAGAGTTGCAGAGAAGAATTCAAGAATGTATCAAGAAATAACTACTTGTTTTAGAGGATGCAAGTATGCATTGATTGAAGCAGACATTGATCTTGAGGCAACTTGCGGAGAAGACTTTCTCAGACCGTCGATCATTGAGGTAGTGCAAGGCTTGCAAGTAGACCGCCGAACCTAGACCATGACAAGATGAAGAATTTAAGGCAGCTTGCAGAGAAGATTTTCTTAGACTACCAATCATTGAGGAAGTGCAAGGCTTGCAAGTAGAATGCTAAACTTAGAAGAATTTGAGGCAATTTTGCAGGGTGGACTTGAACAGACTGCTGACCTTAGAGGCAGTTGCAAGTACCTGAAGAAAAATTGCCAAACCTATTTGATTTTGGCATAATATAGACCAAAGTGGAGAGGCTCACTTTTCAAATAACCCTGAGAGTCTGATGCAAGAGCATCTGAGAGAATTCAAAACAGTTGAGATAGTTGACAGTGAGTTGCAGAATATTGAGATGGTGACCTGAGGAGATACCGCATTTTACCGCATTTGAGTATAAGAGGTTGCAGAGCTGGAATTAACATCTAGCCATAGGAAGATACAATATATCAAGAATTTAGATCATTTGGCTTTGATTCCAGAAATATATCGCTATCAAGAGATTGACTGTTGTTCCACATTTGACAGAGCAGAGCCGACTGTGTTCAGTGAAGTTTAATCAGCTTACAGAGCAAATATGTGATTTGGGGAGCCTAAAGGAACATTATGCAATGTAGTATAGGACTTCGCTGACCTTCATGGAGATTTGCACAAAGTTCTATGTATTTGTGGAGCAGTGCCTTATGTTTAGGCCTGACCTATTTTGTGTACACATTTCATAACTAGTCGTTGCAATTAGGCCGACTTTATCATGATTAGAAGTCTTACAGGGGATATAAATGAAAGATAGAGGATTGTTACAAGGCACTAGTGATGAAATGAACAAGTAAGAAAAAACATGAAGCAAATTCATAAGTGTTTTGATCTGAAGAAGAAGCAGAAGTGAAGCAGAGTGCAGAGCAGAGAACTGAGTGGTAGAAGAAAGAAATCATGGAAGAATACTATTGTATGAATCTTATGTAATCCTTGGGCTATGACCTAGCATCTGTAAAGCCCTTGAGGCATGTGTAATTCAATTTGAAGTTATAATATATGAGGAATGATCTTTGAAGGTTGCGTTTTTCCCTGTTAGGGTTTTCCCAGGATATATCGTGTTATGTGTTCATGAATGTCTTCTATCTTCTTGTTGCACATCCATTATGATCCTGTTGTTAATTGTTTAAGGCTGCAAGGTTGGACAGTCCCTCACCTGACCCTCCTATCTTGACTGCATCAATATGTGTAGCAAGGGTTACAATCTTATGTTTCAGAATGATGGATGTGAGATCAGAAAATGCTCTGGAATAGTAATTGCTGCTAGGAAGAAGATAGGTGGAAATGTTTATCATCTTAAAGGTGGTGTTAGTTATTGCCTTATGACTCAGATCAGTGAGAGTTGGCTATGGCATAGGAGATTGTGTCACATCAACTTTGATAGCCTAGTAAGGATAAGTTCAATCCAAGATGTGAGAGATCTACCAAAGTTAACAAAGCCTATTACTGTTGTCTGTAAGGAATGTCAGTTTGGAAAGAAAACAAGAAGAAGCTTCAAAAGCAAGGATCGATCATCTACTAGACTATTGGAGTTGGTTCATACAAACTTGTGTGGTCCTACTAGAGAAAGGAGTTTTCAAGGTGACAGGTATTTCATGTTATTTATTGATGATGGCTTTAAAATGACTTGGGTCACTTTTCTTAAGGAAAAATCAGAAGCCCTAGATAAGTTTAAAGCTTTTAAATAAGAATGAATTGGATATGAAAATCAAATGTTTGAGGTTTGAAAGAGGTGGAGAGTTTACTTCTAATAAGTTTAACATGTTTTGTGAGAATCATGGGATAAAGAGGCATCTATCTGCTCTTAGAACTCCTCAGCAGAATGAAGTGGTTGAAAGGAAGAACATGATTGTTCAAGAAGTTGCAAGGACAATGATAAAGGAAGAAAACCTACTGGAAGTCTACTAGAGAGAAGTAATTCATACTATTGTCTACATATAGAATAGAGTATAGGTAAAAGAAAATGACACAAAGACTCCCCTTTGAGCTATGGCATGGAAGAATTCCCACTTCTAAATATTTCAAAGTTTTTGGAAGTAAATGTTTTATAAGAAGGGATGAAGAACTAGGAAAGTTTGATGCAAGATGTGATAAAGGTATCTTCCTTGGATACTCTAATAAAATAAAAGCTTACTGTTGCTATGATAAGAGGCTAAGAAAGATTGTTGAAAGTGCTAATGTTAAGGTTGATGAAGATATACAAAAGTTTTTTAGAGATTAATGGATATGAATTAGATGAGTCTTTTTGTGGAGAAAAAGAAGAAACTAAAGAAAAAGAAGTACAGGGTGAAGAACAAGAAGCTCTAGAAAAAGTTCCTAAAACTCCTAAATATGTGCAAAGGCATCACACTGAAGATCAGATCATTGGTGATAAGAGAAAAGGTGTATTGACAAGAAGCAGAGCTACTGAAGAACAAGTAAATCTATGTTTACTTTTCCAAAGTTGAACCTAAAACAGTGGCTAAGGCAAGCAAGGATGAGTATTGGATTAAGGCTATGGAAGAAGAACTAATGTTGATTGAGAAGAATCAGACTTGGGAACTTGTCCCAAGACCATAGAATAAGAATGTGATTGGAACTAAGTGGGTATACAGGAACAAGTTGAATGAGAATGGAGAAGTGGTAAGGAACAAGGAAAGACTTATGTGTAAGGAGTACTCACAAGTGGAAGAAATAGACTATGAGGAAACATTTGCCCTAGTGGAAATAATGGAGGCTATTAGACTATTTTTAGATTATGCAACACATAAAGATTTCAATTTATATCAAATGGATGTGAAGTTTGCTTTTCTAAATGGTGAGTTGGAAGAGGAAGTACATACGTAGAGCAACCAGGTGGATTTCAATTGTCAGACAAACTAGATATGGTATGTAGATTGAAGAAGTCATTGTATGGACCGAAGCAAGCTCCCAGAGCTCGGTAAGCAAGATTAGATAGGTATTTGTTGCAGCACAGATTCAGTAAAGGGTCTGTTGACAGTAATTTGTAAATCAAGGTAAGAAAAGATCAAATCCTAATTGTTGAGGTCTATGTGGATGACATAATCTTTGGTGAAATGAAGGTATGTGTAAGGACTTTGCAAATGAAATGCAACAAGAATTTGAGATGTTAATGTGTGGAGAGATGAACTTCTTCCTTGGTCTACAAATTAATTACATAGTTAAGGGCATTTTCATTTCACAATCAGAGTATGTCAAGGAACTATTAAAGAAGTTCAGAGTGGAAGATTCTAAACTAGTTTGTACCCCCATGATAACTAGTCACAAGTTGGGCAAGAATAATGAATCCCCTAATGTTGATCAAAGAAAATACAAATCAATGATTGGAGGACTACTATACCTAACTGTTACTAGACCAGATATCATGCATATAGTCTACCTTGTGGCAAGATTTCAAGAAAATCCTAGAGTCACATGTCATGGTAGTGAAAAGGATATTTAAGTATTTGAAGGGCACTCCGGATCATGGTTTGTGATATCCTAAGAACAATGACTTTACCCTAAGTGCCTACATAGATGTAGATTGGACTGGATGTGTAGATGATAGGAAATGTACAAGTGGTGGTGCATTCTTTCTTGGAGATAGAGTTGTATCACGGATAAGAAAGAAATAGGATTTAATGTCTTTATCTACTGCAAAGGTAGAGTACACTACAGCCGCATCCTATTGTACATAGATGTTATGGATGAGACAAACTTTGAGGGATATCAAAGTTGAGTATGATGATCCAATTCCTATCTTCTATGATAATACCAGTGCTATTAACATTTCAAAAAATCTGGTAATGCATTCAATGACAAAGCATATTTCAATTAGGTATCACTTTCTGAGGGAGAAGGTTGTAGAGAATAAAGTGAAGCTAGAGTATGTGCCTACAAAGGATCAGGTTGCTAACATATTCACTAAGGCTCTTCATCTCTGGGAGAAATTAGGGGTTATTGCCCCTCCTTTGAACTAGATGCATAAGGAAATGCATCATTCAAGTAGATCTCAAGATTCATTCTTTTCTGAATTGATATTGGAGGCTACCTCTCAGGGGAGCAGGTAGTGGTATTGATGATTGTTGCAGTCACGGGGACTGAGAATTGGTATAGATTGGTGTGTACTCCTAAGGGGGAGTATTCAAAGTAGCTCGAGAATAGTGCAAGTATGTGCAGTATCATAATCAAGGGGAGAGATCTCGAGAAAGTGTGCCACCCTTTGCCATTGATGTCAAAGGGGGAGAGAGTTCATGTGAAAAACAAAGAGAGAGAAAGAGAGTAAGATGTATAAAATAAAGGGGGAGAGTGAGATTGGTATAGAGCTATGTCATGATGGTTTTTCATGTCATATGTTGCCATCAATGACAAAGGGGGAGATTGTTACAAGTATGTGCTAATCGGTGTTGTCATTGATATCAACATACATTTATTGTCATTGGTGTTAATTGTGTCTTCCTGATGAAGTTGTTGTTTGATTAAGTTGTCTTGCTAAAGGTGGTTTGGTTTCTGTGTTGAAGTGCTAAAGATGTTAAGGATATACTTTTGATATTGAGTTTCTAGGTGCTTTTGAGCAAATTTGATTAATACTAGAAACAATGTGTTGAAGAAGTCTTTTGACTTACAAAGTGATGTTCATTTTTTTGCTCCACATTTCTTTTTTATTGGAGATCTAAGTGTGTGGTTTAGATATGTTATCAAGAAGTGTTTTAAGATGTTAAATCTACAATTTGGTACTCTGGATTGTTGTGTAGTGAAAGTTATGTTCACCAGTTTGAGAATAGTATTTGACAGTGTTTCTGAGTTGTGCAAGGTGTCTGGGAGAAAGTATTTTTCTCTGCATTCCTCCACATAAAGGTTTTAGGTATTTTGGTTCTAGATATGTGTTCATAAGGATCTTACCTATCTTCCATCCAAAAGGTTTGTCATTTGGTGCTCCAAAAAACAATTTATTGTGTGGCAGAGTTCGACAGTGTTGTGTTCAGTTGAAAGTTAAAGTGGTTGAATTTGTTGGTTTCCATGTGACTTCAAAATGTTCATGGATGTTTCTATATTGTGTTAAATCCTTGTGTATGGTCGACAAGTTATGGTTGTGATTGTGGAAGCATGTGATCAAGAATTCCTTATGTTTACACTATTTGATCGACCTTGAATGTTTGCACTAATTGAGGAGATGATTTGGTGATTATGTGAGTGTTGTGTAGCGTGCTTGGATAGATTTGGGTTCAAGCTAAGGCATAGATTGGTTTCCTTCATTCCCTTGTGCCGTGGAATGTTTAGGTCCAGACCTAATTCAAACATTGTGTGTTTTCCGACCTTGGAGATTGTTTCAAGGATTGATGATTGTGTGGCCGACCTTGAAGATTGTTTCAAGGGTAATGATGGTATAAATAAGTGTTAAGGATTCATGGATGTGTGTGTGCATGAGGGGGATGCTGTGAATGATGTGAAATTAATCAGGGAAGTGAGGGCTTTCATGTTTAGGCTAGTAGATGCAGTGAGCAAAAGGTGTCTACATTTTTTTGTGATACTGTGAAGGTGTTGTGTATGTTGTGGTGTATATTAACTTAATTGGAACTGAACTTCATGCATAGGTTAGATGCACTTATATCAGTTCAAAGCATGGCAGTGAGCCATTCTTCTCTTCTATTTTTCTTTCTTAGTGGGCAGTGAGTCCACTTGGATAGTGAGTCCCCTACAGTGGGCATTCTCTCTATGGCAGTGAGCCTTTTGTAATTCAATATTTTTACTACATTATATTGGGAGCTAATCCTCACTGTAGTGTTTCTCTTTTAGGGTTTTCCATGTAAAAATCTAGCATTCTCCTATGAATGGTGTTGATGTGTTTAAGTTTCTGTTGTTTTCTTTTCATGTTTAAACTTCATAACAGATTAAGGATTTAAGTGAATTGATGTGGATGTGATTATGTTAATGAGGGTTTGAAGTTTGTGATACAACTGATTCACTCCCCTCTCAGTTGTCTTTTGCCTTCAACAAAAGTGCCTTTGTCTAATGTTAGAAACTGGGTTACTTGTGCTCCTTCCTATATTATCTCACTCCCTATGGCCTCACGATGGCTGTGTCTATGGAGAATTCAAAGGTGGTGGGTTCCCCAAATTATGCGGCAATTTGGGATGACCTAGGTGTTTTGAGCAAGGAGCTCTTAGCTGCTCATAATCAGTTGCTGGAGCTTAAATGATTTTTTCTTGAACTTGAGGATGGAGGGCAAGCACTTGTTGGCTACCCACCATCTTGGCAATTTGGAGGTTACAAGTTCAGTGTACTTGGTCTTTGTCAATGGATGGTGGACTTAGATTATGCGACTTTGTGAGAGAAATTATTTTGGGATTAAGGTGGTGATTTGACAGATGCAAAAGTACATCTCCACATTAAATATCCCTTTAAATAAATTTTATATTTTCATCACTCAGATGTCTTCTATCTTGAGAAGGATAAACTAAACATATTTAATATTTATTATTTAATTATTTTTATTTTATATATATTATATAGTCTCTAATATAATTGTATTTATTCTTGTTTAGTATAATTTATATTGTGTAAATTATTTATTATATTTTAAAATAATATCATATTATAAAATCATTTATTTATATTAAATATTTATTTATAATATAATCATATTTATTTTATATATAGTATTTAATATTTAATATAGTTTTATTTGTTATTATTTAGCATGTTTTATATAATGTAAATTATTTAATATATTTAAAAAAAAACTATTATATTATAAAATCATTTATTTATATTAAATATTTATTTATAATTTAATCATATTTATTTTATATATAATATATAATATAGTTATATTTCTTATTATATAGAATATTTTATATAATGTAAATTATGTAAAAGTGAGATAGAGAGACATAGAGGAGGCTAGAGAGAGATATAGAAAGAGGGAGAAAGAGGAAGTGAGATAAAGACATGGAGGAGGATAGGGGAAGAGAGATATAGAAAGAGAGACATAGATAGAGAGAATGAAAGAAAGAGAAAGAGAGAAAGAGAGGTAAAGGAAGGGAGAAGGGGAGAGATAGAGAGATAAAGGGATACAAAGAGAGAGAGGTTCATAAAGAAGTGGAGAGAGATAGAGAGAATGAAAGAGGAAGAAAGAAAGAGAGGTAGAAGAAGAGAGAAGGGGATAGACAAAGAGATAGATGAATACACACACACACACACAGTAGTCATACTAACTAATTGGATGCATTTTATCATTTATAATAAAAATGAGTCAATATTGTTTGCATAAATGTTTTTCCTACATGTTAAAATTACCTAGAGGCTATCGATTACATTTTAAGACACTCTTAAAATAATGAAGGCAACTAGACAAATACACTTTTCAAAATGACAATGTGGTCTCTACCTTCTTGACACTTTTCAGAATGGCACTATTTAGAGAAGAATAATGATTTAACTATACAATTAAAGTTTCAATAATGCTTTCCACTCTTTGACAAACATGGGGCTAAGAATCTACTCGAAAACATATGAATCCAAAGGAAATGTACAAATGCCCTCCTCTTAAAGTTATAGGTACAAAAGAATAATAGTAACAAAAAATTAAACAAAATAAACACAGAAATACTAAGAAACCATAGTGAGGAACCAAACAATTATGCTGAAATTTGTTTAATTTATGTCGTAATTGATACTGCTAATATTTAGCATTTAGTTCCTATCTACTTAATTATATTATTTTATTTATAATATATAGTTTCTAATATAATTGTATTTATTCTTATAGAGTATATTTTTGAGTGATTGTGTTGTTGACCTCTTATATATTATTATTTATACAATTACAATTGCTTGGCTTAAGATGAGCTCTAGGAGATTGTAGTAGCTATAGCATTTAGTATTGTAAGATGATCAATATGTAATGTTAGCAGTTAAGCAATTGGTAATATTTAAAATGTCTATTTGAGGAAAAAAATTAAATGATCTATATTATTTGCATCATTCTATGCTTGATATGGTTACTAACACCAAGCATTGTGTTTCTTTTACTGATATAATCTGAATACTTTGTCATGCCACCATAGAGAACTCAATACAACTTCAAATGGCTTTTATTGCATTAAAAATATGAAAATATCTCTACCTTATGTAATCATCTACAACATCATACTAATGCTTTATCCTTTAATACACATGCATTTGATACTACCCTAAATACTATAATACAAGAGAACAGCTATATTAGTGATGAAAACCCAAATTCTATAAACCTTGTTTACTGTAAATACTATATATTTTAAATGTAAATTAAAAAAAATGTTTATTATACATTGCAAAAAACAAAACACCAATGTTATTGTCTCATCTTGCAATATAAGTATGAATGGACACTATGCCCTCGAACCCAATGTAGTCACAAAACACAAATGAGATGAATGGACACTATGCCCTTGTAGTCATCTTTTAAATCATGTTGACTACAAGGCCTTGACACTATAAGGGATGAGGCTAGGATCGTGCCCGAAGCAACTTTGGTGGAATGGATACACCTTAGTTATTGGCTCTTAGCTAAGAGGTTTCAGCCTAAGGCCCATGCTAACATATTAGGTAGCTAAAATGATATAAAACCCTCCAATGAAAAAATAATAAATCTCATGTATTAAACATAGGTTTGTATTCTTTGAATTATAATTTTCTATATAGAAATTAATTAAAAGCAAACTTACATTACTCCATTTTCCCAATTTATCACATCTTTTCATTATTAAGTCATGTATCCATTAAACGAATTTTCATGAAATTTAAATGTATATTTATTTATCAAATCCATAAAGATTTCATTTTTAATCAACTATTTGATAAATCTGGTAAGAATAAAAATTTAATTACATATCTATGGAACTACAAATCCAAAATCAATTCATGTAGACAATGTAAGATTTAGATTGTACATTTCACTGATGTTAAATTCAACCGCTCTCAAATTATTAAGGTCCTAGTGTGGCCTACCTTTGACCTAGCCTAACCTTAGCTAGGTCCTTAATAATTTGTAAATTGCAATATTAATTTCCTTCTATCAAATCAACTACTATCAATGTGAGTTGAAGATTCTTCTTCTTATCTTGAAGCAAGCCCCACTATGTTTCTAAGCACAACCCCATTTAAGGAAATGTACAAAGCAAAGATGTATAGATTTGGAAGGCTACATTAACAAAAGGCCAAATCACATCACTTGAACTAACCCACATGAACATGGTCTAGTAGTGGAATAGGTTACACAATGTAATCTTGTTCATATCATAGATCCTAACATAACTTCATCACAACTTCCTAATCATTGATTTGTATTTTGAGTCTTAATTATAATTATCTATTGTAACACATAAACTAATCAATAATAAAGTCAAACTACCATCATATCATATAAACATCTTTATCTCTCATTAATTATATTACTTACTAGATCTAAATTAAATCTTTTATTTAGATCTGATTGAGTATTAATTAAATTTGATCATTTCAATTAAATTTGGATTACCCTAGGAGATAGAAACACTCTAGAATTAAATAGAGGAATTTTGTTACCATACAAAAGATAGTAATATTCGATATAAGGTCATGGAGAGCTACTTGCTACATGGAAAATGACAAATTCCAATGTTACAATAAAAATAAGAGACTAACAAAAATTTGTGAAACAGTTGTGGGGTAGGCCTTTTTTGACATCCACTAGGGGAAAGGGGCCAGTTGCCGCCCACTCTCCAATAGCTGCTATGTTCTTGCGCACTTGAACCCCCAATTAAAACCTTAAAAATAATGAATACATGACATTAACCAAGCTAATAAATAATTGCAAATATGCCAATAGATGTTCACAACTGCATGTGTAGTTTACTATACAAAATGGACAACACACATGTACTTCCACTTGCATTTACAAGACAAGTTGATGCAAATGGGGGAGGTTTCAAATAAAATACACACTTTTTTTATTTCATTACAAAATTAATGTTTACAATAACCACCCATTTGGACATGGCTCAAAAGTCAAGCTGCTCACATTTACTTAACTTGGTGCACACTTATTGGTACCTAAGCTACCATAAAGACAAAACACTCCCAACTGTTTGGTGTGGAGCCTGATCAGTCTCCAAGTGGGAGATTGTTTGGTGTGGAGCCTGATCAATCTCTAAGTGAGAGATTGTTGGTAGGTGGCGACTAATCAGGAAAGTACTGTACACTAGCCATGTATTCTCGCCGAGGTTCGGGGTCAGGCTGAGCCTCGAGTGGGGGTTCGAGGGCACAGCCCCCGAAAATTTTTTTTGGACCGACATAAAAAAACCTTATTTTGTAATTGACATAAGGCTTGATAAAAGCGACAAAGGGTTAGGGTTTTTTGATATATTATATTGTATCATTTTGCAGTGGTATTGAGTTTTAGGGATTGCTAGTTGTAATCGGTTTGATTTATAGGATAATAATATTAGACTCTCTGTTTGGTGGATGTAGCCCGAGTTTGGGTGAACCACATTAAAAATTGTCTCTCACTATTATTATTTCTATGTATTCCCATTCCTCTATTTAATCTTTATTTGCATTTAATTGATATCTTCTGCCGGCTAACCCTAACAAGTGGTATCAGAGCGGGTTGTGTTCAATTATCATCTGCAAGAAGATCTCATGGTTGAGTGGGAGTGATGGCGGACAAGGGTAAATTGAAGGTCAATAAATTCAATGGGTAGAACTATCAGTTATGGAAGATGTCTAGATGGAAGATTACCTCTATCGAAAGGATTTATGGATGATGTTGGAAGGAGTAGCCAAGAAATTGGCAACAATGACTGATGAGGATTGGAATCTTCTTGACAGAAAAGCACTGGGAACCATTCGGTTGTGCTTGGTACCATCGGTGGCATTCAATATAACGAAAGCGAAGACAACAGATGGTCTGATGAAAGCTTTGGCTAAATTGTATGAAAAACCCTCAGCCTCAAATAAGGTATTTCTCATGAAGTGTTTGTTTAATTTAAAAATCGTTCAAGGTGGATCTGTGACAGATCATTTAAATGAATTTAATATGATTCTCAGTCAATTAACTTCTGTAAATGTAAAATTTGATAAAGAAGTTAGAGCTCTCTTGATATTATGTTCTTTGCCTAAAAGATGGAATAGTTTGGTAATGGTGGTTAGTACCTCTGTTTCTAGTTCAAATACCCTGAAATTTGATGATATTGTTGGTGTTATTCTAAGTGAGAAAATTCATAGAAAAAGCTCAGGTGGATCCACATTAGGCAGTGTTTTGAATGCAGAAAGCAAGGGCAGATCAAAGGAGAGAGGAAAAGGTTCTAGAGGTCATGGGAAGTCATGAGGAAAATAAAAGGACAAGAGATCCCAATCTAGAGGACAGAAGGATTGTTGGTACTGTGGGAAACTAGGTCATCTAAAGAAAGATTGCTGGTCTTGGAAAAATAAAGAAGGAGACAAACAAGAAGGTAATAAGGAGGCAAATGTGGTAAGTAATAAGTTTGAAGATGATGCTTTGATTCTTTCCTTAGATAATGCTGATGATTCATGGGTTTTAAATTCAGGGGCCTCATTTCATGCTATGCCCCATAGAAGTTATTTTTTTATTATGTCTAAGGGGATTTTGGGCTGGTTTATTTGGGAGATAACGAACCCTATCAGATTATTGGAAAGAGAAGAATTAAGATTAAGTTGCAGAATGGGAATCATTGGCTACTACAAGAGGTAAGGCATGTTCCAAGGCTTAGTAAGAATTTAATTTCAATAGGACAGCTAGCTGAAGAAGGTTGCATTGTTACATTTACTGATAAAAATTAGAAGGTTTCAAACAGTGCCTTAATATTAGCAAAAGGTGTGAAAGTAGGCATCTTATATCTTTGTATAGGTCATACTGTTCCTTCTACTTTAGCTATTGTAGAGAAAAAACAAACAGGTTTAGGAAGAGACTGAAACAGTTGCTGCAGGTTCTGAGACAATGCTATGGCATAACAAACTTGGGCATATGAGTGAAAAAGGTATGAAGGTACTTCATTCTAAGAAAGTTTTACCAGGTCTGAAATGTATTAATATGAATTTCTGTAAAAGTTATGTGTATGGAAAACAAAAGAGAGTCAGTTTTCTCAGAGATGGGAAGCAAAAGAAAGATGAAAAGTTGGAGCTTGTGCATACAGATGTATGGGGACTAGCTCAGGTATCTTCTCTCAGTGGCTCTCGATATTATGTTACATTCATACATGATGCAACTAGGAAGGTATGGATTTATTTCCTTAGGCAGAAATATGATGTATTTGAAAGATTTAAGAAATGGAGAAGCTTGATTGAGAATGAGATGGGTAAAAGATTAAAATGTCTCAGATCTAATAATGGTGGTGAGTATTGCAGCAAAGAATTTAAGGATTATTGTTCCTTTAATAGAATTCGTAGACAGAAAATGGTTCCAGGGACTCCACAGAAGAATGGAGTGGCTGAACACATGAATAGGACAATAATGGAGCATGTAAGGACCATGAGATTGCATGCTAGGCTACCTTTAAACATGCGGGTAGAAGTTGTCAACACTGCTGTATATTTAATTAATAGAGGTCCTTCAGTTCCTTTGGGCTGTGGTATTCCAGAGGAAGCATGGACAAGTAAGAAGGTGAGTTATTCTTTTCTCAAAACCTTCGGAAGTGAAGCATTTGCACATGTAGATTTTGAACCAAGCTAGATGTAAAATTTAAAAAGTGTACCTTTGTTAGATATGGCATTGATGAATTTGGTTATAGGCTTTGGGATTTTGAAAATTAAAAAATTGTGAGAAGCAGAGATTATATATTAAATGAGAAGGTGTTATACAAAGATTAGTTGCAACAGCATGAGAAGAAAGAAAAAGATTATGTGGTGCTGGATGATACTCCAAATAGTGATGTTCCAGTGGTTCCTATTGCTCCGCAACAGCAACCAGAAATACTACAAACTCCAGTGAATGTTAGACAGTCAACAAGGCTAAGTAGACCTTCTAAAAGGTTTTCTCCCTCTTTGTATTCTATTTTATTAACAGATGCTGGTGAACCAGAAGGGTATGATGAAGCTATGCAGGTGGATACCCAGGTTCAGTGGGAGCTTTCAATGAAAGAAGAAATGGACTCCTTGCTGAAAAATTAGACTTAGGAATTATGTAAGTTGCTTGCAAGTAAAAAGGCTTTACCAAACAAATGGGTTTATCAGTTGAAAGAGGAAGATGGAGGTAAGAAAAGATTTAAAGCCAGGTTAGTTGTAAATGGATTTGCACAGAAAAATGGCATTAATTTTGATGAGATATTTTCTCCAGTTGTCAAGATGACTTCTATTCGTACTGTTTTAAGTATTGTGGCTGCTGAGGATTGGCATTTGGAATAGCTAGATGTGAAAACTACCTTTCTCCATGGTGATTTGGAGGAGGAGATATACATGGAACAGCCCCAAGGATTTGAGGTCAAAGGTAAGGAGAAACTGATGTACAGATTGAAGAAGAGTTTGTATGGCCTGAAACAAGCACCTCGGTAATGGTATTTAAAATTTGATAGTTTTATGGCTGAGCAAGGCTACAGCTGGTGTAATTCTGACCATTGTGTTTATTTTAAGAGGTTGGATAATGACAGTTACACTATTTTATGTTTATATGTTGATGACATGCTTGTAGCTAGGTCTAACATGGATCACATAAGAGAGTTAAAACAACAGTTAGCACAATCATTTGCTGTGAAGGATTTGGGGGCAGCAAAACAAATCCTTGGTATGAAAATTTACAGAGATAAGAAGAACAAAAAATTGACTCTATGTCAGGCTGATTATGTTGAAAAGGTATTACAGAGATTCCATATGGAGAATGCAAAAGTTGTCAGCACACCTTTGCCTAGTCATTTGAAATTGAGTAAGGAGATGTGGTCAAAGACACAAGAGGAGTAGGAAAAAATGTCCAAGGTACCATATGCTTCAGCTGTATGAAGTTTAATGTATGCCATGGTATGCATGAGACTAGATATTGTACATGTTTTAGGAGTCATAAGCAGGTATATGATTCATCCTGGATTGGAGCATTGGAATGCGGTAAAATAGATTCTGAGATATTTGAGAGGTACATCCAATACACATTTATGTTTTGGGGGCTCTAATACTAATTTAGCAGGCTATGTAGACTCAGATTTGGCAGGGGATATTGATACTAGGTGGAGTATTATAGGTTATGTCTTTACTGTAGGTGGGACAGCAGTGAGTTGGATCTCACAGTTGCAAAAGGTGGTTGCTTTATCCACCACAGATGTAAAATATGTAGCTGCAATAGAGGCAAGCAAGGAGATGATATGGTTACAATCTTGTATGGAAGAATTGGGAAAACAACAGGCTAACAGTTATTTGTATACAGACAGTCAGAGTGCCATATATCTTGCAAAGAATTATGCCTTGCACTCAAAGACCAAACACATACAGTTGAGGTATCACTTTATTCGGTCGGTGTAGGATAATGGACAGTTAAGGCTGGAAAAGATACATACAGATGAAAATCTAGCGGATATGTTGACAAAGGCAGTGACAACGGAGAAGTTGAGCTCCTCTTCAACTTTGGTTGGTCTTCAAGACTGAAACAATAAAATTAGAACAACAGAGTCCAGGGTGCTTATTTCCAGTGGGAGCTGCACGCGCAATGGTGTCATCCAGGATCAGTCTACAGGTGGGAGATTGTTTGGTGTGGAGCCTGATCAATCTCCAAGTGGGAGATTATTGGTAGGTGGCGACTGATCAGGAAAGTACTGTACACTAGCCATATATCCTCGCCGGGGTTCGGGCTTGGGTCGGGCCTCGAGCGGGGGTTCGAGGGCATAGCCCCTAAAATTTTTTTTGGACCGACATAAAAAAACTCTATTTTGTAACTGACATAAGGCTTGATAAAAGCGGCAAAGGGTTAGGGTTTTTTGATATATTGTATTGTAGCATTTTGCAGCGGCATTGAGTTGCAAGGATTGCTAGTTGTAATTGGGTTGATTTACTGGATAATAATATTGGACTCTCTGTTTGGTGGATGTAGCCTGAGTTTGGGTGAACCACGTTAAAACTTGTCTCTCGCTGTTATTATTTATGTGTATTTCCATTCCTCTGTTTAATCTTTATTTGCATTTAATTGATATCTTCTGTTGGCTAACCCTAACACCAACTACATTGGTTGTCAATCACACATTCTCCCATACTTGCTATCGCAACCACTTGCACCAACCCCATTTACAATAAGTACTTGCACAAATAGTAAATGATGTAAGGCACATAAAATTAAATAAAAATCAAAATTAAATCATGTTTATTACAGAATTATTACAAAATAATTCAGTTATCAAAATCATATTATCACATCTACGCATTTATTTAAATTCAAACTCAACAATCAAATTCAATTATCAAAATCATATCGTCAAATCTTCTACGCATAGTTTGATATATTTAATGTGTGTATCAAACGCTTACCCTAGGAGAAATTTGTGATGAGAAAATCATACGTCTATTTTTCCTCATTGTTCTCAGAAATGAAAATCATAGGAAATCCCCATTATTTTTTTATTGACTTGAACTTTATGAAATTTTAAGAACAGATATATTTTATAATACCAAACTCATCTATTGAAATTATCTTAATGGAAGTAATTTAACTTTGATAAGTTTATTGTGGTTTATAAATGTGGTGTCTTTTTATAAATATTTCGATTTTGTTTAGCACTATTTATCTATTTTGACATTTTTTGTGGATTTATGACTTATATTTTAAGAAAAAATTCAAATTTATATTAGGCAAATTTAACCATTTTTTTTTCAAATTTTATCTTTCCTAATCATAATCCAAATTTTATCTTTGCATAACTTGAACACAAAAATGAACCTTGTGACATTGGGTCTAATAATGTTGCCCTAAATGTTGGAACCTAATAAAATTCCATAGTTGATGCAAGGTAAACATTATAGTGTAATTTGTACTTCCTTTATTGTTTAATCTTGTGATTAATCTATCTATTGCAATGAGCTTTTTTATCTAGTAATTAATCTATTTAAAGTAAAACAATCAAAACTAAGTATTATTTTTCATGTTAAACAAAATTTAATTTTTCCTAAGTCTACATGAGAAAATTTGACCTCTAAAGGATGGATTTTGCGAAAATACTATTTTGAGTAAAATAAACACACTAAAATCAAAGAGAAAAATACAGTGGGAGGGGATTAACTTGCTTAATTAAATTATGATTGGCTAACATTTTTCTGAAATTTGGTTATTAAATAGATAAATTTTTTAATGTTAAACAAATAATATTTTTTATTTATAACAAAAATTGTAATATCTAAATTAATATTGTTAGAGTGAATAATTTATCGATTCACTATACTTAAGTGTACTTAGGTTGACGAGGTTAGACAACATCTTGTCTAACTAAATGTGCAACCTTTTAGACCTCTAGAGGTTACCAAATTATTTGGTTAATATTGAAAAATGGTGTGCATACACAAATTTACATCATTGCACTTGCACAGTAATAAACATAAAACATAGAATAATATATTATTGTTTTCGGATGATTTTCACATTGCATTACATTGGCTTTATAAAAGCCTCTTCCCTTTAACTATTTGATAACTACCTAATAACCTCCATACGGGAATGTAACTCCCACAAACTAACAAACTAACTATTGATTTATTTACTAACATTTATTTAATATGGATAAACTAGCCTATAAATACAAATTTAACAATGTAATACCATTGTTACTATGACTATTATGCCCACATTCCCCCCTTATTACATTGTTCTTGTAATTGCACCAATGCAGCCCCCCTGAATGTTAATATACTTAACAAATTTGATTACATAATATGAATACATATTTTATAGAAGATCTTCTCCTAAAAGAACAAATCCTGATCCAAGCGAGGCTCCATCAAGTTGTCTCTTGACCCTTGAAAAGGTGTAGCTTCAAGCTGTGTTCTTGAGCTCTCAGTCCCGAACTCTCAAATCACAGAGTCTTGAATTATTTGACAACAATCCCTAAGAGATACGACAGATCTCTATCATTGTCTAGTGACCATGAAAGGGTATAATTCTTGATCATATACTCTGAAGCTCACTTGACAACAATCCATATTGAGCTCAACACCAAATCCCAAACCTGTCTCCAGAACATAATCTTCACAAAACATGTATTCTTCAAATCTGTTAGCAACAAGGAAAAGCAAAAAAAACTAAAACCAAAAATGCTTCTCATGGAAAGCATCATCTCAAAGCGAGAAGCTAACTTGAGATGATGAAAATTCCTCCATCCTCCAATGCTGCCTACCTCCAATATGACCCTGTTACACTTTAACCAACTGATGTCTTGGACGAGTCTTTGAAGGCCTTATCAGGAATAGAAAAGATAGCCCTGAAAGCATAAGCTATTTTTGACATATGTGCATTCATTATGATAATGTCAATTTGAACCAATGATAAACCCATACACTAATCAACCTTATATCTCCAACATATTATTAAACATTCATCAAATTAAGCCTTCAACAATTTAATCCTTATTACTCCTTATTATGCTTCCAAAATTTTGGTTCCAAAAATAGCTATGAACCATAATCTTCCAAATGTAAATAGCATTCCAGATAACACAATAATGTTTTTAAATGAAAACTTACTGCTGCGCGTTCAAATCAAAACCTAAAATGCCGCACATTTTACTCTCTCTGGAAACCTAATTTGCTATATGTTTGATGCTCGCAAGATGCAAAACAAAAATGTATGCCAATGAATAAACTTTTCTTTCAATCTTCTCAAACATAGCCTAGCCACATCTATACATGTTGATAATTGTTTTTACACATTCATAACAAAAGTTAAAATTCACAAAGGAACCTTAACTGTCTTGAAAGATATGAAGAATTAACTAAGAATTCTTAATCTCAAGTTTCTGTATGGTCAGTTCTTGACCTTGTGGACAATTCAGCAGGTTGATATGAAACTGTAATAATCAAGGGGCCTTACTTGATTTAAGATAATCATTGACTTACTGGACTCAAACTATGCAAATTGTCGCAAATATCAACAAAGTATTCATTCTTTTACATGAATTAACTACTGTACTACAAAGATTTGTATGAATTTATATGAAACAAACTTTGTCTTTTAGATTAATATGAAAATTTCCAAATATTAACACAAATTCTTCTTCTTTCAAATGTAAGACAATTTCCTTAAAATTTTTGCATTTAAGATAATTATTTTTTAGTTGTTGGAGAAAAGTTAGAGAAACTTAAACTAAGTATCACTTCAAAACAAGATTTAAATGTTCTGTTACTCATGTCCTAAAGCATACAGTAAATTGATCAAATCAACACATTCAAATCTTCAAATGTAAAGTCTTGAACATTCTTTCATGAACATACTCCAGAGATTGCAAGATTTTAAAGAATAATACTTCCTGGATACCAATAAGAGTCAAAAAACACTCTGTAATAGATGCAGAATCCCAAGTTTACTTGTATTCAAAGCACAAAGTCATATAAGATTTACAATGTAAGAATGACCTCTGTTTCATTAATCAAATCACTAAACAACTTATAGACGTTTTTATAGATACGTCAAGGAGACCAAATATTCCACGTACTCCTTGCCATAGACACAGGTGACCTCCTCTTCTAAACTAAAGAAATACTCTTCTATTCAAATATTCTAGCAAATTACAAGTGCAAGATACAATGCTAAAATCCCTGTGTAACTAATATACAAGTAGCAGAGCTTCTTATATAGAATTTGAAGCTTCATACTGCTACGGCTACAAACCCAATCTATGGTTAGTATTCATCTATTCTTGATCAAGGGTGTACATTTGTTCCTAACCGTTTCTCAAAATATCTTTATGGTATCTTTGCTATCTCAAAGGATGTCATTGGAATCTTTTCAAAATAAGATTCCCCTCCTTTGACCCTTTGCTTTCCTATAGACTTTGCCCACAAATACCCTTTTACTTGACTCTTTTATTAGTATTGTTTCCTCTTTTCTACATTTTCCTACTCTTTTAGATATGCTTTGAAGTTATTTATTACACCTTCTGTAAAGGTGCAATTCCCCCTGGACTCCTTGTCCATACATATTCCTGCATTGTGACTCCCTCTTTCAATTTCTTTTCTTCTCTATCTCAACCTTTGCTCTTCTTCTTGTATTTCTTCATCTTGGCACTTTCCTCCATTAATAAATCAATCATTTGTTTAATTAAATATGCCTTTGGGTTCTCCATACATGGTGTAAAAATGGCCTTGAATTCTGTTAATCCTCCTTGAAGCTCATATGCTGGTATCTCCATGCACTCATGATCTAAGAGCCTTTCAACTATCTTTTTATGCATCTTGATCATGTTATCTGCCTTTTCTTCTAAACCCTGAGTGGCTGCTATCCACCTTCTAAGATTATCATCTTCAAATCTTAATTCCAACCTTGCCTATGGCACTTGATTTGCCATCGAAGGGGTAATTACTCCTTCATTTATTAATTCCTCTGCTCTCTCTTCAATTTCTTCTAGCTGTTCCAATTCAAACTTGCACTCTTCTTTTCTAAATTGACCATTATATACAAGTATACTGTATTTATTCATTTCTATTGCAGCCAATTCCCATCCTTTCACTGCTTGTTTAATTACCTCTTCTCCTTCTTGCATGAATTCCTTGAACTGCTCTTCAAAAACATTGGCTTTAAGCCTCTTATTTTCCATATCTTTTATTTCATCTTTAGACACAACTACTATTTCACTAGGCAATTCTAGTACTGTAGTATTGGGATCAAAAATCCCCCTAATGAATTGTTGTAATTAGACAATGTGTCCTTTCAAATATTACTGTTTATCTTTATCCCTCTTTAACATTTTTGCCGTAGCCTGGTGCATATCCTCCCATTGACTTATGTGTTGCTCCCTTGTTGTATGCCCTAGGTCAAAATTGAGTATTTTATATTCATCTAGTGTTATTTCTCCTTTTGCCTTCTCTTTTTGTGGTATGGCCAAGTTCAGGGTCTTGGATACATCTAGACCCCTTTGTATTTCTGACATGGTTCTGGCCTTTCTCCTTTCTTTCCTTGGTATTGTATCGCCTAATAGACTTTTGATGTCTATAGGTACTAATTGTACCTCCACCTTTTCTTGCCTTATCTCTGCACCTAACCAGGCTGGAACTTCTTTTGTGCCTTCAGCAATCTTTTCTTCATTGATTACCTCTTCCTAAGGCCTTTCTACTTCTCCCTACTCTTGTTGTTGTTGTTCCTGTTGCTGTTGTGGAGGAGGCTGTTGTTCAGGGGCTGGTACTTGTATCATTGGATCATTCTATTGTGTAGATTCACCCTCATTATATTCTTCTTCAATTTATGTATCTCCTCCACCCTCATCCTCTTCCTCTGGACCTTCTTTCCTTGATGATTCTTTTTCTTGGTCTTCTTCTTTATTTGCTTGTTCTACATTTGTCATGTCTATATCTTCTGCTTGCTTTTCAGATTTATCTTCATTAATATTTTTTGTGTTTTCTTTGCTTTCAGGTTTATTTGCTAGATCTTCTACAATTTCACCTTCCTTTTGTACTTGCTTTGTATGTGAAGGTGAACCTATCATTGTATCAACTTCTTTTGTCTCTTTTCCTTGTTCCTTTCTACTTTCTATATTCTTTTCTTCTTCACTTTGTTCTCCGTACATGTTCAGAACATTTAATACATCTACACCAGAGGTACTAGCTCCTGTTTCTTCTTTGGCTTGAGCAGGTATTTCCTTTACTGTTTCCTCAGGTGCATCTTCTTTTCCAGATTCTTCAATTTTATGTGCTACATCTTGCACCTCCTTTGTTATTTCAGAAGAAACCAAGGTACCAAAAGGATCTACTATTCATGATTCTTCTTGTGCCATTTCCTTTTTAGACACTGAACCTTGTTCAATTTCCATTTCAGTTTGAGTGTCCTGCTCCTCTTCTTCACTTAAAAATTCACTGGATTCTTCTTCTTCCATTCCAACTTCTTTTCCTGAATCAATTTCTCTCTCTTCACTTTCACTACTGTCATCTTCAATGTGGACAGTCTCAGTAACTTGTTTCGCTTCATGCACTTTTGACCCATGCAGTGCATTTCTTTGGCCAATTCTATCTTTACCTTAGCATATACTTGTCTTTTTTCTGCTGAGGTGGATGCACCAGGTATATCACTCAACTTAACACCTACATGTTGTGCTCCTATGACTTCATTCTTTTTTGAAGTCTCCCCTTTAGATATGCTCACTGGTATTGCTTTCTTAACCTTCTGTCCTATTATTTCTTTGGAGGCCTATACTTCTTATGTACTAATATCCTGGCTTAATGACTTTTCCTCCACAAATGTGCTAGATGATACTGCTACTGTCGCTCCTAATGCATAAGGATCCATCAAAGTAGTATTTTTATCCTTCTCCTCAATTTTGTCTTCCACAATCTTTCTTTTCTTTTCATATAAGCATTAGAGATCATCACTATGCTCCCTTACTCTCTTTTGTCCCTTCTTTGGATATGTAATCTCCACTCCTTCAGCCTTAAGCTCCTCAATTCTATCTTTCAACCATGTCTTCAAAAATAAGATGATCGGTTTGGACAATGTGTCCAAAGATGCGTTCCATGGTTGTGACCAATCAGGTTCTCCAATAGGAGCAAGCCTAGCACTTTCATAACTATGATGCAATAATTTATCATCTTCTTTAACCTCTGGGGGTACATAGATATCTCCCATGGACCTCATTTGTTCAATTGTTAATCTTTTTTGAGCTCTCTTTCTTACCTCTTTATCATTCTTACAGTCTGACTAAAAATCTTCAATATGTATTTGATGTTTGAATTTAGAATCAATTGTATTTTGGATTCTATGAAAGGGATCAAACCTTCGGGCCAACTCAAATTCGTCAAATCTATAATACCTCAACTCCTTTTCTGAATAACCGGTAACCTCTTCACTATAGCATGAGTACCTACCAATTGCCCAAGGTAACTTAAGATTTCCTCTGTTAAACCTCTTTTTGTACATCTTAAAGGCATTCAAATTTTGCCTTGAGAACTCTAGAACAATTAATTTACTGGAAGTATACCTGGGCAACATGAAAGGTTTTCCTTCAATTCCCTCAATTCTGATAGAAGTAAAATGCTGAAATTGAATATACCAGGAATTGTGCAGACCAATTGTATCCTCTGCATCTTTAGATAATCTCTTATCTAGCTCTTCCCTTAAAATTCTAACCATGTATGTATTGCATACATCATTCACTAGAGCATACTTCCTCAATGCATTCTCTTCCTATAAATCAGGATAATGCTTATATACCAGCTTCTGATCTGGACCATTTCCTAAGGTTCCAACCCTGTCTATCCCATGTATGAATGGTTGAACCTCTGCTGCACATGAATATAATATATATGAAGACAAATAGAAAGGCATCATCTTTTGCTTTCTTAACATTGCCTATTTCCATATGGCTGTGCTTATAGCCTTAGCCCAGTGAATTTGTCCTTGTTCCTTTTTTGCTTCCCTCATGAATTGGATGATAGTGAACATCCAAGGCTCACACGTAGTTCCATCTCTCAATCCCACTAGTTTGCTTAACATTGTAATCATCAAGTATATTTCTTCCTTAAAGTATATTCTTTGTGGATTCTTGTGCACTCTTGCCACAGCCTTGGCCTTATTTTCTACACTGTACCAACTGTAGAAGATCTTGCTTCTACAGTCCCTCTCATTGTTATTGAAATCTTCATTATACTGATCTATGTCAATATCCACCATTTTCTCATGTATTTCCAAACCAAATGTTCTTGCAATCCCTTCTGTGGATAAGTTGCAATGAGTCTATCGTGAAACATTATTTTCCTGGTAGCTGGGTCATACAAGTAAATGGAATCTAGGCATAAATCTTTGGCTTCCATAGCTAACGGAAAACCCGTAGCCCTATACAATCCACTCTACCATATACACCTCATGTCAGGCGTAGCATCAGCTGCTGTGATCTTCTGCAACACATCATTCACGTCATAGCTCCCTATGTTGGTGTCTATCCCTACTCCACTTGTACTGATCAATGAAGGGTACCCTCTATGTAGTGGCAACTCCTCTTTCTCTATTTCTTTGTGCGGTTTCCTTTCTTTTTTAACTTTACCTCCTGTATCTACCTTCTTCTGCTTTGGGGCCATCTTGTAAAAATACATTTTTTTACTTTACATTTTACCTTCTTACCTAGGGTTTTACTACAAATTTTTTGTTTTTTACATTTTACCCTAACCCTCATTTGTCTTTTCCCATTTTGACTTTCACATTGTTTAACCCAACCCAACTAATTAACAATTAAAGATAGTAATTTAATGAATGCTTACATTTCAAAATGAAATTACTAAAAGTTACTTGCATTTTTTAACTAGCTGAACTGTAACAACGTTTAAGATAAATACTTGTATCTTTTGACAACTCAACCTTATGTCATTGACTTACTTTACCATTTTTTACTATGTTCTAGGTTCTGGAATTCCGTCCCACAATGAAATTTTTGTTCAATTTTCGCAGTAACTCTTCTTTCTACAATTTTTATTTTGATAATGCAAATCTGAAAAAAACAGCTTTTAATTTACCCTAACCCACTGAATTTTACTCTTTTTAGTGTTAGATCGGCATTAATTATAGCAATTAATGCGCCTAAGGCTTCGGTTTCTTATTTCAACGTTTTATTTTAAACCTTCTGTCCGTTAGTTTAATTTCTGCATACATCACATTCTCTTGTATCCTTCTTTGTATATTGTTCTTTGTATGTCCATTTGCATCTTTTCAACATACAAGCCTATATGCAACGAGATATAAACAATGTTATCCCCTTTTCCTTTATATCCGTGCTTGTATCTTTGGTTTGTATATCGCAATGTATGTGACATAGATACAAGCGTACATACAACCAACCTATACAAGCCCCTTTTTACCTTTTATCTTTCCAGCAATGTCTTTCATTTCCTTGTATATCAAAATTATACATTGTTAACATATAATCGCCCCAAACATACAAAACCCTTCCCTTATTTAATTCCCTTTTGAAATCCGTCTTGCATCTTTTGTTTGTATCTTTGCTTGTATGTCGGCTTGTATATTCATTAGTTGGTACAATATACAACCTTGAGATACAAGCTATGGGACCCACCTTACTTTTTCACTTGTGTCATCAACGAAACAACAATACTAATATCCACTCTTAGATACAAGTCTCGATACATGCAAACTCCTTTGTATAATCATCCTGGACTCCTCATTTTTGATAAACCATATTGCATAACCCTTCGGCTCCACACATGTACATAAAGTGAATGCATCTTTCAATATACATTAAGGTATGATGCATCACTTATATCAGATTTTAATTCTCTTTGACTTCCACGCTGTATGTATATCGAAAGGTATAAACCTGAAGCATGCAACATACAAACTAAAAAACATACTTTAATCAATCCAAATTTCATATTCTCCTTGGGTCCATGATATGTATATCGAAAGGTATAAACTTGAGATACAACTCGTGGACTTAACCAATTATCCATTTTACTTCTGAATCCTGTCGGGTCTGACTTGTATGTAAAGAATAAAACATTAACAATATGCATACAAGTACAATGATTCATAAACCTGACAACCTTGTGTGATTAATACAATGACTCGACATACAAATGACCTTATACATGCAACATACAAACCTTCCTATAATGCATTTTACCAAGAAACATGCATATCTTGCAAAATATTGGGAATTTTGAAATGGTTCAAAAAGCAACCCCTATTTATTTTTGACAAAGAATTCACCCCTATTCTACTTTGGTACTTAATGCTAATTTTTTTCAATTTTCAACAAGGTTTGTAACCTTTACCACTAAGCAGACCCACACACAAGCAAAAAGCCACAGCAACAGCAGGGGTCCTCATTTTTCTAAGAAGTAAAATGGGGCGTGTTGTGAGCATCACAACAACTAGCAACCAAACACAACAATTACATTAAAACCATTAAAGAAAACTAAATCTAATAAATTCATAACTTCCAACTTTCTTTTCTGCAGATCATTACTTAACTTAAGACCTAATATATTCAATAAGGTGAATGAATCTCCCAATTGAGTTTAAGTGGGTGCATGTGATTAATAATCCTCATCTTGAAAATAAGTTGAATAAACTAGTGATTGATATTAAACTACATAGTTGATGTCATTCCCTCATAGCCAACCGGATAGAGCCTTGTTGCCAGCAGGTGTCTATAGCCCTGACAAGGTTATCGTTACAATTCTCCTAAGTAGAGCCCTATTGCCAGCAAGCGTCTATAGCCCCAGTAGAGTTACTTAGATGGCTTAATCTAGATTTTTAGTAAAATCTATTTTATTTATTTACTTATTATTATATTTTTTTTAATATTTTGTGTAAGATAGAGACTTTATAAGATATTACCATTGTAACTTCATGATGCAAGGTGTGATCACTTGCTGAAATTAAGCTGAGAATTATAATGGTAGCAAGGGTGACCTCTGATTTTTCACCTAACACCTACACTGGTATGTTCAACAAACCCAAGGATTTTAGGTGTGTCATTGTGAGAAACTTCCCTTGAATACTCAACCCACAGTTGGGTAAGTGCAAGAAGATGGGGGGCCAAAAAGGGGTCTTAAGTGGCCACTTTTTTTCTGAAATCGGAAAATACTGGCATTGGATGAGAAATTGAGCATAGTTACACTCAAAATTTGGAGATGCAACCAAAATAATGTTCATAGTGCTCCGAGTCTACTTTCTAAACTACTATTTTTTTTTTAAAATGACATAGATTAATGGGTTCAAAAGAGGGAGCCACAGAAATTGGTGTTGTTTCTATCAAAAAATATAACATAGCATGTTTTGTGGCTCCCTCAAAAGGTCAACTTTTTTTGGTATTTTTAAAATCGCTTCAGTGAGAAATTAGCTAATAGCATGTAGTTTATGCTCGATTTTTCTGATAATTTTTTGATGAGTATTTGATTTTTTACTAATTTTCAAAGTGGACACATCCTAAAAAATAGAATTTTCGCCGTGCTACCCCTATAAATTTTGAAAACTAATTGAAAATTATTTTTTTCTTTTTTTAATATTTGTAGAATGGACTCTAGTTTCTAAATATGTGATTTTTTTGAAATTTCAATGAATAGTTAATTTACAATGAAAAAAAGACCGAACAGTGGTTTTTGCCCAAAAACAGACACACAAACAAAAGAAATTAAAGATGAAAGGCTTAACATTGTTAAAATGTGAAAAAAATCACATCGTCAAATAACTAAGAAAAAGCCTAACATTACCCAAGTGTTCGATTTGTTTGACCTTGAAACACATGCAAATTTGAGGGTTAGCACGAACGAAATTATGTGAAATCTTGAAGAATATAGAAAAACACGTCTGTGACTATTCAAAAGGCACTCCAAGCCTTTGGGTTGGAAATCCAAAGCAAATCCCAAGCCCAAGGCTTGGGATTCCCAAAGCAAGACATAACGCGAGCGTGTTATAATGCGCTCGTGTTATAATGTGCTCACGTTATGTTTTGCTTTGCATTTTTCCTTCTTCACAAATCTATTGTTTGTCATGTTTGACATAACGTGAGTGCGTTATAATGCACTCGCGTTATGTTCCCCTTAAATTTTTTTCCATTCAAGTCTATTAATCATGTATGTATGTATGTATGCCTATATGTATGTATCTATGTATGCCTATATGTATGTATGTATCTATGTATGCCTATATTTATGTATGTATAGTGTCGAGGGCAGAGGAGGGTAGAGATGGGAGTGAGCTATATAGGGGAGGAGAGGGGTGGATGAGGATTGAGTGATTAAGGTTTAAGGTTGAGGGTTGAGCATTTAGGGATAGGATTTAGAGTTTAGGGATAAGCGATTAGAGTTTAGGACCTTGAGGGATTAGGGTTTAGGGTTGAGGCTTTAGGGATAGCGTTTAGGGTTAAGGGTCGAGGGATTAGGTTTAAGGTAGAGTGTTGAGGGTAGAGGGATTAGGGATAGGGTTTAGGGTTGAAAGTTTAGGGTTGAGGGATTAGGGTTTAAGGTATAGTTTAGTAGTTCTTGTGGATAGAGCCAAGAAACAATGGGAGATTATTTGCCTGTTTCATAACAATATACCTTCCCTAAGTGCGGGGTGGACAGCAAGAAACATAGATGTACCCCAATGCAAATCTTTTCTCATAATGATCATCCTTCTAATTTCAACTGTTAATTACTCACTATGGATGTACCATACGCAAAGCTCTTCTCATAGGGTTGAAGGTATAGTGTCGAGGGTTGAGGGTTTATTGATAGTGTTTAGGGTTGAGGGTTGAGGGATTAAGTTTTAAGGTTGATGGATTAGGGTTTAAGGTATAGTGTTGAGGGTTGAGGGTTTAGGGATAGGGTTTAGGGTTGACGGATTAGGGTTTAGGGTTGACGGATTAGCATTTAATGTTGAGGTTAGGGTTAGAGTGTCGAGGGTAGAGGGATTAAGTATAGGGTTTAGGGTTTAAGGTTTAAGGATTGAGGGTTGAGGCTTTAGGGATGAGGGTTTAAGGCTTAAGATATAGTGTCAAGTGTTGAGGGTGTAGGGATAGGGTTTAAGTTTTAAGGGTTAAGGGTTGAGGGATAGGGATTAGGGTTTAAGGTATAGTGTTGAGGTTCGATGGTTTAGGGATAGGGTTTAGGTTTGAGGGATTAGGGTTTAGGGTTGATAAATTAGGGTTTAATGTTGAGGGTTGAGGGTTGAGGTTGAGGGATAGGGTTAATGGTCAAGGGATTTGGGTTAAATAAGAGTGTCAAGGGTAGAGGGATTAGGGATAGGGTTTAGGGTTGAAGGTTTAATAATTTAGGGTTTAGGCTTTAGGGATGAGGGTTAAGGGATTAGGGTTTAACATATAGTGTCGAGTGTTGAGCGTGTAGGGATAGGTTTTAGGGTTCAAGTTTTAAGGGTCGAGGGATCAGAGTTAAGGGTTGAGGGATTAGGGTTTGACATTGGGGGTTGAGTACATTAAGGTTCAAGGGTTAAGGGTTTCGAGATAGGGTTGAGGGTTAAGGGATAGGGTTGGAGGGTTTAGGGATAAGGGATTAGGATTTAAGGTATAGTATCGAGCCCGTTGAGGGTCTAGGAATAGGGATAGAGTTTAGGGTTTAGGAATAGGGATAGCATTTAGGGTTTAGGGATGAGGGATTAGAGTTGAGGGATGATAGATTAGGGTTGAGGGTTGAGGGACTAGGGTTTAGGGGTAAGGTTTAGGGTTGAGGGTTGAGGGATTAGGGTTTAAGGTATAGTGTTGAGGGTTTAGGGATAGGGTTTAGGGTTGAGGGATTAGAGTGAAGGGTCGAGGCATTAGGATTTGACGTTGAGGGTTGAGGGTTGAGGCTTTAGGGTTTAGGGTTTAGGGATAGGGTTGAGGGTCGAGGGATCATAGTTAAGGGTTGAGGGATTAGGGTTTGACGTTGAGGGTTGAGGGTTGAGGTTTGAGGGTCAAGGGTTTAGGGATAGGGTTGAGGGACGAGGGATTAGGGTTAAAGTAGAGTGTGGAGGGTATAAGGATTAGGGATAGGGTTGGAGGGTTTAGGGATAAGGGATTAGGGTTTAAGGTATAGTATCGAGTCTGTTGAGGGTTTAGGAATAGGGATAGCATTTAGGGTCTAGGGATGAGGGATTAGAGTTGAGGGATGACGGATTAGGGTTGAGGGTTGAGGGATTAGGGTTTAGGGATAAGGTTTAAGGTTAAGGGTTGAGGGATTAGGGTTTAAGGTATAGTGTTGAGGGTTTAGGGATAGGGTTTAGGGTTGAGGGACTAGAGTGAAGGGTTGAGGGATTAGGATTTGACGTTGAGGGTTGAGGCTTTAGGGTTTAGGGTTTAGGGATAGGGTTGAGGGTTGAGGGATTAGAGCTAAGGGTTGAGGGATTAGGGTTTGACGTTGAGGGTTGAGGGTTAAGGTTCAAGGGTCAAGGGTTTAGGGATAGGGTTGAGGGTCAAGGGATTAGGGTTAAAGTAGAGTGTGGAGGGTATAAGGATTAGGGATAGGGTTGGAGAGTTTAGGGATAAGGGATTAGGGTTTAAGGTATAGTATCGAGTCGATTGAGGGTTTAGGAATAGGAATAGCATTTAGGGTTTAGGGATGAGGGATTAGAGTTGAGGGATTAGGATTTAGGGATAAGGTTTAGGGTTGAGGGTTGAGGGATTAGGGTTTAAGGTATAGTGTTGAGCGTTTAGGGTTGAGGGAGTAGGATTTGAGGTTGAGGGTTAAGGCTTTAGGGTTTAGGGTTTAGGGATAGGGTTGAGGGTCGAGGGATTAGGGTTTGACATTGAGGGTTGAGGGTTGAGGTTCGAGGGTCAAGGGTTTAGGGATAGAGTTGAGGGTCGAGAGATTAGGGTTAAAGTAGAGTGTGGAGGGTATAAGGATTAGGGATAGGGTTAGAGGGTTTTGGGATAAGGGATTAGGGTTTAAGGTATAGTATCAAGTCGATTGAGGGTTTAGGAATAGGGATAGCATTTAGGGTTTAGGGATGACGGATTAGAGTTGAGGGATGAGGGATTAGGGTTGAGGGTTGAGGGATTAGGGTTTAGGGATAAGATTTAGGGTTGAGGGTTGAGGGATTAGGGTTTAAGGTATAGTGTTGAGGGTTTAGGGTTGAGGGATTAGAATTTGACATTGAGGGTTGAGGCCTTAGGGTTTAGGGATAGGTTGAGGGTCGAGGGATCAGAGTTAAGGGTTGAGGGATTAGGGTTTGACGTTGAGGGTTGAGGGTTGAGGTTCGAGGGTCAAGGGTTTGGGGATAGGGTTGAGGGTCGAGGGATTAGGGTTAAAGTAGAGTGTGGAGGGTATAAGGATTAGGGATAGGGTTGAAGGGTTTAGAGATAGGGGATTAGGGTTTAAGGTATAGTATTGAGTCTGTTGAGGGTTTAGGAATAGGGATAGCATTTAGGGTTTAGGGATGAGGGATTAGAGTTGAGGGATGACGGATTAGGGTTGAGGGTTGAGGGATTAGAGTTTAGGGATAAGGTTTAGGGTTGAGGGTTGAGGGATTAGGGTTTAAGGTATAGTGTTGAGGGTTTAGGGATAGGGTTTAGGGTTGAGGGATTAGAGTGAATGGTTGAGGGATTAGGATTTGACGTTGAGGGTTGAGACTTGAGGCTTTAGGGTTTAGGGTTTAGGGATAGGGTTGAGGGAATAGGGTTTGACGTTGAGGGTTGAGGGTTGAGGTTCGAGGGTCAAAGGTTTAGGGATAGGGTTGAGGGTCGAGGGATTAGGGTTAAAGTAGAGTGTGGAGGGTATAAGGATTAGGGATAGGGTTGGAGGGTTTAGGGATTAGGGATTAGGGTTTAAGGT
Organism: Cunninghamia lanceolata; assembly: GCA_027924645.1. Taxonomy (NCBI): domain Eukaryota; kingdom Viridiplantae; phylum Streptophyta; class Pinopsida; order Cupressales; family Cupressaceae; genus Cunninghamia; species Cunninghamia lanceolata. The sequence continues at coordinate 9,263,896 of BSBN01000523.1, read as the reverse complement.
ATAGTATCGAGTCTATTGAGGGTTTAGGAATAGGGATAGCATTTAGGGCTTAGGGATGAGGGATTAGAGTTGAGGGATGACGGATTAGGGTTGAGGGTTGAGCGATTAGGGTTTAAGGTATAGAGTTGAGGATTTAGGTATAGGGTTTAGGGTTGAGGGATTAGAGTGAAGGGTTGAGGGATTAGGATTTGACGTTGAGGGTTGAGGCTTGAGGCTTTAGGGTTTAGGGTTTAGGGATAGAGTTGAGGGTGGAGGGATCAGAGTTAAGGGTTGAGGGATTAGGGTTTGACGTTGAGGGTTGAGGTTCGAGGGTCAAGGGTTTAGGGATAGGGTTGAGGGTCGAGGGATTAGGGTTAAAGTAGAGTGTGGAGGGTATAAGGATTAGGGATACGGTTGGAGGGTTTAGGGATTAGAGATTAGGGTTTAAGGTATAGTATCGAGTCTGTTGAGGGTTTAGGAATAGGGATAGCATTTAGTGTTTAGGGATGAGGGATTAGAGTTGAGGGATGATAGATTAGGGTTGAGGGTTGAGGGATTAGAGTTTAGGGATAAGGTTTGTGGTTGAGGGATTAGGGTTTAAGGTATAGTGTTGAGGGTTTAGGGATAGGGTTTAGGGTTAAGGTATTAGAGTGAAGGGTTGAGGGATTAGGATTTGACGTTGAGGGTTGAGGGTTGAGGTTCGAGGGTCAAGGGTTTAGGGATAAGATTGAGGGTCGAGGGATTAGGGTTAAAGTAGAGTGTGGAGGGTATAAGGATTAGGGATAGGGTTGGAGGGTTGAGGGATTAGGGTTTAAGGTATAGTGTTGAGGGTTTCTATCATCAAATGTAGATTTATGGGTTTGATTATATTGATTGCCTCTCCAATTTTGGGGTGTGGATGTTTTGGAATCAATCAGGAAGTCTTCAAGAGACTTTGTGGAAGTGGATTGGCAATCGCTTGATAGAACCCCTGCTATTTATGCTTGGATAAGGATTTGTCACAAACTAGAACTTCTACTTCCAAAGAAGATCTTTCTTTCTTCCTCGATGGGCATTTTCTATCAAGAACTTGATTATGAGGGCTTGCCCCTTCATTGTTATGCCTATCATGTGGTGGAGCATCTGGCAAGCTCTTGCAGGAAACGGGAAAAGTTCTCCCTCAAAAACCTTGTGGTCATTCAAGTCTTAAGGGGAAGGTTTGGAAAGAGAAATGCACAAGATGTGATCAATCTATAGCAAGACAAAACGCGAGCGTGTTATAATGCGCTCGCATTTTGTCTTGCTATAGAAACGGTAAAAAAGTGTTGACCCCCATGATCCAAGCCCACATGCTCCATTTTCATAATGATTCTACATGTGCTCTGACAAAAAAGAAGTGCTTTCATGCTGTTGGGAAGTTCACATGCACATTTGACACATTGTACCACCTTTGCATGATCTTTCCACCACCTTTTCTTCTTTGCCAACTTGAGAAGGAGGAAATAACATAGTTTTCACACCAAGTTTGATATATATCTATTCAAGTTTCAATTTTTGTAGTGTTGCAATGTTAATTGTGATTTAATTTTAGGAATTTAACATTATAGATTGGTTAATAGTATTTTTGTTAGTAATTATATTTGAGTGTTATTCAATTTAACATTGAAAAGGAAGCAAGTGGTGAAAAACTCAACTTGTTGAGGAGTTTGATGGAAGAAGAAAAAAACACTACATAATTGGCTACTCTCTCCATTCAAATCTTCATTTTTTAGGTATGTCAAGTCTTTACATGCATATTTTTTACATTTTCCTTAATTTAGATTGAATTACTTTATCATGCTTTATCATACATGTTTAAAATAGACACATTCCCAATCAAGAAAGCAGCCTACAATCTCACATGATGCCATGTATATTTTCTACACTTGGGCTCTTTAATAATTATGTGTAATAAATAGACCTTAACATACCATGATGTGAAACTATACAAGAATAAATCCTTACAACATAATAAAAATACAATCCCACTATTATCTTGTATTCATTTCTTAGGAAGTAATATTGGTCTCTTTATCATGCTACAGACAAATTCTTTGTCATGCTGAGGAAATGATCAAGAATTAAACCAACACAGGAAGAGACAGAAGCTAAGAATGCAAAGAAAGCAGTGGCTATGAGGGAACTTCATGAGAAGAGGAAATTGGACACGATAAATGAAGACATACCAATTGAAGAGGAACCACAATCATCACAAAGAGATATGGTATTGGCTGCACAAAGAGAAGGAATGCAAAAACTTCGTGCTACGAGAGATTTGAATACCATAGTTGGAGACACGTCCTCTACCGCAAGTCAACATGTATGGACACCATCTACCACATCTCAATCAGAGAGCACATCATCACTCACATGTGATGAAGGAGGTATGACATCGTTCCCACCTCAACCTCAAGGTATGTCATCTATTCCATCTTCGATCGAAGGTATGCCATCTAGCCCATCTCATTTAAATATTGATGAAATTCCTAATGTTGAGATGAATTTACCTAACTTAACACCACCTAGAATTTTGCATAGAAAGCCAAAGTATTTGATTGAAATTGATGAGAATATTTTGTAGCCAATGGAAGGTAAGATTCCAAAACACACTTGTAGAAGATATGCTCATAAGATTTGGAGATTGTTCTTTGAAAAATTAAATGAGACTGCAAGATGTCAACTATTCATTAAAATGATGCGAAGTATAAAGTATAGGTCCATCATGAAGATTCTTGGGTTGAGAACATCAAAGGCTTCAAGTGAAAAATCTATTGTCAAGAATCTAATGAGTGCGTATGAGAATGTGGTTAACACCTTATGCACAAAAGATAGTAATGCAACATGGCGTGTGATTACATCGACTATAGTAAGTAGTCAAATGAGGAAAGCTCATCTCATTAGAAAGATGAGTCAAGAATTGAGAATTAATAGGAAAACTTTATCAAGAGTCGTTAGAAGATGCCAAAGAATTGAGGACAGTAATGCCAATGAATTATGGGCATTCTTAGGGAGACTACCATGAAAAGATAAACCAATTATTGAAGCATTGAGATCACTAATTGAAGACTTTTGGAAGAATTACACAAGGGTATCTCTGAATCAAAGTGATGTGGTAAGAAGGAGAATCGGTAGTCAGAACCGTGAGCCACATCCAAAGCATTTTTTGGATGAGACTCAAACACAGTTTTATGGTAAATTTCTAGAGAAGTATCCTCAAATTAAAATTTGTCAAAGATATTTTGAGATGCTAAAACCTTTCTATGTGAAGATAAATCATACACGCACTACTTGTTGTTGTAGATTACATATTGAATTTTCTAACCATTTTGATGCCTATAGGTCTATATGTTTAGATATGCATACTAACAATATTTTGCAGGGTTGTGCCATATGTGCCCCACCAACATCTTCAAGAAACTTCATATCAAGAATTTTATGTGAAAAAGAGGAAGGTCAAATATTCTACAAGAAATTATGCTTGGATGGCACATGTCATCGTTGCGGTGGCTTGCAACATTTGCCAATATGTGAACATATGGAAAGAACACATGCGGTTGGAAACGAACTAGTAGAGTTTGGCAAGTATAAAACAATGGCATACAATACAAAAGATGGTAAAGAAGCAAAGAGGTGTGAATTGGTTATTGAAAAGATTCCAGTGTATCAGTTTATGCCTATATTTTGTGAGAGCATAGTGTATGAGTATGCAAGACATGCCCATAGAGCTTGATGGTTGGACTTGCAATTCAAGTTATGCAAGGAGACATTTCCAGTTGGTAACATTGTTTTAGTCATCAACTTTGTAGAGAACTACAGTCTACAGCCACAACGTGAGGTGCAATCACAATATTACAACTCCACATAGGTTTCTATATATGTGCACATCACATTCATTCATGCGAATGATAGTACAGAGGATGACAGAAAGATCATAAGGGAGTATAATTTCTATATTAGTGATGATCGCACACATTCTACAGAGTTCGTGCAAGGTTACTTTCAGGTGTTCTACAATGATTTGGCTAGAAGGGGCATATCGTTTAGTCAGCATATCATATGGTCAGATAACTGTGCTTCACAATTCAAGAACTCGCATAATTTCTATTGGCTAAGTAGGAGGCATAATTTTACAAGAATTCAGCATATGTGGAACTTTTGTGAGGCCGGGCATGGAAAGGGGGAGCATGATGGTGCAGGAGCATGTATCAAAAGAGCCATAGCACGAGAAGAGTTAAAGTATAAAGACAATGCAAAGTTGACAAATGCAAAATTGATTTTCCAGTGGTGTAATGCTTTCATGGGTCCAGGTAATGAAGGTAAGTCTTTAGTTCATAGATTTTTTTGTTTGATAGATGATACTAACATTGCACCATATGAGGAGTGTTGTACACTGACAGGATCAAATGAGATGCACTCTTTCAGAAGCCCAATTGCAAGTTCATGGAGTATCCATATGTGAAAGATGTCATGCTTTTGTTATTCCTGTACAATTCAAGTCTGGGATGAGTGCGAGTCAAAGGAGTGGGTTGACGAATGGCAGTTAAGTTATCTTAGCCCACTTGACACGTATCGACCCTCGACGGCACTGGAACTAACACAGATGGAATCATCAGTTGACTTTGACCACATATTAGATTTAGTTCAACAAGTAATATAGGGCACGTATATGCATCTAATTTCATCTAGTTCAACCAGGTAATGTCATCTTACTTTGTAGTGTTTTTGTAATGTTGACTAATTTCATCTAATTTGCTACACATATCAATGTAGGGCACATACATGCAGTTATTGCAGATGAAGATAATGAAGAGGGAACATATTATTACTTATGTCATTGTGTTGAGGCCAAAATGAAATTGGAGGCCCCTGTTACAGATGGAGAAAATATCGAATACCCTACAGGCTCAGTGGTTATTACTGGAACATGGCTTAGAAGGTACCCACATAAGAGTGTTAATATTTGGTTGTTTCAGGACTTTGACACACATTAGAAGATTCTTCATTACTCGAACCTTGTCGTGGCATCCAATGTTTATTTGATAAAGTATCGGGGTAGACCTTTGAACAAAATCTTGTGGAAGGTGCGTGAGTCTGACCATGAAGCAATACTTGACACAATAAAGGGTAGAGCAGACCTGGATGGTTCATTGGATTAATTTGTAAGTATTCACATTGATTTTATAAAGTCATGTTACATTGAGTTGTAAGTATGCACATTAATTTGTAAGGGTTGTCTTTTTTTAATTTCCTACTGCATTTATACACATATACACATTTTTACATTATCATGTTATGCATTTTTGGTGTCCTGCTCCTGATGCGACCAAACTAACTATTCCAACGCATCAGGATGGGTACATTTACTCTAGGCATGGTCCTTTTTTTCACCCAAACATGTCGAAATAGTCAGAGCTACATTGTACCGATGATATCCCTGAAGAGTCCAAAGTGTAAAAAGGCAGCAATCTTTGACAAGATGTTACTCAAAAATTATGTCACTTAGAAACATTCTATCTAAGGCAACACGATCATGTAGAGTGCCTGTACAATAACCTCTCTCATTTTTTAATATCTCTGAGGCATTTGCCCGTGGTGAAAGGTTTTCTGCTGCCCCAAAAATTGTCAGAAGGAGGCAGTGTAAAGTTGCAAAGGGGTGTAACTTTTGTCCTGCTCCTGATGTGACCAAATTGACTGTTCCAATGCGTTCAGATGGGTACATTTATGCTAGGCATAGTACTATTTTTCACCCAAACATGTCGAAACATTCTGAGCTACATTGTACCAACGATATCCCTGAAGAGTCCAAAGTGCAAAAAGGTAGCAATCTTTGATAAGATGTTACTTGAAAACTGTGTCACTTAGAAACATTTTGCCTAAGGCAACATGATCATGTAGAGCTTCTACAATAACCTCTCTCAGTTTTTTATATCTCTGAGGCATTTACCCGTGGTGAAAGGTTTTCTGCTGCCCCAAAAATCGTTAGAAGGAGGTAGTGTAAAGTTGCAAAGGGGTGTAACTTTCATCCTGCTCCTGATGTGACCAAAATGATTCTTCCAATGTGTCTAGATGGGTACATTTATGTTAGGTATGGTCCTATTTTTCACCCAAACATGTTGAAACAGTCCGAGCTACATTGTACCGACGATATCCCTAAAGAGTCCAAAGTGCAAAAAGGTAGCAATCTTTGACAAGATGTTAGTCAAAAACCATGTCACTTAGAAACATTCTGTCTAAGGCAACGTGATCACATAGAGTTCTTCTACAATAACCTCTCTCAATTTTTTATATCTCTGAGGCATTTGCCCGTGGTGAAAGGTTTTTTGCTGCCCAAAAATTGTCAGAAGGAGGCAGTGTAAAGTTGCAAAGGGGTGTAACTTTCATCCTGCTTCTGATGTGACCAAACTGACTATTCCAACACATCTAGATGGGTACATTTACGCTTGGCATGGTCCTATTTTTCACCCAAACATGTCGAAACAGTTCGAGCTACATTGTACCGACGATATCCCTTAAGAGTCCAAAGTGCAAAAAGGCAGCAATCTTTGACGAGATGTTACTTGAAAACCATGTCACTTAGAAACATTCTGTTTAAGGCAACGCAATCACATAGATTGCCTCTACAATAGCCTCTCTCATTTTTTTATATCTCTGAGACATTTGCCCGTGGTGAAAGGTTTTCTGCTGCCCCAAAAATCGTCAGAAGGAGGCAGTGTATTAAGTCAGGATGAAAGCCTATTCACTCTAGGTGCCAATCTCAAGTTGCACAATCATGAATGGGTGCCTAGAGAAATAAGGCACTACATCATGGTTCAAGGACCTTGAAATGGTGCCCAAGCATGTACGAGGAATTTTCAAGGAGCCAGAATGTTTTTGAAACTCTAAGGAACTAGTCCAAAGACTCTATGGCACCATCTTGATACCATTGAGTCAACTTTGGAACTCAAACATATTAAAACAAGGTCTAGGAAGCTAGGCACCATCTCTTGCCAGTTTAACCTCTCAAATGCACCAACATTAGAAAGACTCTTAATGAGTGCCTAAGTTTGAATTGATCTTGTGATTGAAAGTTTGGTGATGTATTGGTGTAAGATGATCTTCAGTTGAAGAAATCTAAGTTCCAGGAAGGGTTTAGAAGTTATCAACCTCTTCACTAAGTTAGGCGCACTTTACAAGCTTTCTTACCCAAGAGTTGCACCTCATTAAGACAAGGCGCATCTTAACCTCCAGGACTTTTCCAGAGAAGTGCTTCAGTTTATTAGCAGCTTTAGACCTTGTTTTGCATTCTAAAAGAGAAGGCGCACTTTGGAGGCATTTCTAACCCAGATTGACACCTAGGTATAGTCATCTCTTTGGAGCATTACAATGTGTTTTAAAATGAAGGAGGACATTTCATAAGTTGGGGAATTGATCACTGAAGACTTGGAGTGTTTGAATTACTCTAAGCAAGAAGGCACATTTCCATGGAGTAGCATACTCTAGATAGCACCTAATGCCATCAAGGCACAATTCCACCCTCACTTTGGTGCCTATCATCAAGAAGGGGCATTGGGCATTCCTTGAATAGTTCTGAGCATTTGAAGTTCATGAAATCACCAAGGAATGTTGGGTGCCATGTGTATCCTCAACAAGCTTGAGTTTGCGCCTAGACAAGTTGGTGCTTATTCATGTTTTAACTTCCCTCTTGAAGTGCCTAACTTGGGAAAAAGTTATCTTGTTGTTAGTCAAGTGTTTGATGTGTTTTGGAGACTCCAAAAGACTTCCTCCTGCTAGGCACTTTTCTTGGCAACTACAACCTTCAACTGACGCCTAGATCCTGAAGAAAAACACTTGCAAGTGTGGGTACACTTTCCTTGTGATGGAGCATCAAAGTGGTGCCTAGAAATCATAATGCATGAAGTGAGCACCTAGGATCTTATTGGTCCAATAGGTGGTTTTGGGATCCATGTCAAGTCATTGGATTAGGTTGCCAACTCAGAATGATTTTCATGCACTTAGACTTCACGGTGCCAAAACTAGTAGGAAAATATTTGGGGGGAAACCACACTGATAAAAGTTGGGTAAATTTAACCTCCGAGTCTGATTAGGCTCCATATAACAACAATATTTATATCATGTCCCTTTGCTTTATGAAACAAGCAATATGTGTCAAGTCATAGGGATAACACTATGGTCCTTAGAAATTTCTCTATGACTTTTGATAAGATTATCTACTATTATGTGGATGCTTGATAGTATTATCCTAATCCATTGGACTAGTGTAGCTATGAGGTTGGAAAGTGTTGCAACCTCCATCCTTTATACTTCTCCACCTTGTTATGGGTTTTTTTGAGTATTTCCACTTGCTTTCTCTTCGAGAATATTTTCTAATGATACATGATGTGTCATAGATCATTCAACTTGATAAACAACATGGAGGAATTCTCATGCCTCCTATACTTCTTGCAAGTTTCTTTATAGATAGCTCACATCATTGTCCATCTAGGTGGTCATTTCCCTAAATATTATGATAAGATAATCCTATTAATGAACTTTGGATTGAATGAGAATCAACATGCTTTGTCTTGACTAGAATAGTTGGGATGGACAAAATCCCATTGATTCTAGGTTGGGTTGTTAAAGGTCAAGAAGTTTTGGTGTCTAATGCCCTCTAAATCTAAATATTCAAAATCATAGTGGTTCAATAAGTTACAACAAACAGTCAGGTAGACAATAGACTAGAAGGAACAAGGACTACACATGAATCCAAAACAACACCAGTCAATAAGGACATCACAAGTAACTCAACATTACTTCCAGAGGCATTCACAAAAACAAAGGGGAGAACACAACTAGAGAATGCTAGACTGTAGTAGGGATGAGTGTCTGATGCAGAGCACACAGTGGAAGCATAGAATTATCAACTTTTGAACCTTCAAACTCACTATTGGCTGGACAACATACCATCAACGAGCTTAAAATTTCATCGGCCGATAGGCCGATGCCACCATGACTTCATTTGATTTCACTTCTGACAAACATCCCATCATTGACTCTTATCAGTCAGACATACCGCTATCGGTGACTTTATATCCTTTCACACCAATGTCTTTGTCACTCCGATACAAGACTCTAAGTCCCTCGCCTATTGGTAGGACTTAATACCATCGACACACTCAAAAACTCTTCTGCCGACACACCAATCTCACTAATGACAACCTTCGTACCACACCCATCGATGAGACTCCAAACATCAGTGAACTCTAATCTTGTTGGGCCATACACCGATAGATTTTGACTGTCGGTGTGACCCCCTTCATTGGTGAAGCTCTCAACTGGTCTTCCGATGTGCCGATGGGATTATCTTTCGATACACCAATGTCTTCGACTTTGAACCACACTTGTCGGCAAGACAAACCACTATCGGCGAAGCCTAACCAAGGTCTGCTGATACACCGATACGACCAACTCTTGACTTCGATACAAGGTTCTTTTGAAGGAAAAGGGTGCCTAGGCTTATGGGGCTCAACTTGATGTATTTATTGAAAGCTCAAGGTGAATTGATGCTTATTGAAAATGCCACTTAGTCCTTCATTTGCATTATAGGTGCCATTTCCTATTGACTTATATACTCCTCCTCATACTAGGGTGTCATAATGAAGTGGTTTAGACAATAGGTGCACTTCACTTACTAGAGGCTTATTCTCCTTCCACCTTAGGCGCACTTTTATTGTGGAATAGGTGTCAATGGGCACCATGTCTTAAATGAATGCTCTCTCCAAGTTGGGCGCCCTTTTGAGGCTTTATGAGTTGCAAATTATGCCTTAACCCTTCATGCTTGTTGCTCAATGTTTGAATGTTTAAGAAAGTCTCCTTTAGGTGCTCATCTTAATGAATTTTTCTCAAGGCGCAATCATCCTAATGACTTGGATATTCATCCTAGTGTTTCAGGATATCAGGCTACCAGACTTAGTCATTTTTAGGATCTCAAACATAAAGAATAACATGATGATTCATTTTTTTGTATTGCATATAGTTGACATTGTATGCTACTCATAAAGAATATTAATATTTTCTGTTCAACATGATGATTCATTTTTTTTAAATACAACTTTTATCTTTTAGTTCCAAAATGAGGTTTAGGTGATACTTGAATAACAATAGCTAGCTTATTGGATCAACAAACATCCTATGTAATACAATTGGACTTTAAATATTTGAAGTAGCCATCTACAAATATCCATTCCAATATGGATTTATAATGCAAGTATGGACGCCATCAATAAAAAAGATTTGTATTAACCAAATATCCATATAGGCATACATCAATATCTATCGATATAAGTATAACATATATACAAAATAGCCATATAGGCATACAATGTCAACTATATACAATACAAAATATATGTCCACAAATGCCATATAGGCATACAACAAAGGAACACAATAAAAAGTCATTCCGCTCTGGCTGGTGAAGAGAATAGATCACGGGAAACCTTTGATCTTCTAGGGGATGGAGATGCACATGTGGGTCATCTACTATGAACCTGAGGGTTGCTCCTCCTATTTAGTTCTTCTTGCACCTTTACCTATTACAATAAAAAGTATAGACATTAATATATAGAAATTACATGTTATAAAAAATGAAACATTTAACAAAATAATCACTTACCGCTACCATATAATTTGTTTCCTCACTTGCCTCAGTAGCAAGAATAGGCTATGGTGATGTCATGTCATATAGAAACCATCCAGATAGAAATTAAACTTCAAATCAATAATCTTTTGATTTTTCAAAAATAGACAACTATAACAATGAATGTAAATTAAAATTTACTAATCTGCCTCATACCCCTGTCAATGTCATGGAGCTATGAATCGCAGAGGCCACACCATGCTCCATTGCCCTATGAACATCAGGAGGTGTCTCCCCAGCCTGCATCATCTGGAAATAAAATAACATTATTTAATTACAAAAACTATAATAGTGATGCAAATCATGGCTCCTAACATATACACACGTTCATCTAAACATGGAAGTACACACAATAAAGCACACAAGTCACATAAAAAAATCTAGTAAGTACAATTCATTCATTAAACTATTTATTTTATTACCTCTGTAAAACTTTGAAGTCCACCACCGCTGGCAGGTGTTGCCGTGAAATTTCCAATATTAACCTATTCAACATCCAAAATTAGATATTAGAATACCATTCATATAATGATTCTATTCACATGCAATATTTATAATTGTTTACTAGTTACATACCCCGACAGTAGATGATCTAGTGTAAAATACAGGTGGAGAACCACTGAAAACTGTATCGACGCTATGACCCTGAAATTTCATTAAAATCATCAAACTAAATTAGTTAATCTTGCATTTCAAAAATGAAATTTAATAAATTAAATTCAATAAACTTGCTAATATTTACCTAAGTATCAAGGCCGAAAGTCTGACTCAGGAGGGTATCTGTCATCACCATCTGCTTAGCTGCAGATGTAGCCTATGCACCTGCGTCTTGACTATCCATGGGGTCATAGCCACAAGCTGAGCCGCAAGCCTGACAAGCATGGGGTGGGACCTATTGATGATGATGTTACTCATACACAAACATAGAATAAAAGTACACATAAACCTTTATTCATCTTAAAAGATACAATGAATTCAAAGAATTCATGATCCCAAGTCTTTGTTGATTAGGTCTTAATCTTCTGATGTTACTCAGAGGTTGATGTGTGTTGCTGTTTCCATTTTGGGGCCTTACGTAGATCTCATCAGTAAGATAATGTTTCCTATAATGATGCTGCACAGGGAGTTATTTCTACATAGGATATACTTCAAATATTGTGCCTATCTTTAAATCTTTGCATGATATTTGTCATTTTGACATGCTTTAACTTCAAATATGCTGAGTATATTCAGTTATCTACGGGATGTCTACATATTTGTACTTATTTGCTTAAGATTGGTAATTATTTGCAATTATGATGATGAAATGCTCTGAAATTGAAAGAAATTGAAATAAATACTTCAAATTAATGTTGAACCTTTAGTTATTGATCCACATACACATTAGATACAATCATGAAGAGAAGAAATCAAACCATATGTTCACTAGGACATTCCACAGCTAGATACAGTCGATGCTAACTTCAAAGGAAAGGTATGAAAACAACACATGTAAGTCGATATGCACTCCAAGGGACACAGCAAATCACATGTATCAAGAAATCATACACTAATTACTCAAGATTTATGATGAATTGTAATCAAAACAGTCTTCTTATTCATTAAGTATGCAAAAATGTGTAAGTATCCAATAGCTTTGAAATGAGCCCTGAATACTTCAGCAAACAGATTTCAATTAAGTTTCGAATTTTTAAAATGAGGCATCCCTACACCTTTTATAGAACAAGGTGAGGGAGCGGTTACAATTGATCTACAATCAAGATTTATCTATTCAGATCAACGGTTCATCTTTCATTGACCAAGTCAACTCCTTCAATGTGGCACAGGTTGCCAGCTGGTAACCATCTAGGTAACTCACACTTTCGTAAGTACCCGATGCATATATTCCCTTTATGATGCATCCTCATCAGGTTCTTTGTCATCATCATCACTTTCACTGCTCTCACTATCTTCATCATCATGATGTCTATCTCTTTGAATATGGACCTGCATGGATGTCCTGATATTCTCATATGTCTGCACTATCTTTTCTATCTCCCCGCCATCTTGAGTTCTTGTTTTAATGATGGCATGCTTATGCACTTGATATTTGCTACGGAGAGTCTCTAATTTACTTTTCCTGCTGCTGGATGTTTCATTATAATCCTCCTCCTTGACCTTAATCTCATTACTTTATCCAACACTTCTTCTGTCAGGTGTTTGAGAGGATCTTCAGCAACTAGCTAGAAATTGCTATGTAGAGCTTTGATGACAAACTCTTCATCTTGATTTTCAATCTTTCCTTCTTCATCTCCTTCTAATGTTTCCAAAACTTCTGCCTCATGTGACATCATATCATGTAGCTTCGTACTGATATCTCTTAACTTGCTGTTGCATCTCTGGAGCACATCAGATTCAAATTTGATGTCCTTGTGCCATATATCAATAAAAATGGTAGTATTATTATTTAGCACTTGGTTCCTTATTAGGATCTATGGATCAAGCCTCTTCATTTCATCCAAAATGCTCATGATCTTTTCTAATTGAAATGACCTTTTGTCGATCTCCATCTGTAGTTTATCTACTTTTCTCCTGGAGGTGCCCAAAGAATTCCACCTCTTCAAAGAGGCCTTTGCCACTTCTTCAGCTCCTCTAACACTGTTTGTACTGATGGAGTTCCATGAGGAGTTATCTGAGTGCTAGCAACAAGGGTTTCTATTCTTTGTGCAGTTACATCCTTCACCACCTCGTCATCAGATAAGTCAACTGTTTCATCCAATGAAACTAGACCACTTTGTACTGCCTTAGAGGCTTCTTTCATTTGCTCTTCAGCCATCTCAGTTTTAAAGTTTACAATGGTGGGAACTGGAACATTATGTTGCAATTCATTCCTAAATACTTCCCCACCTACCCCTCTTAGCATTATGGGGTCTTGTTTTATCTCACCTCTCATAGCAGTCCTTGGTTTCTTAGGTGTAGTGGCTACCACCTGGGGTGTTTGTCTCTTCCTTGTGAATGATATAGGGCCCTCCTCTTCTTCAGATTCTTCTTCTAGAGGAATATCTTTCTCTTTATTCTTTTGTGAGGCTTGATCCTCTTCATATGTAATAGTAGTCTGTGTAGTTGGCTTCTAGATCTGCTTAGCCTTTTGTTTATCTCAAGGAGGCTGTGCTGATGATGCAGATGCTTGTTTTGATCCTGATGCATCTTCAATAGGCACTATCACCCTTTCAATTATAACCCCTTTGGGTTCAATATCAATTTTCTTACCTCTTGAAGGCCTCTTGCTTTTCTCAGGAGGTGGTACTCTTTCTCCTTTACTCTTTCTCTTCTCAATTAAGAAGTCATCATATTCATCTTCAGCAATTTCCTGTCTTTTATTCTTATTGTCCACTGTGATGACAACACCCTTTTTCTTCAATACATTTATCTGCTCATCCACCCAAGCTTGGGTTAGCTGTAATATCCTGCCTGTGAATGGATCTATGGAAATATCCTCCTGTATAGTGAGATCCGGTGCAGAGATGGTATCATTATATATCTTTTTCTCTTCATATTCATCAGCCATGATCCTTCCATTATCTTTCTTCAACTGTGCTAGGATGGAGATGCAATCAAAGGTCTTGATTTGGTTAAGTGTTAACCTTTGGTATCTTCTTCTTCTGGCTTCAGCTTCATCTTCACAATCTGCCCAAAAATCTTCAAGGTTCCTTTGATGGATGGGCTGTCCCATGATCTTCTACATCCTCCCATAAGGATCATATGATCTTACTAATGAAAAAGGCTGGAAATTCATCATATTTAGACCAACTATGGCCTTCTTGATATTCTCAGAGTCTGGGCACATATACCAGCCCATTGTGACTGGAAACAAAACTGGTGGAAGCTTGTTGTTTGCCTTATAAGCATTCAATATTGTAGAGATTTGTCTTAGAAATTCCATTAGGACAACAGCATCTATAGGATATCTTGGGAGCATGAGAGGTTCCCCCTCAAAACCTTCAATCTTGATATAGGAGAAAGTGGCAAATTGGATAAACCAGGCTCCATGCCTGTAGATAACTTCTTGAGCATCCATGCTCAGTCTCTTGGTTCTATCTTCTTCCATTGTTCTCACCAAGTGCATAGAGAATGCATCATTTACAATCTTGTAATCTTAGAGATAATTCACTCTTTGAAGTTGGGGATGATGATCCCATATGTGTGCATCATTGATTGTGCCACCAATTCTCCCAACTGTAGTCAATGCATCAAATGTACCCTTGTAGGCACATGAATAAACTATGTATGAGGTCATGTAGAAGGAACAATCTATACCTCTTAGGTTCATCAGCTACTCATCTAGAGCATCACTTATCATCTTAGCCCACATTGGCTTATTATCCGTATAGAGACACATCAGGATGACTGCATACATCCAATCCTTAAAACTTCCAACATCAAGCTGACCTGTCACTCTGCTGAGTAGGGCTATCATATACTGGTACTCATCGTCAAAGTCATACTTATATAAATGTATAGGAAGTTTAGCTGCTGCAGGATAGGGGCTATTCTTCACCCTCCATTGATACATTCTCTTCCTAGCATCTTTCTTGTTATTTTCATATTCTGTCTCTAATTTCTTCAGATCTATGTTGGCAACCTTCTTGCCTAATGGCAAACTGAATGTGGCAGCAATACCCTTGATTGATAAATCAACATATATTCTGCCATGCTTTTCTACCTTCCTTGTTTGTGGGTTATAATTTCTTGCACATTCAATGACCAGCTCAGGAGTTTCCATGGAATACGGGAAACCAGCTGCATTCCACATTCCAGATACAAAGACTGCATCCAGCAAGGTGCTGTTACTTTTTTCATCACTCATTCTAGCCGACCATGCAGCCAGATCTATATTTCCTTGGTGCATATCTGTAATGGCACCATACTTAAACTGTATACCCTCAGGCTGAGCGAACATAGGCTTACGAAATTCTGCCTTTGACTTAGCTAGCCGTTTATCCACCATGGATGCCTACAATTAACACAACTTGGTCTTACAATTGATACATATACAAGCATGCATATACATTACATATTCATTATTCATCATGCACACTATTATTCTTTCCACATTTCATTTATCCTAACCTACATAATTTGAAATTTCAAACCAAAAGACCTCATAATACCTGGATATGTGAAAGATGACAACCAGAGGGTTTCAAATTACCTACCTGATGCGCTTATCCTCTTGATTATGCTAATGATCGTCTGAAATGAATTCAATTACAAACAGTGCTCTCATTTCCCACTTTGGTGCAAGCTCTATGCATCCACAGGTAGCCCTAGGAGGATTTGTAAGCTCGGAGCGCTGTAAAAAAATTTGTTTTATCGCAAGGTAAGTATGAAATAAATCTATAAATCACTATTAACCTCTCCACTTAGGAAAATTAGGGCAAATTAGGGCAAATTAAATGCAACCTCTGATTTTCTCGTACGAAACTTCTGGATCCTGCCAAGTGTATGTATTGAGTTCGTAATGGGCGCGAACCACATACCATATCTGAGTGCATTTAATGTTATGGTAGCAAGGCGTTGGGTGATCTTTGAATATCAGGTGATATTGGGAATATCGGGTGATATTGGGAATATGACACCTTTGGTATAATATGATCATCCGTTTTAGGTAGAAAAACAAATGTCGAAACATTGGGTCGTGTTGTTGAATATCGGATAGATATTCAAAATATTAGGGGATGTTCTGAATGTCTAGTGATGTTTATAATATCACCCCCTATACTAAAATGACCTCCTGTTGAAATATCGGGGTGACATCAACATGATAAAGACTTGGTTCATCATTGTCGCATTATGACATCATCATCATGTTATGTAGGAAAGGTCATGTTTGGAAATATACCTCCGCGAGGTAAAAGAATGGTGATGTCATCATCATGTTTATTTCTTCGTCTAGCAGATTTGGATGACATTAGCAGGATATTGGTTCGGGGTGATATTCTGCGATAGGATGATATTCGAAAGATAGGGTGATATTCGAAATATCGGGGAATATTCAAAATATGACCTCGCAAAATATATGATGTTGTTTGTCGGGTACATGTCACAAGCACATAAAGTTGACGTCTAGATCTTCGGATAAATGATTTATCAGGTGATAATTTGGATCGGGGTGATATTTCGTAAGATGATTGATATTAAGAAATATGATCCTCCCCCTCAGAATATCAGGTTTGGCCAGATCTTTGACTCATCATAACTTTTGTTCCCTAATGAATATCAGGGTGATCCAAAAGGCCAACCTGCATGAAAATTTGTGTTCTATCCACCCATGAGGTTATTGACATGAAAATTTAACTTTAAAAAAATTGACCTCATCATGATGACTTACCTAGTCCCACTATGCAGGATCATTTGCATTGTCTTACTTTTACCAGACCGCCAGCAAGCAGAAAACACAAGCAAAGCCAAACAAAAGTTGGGTCCCTATTTTGTCAAGTCAAAATGGGGCATGTTGTGCAACCACACAACAGGACCCTACTCCTCGCACTATCTCCCAACCCACTCTGTGTTGTAGGACCGGCATGCTCTATGATGCTCTGGGTCAAGGCACTAATGGACTGTAGTGTTTCGACCTCAACACTCTCCTTCACAATGGAAGGGATAGAAACATGCTCATGGGCTGGTTTTCTAATTACTGTCTCACTACCCGCTGTGGGTCAAGACGTGTCCCTGGTCTATCTTGTGTTGACCCCCCACCTCTACCCTGGAAGTCCTGCATATCAGAATAGTTTGGCACTTTATTGAGGACAAACTCGCAGTAGAGTTTCCTCAAAAAGTATTGCGGGACTTCATTATTATTGCATGGAGGATGGTCAAAAACCATCCACCACCTCTGCCCAAAATTGTCCCTTATCGCTTGGTTGTTGCACCAATGGATAGGAAACCTCTTGCATGTAATGGGTGGAGGTTGATTTATTTGTGGGTTTGTGAAAATCAAACACAAGTCTAATTTTGTAATTTGTATTTTTTTCACATCTTGGTATGACAACTTGTCTACATAGTAATCTCTAATCTCTCTCTTCTTATCGGTCCAACTAGTTATTTGCTTGCTAATTGAATCTACATTTGATAACATAGATTCAAGAGATTCGGCAAGCGTGGACCTATGCAAGGTTGAAGTGGAAGGATCTTTTAACCATGCAATTATATCTTCAATTTCTTTTTTGTTGTTTTCAATTTGCCCCATTATATTTTCTTGTGTTCTAAGGGCATGTTGAGGAATGGATGGAGGAGGTTGTTGTTCCGCAGGTATTTCCTCCTCAGGATTTTGTGGATTTTAAGGAGGAGGAGGAGGACGTGCATTAACATTTCCTAACAATTAACAAAATATACATCAAAAATCAACTCAAACCTACCTATTTAGAAACAAATTCAAACAAAAAAATAAATAAACTCACTCCTTTGGTGTGCTCGACGTCGTGGCAGCATTTTGGTGATGAATCGATAAAATTTTTGTGTTGAATTGAGGAATCCAAAACGCAAGCACGCTTTCTAGGGTTTGCAGACCATGGGAATTGTGGAGAAAAAAGAAATAAAATGAGATGCAAACCTTTTTTTATTTATAGTAGTTCATAACGCTCTCGCGTTATGGTTTGGTTTTGATGAGCCTTAGGCTTGTCATTACCAAACCATAACACGAGCACGTTATAACGCGCTCGCATTAAGAATTGTTTTTTTTAAAACCATTTGGCCACTTTTTGGCCCCCCATCTTTTTGTACTTACCCAGTTATTGAGTACAACATTTCACAAGCCAAACCATTTTCTACATTCATGACAGTCACAACACGTTATGTACCTGCTCCTATATATGTTCTAAATTTTTGATTATTTTCAGTGGTTGTTAACCTGTTCCTATATACGTCAAACAAAACCAACATCCCTACCAAGGAAACACAACACATAAACCAACACAACAAAACCAAAACAAAAACCCCACCAAACCAACAAGACAACTATACATTATTTACACTATGATACATAACATACCAACTACCATCACCCCAAGCTTGAAAGTAATGTTTCAAATGTTGACCATTAACAGGTAATGGCACATCTTCCCTAGTCAAGGTTTTGAGCTTGAATGTATTATCTCCTATTATCTCTATGACTTGTAATGGACCTAACCATAATTTTTTGAACTTTCCATGATTTCCTTTCTTTTCATGTGTTTTATCCCAACACAATAGTAAGTCTGATATTCTAAATGTTTTGACTCTTGCTCTTTTGTCAAACCATTTTTTGACCACTGCTTGATGTTTGGCAAACTTTTCAATGGCTTGATCCCTCTTCTCATCCAATTGTAACATTTGGATTATCCTGGCTTCTCTGTGATCATCAAATCCTAAATACTCATTAGCAAACTTCCAGATAGGTATTCTTAAATTCATTAGAAGTATGGGATCAGTCCCATAAAGTAGGTGATAAGGTGCATTGCCTAAGGCTGACTTAACCTTAGTCCTATCTACCTATAGCGCATATTTTAACAACGTATTCCATTCTCTGGGATTTTTTACAATTAGTTTCTTGATTATATCCAATAAAATCTTCCTTGTGGACTCAGCTAAACCATTCCCCTGAGGATAATAATTTGAAGAAAATTTTTAAACTATTCCATATTCAAATGCCCATTTAGAAAATTTCAAAGAAGAAAATGCAGGGTCATTATCACATACTAGTGAATATGGAGCTCCAAACCTTGTTATGATATTTTCTTCAAGAAATTTGATAACTACCTCAGTAGTGGAAAACATGCAACATGTGGTTTCAGTCCACCTCGTACAATAGTCAGTTACTGTCAATTTAAACTTATGTCCTGTAGATGATGGAGGATTTATAACTCCAATGAAATCCAAACCCCACTGTGCAAATGGCCTAGATTCAATGATTGGCTGTAATGGATTAGCCTGATTCCTTCCCTTGTCTGCTATAGTCTGACAGGTATGAGAACTTTGAATATGACTCTCTATATCTTTAAACATTGTTGGCCAATAATATCCCGCTCTTAATATCTTATGCATAGTAGCCAAATAAGAACCACGAGCAATTCCATACTTATCATGTAACTCTGAGAATACCTTATCTGCTTCAATTCTATTTAAACATCTTAAATATATACCTTCACTGTTCTTCTTGAATAGAAGACCTCCTTGTACCATGTACCTCTGTGCTTTAATCTTTAAAGCTTTCCTCTAAGAAGACTTCATCTTACTTGGATATTTACCTGATATCAGAAAGGTATTCAAATCATCATACCAGCCCGATGCATCATTAGAGTTTAGTACATACTATTGCTTCACCAAATTTGGATCTATGTTTGCTATGGTCTGTACTAATGCTTGTCCTCGAACTAGCTTCATTGGAATAATCTCCATATCAAACTCTTGCAATATTGTAATCCATTTAGCCCTTTTCTCTCTAGGCTCATTCTACATTAGCAGCATCTTTACTATTGCATCTAGTACTATGGCCTTGACTTGACTTCGTAAGATGTAATGTCTAAACTTTTTAACTGCCCTTACTAGTGCAAATGTCTATCTTTCAATGTCTAGATACTTTAGTTGTACATCTTTCAGAGGTGCACTCATGAAAGCTATGGGCTTTTCTTCATTATCTTCCCCTTTTTGTGTCAAGGTAGCTACAACAAAATGTGTAGATGTAAAATAATATTTGTAAAATGGCTTGGTATAATTTGGACTTGCTAACATAGGAACATCAGAAATGGCCTCCTTAATATCCTTGAATGTAGCTTTGGCTACTGGTGTTCATTCTAACTTTGCATCCTTCTTAAGCATTGCATTTAATGGTTGCACAATCTCTGCAAACCCTGTAATAAATTTCTTGACAAAGTTAATCTTACCAAAAAAGGATTTTAATTCCTTCTTACTATTAGGTAATTGCAATTTTCTTATTCCTTCTACTTTGTTAGGATCAATAGATATACCATTTTCAGAAATGACATGTCCTAACAATTTTCCTTCAGTTACATTGAATGAACATTTCTTTGGGTTAAGAGAAATCTCGTACCTTTCACATCTTTTAAGTACCCTTCTCAAATCTTCTGCATGAGTGGAGGTATCTTTAGAGTACACAATTAAATCATCCATATAAATAACAATGCATTTACCTGATAATCCATGAAATGCAATGTCCATGGCTTGCTAAAAAGTGGCCCCTGCATTGATTAGACCAAAAGGCATTCTCCTATATGCATAATTACCCCACTTGCAAGTAAAAGTAGTCTTCAACCTATCTTCTTTATCAACTAAGACCTGGTTATATCCTGAGAATCCATCTAAGAAAGACATCATCTTAGCCCCATTTACTGTTTGCAATACTTCATCTATTAGAGGCAAGGGATAATTATATTTTTTAGAAGCTTTGTTCAAATTTCTAAAGTCAACACATAACCTGATGTCTCCACTTTTCTTTCTCACAGGTACCAAATTAGCTACCCAGGTTGAATGTCTTACTGGGAAGATTATCTTGGCAGACAACAATTTTTTTACTTCCTCAAAGATTAAAGGCTCTAAAATAGCATTCACAGGCCTTTATTTCTATCTAAATGGTTTAACTTATGGTTTTAAGGGTATTACATGAGTTATGATGGACGTATCATATGTCTTCAAATCTTCATATGCCCATGCTATTACATGTTTGTATTCTTTCAAAACATCCACAATTTCTTTTCTTAACTTCTTAGAGCAAGCCTTTCCAATTAGTACATTCTGTGGACTTTGCTCTGTTCCAAAGTTATATGGATCACATTTACCCCCTTCAGTTTTGGGCAAATCTTTCTGTCTAACTACCCCATCAAAGTCAAAAATCTTTTCTAACTCAATTACCCCCTTAGGTAAGAAATTACTTTTCAATTTTATTATGTCTTCTTCATCCCAAGACACATCAGGCCTTTCCTATTCATTAATGATTTGAGCTTCAAACACCTCATTACAAGTGAGAAAATCTACAATTTACTGATCTCCCTCAAATATCTGAAAATGAGTAACATTATCTGGTATGCTCGGAACATTTACTAATTCAACAGCAAATCATTTTAAACCTAACAATGTTAAGGGCTCCAAAGTACTAGCAGCAACTACTAATGCATCTGGTCTATGATTCAATTCCCTAGGGATATGCTCTATGTTAAAGGCATCAAATGAATCTATCAAATCCCACACCCTATGCCTATAACAAACCATATTCTTATAATTGTATGCATATAGCTTCCTCACTTGTCTGACCACTAACTCAGAGTTTGAAAACACTCTAATCACTTTCACCTTTTTTCTTGATAGTCATAACAAGTCCATAAATCAAAGCTTCATATTTAGTTACGTTATTAGTACAAGGAAATTGTAGCCTATATGCTGCTAAAAATGACTTACCATTAGGATCTATAAGTTCAACACCTGCACTTGCACCTTGTTTAGATTTAGACCCATCACATTTCAGTGTCCACATACCTTCTTTATTCCTTTGACCTTTTATTTTGGCATGTCTTACTCTTTCTATTACATGTGATGTACTATCTTGTTTCTTCATGGGTGATTCATTTTGACCTACTTGCATATTTATATTCTCAATTTGTAAATCAGAATGACAGACACTCTTGTCTTTTGTTCCTTTTTCTAGACCTAGAATTAATACATCCATGTTATCCTACAAGTATACCTCTGGTTGCTTAGGATTAACTTTTCCTTCATGCAGTTCCATCCCTTTTGTGCACTTTATGTATTGATATTCTATAATGTCTCTACACATTCCACAATTCTCTTCAGAATGAGGCTTATTATGGACTCTACACATGCTTTTATACAACTTACACTGAACTGGAATCTTTTGTTCAATACACTTTTCTATTTCCTGGCTAATGATCTGACCAAAACTATTTATTGCATTATCTTCCTCATCAGAAGAATTTCCATCAGACTCAATGAACATTATTATTTCTTTACTGACAGGTTTTTCTCTAAAATTCAGCATCAGGATTTCTTCAATTTGCACTCCCTTGTTAGTGACTCTATAAACACCTGGTTCAACAGAAGCATATAATATCTCATTGGTTCTATTGTATTATGTAATCATGTGTTTCATTCTAGGTTCAGCTTTTATCCTAATCTGATTTGGAACACCTCTCCAAGGTAACCACATGTGTGAAAAATTAGTGGCCATATATCCATTCAATGTTTTGGACCAGTCTCTACTCAACAACATCCTGTAATTCACAGGTATATCCACTACCTAAATGTTAATAAACTAACTCACCCTAGGATCTGAGGCTAACTGCATTTGAATATACATTAATTCTCCTATCACATTGACCTCAGTTTTGTCTAATTGTGTAACAACCTTGGCAGATTTGGTAGGAGTCAGCCCTAAAGTCTGGCATATCCCTAAAGGCATTACATTACCTGATGCACTAGAATCTACCATGCAATTATGTATGTTCTTTCCCAACATTCTAATGGTTAACAAGAAAGGAGGGGCTTCCATCTTATCTGCATATATGACCACATTAGTGTTGGAAGGCTGTTCAATTTTCTTACTCTTTTCTATAGACTGTGGATCTTTACTGGGAACATTCATATCAATAGAGACCTCGCTTGTCACAGATGTATCTAGAGACTTTATGAAGGCATTTATGACCTCTGTACTTTTCAACAATTCACATAAAGGTATACTGACCTTGATTTTTTTTATCTCTTCAGACAAGTAAGTCATTAACCTCATTGTTTCTGTTGTCTTTATTTTTCCTGTTTGGACTTTTGATGCTACTGTCCCACCATTCACATGATGATTAGCCTTTAGTATGACAATATTATTACTAGTGTGCTGATCTGGAGGAGTATTGAAATTGTTGGGAGGAGTGGAAGTAGTGAAAGGACCTCCAGGCCTAGTGTTACTTCTCATATTGTAGGTATGATTTTTGTTAGACTATTGAAAAGTATGTACCTCCTCTGTTTCATATAACACTTCATTTTCAGTTTCAAAGGGAAACTGAAACACATTCAATACTAAGGCTGATTTAGGGTATAGGTTCCTAAAAAAGTAAGGCTCATCTTCTAATAGCTGATCTTCTTCTTCCCTGGTTGCAAAGGTAAAAGTCTCTAAGACTAAAGCAGTATCAAATCCTGAGGGCACTATTTTGTTACCTTTGGGAATGAGAAACTCAGAGGTGGGAACTTGTACATCTAGATTGAAAATACTTGATGTTAGATGAAACTGAGGGCAATCTAGTTTAGCATGTGCATTGGTATTATGAATCCTACACCAATTCTTTAATGCTACATTAGCCATTTGAATTCTAGTTGTTTGTTTTTTCTCTTGATTATCCAAATTCTCAAATGGAGAAGCTAGAGTGTTATTATTTGGCCCTGTGTTCCATGTCCTAGGTGGCCTTGGCTGATTCTGATTTCTATTGTTATTACCCCAGGCCTTGTTATCTATAGCAGGTCCTCTGTTCTGCATTGCGTGTCCCTGATTATGATTTTGACCTTGATTATAATTCTAGTTTTGATTTGAACCTTGACCCTGGTTGTAATTCTAGTTATGATTCTAGTTATGGTTCTAATTATATCCTTGATTATTTCTACCATAGAAATTTTCATTTCTTAGTTGTGTCATTTCAATAGTCAATCTTCTGAGGTGTGCAGTAATTTCTTTGATTTCTTCCCTATCCTCTTGTGCCTTTTCCACAAATGTATCCTGAGGAGGCTAGAAGAATGACTGACCATTACTCTGATTGTTATTGGTACTATTACCAGTATAGGGGACTATAGTCTAGATTGGGGAAGGAATATACACAGGTGTATATGTAGGAACTGGGTTCAATAAAGGAGTATTATGAATAGGAACTCCATTCCAAAGTTGTGCTTGACTTTGCATCCCAAGGTTTCCTACATTGAGAAACAGATTATAAGTTGTTTGCCTCATTTCCTAGTTTACTAAGGCTGCCTCCTTATAAGCTTTGGATATTGTATCTATATCAACCTTTCTTTTGAAAAACATAGTAGTTAGTGGATCAAAGGTGACATAATACATGGCTAATAACGCATCTGAAGTCACTATGTAAGGAGCCACTAACTTGGAATAAGCCTTTTGAAACCTATCATTAAAGTTATTAATCAGCTCTCCTTCACCTCTTTTAATTGTAGCCAATTTATGATATAAGGTGGAAGGATCAACTGGTCCCCTAAACCTAGACAAAAATGCCTCTTCCATAAGTACCCAAGAAGAAATATAACCATTAGGCAAGTTAACATACCAGTTGGAAGCCTGCTCATTAAAAGTGTAAGGAAACAACCTACACACAACATCCTTATATTCTAACCTGGCCCTAAAGCATGCCTCCTTGAATATCCTAATGTGATCTTCTGGATCCTGATGCAATTGATATTTAGGACATATCTTTTTAAGATTTTTTGGCATCTCATGATAATCATTGAATGCCATAGGAGAGTTGATATTGAAATAAGCCATTGCAGGGCCACGTGGTGTGGTTGGACCTCTGGGAGTAATTGGATTTCTAGGTGGACTAGGACCTCTAGGAGGACTTAAACCAAGATTCAAAGATCTAAATGAAGAACTATTAGGACTCACAATGTTATGGATGTTAAAAGGTGATCTAGGAGGCCTTCCAGATGAGCCTCCTATGTGTGATATTCTAGGATTCCAAATCAAAGGACCTTTGCTCTGCCTTTTATCAGGTAATTGCACAAAGATATCCTTTGAACTGGATCTAGACCTAGTCACCCTACCACTATAATGAGCCATCTTTACTCAAATCCTACCTTAACTCCAATCAGGCCCTCCTTCTAGTGCCAAAAACTGTTGATTATTTTTACACATTCATAACAAAAGTTAAAATTCACAAAGGAACCTTATATGTCTTGAAAGATATGAAGAATTAACTAAGAATTCTTAATCTCAAGTTTCTATATGGTCAGTTCTTGACCTTGTGGACAATTCAACAAGTTGATGTGAAACTGTAATATTCAAGGGGCCTTACTTGATTTAAGATAATCGTTGACTTACTGGACTCAAACTATGCAAATTGTTGCAAATATCAACAAAGTATTCATTCTTTTAAATGAATTCACTACTGTACTACAAAGCTTTGTATGAATTTATATGAAACAAACTTTGTCTTTTAGATTAATATGAAAATTGCCAAATATTAACACAAATTCTTCTTACTTCTTTCAAATGTAAGACAATTTCCTTAAGATTTCTGCATTTAAGCTAATTATTTTTCAATTGTTTGAGAAAAGTTAGAGAAACTTAAACTAAGTATCACTTCAAAACAGGATTTAAATGTTCTGTTACTCATGTCCTAAAGCATATAGTAAATTGATCAAATCAAGAAATTTAAATCTTCAAATGTAAAGTTCTAAAAATTCTTTCATGAACATACACCAGAGATTGCAAGCTTTTAAAGAATAATATTTCAGATACCAGTAAGAGTCAGAAAACACTCTGTAGTAGATGCAAAATTCCAAGTTTACTTGTATTCAAAGCACAAAGTCATATAAGATTTACAATGTAAGAATGACCTCTGTTTCATTAATCAAATCACTAAACAACTTACAGATGTTTTTACAGATACATCAAGGAGACCAGACATTCCATGTACTCCTTGCTACAAACACAGGTGACCTCCTTTTCTAAACTAAAGAAATACTCTTCTATTCAAATATTCTAGCAAATTACAAGTGCAAGCTACAATGCTAAAATCCCTATGTAACTAATATACAAGTAGGAAAGCTTCTTATATAGAATTTGAAGCTTCATACTGCTACGGCTACAAACCCAATCTATGGTTAGTATTCATTTATTCTTGATCAAGGGTGTACATTTGTTCCTAACCGTTTCTCAAAATATCTTTATGGTATTTTTTCTGCCTCAAAGGATGCCATTGGAATCTTTTCAAAATAAGATTCCCCTCGTTTGACCCTTTGCTTTCCTATAGACTTTGCCCGCAAATACCCTTTTACTTGACTCTTTTATTAGTATTTGTTTTTTTCTACATTTTCTTACTCTTTTAGATATGATTTGAAGTTATTTATTACACCTTCTATAAAGGTGTGATTCCCCCCTGGACTCCTTGTCCATACATATTCCTACATTGTGACTCCCTCTTTTAGTTTCTTTTCTTCTCTATCTGAACCTTTGCTCTTCTTCTTGTATTTCTTCATCTTGGCTCTTTCCTCCATTAATGAATCAATCATTTGTTTACTTAAATATGCCTCTGGGTTTTCCATACATGGTGCAAAAATGGCCTTGAATTCTGTTAATGCTCTTTGAAGCTCATATGCTGGTATCTCCATGCACTCATGATCTAAGAGCCTTTCAACTATCCTTTTATGCATCCTGATCATGTTACCTGTCTTTTCTTCTAAACCCTGAGTGGCTGCTATACACCTTCTAAGATTATCATCTTCAAATCTTAATTCCAACCTTGCCTATGGCACTTGATTTGCCATCGAAGGGGTAATTACTCCATTTATTAATTCCTGTGCTCTCTCTTCAATTTCTTCTAGCTGTTCCAATTCAAACTTGCACTCTTCTTTTCTAAATTAACCATTATATACAAGTATACTACATTTATTCTTTTCTATTGCAGCCAATTCCCATCCTTTCACTGCTTGTTTAATTACCTCTTCTCCTTCTTGCATGAATTCCTTGAACCACTCTTCAAAAACATTGGCTTTAAGCCTCTTATTTTCCATATCTTTTATTTCATCTTTAGACACAACTGCTATTTCACTACGCAATTCCGGTACTGTAGTATTGGGATCAAATATCCCCCTAATGAGTTGTTGTAATTGGACAATGTGTCCTTTCAAATATTCCCATTTTTCTTTATCCCTCTTTAATATTTATGCCGTAGCCTGGTGCATATCCTCCCATTCACTTATGTGTTGCTCCCTTGTTGTATGCCCTAGGTCAAAATTGAGTATTTTATATTCATCTAGTGTTATTTCTCCTTTTGCCTTCTCTTTTTGTGGTATGGCCAAGTTCAGCATCCTGGATCCATTTGGACCCCTTTGTATTGCTGACATGGTTCTAGCCTTTCTCCTTTCTTTCCTTGCCATTGTATTGCCTAATAGACTTTTGATGTCTATAGGTACTAATTGTACCTCCACCTTTTCTTTCCTTATCTCTACACCTAACCAGGATGGAACTTCTTTTGTACCTTCAGCAGTCTTTTCTTCATTGATTACCTCTTCCTGAGGCCTTTCTACTTCTCCCTGCTCTTGTTGTTGCTGTTGTTGTTCCTATTGCTGTTGTGGAGGAGGTTGTTGTTGAGGGGTTGGTTCTTGTATCATTAGATCATTCTGTTGTGTAGATTCACCCTCATTATATTCTTCTTCAATTTATGTATCTCCTCCACCCTCATCTTCTTCCTCTGGACCTTCTTTCCTTGATGATTCTTTTTCTTGGTCTTCTTCTTTATTTGCTTGTTCTACATTTGTCATGTCTATATCTTCCGCTTGCTTTTCAGATTTATCTTCATCAATATTTTCTGTGTTTTCTTTGCCTTCAGGTTTATTTGCTGCATCTTCTACAATTTCACCTTCCTTTTGTACTTGCTCTGTATGTGAAGGTGAACCTATCATTGTATCAGCTTCTTTTGTCTCTTTTCCTTGTTCCTTTCTACTTTCTATATTCTTTTCTTCTTCACTTTGTTCTCCATACATGTTCATAACTTTTAATACATCTACACTAGAGGTACAAGCTCTTGTTTCTTCTTTGGCTTGAGCAGGTATTTCCTTTACTGTCTCCTCAAGTGCATCTTCTTTTTCAAATTCTTCAATTTTATGTGCTACATCTTGTACCTCCTTTATTATTTCAGAAGAAACCAAAGTACCAAAAGGATCTATTGTTCCTGATTCTTCTTGTGCCATTTCCTTTTCAAACACTGAACCTTGTTCAATTTCCATTTCAGATTGAGTGTCCTGCTCTTCTTCTTCACTTAAAAATTCACTAGATTCTTCTTCTTCCATTCCAACTTCTTTTCTTGAATCCATTTCTCTCTCTTCACTTTCACTACTGTCATCTTCAATGTGGACAATCTCAATAACTTGTTTGGCTTCATGCACTTTTGACCCATGCAACATTTCTTTAGCCAATTTTGTATTTACCTTAGCATATACTTGTCTTTTTTCTACTGAGGTGGGTGCACTAGGTATATCACTCAACTTAATACCTACCTGTTGTGCTCCTATTACTTCACTCTTTTTTGAAGTCTCCCCTTTAGATATGCTCACTGGTATTGCTTTCTTAACCTTCTGTCCTATTATTTCTTTGGAGGCCTATGCTTCTTCTATAATAATATCCTGGCTTAATGACTTTGTCTCCACAAATGTGCCAAATGATATTGCTATTGTCACTCCTAATGCATAAGGATCCATCAGAGTAGCATTTTTGTCCTTCTCCACAATTTTGGCTTCCACAATCTTTCTTTTCTTTTCATAGAAGCATTGGAGATCATCACTATGCTCCCTTACCCTCTTTTTTCCCTTCTTTGGATATGTAATCTCCACTCCTTCAGCCTTAAGCTCCTCAATTCTATCTTTCAACCCTGTCTTCGAAAACAAGATGACCAGTTTGGACAATGTGTCCAAAGATGTGTTCCATGGTTATGACCAATCAGGTTGTCCAATAGGAGCAAGCCTAGCACTTTCATAACTATGATGCAATATTTTATCATCTTCTTTAACCTCCGGGGGAACATAGATATCTCCCATGGACCTCATTTGTTCAACTATTAACTTTTATGAGCTCTCTTTCTTACCTCTTTATCATTCTTACAGTCTGACCAAAAATCTTCAATATGTATTTGAAGTTTGAATTTAGAATCAATTGTATTTTGAATTCTATGAAAGGGATCAAACCTTCAGGCTAAC
The DNA here is from genome assembly GCA_027924645.1 of Cunninghamia lanceolata. NCBI lineage: Eukaryota > Viridiplantae > Streptophyta > Pinopsida > Cupressales > Cupressaceae > Cunninghamia > Cunninghamia lanceolata. The sequence goes on along the minus strand of BSBN01000523.1, from coordinate 9,234,273 downwards.
TCAAATTCCTCAAATCCATAATATCTCAACTCCTTTTCTGAATAACCAGCAACCTCTTCACTGTAGCATGAGTACCTACCAATTGCCCAAGGTAACTTAAGATTTCCTCTGTTAAACCTCTTTTTGTACATCTTAAAGGCATTCAAATTCTGCCTTGAGAATTCCAGAACAATTAATTTATTGGAAGGATACATGGGCAACATGAAAGGTTTTCCTTCAAACCCCTCAGTTCTGATATAAGTAAAATGTTGAAATTGAATATACCAGGAATTGTGTAGACCAGTTGTATCATCTGTATCTTTCGATAGTCTCTTATCTAGCTCTTCCCTTAAAATTCTAACCATGTATGTATAGAATACATCATTCACTAGAGCATACTTCCTCAATGCAATCTCTTCCTATAAATTAGGATAATGCTCATATACCATCTTCTAATCTAGACCATTTCCTAAGGTTCCAACCTTGTCTATCCCATGTATGAATGGTTGAACCTCTGCTACACATGAATATAATATATATGAGGACAAATAGAAAGGCACCATCTTTTGTTTTCTTAGCATTGCCTGTTTCCATATGGCTGTGCTTATAGCCTTAGCCCAGTGAATTTGTCCTGGTTCCTTTTTTGCTTCCCTCATGAATTAGATGGCAGTGAATATCCAAGGCTCACACTTAGTGCCATCTCTCAATCTCACTAGTCTACTTAACATTGTAATAATCAAGTATATTTCTTCCTTAAAGTATATTCTTTGCAGATTCTTGTGCACTCTTGCCACAACCTTGGGCTTATTTTCTACACTGTACCAACTATAGAAGATCTTGCTTCTACAGTCCCTCTCATTTTTATTGAAATCTTCATTATACTGATCTATGTCAATATCCACCATTTTCTCATGTATTTCTAAACCAAATGTTCTTGAAATCCTTTTTGTTGATAAATCTGCAATGAGTTTATTGTGGAACATTATTTTCCTGGTAGCTGGGTCATACAAGTATATGTAATCTAGGCATAAATCTTTGGCTTCCATAGCTAACAGAAAACCCGCAGCCCTATACAATCCACTCTCCCATATACACCTCATGTCAAGTGTAGCATTAGCTGTTGTGATCTTCTGCAACACATCATTCGCATCATAGCTCCCTATGTTGGTGTCTGTCCCTACTCCACTTGTACCGATCAATGAAGGGTACCCTCTATGTAGTGGTAACTCCTCGTTCTCTATTTCTTTGCGTGGCTTCCTTTCTTTTTTAACTTCACATCCTATATCTACCTTTTTCAGCTTTGGGGCCATCTTGTAAAATGCATTTTTTACTTTCCATTTTACCTTCTTACCTAGGGTTTTACTACGAATTTTCTATTTTTTACATTTTACCCTAACCCACGTTTGTCTTTTCCCGTTTTGACTTTCACATTGTTTAACCCAACCCAACTAATTAACAATTAAACACAATAATTTAATGAATTCTTACATTTCAAAATGAAATTACTGAAAGTTACTTGCATTTTTTAACTAGCTAAACTGTAATGACGTTTAAGATAAATACCTATATCTTTCAATAGCTCAACCTTACATTGTTGACTTACTTTACCATTTTTTACTCTATTCTAGCTTCTGGAATTCTGTCCCGCGATGAAATTTTTGTTCAATTTTCACAGCAACTCTTCTTTCTGCAATTTTAATTTTAACAATGCAAATCTGAAAGAAAAATAGCTTTTAATTTACCCTAACCCACTAAACTTTACTCTTTTTAGTGTTAGATCGGCATTAATTACAACAATTAATGCGCCTAAGGCTTCGGTTTCTTATTTCAACATTTTATTTTAAGCCTTCTATCCGCTAGTTTAATTTTTGCATACATCGCATTCTCTTGTATCCTTCTTTGTATATTATTCTTTGTATGTCCATTTGCATCTTTTCAACATACAAGCCTATATGCAATGAGCCATAAACAATGTTATCCCCTTTTCTTTTATATTCGTGCTTGTATCTTTGGTTTGTATATCGCAATGTATGTGACATAGATACAAGCGTACATATAACCAACCCATACAAGCCCCTTTTACCTTTTATCTTTCCAGTGATGTCTTTCATTTCCTTGTATATCAGAATTATACATTGTTAACATACAATCGCCCCAAACATCCAAAGCCTTTCCCTTATTTAATTCCCTTTTAAAATCTGTCTTGCATCTTTTGTTTGTATCTTTGCTTGTATGTCAGCTTGTATATTCGTTAGTTGGTACAATAAACAACCTTGAGATACAAGCTGTGCGACCCACCTTACTTTCACACTTGTATCATCGATGAAACAACAATACTAATATCCACTCTTAGATACAAGCATCAATACATGCAAACTCCTTTGTATAATCATCCTGGACTCCTCATTTTTTATAAACCATATTGCATAACCCTTCAGCTCCACACGTGTATATAAAATGAATGCATCTTTCAATATACATTAAGGTACGATGGATCACTTATATCAAATTTTAATTCTCTTTGACTTCCGCACTGTATGTATATCGAAAGGTATAAACCTGAAGCATGCAACATACAAATTGAGAAACATACTTTAATAAAACCAAATTTCATAGTCTCCTCGAGTCTGTGATATGTATATCGAAAGGTATAAACCCGAGATACAACCCATGGACTTAACCAATTATCCATTTTACTTCCGAATCCTGTCGGGTCTGACTTGTATGTAAAGAAGAAAACATTAACAATATGCATACAAGTACAATGATTCATAAACCTGACAACCTTATACGATTCATACAATGACTCCACATACAAACGACCTTGTACATGCAACATACAAACCTTGCTATAATGCATTTTACGAAGAAACACGCATATCTTGCAAAATATTGGGAATTTTGAAATGGTTCAAAAAGCAATCCCTATTTATTTTTGACAAAGAATTCACCCCTATTCTACTCTGGTACTTAATGCTATTTTTTTTCAATTTTCAACAAGGTTTGTAACCTTTACCACCAAGTAGACCCACACACAAGCAAAAAGCCACAGCCATAGCAGGGGTCCTCATTTTGCTAAGAAGTAAAATGGGGCGTGTTGTGAGAATCACAACAATACCCTTGTCACATCAACAATGAGGTAGAAGATATCTTCAATGCCTTACTTGCACATCAGATGTTTTGAATACAAAAGAGACTATTAGAGAGTTTTATGAGAATGATAGGCAGCAATTACTGTCATCGAAAGGCATAAGTCTAAAAATAGAGCAAATCAAAAGTGTAGTGGCCACCAAGCTTATTCGATTACATGCCCTTTGTACATTATACCAAATAGCAGCTTGACTTGCACAGCAAGTGTATTTAATGCAAAAAAAAACTATATCAATAGAATGATAGACTACGATCAACCAATGGATTCAAATACCTTCAAATTTTTATACAACTTCATTCCACCTCATGTTTGTATGTTCTATTCTCCCATACACTGATTTGGTTCTTGCCACATGCAGCACTGGTGATCTAATATTGCTCACGCCTTTATTCATTTAGTCTCCAAGCCACAGGAACTACCTTCAAACTTTCTACTTCTCCATGATCGATAATCGCTCTGATACCATATTGAAAAATGGTGTGCATACATAGATTTACATCATTGTACTTGCATAGTAATAAACATAAAACATAGAATAATATATTATTGTCTTCAGATGATTTTCACATTACATTACAGTGGTTTTATAAAAGCCTCTTCCATTTAACTATTTGATAACTACCTACATAACCTCCATACGGGAATGTAACTCCCACAAACTAACAAACTAACTATTGCTTTATTTACTAACATTTATTTAATATGCATAAACTAACCTATAAATGCAAATTTAACAATGTAATACCATTGTTACTATGACTATTATGCCAACAGTTAACCTCATGTGCTACTTTTTTAAGGTTGAAAGACTTTCCATCTCTCCTCAAAGGTCACTCAACACTTGGCATCAAGGTTGATGACTTGGTCAAACAGGTTGTTGGTTTGCACACTCCAAGTGATCCTAAGGTTGACACCTATAAGACACTTGTCTTCTCATTTGTGCCACTTCATGGGGCACTTGTCAATCCACATCATAGGTGGATTGCCTCGTCCTTGCCTATATATGCAAGGCTTTGTACTCATTGTAATTTGGGTCATTTAAATACAATATTGGACATTGTTCATTGTGCTTGTTTCTTATCTCCATAATTTCTTGTTTCTTATAAATATAATATTCATATTAATGCGATTATTTAATTTTTCTTCATTGTATATATATTATTTATAAATTTGATATTTTAAATATTAATGAAATCATATAATTAAATATATATTAATAATAGAATGTATATTAAATTATTGATTATAGAAATTAGTAGCATTATCGTTATATTTGTATTTATCTTATATTATAGTAAAATGAAATATTAATATATATTTGTGTATAAATATTAAATATTGAAATATAAAAATTGGTAAATAATTTTGTTCTTACTCAATTCCATTTGTATATATTTTTAGGAATCAGTTTTAACCTTCACTCCATCTCTATTTGGGTTAAATCTATAGTTGAGAATGACCTTAAAAATATTAAAATTCAAATTTGAATTTAGACATTCGCCAATCCCCTCCAACTAACTAATCATTATGAGTAAATTTGAATAAGAAATTTGTTAACTTGTGTGTTAGGATGTTGTATTTAAAGACAAACCCTAATTCATTTGAAAGTACATATAAGATCTCATTCTAATCTATATTATCATTCAAGGAGCATAATTAAAGCATCAACATTACATCATCTACTTATATCACCATTCCTAGGCATCCTTACATGTTTGTATATTGGTTTTTATCATTGCTCCATATCATTCAGTCAATAATAGGGGTTTGACCAAAGGAGAACATTCCTTGTCTTGCAAGCTCCTAAATTATGTCTATAAACACCACCCTTTGTAAACATAAGTGAAAAAATTGAGGTGAACAAGTTCTAGAATTCATATACGTGCATATGTTTAAATCCACACACGCAAAGGTCAATTCCATAGTCACATAAGTCAATTAGAGTAATAGACAAAAAAGTTCAAAGGCATTTGTTTGGTATCACACAAAGTCTCAACAAGTTGGTAAATAATTCGTGACATCTATCACAACATATCTTCATCGAAATTCCAACTAAATACCATTATTTTATTATTTTATTTCTAAACATTTAATTCGACCTCCATGTTTTAAAGAGGACTCTCTATTTTGAATTTTAAATTTCAAGATAATAAAGGCATTTCTTATTTTTAATAAAAAGAGTGTGTTATGCTTAAAATAATGGTGTTTATTGCTATGTAATTTAATAATATTAAATTATAAGGTATTTTTATTTTATTGTGTAGGCTTATGTATTTAGCAAGAATATGTTCTTAATAAGTTTTTTTGAGCCATTTAACTTTACCAATCGATTAAGGGTTATTTGACATACAAGATTTTAATCAATGAGTTTGAGTAATAATTTAAGCTTGTGAGATCAATATTGTGTGAGAACACTATTAAAAACAAGTGAGGAAATCAAATAAAATGGAAATGGTTCCTAATAAAATTGGATAACATTATTCTAAATTATTGTGTCTATAAATACATTTTCTTTTTTGTTGTATAACTTGGGTTAGGCACCCAAGAGCCATAAAAAAGTGTTAAGCACAAGATTTTAGTTACTTAAGGTACACCAGATTTTAATCCAAATTATATTTATCCATTATAAATATCAACCCAAAAACTAAGTTATTTTCTATTAACATTGTATATTTCTAGTTTTTCTCCTTACAGTATCCCATTGACACCCTTAAGTCTTTACAAAAAAATAGTCTTGGCCAGCATGGGAAAATTATGCAGGCCCCTAATAATTGATATACCTTACTTTCTTCACCCTCAAACTGATCTTCTGAGGAGGAAAAGTCATAATAGTTCTCTTTCACCCAAGTAGCTTCAGTAGACAAATTCACATTAAGAGTCATAGCAATATCTTTCATACCTATTTGCTTTGGCTAATCATCCATAAGATAATAAAATTACTCCATGTATTAGTCATGAAAAGTATCCTCCTAGTTGTTTATGTCATAGATATATTCATAAAGTAGTCTAAGTAGTCAAAGCTTTAAGTGTGTGAGATAAGCCCAACTGACTACTAGAGCCTAGAGTGTCTTAGAGAGTTGGAATGTGAATAAGAAGTGCTATGAGAAATTTGCAAAGCTTGTATAGATGTTTGGGTATTCTCTTCACTTAAAGAATATCCATATAGGCCTCAAGAGGGTAGTAAACATGTTATAGCTCATAGATAGTGGCAAGAGGCAAAATTCCCTCTTGTAAGGTTTTGTCTTTATTTGGGTTTCTTCAAGTCAAATTTTATTGTGTTCTCTATATTGTTTGTGTTTCTTGCTCTTGTCTACAAGCTATATTCTAAAAAAAATCATTTGAATATCAGGAAGGGTTAAAAGGAAGTATATTAACCAAAAAAATGCTATGAAATAGTGCATAGATAACTTGGACCAAATCTTGTAGCTAAGAGATTAAAGTAGTCTACCAGATCATCAGTGAAGATGGAATGGAAAGCATGAGAAAACTTTTAATATCATAGAAAGCCTCCCCTATAAAGGATGCCCATGTCCTCTTTTCAATATCATACATAATTCATAAGCTTTTTAGCATTAAGCTAGAGGAGCAAATAGATCCAAAGAATGCCATACAAATTTATTCTAATCATGATGTTATTTGTCAGGGCCTGAAATGAACTACTATTATGAAGAATCAAGACAACTCTTTTCAACTTATTTTGCCAAAAAATATTTATTGGCAATGATTTACTGATGAATTCTTGTTAAAATATACATTTTAACAGCATGTGGTTTCATTGGTGCTATCATACTGCCTTTGTGGGTTCCTACCTCATCTCTATGCTGCAAAATCAAAATATCAATGCCATGATCATGGATTAAATTTGACAGTCGTCCTTGCTTGTCAAGAATTTTTTTTATGACAGTTATCTATTCAATAGTGCCCTTCAAATATTATGGCATGTCCTAGTATAAGTATTAAAGCATATAAAAATCAAATATATATATCATCATAGTCCTATATAAATTTTGATAGTTTGTCCAAAATCTCTCCTTTCATATGATACAGTCTTTTTAAAATTTTGATTGTATTTTACAGCAAAAATACCTAAATACAACTATACAACTGTCAAATTTAAGCCCTGGCCATGATCCATCAGTACTTTGAAATGCCCTTCAACATTTAGAATATAAAGACTACTATTTAAAGGTCCTTTCAATGATATTAGTCTGTGAGCCTCAAAGAGTATGGATAATTTGATTTGACTCTAGGGTTGCTCCTCATTATTAATGTTATCTTTGTTTATGTTAGTCTTATATCATAACAAGGAAATTTGTATTGAGTGGGTACTATATTACCTTCCATAAGTTCCTGGCATTAACTTCTTCATCAATGTTTCAGAACTTGTGAAAAAACATACACAGTTTAATCCAGAAGCACTCTATCTTAATTCATGGACTGTGGAAAACTCATGCCTACCATTCACTTCTTCTTCAGGCTAGAAACCAATCTTCTCCCATTTGGTTGTGATCATAGCTCTTGACTCACTTCTGTTCCATAGGAGTACAACCACATGATTGTTGGATAAAGGCCCTACCCACACCTACATAAGCCATTTGATTATGCTTCAAGGTTTATTATTATTATATTTGCTCATTTTTTTACTTGTATTCCCAATGGGTTTGCAAAGAATGTGAAGACATGGGATTAGGAGTTAGTTCGCATCTTCTTCCTTTGGTCTGAAAAATGGGACATTGATATGTTTTATTGTGGTGAACCTTGGTGAGAGGCTGTAGAATTAGGCATACTTTATAAAATTAGAACTGATTCCAACACATTTACTCCAGTGAGCCTTTAAACACTTTGATTAGAATATATACCTAGACCTAGATGAACACCATTCTAGTGGGCATTAATTAAAAAGCATCTTACCTTGATTGACTGCAATCACCTCTAAATTGCCAAGAATATCTTCTGTCCCTAGACTCATAGATCTCACATCACATCCAATCAGCAATGGCGCCTACAATCATGATTAAGAGGAAATGACATTTCATATTGTTTATCATTGTCATTCAATGTATATCTTATAACACTTGTTTTAGCTATAATAGTGTTCCCATAGGCAATTTCTTATTGAAACAGAAACATATTTGGAGTGAGGGTTCAATGTTTCACTGTGGGTAACATTGTTTATCGAGCTTTCTTCAATTCTACCACAACAAATTCCATGTTTCATGGTCAACATCTGATATGACATTTTCTAGTAATGGCTCCCAAGTAAATTTAAACATGAGCATCTACAAACTTGTAAAGTTCAAGAATAAAGGATAAAATAAGTGTAGCTTCATTAGGGCCTAGAGGCTGAAATGTGAACGATATTCTTCTTTTTTCACACCACCATTTCCCACCTCCAACATGTTAGGATCTGATCCACAAATGCACAATGAATATGATTGGTTACATGTCACAAGGTCAAGATAATGTAGCAGAACATAGAGGCTAAAAATGGGTGATTAATTCTTTGTTAAAATTGTTTATCTAAACTATAGACATTTTCAAATCCAAACAAAGACTATCTATATTTTAACCTTAAGTAGGCTAAGAGACTATCTAGCTTATCACCTAATCCAACTATTGTTAATGTCTTGTGTTTTCCTCCAGCTATTTCTAACTTTCTCTGCCCACTAGCAAGATGGTCTCTCCCTCTGCAAGAACATCATGTTAAGTATCAACATACCATTAACAGGAAGAATTAGATTTATAACCAAGGGTAATTCTATGATGTAAATAGCTCAAAGTGTTACCATTCACACAGCGAGTAAAATATTGGACACTTTGTTTTGAGAAGTGCATCTCTCATTATTGGGTATCTGTAATTTGATGCAAAAATAAACTATAAATAAAGTATAGTTGGTTAATTTGGTTCACAGGAAAGATTGGAGAACAATTTATTCTTATCTTAAAATCCCATCTCTAAATGCAATCCTTAAGTATACCAACACTTTGGCTATTTTGAGCCCTCATTTAGATGACCCAAGTAGATTTTGAAGAATAACAAAGACAGACATACCAAACTTTTGGTTTATTGCCATCTGTGTTGTAGTTGTCATATTTGAGATAGTCCACTTCCTATCATTAACAATAATTGGTGAGGCCAATTTCATTTGTTCAAAACACAATAAAATTTTGAAGTCGAGACTGTTAGAGGATGAGGTGGATGTACCCATTCAGCAAATGTATCTAGATATATTTGCTCATATCCTAAGGAACATGATTGTTGCTTGGAACAAGTATAATATCTAAAGAGTCAAGGAAATTTTAAAAAATAGCAATAAATAAGAAAAGTGATATGATACTTCTAACCTACACAATTTTAGAAAATAGATCTCTACTTTCCATATCCAGCATTTGAATATATCCCCAATTTGATACCTTTGCTATGAACATAGTTAGAAAGTGCCTTGATACCATATGGGAATGTTAAAGCTTTTGGAACCAATTTTCCCTGTGAAATCAGAGAGATTCAACATGTAGTTAGTTGACAGTCTGGCTTACTCACAGAGAACAATTAAAAGTATAAAATACTTTTAAAAAATAATAAGACTCTATTGAGTGTCAAGACACACATTTTCATCTCAATTGAGTTCTCCCCAACAATCATCTAGTTGATCCAATATGAGGAGTTCAAATCACCAAGAATACACAGATTAGTACTATAGTAACCCAAAACATTGTCAAGCCTTGATCCCAAATCTATGCACACAAAAAAAGACTTTCTAGCAGTGAATTGTGTCTACAGATACAATAATGCAAAGAATTTGCTTCAATTCCTGTAACATGTTTTACTTGTATCCATGTACAAGCAGACTAGATTTACCTTTATTCACATACTCATATCCAAGTTTGTTCAAGCCAGTCGAAACCAAATGTATGAAAAATGATTTAGGTTTTGGAGAGTCTGTGATATGTAGTTGAATCGAAAATAATCTAAATTGGAACACATAATGTTTGCCATCTGTGCCACCACATTCACCTTTTCATGTCAATATGAAATATAAATGGGCCAATATGATTTAAGGTCCCATCCGTATGATTTAAGGTGGAGTATAAATGATTTTTTTCAAGGGTCCCTAAGTACAATAAGGACCAAGTGTAAAAGTTAATTAGTGGAGTGATTTTTTTGTGGGGGTCAAAGTGAGTGGGTATTGGGGCATCCTTGCACGTGTATGGGGCAACACGTTGAAATCACACATTTTGGACCCCTGTGCACATAACGCGTCGTGGAGTGATATGTATAAGTACCCACGAGCTTAAAGGATAGCTTCAAGCTCTTAAGTCGCATACAGAGAAACCCAAAAAAATCCGTCGAAATCTGGTATATCTAGCTATGAGCTTGACGTGCGTGAAGTTAGGGTGGGTGGCTACTGGCCCCTTTCCCCTAGACTAAATGACAAATGAGTTGCCCAAATTTATCGTTCTCATACTGCAAAAGGAAAAATTATTTCCATTTAAGCTTTTAAACGCATTGGACTGTTGGCAATATCATATGGAAATTCTTTGACAGAGAAACAATCAAAGGATTGTAGTTTAATTGGAGGAGCAATAAATAGAGGATCAGATGATTTTAACAAAATGATACCTTTAGTTTTAGCTTTCTAAAAAAAACATCAGTTTAAATTTATTATTTATATTTTTTAAGAAAATCATTATCTTTCATTATTTTTGTGATTAGATTAAATTTGATAGTCAAATAGTTAATAATAATTTTATATTTTTAAGTTTAGGTATTCACATGATAGCAAGGGGTCGTCTACAATGACAGCACACCAAACTAAAACATGACCATTTAATTGCCACTCCTGTATTGAGGGTGCCACTTCCTATGCACAGACTGTAAAGACTGGGAGGATGATTAAACCAAGCCTCTAAACTATTCAGGGTGCCACTTCCTATGCATAGACTCTAAAGGCTGGGAGGTTAAATTTTCAGAGGATAATTATGTTGAAAAGGCGAATTTGTGCTTTGATGAGCTTGCTCCCAGTTTTTATTTGCACTGCACAGCAGTCCAGTGGCAACAGCACTAATTTTTCCTTTGCCTACTTTTGGCAGAACAACAGCCAGCAGCTGACATACATGGGGGACGCTTCATTCTCGGCTCAGTATGGTTATATCGATCTCACACCGGATCCAAGCGCCACCATAAATGTTTCTGCTTCAAACGAAACGAATTTTCTCCACCGCAACGGAAGGGTTCTGTACCGCCACCAGCTCACGATGTGGCCGGCGAGTTTCACTACCATCTTCACCATCTTCGTGAAAAACATCACCGCAATTAGGAATTTCAATGGCGACGGTATTGCCTTCATCATCGTTCCAGATAACAAAAGCCTTTTAGCAAAGAGCGACGGGGCCTTCCTAGGCCTCTTCAATCAGTCCACGGACGGAAACACGACCGGTCAGCTTGCCATCGAATTCGACGCGTTTCAGAACGAATTCGACCCCGACAGCAATCATGTGGGCATCGACATCCAGAGCATCGAATCCAACGTAACCGCTCCTATGGGAGAGCACGCCATGGATATCAAGGCTGGGCGAGCTATAAAAGTCCGGGTCGACTACGACGGTTGGGCAAAATCCCTGCAAATCTACGCCCGCTATGCAGACAATACTTTGCCCTACGCGAGCCTTCTCAACTGCACCGTGGTGCTCGAAAAAACTGTTCCAAGATCAGCGTACGTGGGATTTTCTGCAGTAACAGGGACTTCATTCGAGATACAGAGAATTCTCAACTGGAATTTCAGTTCCGTGATGTTGCCGGAATCTTCTCTGAATTTGTCAACGGTGGGAACGGGAACGGGAACCCCGGGAGAATCGGGCAGCAGGTTCAAAGTCGGTGTCTTGGTGAGCTCTATTACAGTCGGATTGGTTATGGTGGGATTATTAGTCTCTTGGTTCGTGGTAAGGAGAATGAAAAGGAAAAACCAGGCTAATATAACTCTTGGCCGAGGAAGCTTCAACGAAGAGCTGGCAATAATTCAAAACGCGCCTCACCGGTTCTCATACAAGCAACTAGCCGCCGCCACCAACAACTTCAGCCAAGCGGAGCTTTTAGGAACCGGCGGGTTCGGAAGCGTGTACAGAGGAAACCTCAGTGCCGGAGGCAACGAAGAGGCGGTGTTGGTGGCAGTGAAAAGAATTTCCGCTGGGTCAAGACAGGGGGAAAGGGAATTCATCTCAGAAATTATCAGCATAGGCCGCCTCCGCCACCGGAACCTGGTTCAACTTCAGGGCTGGTGCCACGATCGTGACGAGCTTCTTCTAGTCTACGATTACAAATTTCTTTACGGCAGAAACAGGGACCCGCCCTTGAATTGGACGCGGCGCCACAGGATTTTGTGCGGCCTGGCTTCGGCTTTACTCTATCTGCACGAAGAATGGGAGCAGAGGGTCATTCACCGAGACGTGAAGCCCAGCAATGTGATGCTCGACGGGAAATTCAACGCCCGCTCACCGAGCACGACGATAATAGTCCTGCTGTCACGACCCTACTGGCGGGTACCCCCGGGTACCTGGCGCCCGAGTGCAGCTACACGGGTAGGGCCACGGCAGAATCAGATGTCTTCAGTTTTGGGATCGTGCTGTTGGAGGTGGCCACGGGTAGGCGGGTGCTGGAGCAAAAGGCTCCATTGGCTGAACGAAATTTGTTGGATTGGGTATGGGGGCTTTATAGCCAGGAGAGAGTTTTGCAATGTGTGGATCCCAAATTGGAAGGGTCTGATCATGATGAAGAGCAGATAAGAAGAGTATTGATCTTGGGTCTAGCGTGCTCGCATCCTGATCCGCAGTCACGCCCTTCTGTCAGACAAGCTATTCACGTGCTCATTAACCCTAATGAAGAGCTGCCGCAGCTGCCTTCCACCAGGCCACTGGCGATCTATGTTGGTTTGCCACCGGTTGGAGACGTCTATTCCCAGTCCACCTCGTCTTCGAAAATGGTTGCAGATGCCGTATCGTCTAGTCTCCTGGGCGAGACTAGCATGGGATCCATTACTTCCACGTTACATCATGGCAGATAGAGATGCACGGATGGGTCACCGTTATTTCTTGTCTTTCATTATCTTTTCATTTGTTAGGTCAGTAGGTGTATGCTGAACATTAGCTGCTTCTTTTTTCAGTTTTACGTAGTGGCCAATATCTGTTTTGTATCTTGGATTGTATTTGTATTGTGGTGAGAGTGGCAGATAAAATGTATTTGAATCAACAATTAAAGTGTGTAATTATAAAAGTAAGTTTGTAAATAAAAAAATTAAGTAATTTTATAGAAAGTTGTGTCTATTTTTGAAGATTGAACAAGCTTTCTTGAAATTATAAATTATTGTCAAGTACATTTACATATAGCAAACATTAACAAGGTTTTGTCTATTTTGTGTAGAACTAAGTCAAAATAATTTTGATATCTAGTATATTGTTATAATTACAATGTAGAAGGAACTATATTTTTGTACATAGTAATGTGATACAAGATTATAGTAGTGTGCATATATGACTAGAATTGATAAATTTGAGAATGATGTAAAAGCAGATGAAGTGGTGGTGGTGGTGAATGGTTCTTTGGAATCTCTCTTTTATTTTCAATGATTTAAAAGGTGGTCATGAAAGTAGATGAAGTGGTTGACGTCATAGATGATTGATTTGTTTGTTTCATTTTTAATGGGTCGAGTGTGAGCTACGAGTAAATATAAAGGTGGTCCATGCCTTGGTTGGATGACAATTGGAGTTCACATAATAGGGATTGCCATGTTTATGAATTGATCCTTTCATAAAGTCATATTCTAAATATTATTGTAATGAACATCTCAAATTATTAAGTAATCTAACAATATGTTTTGTAAACTAAGATTTTCAAAGAAAATAAAATTGTATGTATTGAAATGAGTGCATATATAGTTATCACATAAGATGTAGAATCTAATTATGCATTTCATTTGTTATATTTTTCAATTGCTCTTGGTGTTGTTGACTCACTTGTACATACATTGATAATTTGACTCACTTGTACATCTATTTTATGCATATCTTGCATTCATTGCATTCCATGAGACAATATTTCTTTGAGCCATCATGTCAAATAGTTCACATATCTTGTCTATGGTTCCACACTTTGCATACATGTCTCATAGGGCAGTTGCAACTACAACATTTGACGAAATCCCATACCATTTATGCTTTGATGGATGTCCATACCCTATTTCGAAGATCCCATTTGGGCATAGACAAGGGGGATGCTGGCTAAGGTTGTGGAATTTGGCTTTACTCCAACCAATTGCATTTGCTTGAAAGTTTCTAAAGCCTTATAAGAAAAAAAAAACATTTTGTGCATATCTTGCAATCATTGCATTCCATGAGACAACATTTCTTTGAGGCATCATGTAAATAGTTCACATGCCTTGTCTATGCTTCCACACTTTGCATACATGTCTCATAGTATAGTTGCAACTACAACATCTAACAAAATTACCACATCCTTTATGCTTTGATGGATGTCCATACCCTGTTCTAAAGATCTCATTTGGGCATAGACAAGGAGGATGCTGGTTAAGGTTCTAGAATTTGGCTTTACACCAGCCAATTGTATTTGCTTGAAAGTTTCTAAAGCTTTATCAAAAAAAACATTTTGTGCTTATCTTGCAATCATTACATTCCATGAGACAACATTTCTTTGAGGCATCATGTCAAACAGTTCACATGCCTTGTCGATGCTTCCACACTTTGCATACATGTCTCATAGGGTAGTTGCAACTAAAACATCTGACGAAATTCCCATAGAGCTATAACATCATAAATTTCACTTTTTCTAGCCTCACAAATCTATAATGCAACATAATAAGCCTCAAATTCCTCAAAAATATATCATTTCAAATCATAAATCATCAAAATATATCCATTTCAATAATAGATAAGTCCTATTTGTAATGTCAAATTGTTGCAATGTTGTCAAATTTGTTGCAATTTTGCAACTTTACAAATTTGATGTTTCCACTTCTTCAATCTTTCTGGACCTTCATCATTCTTATCATTTTTTCTTCTTCTCATCAATCTAGGTTTAGAATATGGATCAAACACATTCTATGATTGTCTATTCATTTTTTGCTAACAAATGCCTTGCCTAATGAGGTGCCATGTCAAATTGTTCACATGCTTTTTTTATGCTTCCACAGTGTGCATACATTTCTACAAGGACAACTCCAAATACAACATCTTATGTAAAATTCCTATATCCTTTATGCTTTGATGGTTGTCCATACCTTGTTCCGAAGATCCCATTTTGGCATAGGCAAGGAGGATGCTTGCAAAGGTTATGGAACTTGGTTTTACACATGCTAATGGCATTTTCTTGAAAGTTTCTAAAGCCTTTTCAAAAAATCCATTTTGTGCATATCTTACAATCATTGCATTCCATGAGACAACACTTCTTTGAGGCATCATGTCAAATAGTTCATGTACCTTGTCTATGCTTCCACACATTGCATACATGTCTCCTAGGATAGCTGCAAACACATCACAAAAATTTCCTATAGAGCCTTTATGCTTTGATGGTTGTCCATACCCTGTTCTGAAGATCCCATATTGGCATAGGCAAGGAGGATGCTTGCAAAGGTTACGGAATTTGGTTTTACACATGCCAATTGCATTTTCTTGAAAGTTTCTTAAGCCTTTTCAAAAAATCCTTTTTGTGCATATCTTGCAGTCATTGCATTCCATGAGACAACATTTCTTTGAGGTATTGTGTCGAATACTTCATGTGCCTTGTCTATGCTTCCACACTTTGCATACATGTCTTCTAGAGAAGCTATAAATACAACATCACAGAAAATTCATATATCCTTTATGCTTTGATGGTTGTCCATACCCTATTTAGAAGATCCCATTTTGGCATAGGCAAGGAGGATGCTTGAAAAGGTTATGGAATTTGCTTTTACACATGCCAATTGCATTTTCTTGAATGTTTCTAAAGCCTTTTTGAAAAAAATTATTTTGTGCATATCTTGCAATAATTGCATTCCATGAGACAACATTTCTTTGAGGCATCATGTCAAATAATTCATGTTCCTTGTCTATGCTTCCATACTTTGCATACGTGTCTCCCAGGCTAGTTGCAACTACATCTGTTAGAATTCCCATGTCCTTTATGCTTTGATGGATGTCCATACCCTATTTTGAAGATCCCATTTAGGAATAGGGAAGGAGGATGCTGGCTAAGGTTGTGGAATTTGGCTTTACACCTGCCAATTGCATTTTCTTGAAAGTTTCTAAAGCCTTATCAAAAAATCCACTTTGTGTATATCTTGCAATCATTGCATTCCATTAGACAACATTTCTTTCAAGCATCATGTCAAATACTTCATATGCCTTGTCTATGCTTCCACACTTTGCATACATGTCTCATAGGGCAATTGCAACTACAACATCTGACAAAATTACCATATCCTTTATGCTTTGATGGATGTCCATACCCTATTCTGAAGATCCCATTTAGGCATAGACAAGGAGGATGTTGGCTAAGGTTGTGGAATTTGGATTTACACCCACCAATTACATTTTCTTGAAAATTTATAAAGCCTTATCAAAAATAAATATGTCATGACAGCAGTATAACATCAACAACTACAGTATAACAACAATAAATATATCATGATTCAAGGGTGCTGGCACAATAATGCGTTACACTTTCTAGGGCATCCTGATTTTTGCTGAAATCACATATTTTTAGAAAATATAATGATTTAAACCTTGAAAGGTTCCATATAAAGATTTTAATTGAAGAGGGTTTGATCAAACCCCCTTAGATTCAAACCCCCTCAGATAGAACCCCGCTAGTTTTAAACCATACCTATAATGGAGTCTCCTCTGCACCTATCAAAATGCTAATAAAAAATCACTTTTGATTTACCTTTTGGGGGATCAAATGAATTCATTTAAAATTTATGTTTTGTAAGTATGTAGTCCTTATTATAAGCTTCCCAAAAAGTATAATTTTAAATATATTTAATTTGATTATTATACTTATTTTCTATTTCTTGTGAATGTAGGTTTTTCACCGAACATCAAGTTCTATGTTCTACACACATGGAAAATTAGTAAATTAGTGAAAACAAATTCTAAAAAATATCTATGCCCTAGGTATTGATATCCTTATTTCAATAAAAATAAATAAATTAAATTTCAGTACATACAAAAAAAGTTATGTTTTACGAAATACGTCTATGTCTAAATTATAATTGGTTTGACTTCAAAACTTAATTTAAAAAAAATATTCAACAAAACATTATGAAACTAAATTTATGCCCTATATATCGGTGTTACCAATCTAAATTCAAAAGAATAAGAATTTTATTCTTTGTAGAAAAAAAGTTATGTGCTACGGAATACACATCACCTTAAAAAAATGTTGTTTACTATAAAAAACTAGTTATCAAAAGAGATGCAAAAAATTTTACAATTTAACTCCAATTTTTTAAAAAAATATATATTTAGAATCTACAAACAAAATCTCACAAATCACTAGTTTGTATCATCTTCAAATTCCTAATGGTTTAGTAGCAATAGGTGTCAGAAAGTGAAGATTGAGTTTAAAATGTTGATTTCAATGTCAAGTTTGGCCAAAAAGTGTAACCCATTATTGTGGGATGACCCTCAAATTCATAGTTAATGATATAAGTTATATAACAATGAACACTAACAGCAGTATTATGGATATCTGATTTCATTGTTTAAAAATGTCTCAAACTTCAAAAAATTTGATATGGTATTCGAGTCAATTATTATTTTCAGTTGCAAAAGAGATTAAAGGTCCATTGGCCATGGTCTAGTACAATGTGGTATTGTGTGAGAAGTACAAACACATAATCCATGCTTAATAGTTGAGAGACTTGGGAAATGAACTAAGGCCTCCAATAGTCCACCCACCCACCCTAATGTGTTGGCGTGGTCAATTTGTCCCCATGAGGTGGGAAGAAGAAAATATGCCTATTGACACTTTTTCACTGCTCTCAAATGACACATTTTGCAAAAATGCATATGTTGTTGGCACGATCAAATGGTTTGGAGTTGACCAAACTGAGACAAGGTACTATAGAGGGACATGTCATCCACCTATAGGTCAAGACAGAATATTCGTAGGTGTCATAGATCGAGAGAAAATACAGGTGAAATTTTTCAACTTTTTGCTCTTTGGGCTTTTCGGAGATTCCTGTTACAATGTAGCTTGGAATGATCGAGAGACCTGGGAAATGAACCAAGGCCTCTAGTAGAATCGACCTGCCCACCCCAACATGTTGTGTAGTCGGTTCCACCCCACAAGGTGGGAAGAAGAAAATATGCTTGTTGGCACCTTTTCACTGCTCTCAAGTGACGAATTTTGTAAGAATGCATACATTGATGGCACAATCAAATGGTCTAGTGTTGACCAAAATTGAGATAGGGTACTATAGAGGGACTTGATATCCACTTGTAGGTCTAGACAAAACATTCTTAGGTGCCATAGATCGAGAGAAAAGGCAGGTGAAAGTTTTTCAACATTTTGCTCTTTAGGCTCTTCAGAGACTCCTGGTGCAATGTAGCCTGGAAGGATTAGGAGACTTGGGGAATGAACCAAGGCCTCCCCTAGTGTTCACCTATCCACCTAGAAATGTTGGCGTAGTTGGTTTGGCCCCACAAGACAAAGAATGCAAAATATGGCTCCTACCAAGTTTATGTTGAATGCTAATGACACTTTTTGCAACATTTCATACATCATTGCCATGGTCAAATGGTTCGGACATAATAAAACATGAGAGCGGCTATTATGGAGGGACTCTACATCCAGCTATAGGTTCATACAAAACAGTCATAGGTGCCACATATGTTGAGTACCAATCCATCATAGTTTGGCAGTTTTTTGCACTTAGGTCTCTTAAGAGACTTTCTCGAAATAGTGTAGCTCAGAAGGATCGAGAGACCTATGGAATGATCCTAGGCCTCCCCTAGAATTCAACTACCCACACAGACATGTTGGCGCTATTTGTTTGGCCCCATAACGTATGAAACAAAATTTATGCTCACTGACAACTTTTCATTGAACACAATTGACGCTTTTTGCAACTTTTGAAAAATTGTCACCATCACCAAATGGATTGAACATTTTAAAAACTAAGAGATTTTATTGTGGAGGGACCCTACATGACCCTATAAGTCTAGATAGAACAATCTTAGGTTCTAAAAATTTTGAGAAACAGTCTGTCAAAGTTTGGTAATTTTTGGCACTTAGGGAACTTAAGAGAAAGTGTCAGCATAGTGCAGCTGGAAATTATCAGGATAGTTGAGGTGCAAAAAAAGACCTTTCCTAGTGTTCACCAACCCACCCGAACATGTTGGCACTATCATTTTGGCCCTATGATGCATGGAACAAAATTTACGCTCGCTGACAACTTTTCATTGAACACAAATGACGCATTTTGCAACTTTTGAAAAATTGTCACCACGACCATATGGATTGAACATTTCAAAAAATGAGAGAGGTTATCATGGAGGGGCCCTACATGAACCTATAGGTCTAGATGGAACATTCCTAGGTGCCACAAATTCTGAGAAATAGTTAGTCAAAGTTTGGCAATTTTTGGCACTTAGGGCTTTTAAGAGAAAGCGTCGGCACAATGCAGTCGAGAATGATCAAGATAGTTGAGGTGCAAAACAAGACCTTTTCTAACATTCATGCACCCACCCAGACATGTTGGCACTATCAGTTTGGCCCCATGACACACGAAACAAAATTATGCTCGCTGACAACTTTTCATTGAACACAAATGATGTTTTTTGTAACTTTTGAAAAATTGTCGCCACGACCAAATGGATTAAACACTTCAAAAACTAAGAGGTTATTGTAGAGGGACCCTACATGATCCTGTAGGTCTAGACAGAATGTTCCTAGGTGACATAAGTTCCAAGAAACATTTCGTTAAGTTTGGCAATGTTTAGCACTTAGAGCTCTTAAGAGAAAGCGTTAGCACAGTGCAACTGGGAATTATTAGGATAGTTGAGGTGCAAAACATGACCTTAGTGCAATATTTCATTTCTCTTTAATTTTCATCTTCTCCTTCTTAACCTATTTGTATACTTTTTATTACATTAATTAGAATAGGATTAGATTAGGGTTTTCAATTGGATTTTAAGATTCAAGGACACAATAGAGGACATCAATAGAACTAAAATTAGAGACATGATAATACACATATAGAAATATAAATTATCTATACATATAAATGACTTGAGAAAGTTAGTGTACATAATCATACACATAAACAAGAGTGTTGTACATAATCATGCACATAAACAAGACTATTGCACATAAGTATCTCATAAGAGACATGATTGTAGAGAAGAAACAAAGTTTTACTTGTACAAATATACAAATTAGATGTATATATTTATAAATGAGCATGAAATTACAAAGTTTTTTTATTTCTAATCAATCTAATGAACCATCTAGATCGCTCTACTCTTTATTGTGTCGAGTATTGCCTCGTGGTCAGACTCACGAACCTTCCACAAGGTACTGTTCAATGGTCTACCCCCATATTTGATCAAATGAATATTTGTTGCCACAACAAGGTTAGAATAATGAAGATTCTTCCTATGTGTGCCAAAGTTCTCGAACAACCGCACATTAGACTTCTTCATTAGGTACCTTCTAATACATGTTCCACTAAAAACCATTGATCCCATAAGGTACTCGATGTTTTCTCCATCTATAACATGGGCATCTAATTTCTTTTTTTCCTCAGCACAACACAAATAATAATTTGTTCCTTCTTCATTGTCTTTAAATACAATAACTACATAAACATGTCCTGCATTGATATGCACATTCAGTTCAATGAATATAGTCAACAATACAAGAAAACTACAAAATAAGATGGAATATTAAATTTTATTAAATTTGAATGTTGATAATACTTGGCTGAACTAGATCCAAAACATGGTCAAAGTCAACTGATGACTCAATCTCTATGAGTTGTAGTACTGTCAGTAGTCAATACATGTCAAGCAAGCTTAGACTTCTTGTACACCATTCATCGGCCCACTCCTTTGACTTACATTTATACCAAGCTTGATCTGTACATGAACAAAAGCATACCATCCATTGGGTATGAATACTCCATGAACCTGTGTTATAGCTTCTAAAAGAGTGTAGCTCACTTGATCCTGTCAATGTACAACAATCCTCATATTTTGCAATGTTATTATTATCAACCAACCAAAAAAATCTGTACGAACTGTAGACTTACCTTTATTACCTAGACCCATTGTAGTTTTACACCATTCAACAATAGATCTTGCATCTATCAACTTTGCATTGTCTTTGTACTTCAAATCTTCTCGTGCTAATGCTCTTTTGATACATGCTTCTACACCATCATGCTCCCCCTTTCCATGCCTGACCTCGAAGAAATTCTACATATGCTTAACACCATTCATCCTATGCATCCTACTCAACCAATAGAACATTCATGAATTCTTGAATTGTGATGCATATTTATTTGACCATATGATATGCTGACCAAATGATATGCTCCTACTAGCCAAATCATGGTAGAATATCTGAAAGAATCCTTGTACAAACTCTGTAGAATGTGTATGATTATCACTGATGTAAAAATGATACTCCCTCAAGATCTTCCTGTCATCCTCTATACTGTCATCTGCATGAATGAATGCTATATGCACAAATATAGCAACCTATGTAGAGTTGTAATACTGTGATTGCGCCTCATTCTGTGGTTGTACTGTGTAGTTCTCTACAAAGTCAACAATTGAAATGATGGTATCAAGTGGAAACATGTCCTTGCATAGCTTGAATTGCAAGTCCAACCGTCGAGCTCTATGGGTATGCCATGCATACTTGTAAACTATATTATCTCATAAAATAGAAATAAACTAATAGACTGGAATATTTTTAATGACCAATTCACACATTTTTGTTTCTTTACCATCTTTTAGACTATATGCCACTATCTTATATTTGCCAAAACTTACTAGTTCATTTCCAATTGCATGTGTGTTCTCCATATGTTCACAAATTGGCAAATGTTGTAACCTACCACAATGATCACATGTGACATCCAAGCATAAGTTCTTATGGAATAATTGACCATCCACTCTTTGACATAAGACACTCGATATGAAATCTCTTGAAGATCTAGGTGGACACTTTATATTACACTCCTCCAAAACATTGTTAGTATGCAAATCTACACATATATCTATAAACATCATAATGATTAGAAAACTCAATATGTACTCTACAACAAGAAGTTGTCCGTGTGTGATTTATTTTGACATAAAAATATTTTACCATTTCAAAAAACTTTGACTAATTTTGATTTGAGGATACATCTCTTAAAATTTCAAAACCTATGTTTGAGTCACATCCAAAAATGCCTTGGATGTGGCTCACGGTTTCGACAACCAATTCTCCTTCTTACAACATCTCTTGCATTAAGAGATACCCTTGTGTTATTTTTCCAAAATTCTTCAATGAGGCATCTCAAGACTTCAACAACAACTTTATCTTTTCGTGGGAGTCTCCTAAAGAATGCCCACAATTTATTGCTATTTGGGTCCTCAACTCTTTGATGCCTTCCAATAGCTCTCATTAGAGTTTTTATACTTATTTTCAATGCTTCACTTGCCATTCTAATGAGGCAATATTTTTTTGTTTTATGGCTTACTATTGTTGACATAATGATGCGTCATGTGACATTACTATCCTTGTTGCATGAGGAGGAACCCACACTCTCATATGCAATCATTAGATTCTTTACAATTGATTTTTCACTTGAAGCATCTGATGTTCTTAGGCCAAGAATCTGTTTAATGTGCCTAAATTTAAGATTTCTTATCAATTCAACAAATAGTTGACATCCTTCGATTTCATTTAAGTTCCAAATAGCTAATGGTAGCGAGCTGAGCTTGAGGACACGATGCCACATACATAGATACATGAAGGCGTAGTATATATGTTATGTTTCTACTTGTGCAGAGGGGAGTGGTTATTCACATAGATTAGAGGGTTTGCTCAAGATTGCCTCGATTTTGATCAGTTGGCATGCGAGTGGGATCTAGCCATGTGCACTTCTAGCTTGGTGTGTAGTCGCACGTGCTGTCTCCGTGGGTACACACTATGTGGGATGTTCCTATGAGTAGGACATTGCCATGCGGTATACGGCCATTGCGTGCTTTCTCTGCTTGGCGTATACCATGCACGGTCGCGCCGCATGAGGTATGTGACCTGGGAGTTCTAGCACAATACCTTTCCATGTGGGGTTGCGTGAGTTGGCCGCACCCACATGAAGGGTCTTGATGAGGTAGTCACACTTGTTTCCCTCCTTCCTCATGTGGTGACTAGCGATAGTCACATAGTGTTGTAATGTGTATATTTTAGAGTTTGTGAATCTTCTTTTTGGTTATTGATGACTTTTACTTTTCTTGTGTAGACCAACAATTTATTTTATCTTGCTTGTATTGGTTTAGCCACGGATGATTTTCTTGGCATGTAACTCTTGCGGTTACATTTGATTTATTATTGAAGATTATGCACATTTTTCTTACCTTATTGTTGGAATTGAGATTTACTCTTCCTTATTTATATTTTGGTGGCTAAACTCATTGACCTTTCTATTTTGGAATGTTGGTCTTGTGTTGTGATGTGACTCCTCATCGGGTATGGTGAGACCCACCCGTTTGAGTGTATACGAGGAAGCAGACGCAGGGAAACCCTTAAGGATGGGGGTATGTGTGAGTTGTTCTAAGCTCTAATTCACTACCTTCCTATTGTTTGACTATCTCTTGGAGGCTAAAACCCTTACACAAACAAGAGATATGTCATTGTGGCTTGTATGGAGGGGCTCACTAGGTGGGTCAATGTCATCAAGACACATGGATATCGATATTGGACATGGTTATTGGTTATGGAGTCATGGATATAATTGGATATGAATGGTACGACCACATCCACGTGAACCCCTAATGTAGCCTTGTGATGTGAATGAGTATGTATGTATATGTGGGTTGTATAATTTGTCATGTATGTGGTTGCATATTAAAAAATTGCATCATTATGCCTTGAAAAGTAACAAATTATTGCATTATATGTAAAGAGATGTCATGCATGCTATGAAAGCAGAGGTTGAAATTATGTATATGGGTGTTTGTGTGCTCCATTTTAGAGATGACTAGGTATAAAAAGTCAGAGAATTGAAATTTTTATGCCTTGAAAGTGCAATTTCCAGCAAATTATGAGAAAATTATGTGATTTATGCTAGTGTAAATGTGAAAATTGGTGATTGTGAGCAACTAATCGACTATTTAAGACAGTGATTCTTTGAGAAAATTAGATGTTATGGCATCATTCTCTATTCTGATTGGAGAAAATTGTTATATCCTAATGTATATTTTATATGAAATTAAGTCTCTTGCCTCTTCTTTACCTAGGTACTAGGACATATTGCACGTAACTGTTTATATCAAAATGAATGTGACATGCTGAATTTTATATTTATATTCAATTTCTTAGACTAATGTGTGCTATGGCTGCATCTTAGCATATTGCAGGCTTCCACGAGTAAGCCTAGTCTTGGGGGGATAGGATGTAAAACCATGTGTTCGCATTTTGGTTGTTGCTTTTCCCTTATGGATTCCGATGCTATTATGATGTTGACATGATTAGTTATTATGTTGGATTACATGCTTATATGTTTATATATTGTTATCATTGCTTTTGTATGATTATGGATAGGAAAGGGATGATGTCGTAACACTCGTATCCGAGAGGCTTACGATGTCATGACCCTCTTCCTGATGCCTACTGTTGCTTCAGCTATGATGTATGTTATATGCATATGTGCTTTGACATGTGATCAGAGTAATGCAGGTAGTGGGTATTGACTCCGCCTAGATTCACAGGCTTGAGCGTACTCTTATTCCCTGATGGTGGTAATTGGAGATAGTCATAGGCCAAACATTCCCTAGCCTAGCCCATGGTACCCTATTAGTGCAGTGTTTCTGTGATATGTGTTTACCCTCTGGTTACCTAGCGGTAACGTCCGGACTGCATTCTGGTCTTATGTGGTTTGCCAGTATTGGTTGTCAAGGTATCTCGTTTTGGGTTGTTGGTATTTATTATGGTTTGGCATTAATTTATTATGTGCTTTATTTTGGTATGTCATATCAGTGATTTGAATGATGATATTTGTGTGGTTTGTGTATGGGGTTTTATGTGATTTTTAAATAAATCAGTTTGAGAACTCTATTAAGTTATGTAGATTATTGGCATTTTAAGTATTTATGCTAATTGGTTTTACGCTAGTGATTTTGATAAATCATTTTTGGTGAGCTTTGATAATTGTTTATTTTAATTTAAAGTTCCATTTTTAAATTGGAGTTTTGGGTAGTTTGTTCTCTAAGCAACTAGGAGGTAGCATTAAGTAAGGTCGTGCTATTGAGAGGGGGGTAGAAAAAGTCTTAGGGTTGAGTCGCATGACTTGGGGGGGGCCTAGGATTTTATGATTCCCATTCTTTTATTTTTAATTCCCATTCTCACTCTTATGGGGAGAAGGTTCTGGAAATTGGGAAGATGGAGAGGCAATGAGGGTTTAGATAGGAGAGAGGAGGGCACCTGCAAATCACCATCTCGGGTAAGTTTTCACAGTCTTGAAACAACCCATTTTGTTATAGTCTGAATACATTTCTATCCATGAGACATTATTTTCTTGAGGCATTCTGCCAGGTAGATTGCGTGCCCTGCCTAGGCTTCCAATTTTTGCATACATGCCTACCAGTGCACCTGCAACTAACTATACCTAACAATAATTTGCCTTCTACGAAGCTTTGAAGGATGTCTATATCATGTTCCATAGCCCCCATCTTGGCACAGGCAGCGAGAATGTTGGCAAAGGGTTAGGAAATTTGGTTTTATGCCAGCCAATGACATTCACTTAAAAGTTTCTAAAGCCTTTTTAACAAATCCATTTTGTGCATATCTTGCAATCAATGCATCCCATGCGATGACACCTCTTTGAGGCACTCTATCAACTTGAGAGCGTGCCTTCTCTGTGCTCTTGTTTGGCATAGGCAGGGAGGATGCGGCAAAGGTAGTGGAGTTTAGCTTTACGCCTTCCAACTACATACACTTGAAAGTTTCTATAGACTTTTTAAAAACTTATACGTTTTGTATATATCTTGCAATCATTACATTCCATGACAGGATATCACTCTGAGGTATTCAGTCAAATAGTTACGTGCCTTGTATTTGCTTCCCCATTTTGCATACATGTCTGCCATAGCATTTGCAACTGCAACATCTAATAAAAATATCCCTTTGATTATGCTTAGATGGAGACTAATAACTTGTTCCTAAAGTCCCATTTTGGCATAGGCAGTGGGGATGCTGTCAAAGGTTTAGGAATATGGCTTTATGCCTGCCTATGGCTTTAACTTAAAAGTCATCTAAAGCCTTTTTAACAGATCCATTTAGTGTATAACCTACAATCATTGGAGTCCATGGGACCTCATCTCTTGAGGTATTTTGTAAAATAGTTCACGTGCCTAGGTTTTTCTTCCACTTTTGTATCCAGGCCTACTGTGCTATTTACAACCTTAACATCTAATCAAAATTCCCCTTCCATTATGTTTCTATGGATGTCAATATCCTATTCCAAAAGCCCCCCTATTGGCATGGGAAGGAACATGCTGGCAATGGTTGTGGATTTGGCTTTACGCCAACCAACTGTATTTGCTTGAAAGTTTTTAAAACAAAAATAAATTAAAACAAATATATTACATCTGTACCCTGCAATCATTACTCCCTTGAGACCACATTCTCTGAACAAACAAATTGGGGTGCTGTCCACTCTTTAGTTTATGAATGCTTGGTTGCCAGAGCAGCTCTACGTTGGCACCTTGCCAAACAATTCGTGGGCCTGGTATATTGTTATTGGAAAAGATTGTTAAGTCTTTAAAACAAAACCATTATGGGTATAAAACTGCATCCATTACATTCCTCAGAAGGAAGTTGATTGGAACATGTTTGTCAGCAGATTGAATGCCTTGTTTATGCTGTAGAGAGAGATTTTTTTAAGGCTTTAAAATGAATATGTTCTGTGTTTACAAACTGCAATCCTTATATGTTGGGAGAGAGCATCAAATTTGGAATATTTTGTCAAACAGTCTGTGTTTAATTGTTGTTGTTTTCCAATTTGCATAAAATCCATGAAATTTAACATCTCTTGAGGCACTCTGTTCTGCTAGTCTTTTGCCGAATTTGCTATGCCTGTTGGTTGGGAACTTCTGGTAAAGGTTGTGTAGTCTGTTAATGCACTTGACAGTTGTAAAGACTTATCATTTTAAGGTTGTGAACTCTAATTTTTTTCTTATACCCGACAGTTGCAGTTACTTGGCATTTTCAATGGTGAACATGTGTTATTATATTATCTGTTATAAGATTACACTCTTTGAGGCATTTTATCACATAGTCCACATGTGATATATGCATCCTATTGTTGTTTTGCATGAGTAGACTTTTCTTGAGACAATTTGTCAAACTGTGCTTGCTTGCCGATGTTCCGCATTTTCATTCCGACATCTATAACATCAGTCTTAATCTCACTATTGAGATGCTTTAATGGATGTTTGTTCTCCGTTCTGTAGTTTTCTTTATGCATTGTGTCGTGTTTG
Source organism: Cunninghamia lanceolata (assembly GCA_027924645.1). Taxonomy (NCBI): domain Eukaryota; kingdom Viridiplantae; phylum Streptophyta; class Pinopsida; order Cupressales; family Cupressaceae; genus Cunninghamia; species Cunninghamia lanceolata. Next base: position 9,206,393 of record BSBN01000523.1, on the reverse strand, counting down.
CTCCGTGACTGATGTGAGTGTTGGCCATTGTATTCCTTGTCTTTATTCTTCTGTTTGGGCCTTGTGACTACCTCCAAGCATGGTGGGGTGGTTTCTTATGAGTCCACATTGTTGGGAGGCATTGCCACTGCCATTAGGGACCAGTGTACAGGTTATTGGAGCACCAGTTGGAGATGTTCTCTCTTGTACTTATTTTTATCAATTATTGTATCTTATCCATGGCTATGCCATTGTACTCATGTATATATATTCTTTATTTAATTTGTATTCTCTTGAGAGAGATGATGTAATTATATTAATGAGAAGAAATGAGCTATTGTTTTATTGTCAGCTTACGGTTTTCCAGTGTTGGTATTGGACCCAGTTGTACTATGATGATTGTATACGCTTAAAAATGACACGATTCAATCTAAATAAATATTCTTAATATTTATTCCCTTCCAATTCTTCTATCAATAAATAAATAAACAAATTTATTTATTTGATTCACATTCCTCTTAATTAATTAAATATCAAAATATTTAATTATTTCTTCTAAAGTCTAAAATTAAATAAAATCAATTTATTTAATTAAATTCCCTAAATTCTTCTAATGTCTTACATAATTAAATAATCCTACATTATTTAATTAATCCTAAACCCCTCTATCCTAAGTCCTAATTTCATAATTCCACCTCACCATTTCCACCTCATCAATCCACCTCATCTTTCCACCTCACCATGTTGCACATGTAATTAAATATTTTAAATATTTAATTAGCTAATATTCTCTCACCCACATGTCCTATTTCTCCTCTAAATCAAAATTAGTTAAAATCCTCAATCAAAACTGTTAACTAATCAATCAATTATGTCAGCTCCTCAATCTATTCGGGTAACTGATCAATCAATTATGTCAATTCCTCAATCCATTCTATTAACTCTTCAATCAATTTTGTTAACTACCTTGTTACATGATGGAAGTGGGACACTTGTCCTCTTTTTATTCGTTGCACATTCCTCAACCATTCTCAACCATTGATCTTCATCCTCCCAAGTCTATAAATGGAACCTTATTCTTCCATTCTATTCATCCAGGCTATTTGTATTGTTACTCTGCAGGAATCTACCAGCGCGCCTTTGGCACCCTTTTACCATTCATTAGCTTGAGATCACACATTTGCTTTGGAGCTCATCTTCATTGCACGTTTATCACTACAGCCATTTACTATCGACATCCTTGAACACAACAAAGGAGTGCACTCTCTGAGGGCCCTACTTCATACAAGCAAGGACGGTTTTAATAGGCAAACAATAGAAGCTTCGATCTAAGGAAGGTTTGCATTGTGTTATTCATTGCTTCATTTCGTTTAAATCTTCTTAGTTTCACTATTCTATTGAGTTATGGGTATTTGATGTTGTTTATTGCATATTCATTATCTGACCAAATTTCCCTTAACATTTTCAGCGCCCACCATGGGGCATTGCCCCTCTATTTAATCAAAATCTGAGCTTTTTTTTTTAAGACAGGTTCCGTACAGGCATCGCATAGGCTAATCCGGCACATTTGAACAATTCTACGGTGCTTCTGTCCTCTGTTCCTGCGCCTGTGATTATCCAGTGCTTATACCTTATGTTCCAGCACATATACCTTATTTCACGGTGCATATGTTCTTTCTGCGCATATGCTCTTTCTCACTGTGCTTTTAAACACTGTTACTATGCATATGTTCTTTCTGCACATATGCTCTTTCTTACTATGCTTGTAAATACTTTTACGGCGCATATGTGTTACTGCGCTTCTGTTGATTATTTCTGCGCATTTAATCACTGAAGCGGCGCTTCTGTAGTAGGCAGTGATCTTAGGGTTTTTTAGAAGATTTTTTGCTAATGTAGACATCTTTACGAGAGTACTCTTGATCTATTTTGCAAGTTAGGCTACTGGTTTAGTTCCATATAGTTGCATGTGTTAAATCACACTTCAATTTCTAAAAGGATAGTAAGACGAATGTTCATGCAAATTCCACATAGCCTTTAATTAGGAAGAGAGTAATTGAACCATTGCTATATCTGCATATTGCTATCTTACAAACAGGAATGAACATTGCTATTTTTCTAAACACTTCAAAGTTAACAAAAGCGTGAGTGTACAAGTAGATTAGCCTATTTAGTTTTTCTACTTTTAACTAGGTTGGATTAATCAGTGTCTTCCGTGCTTATCGAATGACAACAGGCTTATGCTCTCCCCTTTACTGGGTGACCAGAGTGTCAGACTTGTTATTCCATTTGTTTATCCTTTAGAGGGGCCTACCCTTGGATGCATGCCTGCCCAAGTGGGAACAACCCTGAATGGAAACAGGCTAAAGCTAAGCCCTACCAATCCACTTAAAATAAATGTGCTTGAGGTGAAAACCTCCTGCAACGAGTGCTACTGTATTACACCGACGGCCAACCTCCCCCAAAACCCTCTAAGGCGCAACCCTTTGAGGTTGGGAGACTCCATAACGGAGAGTAGTGCCGCCGCATGTATAACCACTCGAACGGTTGCCCTGACTACGAACCAATTGTGTAGTATACCAAAAACCCCTATTTGTTGATGCAAAGGGCGGAGCCCTTGAAGCGGCCTCGATTCATGTGATTCTTAGTAGAGGTAGCAGGGACAATCCTATGGTTTGGTGGGGGTATGAGCCTAAGGAAACCCAGATCTGGTATGCGTGAGAAGTGAGTGCTGTGGAGGGGAGCTGGTGCTACCAGATCCTAAAGCTTTGAATTTGCACAGCCAGAGGATTCAACAGATATTGTCCTATCCAGCTTAGGGTGTATTTTTATTTTAGTCCAAAAGAGTCAGAAAATTCACTAAAAAACAAAAAGTTAAAAAATCATAAAAATTCTTTGTGTTTGCTATGTTTTCTTGCCGTTAATTCAAAAAAATAAGATCAAGAAGACCTTATTGTAAACAAAAATACCAAAAACATAAAAAAAATTTCCAAAAATTGCAAAAACACTAAAAAAAGCCAGAGCGGCGCATCCATCCTCTGTTCCTGTGCATCTGTGCCGACTTGCAGCGTATTTGTTTAGATTTCCTACACTTTTGTTGTCTGTTGCTGCGCATACATCTTTTATCAGTACGGCGCATATATCCTGACTTGCTACGCATTTGTCAATTTCTGTTGCGCATCTATTCCAGCTCATACACAACAGTGAGCTCTTGCACAATTTTTGAGGGAAAAATTTTACCAGTTCTGAGTACCCATTTCAGCTTAGCTCCAAGATCAAAGATCAGGTTCTACCTTGCAGTCAGTTTTCATCTATTTTGTCCAAAAAGTCTCTCTTTCGTCAATCATCCCATCCACCTTCTAACAGGGCTTTTTAGTCCCAAAGTCAGAATATCCCATATCAATTTGGCATAGGTCCCTTTTTTTCGTATCATTGTGAATTCAAGTAAACCTAGTAGGTCACAAAACTTTTGCTAGTGGTTTGTTACACAACTAGTCCCTACACAATAAGACAAGTATCGAGTACCCTTACTAGTGGCTACTGTCCTGTATCAGCCACCTTACTTGAAATCATTGAATGAGAAAGTCCTTTATCCAAGTCTTGTCCTAGGTATCCTATCCATAGTAGTCTCTATCGGCACCTTACCAAAATTTCTAATCCCAATCCACTTCATCCCACGTCACCTTGCATGGTTCTTACTAGATCTCAATACAAAAAGCAACTTGAAATGGTCAGCTCATCCAACCACATCTTCACACCTCATGATAGTGATGAGGAAATCTCTAACGAAGACTATCAAGGAAGCATCCAAGATCAGAAATTCCAATGTTTAGTAGAGAAAGTGCTTCATGCAGACCCTCACAAGTATTTCTATCATCTTGCTAGTCTTGGAATAAAACTCCCTACGGATTTTGATATAAGCTTAATCCTAGAAAACATGGAAAATGATCACGAAAAGGGAAAGAATGCCATAGACCCAAACGTAAATGATAAAGGAAAGAGAACCATGGACCAAAATACTCCTATGGAAGAAATGAGGAAACAACTTGAGAATCTAACGCAACAAATGTTGGACCTCAAGACAGGTACAAACACTAAAAAGTACTCCTTGGAAGATATTGCACCGTACCCCTTTGATAAAACTTTGATCATGAAAGCATTTCCCTATCGATTCGAAGTTCCTAAGTTTGACAAATACAAAGGGAAAGGGGACCCTAGAGATCATATTAGAGAATTCAATGCAGCATGTTTGGAAGTAGATCACAATGAGACTTACTTAATGAGACTATTCCCTAGGTCTCTAGGCAGCCAAGCTATGGAGTGGTTCTCATGGCTTCCACCAGGCATCAAAACTTTTGATGAACTAGTCAACAAATTTATCACGCACTTCTCTTACAATATCGAACATGAAGTGTCTATGCTAGATCTATGCAACACCAAACAAAAGAGTGGTGAGTCATTCGCCACCTTCCTACAACGATGGAGACAACTAGCAAGTAAGTGTTCTTACGATATACCTAAGAAGCAGCTATTGGAGATGTTTGTCCATAACCTCGATAACAATCTTAGCTATCAAACACAAATACAATGCCCTACATCATTCTCGAAAGTCATTGAAATGGGAGTGTTCATTGAAAAAGCTATGATCGCCAAAGGGCAAATCAAGTTATACAAGGACACACCTACCTCCAACTACACAACGGACAAATCAAAGTTTTGGACCAAGAATAAGAATGTTGTCAATGACGGAGTAGTCGATGCCAAGGTCGTGGCTCCCAAGCAACAACCCATATTCACTCCCAAAGGAGAAGCAAATAATGTTGCACCCAACAAGACATTCTCTCGGGAGTCAAAACCATGGTTCAGTGCAAATCGAAGGTGAAAGTTCACATCGTTGGGTGAGTCCCAAGAATCTGCATTATGGAAGTTATTGGCTAACAATGAAATCTCTCTACCACCAACAAGTGATTATGAGCCTATAGTCAAACCCCCCTATTGGAAAGACACTGACTATTGTGAATATCATAGATGAAGGGGGCATACAACCAACAATTGTATCCGTCTCAAACATGTTATCCAAGATGTGCTTGATCAAAATCAAGGAGGAACACAAAAACATACTTCCAATGAGACACATGTGGCTTACAGAGATCCACTTCTCAATCATGATAGGCCATACTACAACAACAACAACAACAACAACAACAACAACGGCAATAACAACAATGGCAACAACAAAAACAATCGCAATAGGCCAAATCAGAATAGTGGAAATAGTAATGCCAACTAGATGCAAGTATGTCATTTGACTATACCATCAATTGCATCTCTGAACATGTCCCACAAATCAATGTGATCACGCCCAACCAACGATTAGAACCTAACAGAATTGGTTGTAGTATCATTACCCGTAGTGGTAAAGTCACACTCAATACCGTCCCCCCAAGGTCATCACCTTCTTAGTCCAACTTCCGTCAGTATAATGTCATAGACCAACTACAGAAGACTCCAACCCACATTTCTATCTTGGAGTTGTTGCGTCTATCTCCTTCCCATAAGGAGATCCTCGAGAAAGCCTTAGTGGAAACCACTGTCCCCACTAACTTGGCCCAAGAGAAGTTTTAGGCCATGGTAGGTAATCTGGCCTCCTCAAGCACCATATCATTTACCGAGCAAGATGACCTCTTTGTATCTCAACCTCATAACAACTCTCTACATATTTTCACCTTCATCCACAAGCACTGCATCAAGAGGGTTCTGTCATGTCCCCTATAAGCTGACCATTACCCAGTCAAAATAAAAATTTGAATGAAAGGTCGGATATGAATCCATCGCCTATATAATAAAATATTATCTTAATATAAATATAATATATATAAATATGCATATAGATAATACTAACATTAAAATATTAACAACGATTCATGACTTAAAGCGAATCTCTATAAGAGCGCTCTATAGAGGGGTGCGACTTATCACCAGAAATAACTGATCCAAAACATACAAAGGATTGGAGGAGTTAGCATTCTAGGGGGCATTCAGGCAGAGTGAAGTGGAAGCACTGATAGCTATTCATTAAATAATTAAAGAAATTGGACTTCATGCCTTGAGCACACATTTCATATAAGGAAGCACCGATTTGTATTCAACAAAGTCATCAATCAGCAGGGAGGAAGCAACGGTGGAAGTTTGTAATTGTTTGAAGATCATTGAGATTTGAAGCTATTTCCCTTGAGCGCTGAAATTCATAGAAGAATACATTGTTGGCTATTCAAAGCACTTATACAAGGAGGGAAGGAGATCAGGAATCGAAGGAGGGTCATGGATTTTGAAGAAGTCGTGGGTCTCAGTCTTCTATCTGGGTTTACCAATTTTGGGATAGACTACGTAGAGATTCATTGTTCATTTTTGGAAGAATCACCATTGCACATTAATGAAGATACCTTGACCAGGGAAGACACCATAATATGTACGAGATAGATGTTGCGCTGAGCAAGGAAGGAAGATTTCATTCTTAAATATATTTTAAAGTCTATAAAATTTGAGCGCTGATATCCCATCAAGGATCCTGTTGTGTGTGAGGAAGATTATGACCGAGGAGTCATAGTTCAGATATAAAGCCGTTCTTGCTCCTATTCGCTGATAGCATATTGGATCTAAAGTTCTTCTAGGCGTTGATCTTAAAGTTCTTCGTGTAGGTATAATATGATCATCCGTTTTAGGTAGAAAGACAAATGTCGAAACATTGGGTCGTGTTGTTGAATATCGGATAGATATTCAAAATATTAGGGGATGTTCTGAATGTCTAGTGATGTTTATAATATCACCCCTGTACTAAAATGACCTCCTGTTGAAATATCGGGGTGACATCAACATGATAAAGACTTGGTTCATCATTGTCGCATTATGACATCATCATCATGTTATGTAGGAAAGGTCATGTTTGGAAATATACCTCCGCGAGGTAAAAGAATGGTGATGTCATCATCATGTTTATTTCTTCGTCTAGCAGATTTGGATGACATTAGCAGGATATTGGTTCGGGGTGATATTCTGCGATAGGATGATATTCGAAAGATAGGGTGATATTCGAAATATCGGGGAATATTCAAAATATGACCTCGCAAAATATATGATGTTGTTTGTCGGGTACATGTCACAAGCACATAAAGTTGACGTCTAGATCTTCGGATAAATGATTTATCAGGTGATAATTTGGATCGGGGTGATATTTCGTAAGATGATTGATATTAAGAAATATGATCCTCCCCCTCAGAATATCAGGTTTGGCCAGATCTTTGACTCATCATAACTTTTGTTCCCTAATGAATATCAGGGTGATCCAAAAGGCCAACCTGCATGAAAATTTGTGTTCTATCCACCCATGAGGTTATTGACATGAAAATTTAACTTTAAAAAAATTGACCTCATCATGATGACTTACCTAGTCCCACTATGCAGGATCATTTGCATTGTCTTACTTTTACCAGACCGCCAGCAAGCAGAAAACACAAGCAAAGCCAAACAAAAGTTGGGTCCCTATTTTGTCAAGTCAAAATGGGGCATGTTGTGCAACCACACAACAGGACCCTACTCCTCGCACTATCTCCCAACCCACTCTGTGTTGCAGGACCGACATGCTCTATGATGCTCTGGGTCAAGGCACTAATGGACTGTAGTGTTTCGACCTCAACACTCTCCTTCACAATGGAAGGGATAGAAACATGCTCATGGGCTGGTTTTCTAATTACTGTCTCACTACCCGCTGTGGGTCAAGATGTGTCCCTGGTCTATCTTGTGTTGACCCCCCACCTCTACCCTGGAAGTCCTGCATATCAAAATAGTTTGGTACTTTATTGAGGACAAACTCGCAATAGAGTTTCCTCAAAAAGTATTGCGGGACCTCATTATTATTGCATGGAGGATGGTCAAAAACCATCCACCACCTCTGCCCAAAATTGTCCCTTATCGCTTGGTTGTTGCACCAATGGATAGGAAACCTCTTGCATGTAATGGGTGGAGGTTGATTTATTTGTGGGTTTGTGAAAATCAAACACAAGTCTAATTTTGTAATTTGTATTTTTTTCACATCTTGGTATGACAACTTGTCTACATAGTAATCTCTAATCTCTCTCTTCTTATCGGTCCAACTAGTTATTTGCTTGCTAATTGAATCTACATTTGATAACATAGATTCAAGAGATTCGGCAAGTGTGGACCTATGCAAGGTTGAAGTGGAAGGATCTTTTAACCATGCAATTATATCTTCAATTTCTTTTTTGTTGTTTTCAATTTGCCCCATTATATTTTCTTGTGTTCTAAGGGCATGTTGAGGAATGGATGGAGGAGGTTGTTGTTCCGCAGGTATTTCCTCCTCAGGATTTTGTGGATTTTAAGGAGGAGGAGGAGGACGTGCATTAACATTTCCTGACAATTAACAAAATATACATCAAAAATCAACTCAAACCTACCTATTTAGAAACAAATTCAAACAAAAAAATAAATAAACTCACTCCTTTGGTGTGCTCGATGTCGTGGCAGCATTTTGGCGATGAATCGATAAAATTTTTGTGTTGAATTGAGGAATCCAAAACGCAAGCGCGCTTTCTAGGGTTTGCAGACCGTGGGAATTGTGGAGAAAAAAGAAATAAAATGAGATGCAAACTATTTTTTATTTATAGTAGTTCATAACGCTCTCGCGTTATGGTTTGGTTTTGATGAGCCTTAGGCTCGTCATTACCAAACCATAACACGAGCACGTTATAACGCGCTCGCATTAAGAATTGTTTTTTTTAAAACCATTTGGCCACTTTTTGGCCCCCCATCTTTTTGTACTTACCCAGTTATTGAATACAACATTTCACAAGCCAAACCATTTTCTACATTCATGACAGTCACAACACGTTATGTACCTGCTCCTATATATGTTCTAAATTTTTGATTATTTTCAGTGGTTGTTAACCTGTTCCTATATACGTCAAACAAAACCAACATCCCTACCAAGGAAACACAACACATAAACCAACACAACAAAACCAAAACAAAAACCCCACCAAACCAACAAGACAACTATACATTATTTACACTATGATACATAACATACCAACTACCATCACCCCAAGCTTGAAAGTAATGTTTCAAATGTTGACCATTAACAGGTAATGGCACATCTTCCCTAGTCAAGGTTTTGAGCTTGAATGTATTATCTCCTATTATCTCTGCGACTTGTAATGGACCTAACCATAATTTTTTGAACTTTCCATGATTTCCTTTCTTTTCATGTGTTTTATCCCAACACAATAGTAAGTCTGATATTCTAAATGTTTTGACTCTTGCTCTTTTGTCAAACCATTTTTTGACCACTGCTTGATGTTTGGCAAACTTTTCAATGGCTTGATCCCTCTTCTCATCCAATTGTAACATTTGGATTATCCTGGCTTCTCTGTGATCATCAAATCCTAAATACTCATTAGCAAACTTCCAGATAGGTATTCTTAAATTCATTAGAAGTATGGGATCAGTCCCATAAAGTAGGTGATAAGGTGCATTGCCTAAGGCTGACTTAACCTTAGTCCTATCTACCTATAGCGCATATTTTAACAACGTATTCCATTCTCTGGGATTTTTTACAATTAGTTTCTTGATTATATCCAATAAAATCTTCCTTGTGGACTCAGCTAAACCATTCCCCTGAGGATAATAATTTGAAGAAAATTTTTAAACTATTCCATATTCAAATGCCCATTTAGAAAATTTCAAAGAAGAAAATGCAGGGTCATTATCACATACTAGTGAATATGGAGCTCCAAACCTTGTTATGATATTTTCTTCAAGAAATTTGATAACTACCTCAGTAGTGGAAAACATGCAACATGTGGTTTCAGTCCACCTCGTACAATAGTCAGTTACTGTCAATTTAAACTTATGTCCTGTAGATGATGGAGGATTTATAACTCCAATGAAATCCAAACCCCACTATGCAAATCACCTAGATTCAATGATTGGCTGTAATGGATTAGCCTGATTCCTTCCCTTGTCTGCTATAGTCTGACAGGTATGAGAACTTTGAATATGACTCTCTATATCTTTAAACATTGTTGGCCAATAATATCCCGCTCTTAATATCTTATGCATAGTATCCAAATAAGAACCACGAGCAATTCCATACTTATCATGTAACTCTGAGAATACCTTATCCGCTTCAATTCTATTTAAACATCTTAAATATATACCTTCACTGTTCTTCTTAAATAGAAGACCTCCTTGTACCATGTACCTCTGTGCTTTAATCTTTAAAGCTTTCCTCTAAGAAGACTTCATCTTACTTGGATATTTACCTGATATCAGAAAGGTATTCAAATCATCATACCAGCCCGATGCATCATTAGAGTTTAGTACATACTATTGCTTCACCAAATTTGGATCTATGTTTGCTATGGTCTGTACTAATGCTTGTCCTCGAACTAGCTTCATTGGAATAATCTCCATATCAAACTCTTGCAATATTGTAATCCATTTAGCCCTTTTCTCTCTAGGCTCATTCTACATTAGCAGCATCTTTACTATTGCATCTAGTACTATGGCCTTGACTTGACTTCGTAAGATGTAATGTCTAAACTTTTTAACTGCCCTTACTAGTGCAAATGTCTATCTTTCAATGTCTAGATACTTTAGTTGTGCATCTTTCAGAGGTGCACTCATGAAAGCTATGGGCTTTTCTTCATTATCTTCCCCTTTTTGTGTCAAGGTAGCTACAACAAAATGTGTAGATGTAAAATAATATTTGTAAAATGGCTTGGTATAATTTGGACTTGCTAACATAGGAACATCAGAAATGGCCTCCTTAATATCCTTGAATGTAGCTTTGGCTACTGGTGTTCATTCTAACTTTGCATCCTTCTTAAGCATTGCATTTAATGGTTGCACAATCTCTGCAAACCCTGTAATAAATTTCTTGACAAAGTTAATCTTACCAAAAAAGGATTTTAATTCCTTCTTACTATTAGGTAATTGCAATTTTCTTATTCCTTCTACTTTGTTAGGATCAATAGATATACCATTTTCAGAAATGACATGTCCTAACAATTTTCCTTCAGTTACATTGAATGAACATTTCTTTGGGTTAAGAGAAATCTCGTACCTTTCACATCTTTTAAGTACCCTTCTCAAATCTTCTGCATGAGTGGAGGTATCTTTAGAGTACACAATTAAATCATCCATATAAATAACAATGCATTTACCTGATAATCCATGAAATGCAATGTCCATGGCTTGCTAAAAAGTGGCCCCTGCATTGATTAGACCAAAAGGCATTCTCCTATATGCATAATTACCCCACTTGCAAGTAAAAGTAGTCTTCAACCTATCTTCTTTATCAACTAAGACCTGGTTATATCCTGAGAATCCATCTAAGAAAGACATCATCTTAGCCCCATTTACTGTTTGCAATACTTCATCTATTAGAGGCAAGGGATAATTATATTTTTTAGAAGCTTTGTTCAAATTTCTAAAGTCAACACATAACCTGATGTCTCCACTTTTCTTTCTCACAGGTACCAAATTAGCTACCCAGGTTGAATGTCTTACTGGGAAGATTATCTTGGCAGACAACAATTTTTTTACTTCCTCAAAGATTAAAGGCTCTAAAATAGCATTCACAGGCCTTTATTTCTATCTAAATGGTTTAACTTATGGTTTTAAGGGTATTACATGAGTTATGATGGACGTATCATATGTCTTCAAATCTTCATATGCCCATGCTATTACATGTTTGTATTCTTTCAAAACATCCACAATTTCTTTTCTTAACTTCTTAGAGCAAGCCTTTCCAATTAGTACATTCTGTGGACTTTGCTCTGTTCCAAAGTTATATGGATCACATTTACCCCCTTCAGTTTTGGGCAAATCTTTCTGTCTAACTACCCCATCAAAGTCAAAAATCTTTTCTAACTCAATTACCCCCTTAGGTAAGAAATTACTTTTCAATTTTATTATGTCTTCTTCATCCCAAGACACATCAGGCCTTTCCTATTCATTAATGATTTGAGCTTCAAACACCTCATTACAAGTGAGAAAATCTACAATTTACTGATCTCCCTCAAATATCTGAAAATGAGTAACATTATCTGGTATGCTCGGAACATTTACTAATTCAACAGCAAATCATTTTAAACCTAACAATGTTAAGGGCTCCAAAGTACTAGCAGCAACTACTAATGCATCTGGTCTATGATTCAATTCCCTAGGGATATGCTCTATGTTAAAGGCATCAAATGAATCTATCAAATCCCACACCCTATGCCTATAACAAACCATATTCTTATAATTGTATGCATATAGCTTCCTCACTTGTCTGACCACTAACTCAGAGTTTGAAAACACTCTAATCACTTTCACCTTTTTTCTTGATAGTCATAACAAGTCCATAAATCAAAGCTTCATATTTAGTTACGTTATTAGTACAAGGAAATTGTAGCCTATATGCTGCTAAAAATGACTTACCATTAGGATCTATAAGTTCAACACCTGCACCTGCACCTTGTTTAGATTTAGACCCATCACATTTCAGTGTCCACATACCTTCTTTATTCCTTTGACATTTTATTTTGGCATGTCTTACTCTTTCTATTACATGTGATGTACTATCTTGTTTCTTCATGGGTGATTCATTTTGACCTACTTGCATATTTATATTCTCAATTTGTAAATCAGAATGACAGACACTCTTGTCTTTTGTTCCTTTTTCTAGACCTAGAATTAATACATCCATGTTATCCTACAAGTATACCTCTGGTTGCTTAGGATTAACTTTTCCTTCATGCAGTTCCATCCCTTTTGTGCACTTTATGTATTGATATTCTATAATGTCTCTACACATTCCACAATTCTCTTCAGAATGAGGCTTATTATGGACTCTACACATGCTTTTATACAACTTACACTGAACTGGAATCTTTTGTTCAATACACTTTTCTATTTCCTGGCTAATGATCTGACCAAAACTATTTATTGCATTATCTTCCTCATCAGAAGAATTTCCATCAGACTCAATGAACATTATTATTTCTTTACTGACAGGTTTTTCTCTAAAATTCAGCATCAGGATTTCTTCAATTTGCACTCCCTTGTTAGTGACTCTATAAACACCTGGTTCAACAGAAGCATATAATATCTCATTGGTTCTATTGTATTATGTAATCATGTGTTTCATTCTAGGTTCAGCTTTTATCCTAATCTGATTTGGAACACCTCTCCAAGGTAACCACATGTGTGAAAAATTAGTGGCCATATATCCATTCAATGTTTTGGACCAGTCTCTACTCAACAACATCCTGTAATTCACAGGTATATCCACTACCTAAATGTTAATAAACTAACTCACCCTAGGATCTGAGGCTAACTGCATTTGAATATACATTAATTCTCCTATCACATTGACCTCAGTTTTGTCTAATTGTGTAACAACCTTGGCAGATTTGGTAGGAGTCAGCCCTAAAGTCTGGCATATCCCTAAAGGCATTACATTACCTGATGCACTAGAATCTACCATGCAATTATGTATGTTCTTTCCCAACATTCTAATGGTTAACAAGAAAGGAGGGGCTTCCATCTTATCTGCATATATGACCACATTAGTGTTGGAAGGCTGTTCAATTTTCTTACTCTTTTCTATAGACTGTGGATCTTTACTGGGAACATTCATATCAATAGAGACCTCGCTTGTCACAGATGTATCTAGAGACTTTATGAAGGCATTTATGACCTCTGGACTTTTCAACAATTGACATAAAGGTATACTGACCTTGATTTTTTTTATCTCTTCAGACAAGTAAGTCATTAACCTCATTGTTTCTGTTGTCTTTATTTTTCCTGTTTGGACTTTTGATGCTACTGTCCCACCATTCACATGATGATTAGCCTTTAGTATGACAATATTATTACTAGTGTGCTGATCTGGAGGAGTATTGAAATTGTTGGGAGGAGTGGAAGTAGTGAAAGGACCTCCAGGCCTAGTGTTACTTCTCATATTGTAGGTATGATTTTTGTTAGACTATTGAAAAGTATGTACCTCCTCTGTTTCATATAACACTTCATTTTCAGTTTCAAAGGGAAACTAAAACACATTCAATACTAAGGCTGATTTAGGGTATAGGTTCTTAAAAAAGTAAGGCTCATCTTCTAATAGCTGATCTTCTTCTTCCCTGGTTGCAAAGGTAAAAGTCTCTAAGACTAAAGCAGTATCAAATCCTGAGGGCACTATTTTGTTACCTTTGGGAATGAGAAACTCAGAGGTGGGAACTTGTACATCTAGATTGAAAATACTTGATGTTAGATGAAACTGAGGGCAATCTAGTTTAGCATGTGCATTGGTATTATGAATCCTACACCAATTCTTTAATGCTACATTAGCCATTTGAATTCTAGTTGTTTGTTTTTTCTCTTGATTATCCAAATTCTCAAATGGAGAAGCTAGAGTGTTATTATTTGGCCCTGTGTTCCATGTCCTAGGTGGCCTTGGCTGATTCTGATTTCTATTGTTATTACCCCAGGCCTTGTTATCTATAGCAGGTCCTCTGTTCTGCATTGCTTGTCCCTGATTATGATTTTAACCTTGATTATAATTCTAGTTTTGATTTGAACCTTGACCCTGGTTGTAATTCTAGTTATGATTCTAGTTATGGTTCTAATTATATCCTTGATTATTTCTACCATAGAAATTTTCATTTCTTAGTTGTGTCATTTCAATAGTCAATCTTCTGAGGTGTGCAGTAATTTCTTTGATTTCTTCCCTATCCTCTTGTGCCTTTTCCACAAATGTATCCTGAGGAGGCTAGAAGAATGACTGACCATTGCTCTGATTGTTATTGGTACTATTACCAGTATAGGGGACTATAGTCTAGATTGGGGAAGGAATATACACAGGTGTATATGTAGGAACTGGGTTCAATAAAGGAGTATTATGCATAGGAACTCCATTCCAAAGTTGTGCTTGACTTTGCATCCCAAGGTTTCCTCCATTGAGAAACAGATTATAAGTTGTTTGCCTCATTTCCTAGTTTACTAAGGCTGCCTCCTTATAAGCTTTGGATATTGTATCTATATCAACCTTTCTTTTGAAAAACATAGTAGTTAGTGGATCAAAGGTGACATAATACATGGCTAATAACGCATCTGAAGTCACTATGTAAGGAGCCACTAACTTGGAATAAGCCTTTTGAAACCTATCATTAAAGTTATCAATCAGCTCTCCTTCACCTCTTTTAATTGTAGCCAATTTATGATATAAGGTGGAAGGATCAACTGGTCCCCTAAACCTAGACAAAAATGCCTCTTCCATAAGTACCCAAGAAGAAATATAACCATTAGGCAAGTTAACATACCAGTTGGAAGCCTGCTCATTAAAAGTGTAAGGAAACAACCTACACACAACATCCTTATATTCTAACCTGGCCCTAAAGCATGCCTCCTTGAATATCCTAATGTGACCTTCTGGATCCTGATGCAATTGATATTTAGGACATATCTTTTTAAGATTTTTTGGCATCTCATGATAATCATTGAATGCCATAGGAGAGTTGATATTGAAATAAGCCATTGCAGGGCCACGTGGTGTGGTTGGACCTTTGGGAGTAATTGGATTTCTAGGTGGACTAGGACCTCTAGGAGGACTTAAACCAAGATTCAAAGATCTAAATGAAGAACTATTAGGACTCACAATGTTATGGATGTTAAAAGGTGATCTAGGAGGCCTTCCAGATGAGCCTCCTATGTGTGATATTCTAGGATTCCAAATCAAAGGACCTTTGCTCTGCCTTTTATCAGGTAATTGCACAAAGATATCCTTTGAACTGGATCTAGACCTAGTCACCCTACCACTATAATGAGCCATCTTTACTCAAATCCTACCTTAACTCCAATCAGGCCCTCCTTCTAGCGCCAAAAACTGTTGATTATTTTTACACATTCATAACAAAAGTTAAAATTCACAAAGGAACCTTATATGTCTTGAAAGATATGAAGAATTAACTAAGAATTATTAATCTCAAGTTTCTATATGGTCAGTTCTTGACCTTGTGGACAATTCAACAAGTTGATGTGAAACTGTAATATTCAAGGGGCCTTACTTGATTTAAGATAATCGTTGACTTACTGGACTCAAACTATGCAAATTGTTGCAAATATCAACAAAGTATTCATTCTTTTAAATGAATTCACTACTGTACTACAAAGCTTTGTATGAATTTATATGAAACAAACTTTGTCTTTTAGATTAATATGAAAATTGCCAAATATTAACACAAATTCTTCTTACTTCTTTCAAATGTAAGACAATTTCCTTAAGATTTCTGCATTTAAGCTAATTATTTTTCAATTGTTTGAGAAAAGTTAGAGAAACTTAAACTAAGTATCACTTCAAAACAGGATTTAAATGTTCTGTTACTCATGTCCTAAAGCATATAGTAAATTGATCAAATCAAGAAATTTAAATCTTCAAATGTAAAGTTCTGAAAATTCTTTCATGAACATACACCAGAGATTGCAAGCTTTTAAAGAATAATATTTCAGATACCAGTAAGAGTCAGAAAACACTCTGTAATAGATGCAAAATTCCAAGTTTACTTGTATTCAAAGCACAAAGTCATATAAGATTTACAATGTAAGAATGACCTCTGTTTCATTAATCAAATCACTAAACAGCTTACAGATGTTTTTACAGATACATCAAGGAGACCAGACATTCCATGTACTCCTTGCTACAAACACAGGTGACCTCCTTTTCTAAACTAAAGAAATACTCTTCTATTCAAATATTCTAGCAAATTACAAGTGCAAGCTACAATGCTAAAATCCCTATGTAACTAATATACAAGTAGGAAAGCTTCTTATATAGAATTTGAAGCTTCATACTGCTACGGCTACAAACCCAATCTATGGTTGGTATTCATTTATTCTTGATCAAGGGTGTACATTTGTTCCTAACCGTTTCTCAAAATATCTTTATGGTATTTTTTCTGCCTCAAAGGATGCCATTGGAATCTTTTCAAAATAAGATTCCCCTCGTTTGACCCTTTGCTTTCCTATAGACTTTGCCCGCAAATACCCTTTTACTTGACTCTTTTATTAGTATTTGTTTTTTTCTACATTTTCTTACTCTTTTAGATATGATTTGAAGTTATTTATTACACCTTCTATAAAGGTGTGATTCCCCCCTGGACTCCTTGTCCATACATATTCCTACATTGTGACTCCCTCTTTTAGTTTCTTTTCTTCTCTATCTGAACCTTTGCTCTTCTTCTTGTATTTCTTCATCTTGGCTCTTTCCTCCATTAATGAATCAATCATTTGTTTACTTAAATATGCCTCTGGGTTTTCCATACATGGTGCAAAAATGGCCTTGAATTCTGTTAATGCTCTTTGAAGCTCATATGCTGGTATCTCCATGCACTCATGATCTAAGAGCCTTTCAACTATCCTTTTATGCATCCTGATCATGTTACCTGTCTTTTCCTCTAAACCCTGAGTGGCTGCTATACACCTTCTAAGATTATCATCTTCAAATCTTAATTCCAACCTTGCCTATGGCACTTGATTTGCAATCGAAGGGGTAATTACTCCATTTATTAATTCTTGTGCTCTCTCTTCAATTTTTTCTAGCTGTTCCAATTCAAACTTGCACTCTTCTTTTCTAAATTAACCATTATATACAAGTATACTACATTTATTCTTTTCTATTGCAGCCAATTCCCATCCTTTCACTGCTTGTTTAATTACCTCTTCTCCTTCTTGCATGAATTCCTTGAACCACTCTTCAAAAACATTGGCTTTAAGCCTCTTATTTTCCATATCTTTTATTTCATCTTTAGACACAACTGCTATTTCACTAGGCAATTCCGGTACTGTAGTATTGGGATCAAATATCCCCCTAATGAGTTGTTGTAATTGGACAATGTGTCCTTTCAAATATTCCCATTTTTCTTTATCCCTCTTTAATATTTATGCCGTAGCCTGGTGCATATCCTCCCATTCACTTATGTGTTGCTCCCTTGTTGTATGCCCTAGGTCAAAATTGAGTATTTTATATTCATCTAGTGTTATTTCTCCTTTTGCCTTCTCTTTTTGTGGTATGGCCAAGTTCAGCGTCCTGGATCCATCTGGACCCCTTTGTATTGCTGACATGGTTCTAGCCTTTCTCCTTTCTTTCCTTGCCATTGTATTGCCTAATAGACTTTTGATGTCTATAGGTACTAATTGTACCTCCACCTTTTCTTTCCTTATCTCTACACCTAACCAGGATGGAACTTCTTTTGTACCTTTAGCAGTCTTTTCTTCATTGATTACCTCTTCCTGAGGCCTTTCTACTTCTCCCTGCTCTTGTTGTTGCTGTTGTTGTTCCTATTGCTGTTGTGGAGGAGGTTGTTGTTGAGGGGTTGGTTCTTGTATCATTAGATCATTCTGTTGTGTAGATTCACCCTCATTATATTCTTCTTCAATTTATGTATCTCCTCCACCCTCATCTTCTTCCTCTGGACCTTCTTTCCTTGATGATTCTTTTTCTTGGTCTTCTTCTTTATTTGCTTGTTCTACATTTGTCATGTCTATATCTTCCGCTTGCTTTTCAGATTTATCTTCATCAATATTTTCTGTGTTTTCTTTGCCTTCAGGTTTATTTGCTGCATCTTCTACAATTTCACCTTCCTTTTGTACTTGCTTTGTATGTGAAGGTGAACCTATCATTGTATCAGCTTCTTTTGTCTCTTTTCCTTGTTCCTTTCTACTTTCTATATTCTTTTCTTCTTCACTTTGTTCTCCATACATGTTCATAACTTTTAATACATCTACACTAGAGGTACAAGCTCTTGTTTCTTCTTTGGCTTGAGCAGGTATTTCCTTTACTGTCTCCTCAAGTGCATCTTCTTTTTCAAATTCTTCAATTTTATGTGCTACATCTTGCACCTCCTTTATTATTTCAGAAGAAACCAAAGTACCAAAAGGATCTATTGTTCCTGATTCTTCTTGTGCCATTTCCTTTTCAAACACTGAACCTTGTTCAATTTCCATTTCAGATTGAGTGTCCTGCTCTTCTTCTTCACTTAAAAATTCACTAGATTCTTCTTCTTCCATTCCAACTTCTTTTCTTGAATCCATTTCTCTCTCTTCACTTTCACTACTGTCATCTTCAATGTGGACAATCTCAATAACTTGTTTGGCTTCATGCACTTTTGACCCATGCAACATTTCTTTAGCCAATTTTGTATTTACCTTAGCATATACTTGTCTTTTTTCTACTGAGGTGGATGCACTAGGTATATCACTCAACTTAATACCTACCTGTTGTGCTCCTATTACTTCACTCTTTTTTGAAGTCTCCCCTTTAGATATGCTCACTGGTATTGCTTTCTTAACCTTCTGTCCTATTATTTCTTTGGAGGCCTATGCTTCTTCTATAATAATATCCTGGCTTAATGACTTTGTCTCCACAAATGTGCCAAATGATATTGCTATTGTCACTCCTAATGCATAAGGATCCATCAGAGTAGCATTTTTGTCCTTCTCCACAATTTTGGCTTCCACAATCTTTCTTTTCTTTTCATAGAAGCATTGGAGATCATCACTATGCTCCCTTAATCTCTTTTTTCCCTTCTTTGGATATGTAATCTCCACTCCTTCAGCCTTAAGCTCCTCAATTCTATCTTTCAACCCTGTCTTCGAAAACAAGATGACCAGTTTGGACAATGTGTCCAAAGATGTGTTCCATGGTTATGACCAATCAGGTTGTCCAATAGGAGCAAGCCTAGCACTTTCATAACTATGATGCAATATTTTATCATCTTATTTAACCTCCGGGGGAACATAGATATCTCCCATGGACCTCATTTGTTCAACTATTAACTTTTATGAGCTCTCTTTCTTACCTCTTTATCATTCTTACAGTCTGACCAAAAATCTTCAATATGTATTTGAAGTTTGAATTTAGAATCAATTGTATTTTGAATTCTATGAAAGGGTTCAAACCTTCAGGCTAACTCAAATTCCTCAAATCCATAATATCTCAACTCCTTTTCTGAATAACCAGCAACCTCTTCACTGTAGCATGAGTACCTACCAATTGCCCAAGGTAACTTAAGATTTCCTCTGTTAAACCTCTTTTTGTACATCTTAAAGGCATTCAAATTTTGCCTTGAGAATTCCAGAACAATTAATTTATTGGAAGGATACATGGGCAACATGAAAGGTTTTCCTTCAAATCCCTCAGTTCTGATATAAGTAAAATGTTGAAATTGAATATACCAGGAATTGTGTAGACCAGTTGTATCATCTGTATCTTTCGATAGTCTCTTATCTAGCTCTTCCCTTAAAATTCTAACCATGTATGTATAGAATACATCATTCACTAGAGCATACTTCCTCAATGCAATCTCTTCCTATAAATTAGGATAATGCTCATATACCATCTTCTAATCTAGACCATTTCCTAAGGTTCCAACCCTGTCTATCCCATGTATGAATGGTTGAACCTCTGCTACACATGAATATAATATATATGAGGACAAATAGAAAGGCACCATCTTTTGTTTTCTTAGCATTGCCTGTTTCCATATGGCAGTGCTTATAGCCTTAGCCCAGTGAATTTGTCCTGGTTCCTTTTTTGCTTCCCTCATGAATTAGATGGCAGTGAATATCCAAGGCTCACACTTAGTGCCATCTCTCAATCTCACTAGTCTACTTAACATTGTAATAATCAAGTATATTTCTTCCTTAAAGTATATTCTTTGCAGATTCTTGTGCACTCTTGCCACAACCTTGGGCTTATTTTCTACACTGTACCAACTATAGAAGATCTTGCTTCTACAGTCCCTCTCATTTTTATTGAAATCTTCATTATACCGATCTATGTCAATATCCACCATTTTCTCATGTATTTCTAAACCAAATGTTCTTGAAATCCCTTTTGTTGATAAATCTGCAATGAGTCTATCGTGGAACATTATTTTCCTGGTAGCTGGGTCATACAAGTATATGTAATCTAGGCATAAATCTTTGGCTTCCATAGCTAACAGAAAACCCACAGCCCTATACAATCCACTCTCCCATATACACCTCATGTCAAGTGTAGCATTAGCTGTTGTGATCTTCTGCAACACATCATTCGCATCATAGCTCCCTATGTTGGTGTCTGTCCCTACTCCACTTGTACCGATCAATGAAGGGTACCCTCTATGTAGTGGTAACTCCTCGTTCTCTATTTCTTTGCGTGGCTTCCTTTCTTTTTTAACTTCACATCCTATATCTACCTTTTTCAGCTTTGGGGCCATCCTGTAAAATGCATTTTTTACTTTCCATTTTACCTTCTTACCTAGGGTTTTACTACGAATTTTCTATTTTTTACATTTTACCCTAACCCACGTTTGTCTTTTCCCGTTTTGACTTTCACATTGTTTAACCCAACCCAACTAATTAACAATTAAACACAATAATTTAATGAATTCTTACATTTCAAAATGAAATTACTGAAAGTTACTTGCATTTTTTAACTAGCTAAACTGTAATGACGTTTAAGATAAATACCTATATCTTTCAACAGCTCAACCTTACATTGTTGACTTACTTTACCATTTTTTACTCTATTCTAGCTTCTGGAATTCTGTCCCGCGATGAAATTTTTGTTCAATTTTCACAGCAACTCTTCTTTCTGCAATTTTAATTTTAACAATGCAAATCTGAAAGAAAAATAGCTTTTAATTTACCCTAACCCACTAAAATTTACTCTTTTTAGTGTTAGATCGGCATTAATTACAACAATTAATGCGCCTAAGGCTTCGGTTTCTTATTTCAACATTTTATTTTAAGCCTTCTATCCGCTAGTTTAATTTTTGCATACATCGCATTCTCTTGTATCCTTCTTTGTATATTATTCTTTGTATGTCCATTTGCATCTTTTCAACATACAAGCCTATATGCAATGAGCTATAAACAATGTTATCCCCTTTTCTTTTATATTCGTGCTTGTATCTTTGGTTTGTATATCGCAATGTATGTGACATAGATACAAGCGTACATATAACCAACCCATACAAGCCCCTTTTTACCTTTTATCTTTCCAGTGATGTCTTTCATTTCCTTGTATATCAGAATTATACATTGTTAACATACAATCGCCCCAAACATCCAAAGCCTTTCCCTTATTTAATTCCCTTTTAAAATCTGTCTTGCATCTTTTGTTTGTATCTTTGCTTGTATGTCAGCTTGTATATTCGTTAGTTGGTACAATAAACAACCTTGAGATACAAGCTGTGGGACCCACCTTACTTTCACACTTGTATCATCGATGAAACAACAATACTAATATCCACTCTTAGATACAAGCATCAATACATGCAAACTCCTTTGTATAATCATCCTGGACTCCTCATTTTTTATAAACCATATTGCATAACCCTTCGGCTCCACACGTGTATATAAAATGAATGCATCTTTCAATATACATTAAGGTACGATGGATCACTTATATCAAATTTTAATTCTCTTTGACTTCCGCACTGTATGTATATCGAAAGGTATAAACCTGAAGCATGCAACATACAAACTGAGAAACATACTTTAATAAAACCAAATTTCATAGTCTCCTCGAGTCTGTGATATGTATATCGAAAGGTATAAACCCGAGATACAACCCATGGACTTAACCAATTATCCATTTTACTTCCGAATCCTGTCGGGTCTGACTTGTATGTAAAGAAGAAAACATTAACAATATGCATACAAGTACAATGATTCATAAACCTGACAACCTTATACGATTCATACAATGACTCCACATACAAACGACCTTGTACATGCAACATACAAACCTTGCTATAATGCATTTTACGAAGAAACACACATATCTTGCAAAATATTGGGAATTTTGAAATGGTTCAAAAAGCAATCCCTATTTATTTTTGACAAAGAATTCACCCCTATTCTACTCTGGTACTTAATGCTATTTTTTTTCAATTTTCAACAAGGTTTGTAACCTTTACCACCAAGTAGACCCACACACAAGCAAAAAGCCACAGCCATAGCAGGGGTCCTCATTTTGCTAAGAAGTAAAATGGGGCATGTTGTGAGAATCACAACAATACCCTTGTCACATCAACAATGAGGTAGAAGATATCTTCAATGCCTTACTTGCACATCAGATGTTTTGAATACAAAAGAGACTATTAGAGAGTTTTATGAGAATGATAGGCAGCAATTACTGTCATCGAAAGGCATAAGTCTAAAAATAGAGCAAATCAAAAGTGTAGTGGCCACCAAGCTTATTCGATTACATGCCCTTTGTACATTATACCAAATAGCAGCTTGACTTGCACAGCAAGTGTATTTAATGCAAAAAAAAACTATATCAATAGAATGATAGACTACGATCAACCAATGGATTCAAATACCTTCAAATTTTTATACAACTTCATTCCACCTCATGTTTGTATGTTCTATTCTCCCATACACTGATTTGGTTCTTGCCACATGCAGCACTGGTGATCTAATATTGCTCACGCCTTTATTCATTTAGTCTCCAAGCCACAGGAACTACCTTCAAACTTTCTACTTCTCCATGATCGATAATCGCTCTGATACCATATTGAAAAATGGTGTGCATACATAGATTTACATCATTGTACTTGCATAGTAATAAACATAAAACATAGAATAATATATTATTGTCTTCAGATGATTTTCACATTACATTACAGTGGTTTTATAAAAGCCTCTTCCATTTAACTATTTGATAACTACCTACATAACCTCCATACGGGAATGTAACTCCCACAAACTAACAAACTAACTATTGCTTTATTTACTAACATTTATTTAATATGCATAAACTAACCTATAAATGCAAATTTAACAATGTAATACCATTGTTACTATGACTATTATGCCAACAGTTAACCTCATGTGCTACTTTTTTAAGGTTGAAAGACTTTCCATCTCTCCTCAAAGGTCACTCAACACTTGGCATCAAGGTTGATGACTTGGTCAAACAGGTTGTTGGTTTGCACACTCCAAGTGATCCTAAGGTTGACACCTATAAGACACTTGTCTTCTCATTTGTGCCACTTCATGGGGCACTTGTCAATCCACATCATAGGTGGATTGCCTCGTCCTTGCCTATATATGCAAGGCTTTGTACTCATTGTAATTTGGGTCATTTAAATACAATATTGGACATTGTTCATTGTGCTTGTTTCTTATCTCCATAATTTCTTGTTTCTTATAAATATAATATTCATATTAATGCGATTATTTAATTTTTCTTCATTGTATATATATTATTTATAAATTTGATATTTTAAATATTAATGAAATCATATAATTAAATATATATTAATAATAGAATGTATATTAAATTATTGATTATAGAAATTAGTAGCATTATCGTTATATTTGTATTTATCTTATATTATAGTAAAATGAAATATTAATATATATTTGTGTATAAATATTAAATATTGAAATATAAAAATTGGTAAATAATTTTGTTCTTACTCAATTCCATTTGTATATATTTTTAGGAATCAGTTTTAACCTTCACTCCATCTCTATTTGGGTTAAATCTATAGTTGAGAATGACCTTAAAAATATTAAAATTCAAATTTGAATTTAGACATTCGCCAATCCCCTCCAACTAACTAATCATTATGAGTAAATTTGAATAAGAAATTTGTTAACTTGTGTGTTAGGATGTTGTATTTAAAGACAAACCCTAATTCATTTGAAAGTACATATAAGATCTCATTCTAATCTATATTATCATTCAAGGAGCATAATTAAAGCATCAACATTACATCATCTACTTATATCACCATTCCTAGGCATCCTTACATGTTTGTATATTGGTTTTTATCATTGCTCCATATCATTCAGTCAATAATAGGGGTTTGACCAAAGGAGAACATTCCTTGTCTTGCAAGCTCCTAAATTATGTCTATAAACACCACCCTTTGTAAACATAAGTGAAAAAATTGAGGTGAACAAGTTCTAGAATTCATATACGTGCATATGTTTAAATCCACACACGCAAAGGTCAATTCCATAGTCACATAAGTCAATTAGAGTAATAGACAAAAAAGTTCAAAGGCATTTGTTTGGTATCACACAAAGTCTCAACAAGTTGGTAAATAATTCGTGACATCTATCACAACATATCTTCACCGAAATTCCAACTAAATACCATTATTTTATTATTTTATTTCTAAACATTTAATTCGACCTCCATGTTTTAAAGAGGACTCTCTATTTTGAATTTTAAATTTCAAGATAATAAAGGCATTTCTTATTTTTAATAAAAAGAGTGTGTTATGCTTAAAATAATGGTGTTTATTGCTATGTAATTTAATAATATTAAATTATAAGGTATTTTTATTTTATTGTGTAGGCTTATGTATTTAGCAAGAATATGTTCTTAATAAGTTTTTTTGAGCCATTTAACTTTACCAATCGATTAAGGGTTATTTGACATACAAGATTTTAATCAATGAGTTTGAGTAATAATTTAAGCTTGTGAGATCAATATTGTGTGAGAACACTATTAAAAACAAGTGAGGAAATCAAATAAAATGGAAATGGTTCCTAATAAAATTGGATAACATTATTCTAAATTATTGTGTCTATAAATACATTTTCTTTTTTGTTGTATAACTTGGGTTAGGCACCCAAGAGCCATAAAAAAGTGTTAAGCACAAGATTTTAGTTACTTAAGGTACACCAGATTTTAATCCAAATTATATTTATCCATTATAAATATCAACCCAAAAACTAAGTTATTTTCTATTAACATTGTATATTTCTAGTTTTTCTCCTTACAGTATCCCATTGACACCCTTAAGTCTTTACAAAAAAATAGTCTTGGCCAGCATGGGAAAATTATGCAGGCCCCTAATAATTGATATACCTTACTTTCTTCACCCTCAAACTGATCTTCTGAGGAGGAAAAGTCATAATAGTTCTCTTTCACCCAAGTAGCTTCAGTAGACAAATTCACATTAAGAGTCATAGCAATATCTTTCATACCTATTTGCTTTGGCTAATCATCCATAAGATAATAAAATTACTCCATGTATTAGTCATGAAAAGTATCCTCCTAGTTGTTTATGTCATAGATATATTCATAAAGTAGTCTAAGTAGTCAAAGCTTTAAGTGTGTGAGATAAGCCCAACTGACTACTAGAGCCTAGAGTGTCTTAGAGAGTTGGAATGTGAATAAGAAGTGCTATGAGAAATTTGCAAAGCTTGTATAGATGTTTGGGTATTCTCTTCACTTAAAGAATATCCATATAGGCCTCAAGAGGGTAGTAAACATGTTATAGCTCATAGATAGTGGCAAGAGGCAAAATTCCCTCTTGTAAGGTTTTGTCTTTATTTGGGTTTCTTCAAGTCAAATTTTATTGTGTTCTCTATATTGTTTGTGTTTCTTGCTCTTGTCTACAAGCTATATTCTAAAAAAAATCATTTGAATATCAGGAAGGGTTAAAAGGAAGTATATTAACCAAAAAAATGCTATGAAATAGTGCATAGATAACTTGGACCAAATCTTGTAGCTAAGAGATTAAAGTAGTCTACCAGATCATCAGTGAAGATGGAATGGAAAGCATGAGAAAACTTTTAATATCATAGAAAGCCTCCCCTATAAAGGATGCCCATGTCCTCTTTTCAATATCATACATAATTCATAAGCTTTTTAGCATTAAGCTAGAGGAGCAAATAGATCCAAAGAATGCCATACAAATTTATTCTAATCATGATGTTATTTGTCAGGGCCTGAAATGAACTACTATTATGAAGAATCAAGACAACTCTTTTCAACTTATTTTGCCAAAAAATATTTATTGGCAATGATTTACTGATGAATTCTTGTTAAAATATACATTTTAACAGCATGTGGTTTCATTGGTGCTATCATACTGCCTTTGTGGGTTCCTACCTCATCTCTATGCTGCAAAATCAAAATATCAATGCCATGATCATGGATTAAATTTGACAGTCGTCCTTGCTTGTCAAGAATTTTTTTTATGACAGTTATCTATTCAATAGTGCCCTTCAAATATTATGGCATGTCCTAGTATAAGTATTAAAGCATATAAAAATCAAATATATATATCATCATAGTCCTATATAAATTTTGATAGTTTGTCCAAAATCTCTCCTTTCATATGATACAGTCTTTTTAAAATTTTGATTGTATTTTACAGCAAAAATACCTAAATACAACTATACAACTGTCAAATTTAAGCCCTGGCCATGATCCATCAGTACTTTGAAATGCCCTTCAACATTTAGAATATAAAGACTACTATTTAAAGGTCCTTTCAATGATATTAGTCTGTGAGCCTCAAAGAGTATGGATAATTTGATTTGACTCTAGGGTTGCTCCTCATTATTAATGTTATCTTTGTTTATGTTAGTCTTATATCATAACAAGGAAATTTGTATTGAGTGGGTACTATATTACCTTCCATAAGTTCCTGGCATTAACTTCTTCATCAATGTTTCAGAACTTGTGAAAAAACATACACAGTTTAATCCAGAAGCACTCTATCTTAATTCATGGACTGTGGAAAACTCATGCCTACCATTCACTTCTTCTTCAGGCTAGAAACCAATCTTCTCCCATTTGGTTGTGATCATAGCTCTTGACTCACTTCTGTTCCATAGGAGTACAACCACATGATTGTTGGATAAAGGCCCTACCCACACCTACATAAGCCATTTGATTATGCTTCAAGGTTTATTATTATTATATTTGCTCATTTTTTTACTTGTATTCCCAATGGGTTTGCAAAGAATGTGAAGACATGGGATTAGGAGTTAGTTCGCATCTTCTTCCTTTGGTCTGAAAAATGGGACATTGATATGTTTTATTGTGGTGAACCTTGGTGAGAGGCTGTAGAATTAGGCATACTTTATAAAATTAGAACTGATTCCAACACATTTACTCCAGTGAGCCTTTAAACACTTTGATTAGAATATATACCTAGACCTAGATGAACACCATTCTAGTGGGCATTAATTAAAAAGCATCTTACCTTGATTGACTGCAATCACCTCTAAATTGCCAAGAATATCTTCTGTCCCTAGACTCATAGATCTCACATCACATCCAATCAGCAATGGCGCCTACAATCATGATTAAGAGGAAATGACATTTCATATTGTTTATCATTGTCATTCAATGTATATCTTATAACACTTGTTTTAGCTATAATAGTGTTCCCATAGGCAATTTCTTATTGAAACAGAAACATATTTGGAGTGAGGGTTCAATGTTTCACTGTGGGTAACATTGTTTATCGAGCTTTCTTCAATTCTACCACAACAAATTCCATGTTTCATGGTCAACATCTGATATGACATTTTCTAGTAATGGCTCCCAAGTAAATTTAAACATGAGCATCTACAAACTTGTAAAGTTCAAGAATAAAGGATAAAATAAGTGTAGCTTCATTAGGGCCTAGAGGCTGAAATGTGAACGATATTCTTCTTTTTTCACACCACCATTTCCCACCTCCAACATGTTAGGATCTGATCCACAAATGCACAATGAATATGATTGGTTACATGTCACAAGGTCAAGATAATGTAGCAGAACATAGAGGCTAAAAATGGGTGATTAATTCTTTGTTAAAATTGTTTATCTAAACTATAGACATTTTCAAATCCAAACAAAGACTATCTATATTTTAACCTTAAGTAGGCTAAGAGACTATCTAGCTTATCACCTAATCCAACTATTGTTAATGTCTTGTGTTTTCCTCCAGCTATTTCTAACTTTCTCTGCCCACTAGCAAGATGGTCTCTCCCTCTGCAAGAACATCATGTTAAGTATCAACATACCATTAACAGGAAGAGTTAGATTTATAACCAAGGGTAATTCTATGATGTAAATAGCTCAAAGTGTTACCATTCACACAGCGAGTAAAATATTGGACACTTTGTTTTGAGAAGTGCATCTCTCATTATTGGGTATCTGTAATTTGATGCAAAAATAAACTATAAATAAAGTATAGTTGGTTAATTTGGTTCACAGGAAAGATTGGAGAACAATTTATTCTTATCTTAAAATCCCATCTCTAAATGCAATCCTTAAGTATACCAACACTTTGGCTATTTTGAGCCCTCATTTAGATGACCCAAGTAGATTTTGAAGAATAACAAAGACAGACATACCAAACTTTTGGTTTATTGCCATCTGTGTTGTAGTTGTCATATTTGAGATAGTCCACTTCCTATCATTAACAATAATTGGTGAGGCCAATTTCATTTGTTCAAAACACAATAAAATTTTGAAGTCGAGACTGTTAGAGGATGAGGTGGATGTACCCATTCAGCAAATGTATCTAGATATATTTGCTCATATCCTAAGGAACATGATTGTTGCTTGGAACAAGTATAATATCTAAAGAGTCAAGGAAATTTTAAAAAATAGCAATAAATAAGAAAAGTGATATGATACTTCTAACCTACACAATTTTAGAAAATAGATCTCTACTTTCCATATCCAGCATTTGAATATATCCCCAATTTGATACCTTTGCTATGAACATAGTTAGAAAGTGCCTTGATACCATATGGGAATGTTAAAGCTTTTGGAACCAATTTTCCCTGTGAAATCAGAGAGATTCAACATGTAGTTAGTTGACAGTCTGGCTTACTCACAGAGAACAATTAAAAGTATAAAATACTTTTAAAAAATAATAAGACTCTATTGAGTGTCAAGACACACATTTTCATCTCAATTGAGTTCTCCCCAACAATCATCTAGTTGATCCAATATGAGGAGTTCAAATCACCAAGAATACACAGATTAGTACTATAGTAACCCAAAACATTGTCAAGCCTTGATCCCAAATCTATGCACACAAAAAAAGACTTTCTAGCAGTGAATTGTGTCTACAGATACAATAATGCAAAGAATTTGCTTCAATTCCTGTAACATGTTTTACTTGTATCCATGTACAAGCAGACTAGATTTACCTTTATTCACATACTCATATCCAAGTTTGTTCAAGCCAGTCGAAACCAAATGTATGAAAAATGATTTAGGTTTTGGAGAGTCTGTGATATGTAGTTGAATCGAAAATAATCTAAATTGGAACACATAATGTTTGCCATCTGTGCCACCACATTCACCTTTTCATGTCAATATGAAATATAAATGGGCCAATATGATTTAAGGTCCCATCCGTATGATTTAAGGTGGAGTATAAATGATTTTTTTCAAGGGTCCCTAAGTACAATAAGGACCAAGTGTAAAAGTTAATTAGTGGAGTGATTTTTTTGTGGGGGTCAAAGTGAGTGGGTATTGGGGCATCCTTGCACGTGTATGGGGCAACACGTTGAAATCACACATTTTGGACCCCTGTGCACATAACGCGTCGTGGAGTGATATGTATAAGTACCCACGAGCTTAAAGGATAGCTTCAAGCTCTTAAGTCGCATACAGAGAAACCCAAAAAAATCCGTCGAAATCTGGTATATCTAGCTATGAGCTTGACGTGCGTGAAGTTAGGGTGGGTGGCTACTGGCCCCTTTCCCCTAGACTAAATGACAAATGAGTTGCCCAAATTTATCGTTCTCATACTGCAAAAGGAAAAATTATTTCCATTTAAGCTTTTAAACGCATTGGACTGTTGGCAATATCATATGGAAATTCTTTGACAGAGAAACAATCAAAGGATTGTAGTTTAATTGGAGGAGCAATAAATAGAGGATCAGATGATTTTAACAAAATGATACCTTTAGTTTTAGCTTTCTAAAAAAAACATCAGTTTAAATTTATTATTTATATTTTTTAAGAAAATCATTATCTTTCATTATTTTTGTGATTAGATTAAATTTGATAGTCAAATAGTTAATAATAATTTTATATTTTTAAGTTTAGGTATTCACATGATAGCAAGGGGTCGTCTACAATGACAGCACACCAAACTAAAACATGACCATTTAATTGCCACTCCTGTATTGAGGGTGCCACTTCCTATGCACAGACTGTAAAGACTGGGAGGATGATTAAACCAAGCCTCTAAACTATTCAGGGTGCCACTTCCTATGCATAGACTCTAAAGGCTGGGAGGTTAAATTTTCAGAGGATAATTATGTTGAAAAGGCGAATTTGTGCTTTGATGAGCTTGCTCCCAGTTTTTATTTGCACTGCACAGCAGTCCAGTGGCAACAGCACTAATTTTTCCTTTGCCTACTTTTGGCAGAACAACAGCCAGCAGCTGACATACATGGGGGACGCTTCATTCTCGGCTCAGTATGGTTATATCGATCTCACACCGGATCCAAGCGCCACCATAAATGTTTCTGCTTCAAACGAAACGAATTTTCTCCACCGCAACGGAAGGGTTCTGTACCGCCACCAGCTCACGATGTGGCCGGCGAGTTTCACTACCATCTTCACCATCTTCGTGAAAAACATCACCGCAATTAGGAATTTCAATGGCGACGGTATTGCCTTCATCATCGTTCCAGATAACAAAAGCCTTTTAGCAAAGAGCGACGGGGCCTTCCTAGGCCTCTTCAATCAGTCCACGGACGGAAACACGACCGGTCAGCTTGCCATCGAATTCGACGCGTTTCAGAACGAATTCGACCCCGACAGCAATCATGTGGGCATCGACATCCAGAGCATCGAATCCAACGTAACCGCTCCTATGGGAGAGCACGCCATGGATATCAAGGCTGGGCGAGCTATAAAAGTCCGGGTCGACTACGACGGTTGGGCAAAATCCCTGCAAATCTACGCCCGCTATGCAGACAATACTTTGCCCTACGCGAGCCTTCTCAACTGCACCGTGGTGCTCGAAAAAACTGTTCCAAGATCAGCGTACGTGGGATTTTCTGCAGTAACAGGGACTTCATTCGAGATACAGAGAATTCTCAACTGGAATTTCAGTTCCGTGATGTTGCCGGAATCTTCTCTGAATTTGTCAACGGTGGGAACGGGAACGGGAACCCCGGGAGAATCGGGCAGCAGGTTCAAAGTCGGTGTCTTGGTGAGCTCTATTACAGTCGGATTGGTTATGGTGGGATTATTAGTCTCTTGGTTCGTGGTAAGGAGAATGAAAAGGAAAAACCAGGCTAATATAACTCTTGGCCGAGGAAGCTTCAACGAAGAGCTGGCAATAATTCAAAACGCGCCTCACCGGTTCTCATACAAGCAACTAGCCGCCGCCACCAACAACTTCAGCCAAGCGGAGCTTTTAGGAACCGGCGGGTTCGGAAGCGTGTACAGAGGAAACCTCAGTGCCGGAGGCAACGAAGAGGCGGTGTTGGTGGCAGTGAAAAGAATTTCCGCTGGGTCAAGACAGGGGGAAAGGGAATTCATCTCAGAAATTATCAGCATAGGCCGCCTCCGCCACCGGAACCTGGTTCAACTTCAGGGCTGGTGCCACGATCGTGACGAGCTTCTTCTAGTCTACGATTACAAATTTCTTTACGGCAGAAACAGGGACCCGCCCTTGAATTGGACGCGGCGCCACAGGATTTTGTGCGGCCTGGCTTCGGCTTTACTCTATCTGCACGAAGAATGGGAGCAGAGGGTCATTCACCGAGACGTGAAGCCCAGCAATGTGATGCTCGACGGGAAATTCAACGCCCGCTCACCGAGCACGACGATAATAGTCCTGCTGTCACGACCCTACTGGCGGGTACCCCCGGGTACCTGGCGCCCGAGTGCAGCTACACGGGTAGGGCCACGGCAGAATCAGATGTCTTCAGTTTTGGGATCGTGCTGTTGGAGGTGGCCACGGGTAGGCGGGTGCTGGAGCAAAAGGCTCCATTGGCTGAACGAAATTTGTTGGATTGGGTATGGGGGCTTTATAGCCAGGAGAGAGTTTTGCAATGTGTGGATCCCAAATTGGAAGGGTCTGATCATGATGAAGAGCAGATAAGAAGAGTATTGATCTTGGGTCTAGCGTGCTCGCATCCTGATCCGCAGTCACGCCCTTCTGTCAGACAAGCTATTCACGTGCTCATTAACCCTAATGAAGAGCTGCCGCAGCTGCCTTCCACCAGGCCACTGGCGATCTATGTTGGTTTGCCACCGGTTGGAGACGTCTATTCCCAGTCCACCTCGTCTTCGAAAATGGTTGCAGATGCCGTATCGTCTAGTCTCCTGGGCGAGACTAGCATGGGATCCATTACTTCCACGTTACATCATGGCAGATAGAGATGCACGGATGGGTCACCGTTATTTCTTGTCTTTCATTATCTTTTCATTTGTTAGGTCAGTAGGTGTATGCTGAACATTAGCTGCTTCTTTTTTCAGTTTTACGTAGTGGCCAATATCTGTTTTGTATCTTGGATTGTATTTGTATTGTGGTGAGAGTGGCAGATAAAATGTATTTGAATCAACAATTAAAGTGTGTAATTATAAAAGTAAGTTTGTAAATAAAAAAATTAAGTAATTTTATAGAAAGTTGTGTCTATTTTTGAAGATTGAACAAGCTTTCTTGAAATTATAAATTATTGTCAAGTACATTTACATATAGCAAACATTAACAAGGTTTTGTCTATTTTGTGTAGAACTAAGTCAAAATAATTTTGATATCTAGTATATTGTTATAATTACAATGTAGAAGGAACTATATTTTTGTACATAGTAATGTGATACAAGATTATAGTAGTGTGCATATATGACTAGAATTGATAAATTTGAGAATGATGTAAAAGCAGATGAAGTGGTGGTGGTGGTGAATGGTTCTTTGGAATCTCTCTTTTATTTTCAATGATTTAAAAGGTGGTCATGAAAGTAGATGAAGTGGTTGACGTCATAGATGATTGATTTGTTTGTTTCATTTTTAATGGGTCGAGTGTGAGCTACGAGTAAATATAAAGGTGGTCCATGCCTTGGTTGGATGACAATTGGAGTTCACATAATAGGGATTGCCATGTTTATGAATTGATCCTTTCATAAAGTCATATTCTAAATATTATTGTAATGAACATCTCAAATTATTAAGTAATCTAACAATATGTTTTGTAAACTAAGATTTTCAAAGAAAATAAAATTGTATGTATTGAAATGAGTGCATATATAGTTATCACATAAGATGTAGAATCTAATTATGCATTTCATTTGTTATATTTTTCAATTGCTCTTGGTGTTGTTGACTCACTTGTACATACATTGATAATTTGACTCACTTGTACATCTATTTTATGCATATCTTGCATTCATTG
This sequence comes from Cunninghamia lanceolata, assembly GCA_027924645.1. Lineage (NCBI taxonomy): Eukaryota > Viridiplantae > Streptophyta > Pinopsida > Cupressales > Cupressaceae > Cunninghamia > Cunninghamia lanceolata. The sequence goes on along the minus strand of BSBN01000523.1, from coordinate 9,172,190 downwards.
CATTCCATGAGACAATATTTCTTTGAGCCATCATGTCAAATAGTTCACATATCTTGTCTATGGTTCCACACTTTGCATACATGTCTCATAGGGCAGTTGCAACTACAACATTTGACGAAATCCCATACCATTTATGCTTTGATGGATGTCCATACCCTATTTCGAAGATCCCATTTGGGCATAGACAAGGGGGATGCTGGCTAAGGTTGTGGAATTTGGCTTTACTCCAACCAATTGCATTTGCTTGAAAGTTTCTAAAGCCTTATAAGAAAAAAAAAACATTTTGTGCATATCTTGCAATCATTGCATTCCATGAGACAACATTTCTTTGAGGCATCATGTAAATAGTTCACATGCCTTGTCTATGCTTCCACACTTTGCATACATGTCTCATAGTATAGTTGCAACTACAACATCTAACAAAATTACCACATCCTTTATGCTTTGATGGATGTCCATACCCTGTTCTAAAGATCTCATTTGGGCATAGACAAGGAGGATGCTGGTTAAGGTTCTAGAATTTGGCTTTACACCAGCCAATTGTATTTGCTTGAAAGTTTCTAAAGCTTTATCAAAAAAAACATTTTGTGCTTATCTTGCAATCATTACATTCCATGAGACAACATTTCTTTGAGGCATCATGTCAAACAGTTCACATGCCTTGTCGATGCTTCCACACTTTGCATACATGTCTCATAGGGTAGTTGCAACTAAAACATCTGACGAAATTCCCATAGAGCTATAACATCATAAATTTCACTTTTTCTAGCCTCACAAATCTATAATGCAACATAATAAGCCTCAAATTCCTCAAAAATATATCATTTCAAATCATAAATCATCAAAATATATCCATTTCAATAATAGATAAGTCCTATTTGTAATGTCAAATTGTTGCAATGTTGTCAAATTTGTTGCAATTTTGCAACTTTACAAATTTGATGTTTCCACTTCTTCAATCTTTCTGGACCTTCATCATTCTTATCATTTTTTCTTCTTCTCATCAATCTAGGTTTAGAATATGGATCAAACACATTCTATGATTGTCTATTCATTTTTTGCTAACAAATGCCTTGCCTAATGAGGTGCCATGTCAAATTGTTCACATGCTTTTTTTATGCTTCCACAGTGTGCATACATTTCTACAAGGACAACTCCAAATACAACATCTTATGTAAAATTCCTATATCCTTTATGCTTTGATGGTTGTCCATACCTTGTTCCGAAGATCCCATTTTGGCATAGGCAAGGAGGATGCTTGCAAAGGTTATGGAACTTGGTTTTACACATGCTAATGGCATTTTCTTGAAAGTTTCTAAAGCCTTTTCAAAAAATCCATTTTGTGCATATCTTACAATCATTGCATTCCATGAGACAACACTTCTTTGAGGCATCATGTCAAATAGTTCATGTACCTTGTCTATGCTTCCACACATTGCATACATGTCTCCTAGGATAGCTGCAAACACATCACAAAAATTTCCTATAGAGCCTTTATGCTTTGATGGTTGTCCATACCCTGTTCTGAAGATCCCATATTGGCATAGGCAAGGAGGATGCTTGCAAAGGTTACGGAATTTGGTTTTACACATGCCAATTGCATTTTCTTGAAAGTTTCTTAAGCCTTTTCAAAAAATCCTTTTTGTGCATATCTTGCAGTCATTGCATTCCATGAGACAACATTTCTTTGAGGTATTGTGTCGAATACTTCATGTGCCTTGTCTATGCTTCCACACTTTGCATACATGTCTTCTAGAGAAGCTATAAATACAACATCACAGAAAATTCATATATCCTTTATGCTTTGATGGTTGTCCATACCCTATTTAGAAGATCCCATTTTGGCATAGGCAAGGAGGATGCTTGAAAAGGTTATGGAATTTGCTTTTACACATGCCAATTGCATTTTCTTGAATGTTTCTAAAGCCTTTTTGAAAAAAATTATTTTGTGCATATCTTGCAATAATTGCATTCCATGAGACAACATTTCTTTGAGGCATCATGTCAAATAATTCATGTTCCTTGTCTATGCTTCCATACTTTGCATACGTGTCTCCCAGGCTAGTTGCAACTACATCTGTTAGAATTCCCATGTCCTTTATGCTTTGATGGATGTCCATACCCTATTTTGAAGATCCCATTTAGGAATAGGGAAGGAGGATGCTGGCTAAGGTTGTGGAATTTGGCTTTACACCTGCCAATTGCATTTTCTTGAAAGTTTCTAAAGCCTTATCAAAAAATCCACTTTGTGTATATCTTGCAATCATTGCATTCCATTAGACAACATTTCTTTCAAGCATCATGTCAAATACTTCATATGCCTTGTCTATGCTTCCACACTTTGCATACATGTCTCATAGGGCAATTGCAACTACAACATCTGACAAAATTACCATATCCTTTATGCTTTGATGGATGTCCATACCCTATTCTGAAGATCCCATTTAGGCATAGACAAGGAGGATGTTGGCTAAGGTTGTGGAATTTGGATTTACACCCACCAATTACATTTTCTTGAAAATTTATAAAGCCTTATCAAAAATAAATATGTCATGACAGCAGTATAACATCAACAACTACAGTATAACAACAATAAATATATCATGATTCAAGGGTGCTGGCACAATAATGCGTTACACTTTCTAGGGCATCCTGATTTTTGCTGAAATCACATATTTTTAGAAAATATAATGATTTAAACCTTGAAAGGTTCCATATAAAGATTTTAATTGAAGAGGGTTTGATCAAACCCCCTTAGATTCAAACCCCCTCAGATAGAACCCCGCTAGTTTTAAACCATACCTATAATGGAGTCTCCTCTGCACCTATCAAAATGCTAATAAAAAATCACTTTTGATTTACCTTTTGGGGGATCAAATGAATTCATTTAAAATTTATGTTTTGTAAGTATGTAGTCCTTATTATAAGCTTCCCAAAAAGTATAATTTTAAATATATTTAATTTGATTATTATACTTATTTTCTATTTCTTGTGAATGTAGGTTTTTCACCGAACATCAAGTTCTATGTTCTACACACATGGAAAATTAGTAAATTAGTGAAAACAAATTCTAAAAAATATCTATGCCCTAGGTATTGATATCCTTATTTCAATAAAAATAAATAAATTAAATTTCAGTACATACAAAAAAAGTTATGTTTTACGAAATACGTCTATGTCTAAATTATAATTGGTTTGACTTCAAAACTTAATTTAAAAAAAATATTCAACAAAACATTATGAAACTAAATTTATGCCCTATATATCGGTGTTACCAATCTAAATTCAAAAGAATAAGAATTTTATTCTTTGTAGAAAAAAAGTTATGTGCTACGGAATACACATCACCTTAAAAAAATGTTGTTTACTATAAAAAACTAGTTATCAAAAGAGATGCAAAAAATTTTACAATTTAACTCCAATTTTTTAAAAAAATATATATTTAGAATCTACAAACAAAATCTCACAAATCACTAGTTTGTATCATCTTCAAATTCCTAATGGTTTAGTAGCAATAGGTGTCAGAAAGTGAAGATTGAGTTTAAAATGTTGATTTCAATGTCAAGTTTGGCCAAAAAGTGTAACCCATTATTGTGGGATGACCCTCAAATTCATAGTTAATGATATAAGTTATATAACAATGAACACTAACAGCAGTATTATGGATATCTGATTTCATTGTTTAAAAATGTCTCAAACTTCAAAAAATTTGATATGGTATTCGAGTCAATTATTATTTTCAGTTGCAAAAGAGATTAAAGGTCCATTGGCCATGGTCTAGTACAATGTGGTATTGTGTGAGAAGTACAAACACATAATCCATGCTTAATAGTTGAGAGACTTGGGAAATGAACTAAGGCCTCCAATAGTCCACCCACCCACCCTAATGTGTTGGCGTGGTCAATTTGTCCCCATGAGGTGGGAAGAAGAAAATATGCCTATTGACACTTTTTCACTGCTCTCAAATGACACATTTTGCAAAAATGCATATGTTGTTGGCACGATCAAATGGTTTGGAGTTGACCAAACTGAGACAAGGTACTATAGAGGGACATGTCATCCACCTATAGGTCAAGACAGAATATTCGTAGGTGTCATAGATCGAGAGAAAATACAGGTGAAATTTTTCAACTTTTTGCTCTTTGGGCTTTTCGGAGATTCCTGTTACAATGTAGCTTGGAATGATCGAGAGACCTGGGAAATGAACCAAGGCCTCTAGTAGAATCGACCTGCCCACCCCAACATGTTGTGTAGTCGGTTCCACCCCACAAGGTGGGAAGAAGAAAATATGCTTGTTGGCACCTTTTCACTGCTCTCAAGTGACGAATTTTGTAAGAATGCATACATTGATGGCACAATCAAATGGTCTAGTGTTGACCAAAATTGAGATAGGGTACTATAGAGGGACTTGATATCCACTTGTAGGTCTAGACAAAACATTCTTAGGTGCCATAGATCGAGAGAAAAGGCAGGTGAAAGTTTTTCAACATTTTGCTCTTTAGGCTCTTCAGAGACTCCTGGTGCAATGTAGCCTGGAAGGATTAGGAGACTTGGGGAATGAACCAAGGCCTCCCCTAGTGTTCACCTATCCACCTAGAAATGTTGGCGTAGTTGGTTTGGCCCCACAAGACAAAGAATGCAAAATATGGCTCCTACCAAGTTTATGTTGAATGCTAATGACACTTTTTGCAACATTTCATACATCATTGCCATGGTCAAATGGTTCGGACATAATAAAACATGAGAGCGGCTATTATGGAGGGACTCTACATCCAGCTATAGGTTCATACAAAACAGTCATAGGTGCCACATATGTTGAGTACCAATCCATCATAGTTTGGCAGTTTTTTGCACTTAGGTCTCTTAAGAGACTTTCTCGAAATAGTGTAGCTCAGAAGGATCGAGAGACCTATGGAATGATCCTAGGCCTCCCCTAGAATTCAACTACCCACACAGACATGTTGGCGCTATTTGTTTGGCCCCATAACGTATGAAACAAAATTTATGCTCACTGACAACTTTTCATTGAACACAATTGACGCTTTTTGCAACTTTTGAAAAATTGTCACCATCACCAAATGGATTGAACATTTTAAAAACTAAGAGATTTTATTGTGGAGGGACCCTACATGACCCTATAAGTCTAGATAGAACAATCTTAGGTTCTAAAAATTTTGAGAAACAGTCTGTCAAAGTTTGGTAATTTTTGGCACTTAGGGAACTTAAGAGAAAGTGTCAGCATAGTGCAGCTGGAAATTATCAGGATAGTTGAGGTGCAAAAAAAGACCTTTCCTAGTGTTCACCAACCCACCCGAACATGTTGGCACTATCATTTTGGCCCTATGATGCATGGAACAAAATTTACGCTCGCTGACAACTTTTCATTGAACACAAATGACGCATTTTGCAACTTTTGAAAAATTGTCACCACGACCATATGGATTGAACATTTCAAAAAATGAGAGAGGTTATCATGGAGGGGCCCTACATGAACCTATAGGTCTAGATGGAACATTCCTAGGTGCCACAAATTCTGAGAAATAGTTAGTCAAAGTTTGGCAATTTTTGGCACTTAGGGCTTTTAAGAGAAAGCGTCGGCACAATGCAGTCGAGAATGATCAAGATAGTTGAGGTGCAAAACAAGACCTTTTCTAACATTCATGCACCCACCCAGACATGTTGGCACTATCAGTTTGGCCCCATGACACACGAAACAAAATTATGCTCGCTGACAACTTTTCATTGAACACAAATGATGTTTTTTGTAACTTTTGAAAAATTGTCGCCACGACCAAATGGATTAAACACTTCAAAAACTAAGAGGTTATTGTAGAGGGACCCTACATGATCCTGTAGGTCTAGACAGAATGTTCCTAGGTGACATAAGTTCCAAGAAACATTTCGTTAAGTTTGGCAATGTTTAGCACTTAGAGCTCTTAAGAGAAAGCGTTAGCACAGTGCAACTGGGAATTATTAGGATAGTTGAGGTGCAAAACATGACCTTAGTGCAATATTTCATTTCTCTTTAATTTTCATCTTCTCCTTCTTAACCTATTTGTATACTTTTTATTACATTAATTAGAATAGGATTAGATTAGGGTTTTCAATTGGATTTTAAGATTCAAGGACACAATAGAGGACATCAATAGAACTAAAATTAGAGACATGATAATACACATATAGAAATATAAATTATCTATACATATAAATGACTTGAGAAAGTTAGTGTACATAATCATACACATAAACAAGAGTGTTGTACATAATCATGCACATAAACAAGACTATTGCACATAAGTATCTCATAAGAGACATGATTGTAGAGAAGAAACAAAGTTTTACTTGTACAAATATACAAATTAGATGTATATATTTATAAATGAGCATGAAATTACAAAGTTTTTTTATTTCTAATCAATCTAATGAACCATCTAGATCGCTCTACTCTTTATTGTGTCGAGTATTGCCTCGTGGTCAGACTCACGAACCTTCCACAAGGTACTGTTCAATGGTCTACCCCCATATTTGATCAAATGAATATTTGTTGCCACAACAAGGTTAGAATAATGAAGATTCTTCCTATGTGTGCCAAAGTTCTCGAACAACCGCACATTAGACTTCTTCATTAGGTACCTTCTAATACATGTTCCACTAAAAACCATTGATCCCATAAGGTACTCGATGTTTTCTCCATCTATAACATGGGCATCTAATTTCTTTTTTTCCTCAGCACAACACAAATAATAATTTGTTCCTTCTTCATTGTCTTTAAATACAATAACTACATAAACATGTCCTGCATTGATATGCACATTCAGTTCAATGAATATAGTCAACAATACAAGAAAACTACAAAATAAGATGGAATATTAAATTTTATTAAATTTGAATGTTGATAATACTTGGCTGAACTAGATCCAAAACATGGTCAAAGTCAACTGATGACTCAATCTCTATGAGTTGTAGTACTGTCAGTAGTCAATACATGTCAAGCAAGCTTAGACTTCTTGTACACCATTCATCGGCCCACTCCTTTGACTTACATTTATACCAAGCTTGATCTGTACATGAACAAAAGCATACCATCCATTGGGTATGAATACTCCATGAACCTGTGTTATAGCTTCTAAAAGAGTGTAGCTCACTTGATCCTGTCAATGTACAACAATCCTCATATTTTGCAATGTTATTATTATCAACCAACCAAAAAAATCTGTACGAACTGTAGACTTACCTTTATTACCTAGACCCATTGTAGTTTTACACCATTCAACAATAGATCTTGCATCTATCAACTTTGCATTGTCTTTGTACTTCAAATCTTCTCGTGCTAATGCTCTTTTGATACATGCTTCTACACCATCATGCTCCCCCTTTCCATGCCTGACCTCGAAGAAATTCTACATATGCTTAACACCATTCATCCTATGCATCCTACTCAACCAATAGAACATTCATGAATTCTTGAATTGTGATGCATATTTATTTGACCATATGATATGCTGACCAAATGATATGCTCCTACTAGCCAAATCATGGTAGAATATCTGAAAGAATCCTTGTACAAACTCTGTAGAATGTGTATGATTATCACTGATGTAAAAATGATACTCCCTCAAGATCTTCCTGTCATCCTCTATACTGTCATCTGCATGAATGAATGCTATATGCACAAATATAGCAACCTATGTAGAGTTGTAATACTGTGATTGCGCCTCATTCTGTGGTTGTACTGTGTAGTTCTCTACAAAGTCAACAATTGAAATGATGGTATCAAGTGGAAACATGTCCTTGCATAGCTTGAATTGCAAGTCCAACCGTCGAGCTCTATGGGTATGCCATGCATACTTGTAAACTATATTATCTCATAAAATAGAAATAAACTAATAGACTGGAATATTTTTAATGACCAATTCACACATTTTTGTTTCTTTACCATCTTTTAGACTATATGCCACTATCTTATATTTGCCAAAACTTACTAGTTCATTTCCAATTGCATGTGTGTTCTCCATATGTTCACAAATTGGCAAATGTTGTAACCTACCACAATGATCACATGTGACATCCAAGCATAAGTTCTTATGGAATAATTGACCATCCACTCTTTGACATAAGACACTCGATATGAAATCTCTTGAAGATCTAGGTGGACACTTTATATTACACTCCTCCAAAACATTGTTAGTATGCAAATCTACACATATATCTATAAACATCATAATGATTAGAAAACTCAATATGTACTCTACAACAAGAAGTTGTCCGTGTGTGATTTATTTTGACATAAAAATATTTTACCATTTCAAAAAACTTTGACTAATTTTGATTTGAGGATACATCTCTTAAAATTTCAAAACCTATGTTTGAGTCACATCCAAAAATGCCTTGGATGTGGCTCACGGTTTCGACAACCAATTCTCCTTCTTACAACATCTCTTGCATTAAGAGATACCCTTGTGTTATTTTTCCAAAATTCTTCAATGAGGCATCTCAAGACTTCAACAACAACTTTATCTTTTCGTGGGAGTCTCCTAAAGAATGCCCACAATTTATTGCTATTTGGGTCCTCAACTCTTTGATGCCTTCCAATAGCTCTCATTAGAGTTTTTATACTTATTTTCAATGCTTCACTTGCCATTCTAATGAGGCAATATTTTTTTGTTTTATGGCTTACTATTGTTGACATAATGATGCGTCATGTGACATTACTATCCTTGTTGCATGAGGAGGAACCCACACTCTCATATGCAATCATTAGATTCTTTACAATTGATTTTTCACTTGAAGCATCTGATGTTCTTAGGCCAAGAATCTGTTTAATGTGCCTAAATTTAAGATTTCTTATCAATTCAACAAATAGTTGACATCCTTCGATTTCATTTAAGTTCCAAATAGCTAATGGTAGCGAGCTGAGCTTGAGGACACGATGCCACATACATAGATACATGAAGGCGTAGTATATATGTTATGTTTCTACTTGTGCAGAGGGGAGTGGTTATTCACATAGATTAGAGGGTTTGCTCAAGATTGCCTCGATTTTGATCAGTTGGCATGCGAGTGGGATCTAGCCATGTGCACTTCTAGCTTGGTGTGTAGTCGCACGTGCTGTCTCCGTGGGTACACACTATGTGGGATGTTCCTATGAGTAGGACATTGCCATGCGGTATACGGCCATTGCGTGCTTTCTCTGCTTGGCGTATACCATGCACGGTCGCGCCGCATGAGGTATGTGACCTGGGAGTTCTAGCACAATACCTTTCCATGTGGGGTTGCGTGAGTTGGCCGCACCCACATGAAGGGTCTTGATGAGGTAGTCACACTTGTTTCCCTCCTTCCTCATGTGGTGACTAGCGATAGTCACATAGTGTTGTAATGTGTATATTTTAGAGTTTGTGAATCTTCTTTTTGGTTATTGATGACTTTTACTTTTCTTGTGTAGACCAACAATTTATTTTATCTTGCTTGTATTGGTTTAGCCACGGATGATTTTCTTGGCATGTAACTCTTGCGGTTACATTTGATTTATTATTGAAGATTATGCACATTTTTCTTACCTTATTGTTGGAATTGAGATTTACTCTTCCTTATTTATATTTTGGTGGCTAAACTCATTGACCTTTCTATTTTGGAATGTTGGTCTTGTGTTGTGATGTGACTCCTCATCGGGTATGGTGAGACCCACCCGTTTGAGTGTATACGAGGAAGCAGACGCAGGGAAACCCTTAAGGATGGGGGTATGTGTGAGTTGTTCTAAGCTCTAATTCACTACCTTCCTATTGTTTGACTATCTCTTGGAGGCTAAAACCCTTACACAAACAAGAGATATGTCATTGTGGCTTGTATGGAGGGGCTCACTAGGTGGGTCAATGTCATCAAGACACATGGATATCGATATTGGACATGGTTATTGGTTATGGAGTCATGGATATAATTGGATATGAATGGTACGACCACATCCACGTGAACCCCTAATGTAGCCTTGTGATGTGAATGAGTATGTATGTATATGTGGGTTGTATAATTTGTCATGTATGTGGTTGCATATTAAAAAATTGCATCATTATGCCTTGAAAAGTAACAAATTATTGCATTATATGTAAAGAGATGTCATGCATGCTATGAAAGCAGAGGTTGAAATTATGTATATGGGTGTTTGTGTGCTCCATTTTAGAGATGACTAGGTATAAAAAGTCAGAGAATTGAAATTTTTATGCCTTGAAAGTGCAATTTCCAGCAAATTATGAGAAAATTATGTGATTTATGCTAGTGTAAATGTGAAAATTGGTGATTGTGAGCAACTAATCGACTATTTAAGACAGTGATTCTTTGAGAAAATTAGATGTTATGGCATCATTCTCTATTCTGATTGGAGAAAATTGTTATATCCTAATGTATATTTTATATGAAATTAAGTCTCTTGCCTCTTCTTTACCTAGGTACTAGGACATATTGCACGTAACTGTTTATATCAAAATGAATGTGACATGCTGAATTTTATATTTATATTCAATTTCTTAGACTAATGTGTGCTATGGCTGCATCTTAGCATATTGCAGGCTTCCACGAGTAAGCCTAGTCTTGGGGGGATAGGATGTAAAACCATGTGTTCGCATTTTGGTTGTTGCTTTTCCCTTATGGATTCCGATGCTATTATGATGTTGACATGATTAGTTATTATGTTGGATTACATGCTTATATGTTTATATATTGTTATCATTGCTTTTGTATGATTATGGATAGGAAAGGGATGATGTCGTAACACTCGTATCCGAGAGGCTTACGATGTCATGACCCTCTTCCTGATGCCTACTGTTGCTTCAGCTATGATGTATGTTATATGCATATGTGCTTTGACATGTGATCAGAGTAATGCAGGTAGTGGGTATTGACTCCGCCTAGATTCACAGGCTTGAGCGTACTCTTATTCCCTGATGGTGGTAATTGGAGATAGTCATAGGCCAAACATTCCCTAGCCTAGCCCATGGTACCCTATTAGTGCAGTGTTTCTGTGATATGTGTTTACCCTCTGGTTACCTAGCGGTAACGTCCGGACTGCATTCTGGTCTTATGTGGTTTGCCAGTATTGGTTGTCAAGGTATCTCGTTTTGGGTTGTTGGTATTTATTATGGTTTGGCATTAATTTATTATGTGCTTTATTTTGGTATGTCATATCAGTGATTTGAATGATGATATTTGTGTGGTTTGTGTATGGGGTTTTATGTGATTTTTAAATAAATCAGTTTGAGAACTCTATTAAGTTATGTAGATTATTGGCATTTTAAGTATTTATGCTAATTGGTTTTACGCTAGTGATTTTGATAAATCATTTTTGGTGAGCTTTGATAATTGTTTATTTTAATTTAAAGTTCCATTTTTAAATTGGAGTTTTGGGTAGTTTGTTCTCTAAGCAACTAGGAGGTAGCATTAAGTAAGGTCGTGCTATTGAGAGGGGGGTAGAAAAAGTCTTAGGGTTGAGTCGCATGACTTGGGGGGGGCCTAGGATTTTATGATTCCCATTCTTTTATTTTTAATTCCCATTCTCACTCTTATGGGGAGAAGGTTCTGGAAATTGGGAAGATGGAGAGGCAATGAGGGTTTAGATAGGAGAGAGGAGGGCACCTGCAAATCACCATCTCGGGTAAGTTTTCACAGTCTTGAAACAACCCATTTTGTTATAGTCTGAATACATTTCTATCCATGAGACATTATTTTCTTGAGGCATTCTGCCAGGTAGATTGCGTGCCCTGCCTAGGCTTCCAATTTTTGCATACATGCCTACCAGTGCACCTGCAACTAACTATACCTAACAATAATTTGCCTTCTACGAAGCTTTGAAGGATGTCTATATCATGTTCCATAGCCCCCATCTTGGCACAGGCAGCGAGAATGTTGGCAAAGGGTTAGGAAATTTGGTTTTATGCCAGCCAATGACATTCACTTAAAAGTTTCTAAAGCCTTTTTAACAAATCCATTTTGTGCATATCTTGCAATCAATGCATCCCATGCGATGACACCTCTTTGAGGCACTCTATCAACTTGAGAGCGTGCCTTCTCTGTGCTCTTGTTTGGCATAGGCAGGGAGGATGCGGCAAAGGTAGTGGAGTTTAGCTTTACGCCTTCCAACTACATACACTTGAAAGTTTCTATAGACTTTTTAAAAACTTATACGTTTTGTATATATCTTGCAATCATTACATTCCATGACAGGATATCACTCTGAGGTATTCAGTCAAATAGTTACGTGCCTTGTATTTGCTTCCCCATTTTGCATACATGTCTGCCATAGCATTTGCAACTGCAACATCTAATAAAAATATCCCTTTGATTATGCTTAGATGGAGACTAATAACTTGTTCCTAAAGTCCCATTTTGGCATAGGCAGTGGGGATGCTGTCAAAGGTTTAGGAATATGGCTTTATGCCTGCCTATGGCTTTAACTTAAAAGTCATCTAAAGCCTTTTTAACAGATCCATTTAGTGTATAACCTACAATCATTGGAGTCCATGGGACCTCATCTCTTGAGGTATTTTGTAAAATAGTTCACGTGCCTAGGTTTTTCTTCCACTTTTGTATCCAGGCCTACTGTGCTATTTACAACCTTAACATCTAATCAAAATTCCCCTTCCATTATGTTTCTATGGATGTCAATATCCTATTCCAAAAGCCCCCCTATTGGCATGGGAAGGAACATGCTGGCAATGGTTGTGGATTTGGCTTTACGCCAACCAACTGTATTTGCTTGAAAGTTTTTAAAACAAAAATAAATTAAAACAAATATATTACATCTGTACCCTGCAATCATTACTCCCTTGAGACCACATTCTCTGAACAAACAAATTGGGGTGCTGTCCACTCTTTAGTTTATGAATGCTTGGTTGCCAGAGCAGCTCTACGTTGGCACCTTGCCAAACAATTCGTGGGCCTGGTATATTGTTATTGGAAAAGATTGTTAAGTCTTTAAAACAAAACCATTATGGGTATAAAACTGCATCCATTACATTCCTCAGAAGGAAGTTGATTGGAACATGTTTGTCAGCAGATTGAATGCCTCGTTTATGCTGTAGAGAGAGATTTTTTTAAGGCTTTAAAATGAATATGTTCTGTGTTTACAAACTGCAATCCTTATATGTTGGGAGAGAGCATCAAATTTGGAATATTTTGTCAAACAGTCTGTGTTTAATTGTTGTTGTTTTCCAATTTGCATAAAATCCATGAAATTTAACATCTCTTGAGGCACTCTGTTCTGCTAGTCTTTTGCCGAATTTGCTATGCCTGTTGGTTGGGAACTTCTGGTAAAGGTTGTGTAGTCTGTTAATGCACTTGACAGTTGTAAAGACTTATCATTTTAAGGTTGTGAACTCTAATTTTTTTCTTATACCCGACAGTTGCAGTTACTTGGCATTTTCAATGGTGAACATGTGTTATTATATTATCTGTTATAAGATTACACTCTTTGAGGCATTTTATCACATAGTCCACATGTGATATATGCATCCTATTGTTGTTTTGCATGAGTAGACTTTTCTTGAGACAATTTGTCAAACTGTGCTTGCTTGCCGATGTTCCGCATTTTCATTCCGACATCTATAACATCAGTCTTAATCTCACTATTGAGATGCTTTAATGGATGTTTGTTCTCCGTTCTGTAGTTTTCTTTATGCATTGTGTCGTGTTTGCTCCGTGACTGATGTGAGTGTTGGCCATTGTATTCCTTGTCTTTATTCTTCTGTTTGGGCCTTGTGACTACCTCCAAGCATGGTGGGGTGGTTTCTTATGAGTCCACATTGTTGGGAGGCATTGCCACTGCCATTAGGGACCAGTGTACAGGTTATTGGAGCACCAGTTGGAGATGTTCTCTCTTGTACTTATTTTTATCAATTATTGTATCTTATCCATGGCTATGCCATTGTACTCATGTATATATATTCTTTATTTAATTTGTATTCTCTTGAGAGAGATGATGTAATTATATTAATGAGAAGAAATGAGCTATTGTTTTATTGTCAGCTTACGGTTTTCCAGTGTTGGTATTGGACCCAGTTGTACTATGATGATTGTATACGCTTAAAAATGACACGATTCAATCTAAATAAATATTCTTAATATTTATTCCCTTCCAATTCTTCTATCAATAAATAAATAAACAAATTTATTTATTTGATTCACATTCCTCTTAATTAATTAAATATCAAAATATTTAATTATTTCTTCTAAAGTCTAAAATTAAATAAAATCAATTTATTTAATTAAATTCCCTAAATTCTTCTAATGTCTTACATAATTAAATAATCCTACATTATTTAATTAATCCTAAACCCCTCTATCCTAAGTCCTAATTTCATAATTCCACCTCACCATTTCCACCTCATCAATCCACCTCATCTTTCCACCTCACCATGTTGCACATGTAATTAAATATTTTAAATATTTAATTAGCTAATATTCTCTCACCCACATGTCCTATTTCTCCTCTAAATCAAAATTAGTTAAAATCCTCAATCAAAACTGTTAACTAATCAATCAATTATGTCAGCTCCTCAATCTATTCGGGTAACTGATCAATCAATTATGTCAATTCCTCAATCCATTCTATTAACTCTTCAATCAATTTTGTTAACTACCTTGTTACATGATGGAAGTGGGACACTTGTCCTCTTTTTATTCGTTGCACATTCCTCAACCATTCTCAACCATTGATCTTCATCCTCCCAAGTCTATAAATGGAACCTTATTCTTCCATTCTATTCATCCAGGCTATTTGTATTGTTACTCTGCAGGAATCTACCAGCGCGCCTTTGGCACCCTTTTACCATTCATTAGCTTGAGATCACACATTTGCTTTGGAGCTCATCTTCATTGCACGTTTATCACTACAGCCATTTACTATCGACATCCTTGAACACAACAAAGGAGTGCACTCTCTGAGGGCCCTACTTCATACAAGCAAGGACGGTTTTAATAGGCAAACAATAGAAGCTTCGATCTAAGGAAGGTTTGCATTGTGTTATTCATTGCTTCATTTCGTTTAAATCTTCTTAGTTTCACTATTCTATTGAGTTATGGGTATTTGATGTTGTTTATTGCATATTCATTATCTGACCAAATTTCCCTTAACATTTTCAGCGCCCACCATGGGGCATTGCCCCTCTATTTAATCAAAATCTGAGCTTTTTTTTTTAAGACAGGTTCCGTACAGGCATCGCATAGGCTAATCCGGCACATTTGAACAATTCTACGGTGCTTCTGTCCTCTGTTCCTGCGCCTGTGATTATCCAGTGCTTATACCTTATGTTCCAGCACATATACCTTATTTCACGGTGCATATGTTCTTTCTGCGCATATGCTCTTTCTCACTGTGCTTTTAAACACTGTTACTATGCATATGTTCTTTCTGCACATATGCTCTTTCTTACTATGCTTGTAAATACTTTTACGGCGCATATGTGTTACTGCGCTTCTGTTGATTATTTCTGCGCATTTAATCACTGAAGCGGCGCTTCTGTAGTAGGCAGTGATCTTAGGGTTTTTTAGAAGATTTTTTGCTAATGTAGACATCTTTACGAGAGTACTCTTGATCTGTTTTGCAAGTTAGGCTACTGGTTTAGTTCCATATAGTTGCATGTGTTAAATCACACTTCAATTTCTAAAAGGATAGTAAGACGAATGTTCATGCAAATTCCACATAGCCTTTAATTAGGAAGAGAGTAATTGAACCATTGCTATATCTGCATATTGCTATCTTACAAACAGGAATGAACATTGCTATTTTTCTAAACACTTCAAAGTTAACAAAAGCGTGAGTGTACAAGTAGATTAGCCTATTTAGTTTTTCTACTTTTAACTAGGTTGGATTAATCAGTGTCTTCCGTGCTTATCGAATGACAACAGGCTTATGCTCTCCCCTTTACTGGGTGACCAGAGTGTCAGACTTGTTATTCCATTTGTTTATCCTTTAGAGGGGCCTACCCTTGGATGCATGCCTGCCCAAGTGGGAACAACCCTGAATGGAAACAGGCTAAAGCTAAGCCCTACCAATCCACTTAAAATAAATGTGCTTGAGGTGAAAACCTCCTGCAACGAGTGCTACTGTATTACACCGACGGCCAACCTCCCCCAAAACCCTCTAAGGCGCAACCCTTTGAGGTTGGGAGACTCCATAACGGAGAGTAGTGCCGCCGCATGTATAACCACTCGAACGGTTGCCCTGACTACGAACCAATTGTGTAGTATACCAAAAACCCCTATTTGTTGATGCAAAGGGCGGAGCCCTTGAAGCGGCCTCGATTCATGTGATTCTTAGTAGAGGTAGCAGGGACAATCCTATGGTTTGGTGGGGGTATGAGCCTAAGGAAACCCAGATCTGGTATGCGTGAGAAGTGAGTGCTGTGGAGGGGAGCTGGTGCTACCAGATCCTAAAGCTTTGAATTTGCACAGCCAGAGGATTCAACAGATATTGTCCTATCCAGCTTAGGGTGTATTTTTATTTTAGTCCAAAAGAGTCAGAAAATTCACTAAAAAACAAAAAGTTAAAAAATCATAAAAATTCTTTGTGTTTGCTATGTTTTCTTGCCGTTAATTCAAAAAAATAAGATCAAGAAGACCTTATTGTAAACAAAAATACCAAAAACATAAAAAAAATTTCCAAAAATTGCAAAAACACTAAAAAAAGCCAGAGCGGCGCATCCATCCTCTGTTCCTGTGCATCTGTGCCGACTTGCAGCGTATTTGTTTAGATTTCCTACACTTTTGTTGTCTGTTGCTGCGCATACATCTTTTATCAGTACGGCGCATATATCCTGACTTGCTACGCATTTGTCAATTTCTGTTGCGCATCTATTCCAGCTCATACACAACAGTGAGCTCTTGCACAATTTTTGAGGGAAAAATTTTACCAGTTCTGAGTACCCATTTCAGCTTAGCTCCAAGATCAAAGATCAGGTTCTACCTTGCAGTCAGTTTTCATCTATTTTGTCCAAAAAGTCTCTCTTTCGTCAATCATCCCATCCACCTTCTAACAGGGCTTTTTAGTCCCAAAGTCAGAATATCCCATATCAATTTGGCATAGGTCCCTTTTTTTCGTATCATTGTGAATTCAAGTAAACCTAGTAGGTCACAAAACTTTTGCTAGTGGTTTGTTACACAACTAGTCCCTACACAATAAGACAAGTATCGAGTACCCTTACTAGTGGCTACTGTCCTGTATCAGCCACCTTACTTGAAATCATTGAATGAGAAAGTCCTTTATCCAAGTCTTGTCCTAGGTATCCTATCCATAGTAGTCTCTATCGGCACCTTACCAAAATTTCTAATCCCAATCCACTTCATCCCACGTCACCTTGCATGGTTCTTACTAGATCTCAATACAAAAAGCAACTTGAAATGGTCAGCTCATCCAACCACATCTTCACACCTCATGATAGTGATGAGGAAATCTCTAACGAAGACTATCAAGGAAGCATCCAAGATCAGAAATTCCAATGTTTAGTAGAGAAAGTGCTTCATGCAGACCCTCACAAGTATTTCTATCATCTTGCTAGTCTTGGAATAAAACTCCCTACGGATTTTGATATAAGCTTAATCCTAGAAAACATGGAAAATGATCACGAAAAGGGAAAGAATGCCATAGACCCAAACGTAAATGATAAAGGAAAGAGAACCATGGACCAAAATACTCCTATGGAAGAAATGAGGAAACAACTTGAGAATCTAACGCAACAAATGTTGGACCTCAAGACAGGTACAAACACTAAAAAGTACTCCTTGGAAGATATTGCACCGTACCCCTTTGATAAAACTTTGATCATGAAAGCATTTCCCTATCGATTCGAAGTTCCTAAGTTTGACAAATACAAAGGGAAAGGGGACCCTAGAGATCATATTAGAGAATTCAATGCAGCATGTTTGGAAGTAGATCACAATGAGACTTACTTAATGAGACTATTCCCTAGGTCTCTAGGCAGCCAAGCTATGGAGTGGTTCTCATGGCTTCCACCAGGCATCAAAACTTTTGATGAACTAGTCAACAAATTTATCACGCACTTCTCTTACAATATCGAACATGAAGTGTCTATGCTAGATCTATGCAACACCAAACAAAAGAGTGGTGAGTCATTCGCCACCTTCCTACAACGATGGAGACAACTAGCAAGTAAGTGTTCTTACGATATACCTAAGAAGCAGCTATTGGAGATGTTTGTCCATAACCTCGATAACAATCTTAGCTATCAAACACAAATACAATGCCCTACATCATTCTCGAAAGTCATTGAAATGGGAGTGTTCATTGAAAAAGCTATGATCGCCAAAGGGCAAATCAAGTTATACAAGGACACACCTACCTCCAACTACACAACGGACAAATCAAAGTTTTGGACCAAGAATAAGAATGTTGTCAATGACGGAGTAGTCGATGCCAAGGTCGTGGCTCCCAAGCAACAACCCATATTCACTCCCAAAGGAGAAGCAAATAATGTTGCACCCAACAAGACATTCTCTCGGGAGTCAAAACCATGGTTCAGTGCAAATCGAAGGTGAAAGTTCACATCGTTGGGTGAGTCCCAAGAATCTGCATTATGGAAGTTATTGGCTAACAATGAAATCTCTCTACCACCAACAAGTGATTATGAGCCTATAGTCAAACCCCCCTATTGGAAAGACACTGACTATTGTGAATATCATAGATGAAGGGGGCATACAACCAACAATTGTATCCGTCTCAAACATGTTATCCAAGATGTGCTTGATCAAAATCAAGGAGGAACACAAAAACATACTTCCAATGAGACACATGTGGCTTACAGAGATCCACTTCTCAATCATGATAGGCCATACTACAACAACAACAACAACAACAACAACAACAACGGCAATAACAACAATGGCAACAACAAAAACAATCGCAATAGGCCAAATCAGAATAGTGGAAATAGTAATGCCAACTAGATGCAAGTATGTCATTTGACTATACCATCAATTGCATCTCTGAACATGTCCCACAAATCAATGTGATCACGCCCAACCAACGATTAGAACCTAACAGAATTGGTTGTAGTATCATTACCCGTAGTGGTAAAGTCACACTCAATACCGTCCCCCCAAGGTCATCACCTTCTTAGTCCAACTTCCGTCAGTATAATGTCATAGACCAACTACAGAAGACTCCAACCCACATTTCTATCTTGGAGTTGTTGCGTCTATCTCCTTCCCATAAGGAGATCCTCGAGAAAGCCTTAGTGGAAACCACTGTCCCCACTAACTTGGCCCAAGAGAAGTTTTAGGCCATGGTAGGTAATCTGGCCTCCTCAAGCACCATATCATTTACCGAGCAAGATGACCTCTTTGTATCTCAACCTCATAACAACTCTCTACATATTTTCACCTTCATCCACAAGCACTGCATCAAGAGGGTTCTGTCATGTCCCCTATAAGCTGACCATTACCCAGTCAAAATAAAAATTTGAATGAAAGGTCGGATATGAATCCATCGCCTATATAATAAAATATTATCTTAATATAAATATAATATATATAAATATGCATATAGATAATACTAACATTAAAATATTAACAACGATTCATGACTTAAAGCGAATCTCTATAAGAGCGCTCTATAGAGGGGTGCGACTTATCACCAGAAATAACTGATCCAAAACATACAAAGGATTGGAGGAGTTAGCATTCTAGGGGGCATTCAGGCAGAGTGAAGTGGAAGCACTGATAGCTATTCATTAAATAATTAAAGAAATTGGACTTCATGCCTTGAGCACACATTTCATATAAGGAAGCACCGATTTGTATTCAACAAAGTCATCAATCAGCAGGGAGGAAGCAACGGTGGAAGTTTGTAATTGTTTGAAGATCATTGAGATTTGAAGCTATTTCCCTTGAGCGCTGAAATTCATAGAAGAATACATTGTTGGCTATTCAAAGCACTTATACAAGGAGGGAAGGAGATTAGGAATCGAAGGAGGGTCGTGGATTTTGAAGAAGTCGTGGGTCTCAGTCTTCTATCTGGGTTTACCAATTTTGGGATAGACTACGTAGAGATTCATTGTTCATTTTTGGAAGAATCACCATTGCACATTAATGAAGATACCTTGACCAGGGAAGACACCATAATATGTACGAGATAGATGTTGCGCTGAGCAAGGAAGGAAGATTTCATTCTTAAATATATTTTAAAGTCTATAAAATTTGAGCGCTGATATCCCATCAAGGATCCTGTTGTGTGTGAGGAAGATTATGACCGAGGAGTCATAGTTCAGATATAAAGCTGTTCTTGCTCCTATTCGCTGATAGCATATTGGATCTAAAGTTCTTCTAGGCGTTGATCTTAACTATAACATTGCATTATAATTCAATAGTATTGAAGCTAACCGCCTTAGGAATAGTTGAAGATTTCAGTCTTATCATTGATATCAATTAGACTGACTTAAGGATTTGTTATCAGATTTCATCATAAATTAGAGAATTGAAATAATATCCCAAAAAGGGGACATTACAGTGGTATCAGAGCCTTCGACCTACCATCTTGTGAAGAAATTTGATGCAAGCTTACCCAAGAAGGTACAACACACGTAACAACAACAACCAAATGGACGAGGCACTAAGAGCATTCATAGCGGAACAAAACATGACAAAGCAATCTCTTCATCAAGCACTACAAAATATGGACAACACTATCGAGAGTTTAAAGACCCAAGTAACTAATGGAAAGGAAGTGGGATCAAACCACGCTGAAAATAGCCAATCCTCATCCACTCCAAGAGTACCCATGCCATCCTTCCTCCCAAATGAAGAAGCTCCTAACGAGGAAGAAAATACATCAACCGCCATGAGCATGGATGATATAGCTATAGCTTATGCCAACTTAGACCTCGAAGTGAGAAGGGTAGTTTCATTCAATGATTACTTTAATGCAAGGAGGAAAGATGGAGGACAAAGGGAAAGAAGGCCAATAAATAAAGATCTCAAGCAAAAGGCAAATAAAGTCAACCTCCCAAATTTTGATGGGACTAGCAAGATAACCCCTCATGCGTGGCTTCAAAAGCTAAATGACTATTTCCAACTCAACCCTATAACGGAGAAGGATGCTTTTCAATTTGTTGTCCTACACCTAGAAGGGGTTGCTTATGAATGGTGGCACAATGGAAAAAGAACTCAAGATCATGGATCCATCACATCTTATATGGAGTTTTCTAAGAGGTTCCTCAAAAGGTTCGATAGAAGGCACCTGCAACAAGATTTCAAAGATTTGACCATGATAAGACAACAAGGGACAGTGGATGAGTATGTAAGTGAATTTGAGAAAATAGCTCTCCGAGTTCCTGAGATGAGTGATGAAAGGCTCACCTTCCTTTTTATCCAAGGGTTGGATGAAAAGCTAAGAGGGTTAGTAGGAGCACTTAGACCTTCTACTATGGATGATGCCATAGAAATGGCAACACAATTAGAACAAAGCCAAAATTTCACAAAACCCCTCCATAAGAATGAAAGATTACGTGAACCTTTCTCACCCAAGAATGGAAGGAATGAAAAGAACTTATGTTATAGATGCAAGGAACCCTGGACCCATGGACATACTTGCCAGAGAGATGGAAGACCTCAAACTAGAGATGGTGTAGCAAAAGATGATCTCCGAAAAAGGAACCTATGTTTCAAATGCAACGAAAAATGGGAGCCAGGTCATCGATGTAAAGGGAAAGGGGAGCCAAACCTTAAAATCATAACAAGTAAAGAGCAAGAGGAAGATTTTGAACCTAAGGTGAAGAAAAAGAAATATAATGAAGAAGAAAGTTTATAATTGCCTGAGTATGAGCAAACCAGGTCAAGACATGATAGGTAGGGAGAATGTCCTCCATCGTGCTCTTGTCTAATTATGTTAAGAGGATGATAGGTAGGGAGAATGTCCTCCATCATACCTCAACAAGACACGATAGGTAGGGAGAATGTCCTCCATCGTGCTCTTGTCTAATTATGTTAAGAGGATGATAGGTAGGGAGAATGTCCTCCATCATACCTCAACAAGACACGATAGGTAGGGAGAATGTCCTCCATCGTGCTCTCATCAAATTATGTTAAAGGGATGATAGGTAGGAAGAATGCCCTCCATCATCAAGATATGATAGGTAGGAAGTATGCCCTCCATCATGCTCTTGTCAAGATGTGATAGGTAGGAAGTGTGCCCTCCATCACACTCTTGATCCTTAATGTTAAAGAGATGATAGGTAGGAAGAATGCCCTCCATCATGCTCTCATCAAATTATGTTAAAGGGATGATAGGTAGGAAGAATGCCCTCCATCATCAAGACATGATAGGTAGGAAGTATGCCCTCCATCATGCTATTGTCAAGATGTGATAGGTAGGAAGTGTGCCCTCCATCACACTCTTGATCCCTAATGTTAAAGAGATGATAGGTAGGAAGAATGCCCTCCATCATGCTCTCATCAAATTATGTTAAAGGGATGATAGGTAGGAAGAATGCCCTCCATCATCAAGACATGATAGGTAGGAAGTGTGCCCTCCATCATGTTCTTGTCAAGATGTGATAGGTAGGAGGTGTGCCCTCCATCACACTCTTGATCTGTAATGTTATAGAG
Source organism: Cunninghamia lanceolata (assembly GCA_027924645.1). Classification (NCBI taxonomy): domain Eukaryota; kingdom Viridiplantae; phylum Streptophyta; class Pinopsida; order Cupressales; family Cupressaceae; genus Cunninghamia; species Cunninghamia lanceolata. The sequence goes on along the minus strand of BSBN01000523.1, from coordinate 9,149,588 downwards.
GTGATAGGTAGGAAGTGTGCCCTCCATCAAACTCTAAATTGCAAGTATTTCTATGGAATCTATCAAAGGATCAACTTGAGGTATGGATAACTATATGTTGAAATTAAATGTTATTTATGTTATATCATTAATTATATTTCATTACTGATTTATTGATCTTTAATGTTGCTAATGTCCCTTTCAAGAGTTATTCTTGTGTGCAGGTGAATAAATTAGTATAACCTACAAGTGGACATTGGAGAAGTATAGAACATAAAAGTTAATTTTATTAATCACAAAGACCCATAAACCAAATTCATCTTAGATAAATTCTTCCAACCTCCTTGAGTTCTTCTCTTGAAACTGATACTAAGTTATATTATGGGCCCATAACCCACAAATTCCCACGATCATTTTTTCATAATCATCTATAACACTTATATTTCATCAAGAACATCACTATTCAAATAAAAGATTACCAAATCTTTGATCATAAAGTTTCTCCCCATGACATCATATAATCAATTACTCCTCAAGAATACGACTCTTCTCAATTTTGAGGTCAATAACTTATGACAAGTATAAGACCAAATCTCATAATCAAAGATCAAGATATCTTCATCATTCATTAGAATCTTGGAATCTCAATGCTCCCAAAATCTTCTTTAGCATTGAAAATATTTTTATTGCCTAAAACCACGTCTTCATCTATGATACTTGCATCACATTATTATCCAAACACATCAAACAAATGCTCTTTGATCATGAATACTCTTCCATGGTATCATAGTCAATCAAGTGTGTTCATTCTAAGTCAAACCTATCAAAAAATAGGCGTTATAAATGCAAAGAACTCCATGGTGATTGCTTGAGGATAAGCAATTTTGAGTGGGGAGGGTTTGTCATGTCCCCTATAAACCGACCATTACTCAGTCAAAATAAAAATTTGAATGAAAGGTCGGATATGAATCCATCGCCTATATAATAAAATATTATCTTAATATAAATATAATATATATAAATATGCATATAGATAATACTAACATTAAAATATTAACAACGATTCATGACTTAAAGCGAATCTCTATAAGAGCACTCTCTAGAGGGGTGCGACTTATCACCAGAAATAACCAATCCAAAACATACAAAGGATGGGAGGAGTTAGCATTCTAGGGGGCATTCGGGCAGAGTGAAGTGGAAGCACTGATAGCTATTCATTAAAGAATTAAAGAAATTGGACTTCATGCCTTGAGCGCACATTTCATATAAGGAAGCACCGATTTGTATTCAACAAAGTCATCAATCAGCAGGGAGGAAGCAACGGTGGAAGTTTCTAATTGTTTGAAGATCATTGAGATTTGAAGCTATTTCCCTTAAGCACCGAAATTCATGAAGAATACATTGTTGGCTGTTTAAAGCACTTATACAAGGAGGGAAGGAGATCAAGAATCGAAAGAGGGTCGTGGATTTTGAAGAAGTCGTGGGTCTCAGTCTTCTATCTGGGTTTACCGATTCTGGGATAGACTACGTAGAGATTCATTGTTCATTTTTGGAAGAATCGCCATTGCACATTAATGAAGATACCTTGACCACGGAAGACACCATAATATATACGAGATAGATGTTGCACTGAGCAAGGAAGGAAGATTTCATTCTTAAATATATTTTAAAGTCTATAAAATTTGAGCATTGATATCCCATCAAGGATCCTGTTGTGTGTGAGGAAGATTGTGACCGGGGAGTCATAGTTCAAATATAAAGCCATTCTTGCTCCTGTTCGCTGATAGCATATTAGATCTAAAGTTCTTCCAGACGTTGATCTTAACTATAACATTGCATTATAATTCAATAGTGTTGAAGCTAACCGCCTTAGGAATAGTTGAAGATTTCACTCTTATCATTGATATCAGTTAGACTGACTTAAGGATTTGTTATCAGACTTCATCATAAATCTGAGAATTGAAATAATATCCCAAAAAGGGGACATTACAGGTTCTCATTGATGGGGGAGCCGGTTTAAATATTTGCACATTAAAACTGGTTCTTGCATTGGGGTTCTCCGAAAAGGCAGTCGATCCAAGGAAGAAGATTACTATCAAAGCATATGATGAGGAAGAGCGAACTACAAAGGGAATAATAGTCCTACCCATACAAGTGGGACCAATAATAAAAGATGTTGTATGCCAAGTCCTTGATAAGGAGCTCGCTTATAATATTCTTCTAGGGAGACCATGGATTCATGCCATGAAAGCCGTACCCTCTACCTTTCACCAATGCATAAAATTCCCGCACGATGGCAAGCAAGTCACCATCCAAGGTGACCCTGACCCCTATCAACATTGCAACTCTTTCCTTGCAAAACTTGATTACATCATACCAAACAACAGGGCATCTATATCCCCTATCCCACAGCATGATCATACCACCGAAGCCTCCTCATCAAGGCCCAAAGAGTAGAAAATTACCATAAAAGATAGCGGAGTGGGGGAGTACTCCATAGAGCACAGCCTCAATCTAGCCAAGATGCCTTTGTCTCCTCAATCTTTTGGCCAACCCAAACATTTTCTAAAGCCATCTGCTCCCCCTATAGCTCCCGCAACTCCCTTTGTAAAATGGGGGACCTTATCTAATGAAACAGAGGAAAGAGATATCCTACAATGGCTTTATACTGAAGAAGAGAGAACATCACAAGAACCACCTAGGATCCCAACAAAACTCTATGGGTGAGGTGAAATTATCCTACACAGAATGGGTTACGAAGGACAAGGCCCCATTGGACTTAGAAAAGAAGGAATCATAGAACCTATTCAACCTTCTTCATCCTCGTTGGCTCAAAATACAAATGGACTAGGATACAAAGGCAAGGGCAAAGCCACTTAGTGCCATGCTTGTCTTGTGGAAACGATCCATACACTTCAAGAGGATAGTGACACAGATTCCAATGAATATGAGTGGGATGAGCTAACAGAGCTTTCCTATGATGACAAAGAGGCCGATACCATCCAAATCTTTAGCCCCTACCATGAGGGACAAATGCTACGGCATAGACCAATAGAGTCTGATTTGCCTATCTCGAAGAATACAACTTTCGAGGAAGGTTTGGGTTCCATCGCAATAAACAACTTGGAGGAAAGTGCCATCCCGAACACCACCCCTACCTATACTCCCAGTGTATCCATTCATACTATCAATGAATCAAGTCTATCTTCCGACTCCCTCCCCCTTGTGCATCTTGAGCTTATTGACTAGGATCTGCAGGGAACTCCCCAACTAGATATGTTCCAAAATGATGATGCTTATATTGACTATATGGAACTTAGGGACCACCTACCCAAAGGAGATCATAAAGCTGGTTTCGCTATTGAACTTAATACCATGTCTTACTTTGGAGAGGGTACCAAGCCTTCCATTCACAAAAATATCAAGATAAAAACTGGATCTGACGGTGAAAACTATTTTGCGGCATTGTCAGATCCCAAAATAGTAAAAAGAAAGGACGCATTTGAAGGTAAAAACCCAACTGTGGCACCTAACGATGGAAGGCTTGACACTCTCCCCAATGACATGCACCAGGAGAAGTCCCAAATTGTTGTGGAACCGACAGAGCCTGTTAATATTGGTACAGAGGAATAGCATAAGATCATTCACTTTGCTAAATCTCTTACTCCATCAGAGAAGACCAGGTTTGTATTGTTCTTCAAGAAAAAGAGGGGCAGCTTCGCTTGGTCATATACAGACATGCCAGGTCTAGACCCGAACTTGATTCTACACCATCTTCCATTAGATCCAGGAGTAAAACCAGTGAAGCAGAAGCTTAGAAAGATGCATCCACACATAGCGCTATTGGTTAAAGAAGAACTCAAGAAATTACTAGATGTAGGGTTCATTAGAGCTATAGACTACCCGGAGTGGATATCCAACATTGTACTAGTGTCCAAACCTGATGACCGAGTCAGACTATGCAATGATTTCAGAGACCTAAACAAAGCCTACTGCAAGGATGATTTTTCGTTGCCAAATATCAATATCATAATCGACTTAACAGCAGGGCACACCATGTTATCTCTCATGGATGGATTCTCAGGATATAATCAGATCTGAATAGCACCAGAAGACCAACACAAGACAGCTTTTACTTGTCCATGGGGCACTTTCTACTGGAATGTCATGCCATTCGGGCTAAAAAATGCAGGAGCCACATATCAACGTGCTATGACGACTATATTCCATGATATGATGCATGTAACAATGGAGGACTATGTCGATGATATCCTAGCAAAGTCGCTCACAAGAGAATCACACCTCGATGTGTTAGAGAAAGTCTTTCAGAGATTAGACCAATTCAAAGTCAACTTGAACCCAAAGAAATGTGTGTTTGGAGTCACTTCAGGCAAGCTACTAGGCTTCATCGTGTCGGCCAATGGAATAGAGGTGGACCCCGCCAAGGTCGAGGCTATTATGGACATGCCACCACCCAAGACTCTTACTCAACTAAGATTGCTACAGGGCAAGCTACAAGCAATCCGTAGATTCATATCCCAGCTAGCAGACAAGTGCCAACCATTCAATCATCTCCTACATAAGAACATTCCATTCAGATGGGATGAAAGGTGCGAAGAGGCATTCAACAAACTGAAAGAATATCTTACAAATCTGCCCATTCTCATGCCTCCTATTCAAGGAAAACCATTGATACTCTACATATCTGCTACACCTACAGCTCTTGGGGCTCTCCTAGCACAACAAGATTATGAGATTAAAGAAAGAGCCGTCTACTATATTAGCGGAACATTAGTGGGCTATGAATTGCAATACTCACAGATAGAAAGATCATGTCTTGCGGTAGTTTTTGCTTCACAAAAACTCTGACATTATATGCTTGCACATCTAGTTAAACTCATTGCAAAAATAGATCCACTGAAGTACCTACTAAGCAAAGCAACTCTCACAGGTCACCTAGCTAAATGGATAATGCTCTTAAGTGAATACGACATTGAATATGTAGACAGAAAAGCTATCAAGGGACAGATTATTGCTGACCAACTAGCGGATGCACCATTACAGGACACCACGCTGATTCAATTTGAGTTTCCAGATGAATCCCTATTCAACATATCAACATACTCCTGGAAACTCTACTTCGACAGGTCCTACACAAATCATGGATTGGGGATAGGAATCTTGTTTGTGACTCCCCATGGTGACACAATTCCAAAGTCTTACTGTTTGTTATTTCCATGCACCAATAACACAGAAGAATATGAAGCCTTAGTAATTGGTCTCAAGATGGCAACTGAGTGGAAAATCCAAGAGCTACATGTCTATGGTGATTCTCAACTTATAATCAATCAAGTCAATGATGATTATCAAACCAAAGATGAAAAGCTTGTCCCATACAAGCGGATGGTCGACAACTTCAAAGAACACTTTGTAATCATCTCTTTCGAACAGATACCTAGGATCGAGAACAAAGCAGCAGATGCCATGGCAACCATTGCTTCTCTCCTCGAAATACCTGAGAATGAGTCACAGTACGAGTTCTTAGTGGAAACTGTTCGACAACCAGCTTATGATCTTTCTGAGACCTATTCCATATGGCTTCTAGTTGGATCTGATTCACTTTGGTATGGTAAGATTTACACTTACCTCAAGGACAACATCCTCCCACCTGACCTATCTTCTAACCAATGATGAACTTTTATATGCCAAACCTCTCGCTATACCATCATTGCCGATACCCTATACCAATGTGGTCTCGATGGTACTTTACTCTGTTGTTTAGAACGAGAAGAATCTATAACCTCTTTACAAGATGTACATGAAGGGATCTACAGAACACACTCTAGCGGTTCTTCCTTAGCCAAGAAACTCATGCATTTGGGTTATTACTGGCCGAATATGGAAATGGATTCATATCAGTTTGTCAAGAAGTGTAGGTAGTGTCAAATACATGGGAACCTAATACATGCACCAGCTTAAGTGTTGAGACCTCTAACGACACCTTGGCCCTTTTGCCAATGGGGACTTGACCTCGTGGGAAAGATCCATCCACCCTCCTCCAATGACCACAAATTCATCATAACTGCTACTGAGTATTTTACAAAGTGGATTGAAGTCGTTCCCCTCACCACCGTCACAGGTAAGCAAATCTCCTCATTCATCCTAAATTACATCATTTGCAGATACAGAATTCCCTCGTCCATTATCACAGACAATGGAAGACCCTTCAAAAACCAGGATGTCCAAGAACTCTATGACCGCTTCAAAATCCAACACCATTTTTCCTCACCCTACTACCCCCAAGGCAACAGTCAAGCTGAAGCATCCAATAAGACCATCTTGAAACTTCTCAAGAAGACAGTCAATAACGTTGGCCGTGATTGGCATATCCAACTCAATCCCACTCTGTGGGCCTACAAAACCAGTATACACACTCCCACAGGTGCTACACCCTACGCCCTTGTCTATGGCTTAGAAGCTATCCTCCCCATTGAAGTTGAATTACCATCTCTCAGGGTGTCATTGAAAGGTCTCATATCAGATGAAGAGTATAGAGTCTCCAAGTTGCAAGAACTAGAGTTGCTGGAAGAGAGGCGATAGAAAGCCTTTGATCATCTCAAAGCATATCAACAAATGATGTCAAGAAGCTATAACCACAGAGTTCGCCCAAGAATCTTCAAAGTTGGAGACCTCATTCTTAAGGAGAATCCTCGCAACCAACAAGACAAAGAAAAGAAAGTCAAGTTCGAACCTAACTGGCTTGGGCCTTATGTAATTGTAGCAGCATATGGATTGGGGGCATATCAGTTGGCAACGTCGGAGGGTGAGTTGTTCGATGACCCAATCAATATCATGCATCTTTGCAAGTTCTATACCTAGGAGAACCCCAATGCAAGGGGGGCATAAAATACAAAAAATCAAAAAAATCAAAAAAACACAAAAAAATCAGAAAAATACAAAAAAATAGAAAAGTACAAAAAATCGTCCTTTGGTGAAAACCTGGCAAATAGGTGCCTTGGATAGGTATCATGATGAAAACTTGGCAATCAGGCTTCATGTATACTTTCTAGCTTTTCATGCAAATAAAAGCAAGTGGTGAAAACCTGGTAAACAGGCGTTACTTATGATAAACTGCCTTCTCCATCTTTGGGAAACCAATCACCTTGAGTCCATTCTCCTTGTGTCCCATTTGACCCATATTTGTCCCATAATAAAATCCTGATGGTAACCTATCATGGCTTGATACTCTATCTCTTTGTTGGCCTTGTCAACCAAGGTTTTGTCCCATATCGTATCCTTCACATGAGCCTAGCATAGTGTCTCTCGTCAGTTTTCTATGGTCCAAATCCATGAATTACGTTGCCTCTGCGTTGTCATGTAGGCAAAGCCATTTCTCAAATGCGCCCCCGAGGCTCCCATTGTCCCATCCATTCCATATCTAGTCCTTCTATCCATCTGAGTCTGTCCCCACTTTCTCTCACCTAGGTCTTAGGTCTGTTAGGGTTTACCCCGAACTACGTTGCCTCTGCATCGTCACGTAGGCAAGGCTATTTAGCAATGAGCCCCCAAGGCATTAGGTCAGTCCCTTAGGGTCCGTCTTACCAATAAGGATTGTAAAATCTTCTCACCAAACAAGCAAGTGCAAGCATAACCCACGCTTCAGGCAGACATTTCGACACAAGGCATTTTAACCTATCCAAAGCAAAGAAAATACCCAAGGCCCTCTAAATGATTTTACTCAAATTATGGCAAGAAGCAAACACATCTAAATGTAAGAATGATTTGTGTTGGTTAGGTCAAAATTACAGAGTCTTGATTTCTGCTATCATGCCTTTCTATGCTACTCAAGGATGCTAAAAGCTAGAGATGCTATGATGGGGGCATGATTTTTTTTTTTGTTTACTGTTTGTGGATTAAACTTTAGTAAGGTGAAGCCTGGTCTAAGGACATGATCGGCAAAAGATCATCAAGGACATCAAAGGTCTAACATGAACGGGGGCAATCCTTGTTTGTTGATACACAAGAAGTACTTAGGTCATCTAGATTCAATTTTGACTAGATGCTTGTATTAACTTGCCAAATCAAAATCCATGTAAGAAACGCTTAGGTCATCTCGGTTCAATTATACCTAGATGCTTGTGTTAACTTACAACATTTTAGAAAAAGTACCAAAAAAAATCACCCAATGATGAAATAAAGCACTCTAAAATACTTGCACCGTCAAGATGTCAAAATCAAATCCTCCATCAAATCCATCCATTATACATCCATTTACACATCCATACATCCATATCCCATGCAATAAAAGATCCAAACAATACAAAGTAACAATACAAAGTGAAGCTTGTGAACCTCGCTATCAAGTCATTCTTCTGTCCAATCAATCTTCTATCTATCATCCTATCATTTTTGTGTCGATAGAGTACATTTGGACAACACAAAAACATAACATCTACTTGCATATCATATCACATGAGACAGTCATTTACATGATTAAATCAGTTGCATACAAAATAGAGTGTATTAGGTCATCCATATTCCATCATCATATAGTGTCAAAAATTAAAAAAAATGGCTAAGAGCATCACATCAAGTTGCATAGTCATATAGATATCATTTTGCATTCACGTACATCACAAACACATCAAATAAGTCATTTCACATTGCATTAGTTGATATAAACATCACATAGCATCATATCAAAAGTTACATCCAGATAACATCTCATATAGCATCAGATAAAACATCTAAGTCTGCATATGCATCACATCATATAAATTGAAAAGAATCATAAACTCATAACATATAGAGTAGGTCGCATAGCTGCATCATCATATACACATCATAAAATGAGTCCAAATGTACAATATCATAGTATCTGTCTTTGAATCAAAGTCATATACAAAAATACATCCCAATGGATGGTGATACATGTCTCAAAAACACAAGTGTGGTACAAGTCTACCCCTGCTGCTATGGACCACCACTGCCAACAGTGTCTTCTCCTCTGCCAACCCCTAACTATTGTGGGCCCATCACAGAAGCTCCTGACCTCGATGGACCTACTCTCTAGGAGGCCGCGGACTGGCTCCTATAGCTGGAGGCCCTCTGGCTCACCAGCACGGCACCATGATACAACCCTCGATAGTACTGAGCCTGAGCCTGTGCTCTACCAAGCTCACCCTGCACCTATGCTAGTTGTGTCTGTGTCTGGCCTAACTGTGCCTGTCCTTGCTGCACCTGCCCAACCAAGAAACTGGTCGCTGTATCTGTCCCCAATGCTATCAATGCGGTATCCCACTCTACACGAATGACTCATATCCGTGCGTCTGCCATATCTCTCTCTCTGGCCAATCCCACAATCACCTCTGTGTCTGTCTCTTGCTGGTTGTCGGCTCTCCTGAGTTGTGCTGTCAGCTATCTAATCTATCCCCTCAGGGTGGCTATCGCCCTCTTCTGCATGTCTAACTATGCTGGACCCTGAGCTGCCTTTGCCTGTCTCTGCCCCTGTGGCTGAGGTCCCTGCTGTTGTGCCACCTATTGGGGTGGCGGCATCTGCGCCTACTGTGGTACCTGCTATGGTACCTGTTGTGCAACCTAAGATGGCACTGCCTGCTCAACTCTTCTCCTCTGTCTAGGTCGACCTCCATCATCTCCATCATCTCCGTCATCTCCTCCATCTTGGCCACCTCCTCGTCCTCCTCTACCCCTCCCCCTCCTCCTCCTCCGACCAACTTGGCCATCCTCATCTAAGTCAGCCTCATCTATGTGAGGCACCAACATCCTAGGTCCTGAATATCTCAGAAATGGGTGTGTAGTAATCCAGTCCTCGTAATCCTACGTCATCCCTGCATCTACTATCTTCCTCCTCATATCCCAGGCGACATAAGGTGTCTGCCAAAACTCTGCTAGGGCCTCCTCATAGGATGACATCGGCCCCCATCTGACCCTCTCCGCATGTGTCTGTACAAAATAAGCCTGCCCCTGTGGCATGCCCTACCTCCTGCCGAACTGTCTCAGAACTCGGCCAACAATCTGCCTCTCTAGTATGTGGTGGGTCCGTCCTATCAGCCATCTCGTCTGAAAGCAGTAAGGTAACTCATCTACCTCATCATCCCACGGCTCGTAGTCTAGATATGGTCGCCAGACGACCACATCTACCCCATCCAAGGCATGTCTCCAATACTCCAGCTTCCCCAGCCTATGCTGGAAAATCACCCCTACGTAGCCATAGCTGTATGGCTCCCCTCTCTGTCTAGCAAAAACATACATCGATCTCATGATCGCTATGTACTCCCATAGCCAAAACTGTAATAGTGACATGCCAGCCGAAAGGCTCGTGCTCCGATGGTAGACTACCTGGTGCATGTCGTGATACAAGTGAGCCAGTACACAGGCACCCCATGCATATCGGGTGCCCTCTGTCACCATCCTCTCCATGATCCTACCCCATCCAATGGGGAATCCATGTGATCTCCTGTCGGGGCACACAACACCTCTAATCAATCCTGCCACAATCCCAGGGAAGTAATCGTAACAGTCATAGATATCCTGCCACGGGATGACCTATCCTACCAACTCTGGGTCATCAAATACTCGCCTGCACTCGGTGAGTCCCGCACTTCTCTGTGGGTTATACTCCACAAGCTCGCCATCAATCGGCAAATGCAAAATTTGATAGACATCCTCTAGTGTCATGGCCATCTCACCAGTGGAGAGGTGAAAGGTCCCATCCTCGCTGTGGAACCTCTCCACTGTAGCAGTCAGTAACCCGCAGTTCGCCCAAACCTCGGGCATGAAGCATACATAATCCAGTCCCATAGCACTAAGCGCCTCTCTATCTATCTCGGTCAGCATATATCTCTACAACAAGGGCATAGGGAACTACTCCCTAGACTGTAGCATATCCCGTATCTCCTCCTGCAAGCACACAAAGCAAGGCGTCAACCTCAAATTGCAAAGTCCCATACTCAACATATCTATAGAACTATATCAACTAACTTGGCATTTCAAATTGATCAAAATAGCAAACTACATCTCTTGACTAGATTCCTGCAATCTCAGAGATAGCTTATCGATTGATGTGTCAAGCAGGACACCAATCGAGTCAATTTGCTAAGTCTTTTGCTTATCAATATCATATGCACCACAACAGGTGGTAAATGCATCATTTCTTGACATATGCACCACTTTTGGTATATGCGCTGCAAAAGCACATATATGCACCGTTACATTTCACGCATGCACAGCAAGAATATGTATGTACTGGATTATGCTACATATGCGCTGATTCTATGTATGCACCGTCTAATTGCATACATGCGTCGCAAAGATATAAATGTGTCATTTTGCGCAACATATGCGATGTTCTAGTTTTTAGCACATCTGTTTACCTATACTTTCTCCTAGCATTTATTGCTACCTAAATTGACCCTAGGGGAAGTTTTTCAGGATACATACTGGGGGTCTTGCCTCTGCTGGCCAACCGAATTGACGAACGCGCTTGAATTGATTCTCCTCGCGTGGAATGTCCACCTCTCTAGCTGCCATGCTGCTCCAAAGTTGCTCTAAGCTCTCCAAGACAAATCCAGATAAGACAACTATGCAAATGACTTATCTTGTGGATCCAGCTCCTATATATAGCTTCCAAACCCTAATCTAAATAGGTGGTGACTATGACTACTTCCCACACCTGTTTTCTTCCAATTTTCTTCCCGTTTCTTTGAAACATATTTTGTTTTCTACCAATCTAACCTAAAGACCCTTCATCTTCATGAGATTGTCTGTCTCATGCCTTCTACCTTTTTCCCATCCAATCCCTCGAGGGGGCATCTTATCATTATAACATGTACCAGGGGCAAACTAGGGCATGTATCATCATCAGACTTGGCAAACTGGGGCATGTATCACCATCAGACCTTTTATTCTTTGAAGCAACGCAGTAAACTGCATTGCATCAAAGAGGGGCAAAATGTATACGCCTAAAAATGACACGATTCAGTCTAAATAAATATTCTTAATATTTATTCCTTTCCAATTCTTCTATCAATAAATAAATAAATAAATTTATTTATTTGATTCACATTCCTCTTAATTAATTAAATATCAAAATATTTAATTATTTCTTCTAAAGTCTAAAATTAAATAAAATCAATTTATTTAATTAAATTCCCTAAATTCTTCTAATGTCTCACATAATTAAATAATCCTACATTATTTAATTAATCTTAAACCCCTCTATCCTATGTCCTAATTTCATAATTCCACCTCACCTTTTCCACCTCATTAATCCACCTCATCTTTCCACCTCACCTTCTCCACCTCACCATGTTGCACATGTAATTAAATATTTTAAATATTTAATTAGCTAATATTCTCTCACCCCCATGTCCTATTTCTCCTCTAAATCAAAACTAGTTAAACTCCTCAATCAAAATTGTTAACTAATCAATCAATTATGTCAGCTCCTCAATCTATTCGGGTAACTGATCAATCAATTCTGTCAATTCCTCAATCCATTCTATTAACTCTTCAATCAATTTTGTTAACTACCCTGTAACATGATGGAAGTGGGACACTTGTTCTCTTTTTATTCGTTGCACATTCCTCAACCATTCTCAACCATTGATCTACTCATTTCATCTCAACCGTTGATCTTCATCCTCCCAAGTCTATAAAGGGAACCTTATTCTTCCATTCTATTCATCCAAACTATTTGTATTGTTACTCTGCATGAATCTACCAGCGCGCCTTTGGCACGCTTTTACCATTCATTAGCTTGAGATCACACATTTGCTTTGGAGCTCATCTTCATTGCACGTTTATCACTACAGCCATTTACTATCGACATCTTTGAACACAACAAAGGAGTGCACTCTCTGAGGGCCCTACTTCATACAAGCAAGGACGGTTTTAATAGGCAAACAATAGAAGCTTCGATCTAAGGAAGGTTTGCATTGTGTTATTCATTGCTTCATTTCGTTTAAATCTTCTTAGTTTCACTATTCTATTGAGTTATGGGTATTTGATGTTGTTTATTGCATATTCATTGTCTGACCAAACTGGAGGGTGATTTAGTCCTCTCCTTTGGGTTGTACATTCGGCCATACTTGGCCATGAATGTTGTCGACCTACCGAGTCGGCAACCATATTATGTGTATGTTATCACCTTTTGTTCAAAAAATATATATTCTTGCCCTCTTTTGACTCTTACCTTTCGGGGTTGCGTGGTGGGATGTTACACTAAGACCATTCATAGACATTGCTTAAAGAAAGAAATAAATAAAGTTGATTTCCCTTGAAAGTTTGCATTGAAGTTTGAATTACTTAAAACGTTCATCAAGGCCTAGCTCAAGAGTTCTATTACATTTATCAAGGCAAATAATAGATACCTACAATATGTCTTCTATGAGCTATGTCGAAAGTTCTAGCACATAAGGGAGGATAAGGTCAGCGGATATATAAATGGAGTCAAGTATTAAAGTTAATAGAGAAGTTAATATCCAAAAAGAAAACAATTCTATAAGAATTGATAAGATTTTGTTTCTATAATATTCATATGCTTAAATCGTTTTGATTCCAAACAGTCATGAATGTCTCCACCTATTTAGGGAAATAACAAGAATCGATTAAGCTGGTTGAAGGCTCGTAAAGAAGAGGCTCAGATGATTTAAACATTTTGTTCAAAAGAACATAAAGGAATCTTTTAATTTAAGTCAATTCAAAAGTTTAAAAGATCAAGAATTCTTTAAGGTTGAAGAGAACATAAAGTTGGCTGCATTCCTGTTATATATAAACAAGCCATTCTAATACTACCAAGATTCTTTTATGAAATATGGTATTTTGATATGAAGATCTGGAAAGATGTTTCTAAAAAAAACACGACATTATCTTCTAAAAATAGAAAAGATCGCCTACATAAGAAAGAAGAATAATTACGAATCTCCAGTAATAATATAGGGTCATCCATCAAAGAGTAACGTAAGGGGAATTTTGTCAGATATTATAGTTGGAAAATCTCTAGAAGACAGATATGCAAAATGTGGTAGCGCTAGCTGTTTGGTAACATGCTACAAAGAGAAAGCACGCGGACTGTTAGACATAATGCCTCAAAGAGATGTCATCTCATGGATTGCAATGATTGCAGGATTGCACAAAATCGATTTGTTGAACAAGCTTTAGAAACTTTCAAGCAAATGTAATTACCAATTGGATAAACATATGTATAGAGAGGTGTACGCGGAAGCAATATGAGAATAGGCGTGCACCATGACTAATGGAAGGTTAAATCCATCAAAGCATAATGGAAAAATTATTACAATTACTACAGACATGCTTTCAAATGGAGGTTAAGACTATTTACATTACTCACAGTCTATTTGTTATACGCACCACCTTTAAGCTAAATTATTAACATGTAAGCCTAGTGCAGTAGCACTTGAACTGTTCGACGAAATGCCTCAAAGAAAGGCAGTATCAAGAAAAGCAAGCGACCAGTGTAAAAACCGGACTTCGCAGCCTATGCTCGAACAGAAACTTTGGGAGTGGGTGTGCGAAAACTTATATCATTTCACCATTTTCAGTGATTCCGTAGACAAGGACTCAGACCATTTTATTGCATAGTTAAAGAGACAACTGGTTTAATCTTTCTTCGACTTTGTGCATACAAACAATAATTTTCCCCGCAAATGAGATCAGGGAAAAAGGACTTCAACTTGACCAAAAAAAATTTAAAGGCAAACATAAAGGGTTCGGGGTGCATGTGCACTGTTCCATATCAAATGTCTCACAAACATGGTGATCAAACTAACACGGGCTACCCAAAAAAAGACGAAACAAGGCTCTTAAATTATTACATGACTCCTCAGGAATAAGGACAGGTATAGAGATGGTATGCAACCTAAAAGAAATGGCTTAGGAGATCATCATATTGCACAATGTAAAAATAAATATGATTCCAGATAGAAGATGACATATAGCCTTGAATTCCATGCATCAGTCAAATGGATTAGGAGCAACAACATGAAATCACAATGCTAAGGAAAAAGAGAACATAACTCAAGGCATGCAAATTGTAAGCCAATACACCTTAATAGATATAATTTCTCCTGAAGTATCACAGGCTATGCATCAATGGTATGTAAAAGAGTTCTTAGAACTAACCAGTAAATACAACAGGTGGTAGTAAGACCGATTCTAGAACCTTGACGGAGTCCTTGTTGCTCAAACTTGATATTCATGGTCTTCTCTTTGTATGTCTACTAACAGATTGATATATCCATTGGCAGATTCAAATCTTCATAACAGTCTTCCTTGTGTATCCTCCAAAATTCTGAAGGTTTCAAGTCAAAATTTTGAATGGCAGAGTACCCCTACTTCTACACCCTTCTTCTAATGACTCATTAGATACCGCACATTCTTCAATCTATCTTGCTAATCCTTATAATTTTAGTTGTTTTATCAAAATACATATTGAGTTTCTTGGATGTATCTTTGTTATAGAGTAGTGTAATTAACCCCGGTTCCTTTGTTTGTGGAGTCCTATTAGTCTCCATGGGATTTGTGTGTTCAATTGTAGCTCCTCTAGCATGATCATTCATGTTCAATTCTTCCAATGGTGGATTTCCTTTTCCTTTTATAGTCTCAACACTCTCAACAACAACCTCCTGGGTGCACTCAAGTCCTCCTTTAGTATCTTTATCAGTAGCAAACCTCCTGGTGTGCTTTAACTCTTTCTCAATAGTAGTCCTCCTAGTGCACTCAATCTCAACTTCTCCTTGGAACCTTCCCCATTGTTTTGTAGTATCTTTCCTATCTTTCTTGAATTTGTTCCAATTTTCTCCCTTTCATGTTTAATTCCATTACCAATTCATTCTCTTCTTCTTGCTATCTACCTTTTCCATTGGTGTTCATTGATTTGATATTCCATTAATCCTATTATGTATCCTTGATGGCTTAGCCTTGTTCATCTTCTAAAATTCATATCTCTTCATAGATCCACTCAGGATCCCCTCTTTTCATTTGCGACCCCCTAGGTGCCTAACCCTTTGTCACGAGGCTAGAACCTAGAGTAACCTGCCATAATTCATCAATTAATTATTTATTCTTAATGGTAATCCTTCCTAGTTCTAATCTTGTTTGCTATGAGTAATATATTTCTTGTATTACACTACTCTAAAATATCCTTCTAGTAGGATCTTGGCAATGGAACCAAGATGTTGGCAAGTATGGGTGCAAATTAGAGATTTGGGCTTGGGTACTTGAAATGTTATATTTATACCCTAGTGTTGAGGATACAAAGAGGATCAGAGCAAGTGCAATGGATTACAAAAGGTTGTGGTAGGAAAGAATATGAAAAATCAATAAAACAAAGTTACTAACAACCATAACATACATAATAACACAATACATATGATTCCATCCAAATTGCAATATATTATATTTATCCAAACATCTCTATTATGATATGAGTACATGTCCCATATTTATATCAGAACTCATATTTCCATCCATTTCCTACATATTATTCTCTATTTTATCTATCTCTAAGTCTCTTCTCTTCTTCTTAATCCTATATATTTTACATTTGCAAATTCATTACTTACACCCAAGTGTAAGTATGAGAGAGTGTGGCTTCTTGTATTCATTGTGTCCTTTGGATGTTGATGCTACAATCCTTTTATAGTGGCTAATTCTGGTTGTGAAGTTGGATTTGTCTTGCCAACATCGATGTATAGGTTTTCATGCCTTCTAGACTCAACTATGACATCTATTTTATGCCAAAATGCACTTAGAAGAGCTTATTTTCAAGATCCCTCTAAAATCAAAAAATTAAAACCCTACAAAATTAAGCTTAAACGATCAAGTACAAAACTAAAATTTGTCAAGGACTAAGAGGGTCCCATTGAGCATGCTAGAATGTATGATGCTAGATCTAGAACCAAATGCAAGAGATTAAAGCTGCATTAAATCCTTATTCTAAATTAAGCAACATACCTTCAAATTGAGCATAAAGAAGATCAAATCAGATTCTTACCTTCACTTACCCAGTAAGATATCTCCTTTGTTGAGTGGATTTGCTCATGGATGTGAGTGATCAAGACCTTGATAGCATGTGCCTCACTAAATGATGTAGTTGTCGCTTAAGCATATGAAGATGCATGTAGGTTGGTGGAGGCATGTATTGTCTTGATGTAGGATATGAGATGAATGATTGAGGGTTGTATTTATAAGTGCTTTCATGAGGATGTGGATGACTAAGATTAAATGATGGATAGATGGTGTAGATGCACTTGGAGCATTGAATTTTGTACAAGGGGCCCTTTAATTTGATAATGTTTAATTTATGTGAATGGTAGATATTTCATTAGTGAAAGTGAATGACTAGGATTCAATCATTTATTTTATTTATTATGGAGGGAATGATGTGGACCTATTTATTTTAATTTTGGAGGGATAACTTTATTTATATTTATTTATTTATTTTAGGTGAGTGTGAGAAGATTTAATTTAATAATGGATGGAAATGGACTTAATTTATTAATTTAATAATTAGGTGGGAAAGTGGGTTTAATCGATTTAAATCAATAATTAAGTGGATATGACATTATTTAGTGAGGTGGATAAATGGATTTAATTTATTTTGATTAATTAATGGAATGAAAATGTATTTAATTTATTATAATTTAATAATTAATGATGTAGACCAATGGTGTGAATGGATGGAATTAATTAATTAATAAGATTAATTAATTATTTTAGATGAGGTGAATTTTAGGTGTCTACACTATTAGAGAGCCATGTGTTTTAGATTCCAAGTTATATATGTAGTGAGTTTAAGGCGATTCATTTCAAGGAATATAACTTTGTTTTACATCTTGGGTGTATATATAACCTATTATTTTATTTTCGTAATAGAAGTAGATATAGGTCTTATATCACTAGCTGATATAATGTAAGCTTATTGAGAAATCCTTAGGGTGCATTTATACATAGGGTATGGCTTGTTAAGACCTATTGTCTTAGTTTCATTTCTCTTTACTTGTCTTATTTAGACCTCTTGGATCACTCTCCATAGTTTTGTAGAGCTAAAAGTGGAAAGGAGCAATCCACTCTTCTTACTTGGCTTATTATTACTTATAGCCTAATGATGAGTCTCACCCCTTATATCTCAATTGACACCAATCCTTGGGTCTAGGTCTTGTGTGTATTCTTAAGGATTGTAGGGTACACAATTTTATGTATCAACACTACTCATAACCCATCAACCAATTACCACTATGTATATGACCTTAGTCTAGACCAATCCATATTCATATTCATTTTCCACCTTGGACTAGACTACATGGCATGACTCAATCTCTGGACTAGGTCATACAACGTAGCTTTGTCCACCTCTTTCAAGATTTAAATGTCTTGCTTGAAAGACAACCATTCAGGAAACCGCAAAAATAATTTAATTATGTGACTATGGGTCACATGTATTTAAGGACATTCCTAGGTCATTAGTATCCAATTGAGAATCAAATAGCAAAGGAAGTTGGTAATTGAATGATCATTTAATTTAAGAGAATTCTAAAACCATTTTCTACACTAAAGCATTCCACGAGTTCACTAGGAAATTATACCTTGCATCCATATTGCATGCTTGGTATGATTGCAACATATTATTCCCTTCTATTGAATTGACTATTATCAATGCATGCTAAAGATGTTAGCGTATTACATTGTTGGTTACTAGGTTGTTCGGTCTGTTGGTCTAGTTCGTTGTAACTGTCAACTCATTATAACTGTAATTCCCTCATTCCCTTAGAATTTATATACGATGTTCTATATCTACAAATCATCAAATGAATAAAATCATTTACTCTTTGCTTCATTTGGTATCAGAGCCGTGGAGGCATGCCCTGAGTGAGGAGTGTTGTTTGTGGAGGAGACCAATAGGTAGTAAAAACTGTTAGAAGCCATGAAGCGCTGTAGAAGGGAATGAAGTGGAAACACTATAGAGAAGGTTTTAGAAGCCACGGATTGAGATAAGTATGCTGTGATCTAAATGCATTGAGTTGCAAGGAGAATATTTTAGAATTGTGTGAAGATATTCTGAGGGTGTTGGAATATTTGAAAAATGCCTAGTTCTGCTACCCAGCATACATATTATCTTTCATACATTTTGAGATGTAGTGTTGTTGTTGACATCTGGATTCTAGTGTAGATCTTGACATTGCTAAGATTAAAGTGTGGATGTTGATATTAATGCATGTGAAGGGTAGAGAGTTAAGTGTAGAAGAGAGACGTTTAAATGCAATTCCAGAAGCCATTTTGAGGACATGCAATTTTGCCTCTCGAATGCGCGAGAATTTTGCAGTATAGGTGATGACTCTTCCATTATATTGTGGGATGCTCAAGTCAATAATAACTCGCTCCAAGTCCAAAAGAAGTTTGAAGGCATTTAATCTGTTTTAATTAGAAGGCGTTGAATGACAGTGTTTGAGAATCCTCTTCCTGATAGTGTTTGAGAACTGTGGAGATTTGGCCATCCTTTCATCGGGTTTTAGGTTTCCTCTGTCTTGCTTGTGATATTGAAGATATTAGTGCCTTGCGGCAGATGGATGTGAGAAATTAGGGTTCTAGCATGGAACATTTGGCAAAGGGAGGATTACAAGTTTTATCGGCTTATGTCCTTGATAGTTGGTGAAAATTTCAGTCCAGTGTGATTATTTTTTTTTTTCTTGGGCGGAAATTAGAGGTTAATTTCATTTTTTCAAGAGTTTGGTGTCATGGAATTGCATTAGCTTCAAATGTAAGTTATTTTAATCATTTGCACCTTAACTATATATAAATAGTAGTTAGTGAAGGTATAAGGTAAGAAAAAGTTGCTTTTGGTTTCTTTTCTTAAGTGGCACATGAATATTTTAAAGTGGTGGTCAGAAATTCAAAGAGGGGTCTTAAATCTTGGAGATATAAGGTTGATTAGTGTATGGATCTATCATTGGATCAAATTGACATTATCATCATGAATGCACATATGTCAAAGATAGCTTATGCTTTCAGGGCCATCTTTTATATTCCTTATGAGGCCTCCAAAGACTCATCTGAGACATTAGTTGGTTAAAGCGTAACAGGGTCAAATTGGAGGCTAGCGGCATCGGAGGATGGAGGATTTACCATCATCTCAAGTTAGCTTCTCACTTTGAGATGATGCTTTGCATGAGAAGCATTTTTGGTTTTAGTTGTTTTGTTTTTCTTTGTTGATGCTAACAGAGCTGACAAATTTGAAGAATGTATGTTTTGTGAAGATTTTGTTTTGGAGACAGGTTTGGGATTTGGTGTTGAGCTCAATATGGATTGTTGTCTGGTGAGCTTCAAAGAGTATATGATCTTGAATTATACCCTTTCGTGGTCACTAGACAACATGGCAAAGATCTGTCGTATCTCTTAGGGTCCATTGTCGAATAATTCAAGACTTTGTGATTTGAGAGCTTGGGACTAAAGAGCTCAAGAACATAGCTCGAGGGTAGATGAGATAGCATGATGGAGCCCCGCTTGGTTCAGGATTTGTTGTTTGGGGGAAGATCTTCTACAAAATATGTATTCATATTATGTAATTAGCTTTGTTGAGTTTTTTAACATTCAAGGGGGTCCATTGGTACTATTGCAGGAACAATGTAATAAGGGGGGGAATGTTAGTGTATTACATTGTTGGTTACTAGGTTGTTCGGTTAGTTGGTTCAATTCGTTGTAACTGTCAACTCATTATAACTGCAATTCCCTCATTCCCTCAGAATTTATATACGTTGTTCTGTATCTGCAAATCATTGAATGAATAAAATCATTTACTCTTTACTTCAAAAGATTCCTCTTCTTATCTTGAAGCAAGCCCCACTATATTTCTAAGGACAACCCTATTTAGGAAAAGGTCCAAAGCAAAGGTGTGTAGATTTGGAAGGCCACATTAGTAAAAGGCATCATTTGGACTAATCTGTTAGAGTATTAAGTTTAACATAGGGAAATTAATTTTTCCCATGAGGTGGTTTTTTACCTGTAGGGTAGCTTTCTTGTATCGGGTAGTTGTTCACCCATCATATATTTTCTTTCCTTTAAATAGGCATTTGTACATTTGTAAATAATCAATCAATCATTTGGTTTTATTCTCGTATCATGCTTTTCATTGTTCTCTTGTGGCAAATCATCTTCCTAGTTGATCCTAGCTCCTACTTATCCCAACATGGTATCAAAGCACAATGCTAGGAACCCTCGCCTGAATCCAGAGAATTAAGTTGGAGAAGAGATCGATCTAGGCATCAATCCGTGCATGCATATCAGATTACGGAGGCATCAATCCATGTCTGTGTTTGGGCCATTTGCCCTCATTTATGACCATTCCCAGGCATCAATCTGTGCTTGAATCATTCGAAGGAAATTGTGTAAGGTGTCCAAGACACCACAATTTCCCATTGTTGTCTCCCTTTACATCAAACAGAGGCAGCATGTGAGAAGTGGTTTGGAGCGTGCTACACAAAGGAATTGCATCTTTTTTATTTCACCATTTGATATCTTCCAGACATAAATTTCTCATGCCTAGATTCCCATCATCACAGCAATCAACATTATTTTTGGAGGCCCATTTTTTAATGCTGGCATTATTTCTTTTATTGCTGGTACGGCAAATTCTTTGAAGGCTCTAATTCGTTCATTCAGTGTAAAGGTGCATATTCATTCCAACGGCTGTACTTTGGCTTGAGGCCATACCATTTAAGCTTGGGGCACAGGATTCAATTTAGTTTGGGTGTTGTTTACTTCCCGCATGGATCTACGAAGGCGTGACACTCGCATTTTGGCCAAATATCTCTGAAGATTGCAAAGGCCATTTTTTGTTGTTGGAAGCATCGGTACTTGCAGGCCCAACACCATAACCACCATCAACGTTGAAGGCAAAGGTGGCCCCTATCTCTATGAAGATTAGACACCTCAAATCGTGCAAGTTCCCCCATCACAGCTGCTTCATGATTGCATATGTGTGCCATCTCTTCTCTGTACCAAAGATTATTGTCTCTGCAAATCCAAAAACCTACAGTTACTGCTATTAGGGTACGTAGGAAAATGTGGAGAGCAGTTTATACATTGGCGTGGACTTTATTCATTTCAAAAGATTGCAACAATATTTATCTAGGGTTTTTGATCCACAGCAGTGTGTGGTGGGCCTGTCATTTGGGCGCTGTTGTGAAGGGGACTAGGACTTAGTCCCACATTTCTTATAATGTATGTGTTTCAGATATTAATATAGCCTAGCAGCTATCACCATATTGTGAGCAGAGGCTCACAAGAATGTGACTTGTGTCTCTCTCCTGTGTTGAAAGGAAACCTTGATGCTCACGTGTATGCTCAGTTCATGTGTCAAGGCTAGCAGTTGGTGATTTGTCTATGATGATGTACCAATTAACACATGGATCCCACCAACATATTGACTAGCTGATTCCTTGGGACCCCTATTTTGCACCCAATCACGCTACTCTATTTTTAGCTCATTCGTTGGGACCCCTATTTTGCACCCAATCACGTTGCTCTATTTTTAGCCTTATAGGCTATTTTTTTGCCAATTATTAGTAGGTGGTCACGTGCATGATCAAGGGTCAATCTGCCCTAGGGCCAAATCTGGCCCCCTCTTTTATTCAGTGGACTCCATATCGGTGACATTCTTCCATGGAGGATATCTTGGGCATCCAAAGTCTGATTTTCGCATTCTGCATATCAATGAAAAGCAGACTTTGCCAAGCTTGTAGTGGTGTAGGTCAATTTGCATGATTTCTCCATTCATCATCATATATTTGGAGTTTCTTGAAGGTACTATCTTTGTGATTTTTTGAAGAATTTATAACATTAATGGGTTTTTCTTTGGAGAAAGGGAACTATGAGAAATGGAGTGAATACATCCTCACTTATCTTAGTGAGCTACATCTTTTGCCGTATTTGTATAATCAAGTTCCTATTCCTGGCACACCTTGTGAATATCATATTTGGAAAGGCTATAGGGCTAGAGTCTTTAGAGTTATTTTTGAGCATCTAGATGCTAACTTTTTGGAGTCTATTATCCATCTTGAATGCCCTTATGCTCTTTGGACCTATATTCGATACTCATATGGAGACCATGATCCTCCACCATCTCTCGATGCTTCTCTTTCCAACTTCGATGTGGCTCATTATCCTTCAGAGAAGTTAGACCATGCTTGTGATCCTTTAGACATTTCTAAGACCTTAGATGTGGTTACAGTTGCTTCAGAGGTTGTTGATTCTTTGTCAAAGATAGTTGATACACCTTCACATCCAGTGGCTTCTTATCCAAAGTCATTGATTGAGATTTCCATCATTCCTAATCAGCAGGATAATCATTGTCTTTCAGATTTGGTTGGAAGACATATTTTAGTATTTTCATCTTTGGAGAATGTTCAGAATCAATTTCCACATAGTTCCAGTTTGTCACCTTCCTTCTTGATTGGGGATGTGCCTGATTGGATTGTGCAATCATCATTCTATCTAGACAAGGAGACACATGAGCATTTTTCAGAGACAACATCATCATCGTCGTCGTCGTCGTCATTTTTCAAAGCATATCCTGAATGGGAAGCATACCTGCATCTATACATGGTTTTGTTTCTTCCAAAAGGAAGACAAGTGGTTTGTAAGGATTGGATTATGTTTTGCCTTCAGACGCTTACCATCTTTGCAGGACATTATTTATTATGGGGGGGCTATGTAGTCTCCTTCTTTCCTTCCTATGGGAGGACCATTGAATGTACACACATGATATATGTAGTCCTTGGGGGGTATTAGTGAGTCCTCCATACATGCATTTTGTTTTTTTCTTTTTCTCTCTTTTGGAGAGGATTTTTCTACCACAAATTTTTCTCCTTTTCTTCGGTTGTGAGAGATTGCATCGCATTTTGCATTGTAAATGGGTACCTAACATGGTTGTGTAGCCAGGACCTATATTGCATCTTGATTTTGCATAATAATTCTCCCTAAGTTTGCACTTAAGGGGGGGTGTTAGAGTATTAAGTTTAACATAGGGAAATTAGTTTTTCCTGTGAGGTGGTTTTTAACTTGTAGGGTGGTTTTCTTGTATCGGGTAGTTGTTCACCCATCATATATTTTCTTTCCTTTAAATAGGCATTTGTGCATTTGTAAATAATCAATCAATCAATTATTTTTCTTCTCATATCATGCTTTTCATTGCTCTCTTGTGGTGAATTATCTTCCTAGTTGATCCTGGCTCATGCTTATCCCAACATAATCCACATGAATGTGGTCTAGTAGTGCACTAGGTTGAATGATGTAGTCTTGTTTGCAACATCATAGATCTTAATATAACTTTGCCACATCTTCCTAATCATTGATTTGTATCTTGAATCTTGATTATAATTCTCTATTGTAACACATAAACTGATCAATAACAAAGTCAAACCACCACCATACCAAAAGAAAACATGTAAATATCTTATCCATCGTTAATTAGATTAGTTACTAAATCTTTTATTTACATCTAATTAATATTGAATTAGATGTGATCATTTCAATTAAATTTGGATTACTCTAGGGAGATAGAAGAGTAATTTTATTTCTATACAAAAAGATGGTATAATATTCAATTTAATGTTATGGAGAGAGCTACTTCGTACATGGAAAACGTGAAATTTGAATATTTGGGAAAAAATAAGACTCCAACTAAAATTTGCGAAACGGTCGTAGGGCAGGCCATTTTTTACTTCCACTAGGTACCCTAAATGACAAGTGACTTGCACAATATATCGCCCTCATTCCACAAAGGACAAAAGTATTCCACTTAAGCTTATGCCGTTTTTGACTTTCGCTAGACTAAATGACGAGAAAAAATCGGTGAAGATTTTACACAATATCATATGGAAATTTTCTGACGAGAAAATGTGGACGAAGGTACATAAAATGTCGGTGGGCATCGACATCCAGAACATCAAATCCAACGGAATCGGTAGGATGGAAGAGCACGGCTACTTCGACTCTTGACCCAGGAAACTTAATTGGAGAACTGGCAATTACTCCGAAATTAGGTGTTTCAACTTTTGCAAATTTAATAGTATTGACCGGGGTCCGGGAGGCAAGATGCTGCTGAGGATCTACTTAAAATATGAGAAAGTGAGAAAGATTAGATTAGTGGACCTGCCATAAAATGAAAGCATTGATTGGCTCAAACAGCAGAACTGGGACTGAATTTCAATATATATATATATGATCTGCCACACAATTTATTCCCAAAAAAAAATTATATATTCAATATAATTTATTACTTTACTCCTAAATCAATATAGCTTTGAGGTTTTATCTACACACATTACAAATCATAAATTTTCTCCTCGTAGGATATCACAATAATTTCTAATAGTATTTCAAATTTTTAAAGCATTTAATTTATTGAGGAGATTTATACAACATTTAACTCTTAAGTATATTGAAATTTTTTTCTATAGAAACAAGGGATTACTCTATATATTATGTTTACACCTTCTTCGAGGTGCAAGTGCTAGTATAGACTTTTAGGTGAGTTTATAAAGCGTTCATATGTGGGATTTTAGGTGAGTAGGTTTGTAAATTCTTTACGTTGAACATGGACTGATTAGGGCAGTCAAAGGCGGCTATTCTTAAATAACATCCACTTCAATAGTTAATGGCTAATTTTGGTCAATAAAAATAGGACAAATTTTTACTACTTTTTGTTGTGAATGAGTTGTAAAATTACTATTGAGTGTTTGACCATTAAAATGAATAATATTTAAGTAGAGTCGTCAAAGTCAAGCCACTTACTTGTAACACCATTATTATATTTATACTATTTTTCGTTTTTGGGACATATTCTTCATGTTTTACAAATGTGGTAGGGAAGCTGACAGGCCTTAACTAGCAGAAAGTTGAATCATTAGGTCCGAAATCAGATCGAGTCAGGCTGGGCAGGTCAAAGGCCAGCCATTTCTCCTTTTTTCTCTGTAACCTTATATCGATTTAAACTTTTCTTACCAATTCCCACCCACAAATGGGGGATAATCTTTTAGATTGTTCTAGAGAACTTTAAAGCGGCCTGAGTGGTCCATGGGACCAGCCATCATAAGGGCGCAGGGACCTCGTTATTGGCCGCTACCTGCAGCTTCCCCACCCTTGTCTTTCGATTACCATTTGTTTCAACACATGCTTTTAAATAAACAATAATGATCTCATTTCGTATAAGGAATGTGGCCACATGGGACACTGCAATGACGAGATATGTTTGAAATGGATTTGTTAAAAGGGATTCAGAATCTTTTGAACATATGGAACTGACCTGGTAAATAAGTATGCCATGTACGACAGTGTGCACAAACACAAACAAACAATTTGACAAAATGACAAAGAAATGCAATGTTGTGGATATCCATCAAAGGTTAAGGAATATAAGAATAGAATAATTTTGTTAGCTTAAGGGATGAGGTTAGGATCGTTTCTTGGGCAACTTTGATGAAATGGATACACCTTAGTCCTTGGCTCTCAATTAAGAGGTTTCAACCTAAGGCCCATGCTAACATATTAGGGAGTTAAAATGATATAAAACCCTCCAACAACAAAAAGAAATCCCATGTATTACACATAGGTTTGTATTCTTTGAGCTATAATTTTCTATATAGAAATCAACTAAAAGCAAACTTACATTACACCATTTTTTTTCCAATTTATCACATCTTTTCATTATTAAGTCATGTATCCATTAAACGGGTTTTCATGAAATTAAAATGTATATTTATTTATCAAATCAATAAAAAATTCATTTTTAATCAATTATTTGATAAAATTGGTAAGAATAAAAAATTTAATTACATATCTATGGAATTACAAATCCTAAATTAATGCATGCAAGCAATGTAAGATTTAGATTGTACCTTTCAATAATGTTCAATTCACCTGCTCTCAAATTATTAAAGTCTTAGTGTGGCCACCTTTTGGCCTAGCTTGGCCTAGCTACATCCTTAATAATTTGTAAATTGTATTATTAATTCCCATCTATCAAATTGACTATGTTAGTTGAAGATGATTCTTCTTATCTTCAACCAAGTCCTACTATGTTTCTAAGCACAACCCCATTTAGGAAAAGGTACAAAACAAAGGTGTGTAGATTTGATAAGCTACATTAGCAAAAGGCCATATCACACCACTTGAACTAACCCACATGAACATGATCTAGTAGTGGAATAGGTTACACAATGTAATCTTGTTCACATCACACTCTAACATAACACCATCACAACTTTGTAATCATTGATTTGTATTTTGAATCTTAATTATAATTCTCTACTGTAACACATAAACTAATCAATAACAAAGTCAAACTCCCATCATATTATAAGCATCTTTTATCTCTGGTTAATTATATTACTTACTAAATCTTTTATTTAGATCTGATTCAATATTAATTAAATTTGGATTACCGTGGAAAATAGAAACACTCTAGAATTAAATAGAGGAATTTTGTTACCATACAAAAGATAGTAATATTCGATATAAGGTCATGGCGATCTACTTGCTACATGGAAAATGTGAAATTCCAATGTTACGGGTAAGATAAGAGACTAACTAAAATTTGCTGAATGGTTGTGGGGCGGGCCATTTTTGACTTTCATGAGACTAAATGACAAATGAGTTGCCCGAATTTATCGTTCTCGTATCCCAAACGGAAAAATATTCCACAAGCATTGCACTGTCGGCGATATCACATGGAAATTCTTTGACAGACTGTAAAGGCTGGGAGTTCTAAACTATTCAGGGTGCCACTTCCTATGCACAGACTGTAAAGGCTGGGAGGTTAGACCGTTAGATGTTCAGAGGATAATTATGTTGAAAAGGAGAATTTGTGCTTTGATGAGCTTACTCCCAGTTTTTATTTGCGCTGCACAGCAGTCCAATGGCAACAGCACTAATTTTTCCTTTGCCTACTTTAGCCAAAACAACAGCCAGCAGCTGACATACATGGGGGACGCTTCCTTTTCGGCTCAGAATGGTTATATCGATCTCACACCGGATCCAAGCGCCACCATAAACGTTTCTTCTTCAAACGATACGGCTTCAAATTTTCTCCACCGCAACGGAAGGGTTCTCTACAGCCACCAGCTCACGATGTGGCCGGCGAGTTTCACTACCATCTTCACCATCTTAGTGAAAAACATCACCACCATCAGGAATTTCAATGGCGACGGTATTGCCTTCATCATCGTTCCAGATAACAAAAGCATTTTAGCAAGGAGCGACGGGGCCTTCCTAGGCCTCTTCAATCAGTCCACGGACGGAAACACGACCAGTCAGCTTGCCATCGAATTTGACGCATTCCAGAACGAATTCGACCCGGACAGCAATCATGTGGGCATCGACATCCCGGGCATCAAATCCAACGTAACCGCTCCCATGGGAGAGCACGGCATGGATATCAAGGCTGGGCGAGCTATACAAGTCCGGGTCGACTACGACGGGTGGGCTAAATCCCTGCAAATCTACGCCCGCTATGCAGACAATACTTCGCCCTACGCGAGCCTTCTTAACCGCACGGTGGTGCTCGAAAAAACTGTTCCAAGATCGGCGTACGTGGGATTTTCTGCGGCAACAGGAAATTCATTCGAGATACACAGAATTCTCAACTGGAATTTCAGTTCCGTGATGTTGCCGGAATCTTCTCTGAATTTGTCACCGGTGGGAACGGGAACAGGAACGCCGAGAGGATCGGGCGGCAGGGTCAAAGTAGGTGTCTTGGTGAGCTCTATTACAGTCGGATTGGTTATGGTGGGATTATTAGCCTCCTGGTTCGTGGTTAGGAGAATGAAAAGGAAAAACCAGGCTAATATAACTGTTGGCCAAGGAAGCTTCAACGAAGAGCTGGCAATAATTCAAAACGCGCCTCACCGCTTCTCGTACAAGCAACTAGCCGCCGCCACCAACAACTTCAGCGAAGCGGAGCTTTTAGGAACCGGTGGGTTCGGAAGCGTGTACAGAGGAAACCTCAATGCCGGAGGCAACGAAGAGGTGGCTTTGGTGGCGGTGAAGAGAATTTCCGCCGGGTCAAAACAGGGGGAAAGGGAGTTCATCTCAGAAATCATCAGCATAGGCCGCCTCCGCCACCGGAACCTGGTGCAGCTTCAGGGCTGGTGCCACGAGCGGGACGAGCTTCTTCTAGTCTACGATTACATGCCCAACGGAAGCCTGGACAGATTTCTTTACGGCGGAAACAGGGACCCACCCTTGAATTGGTCGCGGCGCCACAGGATTTTGTGCGGCCTGGCCTCGGCTCTACTGTACCTCCACGAAGAATGGGAGCAGAGGGTCATTCACCGAGACGTGAAGCCCAGCAATGTGATGCTGGATGGGAAATTTAACGCCCGCCTTGGGGACTTCGGTCTGGCCCGACTCAGCGAGCACGACGATAATAATTCGGCTGTGATGACCCTACTGGCGGGTACCCCCGGGTACCTGGCGCCGGAGTGCAGCTACACGGGCAAGGCCACGGCAGAATCAGATGTCTTCAGTTTTGGGATCGTGCTGTTGGAGGTGGCCACGGGTAGGCGAGTGGTGGAGCACAAGTCTCCATTGTCAGAACGGAATTTGGTGGACTGGGTTTGGGGGATCTATAGCCAGGGGAGAGTTTTGCAATGTGTGGATCCCAAATTGGAAGGATCTGATTATGATGAAGAGCAGATAAGAAGAGTGTTGATCTTGGGCCTAGCGTGCTCGCATCCTGATCCACAGTCACGCCCTTCTGTCAGACAAGCCATTCACGTGCTCATAAACCCTAATGAAGGGCTGCCGCAGCTGCCTTCCACCAGGCCACTGGCGATCTATGTTGGTTTGCCACAGGTTGGAGACGTCTATTCTCAGTCCACCTCGTCTTCGCAAATGGGTGGAGATGCCGCTTCGTCTAGTCTCCTGGGCGAGAGTAGCAGCATGGGATCCCTTATTTCTTCCACGCTACGTCAGGGCAGATAGAGATGCACGCATGGTACTTTCTTGTCTTTCATTATCTTTTCATTTCGTCAGGTCAATTTATGCTGAACATTAGCTGCTGCTTCTTCCAGTTTGTTACATAGTGTTACATAGGCTTATATTTTCCTGTTTTGTATTGTAACACTGAGACATGTAACAGTTGTTTTTCTTGGTTGGCTTAGTCTTTGGTTGACTCTGCAGTCTTTGGGCTGCCTGTAGATCTTCTTGGTTGTATTCTGCAGTCTTTGGGCTGCCTGTAGGATAGTTGGCTGTAGCTGTTTCTGTTTAGCATGGCTGTCAGCTCTGTGGTTGCAGTTCTTCGCAGTCTTTGACTGCATTTTTCCTTTGTATCATGCTTTTCTTCAATTTCAAAAAAAAAAAAGTGTTACATAGTGGTCATTGGATATCTATTTTGTGCTTTTGGATTGTATTTGTATTGTAGTGAAAGTAGCAATATGAATACATTTGAATCAACAATTGGAATGCATAATTATAAAAATAAGGTTGTAAATAGTAAAGCAGGTAATTTTATAGAAATATATGTCTATTTTTAAGATTGAACAAGCTTTCTTGAACTTATAAAATTTTGTCAAGTACATTTATATATAGCAAAAATTAAAAGGTTTTTTTAATTTTGTGTAAAACAAAGTCAAAACAATTTTGATATCTAATATATTGTTATAATCACAATGTAGAAGGAGGTATAATTTTTGTACATAGTAATGTGATACAAGATTATAGTAACATGCATATATGACTAGAATTGATAAATTTGAGGATGGTGTAAAAGTAGATGAAGTGGTGGTTGTGGTGAATGGTTCTTTGGAATCTCTCTTTTATTTTCAATGATTTGAAGGCAAATAATAGTAAATGTATAGGTGGTCATGAAAGTAGATGAAGTGGTTGACCTTGTAGATAATTGTTTGATTCGTTTGTTTCATTTTTAGTGGGTTGAGTGTGAGCTACAAGTAAATGTAAAGGCAGTGCATGTCTTGCTCGTATGACAATTGGAGTCCGCATTATAGGGATGACCATGTTTGTGAATTGATATTTTCGTAAAGTTATATTTTAAATAATCCTACAATGAACATCTCAAAGTAGTAAGTAATCTAACAATATGTTTTGTAAAGTAGGATTTTCAAAGAAAATAAAATTGTATGTATCAATATGAGTACTTATACAACTATCACATAAAATGTAGAATCTAACTATGCAGTTCATTTTTTATATGTTTTAATGATAATGAAGTTGTTATATCCTTAGTATATGTAACCTTTTTTTTATATAGGAGAGTAGAACCTAATTAGATGGATAGAATAGATTATAAATTGAGACATCTACAAACACAATGACCTCATGATAATCAAAGGAGATAGGGAGTAGTAAGAGCCTCAATATAGATGTTGACTTTGGTTCTATATTACAGTTTGCAAACACAAAAATTAGACTACATTAAATCATAGTCATGCAAAATGTCTTTTGTTTGTGCTTCCAATGTACAAGTATTAAGAGAAAAAATTGAAATAGATGAAGATGCAATATTGTTTAGTGTAACTAAAGCTTTTCAAGTCGCCATATTAGCTATCTCTAAAGTGGTTTTCTACAAAAACTCCTAAAGAAGAGTGCCTAGGTTGTTAACAGAAGAACTAGAGAACTAATAGTCAATTAGAAATATTTTAGTGATGAACTTATCATTCATACCATATTTCTCCAATGGCTCTTGGTGTTGCTGACTCACTTGTACATACATTGATAGTTTGAGTCTATCAACTTTTGTATGTCAATAGTGCATAAATCAAATGTAACATTATTAGTACTACATATGTGAATAGTAGTACTAGCCATATATGAAAGGCTAATATGATAGTCGATGTTGTTTCCATTGCTTTTGTTATTTTTGTTGTTGGGGTTGGATAGAGGAAGGAACTTCTTGATTATTTAATCCAACAAACCTAAATATGTACATGAACTCCTTGCAATAGAATTTTCAATTTTGAAGCTCAATTGTTTTGATAACAATGGGTTGTAAATCTCAAATGTGGATATAGTAGTAGGCTCTTCCAAGAAACAAACAAGACAATGGATTTCAAAATGGTTTTGAAAAGTGGGTGTAATAAAATTGGTGATAGGGATTGTATTAGTAATGCTGGTGGTGGAAAGAAAGGTTGAACAATAGAGCTCAAGGAGGGCTAACAAGATGGAAATGAGCATTGATGGATGAATTTATGAGTAGTGGCATTTTGATAGAAAAATTTAGGATTATGCAATTGAGGTGGAGATGATGGAGAGATTTTAGGATTATGACTAGGACTAGTCAGGGCATAATTCTACCAAGGCTTTTCAATGACAATGTTGGTGCTATTAGTAGTAAGATATCTAGGAAGAGAAGGAATATGAAGTTGGCGAGAAAGTGATGGTTTATTTGATAAAGGAAAGATTTCTGTAGGGGACATATAATTTAAACTAAAGATGAATAAGTTTGGACCTTGTAGAATTCTCAAAAAAATTGATTTGGAAATGCACATGACTTAGAATTGCCTAAAGATCTTGGTATATCACCAATATTTAACATTGAGGATCTATATAGTTTAGAAGAACAAAAATAAGTAATAGACTTGAGAACATAAGTACCTACCCAAAGAGTAGAAGAAATTAAAGAAATACTTTAATATATAATTGGAAAGAGCACAAGAAATAGGAAATATGAAGATTATTTGGTGAAATGGAAAGACAAACCAATTGAAGATTCTACTTGGATGTTTAGAGTAGAGGTTGACCATCTTGTTTTTCCTTTAGCTCATAATTCTGAACAAAAGTAAGAAGCTCACTTTTTAATTATCAAAGGTGATTAATGCATGAGAATCTAGGGAGTAATAGTAATCTTATATCAACCAAAAATATTGTATTTAATTAATTTATTTGTTTTGTAGGAATTTTGCTAGTTTTCTAGATGTGTTGTAATAGTGTGAATCAAGTTTTCTACACTGCATGTCACTGCACTTGTATTTTCTACAAAGTTGAGGGCTTCATATCTACAACTATAGGCATAGTTCAACCATTAGTGACACCATAAGGAATCACAATTGATTATCATTGATTGCAGATGAAATCATATACTTATTATGTATCTAGAATGTTCCATTTCAATTTCATGTATTCTTAAGCACCACATGTATGTTTTCCATCCAAAGAGTTAACTTTGGAACCTATACCTAATTATTTATTGTATAACAATAACTTGTTTGACTGATGTGGCAAGTATTTAAGACTTGCACAAATATTTAATGTTACCTATTTTATTATAGGACCAAGGAGGGATCATGTATGAAACGACATTAAATTTGGAGACTCCTAGCTTAAAGTGTATTGGAAATGATGATGCTACATGTTACCAGTAAACGTGCATGCTAAACCTAGATGATGCACTAACTTCTAAGGTTAGCTAAAGGGAAAACCACTTAATTTAAGGTCCATGGATCCTTATCACATTAATCTATGGATGTGTAACATGTTACCAACCACCACACTTCACTACTAAACCTTCTGTATACAAAGAGGTCTAATATGATTTAAGGAAAAGGAGAAATAAAAAGGGAGACAGAAGAATAGAGATAAGAAAGTAGAGAGATAGAAGGCCTCTCTTTATAAGGAAGATTAGATGTAGAAGCATCTACACAAAGAGAAAATGGCAAAGCAAGTGGATAAGGAAGATGTTAAGTAAGATCATAAGATCTAGTTTGTAGCTAAATTTAATTAATGATATTAAGCTAATCTTGGATTTACTACAAAAAATTTCCATTGTGTTTAAATAAGGTTTGGAATTGAAAGTTATATTGGTTGCATGGTTGGATAATCCTTAATTGGACCATCCAACCTCGACTATATTAGATATATATTATCCCTTGAAATTCTTAGCTAGTTATGGAGAGACCCAAATCATGGAGATGATTTCTACTAGACAACACCTTCTAAATATATTTTATAAAATAATGAATGACACAAATACAACTTACTTGATGTTGGCCATCAAAGATATTACTTCTCGATCCTAGTGTAGACACTCAATATCAAGGCAAGGGGTATACAATAAACCTAAATAAAGAGGTAAAGCTCATTGAAGACAAGATACATCTTAGAGGCGAAAAACACAAATAAAATGCAATAAAACACCAAGTTATACCTCAAGATCTTCCTTCTCCTTGATAAGGTGGAGGAGAGTTGTCCACCAAGACCCTCCTTGCTTTACCCAAGAGGATGATTGTGTAATGTGGATTGCTCTTTGAGATTCAACACAATGTGATGGGGATTTGGCTATGGATTGATAGAAGATTGGATAGATATTGGATATGGATAGATAGGCTAGAATAATTTTGGCATGGTAAGGGTAGGATGCAAGAGGATGAGAGAAATTTTGGCATGGATTTGATGCAAGAAGTTCTGGTAATGGCTTGGGTGAGGGCTCTATTTATAGACCATTTGAGGGGGATTTGAATCAAATGGCTAGGATTTGAAGTAGAGATCAATGGTTGAGATGAGAAGATGAGATCAAGGGTTGAGATCTCATCAACAATATTAGATGGATGGGATTAAATGTGAATTTGAAATTCACATGGGGAAGGGTGATGAGAATTAAAAATTTCTTTTGGGGAAGAGTTAGCATTAAATGAGATTAGATGGATGAGGAAAAATAAATAATTTTCTTGGAGGAAGTGGAATTAAAAATTCCACTTTATGTGTAGATGTGCAAATCAAGGACACGTGTAATTATGGGTTCTTGCACATGTAAGGAAGATGCGACCTTTTGAATAAAAAATGATTTTTATTCAAAGTGTGTGGGAGGATGGGTTAAGTAAGGTTTGACCAAGCTAATCAAGAGGATTAGCTTAATTAATGTGGCTGGAGGAAATTAGTGAGTGGGCTAATGAGAAGTTAAAATTAATTAAATAAGGGTTTATTTAACTAATTTAGGTCTAGGGGATAGGTAGGCTAGGGTAGCTAATTAAATAATTGCTATTTAATCAACTAGGCCAGGTTTAGGTTGATTAGTAGGGTAGATTAATCAAATAAACATGATTTATCCAATTAATAAGGATTAGGGAGATGGACAAATTAACTAAATAAATATTGAGAATATTTATTTAATTAATGAGGGATAGTGTTGTAAGACATAGTGATAAATTAAATGAATTAATTGATCACAAAAGATGGATAAATGGTTAAGGGTAGATGATTAGGGGTAAATTAATTAAATATTAATGAATTTATTTAATTAATAGGAGGGATAATTGGTGGTGTAGAGATATGGGAAATTGGTTTATGGAGCAAGTCAATTTTAGGTGTTTACATTTGCCCCTCTTTGAAATGGTGTTACGACCAAGTAATGTTATTTCAAAGAAGTTAAAATATAGAGTTGAATTGGATAGAAAAAGACTTTGGTTTGGAAAAATAGGGTAAGGTTTAGGGATGACTAGTAAGAGTGATGCCCCCTAGAAAGGACATGCGGGTTGGAAGAACACGCGTGTGCTCTCGAAATGGATGGAACAGATTGGTAGAAGTGGTTGGAGGATAAGGAGTGAGATGAAAGATTGATGATTTCAGGTAGATTGGTTGACAGATGATCATTGTGTTGAAAAATTATTTAGAGCAATCCTAGGTTTGTTATAGCAAAGTGGATATTTTCACCAAGGTATAGAAGACCAGGGTGACGATGTTTATCCAACATTTGCATGGACTAGACATGCAGACAAGAGGGTGATCCCATGCATGCCCAAGATAGTAGAATCTTATCTAGACAAGGGAAGGGTACTCATAGCATAAGACCTTAATACACAAAAGGTATGATGAGCCTTAGATGCACAAGGAGATAAATATGCTAGAACCGACCCTATGATCCACAAGATATGAATACTAGCTTGGAGTAATGAGACCAACCCACGAGCACAACATACAAAAGCAAGACTATGCCCCATTCTAGATGTTTTCACCACATACTATGATATAGTGAGATCAAGGTAGTTTTGATGTGATCTTCGAATATGACAAAAGATAAATGTCAAAAACCAAAAGACCAAGAAACCAAACAAATAGCCATTGTATCTCTTGCCAAGATGGATGATGATTGATGGATTCTACCTATTGTAAGAACGATATATCCATTAAGGCAGGAACCGCCAGATGATATTGATGGTTGATGTTATTGGATTGGCGCAAGATATGATGGTTACAAGTTGTGGTTGATGTTGATTTGATAGTTGATGATTTTTGTTAAGGTATGATTGCTTTGATAGGTAATGTGATGCTTGGGATATTGCATTTAGATCTAGTGTAAGCTCAAGGGATAGGGACCATCCAAGTGGGTTGGATGGGTGCATCTTATGTACTTGAGTACTGGAAACTTCCTTCATATTCTAGACTGCTTATGTACCCTATATCCATAAGATCAAGGCACATTAAGATGCGGGTGGTGATGATATGTAGTTCTAACTTGTGATGATGATATGGGATGATTGATTGGTGATAAGATGTTTGGGTTGGTGATGATATGTTGTTGATTTTGGGATGGATATTTTTGGCATTTTGTGGATATTTTGATTTTTTTTTATTTTTTTGATTTTTGGATAGGGAATGATTTTATTATGGGATGGTTGCATTGGATTGCATTTGGATAGCCTTTGCACTAGATACCATTGACAAGGGAACATCAAGTCTAGAGGTGAAGGTGATGGAGTTGGATAGGGGGATTGTCGATGAAAGATGATGAATCTAGGTGATTCATGCTAGATGAATGGATAAGTGATAAGGGATAGGATGGGGGATGTATGATAGATAGATGGAAGATGAGGATAAGGATTTTCTCCAAGGGATAGGTTACAAGGAATCATATGCCCCATGCATGATGGACTTATGTTTGGGTGGATGGACTTTGTAGTAGATAGATGGATGGAGGATATCCTTGGAAAGGGAGGTATGCTGAGAGGTGTCCAAAGCATGTTTTTGATTTTTTGCCCCTTGTCTTTATGAGGATCTAAGGAGGGAGATGATAAAAAGAAAATATAATGGATAGGATGGATGAAGATGAAGGATATGAATATGAGAGGATAAGGACGGATAATGGGTAAGATATGCAAAGGATATTATGGATGTGGATGAAGGGTATGATTTTGTGCCCAAGTGTAGGGATACAAAATGGATGGGGAAGTGATTACGCATGACGCCCACAAGGGGTTTTCATCATGGTAATTTCCCAAGGTGCCACAAGGAGTGGTTTTCATCATTTGGATAGATTTTTCTCTTTACTATTTGTAACGTCCAAAAATGTCCCCTTGGGGGGCTTTTCCCTCTTTAGGTTTAGCTCCCAAGTCTTTTATGTGCATTTAGGACATCTTGCATCATAATTTGGTATCCCGATGGAATGAACCCTAGGTATCATGACAAATGGGGCCTAGGGGGACCCCTTGAGCTTAACCCTGCCCAAAATAGGGGGGAGGACTTGGGCACCTATGCCCTAGTCCTGCCCTATTTTGGGTTAGGCCCAAATTTTAAGTGTTGATTTATGACCATTATTTGGTCCCTAGGCCGACATGGTAAGTTTGAATATACAAAATCTTGGCGAGAATGCTTGTAGTTGCATATAAAAACATGTTTAGGCATTCATTTGTAAACTAGATGATTACTAGTAAGCTATTGTGTTTTCAAGGTGATTCAAGGCTTTCATTGTGTTGCAAGAGCATATTTGTGTTGTCTATGTGTCTGTGTTTGCAGATTTGAGCATCCATTTCCTCATGGAATGAAGAGCATCTTCCTCCCATGAGATCTTCACTACAAGGTGACATTATATTGTGTTTCATTATTATTTCATATAGTTTTTGTCTCTACCTCCCTAGGCACACACTCTCTATCTAAAAAAGGTGTTTGGAAGACTTAAGTGTCCTTTTGTGGCTTGACTGAGGCAAGCTCCTAAACACCACAACCCCCTCCCAATGTTTTATGATTGCAGGTTACAGGTTGATGATGCAGACAAAGTGAAGTTGCAAGAGGGCATATTGGAGTGTCAAAATTATAGAACAGTGAAAGAAACAGCTACCTGGACTTGGGCGCCTGCTCATTAGTCCTCAAAGTTTCATGACGGAAAAACCTTCAGTGCAGTAGATATAGGTTGCAGACCTTGTTTCTAGATTTTGACAAAAAGTAGGGCCTTGGACTTGGACGCCTGATCTTTTGTCCCTGACTTTTCCACCTCAGAACCCCAAAAATAGGTGCACAGTCATTTGTAATTTTACATCTTTCTGCAGAAGTATTTTCTGTTATTGGTCAGTTTGCTTCTATATTTGCATAATTAGGGTTTTGATGGATAATTGAGCATAAGAGAAGGAAAATTGATAATCAAATACCCTAATCTAAGTTTCCCTACATTTGTAAGTGACTAAGGACCTGATAGTGCTCTACCACTCAATCCTAGGGTCCTTGAATGTATTAGGTGAAAGGAGGATTTAAACACTAAACTAAACAAATCTAAATTTTCACCTAAACATTTTGGTGAACCCATGTTTTTGGACTTAATTGCAACTTACTAAGTGTTTATCTTTAGATTTGGGTTGATTTTATTCATTCATATAGTCATTCATTTTATTGGATTGAGAAAATTACAAAAAAATTAAAAAATTAAAAAAAAATTGGAAACCCTAACTTGCATTTTCATATAGGTTACTAATTTGCATCAATTCACTCTAACTTTTCCTAATCTATGATTTTTGCATTAGATCTGATATAAACTATAGAAAATTATAAAAATTCAATAATTTGCATTGCATTTTCATCATATAATTGCTAGGGTTTTGTAGAAATTTTAACAATTTTCATATAACCTAGTAATTCCAAAATCTCCCCAAACTCATCTAAAATGTTTGCATCTAGTGCAATGCAATCATTCCAAATACCAATCATTATATCGAGATACTTATGTAGGGCTTTGCTGATTTGTTCAATGAGATTATCATACATGCTCAATTTCCATTCCAATGAATCAGCCTAGGATGGATCAATCTCACAGGGATAATTAGCCAACTTTTCCTTTAGGAGAGTTAGAGAATCCATGGCAACTAATTCAGAAATTTCCTTTGAGAGTACATAAGTACTACCCTGTTCTTTTCTTATCTGTTGCAGTTCATTGACTAACTCTTTCCTTTTATTAAGCACCTAATTACATAACACTGAGTTGCCTTTGTTAGGAAGAACAAAATTTCACAAGACAATTTCTCTACCCGCTCAGTAATAGCTTTAGAAAAATTTAGATTCTTTTTAATTTGTTGCATAGTATTTGCATCCACTCCTACAACTTCTAAACTTGGAGCATCTTCAGAGGTGGGTGTCACTATAGACCGGATGAACTTGCTCAAAGACAAAACTTGAGACTGGAGCTTTATATTTTCTTTTCTCTCCTCCTTGGCTCTCTTAATCAAAGCATTTATAGAAAAATTTGCATGATAAGAATCCCCTTCCAGAGTAGAAGAACCTAAATCTATATGACTTATTTTGTAGACTGCCTCAGTTATCTTATCTTCATTTAGGTCTTTAATGGGATCTGTAATTTCTAGCATCTGATGCCCAGAGGTAGCATGATTTACCATCCTTGACATCCTTCTGGCCTTTTTAGGTTTGGAGGTGGTTTGTAGTAATTTAGCAACTATATCTATTTCAGTTGCAA
Source organism: Cunninghamia lanceolata (assembly GCA_027924645.1). Classification (NCBI taxonomy): domain Eukaryota; kingdom Viridiplantae; phylum Streptophyta; class Pinopsida; order Cupressales; family Cupressaceae; genus Cunninghamia; species Cunninghamia lanceolata. The sequence goes on along the minus strand of BSBN01000523.1, from coordinate 9,109,891 downwards.
TGGTAGGCACATATTTTCTTTTCTTGTCCACGGCTTTCTTCAACCACCTTGGTGAAGATGACACTATACCAATATCAACATTGCTAGAAACAGTTTTAACTTGATTATCAATTGAAACAGAAATAGACAACTCTTCAACAGCAGGGGAAGAAGGGATTTCCATAAATGGAGGGAATGAACCATCATCAACAATATGTTGAAAAATAGAATCAAAAGTCATAGGTGCAGGTTTAGCTTGGACATTTTTTTTTCAAAGTAGGCAAGGGGAGGCTATCCAATTTGCATACTATTTTTAATTTTAGAATTTCCTCTGGTCTTTCCCCATCTCCTCCAGATTGTGAATTGGAATTAGATGGTAATGCCTCTTGTCTTCCCATAGAAATGCATACACCAGAACTTTGCATAGGGCTCTGTTCATTGGCCTTGGAATTTCCTTGTTCATGAGGAGAACTAGCACAACCGTGTCATCTCCTAGCTAATCAATCCTCAGTTCTTTTTATCATAGTGGCAGAACAAATTCTCAGGTCCAAAACCTCCTTCTTTGATGAATTGATTCGGGGAAGGGGTTTTGAAGCTAGGGTTTGATACTCTTTATCAATGATCTCAGAATTTTCTTCAACACCATCTGGAATATGCATAGAAAGACCAAATACTTGAATCTGACTCAATTTGAGTCTCATACAATTTCTAGTCTAGACTTCTCTATCATTTGTATAGTCTTCCCAGAAATCTTCTAAACTTAGGCAGTGTTCGTAAGAGCTGGAACCATGAAAATTCAACTTTACATAATTTTTTCTATCAAAGTTGGGCCTCATCAACAAAGAATGCAGATTAAACTCACTTAAAACATGATCTGCCCCCTAGCAATATCATTGGTCTTGCAAGAATATGTAGCCAGTTTCAAAGGGAAATCATACCCTTTCTTCCTCATATTTCGGTATTTAACATTTACCGCACACATTTGTTTACAAACCTCCAGAAAAATGACAAAATCACTGGGGTACCTGGGTAATTTTGTTGGGGCATTTTCATAACGCCCACCCTCAGATAGGTGAACATATCAAACTGAATGTAGAATCTTCCAAACTCCAAGATTAAGGAAGCAGCTTCAGGTGAAATTCTCAACTCAAAATTATCATCCAATTTTCTCACTAAAAACATTAGAAAGGCATCATTTACACATCAGTAGTCTTTCATTCCCACACCCTTTTTCAGTTGAGGAAAATAACTATACACAGGTGTGTTTGGAGTTAAAGACCCATGTGTCCTCAATCCAGCCCAAACAACCTCTTGACTAGCTAAAATGTATACTAGATATGAGCACATGTGGAAGGTTAAAGTCTCTTGAAATTTAACTAGTTGCTCATTCAAATGAAAACTAATTATTTCAACCCAATTTATAAATTTATCTTCACTGCATATCAACAAAATGAAATGACACATCTAATCTTCAAAAGAGTCTGTATTTTCACTTCCTACCACATGATGTAGTAAGGTAATAATATCTGAAATCTCATCTTTGAAATGGGCTCTTTTTAGTTTTTGAGGCAGCTGAGACTTACCTCTCTTTTCGGACTTTAACCAATTTTACGTGATAGAATTCTTGCACCAGTCCTCATTTGTTCAGAAGAATTCCAACCCAATAGCCATAGACATATCTTCAAACTCTTGCCTTTCTGGAATCCTTAATGCATGAGTGATATTTTCTAGGTCAATCTTTCCCACTACTGTCCCGTCTTTAGCTCTAATTTTGAAGGTTTCAGGAATGTATTTGCTTGTGCAAGACAACCAAAATCTTCACTTTGTACAGAGATAGGAAGGCCCCCTGCATGCGCTAAACCACTCTGTAATATCTTCTCTGCAAAAGGTGATTTATCCTCTTTCTACAGCTGAGAGCAAAACTCCTCCAAATCAATATGGCCGAGCTTAGTGTCACTGATGCCATACCAACTGCTTTCAATCCCAAAATTATGAGGAGCTCCCTGATATTTGAATTTCATTACCATTGCTGGACATAGAGTGAAAAATGACTAAGTACAAGAAAAGTAATGGCACAGTACATGAGTAATAGTAGCTGCATCACTTAGAGAAAAATCTGCAGTTAAGAGCAAATAAGTATGCCAGAGGAGTACCACGATGTGTTTTAAATGCAGATATGGTGGCATTGAATTTGTGCCTTGAGAAAGTAACCCTGAGATTTTCTGATGCTCTGAAAATCTTGAAAAGACATTCACTTCATGCACCATACTCATCATTGAATGATCATTATGAGCCTTGAGAACCGGCCCACCACCTTCTATGTCGCGGAGTCGGTAGTTGTTGAATCCTTAGAACTTCAAGTCAGGGGTTTCAAAGTTTAGGAAACCTCCAACTTGACAACTACAAAGGGAATGATTGGGAGAAAAGACTCAGCAATTTAGCACATGGTCAGGGAGTTAGCAAGTTCGGCAACTTCAGAACTGCGCAACAAAGGTTGCAGACTTTGAAAGATCAGCAACTAGGTTAGGAAAACCTTAGCACACGTGACTCTTAAGAGTTTTCAAAGGAAACAAAGGGGAACACAGGATCTGGAGACTTAGACAATTAATTGATAAAACATGTGAATGAACAATGAAAAATATAAGACCCGGAAGCAAAAATAGGGGGTAACACCTGGTAAATATGTATGCCAAGTGACAATATACACAAAGCACACAAACAATTTGGCAAAATGACAAAGAAATGCAATGGTGTGGAATGTCAGGAGGTAGGGTACGGACATCCATCAAAGCTTAAGGAATAAATGAATTTTGTTAGATGTTGTAGATATAACTGCCCTGGTTGACTTTTATGAAAAATTGTAAATCAGGCTCAATGCTCATGAACCACTTAACTAAAAACTTCTAAAGAACTAAATAACTTTGCAAAGTCTGTGACCTCTTATAACATGCTACTCTAAGCTTATGGCTTGGGTAGTTCAACAGGCATCCTTCTCATGGATTTGGAAACTATTCATAGGCTGCCAAGCAATGTTTACTGTATTTTATTATCTTTTCATCTTTTTAACTTTTATATTTCCTTTCCTTAGGGAGTTTCTAATCGTTCTACTTAAACATCATCCACTTTAATAGTCAAATAGTTAATAGTAATTTTACACCTCATTCATAACAAAATGTGATAAATATTTGTCCTATTTTTACTGGCCAAAATTGATATGTGACTGTCAAAGTGGATGTTTTTTAAGAACAACCATTTCTAATCCCTTATATTTTGTTAGTATGCAAACAAATTTGTTTTAAAAGAGCCATGTATAAAAATCACATGTATTACACCTAAGTTTGTTTACTTTGAGCTATAATTTTCTATGTAGAAATTAATTAAGAGCAAACTTAAATTTTCCCAAACTATCATTATTGATTCATGTATCCATTAAGTGGGTTTTCACTCTTTATTTATTTACAAATTGATAAAGATTACATTTTTAATCAACTATTTGATAAATTTGGTAAGATTAAAGATTTTAATTAATACCTTTGGAACTACAAATACTAAATTAATGTATGGAGTCAATGTAAGATTTAGATTGTACCTTTTACTAATGTTAAATTCGCCCACTTTCAAATTATTAAGGTTCTAGCATGGCCTACCTTTGACCTAGCTTGGACTAGTTGGGACTTTAATAATTTGTAAATTGCATTATTAATTCCCTTCTATCACATAGATTGCTATCAATGTAAGTTGAAGATTCTTCTTTTTATCTTGAAGCAAGGCCCACTATGTTTCTAATCACAACCCCATTTAAGAAAAGGTACAAAGAAAAGGTGTGTAGATTTAGAAGGCCACATTAGCAAAAGGCTAGATCACATTACTTGAAGTAACCCACATGAACATGGTCTAGTAGTGGAATAGGTTGCACAATGTAACCTTATTTATAACATCACAAATCCTAATATAACTCTATCATAACTTCCTAACCATTAATTTGTATTTTGAGTCTTCATTATAATTCTCTATTGTAAACACATAAACTAATCAATAACAAAATTAAACTACCACCATACAAAAAAAACACATAAACATATTATCTCTCATTAATCACTTTAGTTACTATTAATTAAATTTATTTACATCTAATTTGATCATTTCAATTAAACTTGTATTACTATAGGTAGATAGAAGCATTCTAGAATTAAATAAAGGAATTTTGTTTCCATACGAAAGTGAGTAGTATTCAATTTATTGTCATGGAGAGCTACATGGAAAACATGAAATTCCAATGTTACGGGAAAGATAAAAGACTCGCCAAAATTTGCGAAACGGTTGTGGGGCAGCCCATTGTTGACTGCCACGTGACTAAACGACAAATGAGTTGTACAAGTATATCGTTCTCGTACCGCAAAGGGCAAAAAGTACTCCATTTAAGCTTTTTCTGGCATTGGACTACTGGGAATATAATCTGGAAATTTTTTGACGAGTAAAGTTGTTGAAATATAAAATATCACAACCAACGCCACGGGCGCGCTGAAGAATTGTTGCCTTTATCATCGTACCGAACAACAAAAGCTTTTTAGCAAAGAGCTACGGGGCCTTCCTCGGCCTCTTCGACCATTCCACTGACGGGAACACGACCAAGCAGCTTGCCATCAAATTCGACACGTTCCAGAACGAATTCGACCCGAACAACAATCATGTGGGCATCGACATCCAGGGCATCAAATCCAACGTAACAGCCAATATGGGAGACCACGGCATGGACATCAAGGCCGGGCGAGCTATACAAGTGCGCGTCGACTACGACGGGTTGGCTAAATCCCTGCAAGTCTAAGCGCGGTATGCAGACAACACTTCGGCCTACGCGAGACTTGTCAACCACACGGTGGAGCTCGAAAAAACTTGTTCCGAGATCGGCGTACGTTCCGGAAAATATTAGCACTCAGAATATATACAAGAATACGTTTGAGGCATTAAATGATTTGTTATGTATTACAAGGAGAGAAGGATATCATGTGATAGGAAAAAGATTTATGCAAGCAAAGAAAATTTATAGATCAAGGAGATGACTTTCATCCATAAAGGTGACATGTTCCACCCTTATTACAACATCATTAAACTTCTCTTGATTGTTGAATGTTTCATGCTTGATAGACAACCTAAAGAAGAATTGGTGTGATACAACAAATTACTTAAAACCTCCTAGACTAACTTAGATTCATGTAGTTATATTTGCAAGTCTTTGGCAATGATACCCACAAGGGCATATTTGGTTTATGGAAATGTAGTAGCTTGCCTCATTTCAAATGTATGGTCTTGTAGCCCATGTTTTAGCATATAGTTCAAGTCACAATTTTAGTCAGATCTTTGCAATATTTTGGACAATCTGAAACATAATCCAAGTTTTGTTAGTTTTCTTTTTACATTTTTGTCATGAATAATAAGAGGGCGAGAAAGATAATAGAAGTTATCCAGTTATAGCTTTGTTACAATGATACATTCGAACAAATGCATTCTTTAATTCTTGAAATTTTACAATTTCCTACGAGCATGTAGAACATACATACAACTATCTTTGTTGTCAACATGGGTAGTTACTTTAGACAAGGATGTTGAAGGTTGAAAATCACCCTTTTAGGCATACTAACAATGCAACGTATACACTTCTTTGAGATTTAGATTCGCGAGAAGCTCCATTGTTCATATAGTGCCGATAGTCTTTGCATTCCATGACTTAACAAACCCACCTTTCGCTGTTAGTATGTGTTATGATCGTAATATGCTTATCCTTATTATAATTAGGAATATAGCATATTAGGATCATAACTGTACAACATTTGAAATGAGGCAAGCAGTGATAACTTTAAGAAACCCCCCCTGAAAAAAGATATAAAATCCTGGCGAATCTTTCAATTTTTTTGGAAAAAGATAGTAATTTCTATTAGCGAATCTTTCATTTTTTTGAAAAACATATTAATTTTATTGGTGAATTTATTTATATCACTAGAAATGTGTAGAAAATCATGGCGAATCTTGACGAAAAATAGGCAAATGCATTGATTACCATGGCAAATCCTTCCTTTTAAAAAAAATAAATTCCTATGGAAAAGTAAGTGCCTGAGGGTGGTAGTGATTGACTAGTTTAAGGTGTAGTGCTCGTGTCTACAATTCCTTAATTTCTTAATATTTTAAATCAAACATTGAATATTTTAAATTCATCCTAAATTATTTTTCACCACCTTTGATTTTATTTATAATCTAATGGTTTGGGTTCTATTCCATGGGACAAAATGTACCCATGAAGCTCCAATGCCCATGGGGCCTGAAATTGCATTTAGGCCATTGATCTCAATGTAGATCAATGGCCTAAATGCAATTTCGGGCCCCATGGGCATTGGAGCTCCACCGGTACAATTTGGCCCACAAAATTTAACCCCATCCATTAGATTATAAATTGAGATCAATTGCCGAAATACAATTTTAGGCTCGATGGGCATCGGAGCTCCATGGGTACATTTTAACACATGGAATACAACCTCAATCATTAGATTATGAATAAACTAAATGGTGGTGATTAAAAACTAGTGATATGGCCCTAAAGTAACCAATAATTATATACTAGTAAAAGCACCAAAGGTGCTATCAAATGGCCGATAGGCACAAATATTTATAAGCCTATCCTTAAATAGTATATATTTATATTTTTTCTAAAAAATCATTAAAAGTAATAGTTGGTGGAGAAGGCTATAAATATTATAAGAAAATCATTTTTGCAAATAAAAATAATGAAATGGTATTAAATGAATAACCACATGAACTAAATCATGAATGTGCCATTATAAAACTAAATCATAAAAAAACTATATATTTAGTAATTGCAAGATCTTTTCATCTTGTTGAAATTTCGTGTCCCCCTTTATTGATTGCCTCATTATGCTATATCTACAATTATATAATATATTTAATACCACAAGAATTTTAAAGAGAAATGAAGACAATAGAAAAATGTATAATAACAACATAAACATAAATCAATGTTTTGAATGTAACTTTTAATAAATCAAATTGAATATGATATTAAATGGTAAGCTATATGAAATAAGACCACATGAAATATTTTATTTTATGCAATTATTATTACATGGGCATAATTGAAAGAAAAATTATTATTGCAAGTATAAAGACCATAACATTATTGTTAACACAATATTCATTTATGTAAATGAACAACAAATATTTATAGGCTTATCACTAAATAGTTTATATTTATATTTTTATTGAAAATTTATTAAATGTAGTAGTTTGTGGACAAGACTATAAATACTATAAGAAATTCAATTATTTTTTGGCTTAAATGAATAACAACATGAACTAAATTGTGAATGAACCATTAAAAGAAATAAATCATAAAGAAACCATTAGAGAACTATGACCTCCCATTCAACCACAATGAAATATATTATCATTGTCATAATTAGTGTTATACTATTAGGAAGTTATATTTTAAACACATTTATTTAGGGTGTTTCACTTTGGAATATATTTATTGTTTGTGTGGAGTGCAATTTTGGCATTCACTTTAGTTTGATATACTTAATGTTTGTGGAATTTTGGGTTTGAACTTTACAATTGAATTATATTTCATTCACTTTGTATTTTAAAAATTAAATTCACTTTGTCGCTCTAATTTGATATATTTATTGTTTGTGTGAAGCATGGGTTTGAACTTTAGCATTGATTTATATGCGTATCATGTCCTATGTTTAAAATTGAATTCACTTTGTTTGCATTTATTGTTTGTGTGAAGTGTGTATTTGTGCTTTGACATTTACTTTGTGTGTGTGTGTTTAAATTTTGATAACCATTGATTGTTTATTTGAAGTGTCTTTGAACTTTATTTGTTTGAAGTGTGTTTGAACTTTAGACATTACTTGTTTGTGGAAATTGTATTATTGTTTATATTGTCATTCATGTGGCTTTTATCTAGAAAATTTAATAAAAATTAATTCAATTTTTATAGCAGTAGTTGGAAGAAAATGAGTTATAGACAGATGCAACTAAACTTGTTATTATCTTCATTTGTTAGTGGTATATGAAGCGTGAATGAAGTAGGTCTTAAACTTATTTGCAATTATGCATGTTGTAATGATGAAATATATAGTTATATGTAGGCTTCTATAATTATGTTCCTCAAGATTCATGCAATTAGTTTTATTTCCTTATGCTTACAATATCAATCTAAGCACAAGATGAATTGTCATTATGTTCAAGTTGAAAATAGTGCATATCTCATGAGCAAGTATAACATTAGATAGTTTTATTTAATCACCCACTTAATTTAAAAGCAACTATTAACCTCAAACTTCAAGACATGAACTTATTTTGAAATAGCAATGTAGCTCATCAAAGGTAAAATTGAGTTCAAACTTCTGAGATCAAAAAGAGATTGAAATTGACTCTTATCTATCTACACCTAAGGTTTGGAGGTGTGACTCATCACACAACTCACCACATCAGCGTAAGCATCCTTAAAATAATTTTTTAAATATTTGACCAAAAATTTATCACGGAATTCTTAGTAGTTGAACAAAAAATTATCATTTGTTGTTTGAACAACATCATATTATTAATTAAAATATAACTTATATGCAACCTAAATGATCTCAATACTTTTTGGTAACCATAAATTTTATTTTAAAAAACAACACATTTTTATTTAAAATACAACTTATATTCAACTTTAAATGATCATAATTTTTTTAACAACCTTTTACATTTCATGAAAAATACACAGTAAATTGTTGGTTTTATATATCTAAATAGAATGCAACAATGAATGATGCTTGTTAGCAAAATACAGATTTTTATAAGTTTAAAATAAATATTGGTGTATCAATTTCTTTTAAAAATAGCCTAGTAAAAATTTCAATTTTAATTTCTAAGTTACATTAAAAAAAAAACCCTAAACATGAAAAAAATATTAATATGCATTGTAAAAAACTTATAACTATTGTTTAGTTTTAGATATTTTTTAATATTTTAAGATTAATATTAAAATATAAAGTATATTAATGTATCTAAATTTAGCAAAGATGATTCTTGAAGCTCTTGTTCTCATTAATACCATGTAATTATCTCTACTTGCCCTTTAAAATAAATATTATAACTATAATATTAGTTTATATTGACGAATTTTTAGTATGATCTATACTTGCCCTTTAAAGGACTTTCTCATATTAGTTTATATGAGCATTTATAAAAAAATCTTAATCTAACCCTTTACACAAACTAATATACATTAGTATTTAAAAATAAAACAATCATGTGTTAAGCCTGCATATAATTTAATTTAGAAATAGAAATATATAAAATTTTAGTTTTATTTTAAAAAAGTAAGACATAATTTGAAAGATTAATATGAAATTTTAATATCAAGATTAAATAATCTAAAAGAAAAAATTCCTTCATAAATTATTTATGTAAAGTACACCGAATACAAAAGTTAAGGATAATAACCCTTCACACAAAGTAAAACCTAATTCAAAATAGAGACAAAAACATCAAGCCTTCATGAACTCAGCAACAATCTTGGAATAGTGAGCAACTGCACTCTTTGCAAGCTCTTGAGGAAGACAAACCCTGACAACTATCTGAATCTCTCGTATGTTGATGATATTCTTTTTGTTGTAGTGAGCAAATTTGGCTGCCTCGGTTGTAATTTTCTCAAACATCTCGTTGATAAACTTGTCCATAATTACCATAGCTTTGCTCAAAATATTGATATTTGAGTGCACTTGTTTGAGAGTTTTAAACAAGTAGAGCTTGAGAGTTTTAAACAAGTAGATCTTAAAGCTCCGCTTATTCTTTTTCTTTATTTTTTCTATAGATTTTTGAGTCGTGACCTCCTTTTCCTCCACAATGGGCCTCTTCTCTGTCCTTTTTGGCATCGATAAGCACTACAAAAATCATATCGTAAAATTAGAAATTAAATCTAAGTTAAGATAAAAATAAAATTATAAACTCTAACTCTAATTATAAAAAAGAAAACAATTAAATCAAATCTAAAAACTAAACAAATTATCAACACATCATATAAAATATTTGCAGTTGTGTTTAATCAATAATTCATTTTCCATGCATGCAAAGAAGATAAATTTGTAGTATAAAGAACATGGAATCCATTAAAGTATGTTTGCATTCAAATCTTCAGAATATACCCCAAGTTTACTCCAAAATGCCTACTAACAACCAAGATTGATACTCCCTAGGGTATGAGCTCGTCATAAGGAAGAAGCCAAAAACAAATTCAGCATATTATAAATACAAATGTTGTAAGATTGATTTGACATTCTGGACAAAACTGTAGCAGTATTTTATTCCACCATTTGGAGCCTCACAAATGATGATCTCACGGAAAGAAGAAACAAAAATTAATTTATATTTTAAAGTACAGATCTTGTGAGATTTATTTAATTTCTGGATTGAAATGTTTTGTAGTAATGTATTCCAACATTTGAAGCCTCAAAGATAACTCACTAATGTTTCTTCTTCCATAAAAAGTTACTTTGGATCAATTTAATGCAAGAGGCATATATGCTTTTTGTGTGTATGGGGGATCCTTTGGAGGCACTAAAATTATTCATTCCATTGTATGAAAGGACACGTGTTTTGTTGGTTGCAAGAGGAAGCATGCCTACCAGAAAGTATTAGAGAATAGAGGATTGTGATGGTCATTTGCACTAAATTTTGGGTATGGGATGATAAGTTACGAATCAGATAATATAGTAGGAGGGTTTTCATTATGTGATTGCTAGTTAATGCTAGTTAATGATCAGTTAATAGATTAGGACGGAGAGCAGTTTATCATGTGCTGAAGATGTTAGGAGGAATTGTTGATGTTTCGACTCCTCTAATTCCCAGAACTCTACAAGTTCTAATGGATGAAAATTGTGTGTCTCAAACAATGATCATGCATTCTAAAATGGATTCACTGATTTCTTCACCTTCTTCAGTTGTTGCTGTCAATGCTTCCAAAGATTTGGAAAACAGTTCAATTGCTTCGAAGGATTAAACTGTTTGCAGAGCAGTTTGATGTTTTGTTTGAGGAGAACTCCATGGAGAAAACCTCATACTCCTGTTGCATACCCCTGCAATGTAATTTTCTACCTATTGTAATATAATGTATTTCAAAATTTGAACTGTTAAGAATGAATGAATGACAACTATTTCATTATAGGAACAAATTGCAGTAAATTCAGATGAGAAAATGGTATGAGGTGTGATATGTTCATGTAGGAAATGTTTTCCTCACATTTCGTCAAAAACATGATCATTTACTATTCTGTTGGCAAATCTATTCACAAAGTTTTAGTGCACATAAAAAAGATATGGATAACCTTGTTGATCTTTGAAAGGTAGCTCAAATTGGCAATCATTGGCTATGTAAAATTGTTTTTAGACAATCACTGCAATATACATTGTGAATAACAAATCTTTAGGTCAGTCTGCAAGCATATTGCTGATGATGGTTGATTTTTTTGGAATCGTAACACTGAATAAGCTCTTTTGGGAAGAAAACCCCCATTTAATGGATGGCATGTTCTCTAGAATTGTGGAAGCATTGGGATAAAATTTTCACACACTTAAATCCTGAAACTTCTGATATAATATCATGGACCGTGGAAATCTGATGTCTATTGGAAAAAAAATTCGCATAGTTAAATCCACTCTAGATTGCCATTCAAAACAAATGATCTACATTCTACGTTGATCTCTACTGATTATTTTTAGTCTACAAAGTAGCATAATGACATTTATTACACAAATCTGACTCACAAACATCAGAACTGACATCAGAACGAAATGAAGAAAGGGAATAAAACTCTGCTGAAAATAATTTCAACGTAGCCACAATGAAAGAGAGAGAACCATCCTGGGGGAAACAAGGTGTTTGATGCAAGAATGCCTCAATAACATTCAATCAAAATGATCAAGATACCCGAGGAGAACACTCCACTTTCCTCAACCTCAAGGATTTTTCTATAGTGATTTGAATACCTAATACAATCTCTTATTGAATTTTGCAATTCCTAGATTTTCACCCCTTACGCTGCCCCTGTGAGAATCCTACTGAATTCAATGTCGACATTGTTTGGCTGATGTCGATCTTGGATGGAAAAAGAGGAACTGAATCCTCTTGGAATATATCCTCCACTAGATCATCACTAAAGTTATTTTGAAATATAAGAGACGCATCATCTAGAATGATACTCAACTCTTTGTTTGAGAGGTCTTCTCTACCGCATTTGAAACTCTAGCAACATCCTAATTTTCTGAAGTCTCTGCATCCATAGTGCTGAGAAGGTTTTGAATCTTTTCCACTTGATCCAGCGAGGCATCATTTGTTTTAAAGGGAGTGGCCTTGTTAGAAGAAGCTGACAAGAAGCCACCAACAATTGCAGCTGATGAAGACTGATGAAATTGCGGGATATCCTCTAAAATAAGGTTCGGTTGTTCTTCATTATCAATTTCTTCAAAAATATCATTTCCCACTTTTTGGATGATTTCATCAACTGTGGATCTGATCACAGTGTCTCGTTCCTCTGCACTCTCTAAACCCAATTACCTCAAAAATTCACTTTCCTTGACCAATGACCGATCCTTTAGGGTGTTCTGAAGGTGACATTAAATCACTATTGAGGCATTTGAGGATATCAAGAAGGCAAAGTGGCAGATAATATAGTTGGAGATGCAGCTGACTGTTGAGTAGGGGAACGAAAACGCGGGCCCACATGCGCCACCTAAGCGGTCAAAGCTTAGAGTGTGTTGTTTAAGCCCAGCCGAAATGCTCTAGAAGACTTTTATGCAAGATCTAGATGCATAGACAAGGCATTGGACTGTTTAACAGGCTGCCCCCAAAAGAGAAATGTCATCTCATGAGCTATAATGTTTGCAAAATATGCATCAAAATGCATTCATAAAAAAGGCTTTAAGAACTTTTAAGAAAATGCAATTGGCAAATACGAAACCTGAGGTCACAACTCATTTCAACATCTTCTCCACTTGTGCCTAAATGAAATGCCAAGATTGTAAGGTATTGATATTCATTGAAATGGCTTTAGAAACTTTTAAGCAGGTGCAGTGTGTAGGTGTAAAGAAAAATCCACAACCTCTATCAACATCTTCCCCAGCCATGCCCAAATGGGATCCATAAGAGGGATATGGACTTCCACCAAACATAATGAAGAGAGATTCTTGTTAGTTGTAGCCACCTTGGTAGCCATGTTCACAAAATGTGGAAAGCACATATAAAAACGTGAATGGTTGAATAAAATGCCTCATGCAATGATTACATGATATGTACAAAATAGATATGTTGAAAAGGCGCTAGAAACTTTTAAACAAATGTGATTCCAGCAGGTGCACAAGATATGGAAGCATAGTTAATGTCTCAAGCCAACGTGGAGTCCTGAAGTAACGCCTTTAATATCAACAACTCTAGATTTTAATATTACCAACTCTAGATTTTATTTTTATTTCATTCTAAAGTGGGAAGCACTAAAACTTAGTTTTGTCAAACATTATAGCTGGAAGTACTTCTACATGCAAACTGTGAAAGCATGAACGGGTCACAGTCTTAAAGGTGGCACATTCTTAGTTAGTGCTAAAAAAAAAATAATAACCTTCGATCTCTCATGGAATGCAGCTGACATTTATTGTTTTCTACTAGCATAGTTCAAATGTAGAAATACGAACCACATGATAAAGACAGATTTTTGTCCAATATTATCATGAGGATCTTCAAACGGATAAGCAGACATGAAAATGTGGGAGTGTAGATGAGGCTGTAGCCTTTCACAAGTAATGAAATGTATTGATGGCGAATATTTTCAAGAGAAGTTTTTAGAAACTTTCAAGCTAATGCAATTGATAGTTGTAATTGCCCTTTCCACTTCCCCCGCCAGCACATAATAGTAATGAATGTTCTACCATATATTATAGTCAAAAGATTACTAGGTGTATAGATACACAATTGGAATGCCATGATTGTGGGATATAGCTTTAGAAACTTTAAAGCAAATGCAGTTATCAATGGTAACGCCATCTTCCTAAAGATTCGCCACCAACTTCCCTGCCTGTGCCAAATTTAGAATGGATAATCATCTCTGCTACACACGTCATAATGGGAGCATATAATGTGATATTCTTGTCAGATATTATAGTGGAGATGCTACGAGCGTGCATGCAAAATGGGGAAACATGCATAGAGGCAGCGTTTTGGGAATTTAATATGGATTTGTTGATGAGGCACTCAAAGTTTTTAATGTAAATGCAGCTGGCAGCATAATGCCAAGCACCACAACTCCTTTTGCCAGTGCACCCAGGCCATTCCAAATGGAAACAATGATGTAATTGTTATATTCGAAAGCTGGAAATACTTCACCAGAGTGGAAGCATGGAGAAAATAAAAGGCAGTTATATGAGACAAATGGCCTCGTCCGGATGCAAAGATGGCGGCAAAAATACAAGAAAAAGGCTCAAATAATCACCATATACCTTCAAAGATATGTTACTGGTGACATGAAAACTAGATGTTGAAACACGTTTCTGGTAGATGCTGTTGTATCAAATGCTCTTGAAGGCGTGCATGCAAATCTGTGAAGGCACCACAAGCTGCGGCCAATTAATGAAAATAGAAATGTTTTTAGCAAAATGCGATGGTCACAAAAATAGGTTGGTTGAAAAAGCCTTAGAAACTTTCAAGAAAATACAATTGAAGTGTAGCGGCATCTTCCTCCTGTCCGTGGCTAAAACTGGGAACTCTCGAGCATAGAGTGCAATTTGAAGTTGTGATGGGTTGCACTGACCGTTTCAACCTCCGGATGGCATCTGGTAATACACAACAGGAAAAGGCCGAAGTTGTTCTAGAAGAGTTTTGTTGCAAGAGAAATGATGGGAAACAATGGAGGTGATTCCCGATAGCAAAAGGATGAAGTTGAAAATTGACCAATTTTTGATACAACTAGAGATGCTACTCCTAAAATTGAAGTGTTAAGGCATCTTGGTGTCTGGGCCAAAACACTACAGAGTTACTGCATTCGTGCTTTGCTAAGGCACTTGAGGTTATTTCTTATACTTTAGCAGAGAATGCAAGGTTGAACCCTATTGCTATTGTTACAAAGTTTAGAAGTCATCATACAAATGGGAAGGTCAACACAGGCATCAATGTTAGGAAGAGTTAGATAGCAAACATTTTAGAAAAGAATGTGATTCATCCTTCTTCGTGACCTCTGCATAGGGTATTGTTTATATAAACTATGGACACACTGAAAACCGTAGGAATACATTACAGAAAGCTTCAATAGACTTTAACCCCTGTTGAGATATAATCAACTGTTGAATTAGGGTCAGCATTATGTAATTGCTAAATACTGCAAGAAAGTAATGGGTATATATTGTTTATGTTAATCTTGTAGGCCAATATGGCCAAAGCGGTCATGGTGAATGCAAGTGGGAAGCTTTGGACCAAAGTGTGGGCAAAAGCCAAGAAAGCATGCATTCAAACGAGAGTGTTAACAATGAAACATCTCTTGGATCTTCTTAGTCTCTTCAGTATTTCGTTTATGCACATCAGAATAGAAATGATTTTATTTTATGTGATGCCATGTTTTAATTCTTGCAGGGAAGACTTTGTGGCTTATGCAGACATATGCTTCAAAGAATTTGGGGATAGAGGTAAGTACTGGTCAACTTTCAATGAACCCATTATATTTTCATTTGCAGGCTATGACAATGGCCACTTCGCTCCTCAACATTGTTCATACCCTTTTGGAAATTGTACTTCTAGAAAGTCCATTGTTGAGCCTTATATTGTTGCCCATAATGTATTGTTGGCACATGCAACTGCTGTGGAGTTATACAAGGAAAAATATCAGGTGGTGTTCTCTTACTTTTGGCTTTAAAAGTTACTCCCTTTACACCATGTTACTGATTCTTCTTTCTTTGGATGAACTTTGATCTTTGACCTTGTTTTCTCTTTTGTGGATATTCGTATAAGATCAATTTCAGTTTCTTTTTTCAATCAAGATAGAATTTTTCCATGAAGACCGTTGTGTACTTCTAGAAAATATTCCTCAAGTACATGCTATTGTTTTTTTGTAAATATAGCAAAGAAAAAAGGTTGGATTGGTTTGGTTGTTCTTATGAATTGGACCATACCCCTTACCAATAAATCCACAGATATAGCTGGAACTCAAAGATCCATTGATTTTCAAGTGGGCTGGTAAATTTGATTCTCTTTATAAATTCAAATTTGCCTATAATTTGAGCAATAGTTATAAGTGGATTATATAACTAAATTGATAAGAATAATTATTTGATATATAAATGTTTGTTTCCATTTTTATTTATCATTTGCATACTCTTTCACATACCTCAAATTGTGTGGTTTCAAAAAACAAATTTGCAGGCTAACGAACTGGATCTCCCTGTAAATGCAGAGGACAAGTACAATACAACTAGTTAAGTATGGAGTTTGAGCATATGAAGAATTCGAGCATACAAAATCCATTGTAAAGCAAATGTTTTCAGCATAATGAAAAATTTAAGTAAGAGAAGGAAGCAGTCGAAACAAACCTTGGTGTGTGATTCCTATGGAATTGATATCAGAGCCTGGCCTCTACTTGTTGTCTCTCTAGCCCCTTTGCAGTATTGTGGAAGGAAAATTCCTAAATCTTGCAATTTGATATGCTCACTTGAGTTTTAATAGCTTCAAATTCAGTTAGTGGTGGGTTGTACAATTGTCCAATGCATGGAGGATAAAATTTAATGAGTTTTCTTTATTTGGCCCTTCTATTAGGGCTACCAAATTTTTTTACCAGTTACAAATTTTAATTTGGCGCCGGCAGCCTCAAACCTTTATTTGCTTGTGTGTCATGGCAGCTCCACCATCATAGACTTTCCATGCCAGTTACAAAATTTAAATTTGTGGAGTGGCACTCCCTTTTTAAAAAAAAAAAATTTAAAAAAAATTTGTGGATGATGAATGTAGTGGGACTACCAATTTTTTTAAAAAAAATTGTGGACGACGAAAGTAGTGGGACTACCAAATTTTTGGCAATTACAAGATGTGTGCACATATAGAATGGCCTATCAGCCAAAATATTATTGGCTAATTAATTTCATTTTCTACTATAACTTATAAAATTTAGGTGAATCTAATCTAATCAGGTATCGAATATTGTGGCAAATCTTTGAGTTTAAAAGTTTAATAAAATAAATGTTCTGCCGATTTAGCTAGGACTAAAATAAAATTTTGTAAAAACATAGTGATTCACATCGCATTACAACTTGTATAGTATTAGCCAAATTTGGAATTCCCAATTCCAACTATTAGCCAATTGGTGAATATTAGCCACTAAAAAAATTACTAGAGGCAAGCTACTACATTTCCATAAACCAGATACGCCCTCGTGGGTATCATTGCCAAAGACTTGCAAATATAACTACATGAATCTAAGTTAGTCTAGGAGGTTTTAAGTAATTTGTTGTATCACACCAATTCTTCTTTAGGTTGTCTATCAAGCATGAAACATTCAACAATCAGGAGAAGCTTAATGATGTTGTAATAAGGGTGGAACATGTTACCTTTGTTGATGAAAGTCATCTCCTTGATCTATAAATTTTCCTTGCTTGCATACATCTTTTTCCTATCACATTATATCCTTCTCTTCTTGTCATACATAATAGATCATTTAATGCCTCAAACATATTCTTGTATATATTCTGAGTGAAAATTGTTCCGAGCTCAATTCTAAGTGCTAATTGTTCCAAGATCGGTATTCTCTGCGGCAACAGGGAATTCATACGAGATACAGAGAATTCTCGACTAGAATTTTAGTTTCGTATTGTTACCTGAGTCTTCTCTGAATTTGCCTCTAGTGGGACTGTCGCCTGATCCTCTGGGTGTTCTCGTTCCCACTGGAGGCAAATTCAGAGAAGACTCGGGTAACAATACAGAATCCATTACAGTCAGATTAGTTGTGGTGGGATTATTAGCCTCGTGGTTCGTGTTTAGGAGAATGAAAAAGAAAAAGCAGGCTACTTTAATTCTTGGCCGAGGAAGCTTCAGCAGGGAACTGGCAGTGATGCAAAATGCGCCTCACTGGTACTACTACAAGCAACTTGCCGCTGCCACTAACAACTTCAGCGAAGCAGAGCTTCTAGGAACCGGTGGGCTCGGGAGCGTCTACAGGGGAAACCTTAACCCCAGAGGCAATAGACATGTGGCGTTGGTGGCGGTGAAGAAAATTTATGCTGGGTCAAAACATGGGGAAAGGGAGTTCATCTCAGAAATCATCACCATAGGTTGCCTACGCCATCGGAATTTGGTGCAGCTTCACAGGTGGTGCCACAAGCGCAACGAGCTTCTCCTGGTCTATGATTACATGCCCAATGGAGGCCTAGACAAATTTCTCTATGACAGAAGTGAGGACACACCCTTGAATTGGCCGTGGCGCAACAGGATTTTGTGCAGCCTAGCCTCGACTCTACTCTACCTGCACAAAGAATGGGAGCAGAGGATCATTCACCGGGACGTGAAGCCTAGCAATGTGATGTTTGATGGCGAATTGAACGCCTGCCTGGGGGACTTTGGTCTGGCTAGGCTCATTGAGCACAATGATTCTAATCCATCTGTGATGACCTGGCTGGTGGGTATGCCCGGGTACGTGGCGCTTGAGTGCAGCTACACGAGCAAGGCCACCACAGAGTCGGATGTCTTTAGTTTTGGGATCGTGCTGTTAGAGGTGGCCACGGGTAGGCAGGTGGTGGAGCACAAGTCCTCATTGGCTGAAGGGAGTTTGGTGGATTGGGTTTGGGAGCTTTACAGCTAGAATAGAGTTTTGCAGTGTGTGGATCTGAAATTGGAAGGGTCTGATTATGATGAAGAGTAGATACGAAGGGTGTTAATCTTGGGACTCACTTGCTCTAATCCTAATCCACACTTATGCCCTTCTATCAGACAAGCCATTCAAATGCTAATAAACCCTAACGAAGAGCTACCACAACTACCTTCCACCAGGCCAATGGCAATCTATGTTGTTTTGCCACCTATTAGAGCGGTCTATTCTCAGTCCACCTTGTCTTCGAATATGGGTGGAGGTATCACTTCATCTAGTCTCATGGTTGAAACTAGCATCGGATCCATTACTACTTCGCTACACCATGGTAGGTAGGGGAGAGGAGCCGGAACGTGTGCACCCAATTTTTGGGGGTCGGACTAGTAAAATAAAATTTGCAACTTATTTTGATAAATAAATTAATAATAGAAAAAAAAAATATTTATTTTAATTTTTTTTAATATTGACACGTGGGAGGATGAGATTGGTCCGTCGGGTTAAAAAAATAGAATTTTGGTCATGCAGCCAAAATGTAGGTGGTTGGAGTGCCAGTTGGTATGTAGCACGACATCCAAAGTGGAAAACCCTACCACATCGCCACATACCACTCCACCACCTTAACTCTTCACTGCGTTGCATTAATTCCTCGCCGCCCCTTCCATTCCAGTCCTTCACTCCACATTTACTTCAAGTCCCCTCTTCGTGCTTCCATGGCATCCCACGTAATTTTTGATATGACCTCCATTTAATGCTCTCAGTGCCTCGCACAACTCGCTAGGTTTAGAGCCTTTCAATCTACCAACTTCTCAAAATTTCGTAACTTGTCTGCCAAAAGGTGCTCGATTGAGCTCTCTAGAACTTTCATCCCGCCACCACAACATGCTACGCTCGAACTCCTTTGCTTGCGATGAAAAGTGTCAGTTGTCGAATGGGAAATACAGCTCCAACTCCAATATGCCTCCTTCTAAGTTCACCAACGCCATGCAGGTTAAGGACTATTGCATATGTTTACTTCCTTTTCATTAACTGCCTTTCTGGTCTATGCTAACCCTTTTAAATGCAGGCGAGGAAGCGTGAAGGCCATGGCGTGCTCGTCAACGTTGGGGGGGTAATCCTTTCGACCCACGTAAGCATGCTCACTAAGGCCTCGCCATTATTCAGTTTTCGCTTGTTTACTCTGTCTATTAGTTTTTTTTTTTTACTTTTATCTATTGCAAATTTCCTTGTTATGAAGATTTCATGTTTTTGAACACTATGGATTCTGTGTTCATCAACACACTAATTTTATGGAAATTATTCTTCTGTTCAAGCATCGGTGTCTTTAAATTTAAGGTTGTTTTTTATTACATCACAGAGAAAAAAAATGTTGTTGGTTGTTTCGGTGCCGTAAATAAATCTGGTGTTATTTTTATTTTCATTATAGTAACAAATCATATTGTTGGTTGTTTCTGTGTCATAGAAAAATCTAGGGTTGTTTTTATTTTCGTTGTAGTAACAAATAATATTGTTGCTTGTTTTGGTGCCATAGATAAATCTGGGGTTGTTTTTATTTTCATTACAGTAACAATTCATATTGTTGGTTGTTTCTGTGTCATAGAAAAATCTAGGGTTGTTTTTATTTTCATTGCAGTAACAAATAATATTATTTCTTGTTTCGGTGCCATAGGTAAATCTAGGGTTGTTTTTATTTCCATTACAATAACAATTAATATTGTTGGTTGTTTCTGTGTCATAGAAAAATCTAGGGTTGTTTTTTATTTTTATTGCAGTAACAAATAAAATTGTTGCTTGTTTCGGTGCCATAGATAAATCTGGGGTTGTTTTTATTTTCATTATAGTAACAATTAATATTGTTGGCTATTTCGGTGTCATAGATAAATATAGGGTTGTTTTAATTTTCATTACAGTAACAAATACATTTGTTACTTGTTTTGGTGGCATAGATAAATCTTGGGTTGTTTAATATTCGGTTAGGTTTTCTCTTTTAGTTAGGTTTTTCTTTCATATTTTCAAAGGTTATTTCATAGGTTATCACTATTTATTTGTCATAAATCTTTTTCTTTGTCTATATCTCATAAACAATATATTGCAAATATTACAGCCATAGGTTAGCATGTGTTTCCCCAGGATTTATATTGCAAATATTACAGTCATATTTAGCATTTCTATTTTCCTAGGGTTTATATTGCATATATTACAGTCATAGTTTAGCATTTGTGTTTCCCTAGGATTTATATTAGAAATATTACAGTCATAGTTTAACATTTCTATTTTCCTAGGGTTTATATTGCAAATATTACAGTCATAATTTAGCATTTGTGTTTCCCTAGGATTTATATTGGAAATATTACAATCATAGTTTATCATTTCTATTTTCCTAGGGTTTATATTGCAAATATTACAGTCATAGTTTAGCATTTGTGTTTCCCTAGGGTTTATATTACAAATATTACATTCATATTTTAGCATTTGTGTTTCATAGGTTCTGCATTATCATTCAAACATAGATAAATCTAGGGTTGTTTTAATTTTCATTACAGTAACAAATAATATTGTTGCTTGTTTCGATGCCATAGATAAATCTTGGGTTGTTTAATACAGTCATAGGTAAGCATTTGTGTTTCCCTAGGGTTTATATTACAAATAGTATAGTCATATTTTAGCATTTGTGTTTCATAGGTTTGACATTATCATTCACTCTGGTTATCTTATTCTCATAGGTTTTGCATTATCATTCGCTGTCATTTTCTTCAATGCTAGTCATAAATTTGGGCGTTTTTCTTTTTAAGTTTTTATTAGGTTTTTGTTTCATCTATTTAACAAGTTATTTCATAGGTGATCACGGTTTATTTGTCATAAAATGTGGTTCCCTATGGTTTATATTGCAAATATTACAGTCATAGGTTTGCATTTGTGTTTCCCTAGGGTTTATACTATGAATATTATAGTAATAGTTTACCATTTGTGTTTCCCTTGGCTTTAAATTGCATATATTACAGTCATAGTTTAGCATTCATATTTCCCTAGGGTTTTTATTTGTTATCAGTTTTAAATTTATCATAACTACATATGCAGCGTTACTGTTTTGATTTGTAATGTTTTCTGATCTGATTGCAATTTGTGTTGTATTTATGCTTCTTGTTTCCACCCATGTTCAATTGACAGTTTCTCATTTTCAGTTATTATTTTATATTGAATTTGCAAACATTAACTCTGGCTATCGTATTCTCATAGCTTTTGCATTATCAAACAGTTAGGTTTTGTATGTGAGATTTGTTAAACTCTTACTATTTTTCATTCGTAAGTTTTATAATGTTCTTCATTAAGGCATTAGAGTCATATGTTAGTAGTTGTGTTTCCGTACAGTTTAGATTGCAATCACTACAGTCATAGTTAAACGGTTTATATTGCTTTCTTATGTGCAATGATTGCAAACATTTAGTAATGCAAGATATTTTTTTTAGGTGCCTTAGATAAATTTGGGGGTGTCTCCCACTTTTCATAGGTTCTGCTTCATCAATACAATCATGCAACTATTGTATCTTTTCTTGGTGGCTTACATAAATTTTCCATTGGTACCATAGATTAATTTGGGGGTATTCTCCTTAGCATAGGTTGTGCTTCATCAATTCAGTTCTCAAGCTAATCTACCTTTCTTAGGTGCCATTGAATCATTTGCCACAGTGGTACATCGGTCCTCCACAAGTTAGGGAAAAACTCTTCCATAAAAAAGCACTATGAGATCAAACACAAATCAAATATTAAATGAACATGTAGTCATATATATTTGTCAAGAAAACAAGCTAAGGCTAGCAACCAAACAAGTGTAAGTGTTTTCAAATTGTATCTGACATAGGGAAGAGAAGTCGGAACGTGCGTACCCAATTTTTGACAGTCCATGTTTAATGCCATGTGGACCAATAAAAAAAATTGCAACTTATTCAGATAAATAAATTAATAATAAACCAAAAAAAATACTACTTGGAAATGAAACAGTAATGTCATAAAAGTTTGCACCCTTCCCCATAAACATTCAAACCCAACTGTCACACCAATCTAGCCTTCACTTAAAGATTATTTACAACTACACAAAAAAATAGAGGTGCCACATCAACACAGTTCTAACCCATGTGTCCGATCTTTGACCGAAATGCTAACCCATTACAACCATGTTACCATTGTAGCATAACCTAAACAATTCACACATGCATCTGTCTGTCTCATCAAACATAAGACCCACAACACATATTAGCAGGAGTCTCTCCCATCTCACCAAGTAGGGTGTGCATGTTATTGGCTCCTTCCTCTAAAAATTCACCTGCATCTAAAAATACAAGCTGCAAGGCCACCATTATTCATATAAAAATTTATGGAAAGAAATGCAAACAATACACCAAACCAATCAACTCAAGAATTAATGGCCCAAATGAATCAAAACTACAATTCATATCACCCAGAATTCAAATTCCAAATAGGATAGGCATTTACTTCACCACACCAAACAAGCATCAATTAGATTGAAATAATTCCCAATTCAAATAGCCCTTGAGGTGTTTTCTTCACATTGATGCCAGAATGTGTTGGCTTAAGGTCTCTAAAACTTTAATCCTGTCACCACTACATGTTACACTCGGACTCCAGTGTCCTTTCCAGCTTCTTTATATATATGTATATGCATATGTATAAACACATACATAGACAAATACATATGTATATGCATATGTATAGACACATACATAGAGAAATACATATACATATACATATACATATACTACTTCCACGACATCCCATGTAAACTTTGAGCCAACCTGCATTCAATGCTCCCAGTGCCTCGCACATCTTGCCAACTTTAGAGCCTTTCAATCTACCTTCTCAAATTTTCTTCACACTGATGCTAGAATGTGTTTGGGGATTTTCTCTTATGCATAGGTTCTACTTCATCAATTTAGTCCTTCAACTATTGTATTATTTTTAGGTGCCATTGATTAAATTGGGGGTGTTAGCTTTTTTATAGGTTCTGCTACATCAATTCAGTCATGCCATTGATTAATTTGGGGCTGTTCTCTTTTGCATAGGTTCATTATCATCAATCAAGTCTTGCAACTATTGTATGATTTTTAGGTGGCATTGATTGATTTGGGGTGTTATTTTATAGGTTCTACAACATCATTTCAGTCATTTAACTATTCTAGTTTTCTTAGGTGCCATTGATTAATTCGGGGGTGTTGTCTTTTGTATAGGTTCATTATCATCAATCAAGTCCTGCATCTATTGTATGCTTTTTAGGTGCCATTGATTGATTTGGGGGTGTTATCAATTCATTATAGGTTCTGCTACATAAATTCACTCATGCAACTATTGTAGCTTTTGTAGGTGCCATTGATTAATTTGGGGGTGTTCTCTTTTTCATACCTTAGCCTTCTTCAATTCAATTCTCTAACTATTGTATCTATTTTAGGTGCTATCAATTAATTTGGGATATTCTCTTTTTTAGAGGTTCTGCTACATCAATTAAGCCATGCAATTATTCTAGCTTGCTTAGGTGCCATTGATTCCTACTTTCTTTTATATATGTTCTACTTCATCAATTCATTCCTGCGAGTATTGTGTGTTCATCAAATAGAAATAGACCTTGGAAGATGTATATCTATTCAAGATATATGTGATATACCGTGGATGTTTTGATCCATCGACATCATGTATATCCTGAACAGATAATACTTCTTCCAAGGTGTTCATCATTGCACATTAATTTTAATATTTGTATGGTTGGAAGTTGAAAGAGTTTTTTGATGGAGTATAAGTTGGCCACCCTTTCACTCCACTGCCTTACATTAATCTCTCATTGCCCTTGCCAATTCTTCTATACAGTTGTCTTTAATTACTGAATTGAACAATTACTAAAATCCAGTCATCCATGTTACAACCCTAGATTTATCTATAGCACCAAAACAACCAACAATATTATTTGTTACTGTAATGAAAATAAAAACAACCCCAGATTTATCTATGGCATCCATACATTGGACAAACGAACATTATTTATATGTCTGAATAAATATTAACAGCAAATAAATATGTATAAACAGATATATACATATTCATATATATATGTATATGTATATAAATGTGTATACATATTTACATGACTGAATAGATGAAGCAGAACCTATGAAAAAGAGAACACCCCCAAATTATTGAATGGCACCTAAAAAGGATACAATAGTTGCAGGACAAAATTGAAGAACAACAAGAAAATAGATATATGTACATATATGTGTATGTATACTTATATGTGTATACATATACATATATGTATATATATATTTCTATGTATACATATATGTATATGTGTATGTCTATGTGTATGTATATACACATTAATATACATATACTTACATATGTATAAGTCTATATATATGAATATGTATATACATATACATATACTTACATATGTATAAGTATATTTATATGAATATGTATATACCACATGCATAAACATATACATACATGTATATGTAACAATAAAAAGAAGTTGGAAGGGACACTGGAGTCTGAGTGTAGCATGTTGTGGTGGTGAGATGAAAGTTGTAGAGAGCTGAACCGAGCACCTTCTGGCGAACAAATTAGGAAATTTTGAGAAGTTGGTAGATTGAAAGGCTCTAAACTTGGCCAGTTGTGCGAGGCACTGCAAAAATTGAATGGAGGTCCTATCAAAAATTATGTGGGATACCCTGGAAGCATGAAGAGGGGATGTGAAGTAAATGTGGAGTGAAGGACTGGAATGGAAGGGGTGGTGAGAAATTAATGCGACGTAGTAGAGTGTTATGGTGGCAGAGTGATTTGTGGTGATGTGGCAGGGCTTTCCACTTTGCACATCGTGTCACACACCAACTGGCACTCCAACCACCTATGTTTCGGTCGCATGACCAAAATTCCATTTTTTTAACCCGACAGACCAATCCCATCCTCCCACGTGTCAATATTAAACCAAAAAATATAAGTTAAAAAAAAGAAACTGTCAATTGAACATAGGTGGAAACAAGAAGCATAAATACAACACACATTGCAATCTGATTAGAAAACATTGCAAATCAAAACAATAATGCTACATCTGTAGTTATCATAAATTTAAAATTGTGACTATAATATTTGTAATATAAATAGTAGGGAAACACAAATGCTAACCTTTGATTGTAATATTTGCAATATAAACTCTAGGGAAACACATTTTTGACAAGTAAACAATGAAAAAGATTTATGACAAATAAATAGTAATAACCTATGAAATTACCTATGAAAACCTAACTGAATGATAATGTAGAACCTATGAGAATAAGATAACTAGGGTGAATGATAATGAGAAACTGCCAATTGAACATAGGTGGAACAAGAAGCATATATACAACACACATTGCAATGTGATCAGAAAACACTACAAATCAAAAAAATAATGTTGCATCTATAGTTATCATAAATTTCAAACTGTCAACAAGAAGGGTGCATTTGTAGATATGAAAACTTAAAAACTACTCAAAACATCAAGTGCATATGAAATCCAAATAAGGCTACATCTAGCTGCTGTGATAGAGAAATGGTGGTTGGCTGCTTGGGGTGCCACTGGCCAAGTTCTCGTCCCCTTCCAATCGATGAGGAGTGCTTCTTACATGACTGGGAGATGGACTGGAAAACTGGATGCAAGTGACATGTGTTAGGGGCAGTGGTGTAGACATCTGTACATCACGAGTGCCAGTGTGATTTGAATATTGAGTGCACCTAAAGTCAGATTGGGAGATGGTTGAATAATTCATTGCCATGGAGAATTGAGGGATATTGATGTTGAGAATATCACAGAATACTCCATTACTTTGAGAGAAGGGATTAGCATGGGCCCTTAACCGTCTTTCTCTTTGTAAAGCCCTCTGCGCATACTTAATCTCTTTTTCCTGTTGGTACTATTCCTTTTGAAGCATCTCTAGCACCTTTTTGGCATCTCTATCCTCCTTCTATTGTATTTTCTGCTGCTCTTTTTCTTTACATTGTATCTCCCTCTTTATTTTGGCCTGCTCCTTCAACTCCTTTGCCACTTTATTTTCTACCTTTTTTTCCTCGTTCTCCTATTTCTTTCAGACTTTTAGCTCCTCAAACTCTTTCTTCCTTTTCTCTTGCTCCATTAACAACTTCATGTAGTCATCTGTTGTCAATAGTTGAGACTGTCTGCTCAACCAAATTGCACCACCTTTTGATTATTTTTTTTTATGGACAGTGTGCACAAGCAGCTTGAGGAATTTGTTGATGTGTAGAACTGTTTCTATTTGTTCTGTCCAATCCAACTGTGACACAATGTTCTCCTCCATTGCCTGTGAGTCCACGGTGAAATATTGATCACCTCCTAAATTTGAAGTGCAAGAAGGAGCATAGTAATGCACAACTTGAGATAGATCAATTGCAAGTGGTGGTGATGGGAAAGTAAAAGTACCCTACATTTCTGGGACATGCAAATCTATGCCTTGATTCATTTCCCCCTCCACCAACTAGGATGGTGCAATTCGTTCCAATGGAAGGCCTAAGCTATCATTGAATTGGTCAATGGGCTGTCTGCCACCACTTCTATAACTGAATCAGCGTGACAACTATCACGAGACTGCTGTGATTCTATCACAATATGTAATTGTTCATTTGGAAGAGTAGACTATAATTGTGCTACATCCTCTCTTGACACAGCAACTCCTGAAAGACTTAGAATGTTTTCCGCTATAGAAGCATCCTCATCAACCTGAAATGTGTCACTGGGATGCATGTCTTCCATGAGTGCATCCAGATTGAGTGGCCATATCCTAGTCCTTTTAAATCATGCCTTGATGTTGTCAACTATCAAAGCTCTAATGAGTGCTTTACTGCCTAACATTGCATGTTCTGTCCTCCTCACTTCAATGTTGGGAAATCTTGCCATAAATGTTGCACGTTCTAATTTGAAGTAAGTTTTAAAAGGTGAAAACACACTCACATCCAGCGGCTATAGCTTATGTGAGGTGTGTGATGACAATGTTAGTAAATCTACACCCAATGCTCTTGCTTCTTGGATGGTTTCAACTGCTACATGGCTTCCATGCCCATCAAAAATGAGCAAGTGCCTGTTGGTGGGCAACAAACCTCCTGGAACTGAGTTCTTGAAGTGGGTCAACCAGTCTATGAACAAATCTTTAGTCATCCATGCATGGGGCTAGGCTACCATGCAAGCACTTGGTTCACAGTCTACAATGTAGTTATCTATGTTTTTTTTCCCCTTAAACAAGTAAAAGCTTGGAATGCTATGCTCGATAGCATTGACACAACATAGAATGGTTACTCTTTGGAATAATGTAAGACACATTTCTGCTACCTTTTTTGGCCAGCACTTTCATGGACCCATTTCTACCTACCTGGATGCTAGTTTCATCGCAATTCCAAATGTGATGAGGACCATATGGCAGTGCTTCATATGCTATAGACAAAGTATTGTAGAAAGATGCTACAACAACAGGCCTAAGGTTGAGTGCCCTATCTTTGTCTAGGCCTTCAGCAGTCTGCAACGCAATTTCAGGATGTTTGTTCTTGAAACCTGTCCACCATGACTTCCCCGGGAAACCCATTGGTGAAAGGGTTTGGCCTATTTTGATAGATTTGAGCAACCTCTGCCTTAAGATTGACTATCTCAAGGCCATGGCCAACCTCATCCATTTCCTTGCACCATTCAACAATCAGATGTTCTTCCTTAGCAGTGAGGACTGTTGGTGGACCTTTCTTGGACATTGTTGTTAGAGTGCCAAGCCATTTGGAGAGTGTGGCTGTTGGGATTTTCCACTTTTTGGAAACTCCCCTTATTGACATGTCATTTTCCTCCACGTCATATAGTGCCCGTTTCATTTCCTCTGAAGACCACAAACGTTGTTTGATTGTTTCCTTCTACGGAATTTGAGGTGTAGAAACCTCATTCTGCAGTATTCGAGGTGTAGCAACCTCATTCTGCGGTACTCGAGGAGTAGAAATCATGTGTACTGTTGTAATAGGATCATCTTCTGGGGGAAAAAAACAACCTCGTTTGTGGGAGGGCAACCTTGTTGTGGCTCTTTTGTTTCTTTTCGTTCCTCTACAGGTCACCACTACATTGCCATTTTCCATTTGCACAGAATAAGTACAGTCAAAACTTAGAAGGGAAAACATCATATATTTACTTGTGACAAAAAAAATTTCATATTCAATGACATGTTTATGTATGAAGACAATGATGCTTGAACAGAAGATTAATTAGTTCCTGTGTGTATTTTTTTCTTTTTACTTTGTTGCATTAATATTCTGAAATACTGTTAACAGTTTAAACAGATGTACATTTATTTTGTAGTGAGCAACAAAAGGAAAAGAGGAGTGACATGCACAGAATTACATAACTGCTACCCTATGACTGGCAATATAAACCATAGGGGAACACAATTGTTTAACTATGACTGTAATGGTTGCAATATAAATAGTAGGGTCACATAGTATAAAGCTTACAAATGAAAAATAGTAAGAGTTTAACAACTTTCACCTCTTTTGTGCATGATGAACTCATTCACAGACATAAGTTTATTCACATGCATTAATTAATATTGATGTAATATTTGGAATGACTGAATTGATGAAGCATAACCTATGAAAAAGATGAAACAAAACCTAATAAAAAGAGAAACCCCCAAATTTATGACTAGGATTGAAGAAAATCTAACTGAATGATAATGCAAAACCTAAGAGAATAAGATAACCAGAGTGAATGATAATGCAGAACCTATGAGAATAAGATAACCAGAGTGAATGATAATGTAGAACCTATGACAATAAGTTAACTAGAGTGAATGATAATGCTGAACCTATGAGAATAAAAAAACCAGAGTGAATGATAATGCAGAACCTATGAAAATAAGACAACTAGAGTTAATGATAATGCAAAACCTAGGAGAATTTAAGATAACCAGAGTTAATGATAATGCAAAACCTATGAGAATAAGATAACTAGAGTGAATGATATTGTAGAACCTATGAGTATAAGATAACTAGAGTGAATGTAAATGTAGAACCTACGAAAATAAGACAACCAAAGTGAATGATAATGCAGAACCTAGGAGAATAAGATAACCAGAGTTAATGATAATGCAGGACCTAGGAGAATAAGATAACTAGAGTTAATGATAATGTAGAAACTATGAGAAAAAGATAACCAGAGGGAATGATAATGCAGAACCTATGAAACACAAATGCTAAACTATGATTGTAATATTTGCAATATAAACCCTAGGGAAACATAAATGCTAAACTATGATTGGAATATTTGCAATGTGGAAGTTGGTGGATAGGTTGGCATTTGTGTTTCAATATAAACTCTAGGGAAAGACAAATCCCAACCTATGACTGTAATGGCTCTAATGAAGAACAATATAAAGCTTAGGAATGGAAAAAACTAAGAGGAATACCTCGAACAATATGGAAACTGCTGGATTGGAATTTGTGCTTGTCACTCCTCCATTTCTTATGTTGCTCACTACAGAATAAGTGAATACATCAAGGTTTTCACAACTATTTGAATTGGGAATTATTTGAATTTTATTCATGCTTGTTTGGTGTGTCAAATTAAATCCCTGTCCTGTTTTGAAATTGAATGCTGGGTGATATGAATTGCAGATTTGATTAATTTGGGCCATTAATTCTTGAGTTGATTGGTTTGGTGTATTGTTTGCATTTGTTTCCATAATTTTTTTATGAATAATGGTGGCCTTACACCATTATTTTTTTGATGCAGGTGAGTTTTTAGATGAAGGAGCCAGTACATGTGCACCCTACTTGGTGAGATGGAACAGACTCCTGTTGATACGTGTTGGAGGTCTCATGTCTGATGAGACATGCCGATGCTATTGCGTGTTGTTTGGGTTATGCTATAGTGGGAAAAATAGGTGTAATGGGTTAGTATTTTGGTCAAAGATGGGACAGATGGGTTTGAATTCTGTTGAGGTGGCATTGTTTTGTAGTTGTGTAGTTGTGAGTAATGGCGAAGTGACGCCTGGATTGGTGTGATAGTATGGTTTATAATGTTTATGGGGAAGGGTGCAAAGTTCTATGTTAATGTTGTTTAAGTTTAAATTTTCTACTCTATGGTGATATGTCAGATACGAGTAGAAAACTCCTCAACATGTTTGGCTGATATATTTTGAATGTCAAGTTGACAATATTATACTATAAAATGTGCATTTAATATCTAATAAGTGTTTGGTCTGAAAGTGCTTTTTTATGCATGTCTTTTTTAGTAAGTTCTGGGGTCCCAGTGCATACATGTGGGCCCCAATGTGCGCTGGTCCTATCGCATGTTAGGGCCCACGCACACGTTCTAGCTCCTCTCCCCTAGAGATGTACAGGTCGCCTTCCTTTTCTTTTATACTCTCCTCTCATTTCATTGTGTTGATTTATGCCGAACATTAGCTTTCTTTGCCTATCTATTTCTCTAATTTTCCTTGTCTAAAATGTGTCTTAGGATTCAGTAATTTTAGTATGTACTTTTTATGAACATAGGGCAATTCATTAAAAATATTTGCTTTCAATCTCCAGTAGTCACAGTTCATATCAATCTCCTTAAGCATTACCTATTTCAATGGTCAAACAGTCCATAGTAATTTTACATCTCATTCACAATAAAAAGTGGTAAACATAATAATATTTTTCACCATCTATTTTGAAATCATTAGATGAACATTGTAAAAATCTTCAAAAATATTATATAACAGTTTAGATGTGTATTTGTTGAGTTGTTCCCCAAAAAAATTGAGCTGAAATGCCATTACAACATTTAAGTATAAAAATATAGGGATTGGAAACTTAAATTTTTATATATCTATATCAAATGCTTTCATATGAAATAAATGATTCTTTTATTATTTTATACATAGCAAGTATTTTATAGTAATTGGTAAACAAATGTAATTAACTAGCAATCGCACCTTGGGTGCGCCGAAGAGTTGTGGAAGTTCAATTGCTATGTCTTTAAGTGAATGTTGATTGTCTTGTATCCTTATGGCCCATGTCATTTTTTTCTCGAGTGTCTTGAATTAATTTTCATAATCTTAATGGATTTCAAGATCCCTGTGTTTTTCTCAGTAGCTACTTCCAATGTGTGAGTGTCCATCTTTGGTGTCTAGTCTCTATTTGTGTGCATCTCCTTTCTAGATTCTTGTTCATGCATTGTATCCAGATTCACTTGCATTCCATTAGTCATCACCTATGCATATTATTTGAATCATGTATGTTTGTTTATCACAACCATCAAATTTCACATCTTGACATGTACTTTTAATAGGAATTCCCTTGCAAATATAAGCATGGTCACCACCTACATCATGTTTATTTGTCATCTAGCCTACCATCATGCATCCTCTCATGGAACGTCACACAATACAAAGATCAATAAACTTAGTGATCCTCATTGCTTTTATAATTTCACACCGTTGCATAATTTGGAGCTCAAATGGATTAAATTTTAATTTTGAAGGGAAAAACTTTTGATTCAAGTTTGAATATGTAGATGATATGGGAATGATCTTGAGACCTAAAAATGGCATGCATTCTATGTCATGGGAGCCCATTGTGTTCAATCATGACATAGAATGCACACCATTTTTTCCAAAATCCATATAAGGAACAATCGTTGTGGAAAACTAGCAAATACTTATATATAAGAAAAAAAATGTATTTTAAAAAATATCAATGTCCCAGAATTTGTATTTTGTCAAATTTAAAAAATATATAAGCATGCTATATTTGAAAGAGGTGGGGGCAACGGTTTAAAACTAAGCACCTCTCTCTCTCTCTCTCTCTCTCTCCATTTGTTGGAGTTCCAAGATGTTGCAAATGTCCATTTTTGAGCAATTATATTGGTTGTGCTATGTATGAATCAATGAAGCTTGAAGATGGGATGTTGCTATTTTTAGAGATTTAGCTACACTTAGTGTGCAATGGTAAAATAAAGAGGTCTTAAAGGTGAGTTATCAGGTCCTTAAGAAAAATGACGTGTTTCCCTAAGTGTAGTTTCCAATGGACACATGTCATCTTTGGATCATTTGCATGCAATGACTAATTGAGTTGTTTATATTTGCAAATACTCTTTCCTTTTATATCTCTTATCTCTATCTCTCTTTTCCTTATCTCTCTTTCCATTTCATGAGGCTCCAATGGAGCTAGATGATTTGGACCAACCCATTTCATACTCCACTTTTTACATTGTAAAAGTACCATAGCTTGATCATTAATGCAGGGTTTTCCATTATAATGCTTGACCATAGTCCTAAGTCTATCACATAATGGAACACTTTTTGCCACTATGTTTATGCAGTTTTAATGCTTAGTTTTGTAATCCCATGATGGCCAATGATTTTATGTTTTAGGAAATGTCTCTTAAATTGTTGTGGGTGGTAAAGGTAAAATCTAGAAATAATTATTCACATGAAGGTTATGCATGTAGCCATGTTTTCTACTTGAAACTAAAAGGTACTTTGAATCAACAAAATTTATTTCACCATCATACATAAATAAGGATATGGTTCACCCATACACCCTTTGGCATACTATACACATAGTAAAAGTAAAATCCTGGCGGGCCTTTCTCAAACTCTTTAAGATACCACCATCAACCCACAAGATGCTCCGGAACTTCAAATTCAACCAATCCTTTAACATTTGTGATAAAATAAAAATTATATCTTGATTTTCTATAGACTAACCTTTGGAAGACCTAATTTCTTTGAGATTTATCTTTTGAAATGGTTTCTTGTGATGGGTTTCATAGTAATTATTTTCTAAATCTAAGTATTTTATTTTATGAAATTTGATTTTGTACACATCCTCTAGGATTTCATTCAATCCTTGCAAAAATAAACCATGGTTAGCATGACTAATCAAACTAATAACCCTAGGATTGTAATTGGCAACATCAAAGCTTGCAAACTTAGTCCCATGCTAATTGTGCAAACAAATTTGTTCCATATAATAAAAATAATGTCCTCAATTAAGAGCAATGGAAAGTAATAAAATTTGTTGATCTAAAACACATTAACCTTAATTAAACATAGAAGAATAAGTGAAGGAGATAGAGAAGATAAGATGACATATATACTTGGGAAACCCCTTTTGAGAAAGAAACCCACCACCAAGAGTAAACCTTAATATATTCCTTCAAAATAAGCTTATAATAGATTGAGAAACTACACTAATGTTGTAGACCATGTGTTAACACTTTAGTAGAATGTTGATACTTAGACCTAAACTAAAATCCTACAAATCCCTACAATACAATCCTTGAATGATATCAAAAAATTACACTAAGGGTTATATTTATAAAATTTTGTCATCCTATAAACCACTTGTCATTTCAATAAATCCATGGGCTAATTTTGACACTCTTCATGAGAAGTCAACAATCCCAAAATAGACTATAACTCTCAATACGTAAGATTCCACCTTTGAATTAGTTAAGTTTCCTTAGAGCGATGACAAAGCTCCCAGTGCTGATACTACCCTGCATTGGTGAAAGGGTACAGGAACAAAGGGTAAAGAAGAAACAATAGGTACAAGGGAAAATGCTGATTTGAATTGACACATGCCCCCAATCTATGTTGTGGTATGTTGTGACCCACACCCTGAATTGATCTCATATCAAAATAAATGCGCTTTAAGCCCATCACAAACTCAACCCATAATTTTTTCAAAAAATATAAAGGAACCTCAAAATTGGCTATCTACTCATGTGTGCACCATTTTATTGAAATTCTTTTTTAATTGATGCTATTGGCTGGGTTGTCGAGGGATCAATGATAAATGGGGCTATAGTATTTTTTGTAATATGCAAATCATTGATCTCTTTATAAGAGAGACCATCCTCATAAAACTACCTCCCCTTCTCCTGCCATGAGCAGAATATGTCTAAATTAGTATGAATTTCTCTCACCAAATCAATAATAGTTTCCATCAATAATAATGTGGTGG
This sequence comes from Cunninghamia lanceolata, assembly GCA_027924645.1. NCBI lineage: Eukaryota > Viridiplantae > Streptophyta > Pinopsida > Cupressales > Cupressaceae > Cunninghamia > Cunninghamia lanceolata. The sequence goes on along the minus strand of BSBN01000523.1, from coordinate 9,074,984 downwards.
AGCATGCATCTGATTTTGTAAAACACTAATCTTTTCTTGTAATGTATTAATGTTTTCATCGATGCTTGCTCGCAAGTGAGCCTCATCAGATGGTGGGGGTCTTGGGGGGGGGGGGGGCGGTCTATCATGTATAAATTAGGTAGAAGTAGAGCTACAATTACAACAAAATATATAAAATTGAATTAGGAATTGAAAATTTATATACATTAAATTGCATCTACAACATTTATTTAAATTACATATATTGAAAACTTGGAAATATATAAATTTGCATGGTTTAAACAATACATTAAAACATTTAATTACATATATGTTCAACCAAGTGACATTTTCCAAGAAGATTTTAAACATTGGAAAATGTAAATCAAAATTTGTGTTAAATTCCATAAATACATTTTCCTTTAAATAAATACATGATTGCAACTGCAGTTACAAAAATATGTGTTCATGGTTAAATAAATACATTTTGCAAATGATGAGTTCATGCTTTTACACACACACACACACACACACACACACACACACACACACACACACACACACACACACACACACACACACACACACACACACACACACACACACACAATGTCACTGGTAATGGTGATTTCATACCTGAAGATGACATAAAGACCTGATGTTTACCATGTAACTTTTATTTCTAGGTTTGGTTCTAACTAAACAAGTTACCATGTTTTATGGTCCATTATTAATTATCATGTTAAAGAAAAGAGAATTTGTAACATAGTTAATTTGTGTAGATATATACTTTATTATTCCAAGGAATTTCTTTATACTTAAATTGTAGAATGTCTCCATAAGTTTATCCAAGAAATGAAATATTGTGTTAAGAATTTATAGGAAATAAGGTTATCTTCAAGATAGGTTTCCTAATAGTATGTGGACATCATGAAAAAAGAAGCTAATGATCAATAAGAAGAGAGACACTAAGGAACTTCCATGATATCAAATTGTATGGCAATAATTTCCAAACTCATCACTAGATCTACTATCACCATATGGAGGTAATAGACCTAGATGTAAGTCACTAACATATATCATGCACATAAGAAATTGACATGTCATAAAAAATGTGTCAAGTCCATGTTCTGATCTATAAACTATGTAGTACTAATTCATAACTTTACATAAACTAGACACAAATTATGACACTATTTGCATGCATTTCAATTATCACTTACAAATGATTATTGTTTCTATAAACCATAGTAGTAGGTATAACTTCATCAATAAGAATTAAACAACTGAATAAGAAAATTAATCAAGGGTCAAATAGAGGGTAAGGTTATTCAAATTTTTGAATATTTGAAGCTCTTTATGCATAAATATGAGACCAAAGGAAAGTCAAGGTAGAGAAAGTTCAGGGATCTATTGACACAAGGCCATGATTGAGAATTACAAAATCTAAGAAGCTTGGGTTTAGAAGCAAAGAACAAAGGAATATGAGAATGCCCATGGGGAAACAAGACTTAGTGAATAAGCATATAGTCACCAAGAATATTAAACAAGCCTACATGGATTGAGATATGTAGTTTAATACAAGTGCAACATAGAGAAATAAAATAGGGGGTCTAGGGCACAAATATAGAGGCATGACCATAGTACTTGATCCTTTAAGGTTTAGGGTTTCAAGTTTAGAGTTCCATGGTTTAGAATTTTAGGGTTTACGGTTTATAGTTTTAGGTTTAGAGTTCAATCATTCAAATAAGTTCTCTTTGGTGCACTCAATGCATGACACTAGTATAGGGGACACCTAGGTAATGTAACAAGTGGTTCTAATATCAAAGTGATGTTAGTTTCTAGAATACTTGGTGGGATGAATCCAAGGAAATTAATCATTTTGATTCATTTTGCAAAGCAAGTCAAGCTCCACATATTATGATTTTGGTGGAGAATCATATGAAAATTAACTCCTCAAAGAATGTATCATCCATTTGGAGAATTTACAAGTCATAAAACACCATTCTTCTATTTCAATATACTATATCTAGCACACAATTTTTTGTCCATTTAAATTTGTATGAAAGTGTGATATGGAAAATACAAGAAACATTTAATTTTTTTCCTTAGATTATGGTTGTCTACAACTACCACAATAAGGGGATTGTATTCTACAATCTACGTTGTGAGCACTCCATATATGTATTATGGAGATGATTTAGTGTTCTAGGAACTAATCATATACAATATGTTATTTGTGTTAGATTCATCATATTCCAACTAAATACACTGTGTCATTAGACTAGCAGTTAACTTTTTCAAAGGTGAAGATTTGAACTAGTTTTGAGGCCTCACACCTACATTCATTTCCAACTAGAATAATTAGTTGGGATTCATTTAACATGAATGGTTCAGGGAAAAGGTAGATAAATTTTGTTCTATTAAGCATATCACCACCATAAGTAAGTCTTGATAGAATACAAATATGATTACAAATAGATATATTCAAGACTTGACTTGGGTTCAAGGATATTTGTTGATGTGTGTCCTTCACTAAGTTTGCCATTTAGTTGTTATCTATATTCTCTTGATTCTAAAATAGGCATGATGATTAAGATGATAGGCTAAGACTCTTCCCAAATTCTATAATCTAATTGTCCATGATGAATATTCCCTTATGTTAGTAAGAAAAATATCCCTACCTATAGCTTCCTCAATCCCCTCACCTCATGATGTCCTTTCAAATTTGTCTAATGTAACCTTGTGTAAATTTTGGTCCCATCCACCTCCACTTCTATTGACTACTTTAATACAACTAAGGTGGCTGAGGTAAAATGACATGTTTTAAATATTTCTAATGAGTTCATGGCTTTCAAAACCTAATTTACAATCTAGTATTTACTTATGCAATCTCTAATGTATTTTGCATTGTTTAGGGTTTCAATTTAAAGAGTTTAGGGTTTATGGTTTACGGTTTAGTGTTTAGGGTTTAGGGTTGAGGTTTTAGTGTTTAGGGTTTACTTTTTAGGGTTTAGGGCTTACGGTTTAGGGTTTAGGGTTTATGATTTATGGTTTAGGGTTAATAGTTTACAGTTTAAGATCATGAAAGAACAACTAATTATGTATCTAAAAATTAACTAATTATGAATTTAGGGTTTGAAATGAAATGTAAGTTAAAACATGACAAAAAATAATAAAAAATAATAAAAAACAACAAAAATTAACAAAAAACAACAAAAATCAGTAAACCACCTACCTGCAATAGCTAAAAGTCAATGTGGAGAAGGCGGGGAGGTCTTGGAGGCATGCGACGGGGGTTAGATGAGGCGGGTACCTATTTTTTGGTTTTATTTCTTTCTCTACTAGTGGTTTGTAACTGTTAAAATGAGTTCATAGGTCCGTTAAAAAATATACTTTTAGCAAATGGGTGCCCATTTTGTAATAGGCACACGTTTCATTTACATGAGCTTGTATGTAATGGGAGACCATTTGGCTTTGGGAGCTCGATCCTAAATGGGAGCTAATTCCTTAACAAGCACCCATTTAGGCTTAGGCTCCCATTCCTAAATGGGTGCCCATTATTTTCAAAGAGGGTGCTTGTTCTAGTCACATTTTTTCTTTCTCCAAAAACTTTCATGAAAAGTTGACCCATCTTTGTGTTTTTTCCCATTAATCTACTTCATTAAGAATCCCTAAAGATAGCAAGCATTCTCCCAAATGTTTGGATTTATCATGGGTGTTCTTATGAATTTTTTGAATGCCTCCTGTCCCCCCTAATTTTTATTTTTGACTTTGTGTAATGCCCAAATCCTAGGTTGAATGATCCTTTTTCTTATTTTCTTTAAAAGATTTTGATTTCAGATTGTCTTCTTGATGAAAATAGAAAGATTTTCTTGTTTACCAAAGTTCATAATAGGGGCTTTAGGTACATGCTCAAGCTTATCAAATGAAAGAAGAGTCTCCTAAATTTCAAGAGTTTGAGAATTATTAGGAATAAAAAGAGGGTTCTAGGTGGAAATAATAGATTTACTTGGAACCAAAGGAGCATGCTGGGAATTAGGAATGGTAGAATCTTATCTAGAAAATCCCCCGAAAGTGGAAGATCTTATGCTATATGACCTTGCTTCTCATTGAAAATTTTTGCACCCTACAATTTACCATGACTATTTTGATTCTGCATTATTTCATCGTTCCCTCTTGAGTTTGTATAATCATTTCCTAGTTTTCATCTAGATCATCCTAGTAGGTATTTCTATCATAATAGAAAACTTATCTTTATTTTGTGTAGCAACTTTAGGTCCTCTAGGGTTTAAAGTAGGTTGATCTTTATCTTTCCTACGAGCCATGGTAAAACCATCAACATTAGAAGGACCAGCAATAGATTCTTGATTATCTTGCAAAATTTGTTGTTTACTCTTTTGTCTTCTTGTGGTAATTTCTCAAAAGAATCAAATGATTTAAGCTAAGGATAGTCCTAAAATAGATGTCCATATGTTGGTGTAATTAAATATTTAATTACACTTTATTAAGTTGACTTAGGGCTAATTTTAGTCTTAGGTTATTCTTAAGTCATATTAGGGATTTTCTCTAACTTGCAAATATAGATGCAAGTTCTCACATGTAATTCATTAAATCCATTTCATTAATTGTATCCTTATTGTGCAAATTATTCCTCTTTACTTTTTTATGTCGTGGAAGGTAAATCTTAGGTTTTGCAGGTTATCTTAGTGTTTCAAGTTAATCATAAACTCTCACATGGTATCAGAGAGGATCTGCAAGCCCCTTCTCAGATTTGGAGAAAGATTCAAGAAAGAGCCATTTGTTAGGTGTATTTGTGTGTAAAATAGAGTATTCCATTGGATTCAAAGCAATTGAAATAGTTAGATTAGCCTTTTATTTAGTTTGATTTGAGCTTCATAGGCCAGATCTGTAAGGGTTTCAATGAGTGCTTTTTTCTAGATCCCAAGGGTACCTACAATTTTGGAGTGTTTTCGGCCCAAACGAACCTCGCCATTGCATTCAGAGCACCCAAAAACCTTAAGATCGACTATCAAATCATTGAAATCAGCCTCAGTCTCATTTGGGGAAAAAAAAATGTCAAGCAAGCCATACAACTTGTCCAACACACAGTACGAGGTACTTTTAAAAAAATATTTTTTCTACGATATTGAAATTTTATTAAAAAAAAAATTAAAAAAACCATTGAATCGCAAGTTTTTTAGTTGTAAAACTTTTTTAAAAAAGTGAAAAATTTAAAAACTTTTTGAATGGGGGTTTAACCCCTGCATAGGGTACCCCAAGGGTCTGTAGACCCTAGGGTCCCACACCCATTGGGCTGCGGACCCCATCATAGGGATCATGGGGTGGCTGCCGCCCCAACGCCTCTCCTTATTGAAAAAAAAAAAAGAAATTTATTAAAAAAATTAATCCAAATCTGCATCTGTACCAACGCCCTACCTTGGAAATTATGTATGTACCTTTTTATGTCAACTCAGATATATTTGGCAGGTTTTTTTTTGAGGTTTCCCTGATTTGGTAGAAGCCTATTTTGCTCTGGAGTTCGCTAATTCTAGTAGAGGGTTATTTTATCTAGTGGACTCTATCTTTAGCAAGTTCTCCAAATTTGGCGGCAGTTCCGCCAACTTTAGCAGCAAGGGGCAATTTTTTTTCCCTCATTTGTACTTCAGAGGGCTCTTCTTGTTTTTTCCATATCTTGGGCAAACAGAGTCTATTTTTTGTAAACAAAATATTGTCTAAAAGCTAGTTCCACATACTTTCTGATGGTATGATCAATTTTTCCTGATTTTGTTGTTGGTGAAATTTATTGCTGTTTGAAGTCCAGATGCACTTTTTGGCCTTCGAGCTCGTATCTTTTTGCCTTGATCTTTCATTTTCGCAATTCTTGTGGCGTTGGAAAGGTATTGAGGAGCTCTACACAACCATCAATGTACTTTTTATAGATTCAGACCCATGTATTCTTTGTTCAGTTTGTCAATTTTATGGCTTATGTTTGATATTCCAGACATTTTGGCACCTGGAGAAGTTCTGTTTGTTTTGTTGGGCTTCATTTATCAGCATTGATACAAATTCAAATTGTTGATCTCTGATCTGATTTATTTGAGGAGATATCATGGGTTTTTCTATTCACCCTTTTGTGGTAACATTGGGTAAGGATAATTATGAGTCTTGGTGAAAGGGCATCTTGACACATCTTAGGTTGCTTAATCTTTTGCCTTTTCATTATGGACTCATACCTGAACCAGATACACCTAGGAGGAAATTGGCATGGGGAAATTATATTGATCATATTGTAGGATTGATTTGTTCTAGTGTTGATTTTGACACTATGTGTTCTATCTCACATATTGAGTGCCCACACACTCTTTGGACTAGCATTTGGGAGATCTATGGAGACCCACATATCTCTCCATTCTCAAATGATCCTGCTATGGATTGCCACATACCCCTTGATGATGCAGATTGCATACCTTTTGATGATGATATGGTTGAGAAGGTTGCATATTTGACAGGCCTTGCTAGTTTAGATGACACAGAGACTTCACTTGTTTCTCCTTCTCTTCTTATTGAGATCACATCTTTATTACATGTTTCTACATCAAATTCCTTGTAGCAGGACATTATCAGTCTTCTAGAGATAGCTCATTGGGACACATATCTACCAAATATATCATTGTTGTTTGTAGGGTCCCACCTTGCAGATTTGGAGGACCACATTGAGGACATTTGTCTTCTATTTGATGATAGCTTCAATGGAGTTGCATCACCATCATCTGCTTTAGAGATTGTTCTTCATCCTCCTCTTCTTTAGTCACAATTTAGCAGTGGATTGGAGACATTTGAGTAGTTTTCAGGAGCATCATTGTTGTTTTTGAATTATGTATAGAGTTTAGAGTCATTTATCCTTCTTCTTATATATTCCTATCTGGAATGGGAAGACATTATGCACACATTTGTAGTTCTATTTCTTCCCAAGGGGAGAAATGTTGTTCGACGTTCATGGGTCTTCATCTTTATTATGTGTTGCACATCTTCTAGCACTGTAGGAGTCATCTTGAGGAGTGACTGCATGATCTCTCTTCTCATCTCCATTTTGGGAGGGAGCATTTCTTCGCATGGGGTTTCCTCCTTCTCACTTCTGGGGGGTCATCAGTCCTTCTCTATTTTTCCTCTCTTATGGGGGACATTCATGATTGTACTTTTGTGATGGATTCAGTTCTTGGGGGGTCTCAGTGTTAGTCCTTCTTCCATCACATGTTCATGTGCTTGTTGTATTTTCTCTCTTTTGGAGAGGAGTTTTCTCCCACTGGGTTTTTCTCCTTTTTCTCCACCTTATGAGAGATTATTATTGTTCATGGGTACCTAACATAGCCTTGTAGCTAGGACCCATTCTTGCATTAGTTGCATGTTTTTCATTTCTCCCTAAGTTGCACTTATGGAGGGGTGTTGGTGTAATTAAATATTTAATTACACTTAATTAAGTTGACTTAGGGATAATTTTAGTCTTAGGTTATTCTTAAGTCATATTAAGGTTTTTCTCTAACTTGCAAATATAAAAGCAAGTTCTCACATATAATTCATTAAATCCATTTCATTAATTACATCCTTATTGTGCAAATTATTCCTCTTTGCTTTTTTCTCTTATGGAAGGTAAATCTTAGGTTTTACAGGTGATTCTGGTGTTTCAGGTTAATCATAAACTCTCACACCATAATGATGACATTCCCTACATCTAAAAGGAATGGATTCATAATCTAGGGTTTGATGCCAAAAAAAATATCCCACCTAAATATTAAAATCTTTTGGCAAGAGATTATTTAAATCTAGCTCAACACAAAATCAAGCATAACTAGAGCTCAACTAAAATGAATAGCTTACTCAAGAGTGACCGTTCTCATTAGACAATTGTCATCCAAAAACTACAAATGGAAAAGTGTACCCATACCTTGAATGATGTGAAAGCTAGAAATTAAATTAGAACAATTAAGGTGTTTTAAAAACCTACCAAGTCCATCTTTCAAATTGAGAAAGAGATATGGAGATAGACGATCACCTTGACATAGACCTATTTCAAACTAAAAAATAGAATAAGGAGAACCATTTAATATCATACAAAAAGAAGTACAACTTGTAATGACCCATTGAATCTAATTAACATCAAAACCAAAGGTGCATAAGATATCTTCCAAATATTTCTAGCAAACCTTATCGTAAGCCTTGAAAGATCAAGCTTCATGAAAATATAATTTTTCTCATTAACATGCATAGAATGAATAGCTTCTTAGACAATAAAAATACCATCAAAGATTTTGTGACCTTGAACAAACCCCCTATTCTTGATAAATGATAGAAGGAACAAACCATTTCATCCTGTCAAGAATAGTTTTGGAAAAAAATATTATACATAGTATTATAGAGAGCTATAGTTTCAACATTAGAAAAGTCAAATACATGATCTTCCTTCAAAATTAGATCTAGAAAAGAGTTATTAAGATATTTTAACATTTGTTCTGAGGTGCACAGTTCTTTAGAAAGCCTCCAAAATGTCATCTTTGACAATATCCCAAAAAGATTGAATGAACTCGATAGGAAAAGCATCCATACCTCAAGTTGTATCTTTTTTCATTAGAAAAATAACCTTCTCTAGTTCATCCATTGAAATAGGGCCATTGAGGAAGGATTTATCATGAAAATAAGAAACAACTTGTAATTGGATAGCTTAAATGGATTCCATCTTGGACCTATCCCATCATTGATTCTCCTTACAAGCATTAACATGTTTTTTTCCATAATAGAGTGATTTCAAAAAGATGAATTCATGTCCCCTACCTGTAACCATTTAGCATGAGATTTTTGTCACTACATGATTTCCTCTTTAAACTCAATTTTTTCTAGTTCATTTTGGATTTTAGAATGAAAAGACAAGAAGTTTTTACTTAAGCCTTCTTCTTGAATACAACCTTGGATCTCCACCAACATAGATAAAATATTTCTTTTTCTTTGCAAAATATTATCACATGAGGAAAAATTCCATTCTTTGAGTTTTTATTTGACAAAACATAATTTATGAAACAAATCATATCAGGTTGTACTATGATGAGATTTATTTCCTTCCACCAAAGCATAATATTTTCTTCCAAGTCATCTTCTTTTAACCACATGAGCTGAAATCTAAAAGGGGAATTTTGCAGCTTAAAAGATCCTTCCAAGTGCAAATCTATGGTCCAATGATATGAAACCACATTGTCCAATATGGAAGAAGCAAGTTGAAGATGTTAAGTAGGCCAAGAATTACCAACCAAAAATTTATGAAAATATTTTGCAATGAAAGAATTTCGAATTCTCCATCTGTTTCAAGTAAAAGAACCATTGCTAGGAGCGATATCCATTAATCAAAGCTAATTAATGTTATGAAGAAAAAGAAGACTAGACTAAGGGAGGGTCAGAAGTCCATGCTTGGAGTCACCTCCCATATTCCATAGATAATATAGAGGAGAAACTCCTCTATGAATATGTAGATTATCCCAAAGTTTAACCTTTCCTTGAAGATCTTGGGGAACATAACAATTAGTAATCAAGACACTAAGATTGTTAGATGTGAGAACCCCTTCTAAAGAGAGGTTACCATTACAACTTAAGATATTTTTTGGAGAAAAATATCTAGAATCCCAATCACACATAAGTCCACCAAATAGACCAAGGGTAGAAACAATAATGCTTTCCCATTATCTACAAATGCTACTATCAAAATTTTCTACAAATTCCTTAGGAAGATTAGTTTCATGAATTAATAACATAAAAAATTAAAGATCTCTATTCATTCTTCTAACAACATTCTGTCAGGGCCTACTACCAAGCCCTCTTATATTCCAAGAAATAATCATGATTGTTATGGATGAGAGAGAGATGAATCCACCTGATTGATAATACTTGAATCTAGTAGGTGTTCTCCCAAATGTTTGGATTTATCATGAGTAGCTTTATAATTTTCTTTGAATGCCTCTTCTCTTGCCTATTTTTTATTCTAACTTTTTTTAATACCCAAAGACCAAGTTGAAGGATCTATAAATTTATTTTTCTTTAAAAGATTTTGATTTAAAATTATCTTCTAGATGAAAAGAGGAAGATTTTCTTGTTTATCAAAGTTCATGATATGGATTTTAGGTAAAAGTTCAAGCTTATCAAATGCAAGAAGAGTCTCCTAAAGTTCAGGAGTTTGAGAGTTACTGTGAATAAAAGGAGGGTTTTAGGTAGAAATAATAGTCTTATTTGGCATCAAAGGACCATGTTGGGAATTAGAAATGACAATAGGCTTATCTAGAAACTCCCTCGAAAGTGGAAGATCTTGTGTTATTGATCTTGTTTCTCATTGAAAAAGTTTGCACCCTGCAATTTACCATAACTTTCTTGATTCTAAATGATTTCCTTATTCCCTTGATTTGTTAACATGCTTTCTTGGTTTTCATCTTAATCATCTTGGTCAGTATTTCTCTGAGAATAGAAAACTTATGTTTATTTCAAGTATCATCTTTAGCTCCTCTAGGGTTTGGAGGAGGTCAATATCTATCTTTCCTACGAGCCATGGTAAAACCATCAGCATTAGATCCTCAATTATCTTATTGAATCTATTGTTTACCCTTTTGTCTTCTTGTGGTAATTTCTCAAAAGAATCATATAATTTAAGCTAAGGACAGTCTTGAAATAGATGTCCATAATGATGACATTCCCTACATCTAAAAGGAATGGCTTCATAATCTAGGGTTTAATGCCAACAAAATCTCCCACTTGAATATTAAGAGCTTTGGGCAAGGGATTGTTTAAATCTAGTTCAACAAAAATTCATGCATAACTAGACTTTTTTTTCTCCCTAGTGATCTATGATGTACCCAAATAGGAATCCAATGAATCACATGAAACTTTTAGGCATTCATCTTTCCAAAAAATTACTGGAAAAGAAAATAAACATATCCAAATCAGAACCTTGGAAGAGAATTACATTGTCAAGATAAATCCAGATGCCAAGGTTTCATTAAAAGACAAGTATGCTTGAAGAAATAAGGACCTCCTTCAAAAATTTGAACACAATATAAAAACTTATTTGAGGAAACAAAAAAATGCCCATTAGAGACCAGAGTAATCTCCATGTCTCCTTCAATCAGCCAAGCTCTGTATGCCTAATCCTCTAGCATCTTTGTATTTACTCTAAGCCCCATGAACTTACAAATGAAGACATATCTCTCAAAAAAAACTAAATCTTTAATCACAAAGTCAAGATTAAAAATTACTATTTGAATCTCATTGATTCAAAGAATGCATCCATTAATTTTAAAATCATTAGCTTTTTCTTTTTCTAAAAAAAATTATTGTCTTTCAGGTAGATCAACTCCCCTTTAATATTTTCACACGGTCCCCTCTTTAAATACTTGACTACATAAGGTTTAGGAATAAAATGAGAATTAAAGGTGGCCCCTCCTTATCCAAGTCACCACGTAAAACAAAACTTTCCACCTTTTCCATTTTCTAGGGGGGAGGACCTGGTAGGGGTGCACCCTAACTTCACGCCTCTCAAAATCATACGTGGCAATTTTGAATCTCTCCAAAACTTTTATAGTAGCTTACTTGGCAACTCCCTTGCTTATAACTAAGGTTTCATGGCCACATCATCAAATATGATGCCACATCAGAATGCTTTTTGTTGAAGTGTCAAATAGTTCCCCCAAAAAAAGGTTGGAGAAATAGGTGTGCATTAAGTCATGTTTTGTTGGTGGGCTGATGTGGCATCACTTGATTGGTTACTTTTAAAATTTAAAGGGCACATTTCATTCAATTATTAGTACTTATAGTAACACTAACAACCTTAAAATCACAACTACTAGTACTAAACTTTAAAAATATTGGGCCTTAAATGCACATATACTAGTACTAAACTTAAAAATATTAGGCCTTAAATGCACATCTACCATCTCAGCGATTGGAACTATCTCACCTATTGGGTCTTTCTCCCTACATCCCATGCTTCCCACATAAGAATCTTCATGCATTTTTAAGTAATAAAACACCATTCATAAGTGGCCCCACTCTTTTTCTAAGACAATTTTGCACATATACATGTGGCGCCACTCTTTTTATAAGACAATTTAGCACATGAAAAATGTGGCGCCACTTTCTTATGCTTATATGTGACATTTCACACTAAAACATAACATAAGCTCTTAGAATCATAGTAATGGCATCCCTCTTACCAACTTTTAAAATATCATTGTGGGGTTGTGGCATTTACCCTTTCATATAATAAAGAATTATCCCCATGGGTGGTCTCAAATATCATATTTTATTTTTAAAAAAATAATAAAAATAAAGTTTTCAGAATTTCTTATATTTTATGGTGTATAGGATATGTTTTTTAGTATTTGAGAGAAAGTGGGCCCACAAAATGCATACTATATCACTATCAATCTGTATTATACATATTCATGTATTTCACCATAAAATTCTAAGATCTATATAAGTCATCATTCAGAAATGACAAAATGAGAAAAAAAATGTAAACCCAAACTCAAAACCAACTCGCAACAATAGTCTTTAGTTTTTTACAAGTAGAAACAATGATAATAGAAGGCCTCCTACTAGCTACAAGTAGATATGAACAAAATTTGCAAGTAAAACATACATATAAAATGCAAGTGATACCATCAAAAAACATTTGCTTCTATCAAGCTTTCCACAATCCATACACAACTTGTAGTCAAATTAGAAAACAAGAAGATTCCTACATTTTGGGCAAGGGTCAAAAGAAGGTATAACCCCTAAAGCAATGGTGTAAGATCCAATGTGTTCACCAAATACATAAAAGAAAATATCATTTTCCTAAGCTCAATATAGGCTAATCCAATAAGATGCACTTATATAAGAATAAATTAACCTAGATTAATAAACATCATCTCTAGGCATGTGTATACTTTAATAATAAATGCAAAAATAAAGGGTACTTATGTCTATGACCGAAGAATGAATGGAAGTTGGTATGTTTTCAAAATTTGGATGCCATAGTGATGGGGAGCCTCATACACTAACTTAGTATATGCTTGGTGTGACTTGCTAATACTGGTGGCAATACTCTGATTCACCGTTACACCCGGTCAACACTTGTATCTAATGAAATGTACATTCTCCACACGCATTTGCGATATACATTCGCAATATACACTCGTCAGCAGGACTTGAGTTATCGGTCGGACTTACCACAGAGTCGCTGATTCACCGATTCCTCCCCATAGATCCTTTGTCAATGGCTCGATTCTCTCTTCAACCAGACCATCCTCGTCGTTCTGAGCGAGGAATGCTTTTCCAACGGCCTTTGTCTCACCGACAACAATTTCAACTCCAACTCCTCCAGTCAAACCCTAGCACATGGAGATGCTAGGCGATCTACTGTGCATCTCGTACTGTCCAGATTCTCTGCGCTGCTGAACAGGAAAACAAAACAGGAAACACAAATAGATATATATACAATGAAGCCATTCCACTGATTTCAACAGAAATCTCACCAGTGGAATGCTTCACATCGACATATTGCAACAATGGAAAGCACAGAACGGAAAGGAAATCTACAGCTATGCAATTTCATATTTACAGAGAATGGAAACAAATAGACAACATAGAAAAGATTGATTTCTCCTTAACAAACTGTGTGATTACATTTAATCCTTTTCTTGCTTTGATCTGATTACAATGATAGTGATATGCACATTTGGTTCCATCCTCTGGGTTTATAAACTCGCCCAAAGTAGTACCAAACCCGATTCCAAGCAGCTGGGAGATCAATCCAAGCAGCTGGGAGACAACTGTTTTTAAATAGCCTCCAACTGCCCTACTGCCTATTTTTGGCATTATGCAGTTACAATTTGACAAAAGTGTCCTAAGTCACTTGGGACTTACAAAATAAACCTAAACACAAACTAAAATGACATGCATTGGTCAAATATACCTTATTACAACACAAAACATGATTTTCTAAACAAAACATGATTCAAATTCCTCATGGAGGCCACCTGGTGTTAGGTGCTCCTGCACCATACACCCCACGTAGAAAAGAACTCATGTCCCATGAGTTGAGTCTGTGTCTTGCTCCCACTGTATCCTTTGCTCCATCATGCCTTCCCCACGATCTCTGGACTGCAACTTGCTTCCATGGAATCAAAAATTCATGTCTAGCATTGTAGGCTCTACTCACACCTTGCCATGAGTGAGTGCTTGCAACCAAACTTGGATGTTGCAAACCATAATTGCTTACTGTCATCTCTACCTGAACACCTGCACACAAAACCTTATTTGATGCTTCTTGTACTGCTTCTATGGTAGAATATGTTTGCCTTGCAACTCTTATTGGCTCTAGAGGACAAACAATGGTCCCTACTATGATAGTATCCTCTTTGTCCCAATCAACTTGTGACTGCTTGCAGATCTGCTCTTTGACCTTCTGCTGATCCATCTTAGACATTACTATTTGATCTTCATCATTCAAAACTAAAATTACCTTCAAACTATGATCTTTGGTATCCTCACTCCTTGAGGTATCCTCAACTTTCCTAGTTTCTTCTTCATTGTTGTTTACAAACTCTTTCTTACCCACCAAAATAATCTTGGCTACCTTCTTTGCTTTAGTATCCTCCTGCAATGGTGTCATCACAAAAGTCTTTCCATCCTTCTTGATGGTGTATGTGTTAGCATATCCATCATACAATGCTTGCCTATCAAATTTCCATGGCCTACCTAAAAGTAGGTGACAACACTCCATGGGCAAAATGTCACATAAAATTCTCTCCTTATATTCTCCAATCTGAAAATCAACATATGCTTGTTCACTTACCAAAAGTGATTGACTATCACTTACCCAAGATGCCTTCTAAGGGGTTTGATAAGGAATCCTTTCTATGTTCAATTTATCCACCATTTCCCTAGACACCATATTATCTGTTGAACCAGAATCTATGACTACCTTGCATATTTTACCTTTGCTTTTGCAATTGATCCTAAAAAGAGCCCTCCTCTGTGATGGTTCAGTCTTCACTAGTTCTTTGAGCAATGTCCTCTTGATCATCAGACTTTGCCCCACTTCTGATGCCAAATTTATTGCAGGAGATGTCACACTCCTTGCATCTTCTTGAATCAAAGTGGTTCTCTTCTCACCACCATGAGAAGTTGAGGCCTTCTCTGGACACTTGTATGCTGGGTGCCCTATTTGATTGCATTTATAACATCTCATGTTGGAGAACTTGGATCCTCTGTCTGATCCATTTGTTCCACCTCTTTCATTTGGCCTTCTTCCTTGGTAGCCTCCTCTACTACTTGAGTCTCCAACTTGCTCTTCTTGACTAGACTCATCACTAGGCCTCTGGTTAGGACTTCTTCCTCTAAAACTGCCTCTAAAATTTATGTCACCTCTTCCTCTACCATTCTGCTCATTCTTCCTCTTTATCTTCTCTTCAGCCCTTAAGGCCATTTGGAAACACTTGTTCACTATTTCTGGTGCTAAAATGTTGATCTCATCTTGGATGTTCATCCTTAGGCCATTCAAGTACCTGGCCACCTTCTCTGACTCTTCTTATTGTCTCTTTGATCTGAGACTGAGTTTATGAAACTCTTGTGTGTATGCATTCACATCAAGGTCTCTCTGTCTGAGATTCTACAATTTCTTATACATCTATACATCATAGTCCAGGGGTAGGAATTGTCCCTTGAGTTTGGTCTTCATTCTTCCCCAGGAGGTTATCATATTCTTTCCCTCCTTGACTCTCTCTCCTTGTTCATAATTCCACCATGCAAGAGCAGATCCTTGCAATCTTGCCTTTGCCAACTTAACCCTCTTATCATCAGCGACTTCTTTATATTCGAAACGATTGTTCAATGCCTCAATCCAGTCAATCACCTCTTCAGCTTCCATACTTCCACTATACATAGGTAACTCATCTATGGTGTCCCTATTGACTGAGTTTAATGCATTTAAAAATGCCCTCTGGTCTGCTGGTATCTCTTCTACCTTTTTACTGGTTTCCCCAATTTCTATATTGCCTTCATCACTGTCACTTTCATCTTCCCTATCTTTGCCTTTGGACTACTTGAACTCTCCTAACTTGGATGCAAGCATCTCCTTGATCAGCTTTTTAACGGCATCCTATGACATACTTTTGGGAGGCATCCTCTCCGCCGCTATCTCGCTTTCTCTGTCTGACATAAACATTCACAGACAGCGCCAACACTTCTGTAAATCCTTAATTCGACTACAACACAATGCTCAATCAATTGTCCCTCCTACACATTGCTTCACAGACCCATTCCTCTCATCCAACAGCAGATTCTGGAGATGCACTACCACTCTCTCTTGTAGTGGCCTCACTCTGCACCCTCTTCCAACCAAATCTCTATTGGTGAATGGTCACGACAGACCTCATCATCATCTACCCACATGCTACAGGAATAGGATTCATCTGCCTTTAGAAAATCAAATACCTAACACCTCTACCCAGAGCTTTCACTAGCTCTGATACCAATATGATGGGGAGCCTCATACACTAACTTAGTATATGCTTGGCGTGACTTGCTAATACCGGTGGCAATACTCTGATTCACCGTTACACCCGGTCAACACTTGTATCTAACAAAATGTACATTCTCCACATGCATTTGCAATATACATTCACAATATACACTCGTCGGTGGGACTTGAGTTATCGGTCAGACTTACCATAGAGTCACCGATTCACTGATTCCTCCCGTGGATCCTTTGTCAATGACTCGATTCTCTCTTTGGCCAGACCACCCTTGTTGTTCTGAGCGAGGAATGCTTTTCCGAAGGCCTTTGTCTCACTGACAACAATTTCAACTCCAACTCCTCTAGTCAAACCCTAGCACATGGAGATGCTAGGTGATCTACTGTGCATCTCACGCTATCTAGATTCTCTGTGTCACCAAATAGGAAAACAAAATTGGAAACACAAACAGATATATATACAATGAAGCCATTCCACTGATTTTGACAGAAATCTCACCAGTGGAATGCTTCACATCGTAATATTGCAACAATGGAAAGCACAAAATGGAAAGGAAATCTACAACTATGCAATTTCATATTTACAGATAATGGAAACAAATTGACAACACAGAAAAGATCGATTTCTCCTTAACAAACTACGCGATTACATTTAATCCTTCTCTTGCTTTGATCTGATTACAATGATAGTGATATGCACATTTAGTTCCATCCTCTGGGTTTATAAACTCGCCCAGAGTAGTACCAAACCTGATTCCAAGCGGCTAGGAGATCAATCCAAGCGGCTAGGAGACAACCATTTTTAAATAGCCTCCAACTGCCCTACTGCCTATTTTTGGCATTATGCAGTTACAATTTGACAAAAGTGCCCTAAGTCACTTGGGACTTACAAAATAAACCTAAACACAAACTGAAATGACATGCATTGGTCAAATAGACCTTATTACAACACAAAACATGATTCAAATGCCTCATGGAGGCCACCTGGTGTTAGGTGCTCCTGCACCACATAGGATAAAAAATAGAAGATGTCAATTTGTAGTTTACCTTAGGATCACAGATTTGTCTCTACATTGTATAGGACTTAGTCCATGGATCTTTGTCATGTAAATGCTTGTGGAAATGCCCTCTACTTGCAGAATCAGTCTAGCAATCTCTATAATCATGCTTTCTACTTTGTGTGAATCATCACCACTCTTTATAACTCTTCTAAGATCTAAACAATAACTTTGGATGATTGGTAAGTGTTGGAAGGGGACACTCTCTCCTAGGTTAACCCCAAAGAAACCTGAGTAAACAATGGAATGAACACCCTTCATTCGTGTATATGTCCCTATGATGATCATGTAGATTTAGATTATTCGATTATACAAAATCCAAATGTTTTATGATGTTAGAATGAATGCACTAAATGCCTTTCATTTTTCTTTTACTTCCATTCATAATCCCTTCATTTTAATAAATAATTAACAATTAATTTAAACTATTTACAAAACAAACCATCCTTAATTTTAAAGTGTAAGTATATATATAGAAGTATAATTATTTTAATTTAGAAGAAAAAAAAAAAAGAGGGAAGGAAATATATGCAACCACATGGCATATTTTTCATTATGCAATGGCTGCTTATTTCCAACCCCCATTTTTTTCCACAACTTATCTACAATTCCTAAACAGTAATTGCTCCACAAAAATAGAGAAAGATTCTATATTATACTTTCGCATAATTGTAAATTTCCATAGGGCCACTCCAACTTCTTAAGTTTAAGCAGAAAAATAACTTCGCATGGGGACATGGTGTAAGAATCGACAGAATTAATTTGTTCCTTTGGAAAATATGAAAAAAGTTATGAACATAAACGTAACTGGTATCTGCAGAATGGACAAGTGCTCTTAGCTCCCAACCATTTAGCAATGCACTCAGAGTGGTATGCATGCCCACAAGGCAAATGCAACAGCTGCTTTGATTCACCCAGCTCTAAGTTTGAACTGTAACATATACAACACCATGCATCTTCCTCAATTAAAGACTTCTGATTTGGCTGGGGAAGAACTAAATTGGCAGACCCATTATCAAAGCATTTTGATTGTTCTCCATCTTTATTATTGCCAGTATTTAGCTCTTGGTCTTTATTATTTTGGACAACTTGCATATCCAGTCTGGGAGCTTTCTGTAAATAAAAATGCCATGCCAAATCTGCTGTACTGGAATCCACATCTCGCAATAAACAAGACCAATCCAACCGGGGCAAAATGATTTGCAAGATGGCGTACTTGGCAATATGGAATGTTACACGGAGAGGAAGAGTATAAGAAATTTTAGAATTTAGAGTATTTTCTACTCCCTGGCATTCATTTTCACTTCCATTCGAGTACCGCTGCCTATTAGTCTTATCCTTCTCAGCAGAATGTTGATGTAGGTTCCCGTCTTGACTTAATATAATGTGATTGTCATCTCCTTTTTCATAATCTGAGAACCATTGGCTGTCTAGCATTATTTGAACAACATTTCTTGGGCCAATGGAATGCACACTGTAAATTGTTTTATCTTTACCGCCTATGCGAACTTCATAACTTATATCACTTGGAAATTGTGATGGACTGGGAACCCCAGCACTTATACAATTTTTTATTATTTGCTGAAGCTGTAGGTTGTAAAAACGTTTATGTGTTTCAATGTGGCTCACAGAGACATCCTCCTCACACCAGCATTTACCGCAAGCAGAAATCTCTCCGTCACAAAAATCACAGCACAAGACTCTACTTAATCCAGACCCATCCATGTCAGATACAAAATGTCTTTCCTCTGTAATAGTTATGTCTTTCCTCTGTTAAAATCTAGAATTGAGTGTGGATATAGATTCGTAGAGAGTCCAGTTCTCAATGAAGATTTACTTTTAAAACCAAATATTGTTTGAAGTTAAAATTTGTATCACGAATATTAAGGCAACAGTCAACTTGATTATCTAAAACCTAGCAATCATATGATTTATATAACTACATAGAAAAGGAATTTGAAGTCATTTAAACCACCAGCAGGCCGACCAGTAATTTGGTGGCGATTTGTGAGAAAGCCTACAATTTGATGCCCGGATGATAACGTGAATATGACAGGCTTATTAATATTTTGAAGGATAAGCCGTGGTGTCAACAAACAAAAAATTATGAGAGATTTTTTTGTTAAGCTTATTTTTGAAGTTATATTTTAGTATATATTATTAGTCAGTGCCAAAGGCAGGGGATTTTAGTTTTTGCCTCACTAAAATGATATTAGTTTTCCTCGTGAATCTGCATACACTGAAATATTAATCTTTGGACTATAGTCTCTTGTTTTTTTCTGCGAGCACTTTCCTCTGCAACCATTGGCTGTGAATTTTCCCTTGGGTTTTTTATTGCAAAGGAGAGAGGAATGCAAGCACTTTCCTTTGCAACCATTAGGTGTGAATTTTTTCTAGGGTTTTTTATTGATTGGTTTGGATGTGTCGACTTTGAGTATAGGATGCAGCATTGGAAGTTTATTTTCTGTTGATTTTTTATTGCACAAGAGAGAGATTGCATGCATGAATATAGGTGTGGGTGCCATACAGAACAAGTGTCCAGACCTCTGTACTAAGCGCTTCCCAAAAAAATGATGAGGAAAAGTTTTGTTTGCAACATAAATGAATTTCTTGGGTTTTTATGTGCAAATATGGCCTCCTGTGTCTTCACCCATGGCCATGGATGCCGTCGAACTGTGTATCCCATCAAACATTTCGTGTGCCTTGTTTATGTTTCCATATTTTGTATGCATGAGGTCTGTTCCCTTGTCTGTGTTTCCATATTTCAGAAAGTTCAAAGCGGAGGTGCTCTGGCTGCATCTGAAAATCTCTTGAGTAGACAACGTGACGGTGGTGATTTTGTAGATAATATTTAGTGGATGCTTTGCTTAGTATTTTTGTAACCTACTGTACACAGTTTGTTTCTGCTAAATATTTACACAGTTGTATATTTTGATAGGTCAACATTAGCATTCATAACTATAATATCTTTCCTTCTCGGAGCATTATATTTGGGAATTGCAGTATATGTTGGTATGTGGGTGTCTGTGCATGCAAATGTTACGGTTTCTAGTGTTGCTAGATGGTCTGCAAGAGAAGCACTGCATGTATTCATTGGTTCAGTCTGTGTTAAGTTTTGAAGGGAGTCTTTAAGTAGATGTAAATAGCAAAAAAAATCTCTAATATTTCTTTGTTAAGCTTGAGTGTAGGTGGTCACTTGTGCAGGAGGCTTTTCAACTATTATTATGATTGGTATGGCTATCATGGGAGTAGCAGTTCTATATGCTTCCTTTTATGTATATTTGGGGGTAGACATGCCAAATTCCATGAAGGTGACTGAATGTAAGATTTGAAACACTGCTCAATTGATGTATACTTTAATTTACTGGGAGAAACTTCACTATTTATTGCATTTTTTGACAATACATTTATCTATGGGCCATGATAAAGTTAAGTCTTTATGCTACAATTTTGATTGTTTTATTTTGTTTGCATTCTTATTGGTGGTCTCCTTGTAATTTAGGTTTGCATTCTAAATTTCAGCTACCTAATACATACTTATGTAGCTTGGTATAGAACCTTTGATATAGGAGTTTTCTTGATGAAGGTGGTATTTCATTCTGATTACCCTAACCAAATATGGATTAGTATAGGTTGGTAATTTACTTTATACGTTCTTCTTGTTTATGTCCTTGAAGCTTCCATACTCTAAACCTGTAAACAATTATTAGCATTTAAGAGTAACAATCTACAATTACAGGTTTACTTTATGCTGTAGTCAGAGTGCATGCATTATAATATTGATAGTTTATGTTAGTCATAATCTTTCTTTCATTCCTAAATGTCCTAATTCACATACTTCCAGCCAGACGTTTGGATCTGGATCCTTGTTGCTTATGTAAGATCTTCATCTGTTAGTCAATGAAAGAATAATTGATTTGGAGACTAATTTTTATTGTTGTTTTGTGGTTGCATCTTGAAAGTTTGTAATGGTCTTTTAATAATTTTATCTTTGATTTATAGTGCCACTTCTTGTTGGTTATGGGTTTGAGGCCTCATTCGTGGCACTTTTTGCATAGCAGTCTTCTCACCACAAGGATTAAGGAGGATGAGAACTTATGGTAATAAGACTAGTAAACATTGCATGATGAGAATAAGTCCTTAGAAAATATAGAGATCCCTATCTACAGAATAAGGAAATCTACGAAATTATACATTTAACTAACATTTGTCTTGTAAAAACTAGCACTTAGAAATATATTCATGGTGTTAGATGGCAAGGTACCGATGGAAGGCTTGGAATAATTGCATATACATTAGGACTTCAATTAATTATGAACTTCATAATTTTTCATGTAGTATGGTGCTTAATGCCTTATCTTAGCTCAGAATACTTTTGGCTTTCCTTGTTAGGTTGGGCTAACTCTATTTAATATAGGATTTGAACTGACCACTTTCAAACTTTGTTATGTTTGAACCATTTGGGACTATAGTTTGTGTAGAAAACCAAGATCATGGAATAGACTAACAAGCACACAAATTCCAATGGAATCGACCAGTTTGTATTAGCCAATAAGACTAGTATAAATAGAGTTGTTAGGTACCTGAATCTCCATAAAAAGAGGATAGGACTCCTCTACATGGAGTTGTGGCAAGTAACCTCCCAAAAACATAGCGCGACGTGTCGATGCAAGTCAACACCTCTTAAAATAGCTTCAACTACTTTGACAAGTTCAAATGAACAAGAACAAATACGCCTCAGCAAGATTAAATACAAATGTGTACACCCATAGATTAAAGGTATACACTAACACCCCCCCTTAAGCATAGCTTAGGTGAGTATTATGAAAAATGGGCCCCATCTATAAGCCTAGTGAGGTACCCATGTACAATGCAAAAAAATGAGTCCCGGCCATGAAGCCTAATAAGGTACTCTAGTACAATGCAAAGTCTCAAAAAAATGGAGTAAGATAGAAAACCCAATGGGAAAGAAACTATCCTAAAAAAAAAGAGATTATATAGGTGAAGAAGTCCTACTTCTTTCACTAAGTACAATATAAAATTTTCCCCATAGGAGAGAAAATGAGAGAAGGTCTATAAGATGCCCTCATAATACATGTCCTGCTGCAATGATGTTGAATTATCGACAAAGGATGCAGATGTAGATCCAAGAACGCCAAGCAATGTTGCTTCCCTTGGGAAGAAAAGAAACCACCTGAAGATGTAGGATATCTTCCCATGTGAGAAGATGTATGTATGATCTTGAATCATAATGAAGCTGATCCAAGGATGATGGTGCCCATGTTGATGCCTTTGAAGAGTGCTCAGGTTTCCCCATGTCGATGCCGAAGGATGCCATAATCAAATCAGGTGCAAGGATGATGACAATCCAGAACTATGTGTAGGACAATGTAGACCATGAATATCTGAAGTGGAAAATTTTGATGCAGCTTCATTGAAATTGTCATCAAAGAGAAGACCGATGTCCTCAATGTGTGCTTCCATGTCAGGAATGCAGGACACTACAAACAGACAAGTGATGTCAGGTAGAAATTTGTACCAATCAACAATGCTAGGAAGACTAATATCCTATTGCAAAGAAGCACCGGAAGATTTAAAAGAAGTGACTCTAGAATCTAATGAAGCAACAGTAGGAGTGATGACTTCTTCTATGTCACTAGAACATTCTATTTTTATATCATGATTAGGGATGTGAGTTGTGATCAAGGCAGAATCATGTGGGAATGGAGAAACATTCGAGTCTCCATATATCTCCCAAATTTTGATCCATAATGCATGTGGACAATCAATATTCATGATGGCATACAACTAGAATATGTAAACTGATTAATCCAACAATGTGATCACGATGATTAAACCACTTAGCCTTCTGAGATTGTTTACCAAGTTCAGGGACAAATCCATACATATGGGGTATGAGATTATGGATCCTGATATGTTTTAGGACACCTTCACACTAGGACTTATAGTTTCCCATGGTTAGGTTGATTACAGAAGAGTGAGTTTCATATCCCATGATTAGAACAAGTTAGTTTGACTAGACAATAGAAATAAACACATTAGGCAACCCAAATTAGTTAGATCCCTAATTGAACTTTATGTAAAGTGGCACTTTATAAGTTGAGTGCAAGTTTACTCTTTGATTAATTTCCCCCCTTAAAGTGACACTTTATAAAGTTAGTGCCTTGTGAAAAATGAACACACAAGACCCCCCCTTAATTATGTATTTCCCCCCCAAATTTGGCACTTTATAGGAGTGCTTTAGGTCACCCAAAAGGAGCATAAACAATAACTTTGTAATTTCAATGTGATTTTATGCTAGTTGGATCCATAACAAAAAAATTTCACTTTTGCAAAAAGAAGCACTCGATTCTGAGTTGATTTGCAAAAGTTATTGAAGTTGCAAGATTTATACAATTACAAAAAACCTTCTTTAGCAAAAAATTTGTGAGAGAGAAAAAAATAGGAGGAAATTTAAGTCCCCTTGGGCTATGCATGACTAGGGGCTAAAACCCCATGTGACCAGGGGCTACAAATTTAAACTGGTTCCCCTCCCCCTTGCTGACATCACCCCCCTAGTTTCTTATGTTAGAATTTTTGACATTTTCCACAATGAACAGTCCTTCCTTCCATGCCAAATACTTTGATGGCTTCGAAGCTATCAAAGGCTAGTCGGGGCAATGTCTAGGTCTTTCGGATGAGGGTTTGAGATCGTCGTCGACCTGTGTGAGGGTGCTCCATTTGTGCAACATTTCGGCGTGAGGCATGGACGCAAGATAGAAGTGCCTTTAACACGACCCTGTGTGGGCATTGGCATGAGTGGATATGCCTATTGAAGGCATCGATATACGTAGATCTGGCCTTGTGTTGGGTCGGCCGTGGTTTGAGCCCTCCCCGCTTGTGTAAACCTTCATGTCTTGCTTGTCTATGGACATTGAAAACCAATTGAACATAGTTAATAATTAAATTAAACCAAACAAAGAAAAACACCTAACAGAATGAAGCACGATTCTAGGAATGGGGGTGAGTAGTACATCAAGCAAATGACAGCTCGAAACTAATCCAAGAAGCTTTGATACCATGTAGAAAACCAAGATCATGGAATAGACTAACAAGCACAGGAATTGCAATGGAATAAACCAGTTTGTATTAACCAATAAGGAGAGTATAAATAGAGTTGGTAGGTACTTGAATCTCCATGAAAAGAGGATAGGACTCCTCTACATGGAGTTGTGGTGAGTAACCTCCCACAAACATAGCGTGAGGTGTCAATGCAAGTCAACACCTCTCAAAACAACTCCAACTACTTTGTCAAGTTCAAATGAACATGTGCCAATATGCCTAAGTAAGCTTAAATACAAATGTGTATGCCTATAGATTAAAGGTATACACTAACAGTTTGTTATATCATAAGCTGTGAGAATAACTAGGTATGCTAGTTCTTCATTATAGCACATCTAGATCTAGTATTTATAGCACATCTAGATCCAGTATTTATTTCATCTTTCAGCAAGTATAGCCTAGAGTGTTTATTAAAAAAACTCCAACATAGTGCAGTATCACAACCAAATATAATTTATAGTGATGTGAATAATACCAAAGAATTTGATTTTGCCTATTAAATATTCTGAGAAAACATCTTGTCCTACACCTACCAATTCAAGAAAAAATTAAATCTTCCAAGGAAACATCTTTTCCTGCACCTCCTACCAATTCAAGACAAAAGATCATGTAATTTCCCATATATGATTTTCTATAGAATCCATTTATGAAGGTCTATGGATGATGTGGAAGAGGAAGATTATAAGGGAAGATGACAAAAAGAGGTAGGTCTGCACATGTGTTGCACTTTCATGTTATATGATTAATGTGAATCCTAGCATGTGTACTAAAGATGCTAACACCCTTTTTCCCAGTCAATGCATTGGAAGCTGGTATTCAGAGACCTTTATATGCTAAGTGCCAATTAGATGCATTATCTATGTAGAGGAGCTCATGGATAACTATTAACAACACTATTTGTAGTTTGCATATTAAGTTGATCTGTGTCTAAGTAGTGCCCTTTCTTCTAGCCTGGGGGGAATATAATGTCGATTATCAGGAAGGAAATTTTATCCTTCCTTAGATGCATGGGCTCTATTTTTGCAGTTGAAGTATGGTTTTGTACAGTTGCAAGAATTTCATGACCAAAACAAGCCACTATTAAATATTCACTATTATAGTTTGATTAATTTTGTGTTCAGACTCTAACCTGTTTAAATGAGTTTTTCTCAGGATTGGGATAGTTACTAGAGAATGATGCAAAAATATATTGGATCAGATATCACATCCACGGTTGCCCGAGCCCAATCATAATTTTTGAGCCCATGAAAATGCTTCAAAAGATGGTTGAGGTATAACACATCTGAAGTCTAGCTGTAAACTTGTAAATTTATAAAGTGTGGTGATTATCTTAATTTGTTTTGACACTTTGTGTTGTAGTTAATGGAGTACTCTTATTTTCTAGATCTGGCATCTATGGGTGTGAGGACCCCTATCTTAAGATAGTTTATGCATGTGAGTTTAACCATATTTTTGGTCTGTTTTAACATAGTTTTTAAATTTTATTCTATTTAAATATCTAATTTTGAAATTACCCTTCACTAGCCTAATGCAGTTTCAATGTATTATTTTGTCAGTGTCATGGGTAATTTCTGTCTATTATGCATATCAGAGAACTTGGAAGCCTTTCAAACTAGATCTAATTGTTTATGATCTGATGACTTTCAGGGCTCTATTGAGTTCTTCTGATAGTACACTTGAGCTAACATCTTTCCTTCATTCCAAAGGATCTGCTTGCTTTATATATGGAATCTATCAGTTTTGGCACATTGGGTCTTGATATTAATAGGGGCATAATTAAATTAATTGCAAAAGGAATGTGATTGGAGTCAAATAATAAAAAAGGCCTATAATGCTTTCTTAAAGTACCTCACTATATACTTAAGGAATATTACAGATCAGGCTTCTCAGATGTCTAGGAATACTTGTTCTAGAATATTACCCAGTGACTAATAAAGTTTTGAATAGGTAATTAACAAGTGGATAGCTGTTGGTAAACAATGTTTCATTTTTGAGAAATGTATCTGGATCAACTGTGTTGTAGTTTTTACTTCCATTGTTTTGAGTCTTTGCTTTGATGCAATATTGTCTAAAGAAGAGTGTTGATCATACCATAGGAAGACTATCCTTTTGAAGTTGGTTTGGTACTTGACAATTCATGTTTTTGTTGTCAATTGCTATGGAAGTGATAGGATTTGTCTAATGTTTGGTTAGGTCTAATTGCTTACTAGAAGTATTGATTTTGATTTTCATGGAGTCACATGATATCTTTGTTTGTGTCTAGATTAAGGTTCTTTGCAAGATCTTTACAGATAAACATGATTTTTTTAATGTCATTTGAGGTTGCAAAATAGGTTTGAGAAATTCCTATGTGAAAAATTAAGTACCATAAGTTGGAAAGATCCCTAGCACAAAGTAGTTTGTAGGTTACACATTACAATTTAGTAGTTTCAACAAACTTAGAGGATCAAAATATAATTTTGTCCTATATGAAGGAGATTTAATTTAGTGGCATGCCAAGCCACAGCTCCTTGAGCAAGAGTACGACAAAACTTACAAATAAAAAATATAGTTTAACTTCAAATCGACCTTCTTTTCATTTTTGGAAAGGGTTTTCTTTCTACACTCATAGAGTTTTCAAATGGCATATTCTATCATTCAATTCCATCTAATTACAATTTTGTATATTCTCTCAAGTCCCTCGAGCAAGTTAGGATGTTTGTATTGAACATTGGGAGCAGAAATGAGTCAAGTTACTAAAATTTGATGTACCTATCTGACCATATTTGACTACATGTGTACTCAGAATGTTGTCACCTTTGAGCTGAATTCTCTTGACTTTGATGAGATGATCCACAAACTATCTTTACTCATTTAGTTTCCTTCATTCTTATGTCTACGTGATCTCTCTAACCATTACTGGTGTTTAACCAGTGCACCCTCCTTGCAACTATACTATACCATACCTAACAAAATATGGCTTTCTGATGCCAAGTATCTTGCCCAATTTTGACATAGGTCTGGCTCGATTTTGTTGACTTTAGTCAATAAATTTATCAAGTATAACTTTACTTTATAATGTTTAATGTCACAACTATCCATTAAAGTTTATGATGTTTAATGCCACGACTATCCATTAAATATGTTCTATGGATATTGCAAACAGAATATCTTATCTACCCTATTATTATTTTTACATTTTAAGTAGGAAATATAATGTTTTGGTTCTTTATAGATATGTTATTTTCTTTGCCACGCTACAACTTTGCCACCTTCGAACTACTCACACCTTTCTAGCGTTTGGCAGGTACTGTAGATGCCTTGTAGCCCTTGTTTGTTTTTATTTATTGTAATGGGGAATTTGTGTATTTATGCTAATTCTTATTTAGTTTTTAGTTTATTTTGAGGAAATATTTTAATATAAATATTTATTGACAAATGATGCATATTTTTGTAAGTCTTGGTCTATTTTCTGTTCTTTCACTTATTCATACACATCATCTCTTTGCATATTGACATTATTTTATCTATTTTTGCACATATTCTTTTACATCTAGCATTTATTACATATATTATTGCTGCCTGGCTTACATATTCATTCCCCACATTGATATTCACATTTCTTCTTGGATCATTCCTGTAGAATGTGAGAGTGATCTTGCACTACTTAGAATTCACACAAAATTCAAATTTTTAAATTTTAAATATTTTCCAACTCCCACCTATTCTAATAGATATTGTGAGTTGTGTACATGTTTACATGATTAAATTCCAAATCTTGGTATTTAAAGACATCAAATAAATGTACAATGGTCAAAGATTTTTTATTTGATAGGTATGATTAGTTTGACATCTAGGCTTAGACTATGCCAAACTCCAATCATTTCACAAAAATGAACCTTCTGTTAGTGTAGGTTTTTATTTCTTAGTTGAGATATTTATTTTCCTATATTCCTAGGTTTTTCCTACACCTTTTATTAATCTTGCTTAAGTTCATAAAACATGTTTAATTGAGTGGGTTATGAGGTGTCACCATCCTATAAGGGAGCACCCATTAGCTATCTTGAGAAGATACTTTGCTATTTTTAGACTAATAGATGGTTGCTTCCTATTGGTTGGTGTTGCCACCTCCACCCTCTCCATTTTTTAATATAAATGTAAGACCTACCCTTTTGTGTAGACTTATTATATGGTTCATGACTTTAGACTTGTGAATTTATTTCGTTGTTTTTAGTTTGATACTATTATGTGGACTATGGAACATGTGGGTTGAAACATTTATGTGGTTAGGAGTGTTTGATTATGTGATGTGGTTAATTTTGGATTATTTAATTTTAAGTTACTAGGATTATGTTAGATTGGTGTACATTTTTATTTAAAAATGCAAGGAAATGGTGTTAAATTAAACAAATTTTGTTTACATGTGAGATGATCAATTATGGTTAAGTGTATGCATATTTAAATGTTGCTTCATCTACATGTTTCAAGACAATCTGATGTTTGAAATCGAGTTTTGTAGGGGGTGGCCAAGGCTTATATGATATAGAGATTTATCAAGAACTATTGTTTTGTTAAACTAGTGAAAGCCCTAGCCTATTTTGCCTACAGGATTAAAGGCTTAGTCAAATTTTGGTGTGTGTTCTATGATTTAGTTTATCATAATTTATGTTATTTTATTCTTTTTGATTTCAAGTGAAATGGATTTATTTTAGTCTTTTAAATTTTGTCATGGTTTTTGATTTGTGGTGAAGTGTTTTAATTTTAATAAAAAAAAGGGGATTATTATTATTTTTTGATATTTATTTATTTAATGTTGATAAATTATTCTTATTGTTGTGATAAGATTTTAATTGTTAGTTTTATTTGTTTATTTATTTTATTTAAAAAGATGTTTGTTTTATTTTTGTTTTTACTGTTTTAAGGAAAGATTTAATGTTTTAATGAATTCTTGTTGTTTTAAAAAAAAATTAAGTTTGTTTTAATGGAATTTGGAGAAAAGAGTTTTTTTTTCATGAAAGGGATTTGGAAAAAAAGTTTGGATAAATTTTGGAGGCTTTTTGAAGTTTTGGGATTTTGGAAAGGCTTGCTTTCGAATCCTATTTTTTCATGAAGTTTACAGTTTTTTTTGCCTGGTTTGTGCCTCTCCTAACTTGGAGGGAAAAGGTAGGATACTAATCTTGAAAAAAATTCTTATGATTTTGTGGTTTTACTTTGTTGATCAAGAAAGTTGTTATTTAAATTTGTTTTTGTTGAATGAGTGTATGGGAAATTTCTGTATTAGGGATCCAGAGAGGTGACAAACTTCTCTTTGGGGAACACATTCTGTAGTTGGATTTATTTATTTGAAGGGTTGTGAAATATTGTAGTTGGGTTAAATATACTTGAAGAGTTCTAAAATTCTGTAGTTGGGTCACCCTAGAAGAAGGATGAATGAAGTTTGTAGTTGGGTTATGAGAATGAAGGGTTGTGTGATTATATTGAAGTTGGGTTTAGAAGAAGTTTTGAAGGGTTGTTATTCTTGTTCCCCAAGAGAGGAGGTTTCTCTCTCTTCCCCTGGATTTATAATCCATTTCAATTCTTGTGTTTCCTTTGTGAGTCTCAACTTGGGATTGGGAATGTTTTTGTGTATGTGAAAATTTTTGTGATTGTTTTATTGTATAAACTAAGTTCTTGATAAGTCTCCCAACCTTAAGGGTGGGTTGGTATGCCAACCCTATGGTAGGGTGGAGAGTGAGATGAGCCATCCATTTTGGCTTGCCATTATGCAGGTGAAGCTTGGATCTGATTTATTCAAGGAAGTTTTGTGTCAAGAGTTGGAGGTTGTATTTCAGAAAAGTATGAAAGGATGGAGTTGAATATTGATATGTAGTTTTTCTCTGTGATAGATGCAATAAATGTTTGTGTATAAAAATCAAATTGGGTTGTAAAGAGATTAAGTTACCATGTGAATTTTGATTCTTGTGAGGATATAGATTGTGTTAGTTTCAAGATAGACAACTGAGAGGGGGGGTGAATCAGTTGTCCCAAAACTTGCTTTTATTAACCACTTAAATCCTTCTTGTAATTCAGCAGCATAATAATAAATCAATCATGGAAACACAATGCAACAATTCAAGAGCAGAAACACATTAACACATATGAGACCAATATTTTAACGTGGAAAACCTGGTTAAGAGAAACACCATGGGGTGACTAACCCAAGATTGTATTCTCTATTAAAAGAATAAGAAGAACAAAATGGCACATGCCAATTAGGGCTCACTGCCTGAGCACACTGCTCACAAGAGGCTCACTGCCTACAGGAGACACACTGTCTACAGAATAATAAATATTACATACTTGAACTGAAGAATAGCATCTTCACCATGCTTGAGTCAATTCCATTTAAGGTCAATACTTCTGCTCTGCCTTTCGGTCTTCTCCTCTGTACCACACTCTCATCCTCGTCACGATGATTTTGAAATGACTTCACAAATCTTATTTATACAAGACATCGACTTTGGTATAATCATCAAAGTTGGCATACTTTATAGAGCAAATAAACAAATACAACTTGACTTATTACAAAAGACTTCATGTGAATCACCACATTGTCAGCCACACAGATCTAGGACTTAAATCTTCTTTGAGGAACACACCGTGCTTCATAGAACATCTTCAAGATCAGCTGCAGGATGTGTAAATCATCTGGTCGGCTAAGTTTAGGAAGAACATCATCATCCGGAAGTAATTCTTCAATTACGAGCTCCATCTTCAATACGGACCACCAACACAAACTGGATACAATCCAGAGAGCCCCACAAGCTTGCCTGAATCACCAAGAACATCCACACTACTTCTGCTTACTGAAATCATTCTTTTTTTCATCCAGAACCTCAAGAACACAGTTTGTCATCACTGTCATATTGGAATAGATGCTTTCCGACCTCCAGACCATGAACCAATTGAGTTGTCAATTCACATTGACTTCCTAAACACTCCACAAAATCCACAGAACAAGATATTGCATTTTTAGATCTCACTGGACCTATCTGTGTCACTCTGTCACCTTTGAATATTTGCCAAAACCAGTTTTACTCATATGGCCATAACTTCTTCAAATCTTCATGCGGACCTCTCAAATCTTTACTGGATCACCTTTAGACACATATCTACAAACCCTTTGATGCGCATCTTCTAATCTTTACCTTAGTTGGGATCTTCACTTCACTGTCTTCACTGTTCTTCTCTGTTTCTGATAGGACTAATTTTCTCAATATCCTCAGCATACAACTCATCCAATCCTTGACATCAATGACAACATCGGTTAGGCCCACACTTGCAACAATCTCCCCCTTTGTCATTGATGGCAACATATGATGTGAAAAATTGTTTTAACCATCAAGACAAGTACTTCTCCTCACTGACTGATATAACTTCCCGTATCAACAACAACCATTCACATGTCTTCTCTTCCTTTACTTCTCCCCCTTTGATTAGCAACCACTTTTTGTTTTTCACGTCTTCTCTCCCCCTTTGACATCAATGGCAAAGGGCATATACTTGCATTACTCATAATCATACAGACTGCTCCCCCTGAGTAGCAGCTTCCCATCATCAATCCAGACCACAAGATATGACTGTGGGATTCACTAGACTGATGCACATCAGTGCACCTTAATTCATAATCGGAGGGGTAATAACCCCTAATTTCTCTCTGAGATACTCAAAAGAGTCCTTAGGTAGAGGTTTAGTAAAAATGTCTGCAATCTGATCCTTGGAGGGCACAAACTCCAATCTATCTTCATTCTTCTTCACCTGCTCTCTTAAAAAGTGAAACTTGATGGATATATATTTTGTCTTTGAATGCAACACTGGATTTTTTGATATATTTATTGCACTTGAATTGTCACAGAAGATTGTGATAGGTTCCTCATACTCCACTCTAATGTCTCTTAGCATTTGCTTCATCCACAATACTTGAGTGCAACTACCTGCTACTGCAATATATTCTACTTCTGCAGTGGATAGAGATATTGCCTCTTGTTTCTTGCTCAGCCAAGAAAACAATCTTTTCCCTAAAAATAATGCTCCACCACCTGTACTCTTCCAGTCATCCACATCTCCTGCCCAATCCGCATCTGTATATGCATGAAGAGAGAAATCATGATCTCTAGAATACCATAAACCATACTCAACTATTCCTTTTAGATATCTAAGAATCCTTTTGATTGCCATGACATGAGATTCTCTAGGATCAGATTGGAATCTGGCAACAAGAACAACAACATTTATAATGTCAGGTCTAGTTTGAGTAAGATACAGTAGTCCTCCAATCATTAACCTGTACTTTTTCTGATCAGACTTAGGAGAGTCATCATCTTTTCTCAATTTACATCTGGTTGCCATGGAAGTATTCATTGGTTTTGAGTCCTCCATCCCAAATTTTTTCAACAATTCTTTCACATATTTGGTCTATGAAATGAAGATTCCTTTCTTTGTTTGAATGATTTGCAGACCCAAGAAGAAATTCATTTCCCCAAACATGGACATCTTAAATTCACTTTTCATTTGATTTGCAAAAATTTTTCACATACTATCTCTTCCTCAAAAAATGATATCATCAACAAATACTTCAACAATCAAGATATTTTCATGATCAATTTTGAAGTACAAGTTACTGTCAGCAGTACCTTTGTTGAAACCAATCTTCAAAAGATGCTTATCTAGTCTTTCATACCAGGCTCTTGGGGCTTGTTTGAGTCCATACAATGCTTTCTTCAACTTGCAGACCATATCACCATGATCAGACAATTGAAATCCATCTGGTTGCTCAATGTATACTTCTTCTTCCAAGTCACCATTCAGGAAGGTAGACTTGACATCCATCTGATATACTTTGAAGTCCTTGAAGGCAGCAAAGGCAAAAAATAATCTGACTGCTTTAATTCTTGCCACCAGAGCAAAAGTTTCTTCAAAATCAACTCCTTCTACTTGAGAATAACCCTTGCAGACCAATTTGGCTTTGTTTCTAACTACTTCACCATCTTCATTTAGTTTATTCTGGAAGGCCCATTTGGTTCCAATCACATTTTTGTTTCTAGGTCTGGGAACAAGATCCCAAGTGTGATTTTTCTCAATTTGCATTAGCTCTTCCTTCATTGCTTTCATCCAGCTTTCATCATTGCATGCTTCACTCACTATTTTTGGTTCAATCTTTGAAATTAGACAATACTTTTCTGAGTCTTGAGCAATCTTTCTTCTTGTTTGAACACCTTTGCTTTTATCACCTATGATCTGATCTTCAGAGTGATTCAGTCTTACATACCTGGGAGTTTTGGGAATTTCTTGCACTTCTATTTGTTGAACAGGTTCATTCAAACTTATCTCTTCTTCCTGATTCTCTGGATCAGTCTAGATTTGAATTTCAGAAGGGGCTTGGACTTCCTGGACCAAAACATCATTCTGATCATCTTCTTCATATTCATAAAACCTTGAGGGTTTTTCAATACCTTCATCAACCTTCACATTTGTACTTTCTATACTCTTTCTCAATCTCTTGTTGTAACACCAGTATACTTTGCTTTGAGTAGAATAACCCAAGAATATTCCTTCATCACTTCTAGCATCAATTTTGCCAAGGTCTTCATCTCTTTTAATGTAACATTTTCTACCAAAGACTCTGAAATACTTCACAGTGGGAGTGATGCCAATCCAGAGTTCATATGGGGTCTTACCAGTATTGGTTCTTATTTGTACTTGATTAAGAGTATAGACAGCAGTGCTTACCGCTTCTCTCCAGTAGATCTGAGGAACATTTGCTTCCATCATCATGGTTCTAGTTGCTTCTTGGATGGTCTGGTTCTTTCTCTCCACTACTCCATTCTACTATGGAGTCCTTGGAGTAGATAACTATCTTTTTATCCCATGTTTGTCCTAGAATTCTATGAACTCTCCAGATGTGAATTCTCCACCTCTATCAGACCTGAGACATTTTATGTTTAATCCAGTTTCATTCTCTACCATAGCTTTGAATATTTTGAATTTCTCAAGAGCCTCAGATTTCTCTTTCAGAAAAGTCACCCACATTATTCGGGAGTGGTCATCAATTAATAACATGAAGTATTTATCACCTTGCAAACTCCTAATTCTTGCCGGTCCACATAGATCAATATGAACTAAGTCCAACAATCCGGTAGAAAAATTTTCCTTACTTTTAAATATGACTCCACTCTACTTACTCAACTAGCATTCTTTGCACAAACTATTGGTAGGTTTCACCAGTCTTGGAAGATCTCTTACAGCCTGAGTGTTGCTTATCTTGATGATATTATCAAAATTCACATGACACATTCTCCTATGCCACAACCAACTCTAATCAATTTGAACAAATAAACAACTTTTGCTAGTACCAACCAAGTGGAAGATGTTATCTTTTGTTTGAGTACCGGATGCAATCTCTGTTCTAGAACTTTCAAAGATCTTACATTTTCCATTTTTAAATTGGAGATCATAGCCTTTGTCCACCAACTATCCAACACTGAGAAGATTGTGCTTTAGACTTTCAACATACAGTACATTACTGGTTTTGTTCTTTCCATCAAAAGAAATAGTTCCTCTACCTCTGATTCTGCCAGCAGAATTATCACCAAATTTTACCACTCCTCCTTCATATCTTTCTAAATCTATGAACTTATTTTTGTCACTTGTCATATGGTGGGAGAATCCACTGTTAATGACCTAGTCATCCTTTTTTTCAACTTGGGTAGCCAGAGCTCTTTCTATCATTTTATGATTGACAGATTCAGAGGGCATTAGATCTTCTTCCTTGATGGCAATAAACACCCAATCACTTCCAGATTTGTTTCCTATCTCTGATTCATCATCTGTTACTCCTTCATCATCATCATCTTCATGAACATAGTAACATTTCTTTTAGAATCTTGATCTGTTTGGATTTGCCCTTGAAAATCTTTCTGGACACCTTGAGGCAAAATGACTAATCTTATTGCCGTTGAAACATTTGAAGGGCAATTTTCCTTCATACTTACTGGATCCTCTTGGTAGTCTTTTTGCAATAAGGGCTTCAAGTTGAGTAGCTTTTGCTTCATCTTTTTCTAGATCTTTTCTTTCTTTTTCATACAATGATAGTTTCTTTGAGGAGTTCTCTCCTAGATCAAACTTTTGTTTGCCTTTTATAGAGACACTAGCTTGGAATGCAGATTCAGTCTTGGGGGGTGCATCTCAAAACTTAGCCAATTCAAATGCAACTAATTTTCCAACCAATTGATCCCTTGTGATATTTGAAAAAGATCTAAATTCTTCAATAGCAGCAACCTTGTATTTGTAAGAAGGAGGTAGGGATCTAAGAACTTTGGAAACAATCTCATCTTCATCCAAGATTCCACCAGCACATCTAATGCCACAAACAAGCTCATTTACTTTTGGCATAAATGTAGTGATATTTTCATCTTCATTCATCTTCAAGTTTTTGAATTTTCCTTTCAGACTCTGTAGCTTGGCACATTTAACATATTTGTCTCCTTCATGCAGAAGTTCCAGTTTTTCCCAAATCGCATATGCAGTTTTTAAATTTATAACATTTGTCAGCTCTGAATTAGATAAGGCACTTAGTAAAGCTTCTTTAGCCTGAAGATTGTCTTCAGCATCTTTTATTTCATCTATATTTGTCAGACCATCCTTTGGAGGAACATACTTCTTTGAAGCCATGATCCAATATTGCATTCCCATACATTGCAAGTGACATTCCATGCGGCTTTTCCAAAGAGTGTAATTGGTTCCATCAAACCTCAGACTATCCTTCTTGTAGGAAGACATCCTGGATCTCCTCATGTGGTTAAGCTCTTTTAGAGGAACTTGGTTCTGATACCAATTGTTAGTTTCAAGACAGACAACTGAGAGGGGGGGTGAATCAGTTGTCCCAAAACTTGCTTTTATTAACCACTTAAATCCTTCTTGTAATTCAATAGCATAATAAATCAATCATGGAAACACAATGCAACAATTCAAGAGTAGAAACACATTGACACATATGACACCAAGATTTTAACATGGAAAACCTGGTTAAGGGAAAAACCACGGGGTGACTAACCCAAGATTGTATTCTCTGTTAAAAGAATAAGAAGAACAAAATGGTACATGCCAATTAGGGCTCATTGCCCGAGCACACTGCTCACAAGAGGCCCACTGCCTACAGGAGACACACTGTCTACAGAATAATAAATATTACATACTTGAACTGAAGAATAGCATCTTCACCATGCTTGAGTCAATTCCATTTAAGCTCAATACTTCTACTCTGCCTTTCGGTCTTCTCCTCTCTACCACACTCTCATCCCTGTCAAGATGATTTTGAAATGACTTCACAAATTTTATTTATACAAGACATCAACTTTGGTATAATCATCAAAGTCGGCATACTTTACAGAGCAAATAAACAAATACAACTTGACTTATTACAAAAGACTTCATACGAATCACCACATTGTCAACCACATAGATCTAGGACTTAAATCTTCTTTGAGGAACATGCCATGCTTTGTAGAACATCTTCAAGATCATCCGCAAGATGTGTAAATCATCCAGTCAGCCAAGTTTAGGAAGAACATCATCATCCGAAAGTAATTCTTCAATTACGAGCTCCATCTTTAATGCGGACCACCAACACAAACTAGACACAATCCAGAGACCTCCACAAGCTTGCCTGAATCACCAAGAACATCCACACTACTTCTGCTTACTAAAATCATTCTCTTCTTCATCTGGAACCTCAAGAACACAGTCTATCATCACTGTCATATTGGAATAGATGATTGCAGACCTCCAAACCATGAACCAATTGAGTTGTCAATTCACATTAACTTCCTAAACACTCCACCAAATCCGTAGATGAAGATATTTTATTTCTGGATCTCACTGGACCTATTTGTGTCACTATGTTACCTCTGAACATCCACCAAAAGTGGTTTTACTCATATGGCCATAACTTCTTCAAATCTTCATGCGGACCTCTCAAATCTTTACTGGATCACCTTTAGACACATATCTACAAACCCTTTGATGCGCATCTTCTGATCTTTACTTCACTGTCTTTACTGTTCTTCTCTGTTTCTGATAGGACTAATTTTCTCAATATCCTCAGCATACAACTCATCCAATCCTTGACATCAATGCAACAGGAGTATGTTGACATTAATGACAACACCAGTTAGGCCCATACTTGCAACACATTGTTCATTTTGAGAAGATGTATTTTCTTGAAATTATATTAGATAATAAATTATTTAAAAGTTTTTCTTTCTGAAGTATACTCATCTTTTACCATTTGAAGTTATGAGGATTTGAATCTTTTACCATTGAACCCATTAAAAAGAGGGCCAAGCTCGACTATCATTAACATCTAGACAATTACAAAAGCATCCAGAAGTCATTTAGCCATAATACCACTAGAGAGGGGCAAATTACATAGGCCCACTCTCCATAGTCTATCCAGAAACAAAAATTAATAGACAAACAAACAACACCTAATGTATACTTATATTCTTTCCTAAATAGCTCCACCATATTGCACTCCTCATCACAGGTATAGGTATAAATGGGTTGAGCATGAACCTACATAGGAACATTCATCTTCACAACAATTTCCTCCACCATCATCCTAGTTTCCAGCACACCCAATAATATGTTATGCATATGACTGAGCACCAGCTCCTGATTCTCAATATTTTGGTTTGAAGCCTCGATCAAATCCTCGTGAGTGAGAATAGAAGTTGCTGCTGCAAATAACATAGTCACCATGGTCAGAGATTGAGCAGCCCTAAACACGTTCCATCTCTCTCCAAACATTCCCAGATCCAACAGCAAGTGCACCATAGCCTCACACACGTTAACACCCTCCTTATCATCAACCTCCTTTGCCAATTTCAATAGTCTGCACAATCATTCCCTAAGAATGGGATTCTTAATCTCCCCCTCAATATCCTTTACGAAACCAGCCATCACCTCCTCTGCAGACAACTTCTTCAATCGTTTCCTCGTCGAGTAATTTTTTTTTCATCCTTCTACCCATCGTCTTGCTATCAAGATTCTAATAAATCTACCTCTGGGGAGGCATTCTACTCACCTGCTTTCTTTGATCCCTATTGCTCAAACCACCACCGACAGCCCCCACTGTAGAGCCCTTGCAATCTCCAGATGCAGCCATTAAGAAAACCCAGAGCCAATGAAGGAAAACAAGGAGAGTGAATGATAGAATCATTATGAATGCTAATTAAAACATACCTTCCAACCACCCACCGTCAAACTTGAAAGGAATGCCAACCTACCAACTATCACTTCTGCACAAGCCAGTGCTTGGGGTAGTGCCACCTTATAATTATCTTCTTAATATGCTTTGCCATTATCAGGAGGGTGGACCTTTATATCTTTCTAAACTATCTTTAAGAGCTCACAGGGGTAAGTTTCCCTCCATACCTAGCCAAAAGAGGCCCCACTATCACTCAAATCTATGCCATAGTTAGCCACACAGTCGGCAACGATGTTTTCTTTCCTTTTCTATGAGTTCAACTTTAAAGTAGATGAAAAGGTCAGAAAGCCTTCTATTCTCAGCCATAACCTGCTCTAACCTCCATTTTTTGACATTTCCTTCACTAAAAAGGTCGATGAAAACCATCAAATCACCTTCCACCCAAAGCCTTTCCTAGCCTTTCTACCTAGTAACCAAAAGGCCCTTCCATGGAACCCTTGCTTCAGCCATATTATTCAAGTCCAAGCTGAGATCCATAGAGAAAAAAATAAGGGGTTGACCCTGATGATCCCTGAAAACACCTGCACCTCTATCCTTTCACGGGTTGCCTCTAGTTATACCGTCAAAGTTTAGCTTGACCCAACCCTCTCTGGTAGAAACAACTAAACATACTAGTCTTTGCTTCTCTTGATCATAGAAGAATGATTGTTACCACCCAGCCATCAAAATTGTGGCCATTCATTGGCCACAGACTCCTCTCCAAAAGATATCTCCCAATATTTCTTTTTGTGTACTTCTCCTAGCTCCCCCAAGAGATTTTCCACCATGTCCTAAACCCTATCCAAAGATCTTTCCTGGCTAAGAAAAATTCTCTTGTTGTGCTCAAGCCATAGGTTCCATACCAAGACCGCAGGAGTCACATCCCGAATAAATTTAATCCACTAACTCCTACATCTAAAATTCCAACCTTCTACCAACATTTCTATACTCTTAGGAGTAGCCCAGGATGTCTTCCATCTACTGAGAAACTCCATAGTTCACCTGTGAAATCACAATACAAAAAAAGATGATTGTTGTCTTCACTAGCCTGCTTACACATGACACATTGAAAGGGGCCATGCTTGCCCAACTTCACCAGTCTATCCCAAGTTAGAACCCTCCCTTTGCACACTATCTAGAGAAAATCATTAGCTTTCAACAAGCTTTGATGGTTCCAAATCTTAGCCAACCAAGGATATCCCAAGGGCAGACCCCGATTGATAGAATGATTATAAACATCTTTGACAGTTGCTTTGCCTTCTCCACTACCCTTCCACATGAGTCTATCCTCACTTCTTGAGATAGGCATTTTGTTCAAAGATACACAAATGTTATTCCATAGAGCATCCAGCCCACCTCCTAGATTGTCCAAAGTTATCCATCTTCTGACCCTTCCATTCTCCTCTATGTAATCTTGGACATATGGACCTAAAAGTGCTTCCATGGCCTCCCCTAGAGGTCTAAAATGACCATTGTCCATTATAGGTCTATTATCAATCTAAGGATCCCTCCAAAACCTTACTTTGTTCTCAACACCCACACTGCAAATGAGATCAGGCCTCAGGATATTGTTGTATATCCTCAAAAAATTCCATACGCTGGACCCCTTTGGTAATGTTACATTCGAATCAAAAAGTTTTCCCACATTATTATGAAGATACTTACCTTGGATAACCTTGCTCCACATCCTATCCTTCTCCTCACATATTCTCTAAGCAAGCTTAACTCCAAGAGCTTTGTTCACCATCTTTAGATTCTGAAATCCCAGACCCCCTCTACTCTTAGGAAAGCATACCTCATCCCATCTCACCAGACTGTACTTGAAGGCCTCCTTCGTGCCTCTCCATAAGAAGATTCTTTGAGCTCTCTCCAACATCTAGAACACCCTACTAGGAATGTTAAAGATGAGCATAGAGTAAATGGTAACTATCACCAAAGAAGCATTTATTAGAGTTATTCTCCTAGCCAAAAAAAGTCATTTCCCCTTCCATTAAGCCAACTTGCCATGCACATTGTCCACAACCTTTCTCCATTCCGTCTCCAAGGTCCTCTTATCCACTAAAGGCATACCTAGATAGTTGTTGGGAAGAGTCCTAACTTCAAATCCTAAAATTCTTTGAACTTCCAAGGCTTCAACACAAAAATCCTTAAGAAAGAAAATTTCAAACTTACCTAGATTGACTTTTTCCCCTGTTGCCAACTCATAATTTTGAAGCACCTTCTTAAGACCCAACGCTTCCCTAGTTTGGGCTTCACTAAAAAAACAAAGTGTTATCCACAAACTGCAGGTGCGTGAGATTGGGAGTTCCTCCTGACACCTGGAGCCCTTTGATAAGCCCATCTCCAAAGGTTTCCTTCAACATATAACTCAAAGCTTTAGCAATAATGAGGAAGAGGAATGGAGACAATAGATCTCCCTACCTGAGCCCCCTTTTCACAGGGAATAAGTCTATGGCATACCCATTTATCAAAATAGCATACGAAACAGAGGAAATGAAGCTGTGTATCCACTTACACTAGTCTTTGTTGAATCCCATCTTTTCCATGACTTTTATCAAGAACTCCCAAGAGACCTGATCATATGCTTTATTCATATCTAATTTCAGGATCATCCCTTCCTTCTTCCTATCTTTGATTGAGTGGATAGTTTCATGTGCCAACAAAAATCCATCCAGGATTTGTCTCTTCTTCAAAAAGCCACTTTGTTCATCTGATATCACTGCCTCCAAACAAAGCTTTAATCTAGAGGCCATAACTTTGGTCACTATTTTGTAGATTCCATTACACAACACTATAGGTCTAAACTCATCAAAGAATCTCAGGTTCGTAACTTTGGGGATTAGTGTAATGCCTCAAGTTTTCACCCAAAGCATTAGCCCAACAAAATTGCACCAATAAATTTTTTGCTTTTGCAAGTATGACATTTACATGTCGCATTGCACTCATGCACACACAAGGTGTCACAACAAGCAAAACAACACCTAACACAACATCACCATTTCACAATGAATGGTGACACAGGTGAAAGACTTCACCCATCATGTGATAACTCACCACGATGACCAAGCAAGAGGTGGAGCTCACTCCATGATGAGGATCGGATACACATCCACGACTTTGGTCCCTCATGAACACATGGAGTAGGATGAGGGTAACATCCACCTCAGTCCATTCCATGAATACACAAGACATGCCAAACACAAGGATAATGCTCACCCATGAGATGGTCCAACTAGGAGGTACAATTTCTCAACCAACTAGAATGGTCACAAGTCGAACTCATGTAAAGGTACGCTTCCCAAAGAAAAAGAGGGAATAATCCAAGAGTTCATATCACATCATGGAAATGACATTAAAACACCTACGGGACCTAAAAGCAGTAATCAACATCAAAGAGGATTCGTTTTAACCAAAAACATTAAGATGTTGAACCAAAAATGTCCACATGCCAAAAAGGACAAAAGCAATACAAAAGGCTACACATGTTCGACACCAACATTGACACGTGACAAAAGAAAATGTAGGATCCTCACCACCTATGTGGGATGAATATGATCCAACACAGACATATTCATAAACATCAAATACCTGAGTCTAAACATGCTAACATAGCTAGATTCTAACATGTAAAATCTATCAAAACATGCCAATGTCCTCACAAACCATGGCGTGGAAAAATACAAGACGATATCCAATAATTACAATATTCAAAGGGCTTCATCCTAAACATAGATGAATCGTTTAAGCAACATCATAAATAAACTCATAGCATTAATTAAATCTTATTACAAGGGTCTCAAAATACCTACATTACAAAGTTTACAATAATCAATAATGAAAATATACAAGTACATAAACCACCCAAAAACTAACACGCTCTCCAAGGTGCAATGAGACATGAAGCACAACATAATCAACCTGCAAGAAGATAAGGGAGTCATCCAACACCTAAATATCATCATGAATTACCAATGGGGAAATGTTGCTTGCCTCCTAGCCATATTGCGATTGTTGAGCACAATAGTTGTCTACAAAACTCTAGGCAACCCTCAAGCTATGGAGAAAGTGATCATGGAAGACCCGCTAGCATCATTTCACTCAATCCAAGGTATACATAGAAACATATGGCATACATGTCAATCAATGCACATAACACACATGGTACAACTACTAATACAATGCATATAAACAACACATGGTACAACTACCATCTAATTGCATTCAAGTAACATGTGGCACACTTGCCAAAGCATAATGGAATGAAATCACAACATTCAAGCATAAGGGAAATAATCACACCTTCAATGCACGCCAAATGGGGCATAAATCATAGTCCATCATAGAAACATACAAGTGTGAATCACAATGCACATGAAATAACATGGTAAATATCACACATCGAGTCAAACTCCAATGGTGAAAGAAGGAAGAGAGACCTAGGTAGTTAGGACAAGGAGTGTCAAACGAGGGCATAACCTCGTCATAGCAACCAAAAACTACACCAAAGATTGCTCTTTACACCCAAACCTAAGCAAGTTGGACACTTCACCAAGACATGCAATTTGGTGTAGATGAGCTCATTATTAAATTTTATTACCCAATGTGTTTAAATGTTATTCTTGATTAAAACTTCCATTCACTAAATTCCAACAACCTCTTTGGGCTATGGTGCACAATGGAATCCACTCCTTTCCTACCCCTAGACCTCTCCCTAAACACCCATTGGGCATGGCACGGATTATGAGGTGACAAAATCACAATTTTGACATAAACACAACATATTCTCAAAAGATGCAAAACATCATTTTAATTGGAAGACAACTCATCCCACAAACTAAAACATCAAGGAAATACATACAAAGCAATTTTTAGGTTATCAAAAAAGGAGAAATAAGTGGCATAGATTTCATTGCTCCAAAATGTCCCAAAACATGACATAGTCTCACAAGATGCAGAATCACATAATATGAAGGAGTCAACTCATCCCTCAAA
The DNA here is from genome assembly GCA_027924645.1 of Cunninghamia lanceolata. Taxonomy (NCBI): domain Eukaryota; kingdom Viridiplantae; phylum Streptophyta; class Pinopsida; order Cupressales; family Cupressaceae; genus Cunninghamia; species Cunninghamia lanceolata. The sequence goes on along the minus strand of BSBN01000523.1, from coordinate 9,031,021 downwards.
GCAAATCATAAAGGAAATGCATAGAATTTAGTTTTCATGTTTTCTAAAAGTGCAAAATAACCATAAGGCCCTAAAAACTCCATTGGAGCTCTCTTTAGCACCTTGACCAAAGTTTGACCAGTTTTCTAACTTTTATTTTTCAATAGCTATGGATGATCTAACAACTACCCATCATAGATAACATGCCCAACAATAAATATATGCAATAAAAATGCATTGGGGATTTCCAGGGAAATTTTTCCAGGGTTCTATCTATATTTCTATGTTTCCAAAATGGAAAATACATGAAATAAATAAATAACTAGCTGAAATAAATTTTCTAAGTTTCCTACAATAAGAAAAGCCATCTTCAACCACTCTAGATGGTGTGGCATGAAGGAAACATAATAAAACAATTTAAATGAAAAGATTGGAGAAAATTACCTTCCAATACAAGCAAAATCCAAGGAAAAGAATGAGGTTGAATGCCAAGTTTGATCCACACACAACAAGCAAACACCAAGCTCCTAAATCCAATCCAAACTCCAAGTGCTTCCAAGCAATTATATATCCATTTTTCAAGAAATAGGGTTTCAAACAAAGGAGAGAGCAAATTTTGGAGAGAAAAAGAATAATACAAAATACATGTTTTTTTTCCTTTTATGCCTCAAAAGACACTATTTGTTTTTTGATAATAAAATAATCATTTAAGTGATTTAATCAATCAATTCAGAATTATAGAATTTGCACAATTAAACTATTTAATTCATTAATCCCAAACAATAAATATTACAATATTTCATTTGAAATCACATAAGCATTTAATCAAAATGCATTAATATTTCAATTTTCCTTGAAAATGCCCAAATAATTCACTAAAAATAATAGGGAAATAGTTAGTCAAACAAACTCAACTATTCCAAATAGGTTATTTCCATTTAACTTAGTCTCATTCCGAAAAGTACAAGCATGCCATACTAGGCATTCAATTTTGTCATTTAATGCAATTTCTACCTTTTTATGAAACAATATCAAATTTGTTCCACAAGCATATAATGATACAAAAAACATTTTTGCTAAAGAAGAAATAGTAATTTCCAAATTAAAGTCATTAATTTAATCTGAAAACACAGAAAACACACTTTTCTAACCATTTTAAAATAAACTGCAAGAATGCTAAGGAAACCCACGCAAATGATTCCAAACAAACATCACAGGTTTCCACAACACAAGGATAAGGGTTAGATGGCTTAGCATCCTATGTCAACCTTCTCCACATTTCCCACATTAGTTAATACCTGTAAATACCTGCACATTCATGTTAATCATCAGGCATACCTGCTCCGCATATAATAGCCGAAGCAACATAATCCACTATAACGTGGTATAATCACACATGATATTAAATAATAACATCCACTATAATCATCTACAACTAACATGATCCAGTAACATGATGCATAAACAGAAACATTTCACAATGTGGGAATAATATGACAATCATAACTATAACTAGTGAAAACAATGACACTGAAGCACTGGAAAAATATAACATGCACAATCACAACCTATGCATCCCATAATACATAGTTGGAAACCAAATAACAATGCACAACCCCATCGAAAAAACCTTGACGGTTGTGTAGAATAACCCTCAGACCCCATCGATGACACCATACAGACCTCATCGGCAATCTCAGTATCATATATATCAAAGCATAATAATCACATAATACACTAATAAACACTTAGAACAACATATAACACAATAATCAAAAAGCACACTAGGAACAAACTAGGGTGGGCATTATAGCCTCGCCCACTAGCATTAGGATTACTCTTGGAAGCCTACAAAAACACAAGGATGAAGTATCTTAAGTACACAATTCTTTACAAACATAATAGATCTCAAAAGATCATTCCTCCTAACCAACACTAGGTCGAGGTCTCAAAACAACAATACAAATCTTCAAAGATGCACCAACTAGGTCAAAACCAACCATTGTGTTTACAATTCCTCTAAGACTACACTACTCCATCCTCCAACTACCACTACAATGAGAAGAGGCTCTAGCCAAAACGCACAACATACCACAAGAAAGTCAAATCCATAAAACTCAGGGCCACAACTATGTTGGGATAAACTCTCAAGATCTCAACTAAGTCTAAGGATACTCACAAGGATACCATAACCACTCTTAAGGAGAATTGCAAACAAAAGATTACTCTCTCAACAATCCTTCCTCAGGCACTACCCACAACAAAAGAACTCAAGGATAAGGGAAAGATAACTCAAAAAGGTTTAGGCACCACTACCGCACCTTCATCTTGACCAAAAGCATGCCTCAACTCTAGACATGGTTTCCCTACATAAGGTACTTCCTCATGGTCCACTCCTAAAAGAGAGGGTTTCTCTAACACTCTAGCTCTACACCAAAACTAGGATCAACCAAACAGGTTCTCAGAGGGAAGAATCTAAACCACATAATCTAACAGCATAAGCACTTCCATCAAGCAAGGCTTAGCTACCTGTTACTCACTAGGAGCACATCTAAGGTAGCCACAACACACCAAAAAAGTGCAAGACTACTCACAACACCACTTCGACTCCTAACTAAGCTATACCAAAAAGTTTAAACAACACAACACGATCACAAATTCATAATTGACTAGGCAACACAAGGCTTCCTTGTGGCCTAAACACCAAGTATCCATAAAATGGAATACATAGGATAGAAACCTCTTGATACAAGAGTTGAATCCCTTCCAACATTACGCTAGGAAACCTCCAAAATATTAAGGAGAAACTTCTGAAGCAACCAAATTCCCAAGGTTGGCAACTCAACAAGAGAACGAAGATAAATATAAATAATACATGCTCATGCACTAAGTAAGGCTCCATCATACCCTACAATATGTCAAAACATATGTGTAGTTATGGAACTCACATAAAAAGGACACACCATCATAAAGTCCACTAATGCTAAAACACTAGGAGCATGGCATCACATCTAAGACTAAGAGGAACGAGACAAGCAAGAATAACCATAGTTGGTGGACTAAGTCAACATTCAACCAAAAACAATTACTAAAAGCAAGATTCAATCCAAACGAGTTCTCTACATATCTCATTCACATAGACACAGTCAAGAATCAACATTTAAGCGCATACAAGAATTCAATTCACATCAAGTGATCCATAGCAACACAAAACCATTTCAAAACTTTCTCAACATTTCACACACTATTCACTTATGTCTAACAACAAACCAAGGAATTCAGTCTACCATAGTCTAGTAACACGCACACCAAGAACTAGTATATTCTCCACATTTTACTCCCTTATACAATCCATCAAAGGCCCATCATGGACATGATAGAGAACATAACATGATACATGACCAGCAATTTAAAACATTCAAGCTCAGCAACCAATAATAAATAAATAAATAAAATACCAAAGTGGAAGAAAAATCAATTCCAACAATAAGGCATAAAATGAGCTCAATTTCAATAGTAAATCAAACATCACCAAAAAGGTCACAAGATAAATAAATATCAAACTTCAATGGCTATACTTATTCATAAACAAGAATAAAAATTTAATGTTGGCCATTACAACGTTTAGTGAATTCACCAAAGTCAAATAAATAAAGTATCAAAATTCAAAAGTTCCACATTACATGAACTACATGACTAATTATAGTCACAAGAGAGGAAGTACAATGCTACACTACACCTGGATTCCAAAATCCAAGGAAAGTAAGAGAACACATTCAATCATGCTAAGCAAACAAGTCTTCTAAGACTACAATCACACCAAAACATGAGATCATTTCTACATAACCAAACAAACATCACTCAAATTGCCTAGCAACAAAGGTTGCATCCCATTCAAGGGAATCACAATCACCATGCAATGACACACAAAGTCACACACTAGCAAAAATCTAGTAACCAAGATTAAGCTAGGGAAAAATTAGGTTCACAAACTAAGCTATCTAAACACATCACTCTCACAACAAGAGTGGTTAACATTTCGCACCAAACAAGGATTCACCAAGCATATGGATAATACATTAATGCAAAATTCACATACAACACAAGTCAAAACATGAGGGAGAATTAGGTTGGGTGTCAACCACTTACCCAACATTCCATTCACATGATGCTAAATTTATCCACAACATGATGATAAGCATACTAAATGCATACATTACAATAGGGGAAACACAACTCAAAAACACAAGATGCAGGGTTTGCTACTTCACTCTTGATTCTAACACCTCAAACATCACAAGGACTATGCAAATTACCCTTTTCACAACCCCGTTTCTCTTTAACTCTTCAAAAAATGTAATGCAATAATTACACCCAGGTTCCCACATGAATCCTAGGGAAGAATGCAATTTGGGGACATAAGTCATTACCCAAATGATCTATTCTAGCAATGCAATTCAACACTTTCTTGTAACCGCATAATTAATCCACACACACAGACATGCTCTCAAGAAGATAATGCAATATGCATTTCTGGAAAGCATTTCCAATCACCATATAGAGGCAGTTGATAAACAAATACGACAAGCACTATGAGGGTATGCTACTCTTGCAACAAACATACACACAACAAGGTGCACAATGCAAGGTTCATTTAAACTAGCATTACCACAACAATATTCTTCACATGTCATACGTATGATCAAAACATCTCTTTCACATACAAATGCATAGCTCTTAAAAAAGTAAACTAGGTTCAATCACACTCAAGAACATGGTATTTCCTTTCACACAAAGGTTCCCATAACTCCACTATAAAAAGTGGTCACACAAACATGAACATGACCCTACAAAGGTCACTCAAACACACACATACAAGGAAGACATATCGAAAGAAAGCACATGTTACTCACAACAAGTAAACACACAAGGACCCCACACATGCTTGAACAAGCTGAGCAGGACACACCCCAGAGCTCCTAATGTTGCAACATGAGCTCTAATACCAAGTGTAATGCCTCATGTTTTCACCCAAAGCGTTAGGAAAAAAAACACTGAACAAACAAATTTTTCACGTTTGCAAGTGTGATATTTACATGTCGCATTGCACTCATGCACACACAAGGTGTCAAAACAAGCACAACAACACTAAAACAACATCACATATTGTATAATGAAAGGTGGCACAAGTGGAAGACTTCATCCGCTGTGTGATAGCTCACCACGATGACAAAGCGAGAGGTGGAGCTCACTCAATGATGATGATAGAATACACGTCCACGACATTGTTCCCTCGTGAACACATGAGGTAGGATGAGGGTAACATCCACCTCAGCCATTCCATGACTACACAAGACATCCCAAACACAAGGATAGCGCTCACCCATGGGATGGTCTAACTAGGAGGTACGATTTCTCAACCAACTACAATGGTCACAAGTCAAACTCATGTAAAGGCACGCTTTCTAAAGAAAAAGAGGGAATAATCCAAGAGTGCATATCACATCATGGAAATGACACCAAAAAACCTATGGGACATAAAAGTATTAATCAACATGAAAGAGGATTCATTTTAACCAAAAACATTAAGATGTTGAACCAAAAATCTCCACATGCCAAAAAGGACAAAAGCGATACAAAAGGCTACACATGTTCGACACCAACGTTGACACATGCCAAAAGAAAAGATAGGATCCTCACCACCAATGTGGGATGAAAATAATGCAACACAAACATAGGTCCAGAAACATGAAATGCAACATCAAATAACCGAGTCTAAACATGCTAACATAGATAGATTCTAACATGTAAAATCTATCAAAACATGCCAACACTCTCACAAACCAAGGCATGGAAAAATACAAGACGGTATCCAATAATTACAATATTTGAAGGGATTCATCCTAAACATAGATGAATCATAGAAAACATCATAAATAAACTCATAGCATTAATTACATCTTATTACAAGGGTCTCAAAAGACCTACATTAAAAAGGTTACAATAATCAATAATGATAATATACAAGTGCATAAACCACCCAAAAACCAACATGCTCTACAAGGTGCAACAAGAAACGAAGCATGACATAATCAACCTGCAAGGGAATTGTCCAACACCTAAAGATCATCTTGAAGTACCAATGAGAAAATGTTGCTCGCCACCCAACCATAACTTTGAAACACAGCTGCAAATGGCAAATGAATTGCGGAAGAGAATATCTGACACGCAGATAGATCTTATGAATATTATTATGACGTACACTCAGGAAACTTACATATACATTCATCATATTACAATGCACGCTGGCATAGACGCATTCTGATTGTGGAAAGCATGCTTAAACAGAAAGAGCCGAAAGGAACTCTTGTCTTAAGCTTTGCCTTCTACACTAAGAGCATATCTATGAAAACTATAAGAGCAAACCAGAGATAATGGTACTCTTAATCTATATCTAGACTCGACTGAAACCTTTCTATGACTTTACTTCGCCAGAAATTGTTGAGAAATGCAGGCGGCCCTGAGCTCCTTATATAGGAGGTGAGAGCAGATCTTTTAACCCCGATCTCTAATTTCTTTTGAAATCCGTCCATAGGAAGGGGACACGTTGCAAGCCTTATCCGAAGGACTACCCAGATGAGGATAAGATTCCTCTGGTGGGACCAATTAGTCCGTGAACAAGATAAGGTCGACCGACCGACACAACTTTACAAGATTCCTTTTGATCGGGAGAGGATTAACTCGTGCTTATCCTGAGGCGCATAAGCTTTCCCCTTTTACCGTGGTGTGGCCCACGTCTATCGATAATCACAGGATGATAGATGCTCCAGATAAATGACAAGCCCATTTATTAGCTAGGACCCAGTACTATCGGATGTGCTGGAATGTCAAGGTTGGTTGTAAAGGCATCCTTCATAGAATTCACCATCGGGATGAGTGCAATCAGGTGACCTGTAATTTCCACTAGTACCATAGGTAGGGACTCTAGGATCATCAGCTGAGTAGTCTGCACAGTTGGCACAGGTTTGATTGGAGGAGTGTGGAATACATCCAGAAATAGGAGCTTCTTGTTCCTTCCATATTATACTCATGGTTTTTAGTTTGTATGGTCCATACAATCCTCGAGACATTGCTTGTGGTGTAGCACCATTCATTCTGTAGGTTTTGGTATGAATCCAAACAGGTGTTTGGTGATTATGAAAGTATTTTAACCTGTTTCCTATAGTCCAATGTTCAAAAACAGATGAGTGACCAGCAGGTCCATAAACTTGACATAAATGGTGACTAATAGGATTATCCTCAGAAGAATTAAAGGTAAGTTTAAAGATGCATCCTGTGTATGCAGTTGTTCCGTTAAACTGTAAATCTTCGGCAGGAGGATAAGGTCCTTGAAATAGATTACGAATGAGAGTTTTCCCATCTTCCATGTTCAGCCATTGATCTATTCGTGCTACATGAGGATTTAGAAACTTAACTGGGAGAACAAAATCTCCACACCAATTTTGAAGAACATGCCCTACATCTGGATCAATAGGTTCAGCTTCTGCAGAGAACTGAAAGAAGGGCTGTTCTGTCCACAAACCTGGAGATGTTAATTGTTGCTTGGCAATTAACATGCGAAACCTATCAAACAGAAAATCATTCTCCATTTGATAGTTGTGTAGATCTCTACGCTAGAAGGGATTAGTACTCCATTCATTGTGACTTGCTTCATACCAGCGTTGTTCTCTGATCCTAATAATACGCACTTTTCCTTCTACTGGCGCTGGAGGATCTAGTTGATGTCCTTCACGAGACATAAAATCTACAAAGATATTTTCAACTCCTGGTAGATGAATAAAATCAAATTCATAAGTACTGAGGAGTTGTGCCCATCTGAGGAGTCAGCCACGGACTACCTTATTTTTGGATTCCTTTCGAAAGAAACCTCGCAGATTCTGCAAATCACTCTTTAGGAGGAATCTCTTGTCTGCTATAAACATTTGAAATGCTTGGAATGTATTAACAACAGCAAGGATCTCCTTATGTGTGCTATGGTAGTTTAACTCACTATTTTGGAAGCTACCAGAGACTGCTCGAACAATCTCACCTTTGTCTTTTGGATTGTAGGTGGTTGTTTTTTGTTCTCGCAGAACACCTGCCCATGCTCCCTCACTAGCATCTGTTTCAACAATTTTGAAACCTTTTCCCGGCAGCTTGAGGGGTGGAAACTGGGAATTTCTATTTGATCCTTTCGATTAGGGCGTCATGCTTCTTAGTCCATAGTGGTGGCTTCTTTCCTAACAGCTTGTTTAACTCAAGCCGATCTTCAGCAAGCTTATGATAAAATCCTGCAATATAATTAACAAGGCCCAAAAACCTTTGAAGTTCTTTAACATTGGTTACGGGCAAACGGGCAATTTTGTTTAGGATGTGTGGTTGGGCCTCCATCCTCCCCCCCGGAAGAAGCTTGATGCCAATAAAAACAATGGATGGCAAGGCAAAAAAGGACTTTGTGGGGTTAACAGCAAGACCATGGTGTTGACATAGTGAAAGAAACTGGCGTAAATGGTCTAGGTGATGGGGCATATCTTGGCTGAAGACAAGGATATCATCAATGTAGGGTTGGATGAACTTGGCATAAGGTTGGAAAATAATATCCATCTTCTGTTGAAAGATAGAAGGGGCTGTCTTGATACCAAAAGGTAGAACAGTCCATTCATACAGGCCTTGAGGAACAGAGAAGGCTGTTTTATAGAAATCTACACTTTTAAGACCTACTTGCCAAAAACCCTTAGTGAGATCAAACTTACAGTAAACATTACTACCTTGGATGATTTGCCAGATATGGTCCTTACTAGGCAAGGGATGCCGGTTATCAACAAGGCATTCATTCAGCGGCATGTAGTTGATGACTAGCCATTTTTCTGGTAACTCATTTCCATTCTCATCGACTTTAGGAACATACATCGCATGACAGGAGAATGGTGATTCAGAACTCTGAATCAGTTTGAGCCGTTCAAGCTCAGCTACTTCTGTTCTGCAGGTAGTCACTTCAGATGAACTCATAAGGAAATAATTGGCTTTAGCTTTAGGTAGGAGTTCATTACCTTGTGCATCTCGCTTGAGTGGAAGATCGCAAGTGAGATTTCACTTCTGCTTGCTGAGATCCTTTGTCATGACAGTGCTAGCAAAGGCTGTCTTGATCTCATTGAGTGACGTCTGACCTGCATCAATCTGGTTAGCTAACCAGACAGTATTAACTTCTTTCTTTGTATCAGTCTTTTCAAGCTTTGATGTGTAAGCAAGATCTTGATATAGTCGTGGGAGATGATACATTCCTCTGATGATGATGAAATCAGAATCAATTGTGAATGGTTCCCATCCACGAATAGCATTGCTGCCAATGACTCCATCATATCCTTCTACTTCAAATTGCACAAACAATAAATTATCTATGAAACCATCAAATCCTATTTGAATAGGAGCTATGCAATAAGAAGAGCTTTCTGACCTCTTAGCATTACCAAAAGTGATTCCAGTAGCACCATCTTGCCATGCATCCTTTGGGAAGGCATTGTGTCTAGCAAGATTAAGATTAGCACCAGTATCAATTAAAAAGGCCAATGGGTAAGCCATTATACCTGGAAAATGAATCGTAAGTATTACGCCAGGGCAAATAGTGATAGGCTTAGCTGTTCTCTTATAGGCTTTCATCTAGCTGCAAGATCTGTCTTCATATGTGGTTACTGGTGATCCTTCGAATGCTTATTCACTGAGATAGCTGAGGGGATCTTCCACAGGTTCTTCTTTGACAGCTTGTGTAATGAGAGGACTGTAAGGTCTTTCTTCACAAAAAAGTTGTTCTTCTGAAACAGTGGGCTGTGATGGGAGTTGCACCATTCCGTTGGAGTTGAATTTACTGATGAATTTATCCAACTCAGGAACCTTTTCCATTTCTTCCGTGAGATAGAAATTTTCTTCCTCGTCTATCTCTGAGATTTCTTATCAGGCTTGGACGATAACCTTTTCAAGGAAGGCTTTCCGACTTCTCCGCCAAATGCGCCGAGCCATACTACCAGGTGCAGGTGTATCAATCATGGCACGTTGATTCAATGGTTCAGGAACTGGGGGCCGAGGAGCTTGAGGAACCAGAGGAGTTGGTCGTGGAAACCAAGGAGATGGCCGATATCCATGATGTACTTGAGCGGGGGCTCATCCTCGCGTTGTTCCGCTTTCAATGGAGGGTTGAAAGAGGTGATACTTTCTTGCTTTAAACTGATCTAACTCAGCAACCAGCTTCTTCCAGGTCTCTTGCCCTATATCCATATTCTGGAGACGAGATTCTGTCTGGACAATTTCTTCAATTACCTTGTCCAGCTCTCCACAGGCGTCCCTTCTGAACATTCTACAATAGAAGGAGACTTCTGAAGTAGAATCCTTGTCAGAAGATTGTTCCCTGGTAATTTGATTGACCTGTCCTTGAACTTGTTCTTGAACTGACTCATATTCTTCAGATTCTGATTCAGAGTCAGATTCTGAGGATAATATTATATCTTCAGAGTCAGAGGGATAGTCATTGATGAATTCATATTCATCAATATCTGCTACACCAGCTTCTCTGGCTAATCTGACCTTACCTTTACCCTTTTTCTTATTGCGGTCAGGACACTTGTTTGCAAAGTGATCTCCTTTGCAAATGTAGCAGGTTGGCTTCCATTTCTTGGACTTTTTCTTGTCAGTCCTTTTCCGGAAATATCCCTTTTTCTTAGGGTATTTCTTTTCAAATTTCTTTCTGTTCTTCTTGTAGAACTTCTTGGGACTTTTACAATCAAAACAAGAAGATTTTCCCTTTTCAGGAAATTGCAGAGAAGGCATAATCTGGTAGCATATAGAGGAAGAGAGAAGAGGTTGTACCTTCTTAATTTCTTTCTTTGTTCTTCCTTCTTCACAGATGTCTTCATTAATCTGTGTTAGGAACTGTACTAGCTGTGGATATGTTAGTTCCTTCATTTCAATGTTCTCAACAACCAAAATTTCTAAAACCTTCTTGTGATAGAACTCACCTATCACTTTTCCAAAACTTTTAAGAAAAGTAGTGAACATAAATTCCTGATTTTGCTCACGGCCTGATAAGTAGAAATTTTCATACTGTGCATCACAATATTGTTTAAAGTATCAGAGATCTTTGCACTTACCTTTGATGAACTTATTATAGGCCAACTTTTCTCTTGTGTCTGTTTTGCCAACAAACAGACGTGTCAACTGAGCACAGACTTGGTCTGTACCTCTATCCAATAGTCTTTCCCTGTAATCATCATCGAGCCGATCCCATACATGTCGAGCAATGCCTGTCATGGCATTCAATGCTTGCTTGATCACCTATTTTTCTTCTGCATAAGGATTAGTAGACATGTAATTTGTAATCCATGCTCTCATGGCATCAATACCTCTAGTATTTTCTAAATCTTCAAAATGATCAAAATTGACAAGAGGAGGTACTTCAGCTTTCAGGGTTGGATTGAGGATCCTTACTGGACCCACGAGCCATCTGGAACTGACCTTCGGCTTGTTCCGTTGGTGTGGCATCTCTTAGGTTTCCTATAGAGGGATCATAGATCTTTTCAATTACAGCCTTTCTTACTTCTGTCTTTAATCTAGGTCCTTCATATTGAGCCTGTAGATATCCCTTTGCACTGGAAGGGAAATTCTTTACCTTCACAGTCTGCTACTGTCTTACTATTTGTGTCACAACCTAAATGGTTCGTGACTCTTCTTGCAAAGCAGACTTGATCTCCGATGATTCCGTTTTGATGGAATCATTCATCAATAGCTGTGATTGTGCAACTGAATGAACTTCTTCAGCTATTTCTACTAACCTTTGACTGTTATGTTTGACATGGATGTTAGTAGTATTCAGCTGTGATCCTAGCACATCACAATCTAATTTGTTTTCACTTCTGACTTTCTGTAGAAGTTCTCTTTGCTATTCAAAAGATCTTTGTTGAGCCGTCCACCAAGTTTCAGCTTGGCGTTTAAACTCATTATACTGTGATTTGAGCTCATCTAGATCTTTCTTAACAGTATCCATCCACTGAGCTGTGAGACGCTTTTCAAAACATTCAAGAGTGGAGATTAGAGAATGAAAATTCTCTTGAGCACTCAGATGTGCTTTCTCAGCTTTGACTGCTTCGATCTGATGCCAGATCTTCCTTTCCTCAACATGAAGCATTAACTTCCTTAAACATAAATTTGTCCAGTTTAACAGTTTACTTAGACTGGAGGCTTGAGTACTTTCCGCGATAGGAAATAAATGCAGAGGCCAAAAGTCGGCTTTAAAAGTTCCGGTGGTATCAAACAAAATGAAATCCTGGAATGGAGGGATAGCACCTGGGACTTGACAAGGACCAGCAGGAGTTGCTATAACCTTAGGGTTAACTTCAGAAATATCATGTTTTGGCAAGGTAACTTGTCTGGTAGAATACATTCTAAAATGGCCAGACTTTGGAGTAAAAACAAAGGAGCAGTCTTCACACTTTTGTAACCCATTATCTAACTCAGAATACTTTTGATGGGTATAGGACGAACTAGCAAGAGTGGCTGATGGAATAGATCCGCTAGTCTTGGAGACAGAGGGTATTGTCAATAACCTTTCAAAACCCTTAGAGGGTTGCAGTCTCATGCTCTGTGAGTGAGGGAATGGATTCACAGATGGATCAGGTTGGTTATAATTAAAAATCTTTTCAGTTCTCATGGAAGGTTCAGAAGACTTAGTCGTCTGGTTGCCGGATGAGGATCGGATGACAGCCTGATCATCTAGTTCTTCTATCGAGATGCCTTTCAATTGAGGTTGTTTCTCATTCTTGATTTCAGCTTGACTATCTTCATCCCAAAGATCTAATGCCCATTCTTCATGCATTTTAATATCCTTATGTTTAACTATCTTGGGAGCAGTCAATTGGGTACTATCACTGGAGGATGACCAAATAGTAGATAAACCTTCAAATCCTTGGGCTTTTCTAGGATTAATCATCAAGGGGATAACCTTATTATATAGTCAGTAATGGACCAGAAAGGTTAAGGAGTGATCTACTAATTTTTTCTTCATATAAAGATTCATCGTCTTGAATTTGTATTCAAGTACATCCTTTAGATTTCCATCTTTCAAACTGACAGGAAAGTCTAGAAGACAATCTACAAAGATGGGACCTTTAGCCATGGAGTCACAACCAGCTCCTAACAGTGAATGAGATAATTTATAGAACCAGGCATCTTTAAGCACCATCATCACGATGATAGGTAAGCCTTTTCTATAGTGTCCACAGATTCCTATTCGGACATAAGAGAGATGCATAAACTGTGGATTATCAGAACTAGCAAGGGCTTCCTTTTGAAACTTAGCTACAAGGGCATCTGAGAAAATATTTAACTTGCCCTTACTGCCTCCTGTAACAACATGTTGCAGGGTGGCGACATGACATCTTTGTGAAGTTTTATAACCAAACCAATTCTTAAGACTAGTATGCTTATTAAACATATCAACAACGCCTTTAGGTACATCCTTATAAATATCAGACGCTTTAATCTTAGGGACACAGAATTCTTTATCAGGTAACTAATTACTAGAAGAAACTTCATCTAACACACTACTACTATATTCAGACGTAGCAAAAGAACTTTCATTATCAGCAAAGAAGTTGGTGAACTTAACTTCTGTATTGCGATCTGCTGTGAGGTCGCTGCTTTCCATAACTGATCCGGAGGTACTTGCTTTATCCATTCTACGCTCGAACCTACGCTCAAATCTGCGCTCGAAAGACCAGATAACTGCCTTACTGCCCTAACGCCTTCCACACGGCTTGAAGCGGGACTTACACACAGGACTTACAACACAATGTGACGGTCTGAGCAATACAGAGAGCTATATAAGGAGCAATACAGGGATAACATAGTACTTTATTGACGAGTTATGGTTGAACAACAATGATAACAACAGACAATAATATCATCAGCTCCAGATGGCTCGTGGGTCCAGTAAGGATCCTCAATCCAACCCTGTGGATCCATTCAAGAATATACAAACCCTGAAAGCCGAAGTACCTCCTCTTGTCAATTTTGATCATTTTGAAGATTTAGGAAATACTAGAGGTATTGATGCCATGAGAGCATGGATTACAAATTACATGTCTACTAATCCTAATGTAGAAGAAAAATAGGTGATCAAGCAAGCATTGAATGCCATGACAGGCATTGCTCAACATGTATGGGATCGGCTTGATGATGATTACAGGGAAAGACTATTGGATAGATGTACAGACCAAGTCTGTGCTCAGTTGACACGTCTGTTTGTTGGCAAAACAGACACAAGAGAAAAGTTGGCCTATAATAAGTTCATCAAAGGTAAGTGCAAAGATCTTCGATACTTTAAACAATATTGTGATGCACAGTATGAAAATTTCTACTTATCAGGCCGTGAGCAAAATCAGGAATTTATGTTCACTACTTTTCTTAAAAATTTTGGAAAAGTGATAGGTGAGTTCTATCACAAGAAGGTTTTAGAAAATCTGGTTGTTGAGAACATTGAAATGAAGGAACTAACATATCCACAGCTAGTACAGTTCCTAACACAGATTAATGAAGACATCTGTGAAGAAGGAAGAACAAAGAAAGAAATTAAGAAGGCACAACCTCTTCTCTCTTCCTCTATATGCTACCAGATTATGCCTTCTCTGCAATTTCCTGAAAAGGGAAAATCTTCTTGTTTTGATTGTGAAAGTCCCAAGAAGTTCTACAAGAAGAACAGAAAGAAATTCAAAAAGAAATACCCTAAGAAAAAGGGATATTTCCGGAAAAGGACTGACAAGAAAAAGTCCAAGAAATGGAAGCCAACCTGCTACATTTGCAAAGGAGATCACTTTGCAAACAAGTGTCCTGACCGCAATAAGAAAAAGGGTAAAGGTAAGGTCAGATTAGCCAGAGAAGCTGGTGTAGTAGATATTGATGAATATGAATTCATCAATGACTATCCCTCTGACTCTGAAGATATAATATTATCCTCAGAATCTGACTCTAAATCAGAATCTGAAGAATATGAGTTAGCTCAAGAACAAGTTCAAGGTCAGGTCAATCAAATTACCAGGGAACAATCCTCTGACAAGGATTCTACTTCAGAAGTCTCCTTCTATTGCAGAATGTTCAGAAGGGACACCCGTGGAGAGTTGGACAAGGTAATTGAAGAAATTGTCCAGACAGAATCTTGTCTCCAGAATATGGATATAGGGCAAGAGACCTGGAAGAAGCTGGTTGCTAAGTTAGATCAACTTAAAGCAAGAAAGTATCACCTCTTGCAACCCTCCATTGAAAGCAGAACAACGCGAGGACGAGCCCCCGCTCATGTACATCATGGATATTGGCCATCTCCTTGGTTTCCACGACCAACTCCTGGTTCCTCAGGCTCCTCGGCCCCCAGTTCCTGAACCATTGAATCAACGTGCCATGATTGATGCACCTGCACCTGGTAGTATGGCTCAGCGCATTTGGCGGAGAAGTCAGAAAGCCTTCCTTGAAAAGGTTATCGTCCAAGCCCGACAAGAAATCTCAGAGATAGACGAGGAAGAAAATTTCTATCTCACGGAAGAAATGGAAAAGGCTCTTGAGTTGGGTAAATTCATCAGTAAATTCAACTCCAACGAAATGGTGCAACTCCCATCACAGCCCACTGTTTCAGAAGATCAGCTTTTTTGTGAAAAAAGACCTTACAGTCCTCTCATTACACAAGCTATCAAAGAAGAACCTATGGAAGATCCCCTCAGCTATCTCAGTGAAGAAGCATTCGAAGGATCACCAGTAACCACATATGAAGAAGGATCTTGCAGCCAGATGAAAGCCTATAAGAGAACGGCTAAGCCTATCACTGTTTGCCCTAGCGTAATACTTATGATTCATTTTCCAGGTATAATGGCTTACCCATTGGCCTTTTTAATTGATACTGGTGCTGATCTTAATCTTGCTAGACACAATGCCTTCCCAAAGGATGCATGGCAAGATGGTGCTATTGGAATCACTTTTGGTAATGCTGAGAGGTCAGAAAGCTCTTCTTATTGCATAGCTCCTATTCAAATAGGATTTGATGGTTTCACAGATAATTTACTGTTTGTGCAATTTGAAGTAGAAGGATATGATGGAGTCATTGGCAGCAATGCTATTCGTGGATGGGAACCATTCACAATTGATTCTGATTTCATCATCATTAGAGGAATGTATCAGCTCCCACAACTATATCAAGATCTTGCTTACACATCAAAGCTTGAAAAGACTAATACAAAGAAAGAAGTTAATACTGTCTGGTTAGCTAACTAGATTGATGCAGGTCAGACGTCACTCAATGAGATCAAGACAGCCTTTGCCAGCACTGTCATGACAAAGGATCTCAGCAAGCAGAAGCAGAATCTCACTTGCAATCTTTCACTCAAGCGAGATGCACAAGGTAATGAACTCCTACCTAAAGCTAAAGCCAATTATTTCCTTATGAGTTCATCTGAAGTGACTACCTGCAGAACAGAAGTAGCTGAGCTTGAATGGCTCAAACTGATTCAGACTTCTGAATCACCATTCTCTTGTCATGCGATGTATGTTCCTAAAGTCGATGAGAATGGAAATGAGTTACCAGAAAAATGGCTAGTCGTCAACTACAAGCCGCTGAATGAATGCCTTGTTGATAACCGGCATCCCTTGCCTAGTAAGGACCATATCTGGCAAATCATCCAAGGTAGTAATGTTTACTCTAAGTTTGATCTCACTAAGGGTTTTTGGCAAGTAGGTCTTAAAAGTGTAGATTTCTATAAAACAGCCTTCTCTGTTCCTCAAGGCCTGTATGAATGGACTGTTCTACCTTTCGGTATCAAGACAGCCCCTTCTATCTTTCAACAGAAAATGGATATTATTTTCTGACCTTATGCCAAGTTCATCCAACCCTACATTGATGATATCCTTGTCTTCAGCCAAGATATGCCCCATCACCTAGACCATTTACGCCAGTTTCTTTCACTATGTCAACACCATGGTCTTGCTGTTAACCCCACAAAGTCTTTTTTCACCTTGCCATCCATTGTTTTTATTGGCATCAAGCTTCTTCCGGTGGGGAGGATGGAGGGCCAACCACACATCCTGAACAAAATTGCCCGTTTGCCTGTAACCAATGTTAAAGAACTTCAAAGGTTTTTGGCCCTTGTTAATTATATTGCAGGATTTTATCATAAGCTTGCTGAAGATCGGCTTGAGTTAAACAAGCTGTTAGGAAAGAAGCCACCACCATGGACTAAGAAGCATGATGCCCTGATCGAAAGGATAAAACAGAAATGTTCCCAGTTACCACCCCTCAAGTTACCGGGAAAAGCTTTCAAAATTGTTGAAACAGATGCTAGTGAGGGAGCATGGGCAGGCATTCTACGAAAACAAAAAATAACCACCTACAATCCAAAAGACAAAGGTGAGATTGTTTGAGAAGTCTCTGGTAGCTTCCAAAATAGTGAGTTAAACTACCATAGCACACATAAGGAGATCCTTGCTGTTGTTAATACATTCCAAGCATTTCAAATGTTTATAGCAGACAAGAGATTCCTCCTAAAGAGTGATTTGCAGAATCTGTGAGGTTTCTTTCGAAAGGAATCCAAAAATAAGGTAGTCCGTGGCTGACTCCTCAGATGGGCACAACTCCTCAGTACTTATGAATTTGATTTTATTCATCTACCAGGAGTTGAAAATATCTTTGCAGATTTTATGTCTCGTGAAGGACATCAACCAGATCCTCCAGCGCCAGTAGAAGGAAAAGTGCGTATTATTAGGATCAGAGAACAACGCTAGTATGAAGCAAGTCACAATGAATGGAGTACTAATCCCTTCCATTGTAGAGATCTACACAACTATCAAATGGCGAATGATTTTCTGTTTGATAGGTTTCGCATGTTAATTGCCAAGCAACAATTAACATCTCCAGGTTTGTGGACAGAACAGCCCTTCTTTCAGTTCTCTGCAAAAGCTGAACCTATTGATCCAAATGTAGGGCATGTTCTTCAAAATTGGTGTGGAGATTTTGTTCTCCCAGTTAAGTTTCTAAATCCTCATGTAGCACGACCAGATCAATGGCTGAACATGGAAGATGGGAAAACTCTCATCCGCAATCTATTTCAAGGACCTTATCCTCCTGCCGAATATTTATAGTTTAACAGAACAACTGCATACACAGGATGCATCTTTAAACTTACCTTTAATTCTTCTGAGGATAATCCTATTAGTCGCCATTTATGTCAAGTTTATGGACCTGCTGGTCACTCATCTGTTTTTGAACATTGGACTATAGGAAACAGGTTAAAATACTTTCATAATCACCAAACACCTGTTTGGATTCATACCAAAACCTACAGAATGAATGGTGCTACACCACAAGTAATGTCTCAAGGATTCAATGGACCATACAAACTAAAAACCATGAGTATAATATGGAAGGAACAAGAAGCTCCTGTTTCTGGATGTATTCCACACTCCTCCAATCAAACCTGTGCCAACTGTGCGGACTACTCTGCTGATGATCCTAGAGTTCCTACCTATGGTACTAGTGGAAATTATAGGTCACCTAATTGTACTCATCCCGATGGTGAATTCTGTGAAGGATGCCTTTGCAACGAACCTCGACATTCCAGCACATCCGACAGTACTGGGTCCTAGCTAATAAATGGGCTTGTCATTTATCAGGAGCATCTATCATCCCGTGATTATCGATAGACGTGGGCCACACCACGGTAAAAGGGGAAAGCTTATGTGCCTCAAGATAAGCACGAGTTAATCCTCTTGTGATCAAAAGGAATCTTGTAAAGTTGTGTCGGTCGGTCGACCTTATCTTGTTCACTGACTAATTGGTCCCACCAGAGGAATCTTATCCTCATCCGGGTAGTCCTTCGGATAAGGCTTGCAACGTGTCCCCTTCCTATGGATGGATTTCAAAAGAAATTAGAGATCGGGGTTAAAAGATCTGCTCTCACCTCCTATATAAGGAGCTCAGGGCCGCCTGCATTTCTCAACGATTTCTGGCAAAGTAAAGTCATAGAAAGGTTTCAGTCGAGTCTAGATATAAATTAAGACTACCATTATCTCTGGTTTGCTCTTATAGTTTTTATAGATATGCTCTTAGTGTAGAAGGCAAAGCTTAAGACAAGAGTTCCTTTCGGCTCTTTTTGTTTAAGCATGCTTTCCACAGTCAGAACGCGTCTATGCCAGCGCACATTGTAATATGATGAATGTATATGTAAGTTTCCTGAGTGTACGTCATAATAATATTCATAAGATCTATCTGTGTGTCAAATATTCTCTTCTGCAATTCATTTGTCATTTGCAGCTGTGTTTCAAAGTTGGTATCAGAGCTGATGATATTATTGTCTGTTGTTATCGTTGTTGTCTAACCATAACTCATCAATAAAGTACTATGTTATCCCTGTATTGCTTCTTATATAGCTCTCTGTATTGCTCAGACCATCACATTGTATTGTAAGTCCTGTGTGTAAGTCCCGCTTCAAGCCGTGTGGAAGGTGTTAGGGAAGTAAGGCAGTTATCTGGTCTTTTGAGCGCAGATTTGAGCATAGGTTCGAGCGTAGAATGGATAAAGCAAATACCTCCGGATCAGTTCTTGAAAGCAGCGACCTCACAGCAGATCGCAATACAGAAGTTAAGTTCACCAACTTCTTTGCTGATAATGAAAGTTCTTTTGCTACGTTTGAATATAGTAGTAATGTGTTAGATGAAGTTTCTTCTAGTAATCAGTTACCTGATAAAGAATTCCGTGTCCCAAAGATTAAAGCTTCTGATATTTATCAAGATGTTCCTAAAGGTGTAGTAGATATGTTTAATAAGCATACTGGTTTGAAAGATTGGTTTGGCTATAAAACTTCGCAGAAATGTCATGTCGCCACTCTACAACATGTTGTGACAGGTGGCAGTAAAGGAAAGTTAAATATTTTTTCTGATGCTTTAGTTGCTAAGTTTCAAAAGGAAGCCCTTGCTAGTTCTGATAATCCACAGTTTATGCATCTCTCTTATGTCCGAATAGGAATCTGTGGACACTATAGAAAAGACTTACCTATCATCGTGATGATGATGCTTAAAGATGCCCGGTTCTATAAATTATCTCATTCACTGTTAGGAGCTGGTTGTGACTCCATGGCTAAAGGTCCCATCTTTGTAGATTGTCTCCTTGATCTTCCTGTCAGTCTGAAAGATGGCAATCTTCGGGATGTTCTGGAATATAACTTCAAAACAATGAACTTGTTTATGAAGAAAAAGTCAGTCGACCATTCCCTTACCTTCCTGGTCCACTACCGATTGTATAACAAAGTCATTCCTTTAATGATCAACCCCAAGCGTACCCAAGGACTTGAGGGTTTGTCCATGATCTGGACTTCTTCGAGTGACAGCACCTAATTGACTGCTCCCAAGATAGTTAAACATAAGGATATTAAAATGCCTGAAGAATGGGCATTAGATCTTTGGGATAGTGAAAGTCAAGCTGAAGTCGAAAATGAGAAACAACCCCAATTGAGAGGCATCTCAATTGAAGAATTAGATGATTAGGCTGTCATTCAATTCTCATTCGGCAACCAGACGACTAAGTCTTCTAGACCTTCCATGAGAACTGAAAAGATTTTTAATTATAACCAACCTGATCCATCTGTGAATCCGTTCCCTCGCTCACAGAGCATGAGACTTCAACCCTCTATGGGTTTTGAAAGGTTATTTACAATACCCTCTGTCTCCAAGACTAGCGGATCTATTCCATCAGCCACTCTTGCTAGTTCGTCCTGTACCCATCAAAAGTATTCTGAGTTAGATAATGGGTTACAGAAGTGTGAAGACTGCTCCTTTGTTTTTCCTCCAAAGTCTGGCCATTTTAGAATGTATTCTACCAGACAAGTTACCTTGCCAGAACAGGATATTTCTGAAGTTAACCCTAAGGTTATAGAAACTCCTGTTGGTCCTTGTCAAGTCCTAGATGCTATCCCTTCTTTCCAGGATTTCATTTTATTTGATACCACCGGAACTTTTAAAGCTGACTTTTGGCCTCTGCATTTATTTCCTGTCGCGGAAAGTACTCAAGCCTCCAGTCAAAGTAAACTGTTAAACTGGACAAATTTATGTTTAAGGAAGTCAATGCTTCTTGCTGAGGATAGGAAGATCTTGCATCAGATCGAAGCAGTCAAAGCTGAGAAAGCACGTCTGAGTGCTCAAGAGAATTTTCATTCTCTGATCTCCACTCTTGAATGCTTTGAAAAGCGACTCATAGCTCAGTTGATGGATACTGTTAAGAAAGATCTAGATGAGCTCAAAGCATAGTATAATGAGTTTAAACGCCAAGCTGAAACTTGGTGGACGGCTCAGCAAAGATCTTTTGAACAGCAAAGAGAACTTCTGCAGAAAGTCAGAAGTGAAAACAAAGTAGATTGTGATGTGCTAGGATCACAGCTGAATACTACTAACATCAATGTTAAACATAATAGTCAAAGGTTAATAGAAATAGCTAAAGAAGTTCATTCAGTTGCACAATCACAGCTATTGATGAATGATTCCATCAAAACGGAATCATCGGAGATCAAGTCTGCTTTGCAAGAAGAGTCACGAACCATTCAGGTTGTGACACAAATAGTAAGACAGCAGCAGACTGTGAAGGTAAAGAATTTCCCTTCCAGTGCAAAGGGATATCTACAGGCTCAATATGAAAGACCTAGATTAAAGACAGAAGTAAGAAAGCCTGTAATTGAAAAGATCTATGATCCCTCTACAGGGAACCTAAGATATAAATTAAGAGTATCATTATCTTTGGTTTGTTCTTATAGTTTTCATAGATATGCTCTTAGTGTAGAAGGCAAAGCTTAAGACAAGAGTTCCTTTCGACTCTTTCTGTTTAAGCATGCTTTCCACAGTCAGAACGCGTCTATGCCAGCGCACATTGTAATATGATGAATGTATATGTAAGTTTCCTGAGTGTACGTCATAATAATATTCATAAGATCTATCTGCGTGTCAGATATTCTCTTCCGCAATTCATTTGTCATTTGCAGCTATGTTTCAAAGTTGGTATCAGAGCTGATGATATTATTGTCTGTTGTTATCATTGTTGTCTAACCATAACTCGTCAATAAAGTACTATGTTATCCCTGTATTGCTCCTTATATACCTCTCTGTATTGCTCAGACCGTCACATTGTGTTGTAAGTCCTGTGTGTAAGTCCTGCTTCAAGCCATGTGGAAGGCGTTAGGGTAGTAAGGCAGTTATCTGGTCTTTCAAGCGCAGATTTGAGCATAGGTTCGAGCGCAGAATGGATAAAGCAAGTACCTCTGGATCAGTTGTGGAAAGCAGCGACCTCACAGTAGATCGCAATACAAAAGTTAAGTTCACCAACTTCTTTGCTGATAATGAAAGTTCTTTTGCTACGTCTGAATATAGTAGTAATGTGTTAGATGAAGTTTCTTCTAGTAATCAATTACCTGATAAAGAATTCCGTGTCCCAAAGATTAAAGCTTCTGATATTTATTAGGATGTTCCTAAAGGTGTAGTAGATATGTTTAATAAGCATACTGGTTTGAAAGATTGGTTTGGCTATAAAACTTCGCAGAAATGTCATGTCGCCACTCTGCAACATGTTGTGATAGGTGGCAGTAAAGGAAAGTTAAATATTTTTTCTGATGCTTTACTTTCTAAGTTTCAAAAGAAAGCCTTTGAAAGTCCTGACAACCCACAATTCATGCATCTGTCATATGTCCGTATAGGTATTTGTGGACATTATAGAAAAGGGTTACCCATCATTGTCCTCATGATGTTAAAGGATGCTAGGTTTTATAAGTTGTCTCATTCTCTCCTAGGTGCTGGGTGTGATTCTATGGCTAAAGGACCTATCTTTGTAGATTGTCTCCTTGATTTTCCTGTCAGTCTGAAAGACGGCAATCTTCGGGATGTTCTGGAATATAACTTCAAAACAATGAACTTGTTTATGAAGAAAAGTCAGTCGACCATTCCCTTACCTTCCTGGTCCACTACCGATTGTATAACAAAGTCATTCCTTTAATAATCAACCTCAAGCGTGCCCAAGGACTTGAAGGTTTGTCCACGATCTGGACTTCTTCGAGTGACAACACCCAATTGACTGCTCCCAAGATAGTTAAACATAAGGATATTAAAATGCCTGAAGAATGGGCATTAGATCTTTGGGATAGTGAAAGTCAAGCTGAAGTTGAAAATGAGAAACAACCCCAATTGAGAGGCATCTCAATTGAAGAATTAGATGATCAGGCTGTCATCCGATTCTCATCCGGCAACCAGACGACTAAGTCTTCTAGACCTTCCATGAGAACTAAAAAGATTTTTAATTATAACCAACCTGATCCATCTGTGAATCCGTTCCCTCGCTCACAGAGCATGAGACTTCAACCCTCTAAGGGTTTTGAAAGGTTATTTACAATACCCTCTGTCTCCAAGACTATCGGATCTATTCCATCAGCCACTCTTGCTAGTTCATCCTGTACCCATCAAAAGTATTCTGAGTTAGATAATGGGTTACAGAAGTGTGAAGACTACTCCTTTGTTTTTCCTCCAAAGTCTGGCCATTTTAGAATGTATTCTACCAGACAAGTTACCTTGCCAGAACAGGATATTTCTGAAGTTAACCCTAAGGTTATAGCAACTCCTGCTGGTCCTTGTCAAGTCCCAGGTGCTATCCCTCCTTTCTAGGATTTCATTTTATTTGATACCACCAGAACTTTTAAAGTCGACTTTTGGCCTTTGCATTTATTTCCTATTGCGGAAAGTACTCAAGCCTCCAGTCAAAGTAAACTGTTAAACTGGACAAATTTATGTTTAAGGAAGTCAATGCTTCTTGCTGAGGATAGGAAGATCTTGCATTAGATCGAAGCAGTCAAAGCTGAGAAAGCACGTCTGAGTGCTCAAGAGAATTTTCATTCTCTGATCTCCACTCTTGAACGCTTTATAAAGCGACTCATAGCTCAGTGGATGGATACTGTTAAGAAAGATCTAGATGAGCTCAAAGCACAGTATAATGAGTTTAAACGCCAAGCTGAAACTTGGTGGATGGCTCAGCAAAGATCTTTTGAACAGTAAAGAGAACTTCTGAAGAAAGTCAGAAGTGAAAACAAATTAGGTTGTGATGTGCTAGGATCACAGCTGAATACTACTAACATCCATGTCAAACATAACAGTCAAAGGTTAGTAGAAATAGCTGAAGAAGTTCATTCAGTTGCACAATCACAGCTATTGATGAATGATTCCATCAAAACGGAATCATCCGAGATCAAGTCTGCTTTGCAAGAAGAGTCATGAATCATTCAGGTTGTGACACAAATAGTAAGATAGCAGCAGACTGTGAAGGTAAAGAATTTCCCTTCCAGTGCAAAGGGATATCTACAGGCTCAATATGAAGAACCTAGATTAAAGACAGAAGTAAGAAAGCCTGTAATTGAAAAGATCTATGATCCCTCTACAGGGAACCTAAGAGATGCCACACCAACGGAACAAGCCGAAGGTCAGTACCAGATGGCTCATGGGTCTAGTAAGAATCCTCAATCCAACCCTGTGGATCCATTCAAGAATATACAAACCCTGAAAGCCGAAGTACCTCCTCTTGTCAATTTTGATCATTTTGAAGATTTAGAAAATACTAGAGGTATTGATGCCATGAGAGCATGGATTACAAATTACATGTCTACTAATCCTTATGCAGAAGAAGAACAGGTGATCAAGCAAGCATTGAATGCCATCACAGGCATTGCTCGACATGTATGGGATCAGCTCGATGATGATTACAGGGATAGACTGTTGGATAGAGGTACAGACCAAGTCTGTGCTCAGTTGACACGTCTATTTGTTGGCAAAACAGACACAAGAGAAAAGTTGGCCTATAATAAGTTCATCAAAGGTAAGTGCAAAGATCTCCGATACTTTAAACAATATTGTGATGCACAGTATGAAAATTTCTACTTATCAGGCCGTGAGCAAAATCAGGAATTTATGTTCACTACTTTTCTTAAAAGTTTTGGAAAAGTGATAGGTGAGTTCTATCACAAGAAGGTTTTAGAAAATCTGGTTGTTGAGAACACTGAAATGAAGGAACTAACATATCCACAGCTAGTACAGTTCCTAACATAGATTAATGAAGACATCTGTGAAGAAGGAAGAACAAAGAAAGAAATTAAGAAGGTACAACCTCTTCCGTCTTCCTCTATATGCTACCAGATTATGCCTTCTCTGCAATTTCCCGAAAAGGGATAATCTTCTTGTTTTGATTGTGAAAGTCCCAAGAAGTTCTACAAGAAGAACAGAAAGAAATTCAAAAAGAAATACCCTAAGAAAAAGGGATATTTTCGGAAAAGGACTGACAAGAAAAAGTCCAAGAAATGGAAGCCAACCTGCTACATTTGCAAAGGAGATCACTTTGCAAACAAGTGTCCTGACCGCAATAAGAAAAAGGGTAAAGGTAAGGTTAGATTAGCCAGAGAAGCTGGAGTAGAAGATATTGATGAATATGAATTCATCAATGACTATCCCTCTGACTCTGAAGATATAATATTATCCTCAGAATCTGACTCTGAATCAGAATCTGAAGAATATGAGTCAGCTCAAGAACAAGTTCAAGGACAGGTCAATCAAATTACCAAGGACCAATCCTCTGACGAGGATTCTACTTCAGAAGTCTCCTTCTATTGCAGAATGTTCAGAAGGGACACCCGTGGAGAGCTGGACAAGGTAATTGAAGAAATTGTCCAGATAGAATCTCATCTCCAGAATATGGATATAGGGCAAGAGACCTCAAAGAAGCTGGTTGCTAGGTTAGATCAGCTTAAAGCAAGAAAGTATCACCTCTTGCAACCCTCCATTGAAAGCGGAACAACACGAGGACGAGCCCCCGCTCAAGTACATCATGGATATCGGCCATCTCCTTGGTTTCCACGACCAACTCCTCCGGTTTCTCAGGCTCCTCGGCCCCCAGTTCCTGAACCATTGAATCAACGTGCCATGATTGATGCACCTGCACTTGGTAGTATGGCTCGGCGCATTTGGCGGAGAAGTCGGAAAGCCTTCTTTGAAAAGGTTATCGTCCAAGCCCGACAAGAAATCTCAGAGATAGATGAGGAAGAAAATTTCTATCTCACGGAAGAAATGGAAAAGGCTCCTGAGTTGGATAAATTCATCAGTAAATTCAACTCCAATGGAATGGTGCAACTCCCATCACAGCCCACTGTTTCAGAAGAACAGCTTTTTTGTGAAGAAAGACCTTACAGTCCTCTCATTACACAAGCTATCAAAGAAGAACCTGTGGAAGATCCCCTCAGCTATCTCAGTGAAGAAGCATTCGAAGGATCACCAGTAACCACATATGAAGAAGGATCTTGCAGCCAGATGAAATCCTATAAGAGAACGGTTAAGCCTATCACTGTTTTCCCTGGCGTAATACTTACGATTCATTTTCCAGGTATAATGGCTTACCCATTGGCCTTTTTAATTGATACTGGTGCTGATCTTAATCTTGCTAGACACAATGCCTTCCCAAAGGATGCATGGCAAGATGGTGCTACTGGAATCACTTTTGGTAATGTTGAGAGGTCAGAAAGCTCTTCTTATTGCATAGCTCCTATTCAAATAGGATTTGATGGTTTCACAGATAATTTACTGTTTGTGCAATTTGAAGTAGAAGGATATGATGGAGTCATTGGAAGCAATGCTATTCGTGGATGGGAACCATTCACAATTGATTCTGATTTCATCATCGTCAGAGGAATGTATCAGTTCCCACGACTATAT
Organism: Cunninghamia lanceolata; assembly: GCA_027924645.1. Taxonomy (NCBI): domain Eukaryota; kingdom Viridiplantae; phylum Streptophyta; class Pinopsida; order Cupressales; family Cupressaceae; genus Cunninghamia; species Cunninghamia lanceolata. The sequence goes on along the minus strand of BSBN01000523.1, from coordinate 9,004,210 downwards.
CAAGATCTTGCTTACACATCAAAGCTTGAAAAGACTGATACAAAGAAAGAAGTTAATACTGTCTGGTTAGCTAACCAGATTGATGCAGGTCAGACATCACTCAATGAGATCAAGACAGCCTTTGCCAGCACTGTCATGACAAAGGATCTGAGCAAGCAGAAGCGGAATCTCACTTGCGATCTTCCACTCAAGCGAGATGCACAAGGTAATGAACTCCTACCTAAAGCTAAAGCCAATTATTTCCTTATGAGTTCATCTGAAGTGACTACCTGCAGAATAGAAGTAGCTGAGCTTGAACAGTTCAAACTGATTCAGACTTCTGAATCACCATTCTCCTGTCATGCGATGTATGTTCCTAAAGTCGATGAGAATGGAAATGAGTTACCAGAAAAATGGCTAGTCGTCAACTACAAGCCGCTGAATGAATGCCTTGTTGATAACTGGCATCCCTTGCCTAGTAAGGACCATATCTGGCAAATCATCCAAGGTAGTAATGTTTACTCTAAGTTTGATCTCACTAAGGGTTTTTGGCAAGTAGGTCTTAAAAGTGTAGATTTCTATAAAACAGCCTTCTCTGTTCCTCAAGGCATGTATGAATGGACTGTTCTACCTTTTGGTATCAAGACAGCCCCTTCTATCTTTCAACAGAAGATGGATATTATTTTCAGACCTTATGCCAAGTTCATCCAACCCTACATTGATGATATCCTTGTCTTCAGCCGAGATATGCCCCATCACCTAGACCATTTACGCCAGTTTCTTTCACTATGTCAACACCATGGTTTTGTTGTTAACTCCACAAAGTCTTTTTTCGCCTTGCCATCCATTGTTTTTATTGGCATCAAGCTTCTTCCGGGGGGGAGGATGGAGGCCCAATCACACATCCTGAACAAAATTGCCCATTTGCCCGTAACCAATGTTAAAGAATTTCAAAGGTTTTTGGGCCTTGTTAATTATATTGCAGGATTTTATCATAAGCTTGCTGAAGATCAGCTTGAGTTAAACAAGCTATTAGGAAAGAAGCCACCACCATGGACTAAGAAGCATGATGCCCTGATCGAAAGAATCAAACAGAAATGTTCTCAGTTACCACCCCTCAAGCTGCCGGGAAAAGGTTTCAAAATTGTTGAAACAGATGCTAGTGAGGGAGCATGGGCAGGTTTTCTGCGAGAACAAAAACAACCACCTACAATCCAAAAGACAAAGGTGAGATTGTTCGAGCAGTCTCTGGTACCTTCCAAAATAGTGAGTTGAACTACCATAGCACACATAAGGAGATCCTTGCTGTTGTTAATACATTCCAAGCATTTTAAATGTTTATAGCAGACAAGAGATTCCTCCTATAGAGTGATTTGCGGAATCTGTGAGGTTTCTTTCGAAAGGAATCCAAAAATAAGGTAGTCCATGGCTGACTCCTCAGATGGGCACAACTCCTCAGTACTTATGAATTTGATTTTATTCATCTACCAAGAGTTGAAAATATCTTTGCAGATTTTATGTCTCGTGAAGGACATCAACCAGATCCTCTAGCGCCGGTAGAAGGAAAAGTGCGCATTATTAGGATCAGAGAACAACGCTGGTATGAAGCAAGTCACAATGAATGGAGTACTAATCCCTTCCAGCGTAGAAATCTACACAACTATCAAATGGCGAATGATTTTCTGTTTGATAGGTTTCACATGTTAATTGCCAAGCAACAATTAACATCTCCAGGTTTGTGGACAGAACAGCCCTTCTTTCAGTTCTCTGCAGAAGCTGAACCTATTGATCCAGATGTAGGGCATGTTCTTCAAAATTGGTGTGGAGATTTTGTTCTCCCAGTTAAGTTTCTAAATCCTCATGTAGCACGACCAGATCAATGGCTGAACATGGAAGATGGGAAAACTCTCATCTGCAATCTATTTCAAGGACCTTATCCTCCTGCCGAAGATTTACAGTTTAACGGAACAACTGCATACACAGGATGCATCTTTAAACTTACCTTTAATTCTTCTAAGGATAATCCTATTAGTCACCATTTATGTCAAGTTTATGGACCTGCTGGTCACTCATCTGTTTTTGAACATTGGACTATAGGAAACAGGTTAAAATACTTTCATAATCACCAAACACCTGTTTGGATTCATACCAAAACCTACAGAATGAATGGTGCTACACCACAAGCAATATCTCAAGGATTGTATGGACCATACAAACTAAAACCCATGAGTATAATATCGAAGGAACAAGAAGCTCCTGTTTCTGGATGTATTCCACACTCCTCCAATCAAACCTATGCCAACTGTGCGGACTACTCAGCTAATGATCCTAGAGTCCCTACCTATGATACTAGTGGAAATTACAGGTCACCTGATTGTACTCATCCCGATGGTGAATTCTGTGAAGGATGCCTTTACAACCAACCTCGACATTCCAGCACATCCAACAGTACTGGGTCCTAGCTAATAAATGGGCTTGTCATTTATCGGGAGCATCTATCATCCTGTGATTATCGATAGACGTAGGCCACACCACGGTAAAAGGGAAAAGCTTATGCGCCTCAGGATAAGCACAAGTTAATCCTCTCGTGATCAAAAGGAATCTTGTAAAGTTTTGTCGGTCGGTCGACCTTATCTTGTTCACAGACTAATTGGTCCCACCAGAGGAATCTTATCCTCATCCGGGTAGTCCTTCGGATAAGGCTTGCAACGTGTCCCCTTCCTATGGACGGATTTCAAAATAAATTAGAGATCGGGGTTAAAAGATCTGCTCTCACCTCCTCTATAAGGAGCTCAGGGCCGCCTGCATTTCTCAACGATTTCTGGCGAAGTAAAGTCATAGAAAGGTTTCAGTCGAGTCTAGATATAAATTAAGAGTACCATTATCTCTGGTTTGCTCTTATAGTTTTCATATATATGCTCTTAGTGTAGAAGGCAAAGCTTAAGACAAGAGTTCCTTTCGGCTCTTTCTATTTAAGCATGCTTTCCACAGTCAGAACGCATCTATGCCAGCGCGCATTGTAATATGATGAATGTATATGTAAGTTTCCTGATTGTACGTTACAATAATATTCTTTGACTGTTATGTTTGACATGGATGTTAGTAGTATTCAGCTGTGATCCTAGCACATCACAATCTAATTTTTTTTCACTTCTGACTTTCTGCAGAAGTTCTCTTTGTTGTTCAAAAGATCTTTGTTCCCTCTACAGGGAACCTAAGAGACGCCACACCAACGGAACAAGCCGAAGGTCAGTTCCAGATGGCTCGTGGGTCCAGTAAGGATCCTCAATCCAACCCTGTGGATCCATTCAAGAATATACAAACCCTGAAAGCCGAAGTACCTCCTCTTGTCAATTTTGATCATTTTGAAGATTTAGAAAATACTAGAGGTATTGATGCCATGAGAGCATGGATTACAAATTACATGTCTACTAATCCATATGCAGAAGAAAAACAGGTGATCAAGCAAGCATTGAATGCCATGACAGGCATTGCTCGACATGTATGGGATCAGCTCGATGATGATTACAGGGAAAGACTGTTGGATAGAGGTATAGACCAAGTCTATGCTCAGTTGACACGTTTGTTTGTTGGCAAAACAGACACAAGAGAAAAGTTGGCCTATAATAAGTTCATCAAAGGTAAGTGCAAAGATCTCCGATACTTTAAACAATATTGTGATGCACAGTATGAAAATTTCTACTTATCAGGCCGTGAGCAAAATTAGGAATTTAGGTTCACTAGTTTTCTTAAAAGTTTTGGAAAACTGATAGGTGAGTTCTATCACAAGAAGGTTTTAGAAAATCTGGTTGTTGAGAACATTGAAATGAAGGAACTAACATATCCACAGCTAGTACAGTTCCTAACACAGATTAATGAAGACATCTGTCAAGAAGGAAGAACAAAGAAAGAAATTAAGAAGGTACAACCTCTTCTGTCTTCCTCTATATGCTACCAGATTATGCCTTCTCTGCAATTTCCCGAAAAGGGAAAATCTTCTTGTTTTGATTGTGAAAGTCCCAAGAAGTTCTAAAAGAAGAACAGAAAGAAATTCAAAAAGAAATACCCTAAGAAAAAGGGATATTTCCGGAAAAGGACTGACAAGAAAAAGTCCAAGAAATGGAAGCCAACCTGCTACATTTGCAAAGGAGATCACTTTGCAAACAAGTGTCCTGACCGCAATAAGAAAAAGGGTAAAGGTAAGGTCAGATTAGCCAGAGAAGCTGGTGTAGCAGATATTGATGAATATGAATTCATCAATGACTATCCCTCTGACTCTGAAGATATAATATTATCCTCAGAATCTGACTCTGAATCAGAATCTGAAGAATATGAGTCAGCTCAAGAACAAGTTCAAGGATAGGTCAATCAAATTACCAGGGAACAATCCTCTGACGATGATTCTACTTCAGAAGTCTCCTTCTATTGCAGAATGTTCAGAAGGGACACCCGTGGAGAGCTGGACAAGGTAATTGAAGAAATTGTCCAGACAGAATCATCATTTTGAAGATTTAGAAAATACTAGAGGTATTGATGCCATGAGAGCATGGATTACAAATTACATGTCTACTAATCCTGATGCAGAAGAAAAATAGGTGATCAAGCAAGCAATGAATGCCATGACAGGCATTGCTCGACATGTATGGGATCGGCTCGATGATGATTACAGGGAAAGACTGTTGGATAGAGGTACAGACCAAGTCTGTGCTCAGTTGACACGTCTGTTTGTTGGCAAAATAGACACAAGAGAAAAGTTAGCCTATAATAAGTTCATCAAAGGTAAGTGCAAAGATCTCCGATACTTTAAACAATATTGTGATGCACAGTATGAAAATTTCTACTTATCAGGCCGTGAGCAAAATTAGGAATTTATGTTCACTACTTTTCTTAAAAGTTTTGGAAAAGTGATAGGTGAGTTCTATCACAAGAAGGTTTTAGAAAATCTAGTTGTTGAGAACATTGAAATGAAGGAACTAACATATCCACAGCTAGTACAGTTCCTAACACAGATTAATGAAGAAATCTATGAAGAAGGAAGAACAAAGAAAGAAATTAAGAAGGTACAACCTCTTCTCTCTTCCTCTATATGCTACCAGATTATGCCTTCTCTGTAATTTCCCGAAAAGGGAAAATCTTCTTGTTTTGATTGTGAAAGTCCCAAGAAGTTCTACAAGAAGAACAGAAAGAAATTCAAAAAGAAATACCGTAAGAAAAAGGGATATTTTCAGAAAAGGACTGACAAGAAAAAGTCCAAGAAATGGAAGCCAACCTGCTACATTTGCAAAGGAGATCACTTTGCAAACAAGTGTCCTGACCACAATAAGAAAAAGGGTAAAGGTAAGGTCAGATTAGCCAGAGAAGCTGGTGTAGCAGATATTGATGAATATGAATTCATCAATGACTATCCCTCTGACTCTGAAGATATAATATTATCCTCAGAATCTGACTCTGAATCAGAATCTGAAGAATATGAGTCAGCTCAAGAACAAGTTCAAGGATAGGTCAATCAAATTACCAAGGAACAATCCTCTAACGAGGATTCTACTTCAGAAGTCTCCTTCTATTGCAAAATGTTCAGAAGGGACACCCGTGGAGAGCTGGACAAGGTAATTGAAGAAATTGTCTAGACAGAATCTCATCTCCAGAATATGGATATAGGGAAAGAGACCTGGAAGAAGCTGGTTGCTAAGTTAGATCAGCTTAAAGCAAGAAAGTATCACCTCTTGCAACCCTCCATTGAAAGCGGAACAACGCGAGGACGAGCCCTCGCTCAAGTACATCATGGATATCGGCCATCTCCTTGGTTTCCACGACCAACTCCTCCGGTTCCTCGGGCTCCTTGGCCCCCAGTTCCTGAACAATTGAATCAACGTGCCATGATTGATGCACCTACACCTGGTAGTATGGCTCGGTGCATTTGGCGGAGAAGTCAGAAAGCCTTCCTTGAAAAGGTTATCGTCCAAGCTTGACAAGAAATCTCAGAGATAGACGAGGAAGAAAATTTCTATCTCACGGAAGAAATGGAAAAGGCTCCTGAGTTGGATAAATTCATCAGTAAATTCAACTCCAACAGAATGGTGCAACTCCCATCACAGCCCACTGTTTCAGAAGAATAGCTTTTTTGTGAAGAAAGACCTTATAGTCCTCTCATTACACAAGGTGTCAAAGAAGAACCTGTGGAAGATCCCCTCAGCTATCTCAGTGAAGAAGCATTCGAAGGATCACCAGTAACCACATATGAAGAAGGATCTTGCAGCCAGATGAAAGCCTATAAGAGAACGGCTAAGCCTATCACTGTTTGCCCTGGCGTAATACTTACGATTCATTTTCCAGGTATAATGGCTTACCCATTGGCCTTTTTAATTGATACTGGTGCTGATCTTAATCTTGCTAGACACAATGCCTTCCCAAAGGATGCATGGCAAGATGGTACTACTGGAATCACTTTTGGTAATGCTGAGAGGTCAAAAAGCTCTTCTTATTGCATAGCTCCTATTCAAATAGGATTTGATGGTTTCACAGATAATTTACTGTTTGTGCAATTTGAAGTAGAAGGATATTATGGAGTCATTGGAAGCAATGCTATTCGTGGATGGGAACCATTCACAATTGATTCTGATTTCATCATCATCAGAGGAATGTATCAACTCCCACGACTATATCAAGATCTTGCTTACACATCAAAGCTTGAAAAGACTGATACAAAGAAAGAAGTTAATACTGTCTGGTTAGCTAACCAGATTGATGCAGGTCAGACATCACTCAATGAGATCAAGACAGCCTTTGCCAGCACTATCATGACAAAGGATCTGAGCAAGCAGAAGCGGAATCTCACTTGCGATCTTCCACTCAAGCGAGATGCACAAGGTAATGAACTCCTACCTAAAGCTAAAGCCAATTATTTCCTTATGAGTTCATCTGAAGTGACTACCTGCAGAACAAAAGTAGCTGAGCTTGAACAGCTCAAACTGATTCAGACTTCTGAATCACCATTCTCCTGTCATGCGATGTATGTTCCTAAAGTCGATGAGAATGGAAATGAGTTACCAGAAAAATGGCTAGTCGTCAACTACAAGCCGCTGAATGAATGCCTTGTTGATAACCAGCATCCCTTGCCTAGTAAGGACCATATCTGGCAAATCATCCAAGGTAGTAATGTTTACTCTAAGTTTAATCTCACTAAGGGTTTTTGGCAAGTAGGTCTTAAAAGTGTAGATTTCTATAAAACAGCCTTCTCTATTCCTCAAGGCCTGTATGAATGGACTATTCTACCTTTTGGTATCAAGACAGCCCCTTCTATCTTTCAACAGAAGATGGATATTATTTTCTGACCTTATGCCAAGTTCATCCAACCCTATATTGATGATATCCTTATCTTCAGCCAAGATATGCCCCATCACCTAGACCATTTACGCTAGTTTCTTTCACTATGTCAACACCATGGTCTTGCTGTTAACCCCACAAAGTCCTTTTTCGCCTTGCCATCCATTGTTTTTATTGGCATCAAGCTTCTTCCGGGGGGGAGGATGGAGGTCCAACCACACATCTTGAACAAAATTGCCCGTTTGCTCATAACCAATGTTAAAGAACTTCAAAGATTTTTGGGCCTTGTTAATTATATTGCAGGATTTTATCATAAGCTTGCTGAAGTTCGGCTTGAGTTAAACAAGCTGTTAGGAAAGAAGCCACCACCATGGACTAAGAAGCATGACGCCCTGATCAAAAGGATCAAACAGAAATGTTCCCAGTTACCACCCCTCAAGCTACCGGGAAAAGGTTTCAAAATTGTTGAAACAGATGCTATGAGGGAGCATGGGCAGGCGTTCTACGAGAACAAAAACAACCACCTACAATCCAAAAGACAAAGGTGAGATTGTTCGAGCAGTCTCTGGTACCTTCCAAAATAGTGAGTTAAACTACCATACCACACATAAGGAGATCCTTGCTGTTGTTAATACATTCCAAGCATTTCAAATGTTTATAGCAGACAAGAGATTCCTCCTAAAGAGTGATTTGCAGAATCTGCGAGGTTTCTTTCGAAAGGAATCCAAATATAAGGTAGTCCGTGGCCGACTCCTCAGATGGGCACAACTCCTCAGTACTTATGAATTTGATTTTATTCATCTACCAAGAGTTGAAAATATCTTTGCAGATTTTATGTCTCGTGAAGGACATCAACCAGATCCTCCAGCGCCAGTAGAAGGAAAAGTGCGTATTATTAGGATCAGAGAACAACGCTGGTATGAAGCAAGTCACAATGAATGGAGTACTAATCCCTTCCAGCGTAGAGATCTACACAACTAGCAAATGGCGAATGATTTTCTGTTTGATAGGTTTCGCATGTTAATTGCCAAGCAACAATTAACATCTCCAAGTTTGTGGACAGAACAGCCCTTCTTTCAGTTCTCTGCAGAAGCTGAACCTATTGATCCAGATGTAGGGCATGTTCTTCAAAATTGGTGTGGAGATTTTGTTCTCCCAGTTAAGTTTCTAAATCCTCATGTAGCACGACCAGATCAATGGCTGAACATGGAAGATGGGAAAACTCTCATCCGCAATCTATTTCAAGGACCTTATCCTCTTGCCGAAGATTTACAGTTTAACAGAACAACTGCATACACAGGATGCATCTTTAAACTTACCCTTAATTCTTCTAAGGATAATCCTATTAGTCACCATTTATGTCAAGTTTATGGACCTGCTGGTCACTCATCTATTTTTGAACATTGGACTGTAGGAAACAGGTTAAAATACTTTCATAATCACCAAACACCTGTTTGGATTCATACCAAAACCTACAGAATGAATGGTGCTACACCACAAGCAATGTCTCGAGGATTGTATGGACCATACAAACTAAAAACCATGAGTATAATATGGAAGGAACAAGAAGCTCCTATTACTGGATGTATTCCACACTCCTCCAATCAAACCTGTGCCAACTATGCAGACTACTCAGCTAATAATCCTAGAGTCCCTACCTATGGTACTAGTGGAAATTACAGGTCACCTAATTGCACTCATCCCGATTGCAAATTCTGTGAAGGATGCCTTTACAACCAACCTCGACATTCTAGCACATCCGACAATACTGGGTCCTAGCTAATAAATGGGCTTGTCATTTATCGGGAGCATCTATCATCCTGTGATTATCGATAGACGTGGGCCACACCACGGTAAAAGGGGAAAGCTTATGCGCCTCAGGATAAGCACGAGTTAATCCTCTCGTGATCAAAAGGAATCTTGTAAAGTTGTGTCGGTCGATCGACCTTATCTTGTTCACGGACTAATTGGTCCCACCAGAGGAATCTTATCCTCATCCGGGTAGTCCTTCGGATAAGGCTTGCAACGTGTCCCCTTTCTATGACTTTACTTCACCATAAATCGTTGAGAAATGCAGGCGGCCCTGAGCTCCTTATATAGGTGAGAGCAGATCTTTTAACCCCGATCTCTAATTTCTTTTGAAATCCATCCATAGGAAGGGGACACGTTACAAGCCTTATCCGAAGGACTACCCGGATGAGGATAAGATTCCTCTGGTGGGACCAATTAGTCCGTGAACAAGATAAGGTCGACCGACTGACACAACTTTACAAGATTCCTTTTGATCACGAGAGGATTAACTCGTGCTTATCCTGAGGCACAACATATTTCCCCTTTTACCGTGGTGTGGCCCACGTCTATCGATAATCACAGGATGATAGATGCTCCCGATAAATGACAAGCCCATTTATTAGCTAGGACCCAGTACTGTCGAATGTGCTGGAATGTCGAGGTTGGTTGTAAAGGCATCCTTCACAGAATTCACCATCGGGATGAGTGCAATCAGGTGACCTGTAATTTCCATTAGTACCATAGGTAGGGACTCTAGGATCATCAACTGAGTAGTCCACACAGTTGGCACAGGTTTGATTGGAGGAGTGTGGAATACATCCAGAAACAGGAGCTTCTTGTTCCTTCCATATTATACTCATGGTTTTTAGTTTGTATGGTCCATACAATCCTCGAGACATGGCTTGTGGTGTAGCACCATTCATTCTGTAGGTTTTGGTATGAATCCAAACAGGTGTTTGGTGATTATGAAAGTATTTTAACCTGTTTCCTACAGTCCAATGTTCAAAAATAGATGAGTGACCAGCAGGTCCATAAACTTGACATAAATGGTGACTAATAAGATTATCCTCAGAAGAATTAAGGGTAAGTTTAAAGATGCATCCTGTGTATGCAGTTGTTCCGTTAAACTGTAAATCTTCAGCAGGAGGATAAGGTCCTTGAAATAGATTGCGGATGAGAGTTTTCCCATCTTCCATGTTCAGCCATTGATCTAGTCGTGCTACATGAGGATTTAGAAACTTAACTGGGAGAACAAAATCTCCACACCAATTTTGAAGAACATGCCCTACATCTGGATCAATAGGTTCAGCTTCTGCAGAGAACTGAAAGAAGGGTTGTTCTGTCCACAAACCTGGAGATGTTAATTGTTGCTTGGCAATTAACATGCGAAACCTATCAAACAGAAAATCATTCGCCATTTGCTAGTTGTGTAGATCTCTACGCTGGAAGGGATTAGTACTCCATTCATTGTGACTTGCTTCATACCAGCATTGTTCTCTGATCCTAATAATACGCACTTTTCCTTCTACTGGCGCTGGAGGATCTGGTTGATGTCCTTCACAAGACATAAAATCTACAAAGATATTTTCAACTCCTGGTAGATGAATAAAATCAAATTCATAAGTACTGAGGAGTTGTGCCCATCTGAGGAGTCGGCCACGGACTACCTTATATTTGGATTCCTTTCGAAAGAAACCTCGCAGATTCTACAAATCACTCTTTAGGAGGAATCTCTTGTCTGCTATAAACATTTGAAATGCTTGGAATGTATTAACAACAGCAAGGATCTCCTTATGTGTGCTATGGTAGTTTAACTCACTATTTTGGAAGGTACCAGAGACTGCTCGAACAATCTCACCTTTGTCTTTTGGATTGTAGCTGGTTGTTTTTGATCTCGCAGAACGCCTGCCCATGCTCCCTCACTAGCATCTGTTTCAACAATTTTGAAACCTTTTCTCGGCAGCTTGAGGGGTGGTAACTGGGAACATTTCTGTTTGATCCTTTCGATCAGGGCGTCATGCTTCTTAGTCCATGGTGGTGGCTTCTTTCCTAACAGCTTGTTTAACTCAAGCCGATCTTCAGCAAGCTTATGATAAAATCCTGCAATATAATTAACAAGGCCCAAAAACCTTTGAAGTTCTTTAACATTGGTTACGGGCAAACGGGCAATTTTGTTCAGGATGTGTGGTTGGGCCTCCATCCTCCCCCCTGGAAGAAGCTTGATGCCAATAAAAATAATGGATGGCAAGGCGAAAAAGGACTTTGTGGGGTTAACAGCAAGACCATGGTGTTGACATAGTGAAAGAAACTGGTGTAAATGGTATAGGTGATGGGGTATATCTTGGCTGAAGACAAGGATATCATCAATGTAGGGTTGGATGAACTTGGCATAAGGTTAGAAAATAATATCCATTTTCTGTTGAAAGATAGAAGGGGCTGTCTTGATACCAAAAGGTAGAACAGTCCATTCATACAGGTCTTGAGGAACAGAGAAGACTGTTTTATAAAAATCTACACTTTTAAGACCTACTTGCCAAAAACCCTTAGTGAGATCAAACTTAGAGTAAACATTACTACCTTGGATGATTTGCCAGATATGGTCCTTACTAGGCAAGGGATGTCGTTTATCAACAAGGCATTCATTCAGCGGCTTGTAGTTGACGACTAGCTATTTTTCTGGTAACTCATTTCCTTTCTCATTGACTTTAGGAACATACATCGCATGACATAAGAATGGTGATTCAGAAGTCTGAATTAGTTTGAGCCGTTCAAGCTCAGCTACTTCTGTTTTGCAGGTAGTCACTTCAGATGAACTCATAAGGAAATAATTGGCTTTAGCTTTAGGTAGGAGTTCATTACCTTATGCATCTCGCTTGAGTGGAAGATCGCAAGTGAGATTCTGCTTCTGCTTGCTTAGATCCTTTGTCATGATAGTGCTGGAAAAGGCTGTCTTGATCTCATTGAGTGACATCTGACTTGCATCAATCTGGTTAGCTAACCAGACAGTATTAACTTCTTTCTTTGTATCAGTCTTTTCAAGCTTTGATGTGTAAGCAAGATCTTGATATAGTCGTGGGAGCTGATACATTCCTCTGATGATGATGAAATCAGAATCAATTGTGAATGGTTCCCATCCACGAATAGCATTGGTGTCAATGACTCCATCATATCCTTCTACTTCAAATTGCACAAACAGTAAATTATCTGTGAAACCATCAAATCCTATTTGAATAGGAGCTATGCAATAAGAAGAGCTTTCTGACCTCTCAACATTACCAAAAGTGATTCCAGTAGCACCATCTTTCCATGCATCCTTTAGGAAGGCATTGTGTCTAGCAAGATTAAGATCAGCACCAGTATCAATTAAAAAGGCCAATGGGTAAGCCATTATACCTGGAAAATGAATCGTAAGTATTATGCTAGGGCAAACAGTGATAGGCTTAGCCGTTCTCTTATAGTCTTTCATCTGGCTGCAAGATCCGTCTTCATATGTGGTTACTGGTGATCCTTCGAATGCTTCTTCACTGAGATAGCTGAGGGGATCTTCCACAGGTTCTTCTTTGACAGCTTGTGTAATGAGAGGACTATAAGGTCTTTCTTCACAAAAAAGCTGTTCTTTTGAAATAGTGGGCTGTGATGGGAGTTGCACCATTCTATTGGAGTTGAATTTACTGATGAATTTATCTAGCTCAGGAGCCTTTTCCATTTCTTCCGTGAGATAGAAATTTTCTTCCTCGTCTATCTCTGAGATTTCTTGTTAGGCTTGGATGATAACCTTTTCAAGGAAGGCTTTCTGACTTCTCCGCCAAATGCACCGAGCCATACTACCAGGTGCAGGTGCATCAATCATGGCACGTTGATTCAATGGTTCAGGAACTGGTGGCCGAGGAGCCCGAGGAATCGGAGGAGTTGGTCGTGGAAACCAAGGAGATGGCTGATATCCATGATGTACTTGAGCAGGGGCTCGTCCTCGCGTTGTTCCGCTTTCAATGGAGGGTTGCAAGAGGTGATACTTTCTTGCTTTAAGCTGATCTAACTTAGCAACCAGCTTCTTCCAGGTCTCTTGCCCTATATCCATATTTAGGAGACGAGATTCTGTCTGGACAATTTCTTCAATTACCTTGTCCAGCTCTCCACGGGTGTCCCTTCTGAACATTCTACAATAGAAGGAGACTTCTGAAGTATAATCTTCGTCAGAGGATTGTTCCCTGGTAATTTGATTGACCTGTCCTTGAACTTGTTCTTGAGCTGACTCATATTCTTCAGATTCTGATTCAGAGTCAGATTCTGAGGATAATATTATATCTTCAGAGTTAGAGGGATAGTCATTGATGAATTCATATTCATCAATATCTGCTACACCAGCTTCTCTAGCTAATCTGACCTTACCTTTACCCTTTTTCTTATTGCGGTCAGGACACTTGTTTGCAAAGTGATCTCCTTTGCAAATGTAGCAGGTTGGCTTCCATTTCTTGGACTTTTTCTTGTCAGTCCTTTTCCAGAAATATCCCTTTTTCTTAGGGTATTTCTTTTTGAATTTCTTTCTGTTCTTCTTGTAGAACTTCTTGGGACTTTCACAATCAAAACAAGAAGATTTTCCCTTTTCGGGAAATTGCAGAGAAGGCATAATCTGGTAGCATATAGAGGAAGAGAGAAGAGGTTGTACCTTCTTAATTTCTTTCTTTGTTCTTCCTTCTTCACAGATGTCTTCATTAATCTGTGTTAGGAACTGTACTAGCTGTGGATATGTTAGTTCCTTCATTTCAATGTTCTCGACAACCAGATTTTCTAAAACCTTCTTGTGATAGAACTCACCTATCACTTTTCCAAAACTTTTAAGAAAAGTAGTGAACATAAATTCCTGATTTTGCTCACAGCCTGATAAGTAGAAATTTTCATACTGTGCATCACAATATTGTTTAAAGTATCAGAGATCTTTGCAGTTACCTTTGATGAACTTATTATAGGCCAACTTTTCTCTTGTGTCTGTTTTGCCAACAAACAGACGTGTCAACTGAGCACAGACTTGGTATGTACCTCTATCCAACAGTCTTTCCCTATAATCATCATCGAGCCGATCCCATACATGTCGAGCAATGCCTGTCATGGCATTCAATGCTTGCTTGATCACCTGTTTTTCTTCTACATCAGGATTAGTAGACATGTAATTTGTAATCCATGCTCTCATTGCATCAATACCTCTAGTATTTTCTAAATCTTCAAAATGATCAAAATTGACAAGAGGAGGTACTTCAGCTTTCAAGGTTTGTATATTCTTGAATGGATCCACAGCGTTGGATTGAGGATCCTTACTGGACCCACTAGCCATCTGGAACTGACCTTCGGCTTGTTCCATTGGTGTGGCATCTCTTAGGTTCCCTGTAGAGGGATCATAGATCTTTTCAATTACATGCTTTCTTGCTTCTGTCTTTAATCTAGGTCCTTCATATTGAGCCTGTAGATATTCCTTTGCACTGGAAGGGAAATTCTTTACCTTCACAGTCTGCTGCTGTCTTACTGTTTGTGTCACAACCTGAATGGTTCGTGACTCTTCTTGCAAAGCAGACTTGATCTCTGATGATTCCGTTTTGATGGAATCATTCATCAGTAGTTGTGATTGTACAACTGAATGAACTTCTTCAGATATTTCTACTAACCTTTGACTGTTATGTTTGACATGGATGTTAGTAGTATTTAGCTGTGATCCTAGCACATCACAATCTAATTTGTTTTCACTTCTGACTTTCTACAGAAGTTCTCTTTGCTATTCAAAAGATCTTTGTTGAGCCGTCCACCAAGTTTCAGCTTGGCGTTTAAACTCATTATACTGTGCTTTGAGCTCATCTAGATCTTTCTTAACAGTATCCATCCACTGAGCTATGAGTCACTTTTCAAAGCGTTCAAGAGTAGAGATCAGAGAATGAAAATTCCCTTGAGCACTCAGACGTGCTTTCTCAGCTTTGACTGCTTCGATCTGATGCCAGATCTTCCTATCCTCAGCAAGAAGCATTGACTTCCTTAAACATAAATT
Organism: Cunninghamia lanceolata; assembly: GCA_027924645.1. Taxonomy (NCBI): domain Eukaryota; kingdom Viridiplantae; phylum Streptophyta; class Pinopsida; order Cupressales; family Cupressaceae; genus Cunninghamia; species Cunninghamia lanceolata. The sequence goes on along the minus strand of BSBN01000523.1, from coordinate 8,989,086 downwards.
TGTCCAGTTTAACAGTTTACTTTTACTGGAGGCTTGAGTACTTTCCGTGACAGGAAATAAATGCAGAGGCCAAACGTCAGCTTTAAAAGTTTCGGTGGTATCAAATAAAATGAAATCCTGGAAAGGAGGGATAGCACCTGGGACTTGACAAGGACCAGCAAGAGTTGCTATAACCTTAGGGTTAACTTAAGAAATATCCTGTTCTGGCAAGGTAACTTGTCTGGTAGAATACATTCTAAAATGGCCAGACTTTGGAGGAAAAACAAAGGAGCAGTCTTCACACTTCTGTAACCCATTATCTAACTCAAAATACTTTTGATGGGTACAGGACGAACTAGCAAGAGTGGCTGATGGAATAGATCCGCTAGTCTTGGAGACAGAGGGTATTGTAAATAACCTTTCAAAACCCTTAGAGGGTTGAAGTCTCATGCTCTGTGAGCGAGGGAACGGATTCACAGATGGATCAGGTTGGTTATAATTAAAAATCTTTTCAGTTCTCATGGAAGGTCCAGAAGACTTAGTCGTCTGGTTGCCGGATGAGAATCAAATGACAGCCTGATCATCTAATTCTTCAATTGAGATGCTTCTCAATTGGGGTTGTCTCATTCTCTCCTAGGTGCTGGGTGTGATTCTATGGCTAAAGGACCTATCTTTGTAGATTGTCTCCTTGATTTTCCTGTTAGTCTGAAAGACGGCAATCTTCGGGATGTTCTGGAATATGACTTCAAAATAATGAACTTGTTTATGAAGAAAAAGTCAGTCAACCATTCCGTTACCTTCCTGGTCCACTACCGATTGTATAATAAAGTCATTCCTTTAATGATCAACCCCAAGCGTGCCCAAGGACTTGAGGGTATTGCACAACTCTAAGCAACCCATGAGCTACAGAGAAGGTGATCATGGCAAAACTGCTAGCATCATCTCACTCAATCCAAGGTATACATAGCAACATATGACATACATGCCAATCAATGCACACAACACACATGGCACAACTGCCAATACAATGCATATAAACAACACATGGTATGTACAACTACAATCTAATTACATTCAAGTAACATGTGGCACACTTTCCAAAGCATAATAGAATGACATCACAATATTCAAGCATAAGGGGAATAATCACACCTTCAATGCATGCCAAATGAGGCATAAATAATAGTCCATCAGACACATACAAGCCTGAATCAGGCATCACAATGCACATGCAATCACATGGTAAACATCACATGTCAAGTCAAACTCCTACAGTGGAAGAAGGAAGAGAGACCTAGGTAGTTAGGACAAGGAGTGTCAAATGAGGGAAATACTCACCTTGCGACAGAACATGAGGGCATAAGCTCCTCATAGCAACCAGACACTACACCAAAGATCTCTCTTTACATCCAAACCAAAGCAAGCCAGACACTTCACCAGGACATGCAGTTTGGTGTAGATGATCTCATTATTAAATTTTATTACCCAATGTGTTTAAATGTTATTCTTGATTAATCTCCCATTCATTAAATTCCAATGACCTCTTTGGGCCATGGTGCATGATGGAAGCCACTCCTTTCCTACCCCTAGACCTCTTCGTAAACACCCATTACACCCATTTGACCAATTCGGCATGGCACAGATTACAAGGTGACAAAATCACAATTTTGACAAAAACACAACATATTCTCAAAAGATGCAAAACATAATTCTAATTAGAAGACAACTCATCCCACAAACTAAAACATCAAGGAAATACATACAAAGTAATTTTTAGATTTTCAAAAATGGAGAAATAAGTGGCACAAATTTCAATGCACCAAAATGTCCCAAAACATGACATAGTCTCACAAGATGTAGAATCACATAGTATAAAGGAGTCAACTCATCCCTCAAATAAAATCATAAAGGAAATGCATAGAATTTAGTTTTCATGTTTGCTAAAAGTGCAAAATAACAATAAGGCCCTAAAAACTCCACTAGCGCTCTCTTTGGCACCTTGACCAAAGTTCGACCAATTTTCTAACTTTTGTTTTTCAATAGCTATGGATGATGTGACAACTACCCATCATAGATAACATGCCCAACAACCAATAAATGCAATAAAAATGTGTTGGGAATTTCCAGGGTTCTACCTATATTTCTATGTTTCCAAAATTGAAAATACATGAAATATATAAATAACCAGCTGAAATAAATTTTCTAATTTTCTTACAACTAAGCAAAGCCATCTTCAGCCACTCTAGATAGTGTGGCATGAAGGAAATAGAATAAAACAATTTAAATGAGAAGATTGGAGAAACTTACTTCTAATACAAGCAAAATCCAAGGAAAGGAATGAGGTTGAATGTCATATTCGATCCACACACAACAAGAAAACACCAACCTCCTAAATCCAATCCAAGCAATTCCAAGCAAAACTACCTTCCAAACAATCAAATATCCTTTTTTCGAGAAAGAGGGTTTCAAACAAAGGAGAGAGCAAATTTTGGAGCGAAATAGAATAATGCAAAATACATCTCTTTTTTTCCTTCTATGCCTCCAAAGACACTATTCCTTTTTTGATAATAAAATAATCCATTAAGTGATTTAATCAATCAATTCAGAATTATAGAATTTGAACAATTAAACTATTTAATTCATTAATCCCAAACAATAAATATTACAATATTTCATTTGAAATCACATAAACATTTAATCAAAATGCATTAATATTTCAATTTTCCTTGGAAACACCCAAATAATTTGCTAAAAATAATAGGGAAATAGTTAGTCAAACAAACTCAACTATTCGAAATAGGTTATTTCCATTTAACTTAGTCTCATTTTGAAAAGTACAAACACGCCATAATAGGCATTCAACTTTCTCATTTAATGCAATTTCTACATTTTTATGAAAAAATATCAAATTTTAAAATTAAAATGAAAACACTCAAATTTTTTCGACAAGCATATAATGATGAAAAAAACATTTTCACTAAAGAAGAAATAGAAATTTCCAAATTAAAATCATTAATTTAATCTGAAATCATAAAAAACGTGCTTTTCAAACCATTTAAAAATAAAGTGCAAGAATGCTAAGGAAACACACACAAATGATGCGAAACACACATCACAGGTTTCCACAACACAAGGATAAGGGTGATATGGCTTAGTGTCCTATGTCAACCTTCTCAACATTTCCCATATTAGTTAACACCTGTAAATACCTACTCCACATATAATAGCTGAAGCAACATAATCCACTCCAACATGGTATAATCACACATGATATAAAATAATCACATCCACTATAATCATCTATGACTAGCATGATCCAGAAACATGATGCAAAAATGAAAACATTTCAAAATATGGGAATAATACAACAATCAAAACTAAAACAATTATAGTGAAAATAGTGAAGCTGAAGCACTAGAATAATCTAACATGCACAATCACAACGCATGCATTCCATAATGCATAGTTGGAAACCAAATAACAAAGAACAACCCCATTGAAAAAATATTGATGGTCATGTAGAATACCCCTCAGACCCCATCGATGGCACCATATAGACCTCATCGGCAAGTTCGGTGCAATTCATCAAAGCATAATAATCACATAATATACTGATAAACACTCAGAACAACATATAACTAATGAATCAAAAAGCACACCAGGAACAAACTAGGGTGGGAATTACAATTAGGGCCAAATACATTTAATTCCATGCACTCATCATTGAATTTTTGCTTCTACACTCCTCGACTGCCATTCACATGTCTCCCCCACCACCTCCCAGAACTTTAGAAAAAACCAACTTGAAAATTGTCCAGACCTGGGGATTTCATTGCACCAAGGGAGAAAGTGGTCTTCCTAATTTCTTCCTTAGAGAAGGGGCCATCAGCACAACATTCTTGTTATCATCTACTAGCCTAGGGTTGTTACTAAGAATGTTGTTCTATACCTTCTCATCCCTCAACCCTGCTTGTCCAAGCAACTCCATGTAAAATCTCTTCCCGAAGTCCTCTCTAAGAGCCCCAATATCCTCTAGAATAGAACTATTGGGAGGATGTACTTTCAGTATCGTATTGGTATTTTTCCTAAAGTTTGTAGAGATATGGAAGAACTTGGTATTTTTATCCCCTTCTCCCAACCATTTCACCATAGACTTTTGAAGCCAAAAAATTTCTTCCATCTTCAAGAGGTGACTTTTCTCTTCAAGAAACTTTTTTTCTCTACTACTATCAACAGTCAACTCTAACTATGCAATTTCTTTCTCAACTAGAGCCAAATCATCTTCCACCTTAGTCTTAGCTTTGAATAAATTACCCATCACTGCTTATTCCAAGCCCTAGCAGAATTCTTAGTTTCTTTCAGTTTCTTAAAAATTGCATACCTTTTATTGTCTTTGACCTGCTGACCCCACCAACCTTCCAGGTCCTTGAGAAAATTTGGATGTTCATACCAAAAGTCCTCTGTTTTGAATGGGGACCCCTTCAGTTTCAGACTAAAGGAGCACTATAATCTAATAGGCTAGTGATTTGAACCTCCAAAATCAATAACCTCAGAGACAAACTAAATAGGAGAGAGGAGCCAATCCAAATTGGCCATGAATCTATCCAACCTACACAAGATATTATCTTCCCCAATCCTTCTATTTGTCTAGGTTAACCAACCAACCTTGGGGGTGAGATCCACCAGCAATAGTTCTTCACAAACCTTTCTAAAACCTTCCAAGCCAAGACTACCAAGCATCCTACCACCTTTTGTCTCCTCTGAACAAAGAGTGGCATTAAAATCCACTCCTAAAAGCCAATTATCCCCTGAGAAGGAATCTCTAAAGGCTTTCAAGATATCCCAACATCTCACCCTATCTCTTTCTAGATTAGGGCCAAAAACATTAGTTAATAGAAAATTCCCATCCCCTTGGGAAGACTTCAGCCTGATCAAAAGAAAATTCTTAGAGTTCACCAACACCTCTCTAGAGAAGTTGTGTTTGTTCCACATCACGACAAGGCTCCCAGCCATTCCTACAGCACCAACTGCCAAACCTTCACCGAATTTCCAAAGCCTACCAACTATATTAACCATACATTCTTTATCTAACTTAGTCTCTTGAAGCAAACAAATATTAGGAGCCTCTACTTCTATCATCCATTTTACCAAACAACACTTCTCTATGGCATTAAAATCCCCTCCCTGAGATCATTAGTGCAACCCATATCCATTAATTGCTCTATGATAGTCTCCAAGACCTCCTAGTTCCTAATTGGCACCTCCTCCTCACCCTCTCCCTCAAAAAGATCAACATTATTCAAAGGTGAAATCCACTCAACATCCCTAATTGTGGGGGCCTTGAAACTGCACTCCATACCCCTCTCCTCTCCCTTTCCCACCTTCGAACATAAACACTTCCTGGCAATATGTCCAACCTTCCAACAATTGAAACACCTAATCGGTAAGCATTCATATTCGAGCTCTTGGAGCCAATCCTTGATAGTAGAGGAAAACCTAATGGCATGATGAATAGGTTTACTCAAGTTGATTTTAACACAAATCCTAGCATATGTAGCAAGCCTTCCTTTCTGGGATACCTCGAAGCTGCACACAAATTCACCTAGGGCATCCTCAATCAACTTAAAAATCTCCTACATCCATAACTCCTAAGGCAACTTATACGTTCTCACCCAAATTAGGGCCTCCCATATTAATTCCAAATGCAGATCAAAGCCTAGCATCCAAGTCTTGATGTAGAGCCCTGCATTACCCATGAACCAGGGACCCCCTTCAAAATATTGTCTCTTTCAAATTTTGTCCTCGAAACACTATCTGTAAGAACCCTATCACCATAAAACTAACTTTAGGCTTGACCCCCAACCACTTGTGCTTGATCCAATCCTTGATGCGCTTCATGGAAGGCCAAATGCCAATGAATTTTTCTATCACTCCGCACTTCTTGAGCATCTCCACCTTAGAGTTTAGGAATTCATCTAGAATATAGAGATCCAAAATCTCCTCTAAAATATGAAGATTGACATTCCCCACCACCATCCATCTTCCTCTAGCTTCCTTCTTATTGAGCTTAAATTATGCATTCAAAATAAGATTTCCAATCCCAGCTTCCTCATCCAACTTGACATCTTCCCTAAATTCGCCTTCCTCTTGCTCTGCTCCTCGCTCACTTTTTGGTCCCAACACACACACACAGATATATATATATATATATATATATATATATATATATATATATATATATATATATATATATATATATATATATATATATATATATATATATATATATATATATATATATATATATATATGATTTAAATTATATAGCAATAGTTATTTTCTATCAGAGATAACTGTGTGATTTCAAATGAGTTATGATAAATCAAACTTTAATTTTTTGTTGAGATGCATTTCAAAAAAATCAAATGGTATAGTTTTTTGTTAGAAATCTTTGTGTAGGGACCATGTTCCTGTGGGCAAACCATAGGAACCCATGGCCTCATAGGTTGTAGCCTGTGTAGGTCATGAGGGCCATAGCCCCTGTGGAGGCGCAGCCTGCATAAGCCAACTAGTGTAATTCCTCATGTCCCTTAAATATGTTTCTTGGTGGATTATATTTGTGCCTCTCTATTCAAATAAATGAAAATTGCCTCTTTCATCATTGTTATGACATTTTAAATTTTGCAGCATATTGTTGCTTTTTTATTATAGTTCTTGGCTTGTATATCGATTCTATATATATGTGTGTATCTTCTTCTCCCACTAGTGGAATTTAATTGTATTTTGTTTACCTATACCTGCATTTTGAAATGTAGACCTGTGGCAACTTAGATTTTAAATCAGAGAAAGAAACTATGGGATTTAAAAGAATAATATAATGGAAAAGAAAACTAGTTTAGAAAAGAAGTTAGATATTGAGTTAAGACTAATTAGATAGAGGAGTTATTAGAAAAGAAAACAAGAAAAGCATGCTTTAAAATAAATTAGTAATAGAGTAATAATATGAATTATTTACTTTATCTATTTGTTTTATATTGTTTTAAATCATTTATTTAATTGTCTAGTGCTTTAATTTGAATTCTTTAATTAGTTATTTAGATTTAATAAATAATAAAATTGATTCAATTAATCATTAATAAATTAAATAATTTATTTATTTAGTCGTTAAACTATGCCACTCAAACTTAATAATAGATACATTAAGTTAACATAAGTAGTCTCTATGGGAAAATATAACAAGGTTGTAATTACTAGCTCATTGTTCTTTGTCCTTTACAAATTTGGATTGAGGAGTTTCCCGTAAAACTTTCTTTTCTCTTTTGAGTCGTACGTTGGGAAAATGGTTAGGTAAACATTTGTAATTAATTTAATTTAATTTTTTTTTTAAATTTTGCAACGTGTGCCCATCTATACATGCATGTATAGGAATGCATTACATTTGGTATTAAAGCAAGGTTTCCAACACTTTGGGAACTCTGGGTATTAAATTTTGGTTGGTTATGTAGGATGCCACCCATGCGTAAGTGTACTTAGTCATAGGGGCCAGCTCAAACCCCTCCGCAGGCCCTAGTACCATCTTAGCCTATACCATCTAAGTCCATCCACCAGGAGCCACATGTTGATCAAGCACCTCAAATGATGTAGGTTTTGCAGAAGCTTTTAGAGGTAGTTCAGACTAGACTTCAACCACCAGTGCAGGATCATCCTTGAGGTCAGTCAAGAAATATTTTTTGGGTCATTCGTCGACTCGTCAGGAGCACAATAGGAGTCCTCCTCGGGACAAGGCATAGTCTTGTGAAAGGGGGGATGAGTCAATACATCATGGAACCCCTCCTTGGGTTAGACAAAGGGATCATTTTGAGGATTAGGGTGCTTAGTGGGATTCATGGAAACAAATTAGAGAATTAATTCACCTCCAACTGCCCTCTTTTTTTGGTACTACCAAGGGTGTAGAGACTGAGTCTTGGTTGCTAGGTTTGGAGAAGTGCTTTACACTCAAGTATTACGAGAGCAATCTTAAGGCTCATGTGGTTGTTCATCTTCTTAAGGGTACTGGAGCTACCTTGTGGCATTAGGAAGAACACAAGAACCTTTTTACTATGGACATTTTGACCTAGGAGTTGTTTTTAGAGCATTTCAAAAATAGATACATCTCAGAGTATTTTAGGCAGCATCAAATGGATGAGTTCCATGATTTGCAGCAAAGGGGACATACTATGGCACAATATGAGAATAAGTTCCTAGAGCTTATGTAGTATGTTGAGTATATGCAGAATGAGAAGCTCCTAGTGAATCATTTCATTAGAGGACTTAATTTGAGTATAGCTAGACCTATTTAGTTGGTAGAACCTACTACTATATGGATGGTGGTGGAAAAAGCTCTTATTGCCAAAGAAATTCATCACAAACAAGATAATAGAGATCACTACAATAAGCTTAATCAACCATTGTAGAGTCATAATTTTGTCAAACAATCTTTTGAGCACAGAGGTGGGAATAAAACTATTACACTTCCTCCTAGACCTAACCCGCAATAGTAGAATCAGGTTTAGAAAGATCAGACAATATAAGGAGGCCCTCCTTGGGCTTAGAAGGATTAGCTTTTCTGTAGATATCAAAAACCTCAAACCTAGAGTGTAGGGTCAATGTGTCCATAGCAACCATCTTTTAGAGGTAGTCAAGCTAGTTCTAGCCAAACAGGGTTTTACCAGTAGTCTTAGGGACCACCTAGGGGACCTTGTTATTCTTGTGGAGATACTAGACATATAGCCTGAAACTGTCCTCATAATAATTCAATAGCAAGGGGTTAGTAGGTAGGTGTTTCTGAGCTGATAGTTGGAGATGTAGGGAGATCACACAAAGTTTTTGCAATAGTGGATAACTGACAAGCAGAGCATTAGGTGATAGTGATTAAGACCCCAGGTATAATTGGTAATGTGACAGTCTCTATACTCTTTGATTCTAGGGCTATGGATTCTTTCATATCCCCTTTGATAGTGGAGTGATGAAGGATGGTGGCAGTTACGTAGGCGATTGATTGGGAAGTGGAGAGTGACTGATTCTAGAACTTTAGTGAATTATGTTATTAGAGAATGTCAGTTAGGGCTTGGTGTACATTTAATATTTTAGTGGATCTTCGAGTTCTTTCCTTGGGATCTTATGACGTTGTTTTTAGTAAGGATTGGTTGAACACCCATGAGGCAAAGTTAGATTGTCAGAAGAAGATAATTGAATGCTTAGATGGTAAAGGCAAACCTATGAGGATCTTGGGAGTACAGAGATTTGTTTGTCTTCGAATGATCTCAGCTAAAGAGTTTAAACATAGTATGCATAAGGTTTGTCAAGTCTTCGCTATTTCTACTAGTGATAGGTCTAAGGAAGGACTTGAGACATCCTTAGATGATCACCCTATTCTCAAGGAGTTTGTTGATGTGTTTCCTTAGAAGCATACTTCTAGAACCATAAGACCTAAAACCACTCTGCAAAGAAATGCGGAGCAAAAACCTTTCTCCTAGACACCTCTACAATACATAGTTCACACACTGGTGAACACACCTTCATTTGCATAGTGATCCAACATGCCAAAGTCTAAATACAGCACCTCTAAACACCTTTGAACAACATATCCAAACTATATGAGTAGATCTTCAACATAGAAGAAATGTCCTGAGCAAAACTAGAACACCAATCTATAAGCCAGAACACTTTACAACACACGGTTTCCTCTATTATTCAAATTTTCTCAAAAGCACTTGGAAACCAAACACCAGAAACATATCAACAACATCTTCAGCACTTCCTCATAATTAGAGACACCATCAATTCAATACCAACTGCTCACACTCTTGTAATATTCTCTTGCTCATACAGTTGACACCAATGACAACACAAGCTTGTTAACATCAATGACAACACTAATTGCACATACTTGCAATAATCTCCCCCTTTGTCATTGATGGCAACACATGATGTGAAAAACTATTAGCACAACATCATCCTCAATACTATGCTTCATACCAACTCTTTTCCTTTCTCTTTCTCTCCTCCTCAGCTTACTACTCTCTTCTTGTCAACTGACTCTTTCCTTTTTCACATTAATCTCTCTCCCCCTTTGACATCAATGTTAAAGGGTGACACAACTCTCTCTCACTCTCCTCTTTTGACATTATTCATACTAGTATCTGCTTACCATTGTTTTGCAACATTTTTCGTTTACTTCTCTACATAATCCCCTGACTGCAACAACCAACAAAGCCACTACCTACTCCCCCTGAGAGGTAGCCTCCAACATCAGTCCGTAAACAAGAATGAATCTTGAAATCCATTGGGCTGATGCATCTCCTTATGCATCTAGTTCAAAGAAGGAGGGCCAATAACCCCCAACTTCTCCCGGAGATACTCAAAAGTATCCTTGGGAAGAGATTTAGTGAATATATCAGCAACCTGATCCTTTGTAGGCACATACTCAAGCTTCACTTCATTCTCTTCAACCTTCTCTCTCAAAAAGTGATACAAATTGAGATATGTATAGTACTTGAGTGCATCACCAGATTGTTTGAAATGTTAATACCACTTGTATTATCACAGCAGATAGGAATTGGTAGTTCATCATATACAATTCTGATATCCTTCAAGGTTTGCCTCATCCACAACACCTGTGTGCAGCAAGATGTTGCTGCAAAAGCCAAAAACATCCGAATGGCTTCCATTCTGGCCACCGAAAAGTCTATTCCTTCTACTTGTGAGTAGCCTTTACACACAAGCCTTGCCTTGTTTCTTACCACTTCTCTATTCTCATTCAACTTGTTCCAATATACCCACTTAGTCCCAATCACATTTTTGTTTGCTGGTCTTGGGACAAGCTCCCAAGTCTAATACTTTTCAATATGCATTAGTTCTTCTTCCATAGCCTTGATCTAATACTCATCCTTGCATGCTTCAATCACTATTTTAGGTTCAACTTCATAAATTAAACATAGATTTACCCATTCTTTAGCAACTTTCCTTCTTGTTAGTATACCTTTGCTCTTGTCACCAATGATCTGATCTTTATAATGATGCTTTTGCACATACTTGGGAGTTTTAGAAATCTTTTCTAGATCTTCTTCCTCTTCAAACTACACTTCCTTTTATTTATCTTTTTATTCTTCATTGCAAGAAGACTCATCTGATTCATATCCATTCACCTCTAAATTCATTTGTGGGTCTTCATCAACTTTGACATTTGCACTCTCAAAAATTTTTCTTAGCCTCTTGTTGTAGCATCGGTAGGCTTTGATTTTATTAGAATATCCAAGAAAGATACCTTCATCAGATATTGCATCAAACTTTCCCAAGTTTTCTTCATCTCTGTTGATGTAGCATTTGCTTCCAAACACTCTGAAGTATTTGATAGTAGGAATCCTTCCATACCATAACTCATAAGGATTCTTTGTGATGTTTACTCTTGCTTGCACTTTGTTTAGTATATAAATAGCAGTATGAATTGCTTCTCAGTAGATTTTTGGTAGAATTGCTTCTTTTATCATTGTCCTTGTAGCTTCTTGAATAGTCATATTCTTTCTTTCAACCACTCCATTCTGCTGAGGAGTCCTAGGGGCAGATAAATGCCTCTTTATTCCATGATTCACACAAAACATGTTAAACTCATTGGAGGTGAATTCTCCACCTCTGTCAAACCTCAAACATTTGATTTTCATATCCATTTCATTTTCAATCACTTCTTTGAATGCTTTAAACTTATCTAGGGCTTCTAATTTTTCTTTAAGAAAAGTAACCCATGTCATTCTAGAGCAATCATCAATTAATAACATGAAATACATGTCACCTTGAAAACTTCTTGCTTTGGTAGGGCCATAAAGATCTGTATGTACCAATTCCAATAGTCTAGTAGAAGATTGATCTTTGACTTTGAAACTTCTTCTTGCTTGCTTTCCAACTTGACACTCCTTACATATAGCATTGATAGGCTTTGTAATCTTTGGCAGATCTCTCATAACTTGAACTGAACTTATTCTCACTAGACTATAAAAATTGATGTGGCACAGTCTTCTATACCATAGCCAACTCTCACTTATCTAAGTCATTAAACAATAACCATCAGCACCTTTAAGTGGATAGACATTTCTATCAATCCTCCTTCCAATAGCTATCACAATTTCAGAATATTTTCTGATCTCACAGCCACCATCATGAAACATAAGATTGTATCCCTTGCTACACATTTGTCCAACACTCAAGAGGTTATGTCTTAAACCCTTAACATAAAGAACATCATCTGTGTTATGCTTGCCATCAAAACTGATTGAACCTTTTCCACAAATCTTGGCAAATGTATCATCTCCAAATCTAACTAGTCCTCCATCATATTTTTCAAGTTTAACAAACTTACTCTTAGTTCTTTTCCTATCTAGCGTGGAAAGTAGATATCAACGTGCCTTCAGCATTAGCATTTACTTCCGGAGCCCTTTTCTTCACACATCCCTCAGAGTTAGCAAAAATAGTATCATATTTTAAAGCTATGAACAAGCATTCACTATCCTCATCATCTTCATAATCAGATCCATCATCATAAATACATGCATCTTCTCTAACATAATAACTTTTCTTAATCACCTTACTTTTGTTCTCCCTATTTTCACTTTTTAAAATTCTATCTCGACATCTTGAAGCATAATGATCTATCTTACCACAACTAAAACACTTGAAAGGTAACTTACCACTGTACTTACCAGTACCCTTTTTCATTCTTCTCACAAAGTTATCTTCCATATCATCAGAATCCTCCCGATCTAATTCCACAACTTTCTTTGATTTATCATCCTTAAAAGAAGTCTCAACTTTTACACTAGTTGTACCAAAATTCTCTCATTTCAAAAGTAGTTAAAGTACCATACAACTGATCTCTGGTAAATTGATCCAAATTTTGTAATTCTTCAATAGCAAAAACTTTATGACTATAAGCTTTGGGAAGAGTTTTGAGTACCATTACCACTTCTTTTTCTTCCAGTTCACCACCAAGACCTCTGATGTTATTGACAACTTCATCTACCTTCCGTAAATAGCTTGTGATGTTTCCATCTTTAGACATTCGCATAGCCTCAAACATGATCTTCAGATTCTGCATCTTAGCTTGCTTGACCTTGTCATCTCCTTCATAAATGCTTTTTAACTTTTCCCAAATTTCATTAGCAGTTTTTAGATTCATAACTTTCACCAGTTTAGAATTAGTACTACCACTTAAAATAGCATACCTTTCTTTACCATTGTTTTCATAAGCCTTGATCTCATTAGCAGTACTTAGACCATTTTCAGGTATAGTGTATGTAGACTCAACAGACTTCCAGATTTCATAATCAAGAGAAATCAGATAACCTTCCATCCTTATTTTCTAGAATGCATAGTCTGATCCATGAAATAGGGGGACATCTTTCTTGTGCGCCAACCTAGATCTACCTCAAACGGTTAAACTTTCTTCCAAGGAACTGGCTCTGATACCAATTGTTGATTACACAAGACAACTGAGAGGGGGGTTGAATCAGTTGTAACTTATAATTCCAAAACCCTCACACATATTTAGATCCACATTAATTCAATTAATCCTTAAGCTATTAAGATGATTAAGCATAGAAACAACTAACAGAAACTAAATCAAATCAACATCATACACAAGAGAACACCAGATTTACATGGAAAACCCAAGAAGGGAAAAACCACAGTGAGGATTAGCTCACAATATAAAGTAATATCAACACTGAATACAATAGGGCTCACTATCGGAGGGCTCACTACCTAAAAGAAAGGCTCACTACCAAAAGAAAGGCTTGCTACCAGAACAAAAAAGAAGATAGAGAAGAATGTTACAATGAGAAAACCATCTCAATACAGCAGAGAAGCCCACCACAACATCACCAACACCTTCATAGTCATACTAAAGAATTGTAGACAACTTTTGCTCACTACATCCAATAATCTAACACATGAAAGCTTGAACTGCACTTCACACGCTACCATACTTTTATTCGCATCTCACACACCACACACACACTTCTACCTCAACAAATCAACACTTATTTATACCATCTTCAACCTTGAAAGCATTCTCCAAGGTCGGCAATACACCTTCACCATGTAAATTCAAATTAGGTCGAAACCAAAACATTCCCTTGGTGGAAAGGAATGAAGGCCAACCACAACACCCCTTAATTTGGACCTAAATCCAATCATACATGCCACACCACAGTTCCACAAACATTGAAGCACATCCATAATTAGTGTAAACACCCAAGGTCAGTTGAACCAGTGTTAACACCAAAATATTTTAAGTACACGCTTCCTCTAAAAAAAGATGACTCATGGACCACACACCATGCTTGAACATGATCTAGAATATTCCACAAACACACTAAAATCCAACAAATTCCTTTGCAACAACTTTCACCTGCCAAGCAAACTTATCCTATTTACCCAGCATACTCAAACATCTCTGTCATGCACTACAACTCAAAAAGTCAACTTGCGGAGCACCAAACCATGAACAAATTCAATTGAAGGTAGATATAAACCTTAGAAGCATACTTCCAGAACCGCAAGATTTAAAACCACTTTGCAGAGAAATGTGGACCAAAAACCTTTCTCCTAGACACCTTTGCAATACACAGTTCACACACTGGTGAACACACCTTCCTTTGCACAACGATCCAACACACCAAAGTATAAATATAGCACCTCTAAACACATTTGAACAACATATCTAAACCGCATGAGCAGATCTTCAACATAGAAGAAATGTAGAGAAAAACCAAAACACCACTATGTAAGCCAGAACACCTTTACAACACATTGTTTCCTCTATTATTGAATTTTTTTCAAAAGTACTTGGAAACCAAGCACCATAAACATATCAACAACATCTTTAACACTTCCTCATTATCATATATAACATCAATTCAATACTAACTTCTCACACTCTTGTAATATTCTCTTGCTCATACAGTTGATACCAATAACAACACAAGCTTGTTGACATGAATGACAACATTAACTAAACATACTTGCAACAAGTTCATGATAGAGGCTTTAGGTACATGTTCAATCTTACTAAATGAAAGAAGAGTCTCCTAAATTTCAAGAGTTTCAGAATTATTAGGAATAAAAAGAGGGTTCTAGGTGGAAATAATAGATTTACTTGGCACCAAAGGAGCATGGTGGAAATTAGGAATGGTAGAATCTTATCCAGAAAATCCCTCAAAAATGGAAGATCTTATGCTATATGATCTTGCTTCTCATTGAAAAAATTTTCACTCTAGAATTTATCATGACTATTTTGATCCTGCATTATTTCATTATTCCCTCTTGACTTTGTACCATCATTTCCTAGTTTTCATATTGATCATCTTGGTAGGTATTTCTATCATAATAGAAAACTTATATCTATTTTGTGTAGCAACTTTAGGTCCTCTAGGTTTTGGATGAGGTCGATCTTTATCTTTCCTATGATCCATGGTAAAACTGTCAACATTAGAAGGACTAGTAATAGATTCTTGATTATCTTGTTAAATTTGTTGTTTACCCTTTTTGTCTTCTTGTGGTAATTTCTCAAAAGAATCAAATGATTTAAGCTAAGGATCTAGTCTTGAAATAGATGTCTAGAATGATGACATTCCCTACATCTAAAAGGAATGGATTCATAATCTAGGGTTTAATGCCAAACAAAATATCCCACCTAAATATTAAAATCTTTTGGCAAGGGATTATTTAAATATAGCTCAACACAAATTCAAGAATAACTAGAGAACAACTAAAATGAATAGATTACTCAAGAGTGGCCTTTCCCATTGGATAATTGTCATCTAAAAATTGCAAATGGAAAAGTGGATCCATACCTTGAATGATGTGAAAGCTAGAAAGTAAATTAGAAAACTTAAGGTGTTTTAAAAACCTACCAAGTCCTTCTTTCATAATGAGAAAGAGATATGGAGATAGAGGATCACCTTGACATAGACCTCTTTCAAACTAAAAAATAGAATAAGGAGATCCATTTAATATCATAGAAAAAGAAGGATAAGTACAACTTGTAATGAACCATTGAATCTAATTAACATCAAAACTAAAGGTGCATAAGATATCTTCCAAATCTTTCTAGCAAACCCTATCATAAACCTTGAAAGGTCAAGCTTCATGAAAAATATAACTTTTCTTGTTAACATGCATAGAATGAATAGCTTCCTAGACAATAACAATACTATCAATGATTTGGTGACCTTGAACAAACCCCCTATTATTGATAAATGATAGAAGGAACAAACCATGTCATCTCAAGTCAACAATAGTTTTGGAAAAAATCTTATACATAGTATTATAAAGAGATATAGTTTCAGCATTAGAAAAATTAAGTACATGATCTTCCTTCAGAATTAGATATAGAAAAGAGTTATTAAGATATTTTAACATTTGTTCTCATGTGTACAGTTCTTTAGAAAGCCTCCAAAATGTCATCTTTGACAATATCCCAAAAATATTGAATGAACTTGATAGGAAAAGCATCCATACCTCAAGTTGTATCTTAACCTTCTCTAGTTCATCCATTGAATTAAGACCATTGAGGAAGGAATTATCATGAAAATAAGAAACAACTTGTAATTGGATATCTTGAATGGATTCCATCTTGGACCTATCCCATCATTGATTCTCCTTACAAGCATTAACATGTTTTTTTCCATAATAGAGTGATTGAAAAAAGAGGAATTCATGTCCCCTACCTATAACCATTTAGCATGGGATTTTTGTCACCACATGAATTCCTCTTTAAACTCATTTTTTTCTAATTCATTTTGGATTTTAGATTGCAAAGGTAAGAAATTTTTACTCAAGCCTTGTTCTTGAATGCAACCTTGGATCTCCAACAACATAGATAAAATATTCCTTTTTCTTTGTAAAATATTATCACATGAGGAAAAAATCCATTCTTTGAGTTTTTGTTTGACAAAACATAATTTATGAAACAAAACATATTGAAAGTTGTACTATGATGAGATTTCTTTCCTTCCACCAAAGTATAATATTTTCTTCCAAGTCATCTTATTTTAACCACATGAGCAGAAATCTAAAAGGGGAATTTTGTAGCTTAAAAGATCCTTCCCAGTGCAAAGCTATGGGCCAATGATATGAACCCACATTGTCCAAAATGGAAGAAGCAAGTTGAAGGTGCTGAGAAGGCCAAGAATTATTAACCAAAAATCTATGAAAATGTTTTGCAATGAAAGAATTTCCAATTCTCCAATTGTTTCAAGTAAAAGAACCATTTCTAGGAGGGATATCTATTGATCAAATTTGATTAATGTTATGAAGAAGAAGAAGACTAGACTAAGGGAGGGTTAGAAGTCCATGCTTGGAGTCACCTCCCATATTCCATAGATAATATTGAGGAGAATATCCTCTATGAATATGTAGATTATCCCAAAGTTTAATGTTTCTTTGAAGATCTTGGGGAACATAACAATTAGTAATCAAGACACTAAGATTGTCAGGTGTGAGAACCCCTTCTAAAGAGAGGCTATCATTGTAACTTAAGATATTTTTTTGAGAAAATTATCTAGAATCACAATCACACATAAGACCACCAAATAGACCAAGGGTAGAAATAATAATGCTTTCCCATTATCTACAAATGCTACTATCAAAAATTTCTATAAATTCCTTAGAAAGATTAGTTTCATGAATTAATAACATAAAAAAACTTAAAAATCTCTAATCATTCTTCTAACAACATTCTATCAAGGCCTACTACCAAGCCCTCTTACATTCTAAGAAATAATCATGATTGATATGGATGAGGGAGAGATGAATCCTCTTGATTGAGAAGACTTGAATCTAGTAGGTGTTCTCCCAAATGTTTGGATTTATCATGAGGAGCCTTATAATTTTCTTTGAATGCCTCTTCTCTTGCCTAATTTTTATTTTGACTTTGTTTAATACCCAAGGACCAAGTTGAAGGATGTTTTTTCTTTTTTTCTTTAAAAGATTTTGATTTCAAATTATCTTCTAGATGAAAAGAGGAAGATATCCTTTTCCTAAGCTCAATCTAGGCCAATCCAATAAGATGCACTTATGTAAGAATAAATTAGCCTAGATTAATTAACAACATCTGTGGGCATGTGTATCCTTTAATAATAAATTCTATAGTGTGGGAATAAATGCAAAAATAAAGGGTACTTATTTCTATGACCGAAGAACAAATGTCCATTGTATAGGAATTAGTCCATGGATCTTTGCCAAGTAAATGCATGTGGAAATGTCCTCTACTTACAAAATCAATCTAGCAATCTATACAATCCCGCTTTCTACTTTGTGTGAATCATCACCACTCTTTATAATTCTTATAAGATCTAAAGACTAGAAATATTTAACAATACCTTTGGAGGATTGGTATAAGTGTTGGAAGGGGACACCCTCTCCTAGGTTAACCCCAAAGAAACATGAGTAAATAATTGAATGAACACTCTTTAGTTGTGTATATGTCCCTATGATGATCATGTAGATTTAGATTCTTTGATTATACAAAATCTAAATGTTTAGCTCTTGATGATGAGAGAGGATTAAAGGATACTTGAGGATCTTTCATGATGTTAGAATGAATGCATTAAATGTCTTTAATAGTAGCATATAGTATCAAATTTCAAAAAAAATATACTTAGTTGGTTTGTGGCATAAAGATGAAGGGGACCAATCAACCAAAATTTTAATTTTAATTTTAGAAAGGAAAAGGTAGAATCCTCAATCGGGGTCAACCACATTGCCCTAAAAATGACCCTAGTTGGATAAACAATAAGAACTAGGTGTCTACCAACTATGTTGAGGAAAGTGTATGGATGAATGTGATAAATGTGTAGATACAATAGATTTACTAGAGTATGTGTGTTTAAGGATAACATAGAAGTATAAGTATATACATAGAAGTATAATTATTTTAATTTAGAAGAAAAATAAAAAAGAAAGAGGGAAGGAAATATATGCAACTACATGGCATATTTTTCATTATGCAATCGCTGCTTATTTCTAGCCTCCGTGTTTTTCCACAGCTTATCTACAATTCCTAAACAATAACTACTCCACAAAAATAGAAAAAAATTATATATTATCCTTTCCCATAAAAATAGAAAAAGATTATATATTATCCTTTCCCATAATTATAAATTTCTATGGGACCACTCCAACTTATAAATTTCCATAGGACCACTCCAACTTCTTAATTTTAAGAATAAAAATAACTTCGCATGGGGACATGTGTAAGAATCGACAGAATTAATTTGTTCCTTTGGAAAATATGAAAAAGGTTATGAACATAAACCTAACTGGTATCTGCAGAGTGGACAAGTGTTCTTAGCTCCCAACCATTTAGCAATGCACTCAGAGTGGTATGCATGCCCACAAGGCAAATGCAACGGCTGCTTTGATTCACCCAGCTCTAAGTTTGAACTGTAACAGATACAACACCATGCATCTTCCTCAAGTAAAGACTTCTGATTTGGCTGGGGAAGAACTAAATTTGCAGGCCCATTATCAAGGCATTTTGATTGTTCTCCATCTTTATTATTGCCAGTATTCAGCTCTTGGTCTTTATTATTTTGGACAACTTGCATATCCAGTCTGGGAGCTTTCTGTAAATAAAAATGCCATGCCAAATCTGCTGTACTGGAATCTACATCTCGCAATAAACAAGACCAATCCAACCGGGGGAAAATGATCTGCAAGATGGCGTACTTGGCAATATGGAATGTTACACGGAGAGGAAGAGTATAAGAAGTTCTAGAATTTAGAGTATTTTCTAATCCCTGGCATTCATTTTCACTTCCATTCGAGTACTGCTGCCTATTAGTCTTCTCCTTTTCAGCAGAATGTTGATGTAGGTTCCCGTCTTGACTTAATATAATGTGATTGTCATCAAGCAGATTGGTATGGCACTGTTGGCCATCACTATGTGATTCAGAATAACTAACGTTATTGCCTTTACCTTTATCATGACTATGAAGAACACCGGGTTCATTTTCTTTTACATAATCTGAGAACCATTGGCTGTCTACCGTTATTTGAACAACATTCCTTGGGCCATTGGAATGCACACTGTAAATTGTGTTTATCTTTACCCTCTATGCGAACTTCGTAACTTATATCACTTGGAAATTGTGATGGGCTGGGAACCCCAGCACTTATGCAATTTTTTATTATTTGCTGAAGCTGCAGGTTGTAAAAGTGTTTATGTGTTTCAATGTGGCTCACAGAGACATCCTCCTCACACCAGCATTTACCGCAAGCAGAAATCTCTCCGTCACAAAAATCACAGCACAACAAGACTCTACTTAATCCAGACCCATCCATGTCAGATAGAAATTGTCTTTCCTCTGTAATAATTATGTCTTTCCTCTGTTAAAATCTAGAATTGAGTGTGGATATAGATTCGTAGAGAGTCCAGTTCTCAATGAAAATTTACTTTTAAAAGCAAATATTGTTTGAAGCTAAAATTTGTATCACGGATATTAAGGTAACAGTCAACTTGATTATCTAAAACCTAATAATCATATGATTTATATAACTACATAGAAAAGGAATTTGAAGTCATTTAAACCACCACCAGGCCGACCACTAATCTAGTGGTGATTTGTGAGAAAGCCTGCAACTTGATGTCCGGATGATAACGTGAATATGATAGGCTTACTAATAATTTGAAGAATAAGCCGTAGTGTCAACAAACAAAAATTTATGAGAGATTTTTTTTTTTTTTTTTTTAAACAGAAAAGGGGAGTGAGCACCCATAGATTAAGAAAAATTAAAAGTATAACAGAATTCATGGCCGAAGCTTATTTTTAAAGTTATATTTTAGTATTTATTAGGTTTTTATTTATTGTAACGACAAAATTTGAAATATTTTAATATGAATATTTATTGATAAATGATGCATATTTTTATAAGTCTGGTCTATTTTCTGATCTTTCACTTATTCATACACATCATCTCTTGGCATATTGACATTATTTTATCTATATTTGCACATATTATTTTACATCTAACAGTATTACATATATTATTGCTGCCATACTTGCATATTCATTTCCCATATTGATATTCACATTTCTTTGTCTTGGATCAGTCCTATAGAATGTGAGAGTGATCTCACACTACTTAGAATTGACACAAAATTCAAATTTTTAAATTTTAAATCTTTTCCAACTCCCACCTATTCTAATAGATATTATGAGTTGTGTACATGTTTACATGATTAAATGCCATATCTTGGTATTTAAAGACACCAAATAAATGTACAAAGGTCAAAGACTTTTTATTTGATAGGTATAATTAGTTTGACATTCTAGGCTTGGACTATGCCAAACTCCAATCATTTCACAAAAAGGGACCTTCTCCCTAGACAGGAAAGTTAATGAGTGCATCGCATCCACCAATGTTATTTTCTAATTTTAATTAGCTAAACTTATAAACAAGTTTAGATATACTCAAGTAACAAACATGAAGGCTATAGAATCTCTTAAGGTTAAATCAAAAAGCATGTCATATTAGATTTACAAATCTATAGTTATTTTAGTAAAGGTTGCATGTAGCTTGATATACATTGGTTGACATTATGTTGGAAATCAATCTTTTCCAACAAGAAATATATTTGATGGTCCAATAATACTATGTTCATGATTCATGTGTTCAAAATTATTCTTGACACATAATGGTTCATTATTAAAGAAAGGATAAATATATTCTTACTATAAATTGAAAATAAATTAAATAATTTTGTTTAAATTAGGCTAGGGAAAATAAATTTAATAACACCAGTAATTAGATGACCCTAGAACAACAAGTTGAGTCAAACACTACACAAACACACTATTCAAAATTTGAAAATATGGTGCAAGAACATAGCTTCATGTGCAATGACCTTGGAGATCTAATGCTACACTTTGCAATTAGATTTGAAACTCTAAGAGTCTCACAAACTAAAATATGATGTGTGTTGTGTTGGCATGCTCCCAAAAATGCATTTTCCATGTCCTCTTTTTTTCCATGGTTGCTTTATTTTATCCACAATTTATAGCTAATTTGTGATATATTTATTAAAATATTTGTGTCCGCATGTTTTAAACATAACCCTCTATGTATTCATGACTTCCTAGTAGTTGTTTGTTCTTTTGATATGTGTTTGTAGTTGCATCCTTAGTATCTTTTCCAAACATAGGAAACTTTGTTCCATTTGTGGCCATCCTTGAAGGAATTTTTATTTTGTCATTTTGCATATTAGGGTTTGTCCTTCTTTTTGATTTGTCTTCTTCCCTTGGTTCTCTTCCTTTCTTTTCCTCAGGTCTTCTCTACTTAGTTTACTTTGTTGTTTTACTAACCTATCTATTCTTCCTTTATCTCTTGGCAGTTGAATTTCAAAGTACTTGCTTCCCAATATTTCTTGAAAATTTTAACATGCAATCTCTTCTTGTTCACACTCTTTCTAGCCTCATTAAGGATTCAACTCTTATCTATTCTTTGTGAACTCTTCTTTACTTACTTGGCATAGGGGATGACTCTTTGTTTGACAGGTTCACCTCTTCAAGGTATTTTTAGAGATGCAACTTTTGGTAAATTGTCATTTGTTAGTGATATTTCATTAAATAACATGAGTTTCTCTCATTCTTCTTTAGTTGTTTCAATTGTATCCATGGTTAATTCATTGCACATTTCCCTAATATCCCTTTTCGCTATATTTCATTCCTAAAATTTTAATGTAAATTTCATCATTTGTTTCCTTTTTAAATATACACTTTTACTTACTACTTTGTCTATGTAGTCTTTACTCAAATTTAGAGATTTAATTTTTGATATTAGGGTTAATAAACTATCAAATTCTTCATTAATTATGACCTTGATATTAGATAAATCTAGCTCAAAATATAGATTTCTTGTTAGAAAGTTAAATTACAAGGCATTCTTGCTTCTACACTTTGGTGTTAGGAATTAATTTTACAGAGCACTATTGCTTCTACACTCTTTTTCTAATGATTCCCTAAATTCATCATATTCTTTTATTGTATCTTCTAATCTAGTCAAATTCTCTTCTTATCTTTTTATGTGGATATTCAATTATTCAAATGTTTCATCATTATTGGGTGGTGTAGTAACTATATATTCCTCTATTAGAAAAATCACATCATCTCTAGTAGCAACCCTCTTGGTGTGCTCAATTGAGGCTTCTATAGTCTTCTCCATTCTTTTGTAGTATCTTTCATATCTTCCTTAGGTTTGTTTTAACCTTCTTTCTTTTTCCATGTGCATTTCATAGGCCATTTTAATTTCTTCAAAAAAATCATTGTCTTTTTTGTCTCCCTTTGCCATATGTATGTTTGATTTGAATTTTATTCATCTTTTTATCCATCCTTAATGGATTATTCTAGACCTACTTTTAGTGGCCACATCTTTTCAAGATCCTTTTTAGGATCCCCCCATTCCATTTATCACCCCTAGGTGCCTAACCCCCTCTCACAAGGCTAGTGTCACATCCCTAATTTTTGACTATGTTTTACTTGTTACTTGTATGTAATTAGTAGATAATTTTACATGATTTAATGATTTGACATTATGTGAAAATGTCAGGATAAATCAATGATTTCATGAGTTTGAGTTTATATTCATAGAATTTAGACATGTGATTATATGTCATCATGATTATTTATTTATGATGTATATGGGTTAACTAATGATACACTAATCCCAATTTGATGATTGCAAGTTGTATTCAGGAAACAGGTTTTACACCCTCCAAGAAAGAGAGGGAGAGCATCATCAGAGAGAATTGAATAGACATATGGAAAGAACGGTTGTTGCCATCTAAGTCTTGTGCTTTTTTAGTTTTGTGAACCTTGTTGAGTTTTGGTAAGTTGATTTCAACTTTATTGGTCTAAGTTGGATTTTGATTCGATAGTAGTCGATTTGATGTTGATTCCTATAGCTTAGGTTTTGTCATATAACCATGAAGGGATGGTATGGCAATCGACTAGATGTATTCAATAGTTGTTATTTTTATTTATTTGATGAGAATATAGTTTATATTCAAGGGAATATATTTTATATATTTAAGATAGTAGTTAACTATCTCTTCTTTGGTAGTTTCTGATTGAAATTCTTATATTGTATCCTATCAGGTTAATGTGTTTGTCTTTTTGTTAAAAATGTGAGACAAAGAGGCAGAGAATTCCTCAACCCATTCTCATATCTCATCAAGTGTTTGGAAACAACGTAAGGTATACATTGTGTATGCTTTCTTTATGATATATATATATATATATATATATATATATATATATATATATATATATATATATATATATATATATATATATATATATATATATTAAGTTGGATATTTAATGAGACCTTTTGTGATTAAGGTCAATAACTTCTTTGAGAAAGAAGATAAGATTTAATTTTATGTTAGTTGCTTGTTAGAACATGATTGTTCAACCCCCTTCTTAATCTCAACTGATTAAGAGAGTGGAAGATGCATTTGTTTGAGTTTTTGGTGGTCTTTAATGACCATTATCTCCTTTTGGTAGCATGTCCTCATGGGAATCATGACTGGCATTAACAAAAGTAGTGGGATGTGGATATAGAGCACTTCTCTATTTATTACCGTAGGGAAGTTCTCTTGATATACACATATATGTATATGGAAAAAAGGGTATAGGAAGCATAGAGAGAACTACATTGGAAGTTTGTTATGGAGGAATGATGTCAGAAAAGATCTAGGAGAGCTTTATTACCATCAAACTCTCAAGTTCCTCTTTGCTTAATGTAAATGTTATTTGAGCTGAAATTTTTTTGTTTATTATCAGCACTGAAGATAGATATCTCTGTGTTTTGGAGCCATAGATAACATAACAACTTTTACTATGTTTAGTGAAACTGAGAGCTATCTATTTTTCTATGTTTAGTGAAGATGACAACTTTTTGTTATTTAGTGACTTAGAAACTAAAGAGTTAAGCATAAGTCTGTAAATGGATAAAGCTGAGAGCTTGAATATCCTTGTGATATGTGAGAATGACAATTCGTATGTCTCTATGTTCTAATAGTTATAGATCTTAGTTATCACTATGATAGGAGTAATTGATAGCATGGTTTATTCTTATATTTTTCCTTTGAGAAATCAGAAGCTGATGACTTGGTTTTCTCTGTGTATTTGAAGTATAGTATTTAACTTGCAGAACCCTATGTCAATCATGATGTAAATATTTTAAACCATTCAGAGAGATGTTTGATGTTGAATGGCCATTCACTTTACTTATTTGGATGGACCCAGTATAGTTAAACTCTTACGTTCGGAATACGACAACTTTCTATGTTATCTCTTAACCTTATAAGTATAGTATGTTTTGTACAGACTGTTAGGTTGTTAATGCTTTATCTGAGCAGGCTGAAATGCTATGGTCTTAGTAGGTAGGATATAGATTCAGTCAATTAACTTTAGTAGTTTAGAAGACAATCTCTGTAAGCAATAGTATGTTTTATGCTAAGAGTGAAGAATCCATGTCATAGATAAACTTGTAGACAGAGTCTGTGTATTAAGGATTATACTTAGATTTACTAGAAGTTTGACAAAGATATTTCTTTTATCTTTTAACTTGTCTTAGTTTTATTGTTTTAATCCTAGACTTTGAGAAAAGGTTCTCTCTTATTCTAAAAGTGTAAAAAATGATTCGAATATCATTAGAAGAACTTGAAGTTATGTTATTTTTCTATATTAGCATATATGTGTTTATTTAACAAGATTATATATTACTATTATGCATAGATGATGTTCTATTGTTCTTAATCTTAATCGATGAATGAAAAATGACAAGTAGGTCAATGACATCATTACCTTATTATTTATTTAGACTTATATCCTTTATCAGATTAAAAGATTGAACTTAGTCAAGAATTCTTGTAGTCTTGTCAGTATCTATTAAGACTTGATATAGAGGATGATAAACCTTATATGATATGTTTTCGATAAAAGATGAATTCAATCAAAGACCAAGTAGTCAAGATTTGACAAGTGGTTATCTTATTCACATTATATTATGGATATAATTTTATTAATTATTAAGGGTATTTGATAATGCAAAGTATTGTAATAGGTAAAGTAAGAACCCTAGATTTTACCCCAAAGAGTTTAGAAATCTTTAACTCATAAGTCAATTATGATATTGATTATGTCTATTGTATACTTTGGTTGACAGATATAGGTCAAGAAACCATAAGTAAGACAATATTAAGAGACTAAAACACTTTGTTATTAGAAAGTCATCCTAGCTATATAAACCAAGTATGGTTGTTTTTGAATAGAGAGTAAATGATAGAAGTCATAGACCTTGATAAATCATGGATATGCAAAAAGGAACTCTTAGAAATGATTAAGTTATTTATAAATGCATATTGTATGTATATCCTAGATGAGGAATATTTCTAAGCCAAAGGGACTAGGGATTGAGTATATATCAGACAATTATGTCTAAAGCTACAAGCCAAATAAATCAAATTATAGGATGAGATAGTCTTCAAGTTGAGTTAGAGGTGTGTGAACGTTCGACTACATTTATTGTAAACATCTATTTGTACATAAACTTTGGTCAAAGTGATGCATTTGTCTCTGCATGCATTAGTTGGTTCATAGTGTCTAGATAGCATAACTGATTAGTAAGATGATACTTAGCTAGAAGATTGTAGACTAGAGTTGTATGGTCAATTGAGTTATGTAGGACACAACACCAGGACTCAGATGGAAACTTGTTAGATCCACATGTCTATACTGTTCATGAAGGGTTGGGCCACTTCCAGGAAGGAAGGTGCATGGGGGATCGCCGGTCTATGGTTGGAGGTAAAGCACTCAGATGATGCTCTCCCTCTATAGCAGAAGACTCACCAAAGATTTGAACGACAGATATCAAGATTCCAAAGATAGTACTTTTTATGTAAAATTTCATGTTATGAGATGATGCAAAATATTATTCTTGCCAAGAGCAATGTATTTGTGAAATGTAAAGTGTAATGTTATTAATATAATTTATATTTGAATATAATGAATTTCATGTTAAAAAATATTTAGAAAAGATTTACTTTTGTTACTTTGAAGTTTACCAAATGAGAAAAAAAATCACTCTTGTATATCATTTTATTTTACTTTCCTAGTAATTTGCATGTGTAATTCCAAGTAATATAAGAAGGCATGTTACATATATGGTATCAGAGCTAACTTGGTTCAACACATGGACCTAGGACCTCACTACAAGAAAATTCATCAACATTAAGTAGATAGCTAATGTTTGAAATTGGTTTTATGCCAGAATGGCGTGGAGAAGAACCAACAAAACTACCTAAAAGTTTGTTCCCCAATATTTACCTAAGTTAGTAGTTAAGAAAGAACTTAGTGAGGAGGTTGAACTCAAGGAGCATATTAATTATGTTGAGGGTGCCTGGTTGGAGGATTAAGAGAGTGGAGGATGTGTTTGACTAAGTTTTTGGTGGTCTTTAATGACCATTATCTCCTTTTGGTAGCATGCTGTCATGGGAATCATGACTGGCATTAATAAAAGTAGTGGAACGTAGATATAGAGAATTTACTGCAGGGAAGTTCTCTTGATATACACATATATGTATATGGAGACAAGGGCACAAGAAGCATGGAGAGAACTACATTGGAAGTTTTCTGTGGAGGAATGATGTCAGAAAAGATCTAAGAGAGCTTTGTTTCCTGTCGAACTCTCAGGTTTCTCTTTGCTTTATGTAAATGTTATTTGAGATGAAATTTCTTTGTATTATCGGCACTGAAGATAGATATCTCTATGTTTTGGAGCCATAGATAAAATAGTTACACATTTTATTGTGTTTAGTGAAACTGAGAGTTATCTATTGATTGTGTTTAGTGAAATTGAGAGCTATCTATTTTTCTATGTTTAGTGAAGCCAACAACTTTTTATTATTTATGCGACTTAGAAACTAAAGAGTTAAGCATAACTTTGTAAATGGATAAAGTTGATAGATTGAATATCCTTGTGATCTGATCTATAAGAATGATAGTTCATATGTCTCTATGTTCTAATAGTTATAGAGCTTAGTTATCAATACGATAGGAGTAACTGATAGCATGGTTTATTCTTATATTTTTCCTTTGAGAAATGAGAAGAGGATGACTTGGTATTCTCTGTGTATTTGAAGTATAGTCTTTAACTTGCAAAACCCTATGTAAATTGAGATGTAGATATCTTAAACCATTCAGAGAGACGTTTGAGGCCGAATGAACATTCACTTTACTTTTTTGGATGGAGCTAGTATATATAGTTAAACTCTTACGTTTGGAATATGAGAACTTTCTATGCTATCTCTTAACCTTATAAGTATATCATGTTTTATGCAGTCTGTTAGGTTGTTAATACTTTACCTGAGCTTGCTATGGTCTCAGTAGGTAGGATATAGATTAAGTCCGTTAACTTTAGTAGTTTAGAAGACAATCTCTGTAAGCAATAGTATGTTTTATGCTAAGAGTGAAGAATCCATGTCATAGATAAACTTGTAGACAGAGTCTGTGTATTAAGGATTATACTCAAAACTACTAGAAGTTTGACAAAGATATTTCTTTTATCTTTTAACTCTTCTTAGTTTTATTGTTTTAATCCTAGACTTTGAGAAAAGGTTCTCTCTTATTCTAAAAGAGTAAAGAATGATTGGAATATCATTAGAAGAACTTGAAGTTATGTTATTTTTATATATTAGCATAAATGTGTTTATTTAACAGGATTATATATTACTATTATGCATAGATGATGTTCTATCATTCTTTATCTTAAGATCGATGAACAAAAAATGACAAGTAGGTCAATGACATCATTACCTTATTATTTATTTAGAATTATATCCTTTATCGGATTAAAAGATTGAACTTAGTCAAGAATTCTTCTACTCTTGTCATTATCTAGTAAGACTTAATATAGAGGAGGCTAAACCCCATATGATATGTTTTTGATAAAAGGTGAATTCAATCAAAGACCAAGTAGTCAAGATTTGACAAGTGGTTATCTTATTCATGTTATATTATGGATATTATTTTATTAGTTATTAAAGGTATTTGATAATGCAAAGTATTATAATAGGGAAAGTAAGAACCTTTGATTTTGTTGGGAATTAAGGTGTCTCAACCTTGGTAATTCCTTGTATTATTTTCAGTGTATTTATTTATTTATTGCCTATTGTGTAATTAGGATGTAAATCCTATGTTGTCATCTTGTGGGAGTTGGCACGGTGATGTGTCATCCTACATGGAAGATGACCACATGTAAATTTATCCTCACATGAGGAGATAGACGTCCCACTTAGTGGTGAGAATTTTTTTCTATGTGTCGGCATCTTGGATAGTGTGTAAGGGAATATTGACTGAAACAGTCATGACAGATTCCTATGACAGTTCTATGATGTGTAAGAGTCATAAATGGAAGATTCTATGACAGGTGAAGACATGTGTCGAGAAGCATCTTGAGAGAAAGCATCTTTGGGCACCCCAAGGTGGGTTATGACATGTTGTAAGAGAATATGCTATTTATAGCTTGTGTATGATAGATTCTCTTACAGCTGTAAGTTATGTCAGTATGATGGATTCTATGATAGTTGTAAGAGTCGTAAGAGCATCTGTCATTGCCCATCTTGGGAATAGGTGACCTCTTTGGGATGGGGTGACATGACAAGTGTCAGGAACATCCTATAGTGTTGGACAAGTGTCCATAGGCGTGGATTTTGGGCTATGAGGCCATGTTGGACATCCATCTCAAGATTGAGTCATTTTTGCCTTGTATTTTCTATATAAACGGATGCTTTAGAGAGGAGATGTATTATGTGATTGACATGTACTATTATGCTGCTGGTTTGTCTCTAGATACGAGTGTGGAAGACTCCTGCAAGAGCTTTGGAGCCCTCTGTAACTGTATTCTAAGCTTCATTATTTACAGAATACATTTGAGCTGTGTTTTGGAGTGTGGGGTTTTTCACCCGTAAGGGTTTTCCCCACGTATATCTTGTGTCTCTCTCTTCTATCTAATTTCTATGTGTATGTGTTTGTTGCAATATCTCCATTGTTGTTGTTAACAATCTGTAATTGTAAAGGATAAAATGAATTTGCACTCTTCTCTCCTCTTTAGATTAGTGTAGGAAGCGATTTCTGTACACCTAGCTTCCTTTCAATTGGTATCAGAGCTTGGCCAGTTTTGGCTCTAGTTGCTGGGTACGGGTCTTTTTGAGCTAATCTTAGGTTGAGTGGGTGTTTGTACAGAGTATTCTGTATCTTGTTGCAGGAAGGAGATGGCAACCACATCTGGAAGAGTAGAGGTGGAGAAGTTCAATCGTAAAACTTTCAAGTTGTGGAAACTCAAGATGGAAGACCTACTTGTTGATCATGACCTATGGGAAACCGTTGATGGAACAAAACCTATGACAATGTCACAAGTTGATTAGGACCTCAAAGATCAGAAGGCTAAAGGTTTCATAAGATTCTATCTAGCTGACTCTGTCATACTGAATATCCATGAGGAGAAGACTATGAAAACTCTTTGGAAGAAGCTGGGAGATGTTTATCAGGCCAAGTCCTTGGTGAACATGCTCTTTCTGAAAAAGAAGCTATCTACTCTGAAGATGGAAGACAGAGGATTTGTTGCAGACCATATGAATATTTTCAACATGATTGTTACACAGTTGACATCTATGGGTGTGAAAATGGAGGAGGATCGGTCTATGACCCTGCTTTGTTCTTTACCAGATTTGTGGGATCATCTTATCATGACTATCAAAAGCACTACTACCACCTTCAAGATGGATGAGGTAGTGTCTTCATTGTTATCTAAAGAAATGCAGAGAAAGAGAACTGAGTTGGCTAAAGAAGCTCTTGATGCTCGTGGAAGACCCAAAGAGAAAGGGAATAAGAAGGTAAGAAAGGTGAAAATGGCATATCCAAATCCTGTGGGAGATCCAAATCTCCTGGAAAGTCCAAGGCTCTCTATTGGAACTGGGGCAAAACTTGGCATTTTTGAAAGGAATGCAAAGAGGAAAAGAAAAAGAAAAAGAAGAATGCCTCAGATTAATATTCTGACAAGTCACAAGATGATAGTGATGCCTTCATCGTAGCCTTGGCCACCCATGCATCTGATGATGTGTGGTTGATTGATTCTGGTGCATCATTCCACATGACCTTGCATCGAAGCTGGTTCACGAAGTATGAAGAGTTCAATGGTGGAAGAGTGTACCTGGGTGATGATTCTCATCTGAAGATTGTTGGTCATGGAAGAGTCTCAATATGATTCCCTAATGGACGAGTGAAGGGGATCACTGGGGTTATGTACATCCCAGGCTTGGCACGGAACCTACTTTTTGTAAGTATGTTGAATGATACAGGTGTGCAAGTTGTCTTTTCGAAGGATGTATGCAAGATGACTAGAGGATCTATGGTGCTTGCAAAGGGTACTCATAGAGGTACTCTATTTTAGCTGGAGGCATGCACTTCATAGTGAAATAGTTCTTCTGACTTGAAGAAAAGAGCTGCAATCACTTCATCCCCACCATAGGAACAAGCAGTGAAGAAATCTATTGGAACACATTCTGATGGTAGTGTACATGCTTTGGAAGTTAAGCTTTCTGCTGAAAAGACTGTTATGTCATTTGACATATGACCACATTGGTGAGAAGGGTCTTAGAACCTTGAAAAATAAAAACCTCGTTGAGGGGTTAAATGATTGTAATCTTGAGTTTGACTTTTGCAAACATTATGTCTATTGAAAGAAGATCCATGTTTAGTTTTACTCTAGTTCTCACAAGTCTTCTAGTGTATTGGATCGTATTCATTCTGATGTGTTTGGTTTTGTTAATGTTCCTTTGATTTCCAAATCTATATATTTTGTATCTTTCATAGATGATTATAGTAGAAGGACATGGGTTTATTTTATCAGAAGCAAGAATGAAGTCTTTAGTTGGTTTAAAGAGTTTAAAGCCTTTCCTAAAAATCAGACTAGTAAAAAGATTAAGTGTTTGAGAACTAACAACAATGGTGAGTTTTGCAGAGCAAGGGATTGAAAGACATAAGACAACTCCATATACCCCATAGAAAAATGGAGTTGCAAAGAGGATGAACATGACACTGATGGAGAAGGCTAGGAGTATGCTTAGTGAGGCAAGCCTCAAACAAAGTTTTAGGCTAAATCTATAGCCACTACTTGCTACTTGGTAAACAAGTCTCCTACATCAGCTCTTGTTGGTAAGACACCTATGGAGGTGTGGTCTGGTAAGAATCCTTCAGTTAGACATCTTTGTGTTTTTGGTTGTGAGGCATATGCACATGTGCCTAGGGAGAAACAGTCTAAATTGGAGAACAAGGTTGTTAAGTGTATTTTCATTGGCTATGGTGTCAATGTGAACGGATACAAGCTTTGGGATCTTGTGGCTGAAAAAGTGTTGTATAGCAGAAGTGTTATCTTCAAAAAGCTAACACCTTCTTCTATTGTTCTACAGCCAGAATAGATAGAAAAGAAAGAAGATGTGGTTCAGTTTCCTTCTACCCCTGAGAAGACTGAACTGACAGACCCTATGAGACCTAATGATGAGGAGAGCTCTAACAGCTCTGAAATCTCAGAAGAAGAAGCAAAACCTCAACCTCAACCATTGAGGAGGTCTACACGAACAAGGAAGCAACCTGATAGGTTTCGTTATTCATTACTTGATTCTAGTTGTGCTTTTTCCTTACTTACTAACACTGATGAGCCTAGAACTATGACAAAGGCTATGGGCATGAAAGATGCAAGTTCCTGGAAGGAGGCCATGGAAGATGAGATGGCTTCTTTGGAGAAAAATAAAACATGGGACTTGGAGTCTTTGCCTAAAGGACAGAAACTCATTGGATGCAAATGGGTGTTCAAGAATAAATTTGGTGCAGATGGCAGTGTTGAAAAGTACAAAGCTAGATTGGTTGCAAAGAGGTACTCACAAGTGGAGGGAATTGATTATGGTGAAATTTTCTATCCCATTGCAAAGTTGACATCCATTCGGTTCTTGTTATCTCTTGTAGCTGCTTATGACTTAGAGGTAGAACAGATGGATGTGAAGACAACTTTCCTTCATGGTGATTTGGAGGAAGAGATTTACATGTCACAGCTAGAGCATTACATAGAGAAAGGTAAAAAAATTTGGTTTGCAAGTTGAAGAAGTCTTTGTATGGTTTGAAGCAATCTCTAAGGATGTGGTATATGAAATTTGATGCCTTTGTGTTGTCCATTAAATTTCTGAGATTGAAATCTAATCATTGTGTGTATTACAAGTTTGAAAATGATCGCATTCTCATTATTGCATTGTATGTTGATGATATGTTGTTGATTGGAAATGGTAAGAATATGATTTCTAATTTGAAGTCTCAGTTGTCAGCACAGTTTGAGATGAAAAATCTTGGGGCAGCCAGGTACATTCTAGGAATGGAAATTAGAAGAGATAGAGCTAACATAAAACTTTGGTTAAGCCAGACTAAGTATGTGAAGACCGTGTTGGATAGGTTCAGCATGGCAGATTGTAGACAATTGTGTGTTCATGTTTCATTAGGGACAAAGTTTTCTGTTAATGATTGTCCAAAATCTCGTAGTGAGGTGGAAGACATGAGCAGAGTACCTTATGCTAGTGTTGTTGGTAGTTTGATGTATGCTATGGTCTGTACAAGACCAGATATTGCCCAAGAAGTGGGAGTCCTTAGTCGATTTATGGCTAATCCTCGACGGGTACATTGGGATGCAGTTAAGCGAGTGTTTAGATATTTGAGGGGTACTTCTGAGTATTCCATATGCTATCATGGTAATGCTATAGGACCTCTGCATTCATTTTGTATTTGTGGATTCATGGATTCTGATTGGGTAGGTGACATTGACAGCAGGAGATCCACCAGTGCCTATGTGTTCACTTTGTTCGGTGGTGCAATTAGTTGGATGAGTAAGCGACAACCTGTGGTTGCTTTGTCCACAATAGAAGTTGAGTATATGGCAGCAACTCATGCTTGCAAGGAAGCCATTTGGCTTAAGAGATTATGTTTAGATATTGGTGTTGATGCAGGACAGATTACGATTTGTTGTGACAGTCAGAGTGTGATTTGCCTAGCAAAAAATCTAACTTTCTATGCCAGAACAAAGCATATTGATGTACAGTTTCACTTCATGTGAGACATGGTAGAGGATGGGAAGGTGAATTTGGAGAAGGTAGATACTTTGAAGAATGTTGCAGATGCATTGATGAAACCAGTGGGCACAGAGAAGTTCAGATGGTGTTCGGTGTCTATGGGCCTCTCAGCCTATAGCAGTTAAATCCTATTATTTCTATTGGCTCTTACAAGGTGTTCGACAAGTGGGAGAATGTTGGGAATTAAGGTGTCTCAACCTTGGTAATTCCTTGTATTATTTTCATTGTATTTATTTATTTATTGCCTATTGTGTAATTAGGATGCAAATCCTATGTTGTCATCTTGTGGGAGTTGGCACGGTGATGTGTCATCCTACATGGAAGATGACCACATGTAAATTTATCTTGAAATGAGGAGATAGGCGTCCCAATTAGTGGTAGGAATATTTTTCCATGTGTCGGCATCTTGGATAGTGTGTAAGGGAATATTGACCAAAACGGTCATGACATATTCCTATGACAGTTCTATTATGTGTAAGCTTCGTAAATGGAAGATTCTATGACAGGTGAAGACATGTGTCAAGAAGCATCTTGAAAGAAGGCATCTTTGGGCACCCCAAGGTGGGTTATGATATGTTGTGAGAGAATATGTTATTTATACCCTGTGTATGACAGATTCTCTTATAGCTGTAAGTTATGTTAGTATGACTGATTCTATGACGGTTGTAAGAGTCGTAAGAGCATCTGTCATTGCCCATCTTGGGAATAGGTGACCTCTTTGGGATGGATAACTTGACAAGTATCAGGAACATCCTACAGTGTTGGATAAGTGTCCATAGGCGTGGGTTTTGGGCCATGAGGCCATGTTGGACGCCCATCTCAAGATAGAGCTATTTTTGCCTTGTATTTTCTATATAAATAGGTGCTTTAGAGAGGAGATGTATTATGTGATTGACAGGTACTATTATGCTACTGGTTTATCGCCAAATATGAGTGTCAAAGACTCCTGCAAGAGCATTGACTTTGTAACTGTATTGTAACCTTCATTGTTTATGGAATACATTTGAGCTGTGTTTTGGAGTGTGGGGTTTTTCACCCATAAGGGTTTTCCCCACGTATATCTTGTGTCTCTCTCTTCTGTCTCATTTCTATGTGTATGTGTTTGCTGCAATATCTCCATTATTGTTGTTAACAATCTATAATTATAAAGGATAAAACAAATTTGCACTCTTCTCTCCTCTTTAGATTAGTGTAGGAAGCGATTTTCGCACACCTAGCTTCCTTTCAGATTTTACTCCAAAGAGTTTAGAAATATTTAACTCTTAAGTCAATTATGATATTGATTATTTGTATTATATACTTTAGTTGATAGATATAGGTCGAGAAACCATAAGTACGACAATATTAAGAGACTAAAACACTTTGTTGTTAGAAAGTCATATGAGCTATATAAACCAAGTATGGTTGTTTTTGAATAGAGAGTAAATGACATAAGTCATAGACCTTGATAAATCACAGATATGTAAAAAGGAACTTTTGGAAAAGATTAGGTTATTTATAAATGCATATTGTCTGTATATCCTAGATAAGGAATATTTCTAAGTCAAATGGACTAGGGATTGAGTATGGATCAGACAATTATGTCCAGAGCTATGAGCCAAAAAATCAATTTGTAGGATGAGATAGTCTTCAAGTTGAGTTAGAGGCATGTGAACATTTGACTATGTTTATTGTAAACGTCTATTTATATAGAAACTTTGGCCAAAGTGATGAATTCGTCTCTGCATGCATTAGTCGGTTCACAATGTCTAAATAGTGTAATTGGTCAGTAAGATCATACTTAGCTAGAAGATTATCTAGAGTTGTATGGTCGATTGAGTTACATAGGACACAACACTAGGACTCAAATGGCAACTTGTTAGATCCACATGTCTATACTCTTCATGAAGGGTAGGGCCACTTCCAAGAAGGAAGGTGAGAGGGGGATCACTGGTTTGTGGTTGGAGGTAAAGCACTCAGATGATGCTCTCTCTCTTTCTCTATAGAAAAAGACTTGCCAAAGATTTGAACGACATTTATCAAGATTCCAGAGACAATACATTTTATGTAAAATTTCATGTTATGAGATGATGTAAAATATTATTCTTGCCAAGAGCAATGTATTTGTGAAATGTAAAGTGTAATGTTATTACTATAAGTTATCTTTGAATATAATGAATTTCAGGTTGAAAAATATTCAAAAAAGATTTACTTTTATTACTTTAAAGTTTACCAAATGAGAAAAAAAATATATATTTCACTCTTGTATATCATTTTATTTTACTTTCTTAGTAATTTGCATGTGTAATTCCAAGTAATATGAGAAGGCATGTTACAACTAGAACCTAGTGAGTGCTACTACACTTCTTGTTGACTATGTTGTCTATTATTAATACCCCTTTCCATTAGTATTCTATACTGTAAAACAAAATCTCTCATTTCTATAAGTTCTTTTCTTACACACCACAAATTAGGGTCCCGACAATAGAACCAAATGTTGACAATAAAATGAAGGCTTACGGTGTATACTACTTATGTTAGATAAATTAACCCTAAGGTGATGAAATGAGAAGGAAATTAGAAGAATGTGGTAGATAATATATTCATAACATAAGTATTCTAATAATTTACACATTTATTGACACCACAAGATAGGTCTACTCATATATTCATATCATAAATTATTTATATAATGTACATCATTTACCGCAAGCATAGATATACACATCACATATGCTTGGGTAACTCTTTTCTCCTATTCTTTCTTCTTATCCTTCATCTTCCTTATAACTTGATGAGAAGTCATTTAAATGGGGGCACACATATTTTAGGTGAAGCTAACTTGAGGGAGAAAGCATTTAAATGTATTTGAATTGAATGGAAAAACACACATTTTTATTAGACATATTAGACTAAGACATTTTAACCACTACCATTTTGGCTTCAAAACTTTTAAAATAATTTTAATAATTCGATAAAATAGATGTGATCCCTCAAATTTTCTCTTTATAATGATACCAAATCTAAACATTCTTTGACCATTAACTAGGCCCCTTAGACCTCCCAGGGTTTACATGGAAAGGGTTTTTTGGTTGCTTAGCATTCATGCTTTTTATTGCGCTCTCAAAAATGTTTTGAGATTGAATCTATATAGAAGAGTGGATTGTTTTAACTAGTAAGAAGTTATTTTTTGTAACCATTTAATTTTTTTTATTCATGGTTGTTTTGTATCTCATATGCCTTTCTATTAATCATAATTGTTATGGGTTTGAAATGATTAATCTTAGTAGAATTTATGGTTGTTGAAATTAAAAGAAAATAACTTTGTTGCCTTGTTGCCTTTGTGAGATTTGAAGTGTTAACACTTTGGGGTTTCAAGTTGAGATAAAGCATTGATTTTAAAGTTCAGGGAGGAATTTAAGGTAGGAAAGGATAATTTGAAGTTCAGGGAGGAATTTAAGGTAGGAAAGGATAATTTGTCAAACGATTTTGATAACTATAAGGTTTATTTATTTATTTATTTTAGCATAAAAGATAGACAAAGATTTTAGTAAGGTCATGAGAAAAAACG
This sequence comes from Cunninghamia lanceolata, assembly GCA_027924645.1. Taxonomy (NCBI): domain Eukaryota; kingdom Viridiplantae; phylum Streptophyta; class Pinopsida; order Cupressales; family Cupressaceae; genus Cunninghamia; species Cunninghamia lanceolata. The sequence goes on along the minus strand of BSBN01000523.1, from coordinate 8,951,290 downwards.
ATGTATTAATGTAAAAGATTTACCATACAATTTACATAAAAAAATTATATAATCTTTTAAAACTATTTACTCCTAAATCACTATACTTTTGGGGTTTTACATACACACATTAAAAATCATAAATTTTCTTTTTTCCATGGATATTATGATTATTTTTAAGAGTATTTGAAATTTATAGAGCATTCAACTTATTGAAAAACTTTACACAATATCTAACTTGAGATATGTATATTAAATTTTTTTATCCAAACAATAAATTCCTAAATACAAATGCTAGTATAGAATTTTAGGTGAGTTTATAAATTGTTCATACTTGGGATTTTAGCTAAGCTTGTAAATTGTTTATGCTGAACATGGGATGGCTAATTCAGGTCAAAGGCAGGCCAAACTGGGACCTTAATAACTTGTTCACAATAAACACCATTCTTTGTTTGTGGGACATATTTTGTTATGTTTTAACAATGTGGTAGGGAAGCTGACACCCTTAACTAGTCACAGAGTTTGAATCATTAGGTCAGAAATCAGATCGAGTCAGGCTGGGCCAGGTCAAAGGCCACATTTCTCCTTTTTCCTCTGTAACGTTATTTCAAATTAAACTTTTCTTACCAATTCCAACCCACACAAGGGGGGATAATCTTATAGATTGTTTTACAGAACTTTAAAGCGGCCTGAGTGATCCATGGGACCAACCTCCATAAGGGCGCAGGGACCTTGTTATAGGCCGCTAGCTGCAGCTTCCCACCCTTTGATTCGATTACCATTTGTTTTAGCACAGGCCTTTAAATAATCAATAATCTCAATTCGAATAAGGAATGTGGCCGCATAGGACACTACAATGGCGAGATATGTTTGAAATGGATTTGTTAAAAAGGATTCAGAATCTTTTAAACATATGCAACTGACCTGGCAAATGTTAATTTTTGTAGCTTGGACAGGTGTTCTAGTCTCGGGTGGAGATTACGAGGCTGGAAACACAGGTGGAATAATTATCTCCATACCTAGATAATTGATTTCTCGAGAGACTTCTAAATATTAGGGTTTAGAGTCTAATTAATCCTAGCCATTGATTAAAATTAAATCATGGCCATTGGTTTCCAATGAGGGGATTATAAAAGAGGATCAATAGGCATTTGGAAAACAACAGATCCGAGAAGTATTTGCAGTGATAGCAAATAAATAAATTAGCGGTGATAGCAAATTGATTTGCAGTGAAAGCAAAGGGCGCAGTGATAGCGTTGGAGAGCAGTGGAATTGCCGGAGAAGGAAAATATTGCCGGAGCAATTTCAGCAGGAACAATTGAGGGAAGGGAATTTACAGGAAAGAAATTTCCAGAGCTCTGCCAGTAAGAGGCAAGCAATTTTGTATCTCTTGATTTCCTGTAGTTGAATAAAATTCATATCTGCAGAACTGGTTTTCCCTTCAGGGTTTTTCCAGGGACAATTTGTCCAAAACATTGTGTTGATTTTATTTTTCTATTTCCGTGATTTTTCCGTGAAGTTGCAGCCGTATTATTATTTAATATTTGTTGTAAATTAAATTTTTCGGCAGCCAAATAATCTTATAAGATAGGAAATTAATAATCAGTAGCTGCAATAGATTTTTCACATGGTATCAGAGCAGATCTGAGTGCAGAACAGGCACAGGGAGAAAGGAAAAATAATCTAGGGTTTATAAAACCTAGTTTGACCTCTTCAAATTATTATTTTCTTTTGAGATGGCCTCAGCAGGTTTAAGAGATCAGGACAGATTGGATGGAGCCTCAAATTTTGGTGTCTGGAAAGCCAGAATTTCTTTATTGCTGGAAGAGAATGGTATCAAGGATTATGTGACCACTGTTGTACCTGTACCTACAGACGCAACACAGCTCGTAGCATATAAGAAGGAAGATGCCAAGGCAAGGAGGCTGATTCTTGACGGTGTTAAGGATCATATTGTTCCGCATATTGCAGAGTTAGATACAGCAAAGACGATGTGGGACGCCATTATGAATCTGTACCAGAATGCTACCCTTAACCGAAAGCTGATTCTCAGAGAAAAGTTAAGGAATACCCGGATGAATAAGGGAGAAGACGTCACAAGTTACCTCACCAGACTTAGACTTGTCAAGGATGAATTGGCAGCTGTTGGAGACAAACCAAAGGATGATGAGCTAGTACGAATAGCCCTGAATGGGTTTACTAAGCAGTGGGATGTCTTTGTTCAAGTTATTAATGGACGAGACACCTTACCAAGTTGGGATCGACTATGGAGTGACTTCACTCAAGAGGAGCTTAGACTAAGTCTTGTCAATGGAACCAGCAGTAATAGTCAGAAAAGTGAGGTGGAACAGGAAAACGTTGCCCTAGCAGGAAAAGGGAAAGCGAAGAAGGGGTCTGGCAAAGGATCAAATCCAAAAAGTGAGAAGAAGAAGGACTTATCTAAGATCAAATGCTATGGTTGTCACGAGTTCAGCCACTATGTCAGCGATTGCCCACAAAGGAAGAAAAATGAAAAGAAGGGCAAGAAGCAGACGGCAGCTTCAGCAAGTGTAGATGAGCTTTCTAGTAGAATGGAGGATGAGTTTGCACTCATAGCTTGCCTGACTAGCTCAACCTCACAGGGTGTTTGGTATATAGACAGTGGGGCGTCATTTCATATGACAGGAGTTAGGGAGTACTTCTCCAGATACAAGGAGGAGGACATCAGATTCCAGATTCAGATGGGGAACAAGTCCAAGTGCAATCCAGTTGGGAGAGGGACTGTTCTATTTCAGAGGGAGAATGGCAAGCCTATTTCCATTCATGATGTGTTGTATGTGCCAGGCTTGGGCATGAATCTAATTTCCGTATCTGTCCTTCAGGATAAAGGCTACAATGTACTCTTTAGAGGGGCGCATGTTTTAATCAAGCATAAGGATTGGAAATCACCCATAGCTATTGGAGTTAGGAGCGGCCGACTTTATAGGTTGCAGTTTGATACTCCTAAGGCACTAGTGAGCAGCAGTAATCCTAGAGATCAAGGAGAGCTATGGCATAGAAGGATGGGCCATATACATCATGGAGCACTTAAATTGCTTCGTGAGACAGTGACAGGTGTTCCAGACGTGAGCACAGAGCATGATGATGTATGTAAGGGATGTGTATTGGGGAAGTTTGTGAAAGCAGCTTTTCCAAGGAGTGACACCAGATCCAAGGGGGTTCTTGATCTAGTACATTCAGATATATGTGGACCAATGTCAACGAAGTCTCTCAGAGGATATGAGTACTTTGTTACTTTTATTGATGATTTCTCCAGGAAGACCTGGATATACTTCTTGAAGACCAAGGATGAGGTCTTCAGTCACTTCCAGGAGTTCAAAGCTCTTGTGGAGAATTCGACAGGCAGGAAGGTAAAGGTTCTTCGGTCAGACAATGGAGGCGAGTACAAAGGGAAAGAGTTCCAGGAGTTCTGTACCAGGGAAGGAATCAAGAGAGAGTGGACCGTTCCTTACAACCCACAGCAGAATGGGGTTGCTGAGAGGAAGAATCGTTCTATATCGGAGGCAGCAAGGGCTATGTTGTATGACCAAGATATGCCACGATACTTATGGGCAAAGGCATGCAGTACGGCAGTATACATACAGAACAGGGTTCCACATAAGGTATTGGGCAAGATGACACCAGAGGAGGCATTCTCAGGGAAGAAGCCAGATGTTAGTCACTTTAGGATATTTGGGAGTTTGGCATTTTGTCACATTCCAGGGGCTACACGTTCCAAGTTAGATCAGACTGCAGAGAGAGGGTACTTTGTGGGGTACAGCGAGACCTCAAAGGCATATCGGATATTTATTCCAGGGACCAAGAGGATTATAGTCAGGCGTGATGTCAAATTCATGGAGGACAAGGCATATAGGAGGTCCAGAGATTTGCCAGCAGATGATCAGAATGAGCAGCCAATAGAAGCTCCAAGGATTGTTCAACCAGAACAGGGGCAGCGAAGCACGAGTATAGTTACTAGTACAAGCACAGGCTCAGGTGCTGAGAGTTCGCTGAGTATGGAGCAACAGATACAGCAAATCCAAGAGATGCATCAAGAAGATATGGAGTTTGATATTTCATCCTCTATAGTTGACAGGAGGAACCGTGAGGTTCAACAGACACATAAGGATACTCAGGAGTTTGTGGGAGCTCCTAGGACGAGTAATAGATAGCGGAAACAACCAGCTAGGTATAATGACTATGTGGCATTGGTTAGTCAGTTGGTAGATAGTGAGCCTTCTAGCTATCAAGAGGCTGCACAGCAACAGGTGTGGCAAGATGCGATGGTTGAGGAATATACCTCAATAATGCAGAATGATGTGTGGGAGGTTGTGCCTAGACCGACAGATAGGGCAGTGGTTGGATCACGTTGGATCTATAAGATTAAGCATGGTGCAGATGGTAGCATCGAAAAATACAAGGCAAGGTTCGTGGCCAAGGGGTTCTCTCAAAAGGAGGGAATAGACTATGAGGAGACATTCGCTCCAGTGGCCAGGTATACTTCTATACGAGCCGTAATCTCACTTGCAGCGCATATGGGATGCCAGATCCATCAAATGGATGTCAAGACGGCATTTCTTAATGGTGAATTGTTAGAAGAGGTATACATAGAACAACCAGAGGGCTTTGTAGCACACAGCAGCGAAACCCACGTGTGCAGATTGAAGAAAGTTTTGTATGGACTCAAGCAGGCTCCCAAGGCGTGGTATGAGCGCATTGATAGATACTTGCAGGGAATAGGCTTTGTGAAGAGTGAGGCGGATGCTAACCTCTACTACTTGGTGGTTGGGGGTGAAATTCTCATTCTTGTTCTATATGTGGATGACTTGTTTTTAACAGGTTCACTGGGGCTTATAGAGGAGTGCAAGAGGGACCTTGCAGCAGAGTTCGAGATGAAGGATTTGGGGCTTATGCACTACTTTCTAGGCATGGAAGTGTGGCAGACAGATGGAGAGATTTTCCTTGGACAAGGGAAATACTGCATTGAAATCTTGAAGAGGTTTGAGATGCAAGATTGCAGAGCCATGTCTACACCTATGATCACGAATTGGAAGAAGGTAGACACATCCAAGGAAAAGGATGTAGACCCCACCTTATACAGGATGTTGATTGGATCTCTCATGTATTTGGTCAACACTAGGCCAGATATATCCTTTGCAGTAAACTCTCTTAGTCAGTTCATGGTTGAGCCGAAGAGAGTGCATTGGATAGCGGCAAAGCATGTGTTGCGGTATTTGCGTGGTACAATCGAGTATGGGATCAGATATGCTCGAGGTGATGGTATCAAGTTGATAGGCTATACTGATGCAGATTGGGCAGGTAGTGCGGTGGACAGGAAAAGCACTTCAGGGTGCTGCTTTAGTTTGGGATCAGGAGTTGTCTCTTGGTACAGCAGGAAGCAAAAGTCCGTGGCTCTGAGTTCTGCAGAAGCAGAATACATAGCAGCTAGCATGGCAACGTGTGAGGCTATATGGCTTCGGAAGTTGCTAGTAGCCTTGTTTGGTCAGAGGGTTGAGACTACAGTGATACACTGTGATAATCAGAGTTGCATCAGATTATCTGAGAATCCAGTGTTTCATGATAGGTCTAAACATATAGACATCAAATATCATTTCATTAGGGATTGTGTACAGCGGAGGGTTGTTCAGCTACAGTATATACCTACAGATCAGCAGGTAGCAGACATTTTGACAAAGGCATTAGGGAAGGCAAAATTCATCTTCTTCAGAGGTAAGTTGGGTGTTATGCAGAACACCTTCCTCGCTAAGAGGGAGTGTTAATTTTTGTAGCTTGGACAGGTGTTCTAGTCTCGGGTGGAGATTACGAGGCTGGAAACACAGCTGGAATAATTATCTCCATACCTAGATAATTGATTTCTCGAGAGACTTCTAGATATTAGGGTTTAGAGTCTAATTAATCCTAGCCATTGATTAAAATTAAATCATGGCCATTGGTTTCCAATGAGGGGATTATAAAAGAGGATCAATAGGCATTTGGAAAACAACAGATCCGAGAAGTATTTGCAGTGATAGCAAAAAAATAAATTTGCGGTGATAGCAAATTGATTTGCAGTGAAAGCAAAGGGCGCAGTGATAGCGTTGGAGAGCAGTGGAATTGCCAGAGAAGGAAAATATTGCCGGAGCAATTTCAGCAGGAACAATTGAGGGAAGGGAATTTACAGGAAAGAAATTTCCAGAGCTCTGCCAGTAAGAGGCAAGCAATTTTGTATCTCTTGATTTCCTGTAGTTGAATAAAATTCATATCTGCAGAACTGGTTTTCCCTTCGAGGTTTTTCCAGGGACAATTTGTCCAAAACATTGTGTTGATTTTATTTTTCTATTTCCGTGATTTTTCCGTGAAGTTGCAGCCGTATTATTATTTAATATTTGTTGTAAATTAAATTTTTCGGCAGCCAAATAATCTTATAAGATAGGAAATTAATAATCAGTAGCTGCAATAGATTTTTCACAGTAAATATGTATGCCAAGTGACAGTGAGCACAAATCACACAAACAATTTGGCAAAATGACAAAGAAATGCAATTTTGTGGAATGTCAGGAGGTAGGGTATGTACATTTGTCAGAAGATGTAGATACAACTGACCTGGTAGACTTGTATGAAAAACTGTAAATCAGGCTCAATGCTCATGAACCAATTAACTAAATACTTCTAAAGAAGTAAAAAAAAATGCAAAGTCTGTGAACTCTTATAACATGCTATGACTTTGGTAGTTCAACAGGCAGCCTTCTCAGGGATTTGGAACCTATTCAAAGGCTGCCAGGCAACGTTTCTTTGTATTTTATCATCTTTTCATTTTTTTTTTACTTAGGAAACATTTCCTTATATATTGAATTAGTAGGTTGGAAACATTTCCTTGAAGGTGAGTGAGAGTTTCTAATCATTCTACTTAAATATCATCCATTTCAACTATCAAATAGTTAATAGTAATTTTATACCTCATCCATAATAAAATGTGTAAATATTTGTCCTACTTTTATTGGCCAAAATTGATCTTGGATGATTTTTAAGAATAGCCATTTCTAATCCCTATATTTTGTTATTGTACAAACAAATTTGTTTTAAAAGAGCCATGTATGAAAATCCCATGTATTACACATAGCTTTGTTTACTTTAAGCTATAATTTTCTATGTAGAAATTAATTAAGAGCGAACTTACATTTTCCCAATCTATCATTATTGATCTATCATTATTGATTCATGTATCCATTAAATGGGTTTTCACTGTTTCATGAAATTTAAGTGTATATTTATTTACAAATTGATAAAGATTCCATTTTTAATTAACTATTTGATAAATTTAGTAAGATTAAAGATTTTAATTATATACCTTTAGAACTACAAATACTAAATTAATGTATGTAGGCAATGTAAGATTTAGATTGTACCTTTTACTAATGTTCAATTTACCCACTTTCAAATTATTAAGGTTCTAGCATGGCCTACCTTTGACCTAGCCTGGACTAGCTGGGACCTTTATAATTTGTAAATTGCATTATTAATTCCCTTCTATCACATTGACTGCTATCAATGTAAGTTGAAGATTCTTCTTTTTATCTTGAAGCAAGCCTCACTATGTTTCTAAGCACAGCCCCATTTAGGAAAAGGTACAAAGTAAAGGTGTGTAGATTTAGAAGGCCACATTAGCAAAAGGCTTAATCACATCACTTGAAATAACCCACATGAACATGGTCTAATAGTGGAATAGGTTGCACAATGTAACTTTGTATTTTGAATCTTCATTATAATTCTCTATTGTAAACACATAAACTAAACAGTAACAAAATTAAACTACCACTATACCAAAAAAACACAAACATATTATGTCTTATTAATTACTTTAGTTACTATTAATTAAATTTATTTACATCTAATTTGATCATTTCAATTAAATTTGGATTACTGCAGCGAGATAGAAGCATTCTAGAATTAAATAGAGGAATTTTGTTTCCATACAAAAGAGTAATATTCAATTTAATGTCATGGAGAGCTACATGGAAAACATGAAATTCCAATGTTAAGGGAAAGATAAAAGACTCGCAAAAATTTGCCGGTTGTGGGGCAGCCCATTGTTGACTGCCACGAGACTAAACGACAAATGAGTTGCACTAGTATATCGTTCTCGTACGTAAAGGGGAAAAGTATTCCATTTAAGCTTTTTTCTCGCATTGGATTAGTGGGAATATTATGTGGAAATTTTTTGACCAGAAAAAGTTGTTTAAATATAAAATATAATTTTTTTTTGTTAAAGGTTGTAGTTTAATTGGAGGTGCAATAAATAAAAGATGAAGGTGGAGTCCATAAGAATTTAATAGGATACCTTAGTTCTTAGTTTTTTACAAAAGAGATATCAACTTAGACTCATTATTTACATATATTTTTAAAATTAAAAGATTCTAAATGATCCCACTTGGATAAGTCTTGCTGAGTGGAAGACTCTAACACTATAAGAGATGAGGTCAAGTTCATACCCCTCAGACTTTGAGTGGAAAAAATTTCACCTTAAAAAATTAATTTAAAAGAAAAAAAAATTCACTACCTTTTACTATTTTTATGATTAAATTAAATCTAATAGTTAATAGTTAAATAGTTAATAATAATTATTAAAAAAAAAAAAATTATAATAGAAAAGTGAATAATTATCTTACTTTTTTACTTTTGATTATTTTCATATATAAAATATTTTAATCCATTAGCTCTATATTTTCCACTTGAATAAAATCGTACAAATTTATTTTAAACGTCACCATTTAACTACAACCTGCCCCATGTTAAACCCAGCCTCTAAAATATTCAGAGTGCCACTTCCTATCACAGACTTTAAAGGCTCGGAGGTTAGATCGTTAGATGTTAAGAGGATAATTATGTTGAAAAGCCGAATTTGTGCTTTGATAAGCCTGCTTCCAGTTTTTATTTGTGCTGCACAGCAGTCCAATGGCAACAGCACTAATTTTGCCTTTGCCGACTTTAGCAAAAACAACAGCCAGCAGCTGATATACATGGGGGACGCTTCCTTTTCGGTTCAGTACGGTTATATCGATCTCACACCGGATCCAAACGTTACTATAAACGTTTCTTCTTCAAATTTTGTCAACAACATCGGAAGAGTTCTGTACCGCCAGCAGCTCACGATGTGGCCGGCGAGTTTCACTACAATCTTCACCATCTTCGTGAAAAACATCACCGCCATCAGGAATTTCAATGCCGACGGTATTGCCTTCATCATCGTTCCGGATAACAAAAGCTTTTTAGCAAAGAGCCATGGGGCCTTTCTAGGCCTCTTCAATCAGTCCACTGACGGAAACATGACCGGCCAGCTTGCCATCGAATTCGACACGTTCCAGAACGAATTCGACCCGGACAGCAATCATGTGGGCATCGACATCCCGGGCATCATATCCAACGTAACCGCTCCTTTGGGAGAGCACGGCATGGACATCAAGGCTGGGCGAGCTATACAAGTTCGGGTCGACTACGACGGGTGGGCTAAATCCCTGCAAATCTACGCCCGCTATGCAGACAATACTTCGCCCTACGCGAGCCTTCTCAACCGCACGGTGGTGCTCGAAAAAACTGTTCCAAGATCGGCGTACGTGGGATTTACTGCGGCAACAGGGAATTCATTCGAGATACAAAGAATTCTCGACTGGAATTTCAGTTCCGTGATGTTGCCGGAGTCTTCTCTGAATTTCTCCCCGGCGGGAACGCCGAGAGGATCGGGCGGCGAGGTCAAAGTCGGCATCTTGGTGGGCTCTATTACAGTCGGATTTGTTATGGTGGGATTATTAGCCTCGTGGCTCGTGTTTAGGAGAATGAAAAGGAAAACCCAGGCTACTATAACTCTTGGCCGAGAAAGCTTCATGGGAGAGCTGGCAATAATCCAAAACGCGCCTCACCGATTCTCGTACAAGCAATTGGCCGCCGCCACAAACAACTTCAGTAAAGCGGAGCTTCTAGGAACAGGCGGGTTCGGAAGCGTGTACAGAGGAAACCTCAACGCCGGAAGCAACAAAGAGGTGGCGTTGGTGGCGGTGAAGAGAATTTCCGCCGGGTCAAAACAGGGGGAAAGGGAATTCATCTCAGAAATCATCAGCATAGGCCGCCTCCGCCACCGGAACCTGGTGCAGCTTCAGGGCTGGTGTCACGAGCGTGACGAGCTTCTTCTAGTCTACGATTACATGCCCAACGGAAGCCTGGACAAATTTCTTTACGACAGAACCGGTGACCCGCCCTTGAATTGGTCGCGGCGCCACAGGATTTTGTGCGGCCTGGCCTCTGCTCTACTGTACCTGCACGAAGAATGGGAGCAGAGGGTCGTTCACCGAGACGTGAAGCCCAGCAATGTGATGCTCGACGGGAAATTCAATGCCCGCCTGGGGGACTTCGGTTTGGCCCGGCTCACCGAGCACGACGATAATAGTTCGGCTGTGATGACCCTACTGGCGGGTACCCCCGGGTACCTGGCGCCGGAGTGCAGCTACACGGGCAAGGCCACGGCAGAATCAGATGTCTTCAGTTTTGGGATCGTACTGTTGGAGGTGGCCACGGGTAGGCGGGTGGTGGAGCAAAAGGCTCCATTGGCTGAACGAAATTTGGTGGACTGGGTATGGGGGCTTTATAGCCAGGAAAGAGTTTTGCAGTGTGTGGATCCCAAATTGGAAGGGTCTGATTATTATGAAGAGCAGATAAGAAGAGTGTTGATCTTGGGTCTAGCGTGCTCGCATCCTGATCCAAAGTTACGCCCTTCTGTCAGACAAGCCATTCACGTGCTCATAAACCCTGATGAAAAGCTGCCGCAGGTGCCTTCCACTAGGCCATTGGCGATCTACGTTGGTTTGCCAACGGTTGGAGGTGTCAATTCTCAGTCCACCTTGTCTTCGAATATGGGTGGGGATGCCGCATCATCTAGTTTCATGGGCGAGAGTAGCGTGGGATCCATTACTTCTACCACGCTACACTGTGGCAGATAGAGATGCACGCTTGGGTTCCCATACTTCCTTGTGTGATTCTCTTCTCACTTGTCATGTCCGTTTATGATGAACATTAGCTTTCCTTTTTCGGTTTGTTAACAAGTACTTTGTTTTTTGGGTTTGTATTTGTATTGTGGTGAGAGTGACGGACATAAATGTATTCTACCAATGCTTAATTATAAAAGCATGGTTGTAAATAAAAATAGATAATTTTATAGAAGAATATTTCTATTTTTAAAGATTGAACAAGATTTTTTGAAATTACAAATTATTGTCAAATACATTTATTTATAGCAAGCATTAATAGGTTTTTCTATTATGTGTAGAATTAAGTCAAAACAATTTTGATATCTAGTATATTGTTCTAATTACAATATAGAAGTAAGTTTGTTTTTTGTACATAGTAATGTGATACAAGATTATGGTAGAATGCATATATGACTAGAATTGATAAATTTGGGGATGGTGTAAAACTAGATGAGGTGGTGGTGGTGGTGGTGAGTGGTTGATTGGACTGTCTCTTTTATTTTCAATGATTTGAGGGTAGGTAATAGTAAATTTTTAGGTGGTCATAAAAGCAAACGAAGTGGTTGACCTCGTACATGATTGTTTCAATTAGTTCATTTTTAGTGTGTTGAAGGTGAGCTAAGAGTAAATGTAAAGGTGGTTTATTTCTTGGTTGGATGACAATTGGAGTTCACATAATAAGATTGACCGTGTTTGTGAATTGATCTTTCCTTAAAGTTGTATTTTAAATATTCTTGCAATGAACATCTCAAATTCGTAAGTAATCTAACAATATGTTTTATAAAGTAGGATTTTCAAAGCAAATAAATTATATATAATGAAATGAGTGCTTGTGCAACTATCACATAAAATGTAGAATCTAACTATATATTTCATTTTTTATATTTTTTAATAATAATAAAGTTGTTATATCCTTAGTATATGTAACCTTTTTAATTTAGTAGAATAGAAGGATCAAATAGATAGAATTGATTATAAATTGAGACATTTACAAATGCAATGACCTCGTGATAGTCAAAGGAGATAGGGAGTAGTAAGAACCTCAACATAAATGTTAACTTTGGTTTTGTGTTGCAGTTTGCAAACATAAAGTTACATTACCTTGTATTAAATCATAGTCATGCAAAATGTTTTTTGTCTATGCTTCCAATGTACAAGTATTGAGAGATTAAACTAAGATAGATGAAGAGGCAATATAGTTCAATGTAACTAAGGCTTTCAGGTGGTCATATCAACTATCTCTGGAGTGGATTTCTATGAAAACTCCTAAAGAAGAGTGCCTACGTTGTTGACAAAAGAACTAGAGCATCGATGGTCAACTAAAAATTGATTGGTCATGATCTTGTTGTTCATATTGTATTTCTTAAAGTGCACTTAGTGTTGCTGACTCAAGTACATACATTGATAATCTAAGTCTATCTAATTTTGTATGTCAATAGTGCATAAAGTAGATGTAACATTATTAGTACTACATATGGGAATAGTAGTACTAGCCATATATGAAAGGATAATATCATAGTCAATTTTGTTGCCATTGCTTTTTTTGCTATTTTTGTTGGGGTTGGATGGAGGAAGGAACTTCTTGATTTTTTTAATCCAACAAACCTAAATTTGTATAGGAACTCCTTGTAATAGCATTTTTGATATTGAAGCTCAATGGTTTTGATGAAAATGGGTTGCAAATCTCAAATGAGAGTATAGTAGTAGGCTCTTCCAAGAAATGTACAAGACAATGGTTTTTAAATTAGTTTGGCAAACTGGGTGTAATAAAATTGGTGATAGGGATTTTATTAGTAATGTTGGTGTTGGTAAAAGAAGGTTGAACAATAGAGCTAAAGGAGGGCTAGCAAGATAGAAATGAGCATTGAAGCTTGAAGTCATTGATTTTGGTATTTTGATAACAAATTTTGGGATTATGTAATTTAGGTGGAGATGATGGATAGATTTTAGGACTAGGACTAGTTAGGCCATAGTTTTGCTAAGGCCTTACAATGGTAATGTTGGTGCTATTGGTAGTAAGATATTTAGGGAGAGATACACACACTTATAAATTATCAGAACCACCTCCAAGAAAGTGATGATTCTTGTCTGTCATATCCATTAAGACTACATGTAACTAGTGATGACCATGTCATCAATGCTATTGTAGCTTTCAACTTTTAACCCAAAATTTTTCATTCTTGAATTCCTCCATTTATAATCAGAGCAAGCATATTGTAACATCTTGGTAGGCTAAGTGTAATCTAGGTGTAATCTAGAGCTAAGCTTCAAAGTGGAGAATGGAGCAACAAGTTACTTGGAGAAGAACTTTCATGGCTCTAAATTGATATAGTGAAATTTTGTCATTGCCCTAAATCCTCTCATGTATTTGGTAGCCATATCATAAGCACAAGTAGCCTCTTTTGTTGTACCAAAGGTTCCAATCCATCAATGTTACTTGGACTTGGGGTCCTTGATTTCTACAATTTAACAACCCCATGGGCATTGTCTAACACCTCCATATCTCCTTGTATATATATAATGTTTCAATTTTAGAGAAATGAGGCTTAGGTCTTGACTTCCTTGTTTGTTTTCCCTAGATTCTTGAGACTTGGACTATAAGACCTTGGTGAACTAAGATTAAACTAGGTCCAATTTGGATCTAGGCCATACAGTGGGTAAGGGAACCCTAGGCTACTTGGAGAAGAACTTATATGGCTCTTGATTGATATATAAAGAAAATTTATCATTTCCTTAATGTCTTTCATGGATTTGGTAGCCATATCATAAGCATAAGTATCATATTTTGCTATATCAAATGTCCCAAACCATTGATGTTGCTTGGGTTTGGGATTCCTAATTTTTGTAACATAACAACCCCATGTGCACTGTCTAACACCTCTATATCTCCTTGGATTCATGTAATGTTTCATCCTGATAGGACTAAGGCTTAGGTTTTAATTCACTTCATTATTTTCCTTAAAGTATGCTATTGGTCTTCCCTCCTATCTTAGTACTACTCCAATTACATTTCCACTTATATCACAGTTCATTTTGGAATATCTTATTAAAATTTGGTAAGGTTGACACTGGTTGTTCTGTCACCTTCTTCTTTAGCAACTCAAAACTTCTATCAGCTCTAGTGGTCCACTTGAATTCTTTCTTATCCCCCTTCATTATCTTAGTTAGCAACACACAAATACTACTAAAATTCCTTATGAACTTTCTATAGAAACTTGCCAACCAATGGAAAGATCTTACTTCTCCAACATTTGATGGTGTAGGCCATTCCACAATGGCTTTAACTTCCTCCAAATCCATCTTCAAACCTTCAACAAAGATCACAACTCTCAAATACATCAATTACTCTTTCACAAAGCTACACTTCTTCAAATTAATTAATAAATTTTATTCCCTCAATCTTTGTAGTACTAACCTGATATGTTCCAAGTGTTCTTCCTTAGTCTTACTAAATATTAGAATATCATACCAGTAAACAATCACAAACTTACCCAAAAATTTTCTCAATACCTCATTCTTCAACCTCATAAATGTGCTTGTCATATTAGTCAATCTAAAAGGCATAACCAACCACTTGTACAATCTTTCATTACTTTTGAATGTTGTCTTGCACTCATCTCCTTCTCTTATCTTGATCTGATGATAATCGCTCTTCAAATCAATCTTCATAAAGTACCTTGCTCCACTCAAATAGTCCATTATGTCATCCATACTTGGCAATAGGAACCTATAACTCACCGTGATTTTAATGATTATTATGGAATCAATACACATCCTCCACTCACCATCCTTCTTGAGTGATAGTATCGCAGGTACTACACATAGGCTCAAGCTCTCCCTAATCAAACCTTCCCTTAGCAACTCATGCACCTTCCTGTTTAATTATTGACTTTTTTCTAGTGTTATCCTATGTGGTTCCTTGTTCAACAAACGAGCTCCTAGAATCAAGTCCATGTGATGATTGATACTCCTCATTAGCAGAAATCCCTCTAGCATGTTGTTTGATATGATGTCCTTGTATTCAATCAACAATTTTAAAATCTCTTATGGCACCTCCTTATCCCTTGAGATGGTGTTCTCAAAATCTATAGTGTTGGATACCTTAGGAATCAATGCAAAAAAAGATTCCCATTTCTTAATCCATCCAAGAACCTCCTTCCATCCACCAAACATATTCTAGTGTTGCTACAAACTTGATCTTCTCTATCATTTAGTGGCATTAACCTATCCTTCTATCCATTCCTTGTTATAGTGTAAGAGTTCTCTCTTCCATCATTTATAGCATGCCAATCAAATTGCCATGGCCTTCCTAATAGTAGATGAAATGTGTCCATTAGCATTCTATCACACATGACTTCATCATGGTAACCCCCTATCTTGAAGTTTACCCAACTGGAGAGGACAAAAAATTACACTTAAGCTAAGAGGTATTATCCAAAATATTTTTTCTATACAACTACACTCAAGCCTATTTTAGTTTTCTATCTACTAGTTTTTAATATACTAACATTACTAGTCCTTTTTGTGGTAAGGAATGTGAACAAAAACTATATTGAATGATAGAGAGATAAAGGAAATTTGATAAAATGCCAAAAATGAAATTCTATAGATAAAATTGAAATATTTTAAATAAAAAATTAAAAGGAGAAGGTACAGAGGAACATGGTGTCAGAAGAAGTAATCCTTTGCTAGGGATGTCAGTGCATCATAGGGATGTCAGCGCATTGCAAGGATGTCTATGTGTTGCATTGTAGTTATAGCCATACAAAAAATAAAAAGTTTTAGGTTTGCACCAGTCTTAGTCACAAAGAGGAATGGATCTTTACTCTCAAATATATGACCTAGAAAGGAAAGGGAAATCTGTTGTGGCTTCTTGGGAGTTTTCCTCTAGGTCAAGCCCTTATTTTGGTCTTTCAACCTCCACAAGAAGCCAATATGAAAAATATTGAGAAGTGTGTGCTACTACTTTCTATGTGTATTTAGAATGGAATAACAGTAGTGAAAAACTATTTTGTGAATGTAAAACTAATCTACTCAAGCTAATGAGCAAACTAGTGTGATTGATGGAAGAAGAGAAATTGAGGTGGAGGTAGCCCACACACTTGCAACAAGAAAACAATGGATTACACTACAAAAGAGAAATAAAAAGAGATTAAATAAAACCTAATCACCTGGTAACTACTATCAATGTGAAAAGTTGTTTTACCTATCTTGACTAGGTCCTATTCACCCTATGCTTAAGCTCACTTAGAGAGGTCATTTATACTTTCATCTCACCTCATATGCACACAACATGTATCCTCAAACTTATCTCAAGTGAATCCACATGTGTCACAACTTTGGTGGGATAGTTAGTCATTGTGTCCTACCATCTCACCTCCTCATCCTTGCTAATTTATGCAAGGCTTGTTTGCACATTTTTCACTCTCATTTTATATGATAGATATCCTATTGTAACTACTATCAATGTGAAAAGTTGTTTTACCTATCTTGACTAGGTCCTATTCACCCTATGCTTAAGCTCACTTAGAGAGGTCGTTTATACTTTCATCTCACCTCATATGCACACAACATGTATCCTCAAACTTATCTCAAGTGAATCCACATGTGTCACAACTTTGGTGGATAGTTAGTCATTGTGTCTTACCATCTCACCTCCTTATCCTTGCTAATTTATGCAAGGCTTGTTTGCACATTTTTCACACTCTCATTTTATATGATAGATATCCTATTGTACATTATTTTATTTCAATAAGTGGAAGACTATTACGTGCATTTAGATCTTGGTTGCTTCAACATGGTATCAGAGCCATGATTAAAAAACCCTTCTCTTCTTGAGTGAATCTCCCACCTAACCTAGTCAAAAGTCTCTTGTAGAGCCAAACAGACCTCACCATTGAGTTTAAATGGCCCAAGATACTAAATATAGCTTGTCGTTTCATCAAAAATGACACAAGTAATTTTTTGCAAAAATTTTTTACCCCAGCCCCTCTATTGTATGGTTGTATGGCCTGTACATAATAGTTAAGATTTTTTTTGGCAAGAAATGTAAATTTTTTTAAGAAAATTAAAATTTTGCAGGTTTCTGGCTCAATTTAAAGCTTTATGGGTGTTTTCTCACTACGTTTTGTAGGTCTATTCAATTATTTTGAGGTTTGAGTTTGTTTCCATGTTCAAGGGTTTATGTTCGTGTTTGTGCATGCTTCAACCTATTTGATTGGGAGATTTTTTTGGATAATCTAGTTATAGAGGAGGGTTTCAACTCATTTATCTATCCCTTGAGTTCTACCACAACTCAATTTGGGATTCCTTAATCCAGCATGCATCGCATTTTAGCATATTTTGGAGATAGCAGTTGTTTGAAAGTTTTTTAAATCTCCTATTGGAAGTGGCTGCTGTAGACATTTAGAAGTGGCCAAGATGATACCACCCTTTCTGTCATCTCACTAAAACCATCTTGGCCACTTCTAAATAAAATAAATAAATTAAATAAATTAAATAAATTAAATAAATTTCATCCATTTACCCTAATCAATTAAATAAATTTCATTTTATTTGATTAACTATATGTTTCATTCCCCCTTAGCCCTAATTAATTAAATATAATTCATTTTATTTAATTAATTAATACATCATCCCTAATTAATTAAATAAAGCCCCTTTATTTAATTAATTCTAACATTAACCTTTCCATACCCAAGGTCAATTAGATAAAATCCCTTTTATTTAATTACCTATCATCCTCTAATTTTCTCCCCATGAATAATTAAATTGACACCTATTTAATTAAGCATAATCTCCTTCTAACTAATCAAATCCTCTCCCAATAAATATAAATTTTTAATTCCTCTCACTAGAGGACAAAAATCTAAAGTCAACACTCTAACCAATCTACACCCTCCATTTTGGAAGATGCTCTAGGATTCAATCCAAGCCCTCCATTCCACCTCCATCTCTCATTGGACCATACCACCTCCTCCTATTTTTCCTGCTCACCATAAGATCTTGGCCCTCCATTGTGAGGCAAAATCACAACCCTCCATCACAAGTCAACTTCCCTCTATAAATACAAGTCCACCTCAAGGCTTTATTGACACCATGCTTATTTTACTTAGCCACATGCTATCCATTTATCCATTTGCCTACATTTATTCACTATTATGCTAGTAAAATTGTGAGCAATCCACATACTGATCTATCACTGCAAGGACATAGCTAGGGGACTTGGGTACATCACTTCCATCCTATCAAGGACTAGACATGGTCAAGGGCTTGAAGATATAAACATTTTTATTGTTTTACTTTCTATTTATAGTCCTTCTCCATTCACCTGTCTTCATTTGGCACACCTAGTGGGACCCCATGTCCCAAAAACTAATGATTTTTGGAAGTGTTTCTGTGATTTTTCTTGCAAGTTATAGGTTAGCACTTTTGACTATTCCCTAATGCCTTTGCTTGCAGGTTTAGCACTTATGCGGGCTCTGTTAGTGCCTATGAGAACATTAATCTCTTTCTTGCAGGTTTAGTACCCCTATGTTCTATCTTAGCGCTTTTGGTTTAGTTTAGCACTTTTGCTCCTTTACTTAGTGCCTTTGTGTCTTACAGTTGTGCTTTTGTGTTCATCAACTAACTCTGTTGTTTGATGCTATTTATCTTAGGTTTTTGTTAGTTAGACACCTTTTATTCAGCTAACGTGCATCTTTAACCTGTTTAGTGCCTTGTGTGCAAGAATATAACACTTTCTTTATAGGTTTTTGAACAAGGGTTTTGTTGTTTGTCCTTTTGATTGACCTAGGGTTTAATATTGCTAAGTTCTATTTACATTGTCTATTTTTATAGCCTTTTAAGCTAACCCTAATACTTATTTGTAATTTGGGTCACTAGTTAGCCTATGCTTTGTAGGAAATCTAATCATTTATGTAGGTTCTTGGCCATTGTTCAACTATAGCACCTACACCATCTCCTTCAATGCCTTTTCTCTAGGTTCTGGTATAGTGTAGGTATAACATTCAACCCATTTAGGACTTGTGTTACCTCTTTTAGTACCTTTGAGGTATCCTTTAGAACTTTTAAGTTATCTTCTAGCACCTTTGATCTTATCTTTTAGTACTATTTATATCCGTCTAGTACTTTTGTGCTTTTTGTCAATACATGTGCTCTAACTATTAGTGCTTATGCTCTGTTTATCAATGCATTTGATCTACCTGTTAGTGCTTTTGATTCTATTTTCTTAGAATCTAACCCTACTTGTTTATCCGAATATAACATATCTATGCAACTATATCTAATCTGTCCAAGACCAAAAATTGAGACTACTAACTATTTTCTGTAGCACCACGGTCAAAGAATCCTATTTTTTCACTACTTTTAGTTGCACACTAGATTAGTGGGATAAAAAGAATTATTTTTCATGCTTGTGGGTATTGAAAGGATGTATGCTCTCCCCTCACACCCTTGGGTGATCTTGGGGATCAAAATTACTTTCATTATCCTTTTTGTTCATTGTTATCCCAAGGTTCACTTGAGTGTGTATGCTCTCCCATTGTACCTTGTGCAAGCCTTAGGATCAAAAACACCAAGTGTAGTCTTTCCCTTTAGGAGGCCTTCTTAGGGATTTCATCCCCCAAGAGATGACCTAAACCATGTGTTTTGGTGGGGTATATAAAGGAGGAGAGAAAAATCTATACCTTAATGAGTGGCCATTTCCATGCTTCAAGAAGGCTTGAGACCCTCGATCTGCTGAGACTTGGTGGTGAAAAGGATAGGAGAGACCGTCCTAGCCTCACCCTTTAAATTTGGGCCCTCTGTTCATAGACTTGGGCCTCATTGTACCTTGTGTATCTCAAGGATGCCCCTAGAAGCCTTGTCAAGCCTAATAAAGACCTTCGACCAATTTCTTAGTGTGGTGCAGGGTTCAATTGATCAAGCCCAAAGATTACTCATCATGTTCCTCATAGTGGGGATGCATATTTCTTCCTTGGGTAACGCGTTAAAACCTCCAAAGTAAGAGAGATACTTGGTGCAATACCTTTATCCCTAGCTACTCCCCCTAAAAGGTGTTCCTAGTAGGTAGGAGCATTGAGTGTAGGCCACATTAAGAGTCACTCCCACTTGATTAATTTTTAGGCTTGTTGGTGTGTTTGGTGTGTATCCTTGTGAAATACTAGTATAAGCCTTATCATCCATGAATAAATTTACAACAATCTCCTTGAAAGTCTATGTCAGCCATTATGTATTTGTTTTGCTAATCTCTTGCCAAGAAATCCATCAAATAGTTAACACCTTTCAAAATAGTGCCCCTAATCCATCTATTAGCACTTTTAATCACTTTGTTAGCACATATGATTACCCTATCAGCACTTCTGACTGCCAATTAAAATCATCAAACCTAAACATTTTAAACTGTTAAATTAGTACCATTGATATGAATACTAGTGCTTTCAAAAACTATTGTAGTATCTTTGACATATCTTTTAGTGCTTCTAATTGCTATCTCAACACTTCTAAATCCTCTATCAGTGCCTTTGAATGGTCTTCTAGCAACTATGAGATGACTTTTAGCACTTCTATACACTACCATTCCCCAAATGTTGTTAGACTTGCAAACTCTCTCAGTGCCCTTGATCACTTTGTTAGCACCTTTGGACAACCTGTTAGCACCTTTGAGCTAACATTTAGTACCTATCCTCATCAAACCACTCAAAAAACACTTGGAAGTTGTCTTAGCACTTGTGATGATTATTTTAGCACCTATGATTACTGTCTTAGCACTTTTAATCACTCTATTAGTGCCTTTGATCTCTCTAACAACGCCTCTAACTACCCTGTTAGCACTTGTGAGTGATCTGTTAGTGCCTTTGATCCATCCTTTAGTACTTTTGCTTGTTCGCTAAGACATTTGAATCCATCACTGTGGAAGCAAAAAATTAGACTGCTTACATCTGTAATCTAGGATACACCAGACCTAGTCTAGCTTCATTTTTCATCAATTACTCCACTTTAGATTTCTATCTCCCAAAGACATCACATCCATTTTTTATCTCATCCAAAACAATCAAACCCTTGAGACTTTTTGTGCCCAAAACCCCAAATCTATCTTGGACCAAATTCATCAATCAAAACCTTAGCCAACCCATTTTAGCTAGCAAAAACAAAATTTGTGAGAGTCTAAATATAGATCTTTTCATCTCCCACTAATTTGCATAGTGCTTTAGATCTTGTCTATCTTAAGTGTTGTGTAAATTATCCCTATGTATCTTAGATAAATTAGCTTAGGAGCCTAGACTACTCCTAAGTTGGTGGGCTCTAATAAACCCATTTTGCTTGGATGTCTTGTTTACTCCAAGTGAAATTATCCCCTATCCTCTTATTTTCTTAGGTTCTTGTCTATCCTAAGTAGGGAAAGGGTAAAACCTTTGAATCCACAAAAGGATCTAGATTTACCTTACACTCCTTTGGTTTTCATCCAAAGTATCTAAACCTTTCCTAAATCATCACCCCAAATCATAATCCTATCCTCCTCATCGATTTGGTCCAAAAATCTTGAGAAAAATTAAACCTTCTCCAAAGTCTCAAAATCTTCAAAACACATATCCAAAATCCACCCATCAACTAGATCACTCTCTATTGTATGCCCTTTATCACAAGAGCACAAGTAAAGAGAATGGCATCCCATCAACCAAATGAACTTGGAACACTAATGACTAAGGACATGGAGCATTTTCCTCTCTTCCCCAAACACCCCAAGGACCTAATCAAGACCAAGAAATGCTAGAGTTCACACAAAATCTTAAGTGCATGGATATGTTGGACCAAGTCCTAAGATTTGACCCAAATCATTATCTTGCAGTCTTACTCCAACATGTCACCACCTTGCCTAGTAATGCAAACATCCCACAACAAAACCCATCCACTTCAAACACAAGACCCACAAACACATCACAACAAAATGACTCCAATTTTCCAGCACGTTTTAGGTGTGACTCCATGCCCAATGGATGCAATAAGGCAATTGATCTTATGTTTAGCAGGCAAACATCCCATAGAGGTCGCCAAGAATGTTATCCTATTTTTTTCTCTGTTCAGAGCTAAATAGTCCACCTGGTATTTTCCTTGAAAATCCCTCTTTAAGGTCCCTATAAAGCAGAAGTGCCAAATTTCCTAAGAAGCCTTGCCTAAAGAACCTTACCATTGGAAAGAGCTTGAAAAAATAGGCAGGTTTGCTTTTTACAGCACCCTGAAATTCAGCCAAACAAAGAAGTTATTCATGGTCAAAAGTTTGGGTCAACATATAGTTCAAATGTTCATTTGGCAGGCTTGTAGATCTCCATCGGCCTTAGAAGATGTTGAAAAAATTAGGTTTTATGCATTTTCTGAATGTATATCGGGCCAAGGAGAGACATATACATTTTGGGAATCTCCCGCAGGTCCCTGGGAATATTCCCAGTTTGTATATCGGCGAAGTGAGACATACAAGGTATATTGTGCATCTATCGCATTTTTCTTCAAGTTTCCCCTTTTGTATGTTTGGAAGCTTTGTATGTTTGCCTTTGTAATTTCAACATACAAGCAAATATGCATTCGTTGGAAGGATGTAAGGGCAGATACAAGGATGGAATATACATCACAGATCCTCAGAATATTCACTGAATGTATATTGGGTCTGCATGTATATTTGGTTCATACAATGGAGATATACAAGGAAAGAAATATACAAAGCAGGAGATGCATTGCAGGGGATGCATTCTAGGAATATTCCCTCTTCTATATCAGGTTTTCAAATGCATTTGTGTTGTATGTTTGCACATGCAACAAAAGAGTAAAAGGTTTTCAAACATGCAGGTGCATCAGCTACAGTGGAATGCACATTCGGCCTTGTATGTTACTTTGTATATTTCGCTTGTATGTTTTGAATATACATGTGAAACATACAGAGAAACATACAAAGGCCGAATGTGCAAGAGGTGGGGCCCGCGCACATGCAAGGCCGATTGTATATTAGAGATACAAGGGACCTTCGCCAGAGATACATTTGCTATAGTGGCTTGTATATTTGGATTTGTATGTTTTCACATACAAAGCCAATATACAAACGTTTATATACAAGCCGGACCCGATTGCATTTTTAACTTGTTTTATTAAAATTTTCAGGTCCACCTTGTATATTGCGATATACAAGTTAGTGATATACAAAGATCGAAGATACAGGTCGGACCTGATAGAGCAGTCAAATACAGTTAATGGTTAGTTTGGGGTTCGCGGCTTGTATGTTTGCAGATACAAAGGAGGTTAGATACAACTCGAATTTCAAAATGTTTCCCATATGCTTTTTAAGAGTTTGAAGTCCGTGACTTGTATATACAAGGGTGATTGTATGCATATGCGAGTTGTGATTACAAAGGGCAAAATGCACGTTTGCATGTGCTAGTTGTTTGTATATTTGCTTGTATCTTTGCATATACAAGCCAATATGCAAGGGAGTTTTCGGCCAGACATGATGCATCGGCAGCTTATTTTTGGGTCTTTTCGAAGGCCAATGGAGGGTGCAGTTCTTCAGTGATGGGTCTCGGCTTTGGTACAACGACAAATCAGGAGGTGCCACGTGGCAGTGGTGAATGCATATACAAAGGCTCTTGCATATACAAATCAATTTCAAATGCATCTTTCTAGAGCGATTGCAGAGGCCTTTTGGCGCCAAAGAGCAGAGATACATACAAAGGGGTTTGTATATGTAAAGTCAGATTCAGAGCTATCTTCAAAAGCTGATATACATGCAGATGCAGAAGCGATATATACAGGTAGTTGACTAGATCTTTGACCACCTATATCTTTCCCATTTCAGCGAATTTTGACATGCTGTAGGAGGCAAAAGTACATATTTTTGCCTCCTCTTTCATTTGAGTAGGTCTTTGGGGGGATTTTCTAGTTTTTATTTTTCAGATCTGGCTTTGCATGTTTTGGCGAACGCGACGTTTCAGCAGCGACATTTGATATTCAAACGCAGATATTTATTTCATTTATTGCTACAAATCGATGACTATGCAGCTTGCATTGAAGACCTAGAAAATATCTTATATTAGCCCAGTTTCATATCTTTTTGTGCCATAACTTCTTGCAGGTGGACGTCCCTTCAGACAGAGATAGTTTCTAATACACAACCCATCGGTGAAATTGATGGGAAGGGGCTGAGGCCAAAATGAAATGATATATATACATGTAAAACCAGATGTATAGGGGTTGGTTGTTCTTCTGGGCTATTCTTTGTAATGGTTATTTGGCCTCTATGATCAATATAAACTGGTATTTTTGCCTCTCTTATTATTTTTTGGCCTATGTTTGCTCTTCTGGACCTCTCTAAAATTAATATGGGTCTATGTAATGTCTTTCCAACTATGAGATTATTACTGTGTCTATTCAGTTGCAGCCAAACACATTTAAATCTAGTGTATCACTTAGTTTATTTTAGCATTTCTTTTCAGCATTCCTTCTAACCCTTTTCCCAACAAGCATTAGCACTAGGATTAGATAAATTTCTCTGAGCATTAGGCTTAGAGAGATGAAGTCGGCCTTCTCTGGAGGTCTGATCTCATTTAGCAAAGTCCCACACTTAGAGATCAGTCCCATGTTACTCTAGTTTGCAGAGGTTTCCCAGCTGTATGCAAGGGTGCAAAACTGAGTGATAACATCTTTCTAATGTATTTTGATTATCCCCCGATCCTTGAAGGAATAACAGAGGAGGAACCTCAACATAAATACCATCTCTCCATGGATGAGGTAGTACTTTAGTACTTTCCTTATCCACTTCTATAATAGCAATTATATCATCAAATTCTAGATAGTCATCCTGGTAGTAGTCATAATAAGTTTGTTGTTCTGTGAGATATCTTTCAGCATTCACCAATGCTTCATTTTGGCCAGGGAGAATATTGGGATGAGAGAAAGGTAAAGTTTTGTTAAGAAGTGTAGATGTTGTATCATTATCATTATCATTATCATCATCATGAGTTTTAGCTATTGATTGCAATCCATTAAGAGACTTTTCATACTCATCATTCTCACTGTGGTATGTTAAGTCTTCTACTACCCGAGGGTATGTGTTCATGAGAGATGTGTAATTATCTAAAGCATATAGTGGCATAACATTATTTTGTACAATATGTACTAAGCCTTGAATAAAATTAATACCATATTGTCCTTCTTTTATCAATTTTCTTATGTTGTGAATCATGGGTATAGCTTCTACTGCTATCCTTTCAATTTCAACAAATGCTTGGAAATTGGCTAGATCTTTGTCAAGTTTGTTAATTTTCTCATCAGGTACATATGCTATCACATCAATAGGATCTTCAACATCATGAAGTATTTGTTCTTCTATTGTAGTTGTAGGAGGCATGATATCTTGCAAAAGTTGTGCTTCTCTTGTTGTTGGAATGGTATCAGTGATTTCATTGTCTTGTACTAGTATATCATCATGGGAAGAATCATTTTTGAAAGAATGACCAGAGGACAAGTTTATGTCATCATCATATGTAGTAGATACTGAATGCATAGGAGAAATGCTATCACAATTATCTTTTTCATTGCTACTCAAGGAGATAAACTCAGTTAAGCTTTCTAATATTGTAGGATGTTCACTCGTGAGTGTTAAAAATTGGTCAAAATCAAGGTCTTTGATAAATACATGAAAATATACCATGGAAAAATGACACAAAGGTTCCATGTGTATGTTTTAAAATGAATGCCCAATCATATTTTAAAGGATTTCAAAATTGATGCAAGAACAAATGCAAAAGTATGTATGAATATGACCTAAAATGCTTGATTTTTCAACTTTTTTGAATGTAAATCACTAGGAGACAAGGTGCTGTGACAATTTTCAAGAGGAACAAATAATAATATGTCTAATAACAGTCCAATGATGCAGCAATATCTTTCACAACATGCTTTTGAAGCAACTCTAGAGTGATGATAAGTCAAAACCTAGTGAAAATAGGCCAAAATATGCAATTTTTCACCAAATCTCAATGCAAAAGAGTATGAAAAAGTGTGTTGTAAGGAAAATGATGATGGAAAGAAAATTATAATAGTAATAAAAGCCACCTAATGCCAAAAACTCTGTCACAACATGCTTGTAGTGCCACTCAAGGTCAAACACTAATGAAAATATAGCAAAAATATGCAATTTTTCACAAGTTTTCAATGCAAAGGCCTAGTAGAAAGGGTTTTGTAAGGAATATGAGAAGGGGAAGAAGATAATAACCCTAATAAAATCTAATTAATTAAAAAAAATCCCTTACAACACGCTTGTGGTGCAAATCTAGAGAGTCGATAAGGCCAAATTTAGTGAAAATGCAAGGTTTTCAAACCTTAGACATAAAAGTTTGCAAGAGGACCACTATAATGCAACACTACTATTAGGAATAATTCTTAACGAGTTTTTGAAAATGGTAGTAAAATCTCAAACAAGATTTTGACTACAAACCCTAGTTAATGCAAAACTAGGTTTTTATGAAAAATGCACAATTTCAAGCATTTTTTGTCAAATTAAGCACAAAAATGCAATGCAAGTGAATTCTAAATGATTAATTTATGTAATTTAAATCATATCTCATGAAAATGATAGAAATTTAATGAAGTTGAATGCCAAATAATTCAAACTATGCTAAAATGCAAGTGTAAAATACTAATTTTTTTAATTTTTCAAAATTTTCAATTTTTTTTGTAATTTTTTGAATGCAATAAGATGAATGAATGCAAATATATCAAGTATCACTCAACAAGGTGCCAAAAATTTTTAAAACATGGGTTCACCAAAATTTTTAGGGTGGAAAAGGGGGAAAATGGTGGTTTTAATGGTTTATGTGTAATCCTGCTTTCCCAATAAACATTCCAAGGGCTTATCAACCGAGTTGAATCTCCACTAAGTGAGAGCAGTCACCTATCATGTTGGGAAGCCACTTGGGAATCTATGGACTCTTGGATGTATCAAACAATGTCTCTTTCTAATGTTCAATTATGCTTAGAAACCTTAATTATGTAAATCAGTAAGCAAATTATCAAATTACAACAAATCCTTTTAGACTGAAGTAAAGGACATAGATTCTTAACTTACTATTTTTTGAAGTTCAGAAAGTGGAGAAGTTGGGGACACGGGGACTCGCACCCAAGTCCAAGGTACCAATTTCTTTGAGTGGTTCTAAGCTCCTTCTGGCACTAATCTACATTGTAAATTTAGTTTATGGATATTCCACTACGGAGGACACGGGGACTAACACCCTAGTCCAGGAAAAGCACCAGTGTCTTGCTTCTTTCTAGATCCCAAATCCTTGATGTCTGCTAACCTTTCATGTAACTCCACTTCTTCCAAATGCGACACTTGTAACCTATAATCACAAGGAGTGTGGGAGGGGGTTGTGGTGTTTAGAGGCTTGCCTCAGTCAAGCCTCAGAGAGACATTCAAGTCTTTCGCACCGTTGTTAGATGAGAGTGCATATACCAGCTAGATAGAGGCAAAAATCTAAATGATAAATGATTGAAAACACAATTGATATCACCTTGTAGTGAAGATATCATGGAAGGAAGATGCTCTTCATGCCATGAGAAGATGGCTATCAAATCTACAAATACAAACACAATAACAACACAAAGTACTACTCTGCAACACGATGAATGCCTTGAACCACTTTCATAAAATCTTGTTAATAAAAAATACCATCTAGTTTACAAATGAAACCTAATCATACTTATATATGCAACTACAAATATTCCCTCTAAGAATTTTGTAATTCAAACTTTAGATGTCGGCATAGGACCTAATTAATGGTCATAAAACTAACATTTGAAATTAGGGCAGACCCAAAATGGGGCTAGACTAGGGTGCTAGCATCCAAGTCCACCCTACCATTTTTACTCAAATTTCATTAAAGTGTAGCCCCCTAGGTCCTATTTGTCACAAGACCCAAGGGTTTTCTCATCGGGAGTCAGAAAACTTGCAATGTGCTCTAAATGCACTAATAGGACCCATGAGCTAAACCTTAATAGGAAAAAGCCCCCAAGGTTACTTTTTCTGACATAACAAACCTTTGACATAAATAACATCATAGGATGATCTAACACCATTCCATCAACTTCTAACACCATTGGCATGCCATCAAACACAAACACCCAAAACATATCATTAACCTCCAACCCTTTACCAACCCAAATTCATCCCTTCACATCAAAATCCGGGTGTATGCACAAAGATGGGGGACCAAAAATTTGCCACCATGGGAATTTTTGGTCCAAAACAAGAAAAAACATCAGCGAGTTATAACGTGCTCGCATTTTTCTGTGACATAAAAGTTAAAAAAAACCTTATTTCTACCATTTCACCATGCCCAAAGGAGTTTGTGTGCCAAAAAACTTAGAAGAAAGCGCGAGTGTGTTCAAGGAAAGCCTCTCCAAGCACGTGCAAGAGAGAAAACATCATTTTCACGATGCCACCTCGCTAACAAAGACATCATGCAACAAATTTGGAGGGTCTAGCAGCTGAAGAAGGTAGGGTTTGATCAATTTCTGTTAGTTTGAGAATAATTTTTGAATTTTGCAATGATTGATTAGTTTTTATATTGCATTTACAGTTATTGAGGCAATAGAAAATCCAAATCTAGCTGATGAGGGTGAAAACAACCCCCAAAACCCTCCAAACCCTCAAAACCCACCTTCACCTCCTCACAATATAAGGGATACTCAAGAAAACTACCTATGGATAATAGAAGAAAACAAGAAACATCTTCAAACTCTTATTCAAACGCTAAACAATCGAAGTGCAAGCACTGATCGTAGGAGGGCACTTGCAAAGTCACTAGATTAGATTGTTTCCCACACCGATTCGGTGATAAAACAAATCACCAAATTCCAAGAGTATAGGGAGAGGTGTTGGTAATATTATGTCATCAAGTTGTCATATGAACAAGTCAAGAATGAAAAATTTACAAATTCTCAATTATATGCAGACTTTATTAATCCTAAAACCGGCCAAACATTAGAAGAAACTTGCAAACTATTTCCTATTCATTGGTGTAGGAATGAAGAAATATCCCAAAACTTTTGGGATAGATGTTACATGGTCTTCAATGAGCGCCCATGCAACAATGATGAGGTGCCACAATATTTCTTGAGGAAACTCCATTGTGAGTTCATCCTCAAGAAGATTCCCAATTATTTTGACATTCGTGAGTTCCAAGGTAGAGGTGGTGGCTCTGTCCAAGATAGAGTGGAGGCTCAGTGAGATGAAAACTGTGTGCCTATACCTCTATTGAGGCCAGAACATAGGTCACTCCTTTCAACTTTGAAGGAGAGTGTTGAGGCGGATACATTACATTCATTGACTAGTCTCACCCAAACTCTATCACATCATGCTAAGATCTTACCCAAGCTGAAGAGGGTGAGAGCACTAGGCATCATTTGTCCCCACATTTGTACAGTTCATGTGGGAACTTGTGTGATTATGGGATGTAGGACTCACAGCAGGACCCTCGGTGAGATGTTGCGATGCAGGAGTAGCATCCAATGATGGAGACATCCATATTGGATGATATTGTTCTCACCGATGATATATTACAGACTACATTTGGTATTGACTCTTAGGTAATTTGTTACAAGTTTCATCTTGATTTAATACATTGTTATTTGAAATTTGTAATTAATTTTATATGACTATCTATATTATAAGTCAAAATTAATGTATGTAATTGTCTGTGCAATGAAATTCTAGGGTCAGAGTCTTCATCCTGCCTTTGTTAGGCATCCATTGGTGGGTTATGAGAGGAGGTCAAGCCAGTAAATATATAATTTATCACATGATCTTAATTATTGTAGATATGTCAAAGGTAATATTATTTTGTGACAATTTGATGATGTCAAGAATCACTGACACCTCCACAGTTTCCTTGGTCCCCTGGATGCAAATCCACCACTTTTACGGAGGTAAATTTAACCATTTCTAACCATTATGCATTTTTAAAATAATGTTATGTATTTATTTTGGTCAAATAATCTTGAACTTAATTATCAGATGTTGAATGTGGAGACTCCTCATCTTCGTGAGTCAGTGCAGATAGGCATTGTTGCAGCCATGATGTCTTCAAATCCTTTGACCAAGGTATGAGCCAATAACATGAAAATGTCATAATTTTTTATTTCTTGTTTTATCTCATGTCATTTGATGTACATAAATGATATTTATGTTTAGTCAATTTTGCTTTTTTATGCTTCTCATAGAAGTTCACAACTCCAACCCATCCAACTACGGACAAAGAAGCTGGAGACAAGATGGTGGAAAGTGATCATCGGGTGGCAATAAGCGATCAATTAAATATGTGATGTTACATATTTCATGTACATTTTCTATAGTAATGTGCATATTGTTTGATTGTATTAATAGGTGGATCTAGATGAATTTTTGTCGAAGAGGTCTACTCAACAGCAGAGAGACGATGAGTCACGGATTGGATCTCCATCTTCATGATCAAGCAAGGGCTGCTGCTTATTTCATAAAAGTCCATAGGAAACTAGTTTTTGGGACATTTTTTGTATGCCTAGATGGCTTTGTATACATACTTTTGTATGTAACCGATGTATATTTTTGTATATATGCTTGTATGGCTTTGTTTGGACATGCCTACATGGCTTTGTATGTACACTAGATGTTATTTTCATGACATTATGTATATGACAGTTTATATTAAATATTTAATATGATGATCAATTATCGTTACAGGAATTTGGTTTTACACGTGCCAATTGCATTTACTTGAAAGTTTATAAGTCATTTTCAAATAATCCATTTTGTGCATATCTTGCAATCATTGCATTATGTGGGGTTGTGCATTTCTTTGAGGCATCATTTCAAATAGTTCATGTGCCTTGTCTATGATTCCACACTTTCCATACATGTCTACAATGTCAATTGCAAATACAATACATGTGACAAAATTTCTATATCATTTATGCTTTGATGGTTGTCAACACCATGTTCCCCAGATCCCATTCTGGCATAAGCAAGGAGGAATTGGATAAGGTTGTGTAATTTGGTTTTAGACATGCCAAAATTTGTGTTTGGTTGAAATTTATTTTTGTACATTCGCTTGAGAGTTTTTAAAGCCATATGAAAAATCCATTTTATGCATATCTTGCAATCATTGCATTCCATGAGACAACTTTTCTTTGAGGCATCCTATCAAACAATTCACATTTGTTGTATATGCTTCCACACTTTGCATACATGTCTTGCGGTGTACTTACAACTACAACATTTGACAAAATTCCTATATCCTTTATGCTTTGATGGATGTTTATACCATGTTTCAAAGATACCACTTCTAAGGTTTTTGGAATTTGGTTTACAGTCACCAATTGTATTTTCTTGAAACTTTCTAAAGGCTTATCAAAAAATCCATTAAATGTTCATATCTTGCAATCATTGCATTCCATGAGGCGACATTTCTTTGAGGCATCATGCCAAACAGTTCACGTGCCTTGTCTATGCTTCCACACTTTGCATACATGTCTCTAAGGGTAGTTGCAACTAGAACATCTAACAAAATTCCCATATGTTTTATCCTTTGATGGATGTCTATTTTAGCATAGGCAAGGAGGATACTGGCTAATGTTGTGGAATTTTTCTTTACACCCGCCAATCATATTTACTTGAAAGTTTCTAAAGCCTTATCAAAAAATCCATTTTGTTCATATCTTGCAATCATTGTATTCAATGAGGCGACATTTCTTTGGGGCATCATGTCAAATAGTTCACATGCCTTGTCCATGCTTCCACACTTTGCATACATGTCTACAAGGGTAGCTGCAATTACAACATGTGACAAATTTCCTATATCCTTTATGCTTTGATGGATGTCCATGCATTGTTCCAAACATTCTATTTTGGTGTACAAATAGGGAGGATGTTGGTAAAGGTTATGGAATTTGGCTTTACACGTTTGAATTATATTTACTTGAAAGTTTTTAAAGTCTTTTCAACAAATCCATTTTTTGCATATCTTGCAATGATTACATCCCATGAGAGGACATCTCTTTGTGGTGTTGTATGATCAAATAGTCCACATGCCTTGTCTATGCTTCCACACTTTGCATACATGTCTACAAGGGCAGCAGTAATTACAACATCTAGTAAAATTCCTATATCCTTTATGCTTTGATGGTTGTCTATACCATGTTCCAAAGATCCTAATTTGGAGGATGTTGGCAAAGGTTGTGGAATTTGGCTTTACACATGCCAATTGCATTTGCTTGAAAGTTTCTAAATCCTTTTCAACAAATCCATTTTTTACATATCTTGTAATTATTGCATTCCATGACAGAAGATCTCTTTGAGGCGTTAGGTCAAATAATTGGCATGCCTTGTTTATGCTTCCACACTTTACATACATGTCTACAAGGGCAACTACAAATACAACATTTGACAAAATTCTAGTATCCTTTATGCTTTGAGGTGTTAGGTCAAACCGTCCATGTGCCTTGTCTATGCTTCCACACTTTGCATACATGTCTACAAGGGCAAGTGTAAATACAACATCTAACAAAATTCTAATATCCTTTATGCTTCCACAGTTTTCATACATGCCTACAAGGGCAGCAGCAATTACAACATCTAGCAAAATTCCTATATCCTTTATGCTTTGAGGTGTTGTATGATCAAACAGTCCATGTGCCTTGTCTATGCTTCCACACTTTGCATAAACGTCTACAAGGGCAACAATAATTACAACATTTGGCAAAATTCCTATATCCTTTATGCTTTGATGGTTGTTCATACAATGTTCCAAAGATCCTAATTTGGAGGATGTTGGCAAAGGTTGTGGAATTTGCCTTTACACATGCCAATTGCATTTGCTTGAAAGTTTCTAAAGCCTTTTCAACAAATCCATTTTTTACATATCTTGCAATCATTGCATCCCATGAGAGGACATCTCTTTGTGGTGTTGTATGATCAAACAATCCACATGCCTTGTCTATGCTTCAAAACTTTGCATACATGTCTATAATGGTAGCAGCAATTACAACATCTAGCAAAATTCCTATATCCTTTATGCTTTGATGGTTGTCCATACCTTGTTCCAAAGATCCTAATTTAGAGGATGTTGGCAAAGGTTGTGGAATTTGGCTTTACACATGCCAATTGCATTTGCTTGAAAGTTTCTAAAGCCTTTTCAATAAGTCCATTTTTTGCATATCTTGCAATCATTGTACTCCATGACAGAAGATCTCTTTAAGGTGTTAGGTCAAACAATTGGCATGCCTTGTCTATGCTTCCATACTTTACATACGTGTCTACAAGGGCAACTACAAATACAATATCTAACAAAATTCTGGTATCCTTTATGCTTTGAAGTGTTAGGTCAAACCGTCCATGTGCCTTGTCTATGCTTCTACACTTTGCATACATGTCTACAAGGGAAAGTGCAAATACAACATCTAACAAAATTCTGATATCCTTTATGCTTCCATAGTTTGCATACATGTCTACAAGGGCAGCAACAATTACAACATCAAGTAAAATTCCTATATCCTTTATACTTTGAGGTGTTGTATAATCAAACAATCCACGTGCCTTGTCTATGCTTCCACACTTTGCATACATGTCTACAAGGGCAGCAACAATTACAACATTTGGCAAAATTCCTATATCCTTTATGCTTTGATGGTTGTCCATACCATGTTCCAAAGATCCTAATTTGGAGGATGTTGGCAAAGGTTGTGTAATTTGGCTTTACACATGCTAATTGCATTTGATTGAAAGTTTTTAAAGCCTTTTCAACAAATCCATTTTTTGCATATCTTGCAATCATTGCATTCCATGACAGAAGATCTCTTTGAGGTGTTAGGTCAAATAATTGACATGCCTTGGGTGCAAAATAGGACCATGCCTAGCCTAAATGTACCCATCCAGATGTGTTGGAACTGTCAATTTGGTCGCATCAGAAGCAGGATGAAAGTTACACCCCTTTGCAACTTTACACTACCTCCTTCTGACAATTTTGGGGGCAGCAGAAAACCTTTCACCATGGGCAAATGCCTTAGAGATATCAAAAACTGAGAGAGGTTATTATAGAGGGGTTTTATGTGATCACATTACCTTAGACAGAATGTTTCTAAGTGTCAAGACTTCTGAGTAACATCTCGCCAAAGATTGTTGCCTTTTTGCACTTTGAACTCTTCATGGATATCACTGGTACAATGTAGCTTAAACTGTTTCTGTATGTTTGGGTACAAAACAAGATCATGTATAGCCTAAACATACCCATCTAGATGTGTTGGAACTATCATTTTGGTAGCATCAGGAGTACGACGAAAGTTACATCCCTTTGCAACTTTACACTACCTCCTTCTAACAATTTTGGGGGCAACAAAAAACCTTTCACCACAGGAAAATACCTCAGAGATATCAAAAACTGAGAGACGTTATTGTAGAGGGGTTCTACATGATCACGTGTCCTTAGACAAAATATTTTTAAGTGTCATGGTTTCTAAGTAACAGCTCGTCAAAGATTGCTACCTTTTCGCACTTTGGACTCTTCAAGGATATTGCCAGTACAATGTAGCTCATACTATTTTAGCATGTTTGGGTGCAAAAAAAGACCATGGCTAGCCTAAACGTACCCATCTAGATGTGTTGAAACTCTTAGTTTGGTTGCATCAGGAGCAGGACAAAAGTTACAACCCTTTGCAACTTTTCACTACCTCCTGATAATTTTGGGGGCACTAGAAAACTTTTCACCACAAGCAAATGCCTCAAAGATATCAAAAATTGAGAGAGGTTATTGTAAAGAGGTTCTACACGATTGCATTAGCTCAGACAAAATGTTTCTAAGTGTTATAGTTTCTGAGAAACATCTCATTAAAGATTGTTTCTTTTTTGCACTTTGGACTCTTTAGGGATATCGTTGATACAATGTAGCTTGAACTGTTGCAGTATGTTTGGGTACAAAATAGGACCATGCCTAGCCTAAACGTATCCATCCAGACGCATTGGAACTATTAGTTTGGTCGCATCAGGAGCAGGATGAAAGTTACACCTCTTTGCAACTTTACACTACCTCCTTCTGACGATTTTGGGGGCAGCATAAAACCTTTCACCACGGTCAAATGCATTAGAGATATCAAAAACTGAGAGAGGTTATTGTAGAGGGGTTCTACATGATCGCGTTTCCTTAGACAGAATGTTTCTAAGTGTCATGGTTTCTGAGTAACATCTCGTCAAAGATTGCTACTTTTTGCACTTTGGACTCTTCAAGGATATTGATAACATAATGTAGCTCAAACTGTTTCAGCATGTTTGGGTGCAAAATAGCACCATGCCTAGCCTAAACATACCTATGCAGACATGTTGGAACTGTCAGTTTGGTTGCATTAGGAGCAGGATGAAAGTTACACCCGTTTGCAACTTTACACTACCTCCTTGTGATGATTTTGGGGGCAACAAAAAAACTTTCACCATGGGCAAACACCTTAGAGATATCAAAACTTAAGAGAGGTTATTGTAGCAGGATTCTACGTGATCATGTTTCCTCAGATGGAATGTTGCTAAGTGTCATGGTTTTCGAGTAACAGCGCGTCAAAGATTGCTGCCTTTTTGCACTTTGGACTCTTTAGGGATATCACCGGTACAATGTAGCTCAAACTATTTCGGCATGTTTGGGTCCAAAACAAGACCATGCCTAGCCTAAATGTACCCATCTAGATGCATTGGAACTATCAATTTGGTCACATCAAGAGTAGGATGAAAGTTACACCCCTTTGCAACTTTACACTACCCCCTTCTGATAATTTTGGGGGCAACATAAAACCTTTCACCACGGGCAAATGCCTCAGAGATATAAAAAATCAAGAGAGGTTATTGTAGAGGGGTTCTATATGATCATGTTACCTTAGATGGAATGTTTCTAAGTGTCATGGTTTCTGAGTAACAACTCATCAAAGATTGTTGCCCTTTTGCACTTTGGACTCTTCAAGGATATCGCTGGTACAATGTAGCTCGAACTATTTTGGCATGTTTGGGTGCAAAATAGGACCATTCCTAGCCTCAACATACACAGTTGGATGTGTTGGAACTTTCATTTTGGTCACATCAGGAGCAGGACAAAAGTTACACCCCTTTGCAACTTTACACTACCTCCTTCTAACGATTTTGGGGGCAGCAAAAAACTATTCACCTCAGGAAAACACCTTAGAGATATCAAAAAATGAGAGAGGTTATTGTAGAGGGGTTCTACATGATTGTGTTTCTTTAGAAGGAATGTTTCTAAGTTTCACAGTTTCTAAGTAGCAGGTCGTCAAATATTGCTTCCTTTTTGCACTTTGGACTATTCAGGGACTTTGCTGGTAGCCTGCTGCCCCAAACGATTGGGGCACTTGTTAGATGAAACGAGACCTACCCTAGCATTTACCCACCCACCCTAATGCGTTGGTGAAGTATGTTCAGTCCCATGACCTATGGAATGTAAAATGTCACTCCTAGCACCTTTCTACTGCATGAAACTAAAGCATTTTACAAGAATGCATTTGATTTCAGCATGGTCAAATAGACTAGAGTTAACCAAAACTAAGAGGTTATTGTGGATGGACCCCATGTGCACCTGTAGGTCCAAACAAAATGTTCCCAGCTACCATGAATTCTGAGAACTACTCCGTCAAAGTTTGGTAATTTTTGCATCTTGGGGATCTTAAGGGACTTTGCCGGTAGCTTGCTGCCCCGAATGATTGGGGTACTTGGCACATAAAAAGAGACCTATCTTGACATTTACCCACCCACCTTGATGTTTTGGTGAAGTCCATTTGGTCCCATGATCTATGGAATGCAAAATGTCACTCCTAGCACCTTTCCACTACATGAAACTAAAGCATTTTGCAAGAATGCATTTGATTTTGGCACGGTCAAACAGACTAGAGTTGACCAAAATTGAGAGAGGTTATTGTGGATGGACCCCACATGCACATATAGGTCCTAATTAAACATTCCCAGCTACCATGAATTTTGAGAACTACTCCGTCAAAGTTTGGCAGTTTTTGCGTCTTAGGGATCTTAAGGGACTTTTCTGGTAGCCTGTTGCCCCGAATGATTGGGGCACTTGGCACACAAAATGAGACCTCCCCTATCATTTACCTGCCCACCCTGACATTTTGGTGAAGTCCATTCAGTAGCACAACATCCTTTAGACTTCTAAAACTTCCAACAACAACCACAACTCATCAATCAACATCAACATGACCTTAACACCATATTTTGTGATCAACATCAACATCATGAGGACACTAAAAAAATATTTGACACATGAAGACACTGAGAACACTAAAGACATGGAGCGCAAAGAAGCATGAAGACATGAACAAACTCTTGTCATGAGGAAGAACCACAACCCAATCCAACTCCTAAAATCATGACATGTTATGATGAAGAACCATAACCAAATCCAATGATCCAATGGTATGAACTAATGACATAAGAAACTATCTCCTGCTATTGTAACATGATAAACATGAATGTTATGAACTAACATCCAAACCCTGTGACATCAATCTTGATATGACATGGGTGAAACATGAGTGAACAGGATTAAGACCAATAAGGATCAACTTCATCAATCACTTAGATCTAACCCCATGAAGCATAACATGATGATGATGCATCACTACAACTCTATGCATCACATCACATACTCTATGAAGAAGCAAGTGTATTTATATCATAAAACCCAACAACATATCCTAAAAGCATAATCATATCATCAAACAATAGACAACTAATAGAGCTGCACAATTATGCATTCCTTACTTTCAAGAAAATGCAATTGGCACATGTAAAACCAAATTCATGTAATGATAATTCATATTAAATATTTAATATAAACTACCATATACAAAATGTCATGAACATAACATCTAGTTTACATACAAAGCCATATAGGCATGTCTAAACAAAGCAATACAGGCATATATTCAAAAATATACATCGGTAGTTCATACAAAAGTATGTATACAAAAACATCTAGGCATACATCAGCAATTCCTAGATGTAGAGCCAATTAGTAACTCATCCTCTCTCTGCTGTCGAGTAGACCTCTTCGACAGAAGTTCATCCAGCTCCACCTATTAAGACAATCAAACAATAAATGTACATTAATATAGAAAATATATGAAATATATAACATCACATATGTAATCGATCACTTACTGCCATCTGATGATCACTCTCCATTATCTTGTCTCTAGCTTCTTTGTCTGTAGTTTGACGGACTAGAGTTGTGACCTCCTGTGAGAAGCATCAAAAAGCAAAATTGACTAAAGATAAATATCATTTATGTACATCAAATTACATGAGATAAAATAAGAAATACAAAATTATGACATTTTCATGTTATTGGCTCATACCTCGGTCAAAGGATAGGAATGCTCAATAGAATGGAGTGGTTGAAAGAAGGAATAGGATTGTTCAAGAAGCTGCAAGGGCAATGGTAAGAGAAGCAAACCTACCAGATTCATACTGGAGGGAAGCAATTCATACTACTATTTATATACATTACAAAATACAATTAACCATCTAGGAAAGTTTTATGTATACTTACAAATTAATCCAACGAACCATCTGGGTCTTCTCCACTCTTTATTGTGTCAAGTATTGACTCATGGTCAAACTCACTCACCTTCCACAAGGTCTTCTTCAAATGTTTACCCCAAAATTGTATCAAATGAACATCGGTTGCCACGACAAGGTTTGAGTAATGAAGAATCTTCCAATGCATGTCAAAGTCCTAAAACAACCAAACATTAACACTCTTATGTGGGTACCTTCTAAGCCATGTTCTAGTAACAACCACTGAGCCTATAGAGTATTCGATGTTTTCTCCATCTATAACTGGGGCCTCTAATTTCTTTTTAGCCTCAACACAATGACACAAGTAATAATATTTTCCCTCTTCGTTATCTTCATCTTCAATAATGGCATAAACATGCCCTACATTGATATGTGTAGCAAATTAGATGAAATTAGTCAACATTACAAAAACACTACAAAGTAAGATAACATTAAGAATTTCAAAAACTATGCAAGTAGATATATTACCTAGTTGAACTAGATATGATATGTGGTCAAAGTCAACTGATGGTTCCATCTCTGTCAGTTCTAGTGCTGTCAAGGGTTGATATGTGTCAAGTGGGTTAAGATAACTTAATCGTCATTCATCAACCCACCCCTTTGACTCGCACTCTTCCCAGGCTTCAATTGTACATGAAGAACAAAAGCATGCCATCTTTTGCGTATGGCTACTCCATGAACCTACAATTGAGATTCTAAAAGAGTGTAGCTCACTTGATCCTATCAGTGTACAACAGTCCTCATATGGTACAATGTTAGTATCATCTATCAACCAAAAAAATCTAAGAACTGAAGACTTACCTTCATTACCTAGACCCATCGAAGCATTACACCAATCAACGATTGATTTTGCATTTGTCAACTTTGCATCATCTTTATACTTTAACTCTTCTCATGCTAAGGTTCTTTTGATACATGCTCCCCCTTTCCATGCCTGGCCTCACAAAAGTTCCACATATGCTGAAAACTTGTAGTATTATGCCTCCTGCTCAGCCAATAGAAATTATGTGAGTTCTTGAATTGTGATGCACAGTTATCCGACCATATGATATGTTGATTGAACTATATGCCCCTTC
Source organism: Cunninghamia lanceolata (assembly GCA_027924645.1). Classification (NCBI taxonomy): domain Eukaryota; kingdom Viridiplantae; phylum Streptophyta; class Pinopsida; order Cupressales; family Cupressaceae; genus Cunninghamia; species Cunninghamia lanceolata. The sequence continues at coordinate 8,911,550 of BSBN01000523.1, read as the reverse complement.
TAGCCAAATCATTGTAGAACACCTAAAAGCAACCTTGCATAAATTTCATAGAATGCGTACGATCATCACTAATATAAAAATGATACTCCCTTATGATCTTTTTGTCATCCTCTGTACTATCATTTGTATGAATGAATGTGATGTACACAAATATAGAAACCTATGTCAAGTTGTAATATTGTGATTACACCTCGCGTTGTGATTGTAGACTATAGTTCTTTGCAAAGTTGACAACTGAAACAATGCTACCAATTGGAAATGTGTCCTTGCATAACTTGAATTGCAAGTCCAACCATCAAGCTCTATGGGTATGCCTTACATACTCATACACTATACTGTCATGAAATGTAGACATAAACTAATACACTGGAATCTTTTGAATAACCAATTCACACCTCTTTTCTTCTTTACCATCTTTTGTATTGTAGGCCACTTTTTATACTTGCCGACCTCTACTAGTTTGTTTCCAACTACATGTGTGCTTTCCATATGTTCACATATTGGCATATGTTGCAAGCCTCCGCAATGCTGACATGTGCCATCCAAGCACAATTTCCTATAGAATATTTGACCTTCCACTCTTTCACATAAAATTAGTGATATGAAGTCTATTGAAGTAGTTGGTGGGGCATGTATGCCGCAATCCTGCGAAACATTGTTAGTATGCAAATCTAAACATATAGATCGATAAACATCAAAATGGTTAGAAAATTCAATATGTAATCTACAACAACAAGTAGTGTGTGTGTGATTTATTTTGACATAGAAAGGTTTTAGCATTTCAAAATATCTTTGAGAAATTTTAATTTGTGGATACATCTCTAGAAATTTACCAAAAAACTATGTTTGTCATATCCAAAAAATACTTCAGATGTGGCTCACAGTTTTGACTACCGATTCTCCTTCTTACCACATCCCTTTAATTTAGAGATACCCTTGTGTAATTCTTCCAAAAGTCTTCAATTAGTGATCTCAAAGCTTCAACAACAACTTTGTCTTTCTGTTGGAGTCTCCCAGAGAATGTCCACAATTCATTAGTGTTTGGGTGCTCATCTCTTTCACGTCTTCTTACGGCTCTCATTAGAGATTTTCTACTTATTTTTAATGCTTGACTTATCTTTCTAATGAGGTGAGCTTTCTTTGTTTGTTGGCTTACTATTGTTGATATAATGACACGTCATGTGACATTACCATCCTTTGTGCATGAGGTGGATCCCACACTCTCATATGCACTCATTAGATTCTTGACAATTGATTTTTCACTTGAGGCATTCGATGTTCTTAGGTCAAGAATCTTCATAGTGGGCCTAAATTTTAGATTTCTCATCAATTCAACAAATAGTTGACATCTTCTGGTTTCATTTAAATTCTCAAAGGATAATTTCCATATCTTATTCGCATATCTTTGGCAAGTGCGTATGGGAATCTTATCCTGCATGGGCTTCAATACATTCTCATCACTATCAATTAGAAACTTAGGCTTCCTATATAAAATTATAGGAGGTGTTTTAACTGGTAAAGTTGACTCAACATTAGGAATTTTTTCAATATGTACTTGAGATGGGATAGATGACGTACCTTCAATTGAAGGTGAAAAAGATGAAAATGATGTACCTTCAACTTGATGTGTGAATGATGGCGTGCTAGCAACTTGAGAAGAAAATGAAGATGTACCTTCTACTTCCCCTGTGAGAGATGGAGTGTCTCCAATTCGAGAAGATAATGATGGTGTTCCTTCAACTTGACCTGTGGATGATGGAGTGCCTCCAACTTGGAGATTCACTTTCCTCATTGCATGAAGGTTTTACATTCGTTCCCTTTGTGCCACCAATTCCATCTCTCTCTTAGCTTTATTAGATGTGTCATGTTCCTCCTCAATTGGAAATGGTGAAATGTCTTCTTGTATGGTTGACAATTTCCTACTTTCCTGAATTCACCTCATTCTTTCTATTTTCCTCTCATTCTCAGCTTCATGCTCTTCTAGTGTTAGAGTCTTTTCTCATTTCCTTAGCATGATGATGATTTCTACAAGCATGATGAATAAGAAAATGATAATTAGAACCTTTATAATGACAATGAATAATGGTCACAATGAAAAAATACAAAATAAGTTATCATGTTTGCTGATTTGTATCACTTTAGGAGCTCCAATTTCATGAAATTCATCATTGTCCTTGTTTATTAATATATGATAGACCATGATCAAAGTCATCATAAATAGGACAAAAATCATTAAAAGATATGATAGACCAAAAATTGTCCCAAAAAGCACCCAAATTCCTTGAATTGACAACATCAAGATCATGATCTAAAACTCCCCTCATTTTGCTTAAATGTTCATGTGTGAGAATTTCTTGGGCTAGGGTAGTATCATGGAGGTCTCTAAAATACTTTTGAACTCATCCAAATGCACAAATATCATGCACCCCCCCTTGTGGTGAAAGACTAGCTTGATTTATACCCATTTTCTCAACCAAATTAACAACTTGTTCTTTATGTTCATGGTTGTTGTAGGTTTGATAAAAGTCATTTTTATGATGCCCAAGTTGTGCTTCTAATGGACAATAAGTCTGATGTTCTAAATGTATTAGACTGTGAGGGTTGTGAAGGGTAGTTTGAATGCTATCAAAGCAAGATTAGAGTGTTTTGTGATAGAAGAAGGTGTGGAGGATGTGTATGAAGGTCTTATAGACCTATTCAAGGAGTTTTTTTTGCTTTCTTGGCAATTATTTGACAAAATGTCAAGACTATCCCAAGTAGATTGCATGAGACATTGAAGCCCTCAAACCGTGACCAGTCTAGTGTGAACCTTTTTGGTGTGTGTAGACCTTGAAACCTCCTTGAAATAACTTGTATGCAAGGTGTAAGGGTTCCCACATCAGTGGTTAAGTGTTAACAACCATTTTTTCTTGTTGATTCTTAATCCAATGAAGTTGTCTCTACTAGGAGCAGCAATACAAGAAGTTGTGAGCCAATGAGTTGTTGTATGGTTGGGTCATCACCACATATAAGTGCCCAAGATTATGTTCAAGATCTTTTGAACCCCAAGGCAAGTCTACCATGTCATCTACATTTGTTCAAACAAATTGGTTCAAAGCCCCAAATAAGGTCAATGCTAGAGGCCTAATGAAGTGCACCTAGGAGGATGATTGAGAAATGTGGAGGAACACTATCTATGACAGTCTTATGCAACATTTGCATGACCTAACACCTTTAAAGTTTGCATAGGGATAGCTTCTTCAACTCAATGATAGGACCTTGGACCATTTTCTATGCTATGACTACTATGACTGCTATAACTAATTAGTAACACAACTCTCACTAGGTGGTTGAGTAACTCTTTTGTATAATAGTCCTTTTGTAAAATGAATGATGTGTGCTATTGCTGAGTGGAAAACCCTCTTCCATTGTTATAGAAAGAGACATGCACATTAGGTCTTATTAGGAAAATTCTCAAGCATTGGATCAATAATCCATCCCATGAAGATACTAAAACCCCCATGATGACAATCCCCTATATCTATAGCATATATTTTCAATTTCAAAACATGACTGTGCTATTTATAACAGCCATAAATGACTGATCAGCATTGAGAAATGACAATTTCAAAGGATTATAACCACATTTGCACTGATGAACACACTTTGTAACTTTAATAACATCAAGACAGTCCTTCAAAACTTGCCTAGCAACCTAAAATATGACCCTAGCATAATATGGACAGTCACTAATGACTGTACTATTGGATAGTCACTAATATACTAGATAGTCACTAATTTAACTCTTCTTCCATGAGGATTGTCTTGCAAAGTGCCATAGGACTATTACTAAGTATGCCCCTCAAGATCCTTGTCTTCCTAAGGATTCTAGAGCCGTATTTCATATGCATTTTCTTCGATTAACATGGTTTCATGACAAGTCTAATGGCTCTTTCTATGTTTGCAAGTTAGGTCAATATGTCTTCACAATTTCAACAAACTACATGAGGGTTTAATTGAGGATTATTCACATGACAACCATAACAAGGGCTATTATTAGTCAAGATAATGTCATGATAAGGTCATCCAAATGGTGCTATAACAATAGGAAGATTTCATAGGAAGAAGGAAATATTTTGATGGTAATGGAAAGGGTAGATGAAGAGGTATTTTGTTGTCTTATATAGTCATGAACAAGTAAAGAAGGGACCATCACAATCCAAAATAATCAAAGGCTACCCAAGACATTAGGACACTCATATACAAAGGTCTCCCAAGTTGTCAAATTCCTAAGTGAGGACTATATGAGAATGGTACAACATTACTAAAGGCCCTAAAACCCTTAAGGAAACTACATATGTAGTGAGAGGGATTATTACAATCCAAGATGGTCAAAGAGTACGATCCTTGACTTCTTTAGGGTAGCCATACCTAGGACTGTCATAAAAATCATTAAACTAATCTCTGTAATTTAGGGTATTGAAAGGTATATAGTCGATCAAGGTAACCACCATCATGTACTAACAAAGGACAATTAGGAAATTTTGAAATATTGTTGTGTCATGTGCATACAAATCATCATGAATAGGTGCATAAGGAATGTCCTATCACAAGACACTAAAGAGGTCCCCACATCCTCCAACCTTCTCCAAGAGAATTCATACTATGAAACATGCATGGAGAAGTTATCAAAATGACAACTAATAATTATGTCTAAATGATCAATAGAGACAAGTAGGATTGTCATAATAGGGGGCATAGGATAGTCTAAGATTCAAGACATTGCATGGTTCTATTGAATGAATCATTATGCATATTAAGGAATAAATCCTTCTATATCATCCTAGGGCAAAAATTAAGAGTCTTCCAGAATCAATTTTGGCTCCATTGATCATGAATATGAGTATGACAAACAATTGTTCACTAAAATTATTTTATGAAGTCTTTTATATTGTTTTCTCTTGTATAGGTGAAAATAGGTGAAATGAAGGCATGAAGAGCCAAAATAAGGTGGAAACATGAGGAATTTGGAGTCTCTTTGACTAAACTAACTGATATACCTAGACACATATATATCTTAGAACATAAAGACATAAAGAACATAAGAACATATATATGTGAATTAAAATGGACATAACTTGAACATACCTTAGAATTCGATATTCCAATTGACCAATTCTCTAAAATATTGCTTCAAAATCCTCAAATTCCTCTTTTTTACAAGTTTGATTATGAATTCTATATAACTCTAGAATAGGATTAGTGAAATTTATGGAAAAATCAAACATATATCATCAAATTCAATCTATATATCAATGGTAATTAGTTTTCAAACAATATCACACATGAAACATGAAACTTTCAGTTTAAATAATCAAATTTTCTCCAAAAACATGCAAAATTAGTTCTTGTATGTTGAAAATACAAAAAAGGTGGTGGATTGATCTAAAAATTATTCTCAATATGTCAAACAATATGAAAAGCATTTTCTTGTCAATTATACTGCATGAAAAGCAGGAATAACAGTCATGTGGGGTCTGAAGCATGGATCCTACATATGTTTTTCCCATTTTTCATGCTTCCCATAATGCTAGCATGTTATAACGCGTTCGTGTTATAACATGAGCACGTTCTGGGAAGCATGAAAACATAAAGCTTCATGCATGCAAAAATCATAACCTTCTCAATGTTGGTGCCAAAATCATGGTCTAGGATGTCATGCTCTCATAAAATATATTGTAACTATGCATGTAATGCATCAAATAGGTAATCAAGTCATGGTCCAAGAGTATCCCTAGACTCAAATATCCATGTGGTTTGTGAAATAGAACTTGTCTATACTAGGAGGGACAAATGTAACCTTGTATCTACATGGGAGAGTCTCTCTCTCTTTATTTTTCTATCCTCCCTCTCTACAACTCTATCTACCTCTCTTTCTTTATATCTCTCTCCCTTTCTCTATCAACCCCTTGGGATGTGGAGATAGAGAGGGATAGGTGGAGATAGAGACGGGGAGAGGGAGAGAGGGGGATTGGGATAGACAAAGGGGTCTATAGAGGGAGAAAGATAGAGATACATATATATATAGAGAGAGAGGGGAGATATAGTGAGATAGATCTAGCAAGGGAGAGATAGATAGGGAAATATAGAGAGAGAGGTAGAGAGGGATATATTAAGAGATAGGGTTATGTGGATAGATAGAGATAGGGAAAGAGATGGAGAGATGTCTAGAGACATAGGGAGAGAGATTTCAAGAGGTAGAGGGATGGGAAGAGAGATAGAGAGGAGAGAGAGGTAGTGAGGGATAGTGGTGCAGGAGCACCAAGACATCTAGGATTTGGTTGATCTTCAAGTAGTTTGTCTTGTTTAAATAAGGTCCTTGAGACCATTCAATGTTATAATAAGGCTTGAAAGCCATGCATATAAATGGACTATGTCCAAAAGACTATAAGACTACTACTGTCATGTTGTAAGTCCCAATGAGGACAGTCATGTGGTAAGAGGCAGTCAAAGGTTTCTTTGAGTTTGAAGCCTTCCTAGAGTATGTAGGAGGCAATCCTCTTAGTTGGAGGCATGTCAAAGGTGTGGAGGTGTGTTAAAACCTTGTCCAAAGGTTAACCATATTTTAAAAGCATTGTTAAACACAAAAACTATTGATACAGTCCAAAAGAAGACAGTTACTATTTTGTTGCAGTTACAGACAAGAAGGAAGCTTGATGGTTGGGTAGTTTTCATCGACCCCAACCACTCCTGACAAATTCATGCAAATGTTGAGGCTTATTTTAAGCCTGCCAAGGTGTATTGTAAAAGAGACAACCGGTGGAATTGAAAGAAATAACAAGAAACTTCTATTTTCCTGCCTTTTTCTATAGTTTCTGTATTCTTGTGCATTTTGAGCCCGTACTACTGTACAGTACGGCTCTATCATGGAGTGTTGAATGTTTGGGAGTGAGGATCGGTGGATTGGCTATCCATTGAGGTGAGTTTGTGCCCTTGGGATTGAAGGAAGACATGCTATGATGGTAGATTTCCATACTTCTCTTTAAACCTACCGTCACTGTCAGAAAATCACTGTTCTCTTGCATGCTCCGTACCTGTACGGATGAGTGGTGATTGGTGTCTATGATGGAGAGTTAGGTGGGTGAGTTACCTATCACTTGCAAGTTGTTTGGGCTCTTGACACTCTTGTATATCTCTGTATTTCTCTTTCCTCTGTAAGTGGGTTGGAAAACCTAAGTTAGGGTTTTCTTTGAGAAGCTAATGGAGTTCTCCTCATTCCACTGATCTTTCCTATTTCTGATCAGTGGAATGGGTTGTATGATAGCCAATGCAAGGCCTTGTAAAGGTTACGGAGTCAAGAGGACGGTTGGGACTAAGTTTTGCAAGTAGATGACTCTGCAAAGTTATGTGTTGAGACTTGGAGAAGAGAACAACAGCAAATTGATGGTGACCACCAACTGTGGAGGTAGAAACCTTATGAAATGTTAGTCATTGCTGCTAATGCAAGGTGTTCTAGGTCCTGCAAGGATCTTGTGATAGAGGATAGAACAAAATCCTCCATGAAACCTATTCTTTCTGCCTATATATGTCTCTGACAGTCAACTCTGAAGACAACCACCACAAGGAAGACACTAGGTCAGTTTGGTATAGTATTGCTTTGTCAAGGAAGGCATTAGATGTATGTAGTATGATATTGCTCTGGCTTGTTGTGTGAGACTGAGTTGGTCTTACTAGAGAATACTTTAGGAGGTTGGTGTGACTGTCTTTCCAATGGAGTAGTAGTGTTGTGAAAGTCTATGAGACTGCTGTCCTGCAGACCCTACACAGTGGGTAGGATGAAACATTGAATGGAGTTAGACACCTTGAGATAAGTGCCCTGAAGTCCTCTCTCTTCATGCAATGAGCATGTATATGTTGTTGTGTTTAAACCTTTCATTGTTAGAAGCCTGATTTCTGTCAGAGACAGTGAACATTGTGAGTCATTGCACTGGAGTTCTTGAGGTGTCCCTCTGTAGTCCTAGATGCTCTGCATCAGATAGATTAAGAGCTAGGGATATGTTCAAAGGGATAGAGATAGGGAAAGAGATCAAGAGATAAAACTTCTAGATAAATAGGGAGATAGATTTGAGGTAGAGGAATTGGGAGAGTGATAGAGAGGGGAAGTGAGATAGTGAGGGAGGGAGAGATAGAAAGGTAGAGTTAGAGAGAGGGGATTGAAAGAGAGAGCAAGATAGAGAGATGGGGAGAGAGAGAGAGGGGCAGGTATAGTTAGAGAGAGGGATAGAGGAGATAGAGATATCTCTCCTAGGCTTGGTCTCCTCTATATCTCCCTATTCTCCTCTCTACCTAAACCATAAACCTAAACCTCTAAACCTTAACCCCTAACCCCTAAACCATAAACCCTAAACCCTAAATAATGCCCCTAAACCCTAATCCCTAACCCCTAACCCCTAAACTATAAAACCTAGAAGAAACCCTAAACATCTATCTCCCTGTCCCTCCCAATCTCTATTAGTCCCCTTGCTCTATCTCTCTAAACCCTAAACCCTATAATTGAGCAACCCTAAACCCCTAACCCCTAAACCCTAAACCCTAAACTAAAACATCCCTAAACCCCTAAAGCCTAAATAATTCCCCTAAACCCTAAACCCTATTTACTTGAGCAACCCTAAACTCATGTAAACCTCAAATAATGCCCCTGACCCTTAAACCCTAACTCAAGTGTGAGGCCTACTTTTTACACTACTATTCATGAGACTATTTGCAGTGATATTGACTATTATTTATATGTTGAGAGACTATTGATCTGGAATCTTGCTTATTAAACCTAATTAATTTTTAAGGAAATAATTGTGCAATGATAATTAGATGTTGCTTTTAAGAAAATGATGAATGGATATGGAACTTCAATGTGATTATATGGTAGAATGTTTAGGATGCATGTATTTAGATTTGCTTCGGCTATGATATCTTTATGTGTTATTGACTTCGAGTTTGAGTGTGCAGGTATTGCTAACGAAACCACAAATACAAGAGATCATCCCATACCCTATGCTGTATCCCTTGTGAGGCGATCTAGTTCCACAAGGAGCTAAGATTAACCTCGTGTTTGGAAAAATGTTGTAATGTTGTAATGTGTTAATGTTGCATGAGGTCAAGGGAATAAGGGCTATCTTCTGATTTACTTTTATTACGAAAAATATTGTAAGAAATATTGTTTTTAACATTGTTTAAACTTATTTCTTTTAGACCCTTTTCTTGTGTTTTTATTTGACTCTGGGAGTTCTAACTATGCAAAAATCAACCCTGGGTTATACCTCATGGGTCTAGGGACCTTTTTGACTAGGATAACCTTGGGTTAACCTCCCTATGGTCACTTAAACTTCATAGTGAAGTTAAGTGACGAATTTGGAAGCATGGGGATAATGGGATGAGTGGAATCCACACTCAGGCCCACTTCCAAGTCATGGAACAACTCCATGATCCCCTAATAATGGAGTGTTTGTCTCCTTGGGCCTCTCTTTTGGTGGGGTTCCCCTTAATAAGAGTAGTGTGTCATCCACTCCCTTTGTATTTTTTTATTTTACTTATTGTATTTTAATTCTCCATGTGTTGTAAAAAGGACTATAGTGGGGAACCTATTGAGTGGGGGTTAATTTTTAAGACCACTAGGATAATGAATGAGTTGTGGATTAGTTGTTTAATGCCACTTGGGAAATTAGGAACATAGAGGGTATTAGTTTTAAAAGAGAGAGGAGGATGAGAGTAAGGGGGTTGGATTATTGTGGAAAGAAGGAGAATTTGGAGAAGGAGGCTAGAGAGGAGCTCTTCATCAAATTTCATCCATAATTGGGCTTTGGAAGGTTGGTGAACAAGACTACTCTCTTGAATGATCTATGCTTAATATGTATGTTTGTTCCTTGCTTGATGAATGAGTTTGCAAATGTCTTCTATGAGTTTTTCTGTTATTTTGGGGTTGTATTGGGTGTTGAAAGAGCTCCTTCCAGTTGGAAGGCAATGCTCATCTTGTATAGGGAAGGGAAGGTGTGACCCTCCTCAGGTGTCATCTTGTTTTCTTGTTATAAGTATTGCCTTAAGGGCATGTTGGTACTTTTGAGCCAAGAGGGCTTTAGGCTTCGAGAGCCTATTGGGATATCCCCGGTAATTTGATTTATTGGAAGACTTGAGGCCTTGTGGAAGAAGAATAAATTGTTGTCTTGAGGCCTTGTGATAAAATGTGATAAAATGTGTAAAGGATGACACCATGAGTGAGAGATGTCTACTTCCCTACCCTCCCTGAACTCACCTAAGCTGAGTCTTTGTGTTGTGAGTAAACCATGGGAGTGTGTGTGTTATTTGATTTGTTGTTGTTGATTCAATGTTGTGATGTGTTTTGGTCTATTCTACCCTGGGTATGTGGATGGTCTCCCTAGCTCGGGGGTGACCCTCTTGCGGGTCAAAGGTAGGGAGGAGAGCTAGATGGTTGTTGTTTTCTCCCTTGTTGTCTTGCAGGTTACTATTGAAGCATGATTAAGAGGATTGAAGAAAAATTTGCCTTGTTAATGAAAATGTTCTATCTTCCTATTTGTACTGAGGACTTGATCTTTTAAAGTCCATTCTGTAAGAGTTTTAGAGGAGAAAACCTCCCTCTTGAATTTATTGTAAAAGTTGTTATCTTGGGATTGGAGAGAAGATCCACCCTTATTATGTTGTTAGTTGTGACTTAATTGGTTATTACATAACATCGTTTCTGTGGGCTGGGAGAAGAAAGTAACTACTCCCTTAGAATGTATGTGAGTAGTGGGATTTTTATACTTGTTTGTTCTATGTTACCAAGTTGTAAGTTGTGAGATTTGTTTGTTATGTTGGATCAGTTGATAAAATATATCCCTTGTATTAATTAGTGAGAAAGTTATTTTTACAGTATTTTGATAGATGCAATTTGCCCTTGATTACAAACTAAGCTTGAGTAAGATTGCAATGGGAAATAATCTAAAACGAATTTTATACTTGATTGTTGTGTGTTATTGAAATGAAAAGATTCCTTAGTTTCCTGTATTTACTTCTGATCCTTAAAAGTATTTGAAAAGGAAAAAAATTTACTTGATAGATTAAAGATGGCAAATACAGATTTCAATGGTTAATGTTTCTTTTCCATTTGAATAAATGTTATATTGAAATTAAAATGTTAAGATAGTGTGAACTGTATTCTACCACGAGACTTCGTTATATATATATATATATATATATATATATATATATATATATATATGTATATTTAATTTTAATATATAGTTGTGAAAATTGAAACTCTCTGTAATTATATTTTCTTATTATCAAATTACATTGTGAAATTGATATATATATGTTTAGATAATTTTAAATTTAAATGTAATCTTGAAAATGATATATATATCAATATATATATGTATATAACTTTAATTAATATTCAATGGAAATTTTGAAATAACAATTAAGTGAGAGATCGCTGTGTTCATATTATACACAGTCAAAAATTACAAAGGAAATAGCGGTGGGGGGGTTTAACCCCCACCGAATCATATTTAAGGAAGGGGGTGTGGGGAGGGGCAGAGCCCCCGCCCACACCCCCGCAACCACAAAACCCCCGCCACCATCGACATGCCTGCCGCCCGCGACACCCACACCACCGCGGCCTGCAACATCCCCTGTGCCCTCTGCCATCCACTGCAGACCTTCACACCCTGCCCACCTCCTCTCTTCACCCCTGCGTGTAGCCACGACCTCTGCTGCCACCGTGCCCATTCCCACCTGCATTCAAACACTCAAAAACAACATGTTGGTTAGGGTTATTTAACCCCCAGTCCTATGAGTTGGGTTTGCATAATAATATGTATTAAAACAAGAGTGGAGCTCCCATTAGTATGGGTTAAAATGTTTATAAAAAAATTAATGTATATATATGTATATATATATGTGAGTGCATATATGTATATATATATACATTTATATAGGATATTAGTTGTAATAATGTTGGGGTATCTTTCAAATAAAACAAAAAAAAATATTTATATCTTTAGATATATATATATATATATATATATATATATATATTTATATATGTGTATACATAAATAATTGCATTGCAAGTAAAGGTGTAAATACACATGATTAATCATTTAATCATTATGGAAGAGGGACTTTATTAAACTAAAATTTATTTGTTAAATAAAGAGAAAATATATATATATATATATATATATATATATATATATATATATATATTTAAAGAATAAATGAGACAAATTGATTAGACTATTAATTATTTGGGAAGCAACAGATCGACCTGTAATAGATAACGCGAACTCTAGTTGACTATTAACAAATAATAGACTAAGTAAATGAGACAATTTATTGAAATAAATAGACTAGACGATGGAAGGTTAAAAGAAGACAAGCAAGCCAGTTTTGACATAAATCAGGAAAACTGATTAAATGTCAATCATCTACCGGAGGAAACTAAACATTGCAAATTAAACAGACACAAGCATAGAGATCGAAATCTACATGCACACATGTGTAGAACATTCCGTTAGCAACAGTAACTTTGTCAACTTAAACATACGCAACCGAGCACGCTTATGCATGCGAGGGGGAGATTTCATGTCGTAAAGGAAAATTTTTGATAGTTCGTATCATGTCTACATGTCATATGTGGACATAACATGCATGTTTTGCATGTTGTGACTGCATGTGAAATGTGGGCATGACATCAAGAAACTAGGCTAAACACCTAAACATATAGTTCACTAGGGGATGATGGAGGATCAATGGGAAATGGATGTAAAATTCTTGGATCTTGATTATCATTATCCTCATTGGGATGTGATTTGATAGTCATCCAAGTTATTTGTTTGATTATCTATGTTTTCTTGGGGACCAAGTGTCTCATTATGGGATATTGATCTAGATAATTAATAGGACTAGCATGGGATGATGGATAGGGCTAATGGGATGATGGATAGGAGTGATGTGGGTTACTTCCTCATGGATAAGATCTTGATCATAGATAATATCTTGATCATAGGGAGGATAACCATGGATAGCGCGATATTAGATATGGATAGGGTAAGTGGGGATGCATTGATATTCATTAGATTAGGGAGTAAGAGGTGGTGATGGGGGTTCACTAGGAGATGTTGGAAGATCAATGATGGGATCAATGTACAGAGGGGTTGACCATGAGATGGTAAGGGAACTAAGATGGGATTAGATGGGATGTTTGGATTTTGATTAGGATGGGTGGTTGGTGTTTCCACATGCTTTGGACTAGGCTCTTAACATAGCTATTGGGTATCTTAGATGGATGTGATGGGTTCTTGGATGGGATCAATAGTCTTTGGATGTTTGACAACATGTCTACATGATGGGGTTTGACTTGGACTTAAGGTAGGAGACCCTTCAATGAAACTTAAGCAACCCTAAACCCTAAACTTAAGCAACCCTAAACTCATAAACCTAACCAATCCTCTCTCTCTCTCCAAAACAAGAAAACTAGGACTCTCTCTCTCTCTCCTTATCAGCCTATCTCTCCCCTCTCACTCCCCTCCATCTCCATACTCTCTCCCTCTTCCTCCCTCTCCTCTCCCATGTTGACAAAGAATATGGAAACAAGAAAACTAGGACATGCAAAGAGGGACAAGGATATAAATTGGGATAATGAAATGGAAACAAGATAATTTATGAAATTTCATTGGATGGGAAGAATGATGAGGAGAGGTAGAGAGGGGAGGGAAGTAGAGAGTGAGAGAGAGGATAGGAGGTAGAGATGGGAGGGAAGTAGAGAGTGGTAGAGGGTAGGAGGTAGATAGGGGAAGGAAGAAGAGAGAGAGGGTAGGAGGTAGATAGGGGAGGGAAGTAGAGACTGAGAGAGATGGTATGAGGTAGACAGGGGAGGGAAGTAGAAAGTGAGAGAGAGGGTAGGAGGTAGAGAGGGGGGAGAAGAGAGTGAGAGAGGAGGTAGGAGATAGAGAGGCAAGGGAAGCATAGACTCAAAAAGAGAGTAGGAGGTAGATAGGGGAGGGAAGTAGAGAGTGAGAGAGAGGGTAGAAGGTAGAGAGGGGAGGGAAGAAGAGAGTGAGAGAGAAGGTAGGAGGTAGAGAGGGGAGGGAAGCAAAGACTCAGAGAGAGGGTAGGATGTAGAGAGGGGAGGGAAGTAGAGAGTGAGAGAGGCTATAGGAAGTGTAGCTTCCCTTGTAGACATGTATGTAAAGTGTGGAAGCATAGACAAGGCATGTCAATTGTATGGCGTAACACCTCAAAGACATGTTCTATCATGGAATGCAATGATTGCAAGATATGCAAAAAATGGATTTGTTGAAAAGGCTTTAGAAACTTTCAAGCAAATGTAATTGGCATGTGTATAGCTAGTTACGCTGAGCATAACGCGAGCGCATTATAATTCACTCATGTTATGCTCAGCTTTCTTTGATGTGTTTTTATCAGTTTTTATCAAAATCTAGAGATAATCTGGAGCATGTTCCCCATAAGGATGGCACTTTTTTCAATGAAAACTAAAAAAAAATACCACCATAATCTTAAGTTCCCTATTAGCTATCTAACCATATAATGTTTTTCACATTGAGTACTTTAAGGGTTTCATCTTGAGTCTCTTTTGTTAGTGTGTCCATTTTTTGTCAAAAACCAGTGTGTAGTATTTTCAAATTTTTTTAACCGTTCATCAAAATTTGAAATAAGTTACATTTTTAGAAACTAGACTCCATTCTACACATGTTAAAAAAAATCAATTTTTGATTAGTTTTCAAACATTTTATGGGGGAGCATGCTCAAATTTCTATTTTTCAAGATGTGTCCACTTTAAAAATTACTAAAAAATCAATTATTCATGAAAAAATTATTAGAAAAATCAGGGATAAAGTACATGGTGTTAGCTAATTTCTCATTGGAGTGATTATTGAAATACTAAAAAAAGTTAACATTTTAGGGGGAGCACACCAAATGCTATGTTATGTCTTTTTGAGAAAAATTAGACCAATTTGTGTGCTCCCACTTTTTGAACCCTTTAATCTTAGACATTTTTGAAAACAAATAGTAGTTTAGAAACTAGATCGGAGCACTATGACTCTTGTTTTTGTTCCATCTTCAAATTTTGAGTGTAGCTATCTTCAATTTCTCATCCAACATCAATGTTTCCTAATTTTTTTAAAAAAGTGGCATCTTAAGACCCCATTTTGGTCCCTCATCTCTGTGCACTTACCCATCCCCATTAATCCTAATCAATCTAGCTCTATCACAACCACACTAGAATTTGACCCTAACACTATAACATTCTTGAACCAACTCATGTCCCAACCCTTAGCCTCTTCCACCCAAACCACCATCACTCTAAACAATACACAAACTTCCATACCCCTAAACAATACAAAAACTTCCATACCCTTAAACAACATTCACACATCCATTAGACCCTTTAACAATATCCACACATCCATCCCCCTTAATAACACCTAAATGTCTATCCCATTGAACATAACATCTTTCACCCCACCTCTCAACTCTCACAACACCTAGCCCAACAAATCACAAACATAAATTAAGATATAATTCCTCCAACAAATCTTAAATCAAAACACACAATAAAACCTCATCAACACACAACAGTAACAACAATCATTCCTCCTTCAACAACTTCTAAACCAAAACACCCACAATACATCCCAACAAAATCCCATGAATGTATCACAACTTCAATAAATATTGGCACAGCATCACACCAATATACCTCAACCACAACCACCTACATCCAATATAACACACACCCTACAAGAGTTAACCAAAAGATTAGACAATATGCAACAAGGATACAAGAAAAAACAATACTCTTTTAAGGATGTTTGCCCTATCCATTTGATTGTTCCATTTTCATGACCCCATTCCCTCATAATTTTGAAACACCCAAATTTGACAAATACAAAGGGAAGGGAGGTCCTAGGGAGAACCTCTGAGAGTTTTACATCACTTTCTTAGAAGTCACTCACGATAATACCTATCTTATGCAAATATTTCCTAGAAGCTTAGGAGGACAAAACATAGAATTGTTTTCCCATCTACCTCATGGAATCAAAATTTAAATGTAGAACTTGGAGAGAAATTTGTCAATAATTTCTCTTATAACATCAAAACATGAGGTATCTATGACAGACCTTTGTAATACTAGACAAATGAATGGGGAAGCCTTCACATCCTTTTACAAAGATGGACAAGCTTGGAAAGCAAGATCCCATGGCCTATCCCTGTAAAGTAGTTGATCAACATGTTTATTCAAAGTCTAAACCAAGAGATAGATTTCCATTTACAAATACAATGTGCCTTAACCTTCAAAGAAATCATAAATAAATGCACAACAATTGAAAAATCCCTCATCTCCAAAGGGGTTGTCAAACTCTATAAAGACAAAAGTCATAACAATAACAATGACAACCCCTAATCACAAGACAAACCATGATTCTAGGATAAAAACAAGAATGTTGTTAATGATGGTGTGACAAACATTAAAAACATTCAAAATATACAAGCTCTCTCACCATCCAATTGTTGCCAACTTGGCAAACATCATTGATAGATACACTACTGGTATGAGTTGGTTTGGCTAAGCATGATGTTTGATGGTGTTGTCATTGATGGCAACAAGAAAAGGAACAAAGATTTTGGTTCGGCAAAGGAAGTCCTAAGGAATTTGGCTAAGTGTTGGAAGAGTTCAAAGACAGCGACATAGACACAATATCTTGATTGGAATTGGTCCACAATTGAAGATCAGTTTGTGTAGTTCTAGTATGATATTCCTAATCCTTAGATGATCATATATCCAGAGTTTCATCCCTTGATCATCTCTAGAAGTATACTTTCAAGCTGCATGAGTTTGACATTGTAGAGAACAGAGGTAATAAGAGCAGAACACATATTTGTTTTGATCCGCATTCCTTCGATGTTGTATATTTTATTATGTAGTTTTGAGGTGTTATAAACACTTGTATGAAGTCTCTAAATCTAGAATTGCAGTCTGAAGTCCACCGGAATGATAGTTTTGAGCTACTGAGTATCGCTACTTGGTTTGACAGAGTTTGACTGTGACAGGACATGTGTACTGATAGTTTGCATTTTGCCACAAGTTGATATCATGCTCTGCGGGTTTGAAGGTAAGCTTGGGAATGTGTGAAGAGTCTTTGATATGATTTTTAAAGTGTCTTGTAGGCTACAGTGAAAGTTGTAGTATGACAGATGGACTGAACTAGTGGCAATCTGTGTTTGAAGCTGACATGATAGGTTGATTTGTATGCAGTAAGTTCTATTGATTGGAACCTTATCCTAAGTGGTTCTACAATTGGAGTCAACATATGAGAATGTATTTCAAATATTAATTAGATCTGCAATGTATTTTGGTGAATGAATTTGGCCGACAAGCTACATGTTGATTAACTACACTCTTCATCTTAGTAGGCTGACCTAATGTGAAGATTCTAAGTGTTGCAGATATATATATATATATGAGATCCAATTTGATGTTTGGACAATGTCGATGTGAATATGAAAGTGTATTTATGTGTGTGACATGTGAAATATTGTGATTTTGTGAAGGTGACAAGTGCAGAAGAAGACAGATCTTGTTCTCATGTAAAGAACAAAGCAGTGTAGCAGAGCAGTTCAAGATGAAGCATTTTGAGATAGTTTTCTGAGCATCATTGAAATTGTAATCATGCATTTGTAGATGCAATTTTAGTAGTCCATGTTGGTAATGAGCCATCCTTCCATCTCTTTGTTTCTTTTGGTAGTGAGCCTTTTTGCAGTGAGCATTTTGGACAATGAGTCCTTTTGGGCAGTGAGCCTATTTGTAATTCAGTACTGTTACTACATAATATATTGGTAGCTAACACTCACCGTGGTTTTTACCTTTTTGGGTTTTCCACGTAAAATTCCTAGTGTTCATGTTGTGTTTAATTTTCTTTAATGTTGTTAAATGGGCAAATGAATTAATGATTTAATGAGTGTATGGTTTAAGAGAATATTGATTCACCCCCCCCTCAGTATTCCAAGTGTTCAACACCAATCCTCAAACATCCAACAACAACATTATCATACCTAAGAGCCAACCTAAATAAAATAATGTGTCTAAATGAAAATTCACCCCATTAGAGGAACCTATCGAATATGTGTTGCGAAATTTGGTCCAAGACAATTTGATCAAACTCCCCATGGTTAGGCCCTATGATGAAAACTAAATCAATCCCTCATGGTTTAATGAGAATGCTTATTGTGAATACCATAGGGTCAAGGGCCATAAGGCATCTGATTGCATGAGATTTAAGAACTGTATACAAGACCTAATTGATAAGGGTGAAATTTTAGTTGATGATCCCCCAAATCAATCACCTCATGAGAATCTTGGTGCATACAAAGATCCCCTTCTTGAACATGGTAAGGGGAAATCCTCTAATCTATCCAATAACATTAATGCTTCATCTTCTTCTTACAACTCCTTCATAGGTCATATAGAAGAATGCATCCTTCGAGTAGCCACCATAACTATGAAATCTAAAGCTCCTAATTGTGTTGTTACCACCTATCATGGGCATGTCACTATCCAAGGAGCCTCGTTTATATCCACATCCCTAGCTACATCTATATCCACATCCTATAGAAAGTATAATATCATTGACCACCTTAGCAAAACTTTATCTAAGATATCCATCCTAGAGTTACTTTGTACATCGCTTGTCTAAAAAGAAATACTTGACAAGGCCTTACAAGGAACTTGCATCCCTAACAACCTTAAAATAGACCAATTCTAGGCCATGGTAGGACATCTATTATCCTCACATAATCTCACATTCTCTAAGAAAGACCTTCTGACATCAGATCCATCCCACAATGACACCTTTGTTAGACTTAGGGCACACAACTGAGAGGGGGGGTGAATCAGTTGTATAAAACTTTCTTCCAATTAAACACTTAACTCCACTTTGTAATTCAGCAATATAATAATAAATCAATCAAGGAAACACAATGCAACAAATTAAGAGCAGAAACACATCAACACATGAGACACCAAGATTTTGACGTGGAAAACCCGGTTAAGGGAAAAACCATGGGGTGATTAACCCAAGATTGTATTCTCTGTTAGAAGAATAGAAAGAACAAAATGGCACATGCCAATTAGGGCTCACTGCCTGAGCACACTACTCACAAGAGGCTCACTGCCTACAAGAGACACACTATCTACAAAGAAATAAGTATCATATACATGAACTGGAGAATAACATCTTCACCATGCTTGAATCAGTTCTATTTAAGCCCAATACTTCTGCTCTGCCTTTCGCTCTCCTCCTTGCTACACACTCATCTCCACAAGGACACCTTTGAAATGACTTTGCAATCCCTTATTTATACAAGACATCAACTTAGGAATGATCATCTAAGTCGGCAAACATCAATAAGAACATCTGTAGGATGTGTAACTCATTCGGTTGGCCAGTCTCAGAAAGAACACCATCATCTGGAAGTTATTCTCAATGCGAGTTCCAACTTCAATGCAGACCACTAACACGAACTAGACATGATCCAAAGACCTCCACAAGCTTGCCTGAATCACCAAGAACATCCATACTTCATCTGCTTACTAAAATCCATCTCCCCTTCATCCGGAACCTCAAGAACACAGTCTGTCATTACTATCACAAAGGAATAGATGCTTGCAGACCTTCAAACCATGAACCAATCTAGTTGACACTCCACAAAGACTTCCTCAACACTCCCTTAAATCCGTAGAATAGGACAATGCAATTCCAGATCTCACCGGACCTATCTGTATCACTCTGTCATCTCTGAACACCTACCGAAACTAGTTTCACTTGAGCAGCCACACCTTCTTCAGATCTTCATGCGGACCTTTAAAGTCTCTATTGGATCACCTTAAGACACATATCTACAAACCCTTTAATCTGCATCCTCTGATCCTCATCCTATCTTGGACTTATGCCTTACTGTCATCACTATTCTTCACTGTTCCTAATTAAGACTAATTTTCTCAATATCCTCAGCTCACAACTCATCCAATCCTTATCATTAATGCAACAAGAGTATGTTGACATCAATGACAACACCAGTTAGGCCCATACTTGCAACAATCTCCCCCTTTGTCATTGATGGAAACATATGATGTGAAAAACTATTTTAACCATCAAGACAAGAACTTCTTCTCACTGTCACAACTCCCCCTATCAGCAACAACCATTCACATGTCTTCTCTCCCTTTACTGCTCCCCCTTTGATTCGAAACCACTTGTTTTTCACATGTCTTCTCTCCCCCTTTGACATCAATGGCAAAGGGCACATACTTGCAATTCCAACACTTCAGAATCATACCTGTTGCTCCCCCTGAGTAGCAGCTCCCCATCATCAATCTGGATCACAAGATATGATTGTGATATCCACCGGACTGATGCACCTCACTGGAGGGGCAATAACCCCTAACTTCTCCTTGAGATACTCAAAAGAATCCTTAGGTAGAGGTTTAGTAAAGATGTCTGCAATCTGATCCTTGGAAGGTACAAACTCCAATCTAACTTCATTCTTGTTCACTTGCTCTCTGAAAAAGTGAAACTTAATGGATATGTGTTTAGTCTTTGAATGTAACACTAGATTTTTAGATATATTTATTGCACTTGAGTTGTCACAGAAGATTGTGATAGGTTCCTCATACTCCACTTTGATATCTCTTAGCATCTGCTTCATCCACAAAACTTGAGTGCAACTACCTACTGCTGCAATATATTCTGCTTCAGTTGTAGACAGAGATATTGTCTCTCATTTCTTGCTTAGTCAAGAAACCAATCTCTTCCCCAAAAAGAATACTCCACCACTGGTACTCTTCTAGTCATCCACATCTCTTGCCCAATCCACATCTATATATGCATGAAGAGAGAAATCATGATCTCTAGGATACCACAAACCATACTCAATTGTCCCTTTTAGATATCTAAAAATTCTCTTGATTGCCATGACATGAGATTCTCTAGGATCAGCCTGGAATCTAGCAATAAGACCAATAGCCTGCATAATGTCTGGTCTAGTTTTAGTGAGATACAATAGTCCTCCAATCATTGACCTATACTTTGTCTGATCAGACTTAGGAGAATCATCATCTTTGCTCAAATTACATTCGGTTGCCATGGGAGTATTCATTGGTTTTGAATCTTCCATTCCAAATTTCTTCAACAATTCTTTCACATATTTGGTCTGAGAAATGAAGATTCATTTCTTTGTTTGAGTGACTTGTAGACCCAAGAAGAAATTCATTTCACCAAGCATGGACATCTCAAACTCACTTTTCATTTGATTTACAAAAGTTTTACACATACTATCTCTTCCTCCAAAAATGATATCATCAACAAACACTTCAACAATCAAGATGTTTTCATGATCAATTTTGAAATACAAATTACTGTTAGTAGTACCTTTGTTGAAACCAATCTTCAAAAGATGTTTGTCCAATCTTTCATACTAGGCTCTTAGGGCTTGCTTCAGTCCATACAGTGCCTTCTTCAACTTGCAGACCATATCACCATGATTAGACAATTGAAATCCATTTGGTTGCTCAATGTACAGTTCTTCTTCCAAGTCACCATTCAGGAAGGCAGACTTGACATCCATCTGATACACCTTGAAATCCTTGAAGGCAACAAATGCAAGAAATAATCTGATTGCTTCAATTCTTGCCACTGGAGAAAAGTTTTCTTCAAAATCAACTCCTATTTGAGAGTAACCCTTGCAGACCAATCTGGCTTTATTTCTAATTACTTCACCAACTTTATTTAGTTTGTTTTGGAAGACCCATTTGGTTCCAATCACATTCTTGTTTCTAGGTCTGGGAACAAGATCCCAAGTGTGATTTTTCTCAATTTGCATCAGCTCTTCCTCCATTGCTTTAGTCAAGTTTTCATCATTGCAAGCTTCATTCACTGTCTTAGGTTTAATCTTTGAAATCAGACAATACTCTTCTAAATCTTGAGAAATCCTTCTTCTTGTTTGTACACCTTTTCTTTTAGCACCTATGATTTGATCTTCAGAGTGGTTCAGTCTTACATACCTAGGAACTTTGGGAGATTCTTGCATTTCTGCTTCTTGATCAAGTTCATTAAAACTCATCTCTTCTTCTTGATTTATCAGATCAGTTTGAATCTAACTTTTAGAAGTGGCTTGGGCTCCTTGAGTCAGAACACCATTCTAATCATCTTCATCATATTCATAAAACCTTGAGGGTTTTTCAATTCCTTCATCAACCTTCACATTTGTACTTTCTATAATCTTTCTCATTCTCTTGTTATAGCACCAGTATGCTTTGCTTTGAGTAGAGTAACCCAAGAATATTCCTTCATCACTTCTAGCATCAAACTTCCCTAGATCTTCATCTCTTTTGATGTAACATTTTCTACCAAAGACTCTGAAATACCTTACAGTAGGAGTAATGCCAAACCAAAGTTCATAAGGAGTCTTACCGGTATTGCTTCTAATTTGAACTCGATTGAGAGTATAGACTACAATGCTGACAACTTCTCTCCCATCATCATGGTCCTAGATGCTTCCTGGATGGTCCGGTTCTTTCTTTCCACTACTCCATTCTGCTGTGGAGTCCTAGGAGCAGACAATTGTCTCTTTATTCCATGCTTCTCACAGAATTCTATGAAATCACTAGATGTGAATTCTCCACCTCTATCAGACCTCAGACATTTTAATTTTAATCCGGTTTCATTCTCTACCATAGCCTTGAATATTTTGAATTTCTCAAGAGCTTCTGATTTCTCTTTCAGAAAGGTTACCCACATCATCCGGGAATATCATCAATTAGTAACATGAAGTATCTGTCACCTTGCACACTCCTGGTTCTTGTCAGACCACAAAGATCAATATGAACTAAGTCCAATAATCTGGTAGAGGATAGTTCCTTACTCTTGAATATGATTTTTCTCAGCTTACCCAACCAACATTCTTTGCACAAGCTATTAGTAGGTTTCACCAATTTTGGAAGATCTCTTACAGCCTGAGTATTGCTTATCTTGATGATATAATCAAAATTCACATGACACATCCTCCTATGCCATAACCAACTCTGATCAACTTGAACAAATAAGCAACTTTTACCAGTATCAACCAAATGAAAGATATTACCTTTTGTTTGAGTACTAGATGCAATCTCTATTCTGAAACTTTCAAAGATCTTGCATTTTCCATTCTTGAATCGGAGATCATAGCCTTTGTCCACCAATTGTCCAACACTAAGAAGATTGTGCTTCAAACCTTCAACATATAGTACATTACTAGTTTTGTTCCTTCCATCAAAAGAAATAGTTTCTCTTCCTCTGATTCTACCAACAGAATTATCACCAAACTTTACCACTCCTCCTTCATACCTTTCCAAATCTATGAACTTTATTTTGTCACCTGTCGTATGGTGAGAGCATCCACTGTCAATAACCCAATCATCCTTCTCTTCAACTTGGGCAGCCATAGCTCTTTCCACAGTCTTATCATTAATAGATACAGAGGACATTGGATCTTCTTCCTTGATGGCAATGAACACCCATTCATTTCCAGATTTGTTTCCTATCTCTGATTCATCATCTGTTACTCCTTCATTATCATATTCCTCATGAACATAGTAATAGTTCTTTTGGAACCTTGATTTGTTAGGATTTGGCCTTGAAAATCTTTCCAGACACCTTGAGGCAAAATGACCAATCTTATTGCAGTTAAAACACTTAAAAGGTAATTTTCCTTCATACTTACCGGATCCTCTTGGCAACCTTTTTGCAATAAGGGCTTCAAGTTGAGCAGTTTCTATTTCTTCTTCTTCCAGGTCTTTTCTTTCTTTTTCATACCATGATAGTTTCCTTGAAGAGTTCTCTCCTGGATCAAACCTTTGTTTACCTTTAACAGAGGCACTGGCTTTGAATGCAGATTCAGTCTTGGGGGGGTCATCTCTAAACTCTGTCATTTCAAATGCAGCCAATTTGCCAGCCAATTGATCTCTTGTGACATTTGTATGGGCTCTGAATTCTTCAATGGTAACAGCCTTGATTTTGTAAGAAGCAGGTAGGGATCTGAGAATTTTGCCAACAATCTCATTTTCATCCAGGACTCCACTAGCATTTCTAATTCCACAAACAATCTCATTTACTTTGGCATAAAAGTAGTAATATTTTCATCATCTCTCATCTTCAGATTTTCAAATTTCCCTTTCAGACTCTGTAACCTTGCACTTTCAACATACTTGTCTCCTTCATGCAAAAGTTCCAGTTTTTGCCAGATCTCAAAAGAAGTTGGTAGGTCAATAAGATTTGAGAGCTCTGAATCAGATAGTGCCCTTAGAAGAGCCTCTATAGTTCACAGATTATTTTCAGCATCTGTGATTTCATTTTGGGTTTTCAGACCACCCTGTGGAGGTGTATACTATGTTGTAGCCATGGTCCAATATACCATTCCCATACATTGCAAGTGACATTTCATGTGACCTTTCCAAAGATTAAAATTGGTTCCATCAAACTTCAGACTATCCTTCTTATAAGATGACATCCTGGATCTCCTCAAGCAGTTAAGCTCTTTTTAGAGGAAATTGGCTTTGATACCAATTGTTAGACTTAGGGCACACAATTGAGAGGGGGGGTGAATTAGTTGTATAAAACTTTCTTCCAATTAAACACTTCACTTTGCAATTCAACAGTATAATAATAAATCAATCAAGGAAATGCAATGCAACAAATTAAGAGGAGAAACACATCAACACATGAGACACCAAGATTTTCACGTGGAAAACCTGGTTAAGGGAAAAACTATGGGGTGATTAACCCAAGATTGTATTCTCTATTAGAAGAATAGAAAGAAAAAAATGGCACATGCCAATTAGGGCTCACTGCCCGAGCATACTGCTCACAAGAGGCTCACTGCCTACAAGAGACACACTATCTACAAAGAAATAAGTATCACATATATAAACTGGAGAATAACATCTTTACCATGCTTGAATCAGTTCCATTTAAGCCCAATACTTATGCTTTCCCTTTCTCTCTCCTCCTTGCTACAAACTCATCTCCACAAGGACACCTTTGAAATGACTTCGCAATCCCTTATTTATACAAGACATTGACTTAGGAATGATCATCTAAGTCGGCAAACATCAATAAGAACATCCGCAAGATGTGTAACTCATTCGGTCGGCCAGTCTCAGAAAGAACACCATCATCCAAAAGTTATTCTTCAATGCGAGCTCCAACTTCAATGTGGACCACCAACATGAACTGGACATGATCCAAAGACCTCCACAAGCTTCCCTGAATCACCAAGAACATCCATACTTCATCTGCTTACTGAAATCCATCTCCCCTTTATCTAGAACCTCAAGAACATAGTCTGTCATTACTGTCACAAAGGAATAGATGCTTGTGGACCTTCAAACCATGAACCAATCTAGTTGACACTCCACAAAGACTTCCTCAACACTCCCTCAAATCCACAGAATAGGACAATGCAATTCCAGATCTCAC
This sequence comes from Cunninghamia lanceolata, assembly GCA_027924645.1. NCBI lineage: Eukaryota > Viridiplantae > Streptophyta > Pinopsida > Cupressales > Cupressaceae > Cunninghamia > Cunninghamia lanceolata. Next base: position 8,885,979 of record BSBN01000523.1, on the reverse strand, counting down.
TGGACCTGTCTGTATCACTTTGTCATCTCTGAACACCTACCAGAACCAGTTTTACTTGAGTGGCCACACCTTCTTCAGATCTTCATGCGAACCTCTGAAATCTCTACTGGATCACCTTAAGACACATATCTACAAACCCTTTAATCCGCATCCTCTGATCCTTATCCTATCTTAGACTTTTGCCTTACTGTCATCACTATTCTTCACTGTTCTTGATTGAGACTAATTTTCTCAATATCCTCAGCTCACAGCTCATCCAATCCTTATCATTAATTCAACAAGAGTATGTTGACATCAATGACAACACCAGTTAGGCCCATACTTGCAACAACCTTGTATATTGAAATCTCATTATTTTTTCTTTAGGAAGCAATCGAGAAAAAGCGAAGTTAGAAATTATTCATTTAGATTTGTTTGGACCTATGGATAATGATTCTATTGGAAAATATCATTATTTTGCTACCTTCATTGATGATTTATCCAGATTCACATGAATTTATTTTATGAAGCATAAATCTGAGGTTTTCACTAAGTTTAAAGAGTTTAAAGTCTTAGTAGAGAACCAATCAAGCCTGATCTGACAATGGAGGTGAATATTACTATGAGGAATTTGATTATTTATGTAAGCATGTAGGTATCATAAGACAAAGGATAACTCTATATACACCACAACAAAATGGTGTTGCAGAAAGGATGAACCAAACAACAATGGAAAGAGCCAGAAGTATGTTAAGTGATGCACAGTTGGATAAATACTTTTGGGCATAAGATGTGAGTATCGCTTGTTACTTGTTAAATATATCTCCTTGTAAGGCTTTTGATTTGACACCTTATGAAGTGTGGACATGTAAGAAACCCTTTGTTTCACATTTAAGGGATTTTAGCTTTGAGGCTTTTGTTCATGTGCTTAAGGAAAAGAGATCTAAGTTGGATCCAAAAGCATAGAAATGCATCTTCATTGGATATGTTGAGAATGTAAAAGGATATAAGCTTTGGGATCCTCTAACCAAAAATTATCTTTTCAAGAGATGTGATTTTCAAGGAACTTAGCTCAATATTTTTGATCTTGTATAGCTAGAAGAAAAAGAAAGGAAGAGGATAGTGCATTTTAATTTACAACAAGAAAATGCACATCATGAAGAACAAAATGATGGATTAGGGGATGGAGAAGAAGAAGAAGATTCAAGTGAAAGTTTAGATGAGGAAGACTCTATTGTTATAGAAGAAGTTTCAACATCAAGCATACAGAAGAACATAAGGAAGAATTTTTTACTCCACCCTTGAGAAAATCCACAAGACAATAGAACCCAATTGATAGGTATAGCCCACCAGATTTCCATTGTGTATTTGCTCTATTAAGTACTAAAGATGAACCTAGATCCTATAGGGAAGCTATTCATTTAGATGATAGTGAGTCTTAGTAGCTAGCCATACATGAGGAGATGATGACTTTAGACTCATGTGACACCTGGGATCTTGTACATTTTCCCAAAGGAAGAAAGGCCATAAGATGTAAGTGGGTCTTCAAGAATAAGTTTCGAGAAGATGGTTCATTACAAAAGTACAAGGCTAGACTGGTAGGCAAGGGCTACTCCCAGAGAGAGGGAGTTGATTTGGGTGAAATTTTTTCTCCTGTTGTTAAATTATCTTCTATTAGATTTCTTTTATCCATTTTTGTAGCTTATGATTCTAAAATTAAGCAAATAGATGTTAAGACTACATTTTTGCGTGGAGATCTAGAAGAAGAAATTTATATGCAACAACCTACAGGTTTTGAGGTAAAAGGGAAAGAACATTGGGTATGCAAGTTAAAAATATCTCTTTATGGTTCCCTTAGAATGTGGTACCAAAAGTTTGATTCATTTTTTTTGAAATTAGGTTTTGTTAGAAGTGAAGAGGATCAAGTTGTGTCTACATTTAATGTATTGATGATGATATTCTTATTATTGTAATGTATGTGGATGATATGTTATTTTTTAGTAGCACCAAGGGTATGATAAGTGAATTGAAATCTCAACTTTCAGGTTCATTTGACATGAAGGATCTACCTGGGAAGCTAGGTATATTCTGGGAATGGAGATCAAAAGGGATCAAGGTAATAGAAATCTTTGGATATCACAAAGTAAGTATGTGAATACTATTTTGCACAGATTTAGCATGCATGACTGCAATCTAGTTAGAATTCCTTTACCAGTTGGTATTAAGATTACATTAGATATGTGTCATAAGAATGAAGATGATTTAGAGGATGTGTCTAATGTGCCATATGTTAGTGTTGTAAGAAGTTTGATGTATGCAACATTTGGTTTGCACTAGACTAGATATTGCCCAAGCAGTGGGAGTTTTGAGCAAGTTTATTTCTAACCTTGGTAGACAAAATTAGAATTATGCAAAGAGGGTGTTAAGATATTTTCTTGGTACTTATGATTACTATTTTGTTTATTCTATACTAACAATGTGGATAAGACATTGGACATACATAGTTTTGTTGATGCTAATTGAGCAGGTGACTTGGATAGTTGAAGTTCCACTAGTGGCTATGTGTTTACTTTGTTTGGAGGAGCTTTGAGTTGGATGAGTAAAAGGTAGTGCACTGTTACTTTATCCACCACTGAAGTGGAGTATATGGCTGCTACTCATGTCTCTAAGGAGGTAGTTTGGTTATGAAGATTGTGTATAGGTATTGGTTTTGATTGCAGGACTATTCAAGTTGGTTGTGATAGCCAAAGTGCAATATGTTTGGCCAAGAACCCCATGTATCATGCACGGACTAAGCATGTGGATGTTCAACACCATTTTTTTCATGAAATGTTTTCTAATGGTCATATTGAGCTAAAGAAGGTTGACACTCACGGGAATGTTGCAGATTCACTTACTAAACATGTGAGCACAAAAATGTTTATGTGGTGTAGGAAGGCCATGGGACTTATTCCTAGTACTTAGTTTATTTATCTTTTCTATGGGTGTATTTACAATGTATGATGTCAAGTGGGAGAATATTAGGATTAAGGCGACATCAACCTTGTAAATCCTATGTAATTTATTATTACTATATTATTGTTTATAAATCACCCATAAGGGATGAAAGGTTTCACCAAATAGAAATCTTGTTCTAGATGCATGTGTTGATCCCTGTACCTGACGGATGTTGGTTTTGGAGCACATTTCATTTTGGTGGGTGTAGTGGGTACCCTTGTGGGGTTCAAGGAGTCTAAGGGTTGTGTCCCTTGGTGGGGGTTCGGGGGCAGTGCCCCTGAAAACCACACACACACACACACATATATATTGTAAAGTTGGATTGTTCATCATTAGGTCACAAATCTGACGATAGAGGTTATGTTGGCTTTTCTCACCCTAGAAGGAAACCCTTTTATGAGGATATTGTATTATAGTTGTGAATGACTAAAGGAGGAAGTTGAGATTGGAAAAATATGTGTTGTTGGATTGAAGACTGAAGAGGAGATTGATAGTGTTGTATTGTAAACTCTATTGAAGTTAATACAGACCGGTGCATCACTTCTTGTGTAGAACTTTTCCTGAAAGGGTTTATTCATGTACAAATTATGTTATGTGCTTGATCTTCTATTCTGTTATCTCTTTCTTTTGGCTTCATCCTAGATCTCCATTTTGGTTCTACACAGTAATATATTTATATTACAATTGTAATCAGATTTTCATTAATAGTTGCTTACCTTCATTTCTAACAGTATAGGTTTTCTAAATTTTTCATTTGTTCTATTGCCTACTAAGTCTCCCTAATTATACTAGTATAGGATTGCAATGTTGAAAACTAGAGATATGCCAATCCTTTTGATAGCTCTACTTCATATGCATTTTCCAAATAAAATATCTGTATAATTCTACAAGGGCCAAATTTCTCCATCTTTAATTTGTTGTATGTCCCAAATAGAAATATTTCCTTTATGAGGTATACCATTACTTCATCTCCAATAGAAAAAATTGTATCTTCAGATTGTCTTGTTAGACTCTTTCTTATATCTATCATTCATCTTATCCAAGTGAATCCTTACTTCCTCATGCACTTTCTTCATGTGTTTTATGAATTCTTCTACCTTTGTACTCCTTTGTCTTCCTTACTAATATCCCTCAACTTTCATACATTCCTTGGACTATTGTCACTCATAATTTGAAATGGAGTTTTTTTATACTTCTGTTTACTAATTTGTTATATGTAAATTCTACCAGATATAGAACTATGTCCCAATTTCTTGCCTTATCTCCAACCAAACACCTAAGTAAATTTCCCAAGTTCCTATTCAAAAATTCTATTTATCTATCAGTCTAAGGTTGATATGCTAAATTGAACTTCAAATCTATCTTCATCTTTTTCCACAAGGTCCTCCAAAAGTATCCCACAAATTCAGTATCCCTGTTTGAAACTATGCTCCTTGGTAAACCATGTAATCTTACAACCTCCCTAAAAAATAGATCAACTATGTGTACTACATCATTACTCTTCTTACATGGGATTAAATTTTCCATCTTAGAAAATCTATCCACCACTACTAATATTGAATCATTTCCCTTTGTGTCTTTGGCAATCCCAATACAAAATCCATATTTATATCCACCCAAGGTTTCTCTAGTATCAATAATGGCTAGTATAATCCAACATTTTGATTGTTTCCTTTGGCATCTTAGAAAATTCTACACTCTTGAATGAATTTCCTTACATCCTTGTATATTTGTATCCAAAAATAGCTTTCACTAACTAAGCCAATTGTCTTATTTATGCCAAAATATATAGCTAAACCTCCACAATGATTTTCCTTGATTAAAATTTCCCTCATGGAGTGCCTTGGTATACACAATTTACTACATTTGAATAACATCTCATTTTGGATCAAATAATCCAACCATCTACTCGTATCCATGCTTACTAACTCTTTACATGCTTTCCATGCCTCCACAAAATTAGTATTAGCTTCATACAAATGTTATAGCTCCTTAAAACCAGCTACCTCTACTCTCATCTCTATTAGTATATTTTTCCTTCTACTTAGTGCATAAACAACCTTGTTTGACTTCCTACTACATTTCAACACAAAAGTGTAACTCTGAAGAATTCAACCTACCACATATGTCTCTAGTTCAACTTACCTTGGCTATTCAATTATTATGGTGCTTGCTGATTAATGTATAACACAAATTCCTTGGGTAACAGAAAATGCCTCCATTTTTTCAACACTTGAACTATGGAATAAAATTCCTAGTCATAAACAAAATATCTCTTTCTAGCATCATTCAAATTTTCATTAAAGTATGCTATTGGTCTTCCCTACTATCTTAGTACTACTCCAATTGCATTTCCACTTGGAATATCTATTACAATTTGGTAAGACTATCATTGGTTGTTTTGTCACCTTCTTCTTTAGCAACTCAAAGCTCCCATCTAATTTAGAGGTCCACTTGAATTATTTCTTATCCCCCCTCATTGTGTCAATTAGTGATGCACAATTAATACTAAAATTATGTATGAGATTTCTATAGAAACTTTCCAACCCATGAAAACATCTTACTTTTCCTACATTTGATGGTGTAGATCATTCTACAATGTCTTTAAATATCTATGGATCCATCTTCAAACCTTTAGTAGAGATCACAAATCATAAATACACTAGTTAATTCCTCTTTCATAAATCTACACTTTTTCAAATAAATTAGCAATTTTTTTTCTCTCAATCTCTATAGTACTAAACTGATATGCTCTAGGTGTTCTTCCTTAGTCTTACTAAAAATCATAATATCATCCAAGTAAACAATCACAAACTTACCCAAAAATTTCCTCAATACCTCATTCATCAACCTCATAAATGTGCTTGGCACATTAGTCAGTCAAAAAGGTGTAACTTGGTACTCATACAATCCTTCATTAGTTTTGAATGTTGTCTTCCACTTATCTCATTCCCTTATCCTAATCTAATGATAACCACTCTTCAAATCAATGTTGGTAAACTACCTTGATCTGCTCAAATAGTCTATTATGTTATCCATCCTTGGTAATGGGAACCTATACCTTATTGTGATCTCATTGATTGCTATAGAATCTAAGTACACATTCTCCACTCACTATCCTTCTTGGATGCTAGTACTATAGGTACTACACATGGTCTCTCCCAAATAAGACCTTCCCTCAACAACTTTTACACCTAGATGTTCAATTCTTCATTTTTCTGCTAGTGCCATCCTATGCAGTGCCTTATTCAACAAATTGGCTCCCAAAATCAAGTCCATGTGATGATCGATACTTCTCACTAGTAGTAATCCCTCCAACATGTTTTTTGGTATAATGTCCTTGTATTCAATTAGTAATTTTGAAATCTCCTATGGCACATCCTCATCACTTGTAGTGGTGTTCCTCACATATCTAAAATTGCATAACTTAGGAACTAATGTAAAAAAACATTCTCATATCTTAATCCATCCAATAATTTTCTTCCATCCACCAAACATATTCTAACATTGCTACAAACTTGATCTTCTCTATTTTTTAGTGGAATCAACATATGCCTCTGGCCATTCCTTGTTATAGTGTGTTTGTCTTTGACCTCCCATCATGTATATAATGCTAGTCAAATTGCAATGGCCTTTCAAACATTATATGACATACATCCATCAACATCTAACTGCCTATCTTGAATTCTGCCCAACATTGTTCATTGACCATTACCTAATGTTCCTTCTGGAACCAAGTAATTACATAAGGGTTTGTATGTTTTAGCCTCTTCAAATTTAACTTCTAAACCATTTCCTCATATACCAGGTTATATGTATTCTCACTATCAATGATAACTTTGCAACACTTATCCTTGCTTTGCATCTACTTCTGAACAAGTTCATTCTTTGTATTGGTCCTTCTTCCTCATGGTGCTTTACCAAGGCCCTCCTCATAACTAGTGATTCTCCATGTTTGGAGTCATCGTCCAACTCATATGATCTTCAAGGTTTTGCATCCCCAAATGCAACTCTTGCACTATGTTCTGCTCACTTTCCCTATCCTTTAAAAAATTTGAATGCTCAATGCCCTTCTTCTCCATACTTGAAACATGTTCCTTTGAAATATCTTCTTTCATTCATCTCATATCCTCCTCTACCTTTTTGATAACCACCCCTACAGTGTGTATCACTTTCTCCCTTGTCCTTGTGGTAGATGTTGCACTCTTCTCAGTCTTCACGATAGGTATCAAGATTTCTCCTTTTCTTGTAGTAGGTACCACTATCCCTACAATAGGTATTGTCAATATTTATTTCGTCCCTATGTGGTCTTTTGTTACCACACTATGATCTTTCCCTCAGGTGGCTTTATTCTCTTCCTCTCTATTAGTTATGCCTACTTCTAAGCCTTTTATAAATTATTTTATCTTTCACCTTGATTGCAAACTGGTATGCCTCCTCTATACTTGTCAACCTAACCAAACTTATCTCTTCTTGGATGCTTTATCTCAATCCATTAATGTATCTTGCAACCTTTTTTGCCTACTTCACTATGTCCTATCCTAGAATGATTGTCTTGTGAAATTCTTTAGTATATCTTCTAATCATGTACATGTAAGCATGGAATATATACAACCTCTTAGTAGATTTCCTCACAGATTTTCAAACTGTGAAAAGATTTCATTCAACACACATTACATGATGTAGTTTAATAAAATTTTCACAATCAAACTTAGTAGAATGTTCAAACTAACCACATAGAGTAACTTACTATCAACAAATGACCAGTGGTATGAACATGAGTTCCATCAAATATTTGAAATAATTTCCCACAATTGCAAATGAACTTTAACTAATAATCAATAGGAACCATTTTAGAAATTTTATCAACAAAACAATCTAGCTCAATATGCTCTCACAAATTTCCAAATTGCAAAGCATCTACAAATGAATCTTGTTTGTATTAATTTCAAAAATTCCAAGTCTCAAAAATTCTTGATCATCCTTTAAAAAATAGAGTGTTTTCCTATTTATAGCTTGGAGGCAAGAGCACTTAGTATACAATGAATGTCAAGGGTTCATCCTTCACCAATGCTTCAGATTTGATTACAATTAAATGTTTGGGGCAATAAAATATTCATCATCCATCTCCAACTATTTTTTGGATCCAATAGTTGAGATTGTTTCTCTTTTTTACTTTGTAGAAAAAAATAAAATACACTTTTCAATATATACCCATACAAAGATAAAATAAACATCCTAAGGAAGTAGGCACAAACAACAAAATGGCACATTTTTCAAGAGGCGACATCTAGCATGTGAATTTTGAGAAAGTTTGTTTACAAGAACAAGTGTGAATAGTGCCTAAGTACTGGGGACATCCTCTTCCACAATAATTTGATCTTTCACTCTTTCCCCTCATATATAATCCATCAAGGCATTGAGGGCTAGATTCAGGGCTTATGGAAGTGGATCTCTAGAGTATTCCATCCTATATTTCTAAGTATTGTATGTTCTGGAGAAAATATTAAAAGAAACCTTTCTATGGTTTGTTCCCTTGAAAAATACCTTGATCTTACCCTTGATTTCTATCACTTTATTCATTCTAGAGACATCAAAGGAGTAAGAAAGTACCTATAGCCCCTCCTAGAGAACCTATTTCAATTGTTGCTTGAACAATTCTACACTCAATTTAGTTTGTTCTCCAACATATTGCCTAGTTATATCACTTAACAACTCAAAACTATTGCTCAAGATGTCTAAAATTTGTGCATTGACGAGCCCTAATTCTTGCTCACTTTTATCTATAGTTTCTCTTCTAAACTTCATTAGATCAAACCAAAAATGGGAAATTTCCAAGCTCTCCTTGGTGATAATGTTTTCTTTTAGCAATACTTTTGGTGATAACTTGCATAACATCTCAACTCTTAGGAAAATTTGTGAATGTTATTCTTCATCTTCTTTGCATTCTTCCAAGATAACACTCACATCATCTTTGAGTAAAATATTTCAGATCTTAGATTGCCTCGTCAATTACTTAGCATCCTTGATCATGGATCTCCTCTAGCCATCTCTGGGTGGTTCTCACCACATGCTTCATTTTCTCTAACTCATCCACTTATTGTTGAGATAAGACCACTAGAGGATTGATGCTACCATATTTCTATTGTAGAGGAGCTATTAGATGTCTCACATAATCTTGCAACTTAGTAACTTGTTCCTTCAATTCCCTCTTGGTTATCTCATCCTTGTGCATTCTTTTCACCATAGTTTTTACAACATTTTGCACATCTTCTATCTCCTGAGATCTTGTGGAGTGACCAAGGCTAATAGTGGAAATTTGGTAATCCTTTGCTTTGAGATCCTTGTCATCTTTGTCCATAATTTTATTAATCAAATTTACAAAATCTAATGAACCACATTTTATTATTAGTTGTCTTTGGTCAAGACTTATTTGAAGCCATTGTCGAACCAAATAATTATCATCAATTATTTTTATAACCTATTGTTATGGAGGAGGGATTGATTTTTCCTATTCTCCTTGGGCTTTGTCTAGTTCCTCTCATTCCACTGGCTGATCCTTTGGATCATGTTCTTTATTATCAATGGAGACAGGTGGTTCTTGTGTTGACACCTACTAAAGAAAATGAATTTCCAATTGTTCCCTTTCTTTTTGGGGACTCAACTACTACTCATATATAGTTCCTTATGGTTGTTCAACAGCTTCACTAGCACTTCATCAATTACATCCTTTATTGGCTCAGAGGGATTTTCTCTTTTCATGGTAGCATCCTTCTCTTCCATTTCTTTGCTTACCTTGTAGATATTCTCCAAAGTAGAAGGCTCTAGTTATTTTGATGGCAATCCTAGAGGAGTATCTAAGTCAATGCTTTCCTATTCTAGCATGGTCCTGTTCATATTAGAGAGAACAAACTAGATTGAATGGTCGAGATAGATTCTGTAGGAAAAGGCTCATTGTCTATAGGTGAAGGAACACAGGAAGAAGGGATTTGCACTTATTGCAAAGGGAAAGACAATGGTGGAAGTAAAACTAAAGATGAAGGTGGAAGTGAAGTAGTAATAGGGATGGAAGGAGTAGGATGAACCACAAAGATGGGAATGGTTGTTTGGATGGAAGGAGAATGGATATGATCTGAGGGGACATAGGAAGTTTGAATAGGAGTGGGAAGCTTAGTAGCAATAGTGATAGGGATATCCTGAGGGATGCTATCCTTTTTCTTCTTGGGCCTTCTAGTTAAATGAACTTCTAGCTCTTGCTCCTTAGTCTCTTTTGTTTGATCCCACTTTCATTTGTAGACTTGGGTTTGAGGTGGAGGAGGTTTCCTACTTCCTCTCATCCTAAGATGTGCAACAGATGGGGATTTATTTTTTACCTTTGCCTTTTGGAGGAGGGATATTGTCTTCTTTATTTCCTTCACCATCTTTTTCAACCTCTTTCCCCTTTTCTATTGAGGCTTCACCTTCTTGGGGTAGCTCTTCTCCTACAGTGATCTCTAGTAAATTCTGTTCCTCTTGGGTTTCTCTTTTGTATAGGTACGTTATACCCCTTGAGCTACCATTTCATCCACTTTGACATCAACCCATTCTTTTCTATACTTAATGTTGTCTTTCATCAATTCATCTATAGAACCGACCTCCTCTTCTACCTAGTTTGGTGGAGGAATAGGATTATTGAACATTGTATGATTTTATCTGTTGGGTATTTGGGTAATTTATATGTCAGTCTAGTGAATCCTTCTATTCTGATGTATGAAAAATTTCAAAATTGGATGAACCAACATCCATACTTTTCCACCAACTCCATTTCTAGGACTGGTAATCTCTTATTCAAATCATCCCTTATCATCCTAGTGATATACATAGTGAAGGCATCATTTACTTTGTTGTAGTCAGTAAGAGAGTTCTCTAGCTAAAGCTAGGGATAGAAGTCATAGACCTTGACCTAGCATTTTGCATTTCCAATAGTGCTATTCCTTGTTAGCCCATGATAGTGAGCATAACTTGCTAACATATAGACCACATAGGAAGTCATATAGAACTCCCTAGTAACACCAACTTGAGTGAATTGCAAGTGTAAGTTATCATTGATGATTTTGGCCTAGTGAGAATTTTCATCTCCATCCAATATCTCCTCTATAAATTTGAACATCCATTCACAAAAAGTGGAAGTAGTATAAATGCCCATGACAATGCTCAAGAGAGTCACTAGGTCATTGATCTTAATTTTGAAATTACTCCTATAAAGGGTTTTTGGGAGCTTGGATAGTGTTGGCTTGGAGGTATTCATCCATCTAGAGTTAATGATCTTTCTACATTCATCTGGTCCTTGGTTGTAGACTATCAGTCTATCATCTTTGGTTAAGTCTACCATGATTGGAAATACTGGGATATCAAAGGCCTCAACAATGGCTTGAATTGATAAATCAACTATCACTCTGCCATCATTGGTTGTAATTCTTCTTAGTTTAGGGTGGTAATGTTGTGCACACTCCATGGTGAGATTTAGACACTGAGCAGAGGTGGGAAATCATGTTACTTGTGCTATGCCATTGGAAACCAACTTATTTTCTTTCTATGTAGAGTTAGGTCCATACATTCTTTCTTTGAAATCTTTAATATCCACATGTCCCAAATCTATGTTGGGCACATTATTCCATATTGAAGTTATCTTGGAAGTAAAGAAGACTCCTTTGAATTCATACTTCATTTATTTAACCTTGGTCATTTACTCTACAAAAAAGAAATCATAATGAATGTTCCTTTTAAAACCTTAGCCACGGTGACTTTAGTGGAGATTTACTACTCAAAATGACATTAAGAATTTCAAATAAATGAAATATCCTCTAGACAATCCAATTAAGTAGAAATGCAATTCTTCTCTACTCATCATATCACTAAGAAATTAAGAATTGAAAGCTCGTGCAAAATGAAACTTTTACTTCATCTAGAATAAAAGGGGAGATTTCAAAACATCTGATAGTGAAGAAAATCCCTACAACTTCTTTTTTATCTAGATGTTAAGTGTTTGCAGAAAAATGATGGTAGGAAGGATACAAAGCATGTGTAATTTCATCCTATAAAGTTTGAGGATCCCTAGGATTTTCTTCATTGAAATGAGAGAATTTGGAGGGGAAACATATGTAGGATAAAATGGGAAGTTAGGATATTACAATGTATCCGCCAAGAAAAACTCAACAATTTGGAAGTTAAAGTGCTTGGTCGGAGATTTAGGGTCATTAGGATTTGCAAGGATAATGTGTCGATAGTGGATATCTACATCCTAGTTGAAACCCCGTGAAATTGCATTAAGTAATAATTTTGCAAAAACTTTTCAAGGTATCAGGTTTTGTGGAATAAAGGCATGGGATTGCATATATCTGTGTCATCTATGAATTTGTGCAAAATGCTTAGCGAGAACTATTCATGGAAGTTAAGGCACAAAATAGACTTAGGGGAAAACAAGGTGGAAAAGGATATATCCTCATCCCTTATAGGATTTTGAAAGGGAAAAGAGAACCTAGCATGCACCTTACAACATCCTATATTTTACTTAAACAAATATTCAATAACTTGATGCAAGCACATACTACTATGCCCTTAAAGCAAAAACAAACATAGTTGATTTCCCATCACATTAACCCTTAGAGGAAAGATAATGTAGCTTATAGATCTAAATAAATTTTAGTAGCATAACGACATATAAATTAACACTTTAAGAACATGAAAAGAAGAAGAATAAAAGAAAGATAGATAGAAGAGAAGAGACACTAATATACGTGGGGAAAACCCTTTTGAGTAAAAACCCCACACTCCAAAGCATTGAACATATCAATACAACAAACATATCTCAAACAACAAACAAACATGTTACAATATACTTGTAGGCTCAAAGTCTTAAGATGGAGATTTACATCTTGCTCCTCTAGAGGAAAAAATGACAGCATAACCCTGCATAAAACTCTCCTCACAAACTTCTCCTCAAGCCTTCAATTTATAGGAGTTCCAATACAAGAAACCACCAAAATGGAAACTCAAAACCATGAGTTACAATGCCTAGTCATGGAGAATCAAATCCACCTTATTATAGAAAGTTACTCAAATAATAACTGCCTCTCCAAATATGGCATTCCATTTTTGGCTCCTAAAACCATGCTTTCACAATATCCTAAAATCTTGCTTTTCAAGTTTCCAATTGTAATTTCCTTTTTCAAGCTCTTTCCATTTTAGCAACTCTTAAACACCTTACAAGTTTTCATAGTTGCATTTAGCAACTTCCATGACACTAAGTGATAAAAAGAAAATTGCCAAAATACAAATAAATAAATATTTCAAATATTAGAACTTGCAAGGTGTATAACACACCTAATCCCAACATTCTCCCACTTGTCATATACCTTGCAAGAGCCAAACGAAACACAACCAATATGTGAACAATCAAAGGTACCATACTACCTCAAATGAACTCCACTATGCTCACGAGCTTTACATAAGCACCTATAACATCTTCCAAGTGATCACCAACATGACAAAAAGATTAGAATTCCAAAAACATGATGAAACACTAAATGTCACATAGACACACCAATGTATCTAGCTTCAAACCCATTACCAGAACACAACTCTGAAGTCCAGACACCTCCAAAACAAGATCAAGCATGAATGCTCCAGAATAGTTAGAACAACAACCACATCTAGTTGTTTACATCCAACTAAAAACCCACCATTGATAGAACTTTTGCACATGACATATCCAGCCCATACTGCAGCTCTAATCCTTGTATAATCAACTATCCTGCTCAAAGTTACCATCTCCTATGATAAAAAAACACACCAAAATCATTGATGTGCAAAAAATCTGAAGACCCTTGATACTGCAGTCCAATGAAAAATAATCTACCAAAGACATACATACATCCTAGGAATCATATTGCATGAGCAATGTCAACCAAAGAAACACAAAGTCTACCAATCAACACTTACATAAAAGTGTGGCTTATAATCAAATCATGTAATAAAATAACAATCACAATGATATGCAAATTGCAACCAACCCACTACAAAATAGAGCATACTTCCATAAATAATTTTTTTCTCACTCTCTCACCTTTGATCTCCTCCACTTCTCCCAAGTTCTCCATATCTCAAATGATATACATTATAAGAACACATACTATTGCTAAAAACAATAAAGTACAACAATAGTAGATGACCACAAAACTAGTGATCATACTAGATGAATAAGAACCTCTAGGAAGAAACATGAGACCATAAATAGAAACCACACACCATATCATGTCCTTCTACCAACACCACCAAGTGCTAAGTTGTGCCAAGTAAGATCTCCTTCACAAAACCCCAACTGAAAAGCCTCAACAACACCCAACTATCCAATCTCATTAGATCAAACAAAACATATTTATCTCATTTTACCAAAATGGATGTAAGCTTCTCTAACCAAGGATGATCAAACTCAAAAAATTCATTCCAAAAATACGAATACAACCCAATAACATATCCAAAACTTCTCAAAAATCAAACCATATACCTAAGGAGATTACCATGCCAAGTACTCCTCAAATGAACCCTCCAAAACTAGAAACTATAGCTCAAGATCCATATCCATGAGAAATCAAAGCATAAAACAAAATGAATCTGGAATAACATGGGCAATACCTATCATATCATTTTCTTCCAAGTGAACTAAGATTGGGGAATGAGAATGATCCACTGAGATACACCGAGTCTCATAGAGTCTCTCCAAGAACAATCTCCTCTCAAGTTCAAACATGAACTCATGTCCATACCCAGGTGAAAGGCTCCTTGGTCTTTCTGTTGAAATTTCACCATTCCAACACATGATCCCCACAACAAAAGATCTCTAGCCTCACCTCAAGTCTCTCTAGTATCCATGAGCATCCATCAACCAATTCATGCCAACTTCAAATGCATCCTACAAAATCATGAAGCTTCAAGCAAATGATTAATACTCAAAACCAAATAAAACTTCACTAGACCACTGTCAAAGCTCCTGCTACACATATACAAAATCTAGTAACACACATGACATCATGATCTAACATCTCCTCCTAGGAGATCACTACTTGCTCCAATGAACATATCTTGCCAAAACTCCAATCTTAGAAATAAGAATCCATCATGGCACAATACCTATAGACACCCAAAAATGTCCACCTTGTCACAACATTACATCAGTTAGACTATTTTGCCCTAAGCACCCATGTCGTCACTAATTAGTTAACTAAATCCTATTTATTTGACTAATTTCATTCATAACCCCTTATTCATCCTAACGCTTCCTCTAATAAATTAAATAAATGTAACATTTATTTAATTTATCCCATCCCTCACATTATTAAATAAATAAATTTTATTTATTTATTTAACCCCCTTTCCTCTTAAATAAAATAAAATAAATCTTTTATTTTATTTTTATTTATCACTTTATTCTCACATGCCTCATAATTCAAATAATTTTTAAATTATTTAATTATGACTTGGCCCACCTTCCATTTCCATCTCAACTCATCTCTCAAATCACTCTAATCACCTTCTAAATCATCTCTTGAGTTAACTCTTCCACCTTCTATTCTCTCTCCCAAGTTGCACAAGCAACTTTCTAATTCAACTATCACTCATGAAATGGAAGTTTTATCCCTCCATTCTCTCACCCTTGTCTATAAATTAACCCATTTCCATGCCATTTGGCATGGATGAACTTTCAAGCACCATTACTCTACCGAAATTCCTCTAGCCCTCTCATCTATCAATCTTTCATCCATCATCTACCTATCTTTCATCTATCAAATCGTCATCCTGTCATCGTTATGCTACGAACGTGAAGTGATCAACATCCAATTAGCTACATCAATCCAACATGCATGCATTGATCATTCAAGGTATCAAGTATTCAGAAGGTTTGGATTAAGGTATTGCATTTGATTGTTTTATCTTTTCATTTGTCCAAATTTCTCATCTACAAAATGGCACACCCAGTGGGACTCACTTCGCTTGATCGTTTTACAGGTTTTTGTTATAAAATTTGCATTCTTTTTTGACCCTCGTTTGTAAGTTTTGAAGGGAATCTGGTACAAGTGATCTCTGGGGCTCAAACTGACTATGCCATCATGTCTAAGAAGTTGATTCCATGCTTTTTGACTATAAATTTGGCCATGTTTCATGACTGTTAAATTTCTTGAAAATTTTTGAATTTTTTTAACTAGCAAACTGTATAGTATGGATCCATACCGTACGGATCCACAGTACATCTCTACAAGCTCTTGGATTTCCTTTTTGTAGTATATTGCTTTCAGATCTTAGGTTTATTCACAAGTTTAATAGTTGGCTTGTTGCAGGTTTTAAACATTGGTGTCATGGGTTCAAATAATTATCAAAAGCCCTAACCCTTTAGTCACTGGTCAATGCTTGTGGGTCAATTGTCGCAACCCTCCATTCTACTGTCACTGCTCCAAACAAGCCTGATCATTATTGTTTTGATCCACTAAGTCACCACTGATCTTTGTACCTTTCACCACCTCTGCCTTCTTGTTTATCAGTCGACCCCCCTTTGGATTTTGACGCCACTTGTGAAAATCCTAAACAACTCGGTCATCAACACCATTGTTGCCTAGTTGACACCCTTAGAAAATCCTCTGCGCATCCTTGACTTAGTCACCACCCATTACAATCTCCTCTACCCTTTGAAATCTTTAGACTACCGACCTTAATCACCAGTCGAAGGTTCTAAATTGCAGTCACCACCTCAAGAGTCGACCAAACCCTGTATTCTCCCATTGACTGTCTAATCTCCACCTGTTATCGTTTATGTGTCACTACCATAAAAGACACAGTCGCCATCCATACTCACAGCCCTGTCGATTCCCCTCGATCAACATCCAGAGTCTTGTAGGCACTTTGTTGTGTCTTTTGTTACCATCGTGACTGGCGATTCCCATCGACCTTTAAACACTTCAATTTGCCAACTTCCAACCTCATGTTGGCTATTCCCTTCTAGTCGCGGTTTGCATAACAGTTTACTTAATCTCCCTCTATCGATGTTATTAACCAAAACTCTGAGGTCGGCGTGGACATCCTTTTGGTCGGCATTAGGAGTCTAAAGGTCGGTGTCAAAAAGTTAACAATCGACAGTATAAGTCTGAGGCCAGCATTCAAAATTCCTAAGGTTGTGGTCTTAGCCTTATAAGTTGCAAGTCTATTTAATTTTTGATTTCAACCTTAACATTTTGGGGTTTAATATCATAAGTAACATTATAGTCTTGGCCTTTTATTTCAATGCTTTTTGACTCTTATCTTCTTTTTAAAAAAGGGGGATGGGGTCTTTTTTTTAAAACCATCAACATAAAACTTCTTCCACACAATCTACATGTGACAAGGAAAACTTGGCAAAACCACCAAAAAGTCAATAACCAAAAAAATTAAATAGTCAAACAGAGGTCAAATCAGTCAACCTTGTTTCTTCAAACATGCCAAAGGAGGCAAATTTTTTCTTTTAGCCATAACTTGGTCATACGAACCCAAAATTGTGCAAACAAATACTTGCCGAAAAGCTGACTTCACAAACCTTGTAGCTGTACAACTTTCATAAGGTAATTTCACCATTTCAGTAGGTAATTTCTCATTCAAACATCAGCTTTCTTTCAAACTTAAAATGCACATATCTGGAGCAAAATTGATCCTTTTTCAATGAATTGTTTTTAAAAGTGCATAGAATTTCATGTACTTTCTATTGGTGCAACTTATTTTGCTATATTAGATCATCAATTATAGATTTCTAACAGATCACATCTTTTTTTACCTAATCCATTATTGGCTTGCAAGTTTGGTTTTCTTCTTATCTGGGTGACTTTCAAGGGCATCTAAGGAGCTGGAACAACAGGGGCATCAACATACATAGCAGATTTGAAAGCAAAAAAAATTAGGTGAAATCAATCCATCTCATATCTCTAAACATCGCTTGCCTTCACATTTCAATTTGGGCTTAAAAATCAATCTTGTTTACTATCACATCATTGAAATCAGGCTAAAACGAACAACTATATTTCTCAACATTTGGCTTTGGGATCCTAAAATGAACAAGTGCCTGCATTGTCTTCTTATCACACATTTCATTTCTAAGGTTTAATTAACAACTGTGATTTGTCAAACCTTATCTAGAAGGCCTGCTAGGGGATTTCATCACCCCTAGGGACAACCTCAACCATGTGTTCTGGCGGGGTATATCGAAGGGGGGAGAGTGAAAGCTATACCTCAATCTAGTTACATAGTCATTGGGACAAGCTTGTGGCCCTGGGTGATTCCAGACACAAGATGAAGTGGTATTCACTTACGCTTATGCCACATCCCTTCAACAGGCTAGTGTTCATAGATTTGGGCCCCTCGTACCTTGTGTATATCGAGGACACCCTTAGTTAACCCTTGTATAGCCTAGCTTAAGACTTAGTGGCCATATCCTACCTAATTAATCAATAGGGTTTGTTGTGTTTGCAAGTGTTTGCTTAATCATAACATTAATCTTGAAAGGAAACTTGAACATTGTGCTTGGCGTGTGTGTTTATGCATTTACATTGTGTTTGATATTCCCCAAGTCAAACTACCAATCCTTCCTTATCATCTAAGCAATCACATCCTAATCAAACACTTGACACCATGTCAACATTAGAAGACCTAGCACAAGGGCTCGTTCACCTACTTCACCAAATGCCAAAACCTCTAGACCAACAAATCATTCAAAAGGTCCATGGCATGATCCCAAAACTTCAAGCAAGCCATACACCTCAAATGCAACACCTCTTGACACAAATCCAAGACCTCTTGGCCACTTGTCAAATCCAACAAGCACATACTCAATCAATGCCACATCAATCCTATGTGTCACCTATCCCATCATGTCAACCCTATCTATCCACTTATCAAGTCAATCCTATACCAACTTATCCCATTTCTTCTAATGTCAACCCTTATCCACATCAACCTACATTTCAAGAACCATTATCCTATGTGATCCCAACACAACATCAACACCTTCAACCACAACAACAACAACAACATCAACCTATCCAACAATTCCAACATCAAAACATTCAACGACAAATCATACCACAACAAATCCAACCTCATCACATTCTATCTCAAGCCCATGTATCACCTCTATCTACCTATAATGTCAATACCACATCAAACCATTCAATTCCTCCTTCCAACTTTCCAACACACCATCAAACCCATTTCCAAGACCAAAAGGTGTTCTCACAAGAGGTACATGCAAGTCCAATTAGCCCTTTTTACATAAATCAAACATCCTTAAGTCCACTTTTGGAGCAAGATCTAATATCCTTTGACGAGGGAGATACCTATGTGTCACCCCATCCTACTCCAAGTGGCCCCTTGTATATAAATCAAGTGTCCTTAAGTCAATCTTTAGAGAAAGATTTGATATCCTTTGATGAGGGAGATACCAATCTAGGTTATGCACCCTATGAGCATCCTCCATCACCATCCATTCTAATGCCAATCCATGAGCTTACTAGTCCTATCCCAACACCATCATGTGATCCCATTCCTAGTCCATTGATCCACCAATCGTTTAATCCATTTAGTCCTACTATTCCTCCATCCAATCCAAACAATCCACCAAATCCTAATCCTAAAAATACCACTCTATCCACCCTTATCATCCATCCACTATATTGTCCATCTACCCATGCACTTGCAAAGGATGTGATCCATTGGCTACTAGCTAGGAACAACTTATCCTCATGTCAAACACCTATCTTAGCACCTAGCAACGAGCCTTCAAATGCCATGCTTATCCCTCCAACCCCATCATGTGACCCACAAGCCATTGAACCGATTGAAGAGCCTCCTATCATGAGCCCAAGTCAAAGTTCATCATACTCTCTTATGGATGAATACCAAGAACCCATCAAACTCATCCAAGAGCCTCCCACTTCCATTTCCTTTCAAGCAACTCAAGAGTTATATCAAGAGCTTAATTCCAAGCATGTGGAAACATCAACCTCTTGCCAACATCAAGACCAAATCATTTTCATCCTTCTCATCCATAATATCTATCTTTTCTATGATCAATATGATATTACCTATGAAGAAGCTATCCATGAGCACCTCAATCTTATTCATAATCCTATACCCTTCCATAAGCAAGATATCTAAATTGCTCCTATCCATCCTCCATCTAGCCTTAATGCACAAGCCTCCACTTCTCATGATGAGACATGTGCCTCCCAACAAAATGTAGAAGATCAAATCAATACCTTGGATCTTAGTGAACACTATGCTAATCAAGATCCTATTGATCCTTTCACATCCACCATCGACCATGCTCCACATCCACCATCATGTCCTATTAGTCTATCCACCCTAATTCATCAATTTTCCTCCCTAGGAACACAACAACCTTTGTCCACTTCACCTTCTCCATCACATAAGGAACTCGTGTCTAGTGTTCCACCTACACATTGTCCCATAGTCAATCGTATCCTCCAAAACATGAACTACCAAGGTAAAGGCTTAGGCCTTCTTGAACAAGGAATTTTGGAGCCAATCCATGTAAAGGTCCCTCCACGCTCATATGGCCTTGGATACACACCCCAAGGACATCAATCTAAACTTGTTGGTAATTCCTCTATCCATCCTAAGTCCACCATTTCCTATCACAAATCCCATCATACCTCCAAGACATACGTTGCCATTCCACCTCCATCCTCTTACAAATGTCAAAAGTATGTGACCATACACCTCCCACCATCCAATTTACCTCCACTTCTTCCAACTCCTAATCTACCTCCACTACTTCCAATACCTTATCTATCCATCCATAAATCTTCTAAAAATCCTAATCATGACCAACAAATGCACACATCATGTAAACATAAAGCTTCCACTCATTCCACCAACTTCACTTCCACCAACCCCATGGGATTCAAAAGAAAAAATTTAGATGCCTACACACATAAAGCAAAAAATCCTAAGGTTCCTAACACCTTAGGACATAAAAGCAAAGAATCAAAGAAAAATCCATCTAAAAAGCTATCCAAACCCATCCTTTCACAAGAAAAGTCCAAAAGAAATCTAGTTTGGGTTCCTAAGAAAAAAGAAAGCAAATCAAATGAAGCATCCACTTCCATCCAAAATCCCATTCCATCCAAAAGTCTCAAATTCCTCCATCCCACATGAAAAGAAAAAATCATAACAATACTAAGTCCATGTGGGTACCTAAAGCACTTCATCACCCATCTCCTAAGCAAACAACACCATTGCTTCCTACGCCACCTTCCCATCAAAAGCTTCAATGTTTATCATGGTGTGTGCAACCATTGGTCATGATTCCCTTCCATTCCGCAACACTTCCACATACCTCCATCTCCCCATCCTTCATCCATTATCCTACATACCTTCCTCATCACTTCCCTATGGTCCATGCTTTTGTATAAGCTTTCCATCCATTATTCCCCTCCTTAATCCCCATCATAATCCACTATCATTCTCTCCATAATCTGCATCATAATCCACTATCTACCTTCTCCATCCATCTTTCATGCAATCCCCTACCAATATCTATGAGCACATTTGACATGGTCCATGCGACGACATCAATCTAGCGGGACTATCACTTTCATGGAACTAGACACGTGAGTCCCTCCTATCCATATCCCCCTATCCTATTAAAAAAAAGAAAAAGAAAAAGAAAAAGAATACTATTTAGAGAAATCCCTTCATCCAACAGTGAAAACCTGGTAAACAGGCGGCCTAGATAAGTACCATGATGAAAACCTGGAAAACAGGCATCATGTGTAAATTGATCTTCTATGTCACCTACACTTGGGGCACCTTGTCTCATCCATCATATCATTTTCAACCTATCTTACCATACCATTTCCTACCATCCTTATGCATTCCACATACATATACCTATCTTGTTGAGCCCATTAATCCCTTCCTCATCTTGACATTGATAAAGATTGGGGGTAAAAATGTTGAAACATGCCTTGGAAAAACTCTTGATATACCTCATCCCTTCTAATCCATCTTGTCATCCTATCATCATCCCATTGTCATAAGCCTAATCCTATCATAAGTCCTATCGCCATAAGCGTTGTCATATAAAATCCTAAGTACTATGCCTAGAATGAGGCATGTTTTTCTTATGCGACATAGTCTTTGGAGATCACATCCTAGCTCCATTACAAGGCATACATCCATCCACTATATCTTATCCTTGTACCTATCCATCTATCATGAGCTTTCCTTTCCATCCCTTATCGCCCATCCTTTCATCCATCCAATCCTACCTACCTACCTCCTTGCACCTAGACTTGGTCCTCCCTTGTCATTAGTATCTAGCACAAAAGGCTACTCCAAATTGTAAATCCATTTGACATCCCAAAACATATCAAAATCTAAAAAAAATTGAAACATATCAAAATCCAAAAAAATGGAAATATCCCAAAAACACAAAAAAAATCATAAAAAGTCCTAAAAAACCCAAAAAAATCATAAAATGTCTTGAAAAAATCTAAAAGAACCCATAAAAAGTCCTGAAAAAAATTAAATATCCAACAAAAATACAAGCAATAAAATCAAATCAATCTCATAAATTCTTCCAATCAATCAAATCAATTCTTTTAAATCCATCAATCAATTCTTTAATCAATTCAATCATCATTCATCAAATCATTTCTTTTGATCCAATCAAATCATTCAATCCAATCATTCTAATTCATCCAATCATCAAAATCATCAGTCAAAATCAATCTATCAAATCACTTCTTCCAACTCCATCCAATCCTTAATCCACTCACGAATCCATCAAATCAACTCGTCCAATCATCAATCAAATCACATTCTTTAATCAAAATACATCAAACCAAATAAAATCAAATCATCAAAATCACATCAATCCATCCGCCATCATCAACACAAAATTAGAACTACATATCATCTCTATTGTTAAGTGCCTTGATCCCATGGACACAATTATTTAGGTAGTTTGGAGTATGAAGGAAGTGCCTAGATTCAAGCACAAGACAATATTCCTCTTTCTTCCATCTCTCATCTTCTTCTATCATCTATCCAATCAATCCATCATTTCTTCTAAATCAATTCATCAATCTTTCAAAACAATTCTTCCATCCAATTCATTCAAATCAATTCTTCAATCACTTCTTCCAGTCAATCTCATCATCAATCATCCATCCTATAAACTCAAATGCAAGTCATACTTTAACCATACCAACCAAGTTAATCAATCTTGTAAAATTATCCAATTGCAATCAATGCTCTTGATCCTAGCCTTGTTGCAAACCCAATCATTTAATCATTAATTAATTAATCAATCATCCTTGTGTTGCTATAGGGATATATCATTCCCCGCAATGACAACACTATCATTCATCAATCAATCAACAATTAATCATTGGTTTACAGCTTGACAGGGGCAATACCTTGTTTGTTTTTGTATCATTTGTGCATGCTTTCTTGCTTGCTTGTGTGTGTTATCTTTTTATCTTGCATTTGTATCATACCCAGCTAATATTCATATCTTGTACCTAGACAAGGTTGTATTACGCTGGGGCATGAGACACATCATCACCTTAGTCCTTATACCCTGGTGCATAATGTCTAGTGCTAAATCAAACATATGATTGCTCACTTTCATTGTAGCATAACTGGTGCAGGAGCACCCCGAGACATTGAGGATCAGGAGGATCCCTACTCTGTTTTGTCTAAGTTGTCTTTTCATGTTTGTAAGGCCTTAGCGCCATATTGAATCATAGTTGGCCGAGTAAGGCATAATGTTGAGTCTGTATACGTGGTATTAAAGATTGTAACCAATCTGAGTGGATGTAACCGAATTGCAGAGTTGGTTATAGGGCGATTCACCTTCCATCTTGCGTAACTATCGACATGAGTCTATATAGTTGGTCTATGTTCTTTAAGAGACATGGAGAGGGAGAGAACAAATAGAAACAGAGGTAGAGAGGATAGATGTATGTATATTTTCTGAGAAGAAGCAATAAAAAGTTTTGTTTGGTTTAACTATAGAGATGTAGATCGGAAGCATTCCACTAGTTGAGATTTCTTTGAAATCAGTGGAATGACTTCCTTAGGAGTAGATCATTTCTCGTTCTATTGAGATTTTGTTGTTTCTGTATATTTGTTCGTGTGTTCGCATAGTTGAAGAGTTGTTGAAGTGTCATCGGCATAACACAGCCCTCAGGGAAGCGTTTGGAAGTTACACTGATCAACAGTGTTGGAATGATAGGAGGCGTATCGGTGAAGAGTGAAGGGAGTCTCACTAAAGAAATATATATCAGCCCATCGAGATAACAAGCAAGGAGTTCACCGACGGGAAAAGTGTTGCCGATAACTGAAGGTCAATGTCGACGTCAAGAGGGGGCCCATCGGCACATCGGCCAGTGCTTGCAAACATTCACCGATGAAGGAAGTCTCCTTGAAGATGATCCCATCGGTGCATCAGGAGATTAGTTGAGAGCTTTGCTGATGTAGGATGTCACACCGATGGTTGAAGTCCATCGGTGTATCGGTAGGAGGTTAGAAGTGTCCATCGATGGTAAAGGTCACACCGACAGTCAAAACCGATCGGCGCATCAGAAGAAGAGAATAAGGTTCCTCCGATGATCTAAGTCAAACTGACGGTGGTGGTTCGAAGGGTCAATGGGTTTGATAGGTTCAAGGGTTCAAAAATTTGACCAAGTGTTCAGTTTTCGCTGTACGATCTGCATCAAATTGGTATCAAAGTTTGCGAAAGGTCTAGGTAGTTGTAAGAAGGTAGATGAAAAGTTGAAGCAAAATGTTTGGTTGGTGGCCATTTTGAAAACAAAGATCATAAGAAGTATTTTTGAAGGCTGACAGTAGTTTCTAGACTGTTGCAGATGCTCGTGCCATCTAGTTACGAGAAGGAATATGATTCTTGTAGTGTGTGGGTAGACAATGATGAGGTCTATCATGACCATTCACCAATAGAGATTTGGCTGGAAGAGGGTGCAAAGTGAGGACACTACGAGAGAGAGTGGTGGTGCATCTCCAGGATCTACTATTGGATGAGAGGAATGGGTCTGTGAAGCAGCATGTAGGATGGACATCTGATTGAGCATTGTGTTGTAGTTGTTGAAGCTTTGATCAGTCTAAGAGTACTTCATTGCTAGGAGTAGAAGGAGCCTGACGATACTCTGAAATGTTGATGGTAGTTTGCCATTGTTGGTTGGTTGGTCACTATTCCATTGATGTGAAGATTTGAAGCCTGAAGCTGAACAAATAGAGTAAAAATGAAGCCAGATAGAGATGCAAGAAAAGGTAATTTTGTTTTACAGATACATTTCCAAGGGACTTGGAAATTTTTGTTGGTTGGTTGTATGGTGCAGGAGCACCCTGAGACACTGAGGATCAAGAGGATCCCTACTCTATTTTGTCTAAGTTGTCTTTTCATGTTTGTAATGCCTTAGTGCCATTTTGAATCATAGTTGGCCGAGTAAGGCATAACGTTGAGTCTGTATACGTGGCATTAAAGATTGTAACCGATCTGAGTGGATGTAACTGAATGGCAGAGGTGGTTATAGGGCGATTCACCTTCCATCTTGTGTAACTGCCGACATGAGTCTATATAGTTAGTCTGTGTTCATTAAGAGACACAGAGAGGGAGAGAACAAATAGACACAGAGGTAGAGAGGATAGATGTATGTATATTTTCTGAGAAGAAGCAATAAAAAGTTCTGTTTGGTTTAACTACAGAGATGTAGATCAGAAGCATTCCACTAGTTGAGATTTCTTCAAAATTAGTGGAATGACTTCCTTAGGAGTAGATCATTTCTCGTTCTATTGAGATTTTTTTGTTTTTGTATATTTGTTCATGTGTTCGCGTAGTTGCAGAGTTGCTGAAGTGTCATCGACGTAACACAGCCCTCAGAGAAGCATTTGGAAGTTACACCAATCAACGGTGTTGGACCGATAGGAGGCGTATCAGTGAAGAGTGAAGGGAGTCTCACCAAAGAAATATATATCAGCCCATTGAGATAACAAGAAAGGAGTTCACCGACAGGCAAAGTGTTGCCAATAACTGAAGGTCAATGTTGATGTCAAGAGGAGGTCCATCGGCACATCGGCCAGTGCTTGCAAATATTCACTGATGAAGGAAGTCTCCCTGAAGATGATCCCATCAGCGCATCGGGAGAGTAGTTGAGAGCTTCACCGATGTAGGATGTCACACCGATGGTTAAAGTACATTGGTGTATCGGCATGAGGTTAGAAGTGTTCGCCGATGGTAAAGGTCACACCAATGGTCGAAACCCATCGGCGCATTGGAAGAAGAGAATAAGGTTCCGCCGATGATCGATGTCACACCAACGGTGGTGGTTTGAAGGGTCATTGGGGGTGATCAGTATGTCGGCACAATAGGATTTGAGCTCGCCGATGGTATGTTGTCTTGCCGATAGTGAGTTCGAAGGTTCAACGGGTTTGATGGGTTCAAGGGTTCAAAAATTTGACCAAGTGTTCGGTTTCCACTATACGCTCTGCATCAATAACGCATCATTCATCTCTTCCGTCCATTACCTTATCTTTCTTCCTTTACCAATCCATTTCATTTCGAGAGCCTACCCATGTTTTGTCCAACCCACCTATCCTCTCGAGGAGGCATCATCATCATCCTATCTTTTCATCTTCATCCTATCATTTCATTCTCATCCTATCTTTCCATCATCATCTTTCTTCCTCTATCCATACCTTAGCTTCTTTGAAATGATGTTACTCGACACAAATTTCATCATCTCGAACATCATCTCAAAGAGGGGCAAAATGTAGACACCCAAAAATGTCAACCTTGTCACAACATTACATCAGTTAGACTGTTTTGCCCTAAGCACCCATGTCATCATTAATTAGTTAAATAAATCCTATTTATTTGACTAATTTCATTCATAACCCCTTCTTCATCCTAACACTTCCTCTGATAAATTAAATAAATCTAACATTTATTTAATTTATCTCATCCCTCACATTATTAAATAAATAAATTTTATTTATTTATTTATTTATTTATTTAACCCCCCTTTCCTCCTAAATAAAATAAAATAAATCTTTTATTTTATTTTTATTTATCACTTTATCCTCACATGCCTCATAATTTAAATAATTTTTAAATTATTTAATAATGACTTGGTCCACCTTCTATTCTCTCTCCCATGTTGCACAAGCAACTCTCTGATTCAACTAGCACTCACGAAATGGAAGTTTTATCCCTCCATTCTCTCACCCTTGTCTATAAATTAACCCATTTCCACGCCATTTGACATGGATGAACTTTCAAACACCATTACTCTGCCAAAATTCCTCTAGCCCTCTCATCCATCAATCTTTCATCCATCATCTACCTATCTTTCATCTATTAAATCATCATCCTATCATCATTATGCTGCAAACTTGAAGTGGTCAACATCCAATTAGCTACATCAATCCAACATGCATGCATTGACCGTTTAAGGTATCAAGTATTCTGAAGGTTTGGATTTAGGTAATTCATTTGATTGTTTTATCTTTTCATTTGTCCAAATTTCTTGTCTACAATACCATCTCCAATCACATGAAGATAACTATCCTCTAACAATGGAACTCAAGATGTCAAAATAATTTCACAGTATATAAGAATCATAATCCAAAAGTCTTACCATGACACCTACAACCATTGTAGAAGATCATCCATCACCAACTGATATATCCACATCACTGCCAAAGCTCACACTAAAACTATGATATCGAGCTTATCAAGGCATCGTGATACCCATCCTCTCAATGAAGATAATCCATGGTTCTAACACAATCAAATACTTCACCTGTGCAATACCAACAACCCAAAAGAATAAAGTAGAATGATTTCATATCCGGTTGGCAGAGTCTCCTGATTTTCAGCATTTTGAATTTCCATCTGGAAGATACTAGATGCAATCTAGAATTCTGGACAATCTAATTCAGAATGAGCATTCGTGTTGTGTAGTCTGCACCAAGTGGATAAAGCAACTTTAGTGAACATCACATGACTCGGGGGCCTGGTATTGTTGTTCTAATTCTCTAGGGGCGATGGTACCCCTCCATTGTTTGGTCTGGTATTCCAGGATCAGTTTGACCATTGCTGAAAGTTCTTATTTTGATACTTATTCTATTTTGAGAACTAGTTCTGACTTTGGTTCTGGGAGTACTGTTGATTATGTCCTCTTTGCTGCAGATAAGTATTCTAGTTCTTGAGGTGGGTAACTTCAGCAGTAAGCTTCTTCATTTGTTCAACTAGCTCTTTGATATCATCTGTCTTCTTTGATCTTGGTTGTTTCTGAAGACTGTAGGAAAGACATTTGTGCTGGAGGTATTTCAGCTACTGGATTGCCCGGGTGGATTACTAAGGCTTGCATTGTAGCTGGGTTTGGAATTGGATTCATCACAGGGGTATGATTAGCCAATGCATGATTTATCATAGGTATTTGATTTGGCATGGCAACAGGCCCCATATGGTTTAATGGACCAGAAGTTGTTTGCCCTGGCTGGGTGCTTAAATTGACAGCAGCAGAATATGCTTGAGCTAAACTAGTAGGTATTGGGTTAGCTCTCCTTGCAAACATGGAGGTAAGTTTATCTAGGGCAGCATAGTAAATGGGTAGGGCAGTAGCTTGATCTACAGTGTAAGGAGCTTGCAAACGACTGTAAGCTTTTTGGAATCTGTTGTTGAAGGAACTTATCATCTCACCTTCCTCTCGACGAATCTCCACAAAAGATTGATAAAGATCAGTTGGGGTGGTAGGCATACGAAACCTATCCAGAAAAGCAGTCTTCAGGTTCAGCCATGAATTTATGGATGTTGCAGGGAGCTTAGCAAACCAATAATAAGCTTCTTCCTACAAAGAATAAGGGGACAACCTGCATATCACATCCTCATACTGTACCTATAACATGAACATGTTAGATTCAAAGATTTTGATATGCTCATCTGCAGTCCTATCTGGATCATTCACTCTAAATTTTGAACAAAACTTATCTGGGTTCTTTAGCATATCATGGTAATCATTGAACAGAAAAGGGGAATGATTATTCCCTGCAAAGAAGGCCATATTAGGAGGATTAATGGGAGCTGCAGTAGTGTTCCTAGGGGCTGGCTGAGCTCAAGGGGCTCTGGGTATTCCTTGATCCCTTCTTGTTCATCTAAATTCTGCTAGGGACAACAGCTCTTCTCCAGCTGAGCTGGATCTAGTGTGTCTCTGTCTAGTCCCCAGCCTTGCTGATTTTTAGCAGAGGGAAAAATGGGTGCCCTCCTTCTAGCGCCAATTCTGTTGATGGTGGTTTTACCATGCATCAACACAGGTGTGATTGCTAGTTTCACACCTCACTTGAACAGTATCCTACCCTAGGTAAGACTACTCCAAGGATAATATAGCTAGGTCTTAGCTTGCTGGGAATTTCTCAGTTGGTATGTCTAGTTGTGCCTACAAGGGGTCTTACATGCAATCTGCAAATCTTTAGGTTTGGGGCAGCAAATACACATAACCCTTCTATGATTCTCAGCTGATGAATAAGATAAACTGCTGCTAAAATTCTTACTGTAATAACTAACAATGGTTTTTAAGAAAATGCAAAAGGTTTAGGGTTATAGAAGGATCCTAAGTGACATTCACAATGCAATGGTTATCTTCAATAGACAAATATTCCAAAACTTTAAACCAGTTTTCTGAGTTACCAAATTGAGAAGGGTGTTACAGTGTTGCAGAAATCGGTGCTATCTTTAATGGAAGTCGATAGATTTTCAAACCACATTCGTTCGTTAAATACCCAATGGAGGGCGCAACTTAACTTATGAAATGCAGTTGAACTTTAGTACAAATAATAAGCCCATACTAACTTTACACATCTATTTACCATCAGCAAACAACTAAAAGTATGGACTTAAAATATTCATCAAATACTTTAGCAAACCATGAACATCATCAAAGCACAACTAACTAACTATGGGAGAGAAAGAAGCAAACCATGAAAACCACAATGATTCAACACAAGATGCAAATTCTTAGAATTACTACAGAAACTTTCTTTGTATTACTTCAAATGGCATAGAGTCAACAATTTGGCATCAAAATCTCTCTTACAAATAGTGGAAATGGTATCCCTTTATATAGAGAAGCAGCATACCCTAGCTTTCAAATGAACAGTGGAGATTAGCTCAACACTGATGGTCTAGATTACATCAATAAATACAATTATAAAAGCTCTTATCAATTCTCAGATTACATTTTGTCCTTTATGAAAAAGACAAAAAACAGCCCCCAAATACATTGAATCTAGTCAATTTGACTAGCCAACTCAATACATTAGTAGAAAAGAACATTTTGGAAACAAGAAAAGACAAAATAGAGTCACATGTTGCCCCTTATACAATAATTTACAATTGAGACAGGATTTCATCATTAGAATAAAAATAACATCAAGACTCCTTATCTAAGTCAATTCTGTCTTCATTGGCTAGCTGGTTTGGATAAGTCAACCATGCCTCAAGTGTAGGATTAATGTCTGAGGAGTCTGGATCCTTCAAATGATTTATGCGATAATCAAACACCTCCAGCTCCTGACTGAATTTGCTATATATTCTTTCTATTTCTGCTCCTGCTTTTTGAAATGCCTTGAATTCAGCTCTGAGGTCACTTGCCTTATCCAACCGTTCCTCCATGCTGAGCGTGTCATCTTCAAAAATTATTTTATGCAACTTGCCCTTGCATTTTTCGACATCAAACAGGGCATAATCATCATAGGACTCTTCCCTACAGTCCCTCAAGGAGTCAGTGATGTCATATATAATTGATCTCAATTCTTCATCAGTTGGTTTGTATGCTTCCTTTATATGCTCAAAGGTTTCCTTTCTCAAAAGCAGCTGTTGATACCACTCGATGGCCTTCAGCAGCTGATTCCCAATCAAAATTTTTTCTACAACTAAAGTCTGAGTGGGCAATTCTCTGATACCTTTTATCTGGTGATACATATGCGAATAATATTCATCAAAAGAATCGCATTCTTCCCGCAAGTCTTCCCATCTCTTGTGCAAATCTACCAATTTTTGGTGTGCTTGAGCAGAGGCGCTTATGGCTTCACATCCCATCTCAAAAATTTTAAGTAACCAATTATCTGTACCTTGGGATTTTGATCTAACCTCACCCAATTTGGTCATTTCCTCAGTAGACAGGAAAGTTGGTATTGTCCTTATATCTCCTCCTGCATCTATTGGCTTTATTAAAAATTGAAGACATGCCCGGAGTTCTTCATTTTGCTGTTTAAGGTCTTTCTTGGACATTTCGTCTTTGTCCAATTATTTCAAAATTGATGTGACTGAGCCCTTGAAATCATCCACTCTTTGAGCACGAGTGGCTGGACCTAAATCAACAGTAGCTATGACATAATCCTCCACCCTGACTTGTTCTCTTGTTGTATCAGCTAGCAGGACCGCTATTTTTGCTATCCTTGATCTCGATTCATTCTTGTAAATTCTGGATTGGATCTTAGCCTTTTTCTGCTTCTTGGGCTTCTGAGCCTATGACAGGATAGCGCTCAGGTCAAGCTGCATTACCTCCACTTGTGGCTAAGTATATGCCATTCTACCCTACAGCCATTCAGGAGCAGAAGATTTGTTTAATTCATAGGCCCCCTCCCTGTCAGATATAGCCAGTTCTTTGGATGGTTCTCATTCTTTCTCTGGCTCTTTGTTCTTTTCTGGACTTTTCTCTTTCTCTTTTTCTTCTTCTGTGTCCAAATTCTCTAAACTTACCATTACATTCGGTTGTGCAATCTTTAGAATCTCCTCTGTTTGATCTTTGTCCAAAGGACTATCAAATATGTCAATAACTTCCATATCAGCTGAAGGTTCATGGAATTCCTCATTGTTTACTTCAAACAATACCTCCTTTTCTTCCTCAAGTGCTATTTCGGGCTCTTTCAACCCTAATTCTGCACACACTTTCTCAATCCTGGGCAGCAGTGGTATTGCTAATGAATCTACAAGCATTTGGGAAATAGGGACAACATAAGAGATGGCTAAGGAAGGTGTGTTGAGCCATGTCAGAGTGGGCAAGGCCGATGATAAGGGGGGAGAAATGAAAAGGGGTAAAAGAAAAGGACGTGGAAGCAGTGGAGAAGGAGGTGAAAGGATGGTAGAAATGGGAGGCAATGGTAAAGAAGAAGAAAGTGTAGGTGCAGTGGTAGTGGAAGGATATGAAATGGTGAGAGTGGAGGAAATAGGGCTGCTAGAGTCACTAGAAGAAATTGCCAGTGAACGAGAGGTGGTGGCGATGGTAGAAGCAAGAGAGGTGGCAGAAGATGTCTCTTGAATTATGGAGGTCGAGACTATGGGTGAAGTGGATGTAGCAGAGGAAGAAGGAATGGAAGGAGAAGTGACAGTAGAAATGACAAGGGTTAAGACAACAGTGTCAACACTTTGTGTAGGAGGTTGGGCAATTGGGGGATTGGAATCGTTCTTAGTTGTGTCATCCTCCTTGTTAGCTTCTTTTAATTTTACCTTCTTAGCCTTGGAGCTTTCTCCAGCCCCACTTGGCATGTCTTTTCTCTTGGAAATTTTGGTCCTGGTTGAGGGAGGTTGGTCTTTCTTCTGGGGAGACCTTACAGATGGCTTCTTCATCTTCTTTGCTTTTTCTGCCAGAGATGTATGCTCTTCACTATCTAATTTCTATTTTTTAGCTGGCTCTGCCTCATTTGTGACCTGAATGGGCTCATCTTCTTCTCCCCTAGAGTCTTTGTCTAATTCTACTACTATGTAAGTAAGCTGGATTCCTTGTCCATTTAGAACAACCACTTGTGATCTAACCCAAGCCTTACTCAGTCTAATTGGTTCCCTCATAAAAACATCTAGGGAGCTCTCTTCTACATTTGCCCAATTTGGCAATGGAATGGGCTGATGGTACTGAGCCTCCCATGGTCCTCTGACCATGACATTTTCATCATCTTGTAACTGATCAAGTACTGCCATTATATGAAACCTTTTGATGAAGTCTAGAGGCAGCCTTGCATGTGCCTTCTTCATAACCTCGTAATCATCAGGGCAGTTAGCCCAAAAGTCTTCAATATGCACTTTGTGGAAGAGCTTTTTGCTTACAAATCTTTCCATCACTCTATTTGGGTCAAAATGACCCCTTGCATTGTAGTAGTGCAAATTCAAGAGTTGAAGCTCTTTATCTAAATGTTCTACTGATGCCAAAGAAGGGCATGCATAAAGTCCCTTGCCAAACTTGATAGGAAATTGGACATTAGTCCTATGCAAGTGTTTAAGTTTCTCTGCACACAATATCAGTTGCCTAGACAGCTCCAGAAGAACTGTCTTATCATCAGGATATCGAGGGAGTCTATAGGTCATCCCAGTGAAGCCTTGTACCCTTATGTATGTAAATTTCTCAAATTTGATATACCACCTACCATATTTGGTTATTTCATTCATGGCCTCGATAGAAATCCTCAAGGCTATATTACCCTGCAACTTTCTGGCTATGTACATTGTGAATGCATCATTTACCCTTTTGAAATGCATTAATGATTGAGATAAAGTCATCTGTGGATAGCATTCATATACTTTAATATGAGTCTTCTCATCATTTCCAATTTCACCAACCTTGGACAATCCATTGTAGTGATTCCTTCTTGCCAATGCATAGGCAACATATGATGTCTATTTGAAGTATTTGTTTTCATTGAAATTACTAAAGGCTTCATGGATGTTGTCACTGAGGATTTGAGCCCAGTGGAATTTAGTTCCCTTTAATATCTCAGTAATTATAACAAACATCCAATCCTCAAAGGTAGAGGCTGTTGGTAACCCATAGATTCTGCTCAAAAAGGTTACTATGTCCCCGATCTCATCATGGAAGTCACTTCTGTAAAGTATTCTAGGGAGCTTAACGAGAGCAGACTTTCTACTTTTAACCCAATGGTCATTTACATACTTCCTACATCCCTCTACATCCTTATTGTATGTCGCTTGTGATCCCTTTTTATCTGGCATAGTCACAACCTTGTGCCAGGGGATGTCCAAGTTTTCAGCTAGAGAAGGTGGGGTCAGGTCAGCCAAGATATCCCTACTTGCTATCTAAATTGTCCTGGTCATAATGTCATACCTATCTACACAGGTGGCCATCAGTTATGCACACTACACTGAAGTAGGAAAGGTAGTTGTTTGTGCAATGCCACTATCTCTGAGTACTTTGGCTCTAGGAGTTGGATTTGGACCAAAGACTCTTACTCTGAAGTCATCTAGGTCTATGTGACCTAAGTCTGTGTCCCCTACATTACTCCACCCGGAGTGAATTTTGGTTTTCAGAGGGACTCCTTTGAACTCGTACTTCATTGCTTGAGCCTGAGCAGTCATTTAGGCTGTAGGACCGGACCTTATAAGTTTGATATACCAAGGAAATTCCTAACATACTCCTAAGTTTCATATGAATCAATGCAAATCTGCTTATTTTCCACTATTATGCTTCTGAAGGAAATCTAAGTCTAACTGCAATAACAAAGTATGCAATCAAACATCTAATGTTGCATGAAAATTTATGAAAATTACCATTAACAATGTACTACAACATTAATTTCATCATTTTGAACCACTTTCCTTTTTAAAATTTCAAGAAATTCAGTCATTCCCATGGTCTTGTGCTAAATTGAGGGTTGTTCAACCCTCAAAAGAAAAAGCGTTGAAATTGAGGTCATCCGACCTCGGTGGGGAAATCGGGTAGGTCTGACCACATGTTTTACTTCCTTTAATGCTTTTGAGTCCTAGCACGGGTTTTAGTGAGTACTGACCTGCGCAGGATTTGGAGGTCTCCGACCTCTAACGGTTGTCAAGTCGGTCAGTTGAGTTTTCGGTGCAAAATCTTATCGATGTGAACTCTATTATGTTGGCGCGAAAATTAGCTCAGTCTGACATGCATGAGTTTGGGCAGTGTCTGACTAGGTCAGTAGGAAGGTATTATAGCGCAGGTCAAAAGGGGTCGCTTTTAGCACTAAGTCGGGGTAAGCTCCCGGCGGGGTTTTCAGGTGGCACCGACCTTGCGAGAGAATCTGAGTCATCCGACCAAGTCAGAGACATGATCTTTTAGCACAAAATTGGAGCGAGGGCTTTTTAGCACAAAAGGTGTTTTAAAAGCCCTACAGGGTTTTTGAGGCCTTCCGACCAAGTCAGAGAAAAGTGTTTTGGGCCCGTTGGTCGGATGAGGTCAGTTTTAGCGCAAAACAAAACTAGACACTCGGCGCAGGTTTTGGAGGTCTCTGACTGACCAAAAGATGGTTCATTTTGCAGGTCAGTCGGAGCTTGTTTTAGTGTCGGATCGACCTGAGGGTTTTTTAGAAAATCATTCTAAGTTGAGGAATTTCAAACCATGATAACCTATTTACACTCATAGTGAATCCTAAACTAGGGTTTTTTAAACAAAAATTTACAGTTGGTATGGAAACCCTAGTCAAAAATATAGATTTAACGCTTATTTTCCTAACAAACCTCACTGTTTAGACTAAACCCTAACTGTTTGGAAATAAAAGATTGAAAACCAGGGTTGAAACCCTACCTGGTAAGAGCGGTGGCGTGTTTGGCTTGCACAAATAGGTCGCAGGTTCGAGCTCGTGACAAGTCAGTAGAGGGTGAGTGGAGCTCCAAAATTTCCAATCTTAACGCGATCAAATGACTTAAAACATGATTAATTTCATATTTAACCCCTGCAAAAACTGCCATTAATGCACAGGTGTACGACCTACCAGTTTAGATTTTGCGCAGATTTCCCTCAACTCGAACTCAGCGGGAAATTTGGGTGTGTCCGACTTGGTCGGTTAGGACCACATTTAGCGCTAAGTTTGGAAGTTCAGTTTGCACAATTTTGTGGAGGTTTCGGGTTTGTTCAACTTGCGGACTTTTCAGGGTTGTCTGACTTAGTCAGTGATTGCTAATTTTAGCGCAAGTTGGACAAGGTAGTTTTTAGCGCACGGGTTAGCCAGACAAGAATTTAGCGCAAGGTCAGAGCAATAGGATTTTAGTGCTAAGGTCGAACATGGCAGTTTTTAGCGCAAAGGTCAGTTGAAGGGCAATTTAGTGTAAAAGGTCATTTCAAGGTCCTCAAATGGAAAATAATGATTCATTCTAGCAGATATTGAAGTGATTTTTTGAATACCATCCTTGAATCAAGGTCAAAATGCACTTTGATTACTCAATCACTTATGAGGTGAACAGATCCAATGACTCTCAAGCTAAATCAAAAGAGAGGGTCCTCATTTTAAATGGGGCGTGTGTGTGAGGCACAACAAGAACCCATCAAGCAAATACTATAGAAATGATGAGTGACTAATCACATACCAACATCTCCACACAGAGAAAGCTACAACCCTCCTCACACCATGCACGAAGCATACATGCAAACCTGCAATTGTCTTACATCCAGAAACACCCCCAAGGAATCATAATTTGAAAAATTGTTTATTCACATATCTACAAAACCACAAGTTTTGATTAACCATACAAAACCTACAAAACCACCATGTCACTAACATACATGCAAATCCATATCCACTTATCATTTGGAAGACCCACAAGTCTGAAAAATTACCCTAACAGGTATACCAGAACAATAGAATAACACATATAAGCATAACCATAGATTTTGAACAAAAAATCTACAAAACCCTTAGATCAAATCAATATGAAACTGAGACATGAAAGTACAACCAACCAAAAGGAAGAAGAGGTCCAGGAACTCCATGCCCACTTGTAGACCAACTCCACAACCACCACCATGTATAAGCATACAGAGGAGTTAGGCTATTCTAGAAGCTTTCAAATCATCCAATGATCAACTCCATGGCCTACATGCATTTGATGTTAACAAAACAATGTCTTCCAATGC
Organism: Cunninghamia lanceolata; assembly: GCA_027924645.1. Taxonomy (NCBI): domain Eukaryota; kingdom Viridiplantae; phylum Streptophyta; class Pinopsida; order Cupressales; family Cupressaceae; genus Cunninghamia; species Cunninghamia lanceolata. The sequence continues at coordinate 8,849,020 of BSBN01000523.1, read as the reverse complement.
CAGAGACTAAAACCAAGCACCCAACATAAGCACATTAAAACATAGTCATGAAACCCAAGTTTCTCCATGTGATCAAGGAGCCAAGAACAAACACCCAACATGAATACTTTATTGCAAATGACCATAGAATGAAAGAACATAACTACCATGCATGAAGGTTATTACATACTAGATCAAACAGGAGCTCCAGATCAATATCATATTAAATGTAACTACATGATCAACTCCATAATACCCCATCTTCTCCATCCTTCAAATACCTATTGTAACCTGAAAACAAGATCAATTGTAAGACTTCCACTCAAACAAGGATTAATAATCAGCCAATTCCTTCATACAGATTCCCTCAAGCTTGCCAGGCTAAGAAATCACAACAGAATAAATACCCAGAACCTTAAACACCATGGAACCAACACATCCAACCTTATACAACCATGGAACCACCGTAGCTCTGATACCAAATGAAAGGGAAAAGAGAACCTAGCATGCACCTTACAGAATCCTATATTTTACTTAAATAGATATTCAATAACTTGATGCAAGCACATACTACTATGCCCTTAAAGCAGAAACAGACATAGTTGATTTCCCATCACATTAACCCTTAGAGGAAAGATAATGTAGCTTATAGATCTAAATAAATTTCAGCAGCATAACGACATATAAATTAACACTTTAAGAACATGAAAAGAATAAGAATAGAAGAAAGATAGATAGAAGAGAAGAGACACCAACATATGTGGGGAAAACCCTTTCAGGTAAAAAACCCCACACTCCAAAGCATCGAACCAATGTATTAATTTTCAACAACAAACATGTTACAATACACTTGCAGGCTCAAAGTCTTAACATGGAGATTTACATCTTGCTCCTCTGGAGGAAAAACTGACAGCATAACCTTGCATATAACTCTCCTCACAAACTTCTCCTCAAGCCTTCAATTTATAGGAGTTCCAATACAAGAAACCACCAAAATGGAAACTCAAAACCAAGAGTTACAATGCCTAGTCATGGAGAATCAAATCCACCTTATTATAGAAAGTTACTCAAATCATACTTGCCTCTCCAAATATGGCACTCCATTTTTGGCTCCTAAAATCATGCTTTCACAATCTCCTAAAATCTTGCTTTTCAAGTTTCCAACTGTAATTTCTTTTTTCAAGATCTTTCCATTTTAGCAACTCTTACACACCTTACAACTTGTCATAGTTGCATTTAACAACTTCCATTACACTAAGTGATAAAAAAATAAATTACCAAAATACAAATAAATAAATATTTCAAATATTAGAACTTGCAAGGTGTATGACACACCTAATCCCAACTGATTCTTTAAAGTAGTTGGCAAAGGGGATCTAGTTCCACAAAGGCTTGAAATGTTGATTTTTGAGAAAATCTTTGAGAGTTCTGAGTTTTTGCACCAAGGGAACTATCTCATCAATGAGAAGACTATTTGTAGTGCCCTAATCTTGGTAAGAAAGGGCTTTACTAGTAATAATATGATTTACGAGGATTCGGGAGGATGGATGATCTACTACTATTGAATAAACGTCCATGAATTTCAAATTATCCTCCATACTTGGTAAACTCCATAAAACACAAGAATGGGGTCATTAGCAAAATTTGTAAAGGGATGTTTACATGTAGGCTCGGGAGGTTTGGCTTGAACTTAGGGCATGGTTTCAAACTTTGATTGTCCTATGGTATGTTGTTAATGGTTTATGTCGCCATGTTTTGGTCTAGCCCTACTTGGTCTCTTCAACTGTTAGTTTTAACTAGAGGATTTAAAACTGCAACATTTGTTCATGGCTTGGTTTTCAAAATGATTAAAACTAGGAATTTTCACCATTCATGTAGATGCATGTTCAAAGATTGAAGAGGGTTTAAAACCTTACATGATTAGATGGTTGTCCTGACAAAGATGGAGTTGTTGCTTGTTTGTCGAGGTAAACGTATTGGCAAGCAACCTGTGAGGAATGGTAGTAAGAACACTCATGGAATCACTTTTGAATGCTTGCAAATGGATAAATGAGAATTAGAGGGTCAAAGTGACAAAATGAATGTGAAAATCCTATAAATACTCCTCCATCCTACCCTAGAGAGTAGCCATTAATGCAATCTAGGAATGACGCATGGGTGTGTGGAATCCACTTTACATGAAAATGCGACAAGAGACAGAACTTTGGGATGCATATGGAACTCAACATCGATTAAGGATACACTAGTTTTGCAGGGTATTGTGTCTTGATGGGATAGTCGAGGAATGGGCATAAATTTAGACATGTTATGGGATTCCACATATGCTACGACTTTGTAAACCTCTACAATTCCTACTAAAAGGACCTAAAACTATCTTGTGGGGGAAATAAGGCATGGAAGGATCAAAATACTCTATAGTAGGGATATCCAGATCCAGTTTGAAATTTCACATTCAGATTCCTATAGAAATGCTACAAAGCTCAAAAAGGTGTAAAACATGACTCCAAACTTAAGGCAAAGTTGACTAAGATTCACCCAAGGGATCTAAAATCATAAAGCATGAGAAATAGTCATTCAAAGCATTCAAAAAATCATCTCTTAAGCAATGAGACCCAAATTTGAGACTTAGGAAAAAAGAAAAACAAAAGAAAGGGGGTCCACATTTATCAAAGCAAAATGGGTCATGTGTGCAAGGCACAACACTCCACTATCCATCCTCCTTGGGTGATAGTACCATAGGTACTATACATGGGCTCAATCTCTCCCTGATAAGACCTTCCCTTAGAAACTCCTGCACCTGCATGTTCAATTCTCATTTTTTGCTAATGTCATCCTTATTCAACAAATAAGCTCTTAAAACCAAGTCCATGTGATGATTGATACTCCTCACCAGTGGAAATCCCTCTAGCATGTTGTCTAATATGATGTCCTTGTATTCAATCAATAAATTTGAAATCTCTTATGGCAACTCCTCATCACTTTTAGTGGTGTTCCTAGCATCTGTAATACTACATACCTTAGGAATTAATGTAAAACAAACATCTTATATCTTAATCCATCCAATAACCTTCTTCCATCCGCCAAACATATTATAGCATTAATACAAACTTGATCTTCTCTATCTTTTAGTGGAAATAACCTATGCCTTTGGCCATTCCTTATTATAATGTAACTATGTTTGACCTCTCATCATATATAGCATGCTAGTCAAATTGTCATGGCCTTCCGAACATTAGATGACATACATCAATCAACATTATATCACACAAGATTCATCATGGTGGACCCCTATCTTGAATTTTACACAACATTGTTCATTAACCATTACCTTATGTTCCTTCTGGAGCCAAGTAATTACATAAGGGTTTGGATGTTTTAGCCTCTTCAAATTTAATTTCTCAACCATTTCCTTATATACCAAGTTATATGTATTCTCACTATGAATGATATTTTTGGAACACTTGCCCCTACGTTGCATCTAGTTCTAAACATGTTCTTTCTTTGTATTGGTCTTTCTTCTTCATGGTGCTTTAGCAAGGCCCTCCTCATAACTAGTGATTCTCCATGTTTGGAGTCATCCTCCAACTCATATTGCCTTCAAGGTTCCTCATCCCCAAATGCAACTCTTGCACTATATTTTTTCTCACTTCCCCTATCCTTGAGAACACTCGAATGCTTGGTGCCCTTCTTCTCCACACTTGAAACATGTTCCTTTGAAAGATCTTCTTTCATTACTCTTGTAACACCCAGTTAAGAATTCACCCTAAAAACTAAGTTTTAACCAAAGGTAATATTTTTTTTTTTGAAAATTTAAAACAGAAAAGTAATTTGTTTCCAATTCTTTTCACCAAGAAGAACATCCATTGACAAAACAATAATCATGAATATATATCTTAAAGCAAAAGGAAATAATCATCCATAACATTTAAACAATATGTTGTTAAAAGTTACTTAGAACAATCCAAAATAGGAACTTACCAATGTAACTGCATCTCGATTGTCGACCATCCAAATTCAAGTCTCGGCAATCCTCAAGAATTAAGAAGAGAAAGTATCTTCAAGGAGCTTAACCTCCAACCACAGACCATCGGTCTCCCACACTCCTTCCTAACCAGAAGTGGCCCTACCCTACTCAAGAGGATAGACTTAGGATAACCAATGGTGTTTTCCATCTGAGCTCTGGTGTTGTGACCTACGTGACTTGCTATCATGCAATCCCCTAGATACCCTCTAGTCAAGCATGACCATTCCACAAGTTACGCCATCCAGTCGTAGTGATAAATCAATGCACTTGAAAATCATGCATTATCTTGGCCAAAGGATTTAAATATAATTAGCGTTGTATCAACGCATGTAATAAGTTCACCCACCCCACTCGACTTGAATTAATCTCAATCCTACAGTTACCTATTTATATGTTCTATATAACAACCTTGATAACCTCAAGGTGTTTGAAATTCATCATGCATTAGCGCATGGCATTGAGGTTTATACTCTCTCTATAAACTCATGGAAACATCTCCATCTACATGATAAAATAATGGTTACCTAGCATATTGATTAATCAGATAACGCTACGTGTTGTCACAACGGTCTCTAAGTTAGCCCATTGTTTAAATTATCCACTCAAGAGTGGCCATTTAACTCATCTTTATTGTTTTCAAAAGTTTTCACTAAACATCAATATAAAGTATACATTGTTCAAAGACCCTATGATAAAACAAATTAAGTACTCAAAGATTCTACTTCGACCTGTCGAAATCTTCGACATAGCTTAAACTTTGTCAAACTAAGCATTTAGAAAACCTTATCTTATTGTTTCTACTAGCAATAGAATTGCATGCAAGTCTATTCCAGATACTTGACAAAAGACTCATTACATTGCTCTAAATCTTCATTCTATTAACTTGTTTGATTGTAAGTCTCCTTTCAAAAACACAATGGTTTAAATACTTTAATAGCAAAAGAATTATTTACCAAAGTAAAATTTACTAAAGCTGGTTAATAATTTCACCACGGTCGACCAATTCTAAACTCAGCAAAATAAGAACAACTATGAAGTCTTGTAGGATTTGGCATACACATCACACCCTTATTTCTCATATACCGACGGATATCATAAACAGTTCTTTTACCCTTTAACTAGCTGACTGTTATACTTTGGCATAAGCATACATTGGCTTTCGACTGTCAAAAAGGGCACTTAATCTAAGTCATTGAAGGTTTTACCATGACGGACTGTGATAACAATGAGCTAATTCTCGACCAACTTCACTCAGTCTTCCATGCACTAAACACTTATTTTAATATCTCTTAAGATAAACATACAACAGTATAGTGATACTCAACCTTCGAGGATGCATCTAAGTACGATAAATTATCATTGCAAGCATTTCAACTACAATGTGGTGCAGGAGACAAGCATCGTTTTTGGTTGAAAGGTGACGGAAACAAATAGGGTTTCAATGGGTAACATTACATACTTCACATCTTTAAGCAAATAATGAGTCCCAACATATTATAAGTAGAATCATTACTACTATAATCATATCTAAAAATCATTATCATACAGAGAAAGGATGAAGGAAACCTGATGATATTCTCCACGTCTCTTTAAAACTAACCAATGAAATCGTTCTGTCTTAGCCGTTCACCATCACTCCAAACTTGGTCTCCTTCCCCAAAAACTAACTTCAACTACCCTCTCCCATCCATCTTACTACAAAGGTTAACCAACTCCCCCACTCAAAAAAACCATGCCTATTCATAAGGATCACTGCCCACATGCATACCATCCTCCTCCTAACAGGACCACTACTAGAAAAATGGTTTCGCCTCCACTTAGTCTGCGATTATTCTGTTGCAAGTATGAGGATAACCAGTGTTGTCATTAATGTCAACATACTCATATTGCATTAATGAGAAGGATTGGATGAGTTGTGTGCTAAGGATATTGAGAGAATAAGTCTCAATCAGGAACAGTGAAAAATAGTGATGACATGAAGGCAAAAGTCCTCAATAGGTTAAGGATCAGAGGATACGGTTCAAAGGGTTTGTAGATATGAGTCTTGAGATGTTCCAGTCAAGATTTTAGAGGTCCACATGAAGATCTGAAGAAGTTATGATCGCTCAAGTAGAACCGGTTCCGACATATGTTCAGTGGTGATAGAGTGTCATAGAATGGTCCGGTGAGCTCCGGACTTGCAGTATCTCATCCTGCGGATTGGAGGGAGTGTTGAAGAAGTCTGTGTGAAGTAACAAATAGATTTGTTCATGGTTTGGAGGTCCGGAAGCACCTTTTTCATTATGACAGTGATGACAAAATGTGTTCTTGAAGTTTCGGATGAAGAAGAGAAGAATTCCAGTAAGCTGATAAAGTGTGGATGTTCTTGATGACTCAAGAAAAGTTTTGGTGATCTTTCGATCATGTACAATTCTTATTGGTGGTCCGCATTGAAGTTTGAGTTTGCATTTGAAGAATAACCACAGATATTGGTGTTCTTTTTAAGACAGACCGACCAGATGTATTACACATCTTGCGAATGATCTTATAGGTGTTTGCCGACTTAGATGATTGTTCCTAAGTCGATGCCTTGTATAAATAAGGGATTGTGAATTCATTTTGAAGTGTGTCTTGGTGTGGATGAGTGTGGCATAGTGAAGAAGAGTGAAAGGTAGAGCAGGAGTTTTTGGGCTTAAATGGAACTGATCCAAGCATGGTAAAGATGTCAATCTCCAGTTCAAGTTTGTAATACTTGTTACTTTGTAGACAGTGTGTCTCTTGTAGGTAGTGTGCCTCTTATGAGCAGTGTGCTCGGGCAGTGAGCCCTAATTGGCATGTGCCATCTATTTTTCTTATTTTTCTAATAGAGAATAATCCTTGGGTCAATCACCCCATGGTTTTTCCCTTGACTGTGTTTTCCACCTCAAAATCTTGGTGTCTCATGTGTTGATGTGTATCTGCTCTAGTGTTTATGTTTTATGCTTTCATGAGTGATTAATTGATATATTATTAAATAACAAAGAGGATTTAAGTGTTTGAATTAAGAGCAAGTTTTGTACAACTGATTCACCCCCCCTCTCAGTTGTGTGCCCTAAATCTAACAATTGGTATCAGAGCCAAGTTCCTCTAAAAGGAGCTTAACCACTTGAGGAGATCCAAGATGTCATCATACAAGAAGGATAGTTTGAAGTTTGATGGAACCAACTTCTCTCTTTGGAAAGGTCGCATGAAATGTCACTTGCAGTGTATGGGAAAGGCATACTGGTCCATGGTCACAAAAGCTTATGCACCTCCACAGGGTGGTCCGACAACTCTAAATGAAATCATAGATGCTGAAAACAATCTGCAAACCAAAGAGGCTCTTCTAAGCACATTAACTAACTTAGAACTCTCAAATGTTATTGACCTACCAACTGCCTATGAGATCTGGATTAAACTAGAACTTCTGCATGAAGGAGATGAGTATGTTAAGAGTGCAAGGTTGCAGAGTCTCAAAGGGAAATTTGAAAGACTGAAGATGAGAGATGATGAAAATATTACTACCTTTATGCTAAGAGTAAATGAGCTAGTGTGTGGAATTAGGAATGCTAGTGGAGTTTTGGATGAAAATGAGATTGTTGGCAAAATTCTCAGATCCCTTCCTGTTGTCTACAAAATCAAGGTTGTTGCCATTGGCTGGCAAACTGGCTGCATTTGAAATGACCAAGTTTGGAGATGATCCCCCCAAGACTGAATCTGCATTCAAAGCTAGTGCCTCTGTGAAAGGTAAACAGAGATTTGATCCAGGAGAAAACTCTTTAAGGAAGCTGTCATGGTATGATCAAGCAAGAAGAGACATGGAAGTGGATGAAGCAGAAACAACTCAACTTGAAGCCCTCATTGCAAAGAGACTGCTAAGAGGATCTGGTAAGTATGAAGGAAAATTACCCTTTAAGTGCTTCAACTGCAATAAGATTGGTCATTTTGCCTCAAGATGTCCGAAAAGATCTACAAGGTCAAATTCTAATAGACAAAGGTTCCAAAGGAATTGTTATTATGTTCATGAAGAAGATGATAATGAAGGAGTAAAAGATGATGAATCAGAGATAGGAAACAAATCTGGAAATGAATGGGTGTTTATTGCCATCAAGGAAGAAGATCCAATATCCTCTGAATCTGTCAATCATAAGGTTGTAGAAAGAGCTTTGGCTGCCCAAGTTGAAGAAAAGGATGATTGGGTTATTGACAGTGGATGCTCTCACCATATGACAGGTGACAAGAACAAGTTCTTAGATTTGGAAAGGTATGAAGGAGAAGTGGTAAAGTTTGGTGATAATTCTACTGGTAGAATCAGAGGAAGAGGAACTATTTCTTTTAATGGAAGAAACAAAACTGGTAATGTGCTGTATGTTGAAGGTTTGAAGCACAATTTTCTCAATGTTGGATAGTTGGTGGACAAAGGCTATGATCTCCGATTCAAGGATGGAAAATGCAAAATCCTTGAAAGATCCAGAACAGAGATTGCATCCGGTACTTAAACTAAAGGTAATATCTTCCACTTGGTTGGTGCTAGTAAAAGTTGTCTGTTTGTTCAAGTTGATCAGAGTTGGTTATGGCATAGAAGGATGTGTCATGTAAATTTTGATAACATCATCATGATAAGCAATACTCAAGCTGTAAGAGATCTTCCAAAATTGGTAAAACCTACAAATAGTTTGTGCAAAGAATGTCAGCTGGGTAAACAGAGCAGAGTCTCATTCAAAAGCAAGGATCAGTCCTCTACCAGATTATTAGAATTAGTTCATACTGATCTATGTGGTTCGACAAGAATCAAGAGTATGCAAGGTGATAGATATTTCATGTTACTGATTGATGACCATTCCTGGATGATGTGGGTTACCTTTCTGAAAGAGAAATTAGAAGCGTTTGAGAAGTTCAAAATCTTCAAGGCTATGGTAAAGAATCAAACCAGATTAAAACTAAAATGTCTGATGTCTGATAGAGGTGGTGAATTCACATCCAGTGAATTCATAGACTTTTATGAGAAGCATGGTATAAAGAGACAGTGACTCCACAGCAGAATGGAGTAGTAGAGAGAAAGAATCGGACCATCCAGGAAGCATCCAGAACAATGATGATAGAAGCAAATGTTCCCCAGATGTTTTGAAGAGAAGCTGTCAGCACTGCAGTCTATACTCTCAATCAAGTTCAAATCAGAAGCAATACCAGTAAGACTCCTTATGAACTTTGGTTTGGCATCACTCCTACTGTGAGATATTTCAGAGTATTTGGTAGCAAATGTTACATTAAAAGAGATGAAGATCTAGGAAAGTTTGATGCTAGAAGTGATGAAGGAATATTCTTGCGTTACTCTACTCAAAGCAAAGCATACCGGTGTTATAACAAGAGACTAAGAAAGATGATAGAAAGTACAAATGTGAAGGTTGATGAGGGAATAGAGAAACCCTCAAGGTTTTATGAGTATGATGAAGATGATCAGAATGATGTTCTGGTTCAAGGAGCTCAATCCTCTCCTGAAAGTCAGATTCAGATTGATCCCGTAAATCAGGAAGAAGAGATAGGGCTAAATGAGCATGATCAAGAAGCAGAAGTGCAAGAAACTCCCAAAGTTCCAAGGTATGTAAGATTGAACCACTCTGAAGATCAGATCATAGGTGACAAAAGCAAAGGTGTGCAAACTAGAAGGAATGTTGCTCAAAATTTAGATGAATGTTGTTTGATTTCAAAGATTGAACCTAAGACAATAAATGAAGCATACAATGATGAAAATTGGACAAAAGCAATGGAGGAAGAGTTAATGCAAATTGAGAAAAATCACACTTGGGATCTTGTTTCTAGACCTAGAAACAAGAATGTGATTGGAACCAAATGGGTTTTCCTGAACAAACTAAATGAAGTTGGTGAAGTAATCAGAAATAAGGCCAGATTAGTCTACAAAGTCTACTCTCAAATAGAAGGGATTGATTTTGAAGAAACCTTTGCTCCGGTGGCAAGAATTGAAGCAGTTAGACTATTTCTTGCATTTGCTACCTTCAAGGATTTCAAAGTGTATCAGATGGATGTCAAATCTGCTTTCCTGAATGGTGACTTAGAAGAAGAAGTGTACATTGAACAAACAGATGGATTTCAGTTATCTGAGCATGGTGATATGGTCTACAAATTAAAGAAGGCACTATATGGTCTAAAGCAAGGTCCAAGAGCATGGTATGAAAGGCTGGACAAACATCTTGTGAAGATTGATTTCAACAAAGGTACTACTGATAGTAACTTATATTTCAAAATTGATCATGAAAACATCTTGATTGTTGAAGTATTTGTTGATGATATCATCTTTGGAAGAAGAGACAGTATGTGTAAAACCTTTGCAAATCAAATGAAAAGTGAGTTTGAAATGTCAATGCTTGGTGAAATAAATTTCTTCTTGGGTCTACAAATTTCTCAATCAAAGAAAGGAATCTTTATTTCTCAGACCAAATATGTGAAAGAATTGTTGAGGAAATTTGGAATGGAAGATTCAAAGCCAATGAATACTCCCATGGCAACCAGATGTAAGTTGAGCAAAGATGATGACTCTCCTAAGACACATCAGACCAAGTACAGATCAATGATTGGAGGATTATTGTATCTTACTCAGACTAGACCAGATATAATGCAGGCTATTGGTCTTGTGGCGAGATTCCAAGCTGATCCCAGAGAATCTCATGTCATGGAAATCAAAAGAATTTTTAGGTACTTAAAAGGAACAGTTGAGTATGGTCTATGGTATCCTAGAGATCATAATTTTTCTCTTCATGCATATATAGATGCAGATTGGGCAGGAGATGTGGATGATAGGAAGAGTACAAGTGGAGGAGCATTCTTTTTGGGAAAAAGGTTGGTTTCTTGGCTAATCAAGAAACAAGAGGCAATATCCCTATCTACAACTGATGCAGAATACATTGCAACAGTAGGAAGTTGCACTCAACTTTTGTGGATGAAGCAAATGCTAAGAGATATTCAAGTAGAATATGAGGGGCCTATCACAATTTTCTGTGATAATTCAAGTGCAATAAGTATTTCTAAGAATCTGGTGTTGCATTCTAAGACTAAGCATATATCTATCAAGTTTCACTTTCTAAGAGAGCAAGTGAACAAGGGTGAAGTCAGATTGGAGTATGTGCCCTCCAAGGATCAGCTTGCAGATATTTTTACTAAACCTCTTCCCAAGGACTCTTTTGAGTATCTCAAGGAGAAGTTAGGGGTTATTGCCCCTTTGGTGATGAACTAGGATGCACTGATGTGCATCAGTTCGGTGGATATCACGGTCATATCTTGTGATCCGGATTGGTGATAGGGAGCTGCTACTCAGGGGGAGCAGCTGGTATGATTCTAATGTGTTAAAGTTGCAAGTATGAGCCCTTTTCCATTGATGTCAAAGGGGGAGAGAAGACATATGAAAAACAAGTGGTTGATGATCAAAGGGGAGTAGTAAAGAAAGAGAAGACATGTGAAGAGTTGTTGATAGGGGGAGCTGTGACAGAAAGGAGAAGTTCTTGTCTTGATGGTTTTTCACATCATATGTTACCATCAATGAAAAAGGGGGAGATTGTTGCAAGTATGAGGATAACCAGTGTTGTCATTGATGTCAACATACTCATATTACATTAATGAGAAGGATTGGATGAGCTGTGTGCTGACGATATTGAGAGAATAAGTCTCAATCAGGAACAGTGAAGAATAGTGATGACAAGAAGGCAAAAGTCCTCAATAGGTTGAGGATCAGAGGATATGGTTCAAAGGGTTTGTAGACATGAGTCTTGAGATGTTCCAGTCAAGATTTGAGAGGTCCACATGAAGATCTGAAGAAGTTATGATCGCTCAAGTAGAACCGGTTCGGTGAGCTCTGGACTTGCAGTATCTCATCTTGAGGATTGGAGGGAGTGTTGAAGAAGTTCGTGTGAAGTAACAAATAGATTTGTTAATGGTTTGGAGGTCTGGAAGCACCTTTTTGATTATGACAGTGATGACAGACTGTGTTCTTGAAGTTCCAGATGAAGAAGAGAAGATTTCCAGTAAGCTGATAAAGTGTGGATGGTCTTGATGACTCAGGAAAGGTTTTGGTGATCTTTGGATTGTGTACAATTCTTATTGGTAGTCCGCATGGAAGTTTGAGTTTGCATTTGAAGAATAACCACGAATATTGGTGTTCTTCCTAAGACAGGCCGACCGGATGTATTACACATCTTGCAAATGATCTTATAGGTGTTTGCCGACTTAGATGATTGTTCCTAAGTCGATGCCTTGTATAAATAAGGGATTGTGAATTCATTTTGAAGTGTGTCTTGGTGTGGATGAGTGTGGCATAGCAAAGAAGAGCGAAAAGTAGAGCAGGAGTTTTTAGGCTTAAATGGAACTGATCCAGGCATTGTAAAGATATCAATCTCCAGCTCAAGTTTGTAATACTTGTTACTTTGTAGACAGTGTATCTCTTGTAGGCAGTGTGCCTCTTGTGAGAAGTGTGCTCGGGCAGTGAGCCCTAATTGGCATGTGCCATCTATTTTTCTTATTCTTCTAACAGAGAATAATCCTTGGGTTAATCACCCCATGGTTTTTCCCTTGACCGGTTTTTCCACGTCAAAATCTTGGTGTCTCTTGTGTTGATGTGTATCTGCTCTGGTGTTTATGCTTTATGCTTTCATGAGTGATTAATTGATATGCCTATTAAATAACAAAGAGGATTTAAGTGTTTGAATTAAGAGCAAGTTTTGTACAACTGATTCACCCCCCCTCTCAGTTGTGTGCCCTAAATCTAACATATTCTCCATTATGGAGTTCTAAACTTGGAGAGGTGGTGGCTACCAGATATAACAATTCATCCCACTACTCAAAACCGTTATCAGAATAAACAAAAGCAAACATTATAATAAAGGTTAGACTGATGACTAACTTGAGGTCTTAAGCTAGAAGGCAAAAAGACTATTTAAAATGAAAGACATCATAGAAAGAACTTAAATGTGCCCCTCTTTGAGCTTCGACCCGATTACTGACATCACTCAAGAATAAAGGAATTATCTCAAAATGACACTCAAATTATAACTAACAAAATATTACATATTTCAATACCTTTATGACCAAGGGTACTACACACCATGGTCTCTAGATTTTAAAACATCATTCAAACCCTTTAGTATTTGACAATAGCCCAATAAAGAATAATTCAACATCCGTCGAATTTTGCAAAGAGGTGTTTACGACATATGCTCGAAGCATTTTACGACGATAACGACAAATTGAGCACAAACACAGAATAAGACTTGAGATCAGCTTACATACAATTTTGACTTTTGCGCCGAACAAATAACAAGACACCACTTACAAATCTACCATAAGCATAAACATATATTTACATATAAACAATATATCAGTCGTTCATATTTGACAACACGATTCAGAGTATTACAACACTGATGTCGATTTCCCATACTCTAAACGATGACTTACGAAAGGAGAAAGACCTATTCTAATAGATGTTGATATCTTGACTAAAATTGACTTAGCCTAAATTTAAAGCATCTAGGTTTGTCTACCTGATATGTGTGTTCAGTGGCAAGCACCCATGGGTTATTCCAGAGTTTATTCTCTCTTTCTCAAAGATACTTTCTCTTCTTCTTTCTTCTTGGTGAGCATGTTCCATCGATTCATGTCATTGACAATCTCACATACAATTTTGTGGTCAAAGCACCAATATTCTACTCAAAACACATTTATATCAAATCATTTCATTTTCATATTGAAAAGACATTCCAATTCATAACATCATATTGATCATAATCAAATAGATTCCATAATTTCATAAAATTAACCTTCTCTATTTATATCATCAGTTCTTATGATGTTAAAAACATTTCCACATAACTGTACTATTTAAGAAAAAGTAAATAGTAATATTGAATCCAAAAAGTGGATGTAACATATCTTTCCCCTATAGAATCATCATCCCCGATGATTGAGTTTACCAAGCAAAATTTGAACATAAAACAAACTTTTATAGTTTAACATTAATGTTTTTGAAAAGATAAGGAAATCTTTGGTAGATGTCATTATAGTCTTCCCAAGTGGCGCTATCCTCGCCATATTGGTCCCACTAAATTTTGCATTGCAAAACCTCTTGATTACGTAAATGAAGTTTACGCATTTCGAGCACCTTGAGTGGCTCGATCACAACCACCCCTAGCTTTTGTATCTATAAAGAATTCCATTTAAGAATGTGGTCATTACCTACAAAATGTTTCTTTAGGTATGAAACATGAAAAATATTATGCATTTTGGACAAGACTGGAGGTAGAGCAACTTTGTAGGCCACTGGATTGATAATCTCAAGGACTTCAAAAGGTCTAACATATCGAGGAGCCAACTTTGATGATTTACCAAATTTGATTGAGCTTTTAAGGGGTTTCACTCACAAAAAAACTTTCTCACCAATTGAGAAATGTCTAGGCACCCATTTGCGATCTCCATAACTTTTTTGCCTGTCGTTGGCTTCTGCCAACCTCTTCCTAATCATTTTCACTTTCTCTTCCATATCCGCAAGCATTTCAAGTCCAATGCTTATCCTATCTTCCAGCTTATCCCAGCTTATAGGAGTTCTGCATTTCCTTTCATATAATGCTTCAAACGGTGCCATCTTAATGGCAGAATGATAGGAATTGTTATAGGCAAATTCAACCAGAGGTAAATATTCCTCCCATCTGTATTGCAGATCCATGCAATACATCCTTAAAAGATCTTCTAAGACCTGATTAACCCTTTCCATTTACCCATTAGTTTCAGGATGATAAGCGGTGCTCACATTGAGTTTAGTCCCTAATGCAGAAAATAAAGTTTGCCAAAACTGAGAGGTTATTCAAGCATCTCTATTAGATATAATATTTTCAGGTACCCCATGCAATCTGAATATTTCTTGCACAAATTTCTGAGCCAAAATATGAGCTCCATCTGTCAAATTTCCTAGTATGAAATGTGCTACCTTGGTTAGTTTATCTACAACAACCAATATTGCATCATGCCTATTCTTAGACATTGGTAACCCCTGAACAAAATCCATACTAACAACCTGCCATTTCCATTCTGGTATATCATGCAGGTATAACAATCCAGCAGGATGTTGGTGTCCTGTTTTCACCCTCTGACACTCCAAACAACTTGCTACAAACCTTGTAGCGTCACTTTTCATTCCTTTCTAGAAATATAGTGGCTTGACATCAGCTAAAAGTTTTGTTACTCCTGGTTGTCCAAAATAAGGTGCACAATGAACTTCCTTCCAAACAAGGTTTCTAAGTTCTACTGAATTAGGAATGTAGATTCTTCCCTTAAATCTCATCAATCCATCTGACTCAAAACAAAATCTGTCATATCTTGGATCCTTAGGGTTTATTTGCAAAGCTTGTTTCACCTACTCTTAATATTCATCTCCAGATAAACTTTGCAATACTAAATCTTTGAAATTATCATGAATAGAGATTATAGAAGCTATGTGTCTTCTTCTGCTTAAAGCATCAGCTACTTGGTTTTCTTTACCTTTGATATAATAAATCTCAAAGTCATAATCTGATATTAATTCTAACCACCTCCTTTGTCTTGCATTGAGATGAGATTGTGTGAATATAAAATGAAGACTTTGATGATCTGATTTTAGTATAAAAGTCTTTCCCAACAAATAATGTCACCACATCTGAAGGGCGTGAATCACTGCTGCCAGTTCTAAGTCATGAGGAGCATAATTCTCCTCATAGTTTTTCAACTTTCTTGATTCATAGGCTATTACATGCCCATCTTGCATAAGCATACCTCCTAACCCTTCTCCCGAAGCATCAGTAATAACCTCAAATTATCCTTCAGGATCAGGGACTTTCAAGATTGGTGTTGTTGTTAACTTTTCTTTTAACAAATCAAATGCCTTTTGACATTCTTCAGTCCAAACAAACCATTTTCCTTTTCTTTGCTAGGAAGTAATTGGACTAGCAATACTTGAGAAATTCAAAACAAATTTTCTGTAATATCTGGCCAATCCCATAAAACTTCGTACCTCTGAAACATTGGAAGGTACAGACCATTCCATAATAGCCTTAATTTTAGCTGGGTCAACTAATATCCCTTCAGCTGATATTGTATGTCCCAAATACTACACTTCTCTTTGAAAGAAAATGCATTTCAAGAGTTTCACATACAATTTGTGATCTCTTAATCGTTGCAAAACAATTTGAAGATGCTACCTATGCTCCTCCTTATTTTTGGAATATATCATAATATCATCTATGAAAACTAGAACAAATTTATCAAGGCAATCTTTGAAAACACTATTCATGAGATTCATGAAAGCGGCTGGTGCATTAGTTAATCCAAATGGCAACATAGTAAACTCATAATGACCATATCTTGTTCTAAATGCAGTCTTGTGAATATCTTCATCTTTCAACCTCAACTGACGGTATCTAGATCTCAAATCTATCTTCGAAAATACTGATGCACCACGCATTTGATCAAATAAATCATCAATACGTGGCAGTGGATACTTATTCTTTATTGTTACCTTATTTAGCATCCAATAATCTATACACAGTCTAAGGGTTCCGTCCTTCTTGAAGAAAATAACCGGAGCTCCCCATGGTGATACACTTGGCCTAATTAGATCTTTAGACAATAGCTCCTGCAATTAAGCCTTCAATTCCATAAGTTTAGTAGTGGTCATATGATATGGAGCTTTAGATACTAGCTCAGATCCTGGTTTAATATCTATGGCAAAATCAAAGGTTCTTTTTGGAGGCAAGCCTGGCAGTTCTTCAAGAAATACATCATTGAAATTGCAAAGATATGGATATTTTTTCTCAAATGTTTGCTTCTCTAAGGCTTCCTCTACTAGGTCCATTTTGACTACAAAAAGTTGACATCCCTTACACCTAACCCACTTTAATTGTTTTAAAGAAATAGATCTGATCCTTATTTCCCTTTGAATACCTTGAAAATTTACTGTATTTCCTTTATCATCCAGACACTCAATTGTTTTATGAAAACAATCTACTTTGGCCCGATGTCTCCACAACCAAGTCATTCCTAAGATGACATCGTAGGACCCTAAAGGTGCTACATATAAATTTACTTCAGTGGAGAAGTTTGAAATATCAATCTTAGCTTCAAACAAACATTTCTCTACCTGAGCCTTTGAGTGATTTGCATACTCAACTGTCCACGGTTTTGACATAAAACCAGCTCTTCTAGAAAATTTACTTAAGACTCTAGATGACACAAAATTTTATGTTGCACTAGTATCAAACAGAATAGAAATAGGAACTCCAAATAATGTACCTGTCATCTCAATGGGAGTAATCTAATACTCAGCTTGTCGATTGTCAAGGGCGGCATGAATCCTTTGTTGAAATGCTTCCTACTGCGAAGGAAGTACCGTATTCCTAGGATGCCCATTCTGCTTTTTATTAGGACAATGGTTAGCATAATGATCTCCACCACAAGAAAAACATCCTCCAATTGGTCCTCTCTTCTCGGATGGTTTACTCATAGCATCATCGTTCTTCTTAAAATTGTCATTTTTCTTATAAACTTCATTTCTATGTTCATTACCAAATCCCCCTTTGTTTTTCTGATTTCCTTTGTCGAACCTCCTATTTCCATATCCTTTTTCATTCTTCCTTTTATACGTCTGATCATTGTAGTTCTTATCAAATCTCTTACATTTCTTTTCACAGTAAGCAGAAATGGATTTGATCTTCTGTTCCTGCTTAATTGCTTTCTCATAAACCTGGTCCATTGTGTTTGGACCATGCACCTCCACCTCCCCGCCAATCTGAGGATTGAGTCCCATGATAAATTTTTTGATCTGAAATCTTTCATCCTTTTGATATTGAGGAACATACTTCAACAATCTAGTAAATTTTTCTGCATATTCAACCACAGACAGATCACCTTGCCTGAGGTTTTGGAAATTTATTAACTTTTGATCAAAATATAGTTGTGGTAACCACCTCTTTCGAAAAAGTTCCACAAACTCATTCCATGTCACCTTCAAGGGACTTAATTCTAGTTCCATTTTCTTGTTCATCCACCAATTGGATGCTTCTCCAGATAACTGATATGCTCCCCATATTGCCTTTGTAATCTTAGAGTAATTTCTGATTTCAAAGTATTTCTCCATTTTTATTAACCATGCTTCTACTGCATCATCGGTTTTCATTCCGTCAAATTTGGGAGGGATAATATTTTTCATATCCTTAGATAATTCCAGTGCAAGTTTGTCTTTGGTCTCCCTTTGAGCTTCACCATCATCTTGGTTTTCACTTGACGTGCCATGATCCCATTGTTTGCTTTTACTTGCATTATTAGAATTCTCATTTTCACCCTCCATATTCCTGGTTTCATTCACTTTCTTTTCCAATTTGCCCAACCTTTCCTTAGTTTCAGTGAGCATATTAATAATTCTATCCAATTTATTGGTGGATTTTTCCTGAGAGTTGTGACCTTCCTGATCTTCCCCCTCATTAAACTTTGATTGATCCATGATTGTTTGTTTTCTCAACTGATTAAGCAAATACTATGATTTATCATTTTGTATTTTATCAAAACATAACAATTGCTCATAACCATAATTATTCTCAAACCAAAATTTGTATTTATTATACTTTGCAAAACTGTATATACATTCTTTAAAGATAGACATATCTCATGTTTCACTCAGTATTCACAAGTGGAGTGTAACCTTCAGATTCATTGTCCGACACATATTCATGAGGTGTATAACCCTCAGACTCACTATCAGATGATAGTACAATGATTTTAGCTCTAGGTGGTATACGGGGATCCCTAGTGATCATTGGTACACTAATAGGTACACTAATAGGGTAGCAATTGACCATGATTTGAGTTGCCGTCCTAGCTGTCTCTAGGAGTTCTTTTTTCATTCGTTTGAGTCGTGACAGAGCATTGGCAAAAGTTTCCACATCATCTAGCCAAATGTCATTTTCATCATTCATTTTCTCAATAGTCTTGATCATCACAAGTCATTTCTGCTTAGCTTGCAGATAACGTTCCTTACCAGCGAAGGACTTCCTTGCGGTTTTCTTGATACATACCATCCTGGCACAGTAAATCAAATCATTAAATACCCACATAATGTTGATTCCTAATCACATTAGTGGACTCATCAACCCTAGTGCTGAACCTGGTTAGCTCTGATACCATATGTAACACCCAATTAAGAATTCACCCTAAAAACTAGGTTTTAACCAAAGGTAATATTTTTTTTTTTAAATTTAAAACAAAAAAGTAATTCAATTCCAATTCTTTTCACCAAGAAGAACATCCATTGACAAAACAATAATCATGAATATATATCTTAAAGCAAAAGGAAATAATCATCCATAACATTTAAACAATATGTTGTTAAAAGTTACTTAGAACAATCCAAAATAGGAACTTACCAATGTAACTGCATCTCGATTGTCGACCATCCAAATTCAAGTCTCAGCAATCCTCAAGAATTAAGAAGAGAAAGTATCTTTAAAAAGATTAACCTCCAACCACAGACCGTCGGTCTCCTGCACTCCTTCCTAACTAGAAGTGGCCCTACCCTACTCAAGAGGATAGACTTAGGATAACCAATAGTGTTTTCCATCTGAGCTCTGGTGTTGTGACCTATGTGACTTGCTATCATGCAATCCCCTAGATACCCTCTAGTCAAGCATGACCATTCCACAAGTTACGCCATCCAGTCACAGTGAACAATCAATGCACTTGAGGATCATGCATTACCTTGGCCAAAGGATTTAAATATAATTAGCATTGTATCAACGCATGTAATAAGTTCACCCACCCCACTCGACTCGAATTAATCGTAATCCTACAGTTACCTATTTATATGTTCTATATAACAACCTCGATAACCTCAAGGTGTTTGAAATTCATCATGCATTAGCGCATGGCATTGAGGTTTACTCTCTCTCTACAAACTCATGGAAACATCTCTATCTACATGATAAAAGAATGGTTACCTAGCATATTGATTAATCGAATAATGCTATGCATTGTCACAACGGTCTCTAAGTTAGCCCATTGTTTGAATTATCCACTCAAGAGTAGTCATTTAACTCATCTTTGTTGTTTTTGAAAGTTTTCACTAAAAGTCAATATAAAGTATACATTGTTCGAAGACCCTACAATAAAACAAATTAAGTGCTCAAAGATTCTACTTCGACCTGTCAAAATCTTCGACATAGCTTAAACTTTGTCAAACTAAGCATTTAGAAAACCCTATCTTATTGTTTCTACTAGCAATAGAATTGCATGCAAGTCTATTCCAAATACTTGACAAAAGACTCATTACATTGCTCTAAATCTTCATTCTATTAACTTGTTTGATTGTAAGTCTCCTCTCGGAAACACAATGGTTTAAATACTTCAATAGCAAAAGAAATATTTACTAAAGCAAATGGACTAAAGCTGGTTAATAATTTCACCACGGTCAACCCATTCTAAAGTCAGTAAAATAAGAACGACTATGAAGTCTTGTAGGATTTGGCATACACATCGCACCCTTGTTTCTCATATATCGACAGATATCATAAACAGTTCTTTCACCCTTTAACTAGCTTACTGTTATACTTTGGTAGAACCATACATTGGCTTTTGACTGTCAAAAAGGGCAATTAATCTAAGTTGTCGAAGGTTTTACCACCGTGGACTGTGATAACAATGAGCTAATTCTCGACCAACTTCACTCAGTCTTCCATGCACTAAACACTTATTTTAATATCTCTTAAGATAAACATACGACAGTACAGTGATACTCAACCTACGAGGATTCATCTAAGTACGATAAATTATCATTGCAAGCATTTCAACTACAATGTGGTGCAGGAGACAAGCATCATTTTCGGTTGAAAGGTGACGGAAACAAACAGGGTTTCAATGGGTAACATTACATACTTCACATCTTTAAGCAAATAATGAGTCCCAACATATTATAAGAAGAATCATTACTACTATAATCATATCTAAAAATCATGATCGCACAGAGAAAGGATGAAGGAAACCTGATGATATTCTCCGTGTCTCTTTAAAATTGACCAATGAAATTGTTCTGTCTTAGCTATTCACCATCACTCCAAACTTGGTCTCCTTCCCCAAAAACTAACTTCAGCTACCCTCTCCCATCCATCTTACTACAAAGGTTAACCAACTCCCCCACTCACAAAAACCATGCATATTCATAAGGATCATTGCCCACATGCATAACATCCTCCTCCTAACACGAACACTACTAGAAAAATGGTTTCACCTCCACTCAGTCTGCGATTATTCTCCATAATGGAGTTCTAAACTTGGTGAGGTGGCAGCTACCAAATATAACAATTCATCCCACTACTCAAAACTGTTATCAGAATAAACAAAAGCGAACATTATAATAAAGGTTAGACCGATGACTAACTTGAGGTCTTAAGCTAGAAGGCAAAAAGACTATTCGAAATGAAAGACATCATAGAAAGAACTTAAATGTGTCCCTCTTCAAGCTTCGACCCGATTACCAACATCAGTCAAGAACAAAGGAATTATCTCAAAACGACACTCAAATTATAACTAACAAAATATTACATATTCCAATACCTTTATGACCAAGGGTACTACACACCATGGTCTCTAGATTTTAAAACATTATTCAAACCCTTTAGTATTTGACAATAGCCCAATAAAGAACAATTCAACATCCGTCAAATTTCGCAAAGAGGTGTTTACGACATACGCTTGAAGCATTTTACGACGATAACGACGAATTGAGCGCAAACGCAGAACAAGACTTGAGATCGACTTACGCACAATTTTGACTTTTGCGCCAGACAAATAACAAGACACCACTTACAACTCGACCATGAGCATAAACATATATTTACATATAAACAATATATCAGTCGTTCATATTTGATGACACGATTCAGAGTATTACGACACTGATGTCAATTTCCCATACTCTAAATGATGACTTACGAAAGGAGAAAGACCTATTCTAATAGACGTCGATATCTCGACTAAAATTGACTTAGCCCGAATTCAAAGCATCTAGGTTTGTCTACCTAATATGCATGTTTAGTGGCAAGCACCCATGGGTTATTCTAGAGTCTATTCTCTCTTTCTCAAAGATACTTTCTCTTCTTCTTTCTTCCTAGCGAGCATGTTCCATCGATTCCTGTCATTGACAATCTCACATACAATTTTGTGGTCAAAGCACCAATATTCTACTCAAAACACATTTATATCAAATCATTTCATTTTCATATTGAAAAGACATTCCAATTCATAACATCATATTGATCACAATCAAATAGATTCCATAATTTCATAAAATTAACCTTCTCTATTTATATCATTAGTTCTTATGATGTTAAAAACATTTCCACATAATTGTACTATTTAAGAAAAAGTAAATAGTAATATTGAATCCAAAAGGGGGATGTAACACCTCTCATATCCTCCTCTACCTTTTTGATATCAACCCTTGTGGTATGTATCACTTTCTCCCTTTTCCTTGTGGTAGATGTTACCCTCTTCTCAGTCTTTGTGGTAGGTATCAAGATTCCTCCTTTTGTTGTGGCAGGCACCAATATCCCTACAACAGGTATTATCAATATTTATTTCCTCTCCATATATATGGTTTTTTGTCACCACACTTTGATCTTTCCCTTAGGTGCCTTTCCTCTCTTCCTCTTTGTCAATTATGCTTACTTTTGAGCCTTTTATTCAGTTCATCTTTCACCTTGATTGCAAATTGGTATGCCTCCTCTATAGTTGTCAACCTAACCAAACTTAACTCTTCTTGGGTGATGTCTCTCAATCCATTAATGTATCTTGTAACCTTTTTTTTCCTACTTCACTATGTCTCATCCTAATGATTAGCTTGTAAAATTATTTGGTATACTCCTTCATGATCATGTCTCAGACTTTACAATTTCTTCAATAATTCTAGATTCATAATCAATTGTTATAAACTATCTTTTCAATTTTGCAACTATCATATCCCACTTTTTATTCTTTCCTTTCCCTCCTATTTCTTTCCAACTATACTTCTTTCCACCAATAGCACCATTTCCTTTTAATTTAGTCTTCACAAACTTAACCCTTTCAAGATCTTCAATTTCCTCATACTCAAAATATTCATCCAAATAAGTTATCTAATTAATCAATTATTTAGGATTCAAATCACCACAATATTTATAAATCTCAATTTTAGGTGTCTTACCAATTCTATAAAAGCCTTCAACACCTTCACCTAATCTGATTCTTCTTCTAGGTCTTCCAGATCTTGCATGTCTTCTCTTGCATTTTCTTCCACATTTCTCTCATCGTCCTCCCTTGGGCTTTGACCTCTCTTTCTATCTTCCTTCAAAACCTTCAATCAAATTCTATTCTCTCTTACCTCTTTCAATGCCTCATCCAACCTTTCAGCAATGCTAGCAACACCTTCAACTCTTTGTGGTAGCATCTTTCTTAGGATCTATCAT
Organism: Cunninghamia lanceolata; assembly: GCA_027924645.1. NCBI lineage: Eukaryota > Viridiplantae > Streptophyta > Pinopsida > Cupressales > Cupressaceae > Cunninghamia > Cunninghamia lanceolata. The sequence goes on along the minus strand of BSBN01000523.1, from coordinate 8,825,500 downwards.
AAACTACTTCATATCAATGACCCACCTACAATCACCCCTTACAACTACCTCTCAGTTAGTGCTCTGTTGACAAGCTTCTAGTAGGCTACCTTGATTCAGCAATCTATTCACAAGAAAAAAATTTGGAATACTAGCTTGCTCCCCTCAAGATTCAAATCTTATGATCTAATACCACTTGGTGCAATCATGGGTAGAGGATCCAATGAAGGATTTTCTAAACATGCAACAAAATTCAAAAACACATAATACTCACAACAAAAATCAATGAAACAATAACAGGATCTTTATTAAATTCAAAGTCTAAAATGATTACAATCTACTACAATGGGCTTCCTACATGCTAGGCTACAGGAATTTGATTACTAACATGGAAACTACTACACTCAAATGAAATCTAATACATTCTATGGTATTTGCATCCTCATTATCAAATTCCATCTTGAACCTTCATCCTTATGTTTGTACTCAAAACTCCAACTCTATGCTAAATCCTTTCTAACTATCATTAATGATCTCGAAATGATTATGAGTGACATATATATAGCAATATTGAACTTCCAAAATAATTTCTATCTAATTCAAGGTGGCACAAATCTCTAGGCTACATGAAACATGTAGTCAATTAGTGTAAACACATACTTCAATTAATGTGGTGATAATATAATGGGACGTCTCCATGTGGTTCTCAATGTACGTCCTCCTGGGTCTAATGAATCTTCACATGTATTCCTTTGTTGGTGCAAACTCTAAAAGATTAATGCAAGTGAGAATAGATGAAACGATGCAAGTCTGTCAGCCCAATAAATGTTCATGATCTAAGTTATGCCCTTCCGATGATCCAATTCTTTTGAAACATGAATATGATGTGGATGTATCCTTACAAAACACAACCTCAAAACCATGAAGCCAAACGTAAACTTGCGGTGAAGTGTGGTGGATTCTTCTACAACTAACTGGTAAATGAAAGCCTATAAACAAACAAATAAAGTGAAGGTAAATATTTTTGTTGATGCAAGATTGCTCTTGTTTCTTGGGATGCTATTCCATCAAAATAGTAAGGGATGCAAAGGACTATGCATAGGAATCAATTGTTACCATCAAGATGACTCTAGCTTCACTTAGCTATATACGAATGAGGCTCATTGGGAATGAGAGGAAATGAAAGATCTTAAATTTGATGGATATATGGCCATTTTCAGGCACTTTTATCATAAAATATAATTCCATATCATATGAAAGGGGAGATCTTAGATAGACCATGTCTCAATATTTGAAGGGCAATATTTTGAAAAGGTAATTTTTATGAAAATTTTGTTTGATAGGTAGGTTGACCATCAAATTTAGGCCTTGGCTGGGAGCCAACAAGCTTTGAAGTGACTGTGTTGTACATAGTCCTATGTGTAGTGAGCACTCTTGATAGGGTATGCACGGTACCTCTACCTTAAGGATCTATATCTAGCAATAAACAACCTCAAATAAAGGTGTAAAGTTAGAAAAGTGATTTAAGATATTAACGTTCTAAGTGTTTAAAACCTACTTAATTCCTTACATACAATGAATAAAACTAGTTTTAATAAGAATATGTTTGTTGTTGTTCTAATACTGAGAAAATAATAGCCAACTAGAAATATTTAGAATCATTTCAACTTATCAAACAAGGTTTTCTAAGCTAAAACTCTAAGTTGGGTCAAGAGAAAAATGTAAATAACTATACACTGAAATACATAAATAGAAAACAAAGTTCAAAAGAAAGAACATCAAGAAATGAGAAACTTTTCAAGACCAAGCAAGAAGCTCACTATCCAGGATTCTAGTGTGGCATGTTGTTGTCCAGTCTAGAAAAGTTGCAAAACAAAAATATATAAATCTTAAAAACGAATTTTGCACACCAAGGGATGAGAACAACAATAGTAGACAAAGGAATATGCCAAAATATTCAAAAATGTTGGAAGTCAATATTTAATCTATTTATTTAGAAATGGAACTTGTATAAATGACAAAAGAGAGAAAGAGGATGCAAACCTCCATGTGAGATAATTCTCAAGAACTTGTAGTTGGGACAAGAAAAAGGTGGGTGACTACTTGGGAGCTTGCCAAGAATTGTCAAACCCCTAATTTAGTCTTTCAACCTCCATAGGCAGTCAAATAGAAAATAAAATTTAAAAGTGTGTGCATTTAGCCTACATGTGTCTAGGACAAAGAACAACAATATATAAATAAATCTATAAGTGCTAGATCCTTGGTCTATAGGAAATAACAACCTAGTGTGCATATTGATCAAATGGGTTATGGTAATCACTGAGAGATTTGCCAAAAAAATGTAGAAGGAAGTGATAAAGAAAGATTGTAGCACTATCTAAACAAGAATAAAAACTTGTTAAAACAATATTTCCATTAATATGAAGAAGAGAAGAGTGAACACTTGGAGGTATCGACAACAATGTAGCAGCATCAACCCTTAAACAAGCTTCAATAATGGAGTTATGTTCAACAATTTTCAACCAAGATAAGAAAGTTGCATGTTTTTAGCATATTTTTTCAAAAGATTAGTTTAGAGAGGGAAGGAAAGAAAGATGAAGGGTTAAATTAGAGCACAAAGGTGTTTCTTCCAATGGGTAGAAATTATATTAAGTAAGAATAAGTAACTGGGTGGGAAAACCAATGTTTTAATTTTGAAAAATTCATGGGATGCTAGTGCATTGTGCAAACATCTGCATGTTGTCCTGGTGTCCTAGAGAAAATGCTCAAAATTAGGACCATTACCTTAGGTTAGAAAGAATTTTTAGAAAGTGATGTAGAAATTTACTACTTTGGTGAAGTAAAGGTCAAGGCTAAGGGCTTAGTGCACCCTAAAGCATGCTAGGGGATGAAAAACCAAAGTGAGTGCAAAACAAAGTATGTAATTTTTGTCCTTACAAATGGATCTCTAGCCCATGATTAATAGATCATTGGCTTTGTGTTTAGATAAAGGCATGACATCATACAATATGAGCTTTAGTTACAACCTCATACAAATCACCTATAACCTTGAACAATCAACTTTGTTTCCCTCTATGAGAGGGACCAAAATGAGTTCCCAAATCAACTACTAACACTACTCAAGAAGGGTACAAAACAATTGAAGTGGTCTTGACCATTCCACATTTCATCCATTAATATTCGAAGAAACTAAACACATGTCGCATTGTTTCCTTGGACACCAACAGAGACTTTGTCCTATATGAAGTAGAGCTCTCAAGAGATTGAAGGTTACAAATGTATTTCACCAAACTCATGCAATTCAACAAACTTTACAAATGAATTTTCCATATTTAATTCATTTTTGAACTTTAGGGTGACTAGCTACTTTAACATCTTCTTCTTTGCAATCCTAGCGAAACCTTGCAACTTTGATTTCTTCATATCTTTCTATTAAATGAATAAGGTTTATGTAGCCATGAAATGGAACATATAGAGAGATAGGAAGAGATAGACAAAAGGTGGGAGAGAGAGAGAGAGGGGGGGGGGGGGTGCGACACGTTGGCGTGCGGGCTGTGCAAAAGAATTTGACCCTACAACCTCATGTTTTCAACAACATCATTAACTTTGCCAACTACATTACATATGTGTGCATGTATATAATTGACTTCCATTGGTTTTATTTCAACTAGGGTTGAATTCACAACGCACTGATTCGTTAAGTTTATGGTGGGGGGAGGGAGGATAGATGACACATATCCGTTGGGAGCTATGCTTCATTTTCCATTGTACGCTAAAGTGTGATTGCTAGTTGTTTGTTAAGGTGACAATAATAAATAGGGCCATGAAATTTCTCTCTTGTAGGGATAATGCGATTAGATTGGGTCAACGCCTTTTTATTTTGGGCCTCGCAATCTTAGCGACCAGGGGTAATTTGAGGCAATTTAGTCGACGCCCGTTTCATTTTGCAATCGCATAGTCAACAAGCACACGATGCCGGGTGGAAAAATTAGGCTTAGCACGATGGAGATAATAAAGGTGGAGCCCAACATGGTGGAATTACTGTGGTAAGTTGGGCGGGGAATATCAGGATTTGATAAAATACCAGTGGCAGTGGGACCCTCGCCATAAGAGAACCCGGCGCTAATTGCGAAAGAAGAAAGCTAAAGTGGTCTAGATGGCATGAATATTGTCGGCGCAAATCCCACGCATTACGGACCCGTGGACTGCGGGTGAAGATGTTGGTCGTCTACCCGAACTCCTTACGGCAATCGCCAAGATTTCACTACTGTTAAGCCTCTCTCAAGCCCACTTCGTTTCACAGATGAAGATGGCTGCCTTTCTTCACCGTCATCATAAGCTGTTGCTCTTTGCTTTGATCATACAATGGACTTGGCCTTCTCTTGAAACAGCATTTGTGAACGGATTTTACAGCGGCAGATATGGGTGGAAGGGTCCGGTTGGAAGTCGCTACATTGTTGTGGATAGCCAAGGACGAGGCCACTTTGGGAGTGTTCAGGCTGCTGTCGATTCTGTCAGACATGGCAATAGACAGCGGGTTATAATAGAAATCAGACCCGGTTCCTACATGTCAGTATGTTTTTATCTATTTTGGTTGTTTCTTTAATCATCTAATTGTGACCAACTATGAGTCAGAAAAAGGTTTAGAATTTTTAGATTTGTTGTTAATGCAGAGAGAAGGTTGTTGTGCCTCTAACAAAGCCATATATCACGTTGCAAGGCTGGGGAAAGGAACGCACAGTTATTGAATGGCATAACAAAGCCAGTGATGTTGGGCCAGACGGGCAGGAGCTTCACACTTACAATACAGCCTCCGTTACTGTTCTGGCTAACCATTTTTCTGCCAGGAACATTACTTTCAAGGTATTCACTAAAACTTTTCAAGATTAATATGTAATGAGTATGCTGTGATTTCCAAGGTGTAGAAAAACGAACTTGCAGGGACAAAAATTCACATTTGGTGTGTTAGATCTGGTTTTGAACCAGTGAGAATAGACTATTCTTAAATATCATCCACTTTAACAGTCAAAGGTCAATTTTTTAGCCAATAAAAATAGGACAAATATTTGCCACTTTTTGTTGCCAATGAGGTGCGAAATTTCTATTAATGGCTTAACCATTGAAATGGATATGAGGATCATGGCGTTAATAAAAGAGTGTTATATCTCCTGTCCCCTTAAAAACAGAAAACCAAGCAAATAATATTCCCTGGGGTGTAAAATTGCTATTGACTCTTTGACAAATAATATCTCTAGAGGTGTAAAAGTGCTATTGACTGTTGAAGTGGATAATATTTAAGTAGAGTGCCAGGGGGTCAAATTTAAAACCTATTTTTTTCATTTCATTTCTTGGAGGGACTAAAATGTACATTTGGTGTAATAAATCTGGTTTTGAGCAAATGAGAATCATTATCATCTCCCATGCCCCAAACAAGAGCAAATAATATTTTCGAGGTGTAAAATTGCTATTGACTCTTTAACAATTGAAAAGGATGATATTTAACTACAATCTGAGAAACCAGTCGAATTTAAAACCCAATTTTTTTTTTCCATTTCTCTCAGCGCTTATAACTTGGTTCTTTCATTTCTTGGAGGGACTAAATGCACATTTGGTGTATTCGATCTGGTTACCTCCACTAAGCTTGTTACCTCATTTGCAAGTCCTTTTTTTTTTTCATTTCTTTGAGCGCTTATAACTTGGTTCTTTAATGTGGGATTTAGTACAATCAAACCATTTGAAATCAGATGCATTGCAAATGCTGCAGAATTCGGCACCGGCGCCATTACCAGGAATGGAAGGATGGCAGGCGGCGTCATTCCGCATATCAGGAGACAAAGCGTACTTCCTCGGCTGTGCATTCTACGGCGCTCAAGACACCCTCTGTGACGACGCGGGCCGCCATTTCTTCAGAGAATGTTATATTGAAGGCTCTATCGACTTCGTCTTCGGCAACGGCCAATCCCTCTATTATGTACATATCCGACGCTTTAAACATCAAAGAGTTCAACGAACAAACAATCACTAACAATCTGTATATTTGCACCTTCCTTCACCATATTTTTTTTTCTTGCATTTCCTCACTGCAATAAATTTGTCGTCACTGCACAGAAAAGTGAGCTGCATTCAGTGGCCCAAGTGTTCGGATCTGTGGCCGCTCAGGACAGGCAGCGGCCGTTCGAAAAAACAGGGTTCTCATTCGTGCACTGTAAAGTAACTGGCAGAGGACCCCTTTATCTGGGTCGCGCCATGGGACAATACTCCCGCATTGTCTTCGCTTATTCCTACTTTGAGGACATCATTGCTGGGTGGGACGATTGGGACCATCAGACCAGTAAAGACGGGTAGCAATCTATTTTCTTGCCACTTGCTTTTTCTCCAGTTGGGTATGATTTTAATTGAATTGAATCATTTGCAGGGTATTCTTCGGGCTGTATAGATGCTATGGCCCGGGAGCTCGAGCCGCCCGTCGTACTTCGTGGGCTCACGAATTGACACCATCGCAGGCGAAGCCATTCCTCTCCAAAAGCTTTGTAAACGGGTGGCATTGGATACCGGAGGAGAATTTTGATTAGTGCTTGTTTGTCTCCCACTATCAATAGAAAATAAAGTGAACCGCCGATTTCAAAAGCTGACCATAGAAATTCTTCTCACTATGACTTTTCTGGAGGGTTAAACCCGTGATTTGAGGCTGAATGAAGAATCCCTTAATTTTCATTTTGATGTTGAAACGACCTAAAAAGGTTGTTTTTCGTGGGATTACAATCCCAAGCAGCAAAGCATAAGTTTTATTTTAGCTTATTGGACTTTGGAAAGAAAAATCTTTCATAGCATTTGTGACTTGTTTTTATGAGTTAAAAGGGTTTTTATAACGGTACAATATTTATTGAAGATTTGGTAAATGAGGTAGTAAGTTAAGTGGGTTTGATTTTGGTGGAAATTATACTAAATGGTTTATAAGCCACAACAAGCTTAGTGGATTTGATCTTGAGGGAAACTATAATAAATGGTTTATAAGGCACAACACTTGTTGAAGGTTTTGCAAATGGGGTAATAAGCTAAGTAGGCTTGATCTTTAGGGAAACTATATTAAATGATTTATAAGGCACAACACTTGTTGAAGGTTTTACAAATAGGGTAACAAGCTAAGTGGGCTTGATCTTTAGGGAAACTTTATTAAATGATTTATAAGGCGCAACAATTGTTGAAGGTTTTGTAAATGGGGTAACAAGCTAAGTGGGCTTGATCTTTAGGGAAACGATAATAAATGATTTATAAGGCACAACACTTGTTGAACATTTTGCAAATGGGGTAGCAAGCTAAGTGAGCTTGATCTTGGTGGAAACTCCATGGTTAAGTGTGTTTGAGTCAAAGTAGTACTAGGACATGTTACCTTCTAGGAAGTCCTAATGTTTCATCCCTATTAGCATCGCCTAAATGTAATGATTGTTAAGTTGACCATTTATGTTCATGAGAAATGGGTTCATGTGAACGACTACTCGTGAAATATGGATCAATGAGTTTGAGTAAAAAACTAAGCAGTTGAATCTTGATAAAATAGCATAGCTTTTGACACTATTAGAGTTTCAAGAGTTTAAAAGGCCCATACATTGTGGTTAACGTGTTAGTTTTTATGTTGGATCTAACATCAAATGTAAAGAGCTAGCATGTTGATTAAAATGTGTTTGTTAGGAAAGGTGTCTCAATCTTGCTCTTAATATTCAAAATGTAAGAAATGCAATTTTTAGGCCCTAAAGAAAAACAAAAAAATTCAATCTCTAGGTTATAGAGGTCATTTCAGTCTTAAATGATCTCTCATATCAAAAGTTATAGCCTCTAGAAGTTGGGCCTCCCACATTGGAAATGTAAAAATATTTATTACACATAAAAGAGCTATAAAAGAGAGTTACACTTGTTGACCAACTTATAATGAGTGTTATGATATATCACAAGACATCTATGTAATTCCCAAGCTTTCGCCTTAAAACATTAATAGATAAAAACCAGATGAAATTTTTATTTGTGATACAAATATGATACCAAGCATGTCAAATTACACTCCTTGTGCACAAGGTTCCATCATACAATGTGACGATGTTCGTAACATGCTTACTAATGCACTATGCATGGCGACATAAGTGGAAGACTTATTGTGCCATAGTCTAAATCATTGTGATTGACTCAAGCTACAAGAAATGGAGGGAGGTTGTGGTCCTTATACTAAATGTCAAACCCCTACACCTCGATAAATGAGGCACTCCTTGGGCATCTCAAGATTCAATGGTTTGAAATCCATCCTACTCAAGTTCAAACTCCAAAACCCATTTTGCAAAGGTTTGTACCTAAGAGCCTTTACTACAAAATCTGGGCTTGAGAGTCTAAGTCCCATGCTCCCTTGTAATCTTGAACTTTGGCCCTTAGGTAGCAATATACATCATGCACCAACCTCTCAGAATTTTGAGCCACAAATTTAAGACCTTTGGAATCAAACTTGCATAGGCTTGGACTTGCAACTCAACCTTCATCTTCTAATAAGCAATTTACAAGGCATAAAATTTTATATGACAATTCCAAACCCTATTCAACCTATGCTTTGGGCTTTGAACTTTGGCATTCCACAAATATCGAGCATGGGTTGAACACCTCTCAAACTTTGGGGTCTAATGTGCACCAAGCACTTCAGACTTCGAGGTCTGAATGACATATCAAAATTTGACAATCCCCTCAAACATCACCATGTTTAGACCTTGTAGTCTAAAATGCAACCTTCACTTAGACAAAACTCCAACACAAGTCTAATCCCTTGCACTCCTAGCATTCAAACTTTGAGGTCCGAACCACAACTTGCAATTCAAACTTTAGGATCTAAATCACAACCTGCAACTCAGACTATGTAGAAAAGTAGTTATAAGGCTAGGGACAATAATCATTAATTTAGTGATCTACAAGGCATAACTCCCTTGTTTTGTGAGTTGTTCAAAAATGGTCTGGACCAAGCACTTAGGCAAATGTGGTTCCCACATAAGCCAAGCATAGGGTTCCCAAATGCCTTGAAAATGGTCCAAACCCCAACACAAATGATCTCTCTTTCTCAAGAATAAGCAACCAAGAAAATGGAAAATTTCTTAAAGGAATGCTAACAAGAGAGGATGGAAATAATATCAAACACCATGACCTTAATTAACTATTAGGAAAAGTTATTGATTCCCTAATAAACCATGATAACACTAGATTAAAAAGGTAAGGAAGCATAAACCCAAAATTATATTCTCCAAGACAAAAAAAAAAGATGAGAACTTATATAGGACAATCATAAGAAATTTGACTCTAAGGTCGGTTATCCCATAGTAAATAAAGGAGTTACACCTCCTCCAAAGGTGGAACTTGATACAATAAACTATTTTCCATTTACAACATATATAATTTACACAATAAGGACATTGGAGGCCCTGAATTCACATTTTTCTACAGAGCATAGTAGGAACATAATATCAAAATGAGAGGAGGAATTCATGCTCATTCTACACATTACTCCAAGTAGTTCATGAGTCCCAAATGGTAGTTCAAAACCACCCAACCATGTGGAACCCTCAAGCCCACCCCTCTAAATTGGGAGACAACCAACTTAGGTAGTCCAACAGACTCAAATCCACATATGGGGTTGGACAAGATGCTAACACACACAAAGACTCACCAAGCACATACAAGAAGAGCAACATCCACCATTTAATTCAAACACATGCCAAGTGTACCATCACATTAGTACATCCAATAAACACACATGAGAAGATCATCCATCCATATCAAGTATATACATGAAGCATCATGCAAGCTAAAAATACCACAACATTAAGATTTAGAAGCACAAATCAACATGTGTAAAATATCACAACACGCAATGAATATGCAACCAATGGTACAAGAGGAAGAGATGGTTGTCCTAAGTACTATCCGTGGAGTGTCATCATGGCTCTCAACCATGTAGAGGTTGAGGAGAATGCCCCCATCCCATGGAGGTCCTCAATGACACCAGTATCAATTCACAAGTTTGTACCAAGATCCATGGTCTCAAAAATGCTAGAGCATCCTGCTTATCATTCATAGTCCTTTCCATGTATCCTCTTAGTCATATAGAAGCATCTCACATCTCATAAATTATCTTTCTTTAGTATGTATTTGTGAAATTTCCCATTCATTTTTATTGTACCTTATTTTAACCTCTCCTTATCTCATCCTTGGTCAACATACAAGTGGATGGGAATGAGAGTCCACTCCATTCTAGCCTAAGATTCCTCCACTCCATTCTATCCTAAGATTCCTCAACTCTTATAGCTTTATTTACAAATCAAACTTCACATAGTGCAAATAATAGGGTCCAAAACAAGGCATGCATATAACCATTGAATTTTCCATCCCACTCCATACCCAACCATATCCCCATGTATTCAACATATCAATTCACAATTACAAATGCAACAATGCACTCATATATAAGGTTTTCCAAATTGGGGGTTTTTGATGTAGTTTCATTAAGATTTCAAACATCCAATTTCAAAATTAAAAACATACCCTCTTGAAGATAAGGGAAAGAAAAGTTCATTCTTTCTCAATCATGTACAACATTTAGGAAATTTTTTCCATAGTTTCAATGTAAAATGCATTTTTTCAAAACACATAAAAATAGAGATCGTTGAGTCAATTTCCATTGATTTAATAATCCTCTCCAAGAAATCTTTTCTACAAAGAAATCCAATGTAACCACTTAAAGTAGGCATGGCATGAATGCAATAAATTTTAATAATAATGAGGGAAGAATAATACCCTGGGTAAGTGCATGGAAATGGGGGATGAAAAGGGGGTCAAAAGTGGCCATTTTTTTTTTCTAAAATTAGTAAAAATTGATCTTGGATGAGAAATCAAGAAGATATACACACTCAAAATTAGAAGATGTGATAAGAACAAGTTTTGTAGTGTTCTAAATCTAGTTTCTAAACTACTATTTTTTTTCTAGAAATGGCGGAGACTAAGAGGTTTAAATAGGGGGAGCACACAAAGTGCTCCTATTTTTGTCATAAAAATATAACATAGTGTTAGGTGTGCTCCCCCTAAAATATCAACTTTTTTTAAGTATTTGACAAATCACTTCAATGGAAAATTAGCTAACACCATGTAGTTTATGCCTGATTTTTCTATTAATTTTTTAATGAATATATGATTTTTTATAAATTTTCAAAGTGGACACATCCTAAAAATTAAAAATTTGAGCGTGCTCCCCCCTAATTTTTAAAAACTAATCAAAAATCAAAATTTTTGTTTAATGTGTATAGGATTGAGTCTAGAATCTAAAAATGTAATTTATTTCAAATTTTGATAAACGTGTAAAAAATGACAACAAAAATACTAGACATAGCTTTTCTGGAAAAAAGAACACATTAGAAAATGAAATTGAAGATGGAAACCTTAATGTTATCATATTTTTGAAAAAATACATGGTTAGAAAGCTAATGAAAAACTTGAAGTCATCCTAACATTTTTTTGTATTAACATTGAAACATGTGTAAACCTGATGGAGAGCACGCATGGTATTTGATTGAATTTTCTAACTTTTGTTGAAAATATGTCCTTGGCATCCAAAAGGTACCTCCAACCCTTTAGGTTGGATGTCCAAGGCAAATCCAACCCTTAGGACCTTGGAATTTCACAAAGTAGTCAAAAACACACCCATGTTATAACACGAGTGCATTTTAAAACAGTTAAAATACTTTCTATGCATATATCTCTCTCCCTCTATCTTGTTTTGTCTATGGACCCCCTCTCTCTCTAACTCTTGAACTCTATGTCTATGCTTCCCTATCTATCTCTCCTTTATATCCCTCTCTCTAACTCTATATGCCTCTCTATCTCTCTCTCCCTCTCTCTATCTTGCTCTCTCTATCAACCCCCTCTCTCTAACTCTATCTTCTATCTCTCCCTCCCTCTCTATCTCTCTCCCCCTCTCGATCTCTCTCCCCAACCCTCAACCTCTCAATCCCTCTCCCTATGTCTCTGGACATCTCTTCATCTCTTTCCCTATCTTTATCTCTCCCCATATATCCCTATCTTTATCTCTCCCCATATCGCTATCTCTTAATCTCTCCCTCTCTACCTCTGTCTCTCCCTCCCTCTTTATCTCTTTCCCCTTCTCTATCTCTCTCCCCATATCTCTACCTCTTAATCTCTACCCCCATCCCTCTACCTCTCAATCTCTCTCCCTATGTCTCTGTACATCTCTTCATCTCTTTCCCTATCTCTATCTCTCCCCATAACCCTATCTCTTAATCTATTCCTCTCTACCTCTCTCTCTATCTCATTATCTATCCCTCTCTATCTCTCCCTCCCTATCTATCTCCCTATCTCTCCCCTCTATCTATCTCTATCTCTATCTCCCTCTTTATCTATCTTTCTCCCTCTATAGATCCCTTTGTCTATCTCAACCCTCTCTCTCTCTCTAACTCTCTCTTCCTCTCTATCTCTATATATCACTCCCTCATGCGCTAAGGGGTTGATAGAGAGAGCAAGATAGAAAGAGGGAGAGAGATATAGAGATAGAGAGGCAGATAGAGTTAGAGAGAGGTAGGATAGAGAAATTGAGAGAGGGAGAGGGAGATGGAGAGGGAGAGGGAGGGAAAATATAGAAAGAGGGGAAGATAGAGAGATAGAAAGGGATAGATGGAGATAGAGATAGGGAGAGGGAGAGAGGGGGGTTGAGATAGACAAAGGGATCTATAGATGGAGAAAGATAGATAAAGAGGGAGATAGGGATAGAGATAGACAGAGGGGAGAGTTAGGGAGATAGAGAATGAGGGAAAGATATATATATATATATATATATATATATATATATATATATATATATATATAAAGAGGGAGACAGAGACAGAGATAGACAGAGGGGAGAGTTAGGGAGATAGAGAGTGAGGGAAAGATATATATATCTTTCCCTCACTCTCTATCTCCCTAACTCTCCCCTCTGTCTATCTCTATTGCTGTCTCCCTCTTTATCTATCTTTCTCCCTCTATAGATCCCTTTGTCTATTTCAACCCCCCTCTCTCCCTCTTCCTATCTCTATCTCCATCTATCCCTTTCTATCTCTCTATCTTCCCCTCTTTCTATATTTTCCCCTCCCTCTCCTTCTCCCTCTCTCAATATATATATATATATATATATATATATATATATATATATATATATATATATATATATATATATATATCTTTCCCTAACTCTCCCCTCTGTCTATCTCTATCTCCATCTCCCTCTTTATCTATCTTTCTCCCTCTATAGATCCATTTGTCTATCTCAACCCCTCTCTCTCCCTCTCCCTGTCTCTATCTCCATCTATCCCTTTCTATCTCTCTATCTACCCCTCTTTCTATATTTTTCCCTCCCTCTCCCTTATATATATATATATATATATATATATATATATATATATATATATATCCAGAGAGATAGAGAGAACAATAAATTAAGATATAGGGATATGGGGTTAGATAGAGATAGGGAAAGAGATGAAGAGATGTCTAGAGACAAAAGGAGAGAGATTGAGAGAGAGGGGGGGGAGGGAGGCTAGAGATAGAGAAATGTAGGATAAGTAGAAAGAGACACTCCCAAGTAGATACAAGCTTGCATTTGTCCCTCCTAGTACAGACAAGTTATATTCAACCAACCACATAGAGATTTGAGTCTAGGGATTCTCTTGGACCACCACTTGATTACCTATTTGATGCACTACATGCATAGTTAAAATAGATCTTAGACGATGAATTTGGCACCAAAAATAAAAATTTGAGCGTGCTCCCCCCTAATTTTTTTGAAAACTAATCAAAAATCAAAATTTTTGTTCAATGTGTATAGAATTGAGCCTAGAATCTAAAAATGTAATTTGTTTCAAATTTTGATAAGCATGTAAAAAATGACAACGGAAATACTAGACATAGGTTTTCTGGAAAAAAGAACATATTAGCAAAAGAAATTGAATATGGAAACATTAATGTTATCAGATTTTTGAAAAAAACCATGGTTAGAAAGCTAATAAAAAACTTGAAGTCATCGTGACATTTTTTTGTATTGACATTGAAAAATGTGTAAACTTGATGGAGAGCATGCATGGTATTTGATTGAATTTTCTAACTTTTGTTGAAAATATGTCCTTGGCATCCAAAAGGTACCTCCATCCCTTTAGGTTGTATGCCCAAGGCAAATCCAACCTTTGGGATTGGAATTTCACAAAGCAGTCAAAAACATGCTCATGTTATAACACAATTGTGTTTTAAAGCAGTTAAAATACTTTCTATGCATATATCTCTCTCCCTCTATCTTGTTTTTCTATGGACCCCCTCTCTCTCTAACTCTTGAACTCTGTCTATGCTTCCCTATATATCTCTGCTCTATATCCCTCTCTCTAACTCTATCTACCTCTCTATCTCTCTCTCTCTCCCTCTCTCTATCAACCCCCCTCTCTCTAACTCTATCTTTCTATCCCTCCCTCCCTCTCTCTCTCTCTCCCCCTCTCTATCTCTCTCCCATCCCTTTACCTCTCAATCTCTCTCCCTATGTCTCTAGACATCTCTTCATCTCTTTCCCTATCTCTATCTCTCCCCATATCCCTATCTCTTAATCTATCCCTCTCTACCTCTGTCTCTCCCTCCCCCTTTATCTCTCTCCCCCTCTCTATCTCTCTCCCAATCCCTCCACCTCTCAATCTCTCTCCCCATCCCTCTACCTCTCAATCTCTCTCCCTATGTCTCTAGACATCTCTTCATCTCTTTCCCTGTCTCTATCTCTTTCCATAACCCTATCTCTTAATCTATCCCTCTCTACCTCTCTCTATCTCTTTATCTTTCCCTCTCTATCTCTCCTTCACTCTCTATCTCCCTATCTCTCCCCTCTATCTATCTCTATCTCTATCTCCCTCTTTATCTATCTTTCTCCCTCTATAGATCCCTTTGTCTATCTCAACCCCCTCTCTCTCCCTCCCTGTCTCTATCTCCACCTATCCCTCTCTATCTCTCTATCTGCCTCTCTTTTAATATTTTTCCCTCTAACTTTATCTCTCCATCTCTTTCTATCTTCCCGCTGTCTCCCTCTCCCTCCCTCTCCATGTCCCTGTCCCTGTCCCCCCCCTCTCTCTCTCTATCTCTCCCTTTATCTCTTTATTTCTCTATCCTCTCTCTCTCTAACTCTATTTTCCTCTCTATCTCTATATCTCTCTCCCTCATGTGCCAAGGGGTCGATAGAGAAAGCAAGATATAGAGATAGAGTGGCAAATAGAGTTAGAGAGAGAGAGAGAGAGAGGGATTTAGAGAAAGATGTAGGATAGGTAGAAAGAGACTCTCCCATGTAGATACAAGGTTGCATTTGTCCCTCCTAGTATAGACAAGTTATATTTCACTGACCACATGAAGATTTGAGTCTAGGGATTCTCTTGGACCATCACTTGATTACCTATTTGATGCACTACATGCATCATTAAAATAGATCTTAGACCATGAATTTGGCAACAACATTAAGAAGGTTATGATTTATAGGAGTATAATATCAATTTCCTTCTTTCACTTGTGTTTTTTTTGGATTGAAGATCTTTCACAATATATATTAATCCAAAAACAAGAGTACATCATAAGGTGATCAAGATGACCACCATACACCAGTCCATATATAGATTACAATCCAAAAAGGGAACCTACTATAAGATTCTGCTTCAATAATAGGTTCAAAGAGAAGTGCTACTCAAAAAGTATTGATTACATAAATGAGGGGCTGCATATATCAAATCAAAAATAGTAGTTAATTGACACTATTTTAATATAAACTTAGCTACAAGCTACTAGTGTTCCATTGCTTCAAACCCATTTGTATTAATGGTTCATTCTTGTCCTACTATGCATTATGGTAGTTCCATTCTTCTTCAAAATCTCTAAGGTTCCTAGATGTCTCTGTCAATCTGCCCTATTGTGGAGTAGAAGTCTTCCAGTTTTCTTCATCAATGATTTCATCTAAGTCTGTGCCATCATATTCCAAGTTAGTCTTGAAGAACTTTTTTTTACTTTGTCCTGTTTTGCTTGCCCCAACCTGTCTAGTCTTCTCTTACAATCCCTATTTTCACTGTCTTTGGAGGGTTTCGTATCTTTAGTTATCTCTGGGGGTGATATAGTTCAAGAGCTCTATTGTTTCCACAAAAGTTCTGAGAAGTGATCTCCCTTAGCCTTTGATCTTGATTCTTTGTCCAATTTACCTAGTGCAGTTTGCAATATTCAGTTTGAAATTTTATGAACTCTCTAAGGAAGTTGTCATTCATCTTACTCCACCTCTGGTGCCCATAGTTTGCATTCTGAATGTCCTTTTTATACAACATTGCCCCTCCATCCATTATCTCTCTGTATTTGTCCACTGGAATCTTCACTGTCATCATTACATATTCAATCAATTTCAAGTTTGTCAATTTAAAAGATAGCTCAGTGAGAGACCTCTGCTTACCTTGAAACCTCTCATCATTTTTCATCTTCCACAAAAACCATAGGATCTCTATATATAAGACTAACCATAAGGTATTAAGTTTTTTATTTAGCCCTTTCACAAAACCACACAATATTTCTTTCCAACTAATAACATTTCTAGGTTCCCAATTTGCCACATTACCCATAAAAATAGCCCAAGTGGATTTTCCATAAACACAACCAAAGAACACATGTTGATAGTTTTCACTTACATTACACAAAGGACAGACATTGTTGTCCATTCCTAGAGCCAATTTTTTTAGTAAAAGTAACCATCTAAAGATCCCTTTTTCAGGTTCTATACTTCTAGACTAGAAACATTCAAAGGCTTTGGATAAGGTTTTATGATCTAATTTATGATCCCAAACAGAGTTTATATGCTCAAGGACTGCCAGAGGATTGACCATCATTTTAAAAAATTTCTTTGAATTAACATCTGGAAGATTAGTTCCATCTTTCCACTTGATCTTCCTAATGTAATCCACCCCAAGAAAGGATACTTCCTGGGGGAGCCTACACAAGAAAGACCAGAAGATTATAGAAAATTTCCTTTTTTATTCCAGAAAGGCTAAATTCTTGTTCAACTTGTTCCCAACTTTTGGCTCTACTCCCATCAAACAAGTCACTAAGAGAACTTAGACCTTTACCATGCCAATTCTTAGCTGAGCACCCTTGAAAAAGGGCAAGTGGTTTGCCTTTATGAAATATGTTCCACCAAATTGATATGTGTCCTATAATTATGCCCTTTCAATATCATATGCCATGCCATTATCAATTATAGTTGTAGCTTGCTCCCAAGCTTTCCATATGCTATTAAAGACAATAGATCCCATAGGTTTAACTTTGAAATTCCCACACAAAAAGTCATGCAAATGAAGACCCTTCTATGCTCTAGCCTTGAGAGGTACAGAATCACAAATATTATTCCTAACTAGAATTTTCCAAGGTTCCTCTCCCTCTAAAGACCTGACTATCCATTTTGAAGCCAAGGCTACACCCTAAATTTTAAGATCTTTTAGTCCCAGAGCTCCCTGCTCTTTCCCTAGACAGCACCACTCCCATTTGATTGCATGTATCTTCTTAGCACCTTTACCATCAGACCAGAGGAAGTGTCTGATAGTCTTTTGAATAACATTAGATTGATAATTTGGGAAAAGCCACATAGAAGAGTAGTAAACAAAGTGAGCTGATATGATCTTTTGGAAAACTTGAACCCTCCCAGCTAAGGACAGGAAGTACCTATTCTAGTTATTCAGTTTCTTTTCAATTTTAGAGTAAATTCATTCCCACATACCTTTTAAAGATGGGAGAATTGTAAATGGTATCCCCAAGTATCTCACTTGTTTAGATGGGCCTCCCTAACTCCATTTATTTTTGTCCCACCATCCTAGAGCCTCCTCATTCCAGCTTAACATTATAGATTTAGATGTAGAAAATTTTGCACCACATGCTAGATAAAAGACCTCCAATCTATTATCCAAGTTCCTCATATTCTCCGCCTCAATCTTTGGAAATAAGGTAGTATCATCTACAAACTGAACATTCAATAACATATCTTCATTGGGTAGAACTATCCCTTTCACTTGACCTATCAACCTATTAGTTCTCAACGGATAATATAAAGCTTTAGAAGCAATTACAAATAAGACAGGGGCCAGGGGGCAACCTTGCCTAATGGACCTCCCCATTTTGAAGGGTAAGGATAGTGAACCATTTAGCTTTACCTGTGCAGAGGCATCATTGAATAACATCTTAATAATATCACAAAAATATGTGTGAAATCCAATGGTTTCTAACATCATTATGATGAAGGACCATTCTATTATATCATAGGCCTTTTCAAAGTCAAGAAGAAGAATACCTGTCTCTTGCCCAGATTCTCTGGCCCAATGCATTGCTTCCCAGCTTGTAATAATATTCTCAAGAATATACATGTCCTTGATAAAACATGTCTAGGTATCGTTAATAATCTTGGGTAGAATATCCCTAAACCTTTTAAAGCTAAGACTTTGGCCAGGATTTTATAAGACACATTCAATAGGGTGATCAATCTCCAGTTTCTTAGATTTGTTCTATCTCCATCTTTAGGCAAAAGCCTTATAATGCCTCTATTGATCTCTTTCCCTAGAGACCCTTTTGTTATTGCCTCTTGATAGATATCAAATAGGTCATCAACCACCCAATGTAAGTTTGCCTTGTAAAAATCCATAGGGAGCCCACCAGCCCCTGGAGACCTGCCATTCCCTGTGGAATTAATGGTATCTTCAATTTCTATTTTGGTTATCCTAGCCTCTAATTTTTTCTACATTTCAACATCTATTTTCTTTTAACAAATCCTTTTGCACAGGTCTTGAGCATGTTTACATCTTTCATTGTTGTCTTTTGCTTTAAACAGGTTCTCATAGAATCTCCTAAACACTTCTTGCATGTCACTATCATCTTGCCATAGAGTGCCTCCTTCTAAGATTGGACCAATATTCTCTTTCACATTTTTATATTTAAGTAGCTCAAAGAAGTATTTGGTTCCCCTATCCGCACCTTCTAGCCAATCTAACTTAGCCCTTACTTTTGCCCCTTGGGCCTTCTTGACTTGAAACTACTTTAATCTATGTTTAACATCCCCCAATTTATCTGCCAACTCTGGTAGGTTGGGTTCCCTCTTAATCTCCTCAATTTTTAGAAAGTCCTCCTGGAGCCTAAGTTCCATCTTTCTTCTATCTAGAGCATAATTTTTACCAATTGTTTGAAACAAAGTTTTGCATGAGGTGACCAAGTTATTCCAATAAGCAATTGTACTTTCTTTTCTATCGAGGGATTTATTAATCTCTCTCAGAGAACTAATACCATCC
Organism: Cunninghamia lanceolata; assembly: GCA_027924645.1. Lineage (NCBI taxonomy): Eukaryota > Viridiplantae > Streptophyta > Pinopsida > Cupressales > Cupressaceae > Cunninghamia > Cunninghamia lanceolata. Next base: position 8,806,136 of record BSBN01000523.1, on the reverse strand, counting down.
ATACAATCATTGTCATGCAATAGCTCATAATTTAATTTGAAATTAGAATGCCCTTTATCTTTCATTGAAAAGCATTGGTTTTTCAAAGAGATAGCTGTTTTGATTGGGTGATGGTCTGATAGGGTATTTGGAATGACTTGAACAACATTATCATGGTCAGAAGGTAGAAATTGAAAATAGTCATTATTTGTATAAAATCTAGCTAGCCTATAGTATATCCTCCTTTTATCCTTTTGACTATTACACCAGGAGAGCCAAATGCTAGAACTATGGTCTTTTTTTCTAGCTAGTGGATCATACAGCTTTAGCAATCTCTTCATTCTATCCCAAAAATATTTTTCATTTCCTTTCCATTCATGCCTAATCCCCCCTAATTTATCATCTTTGTGCTCAATCATATTGAAATCACCACCCAAAATCCAAGGAATTTTAGGAAGCTCATTTGCCATCCACTTCCATAATTTTTCCCTATAGCCATACTCATTTGGATCATAGATTGAACAGAGCCCAATTTTAACATTATCAATTTCAAGTATGACCCACAAACATCTTTTGCAAGGGGAACTGCCATGCAGAGAAATATATTTATTCCATTTTCTATTTATTAGCATCGCAATTCCCCCTTTACCTTTATCATGTTTAGAGGAAAGGGCAATTGAATCTTTCCAAATAAATCTTAAGTTATTTTCCAACTGGAAGCCCACTACTTTGACTTCTTGCAATATTAGAACATCTATCTTCTTATTTTTGTTACAAAAATCTCTGACCACATATTTCCTATTAGAGGATTCAAGCCCTCTCACATTCCAACTATAGCTGTAAAACTCTATCATTACCATTCTGCTTACTCAGAGTTAGGCTTATTCCCTTTATATAATTTATCAAAACATTTGGGCATTAGTTCCTCTTTACCCTTTTTACCTGGCTTGGCAGAGCTATTAGTCTCACTATATTGTTTCCTCTTTTTACCTTCCTCTTCCTTCTTGGGAAAGGTTCTTTATTTTAGAAACTAATAGTATCTCTGGGCTCAATATCCAATCTGGAGTCACAACCTTTTGCAAGAAAAAGCTCTAGGGCTATTCACAGTTAACCCCTACTCCCATCAAACAAGTCACTAAGAGAACTTAGACCTTTACTGTGCCAATTCTTAGCTGAGCACCCTTGAAAAAGGGCAAGTGGTTTGCCTTTATGAAATATGTTCCACCAAATTGATATGTGTCCTATAATTATGCCCTTTTCAATATCATATGTCATGCCATTATCAATTATAGTTGTAGCTTGCTCCCAAGCTTTCCATATGCTGTTAAAGACAATAGATCCCATAGGTTTAACTTTGAAATTCTCAAACAAAAAGTCATGCAAATGAAGACCTTTCCATGCTCTAGCCTTGAGAGGTACAGAATCACAAATATTATTTCTAACTAGAATTTTCCAAGGTTCCTCTCCCTCTAAAGACCTAACTATCCATTTTGAAGCCAAGGCTACACCCTGAATTTTAAGATCTTTTAGTCCTAGAGCTCCCTGCTCTTTCCCTAGATAGCACCACTCCCATTTAATTGCATGTATCTTCTTAGCACCTTTACCATCAGACTAGAGGAAGTGTTTGAAAGTCTTTTGAATAATATTAGATTGATAATTTGGGAAAAGCCACATAGAAGAGTAGTAAATAGAGTAAGCTGATATGATATTTTGGAAAACTTGAACCCTCCCAGCTAAGGATAGGAAGTGCCTATTCTAGTTATTCAGTTTCTTTTCAATTTTAGAGTAAAGTCATTCCCACATACCTTTTAAAGATGGGAGAATTGCAAATGGTATCCCTAAGTATCTCACTTGTTTAGATGGGCCTCCCTAACTCCATTTATTTTTGTCCCACCATCCTAGAGCCTCCTCATTCCAGCTTAACAAAATAGATTTAGATGTAGAAAATTTTGCATGACATGCTAGATAAAAGACCTCCAATCTATTATCCAAGTTCCTCATATTCTCCTCAATCTTTGGAAATAAGGTAGTATCATCTACAAACTAAACATTCAATAACATATCTTCATTGGGTAGAACTATCCCTTTCACTTGACCTATCAGCCTATCAGTTCTCAACAGATAATATAAAGCTTTAGAAGCAATTACAAAATAAGGCAGGGGCCAAGGGGCAGCCTTGCCTAATGGACCTCCCCATTTTGAAGGGTAAGGCTAGTGAACCATTTAGCTTTACCTGTGCAGAGGCATCATTGAATAACATCTTAATAATATCACAAAAATATGTGTGAAATCCAATGGTTTCTAACATCATTATGATGAAGGACCATTCTATTATATCATAGGCCTTTTCAAAGTCAAGAAGAAGAATACCTGTCTCTTGCCCAGATTCTCTGGCCCAATGCATTGCTTCCCAACTTGTAATAATATTCTCAAGAAAATACATGTCCTTGATAAAACATGTCTGGGTAATGTTAATAATCTTGGGTAGAATATCCCTAAACCTTTTAAAGCTAAGACTTTGGCCAGGATTTTATAAGACACATTCAATAGGGTGATCAGTCTCCAGTTTCTTAGATTTGTTCTATATCCATCTTTAGGCAAAAGCCTTATAATGCCTCTATTGATCTCTTTCCTTAGAGACCCTTTTGTTATTGCCTCTTGATAGATATCAAATAGGTCATCAACCACCCAATGTAAGTTTGCCTTGTAAAAATCCATAGGGAGCCCATCAACCCTTGGAGACCTGTCATTCCCCATGGAATTAATGGTATCTTCAATTTCTATTTTGGTTATCCTAGCCTCTAATTTTTTCTACATTTCAACATCTATTTTCTTTTAACAAATCCTTTTGCACAGCTCTTAAGCATGTCTACATCTTTCATTGTTGTCTTTTGCTTTAAACAGGTTCTCATAGAATCTCCTAAACACTTCTTGCATGTCACTATCATCTTGCCATAGAGTGCCTCCTTCTAAGATTGGACCAATATTCTCTTTCACATTTTTATATTTAAGTAGCTCAAAGAAGTATTTGGTTCCCCTATCCGCACCTTCTAGCTAATCTAACTTAGCCCTTACTTTTGCCCCTTGGGCCTTCTTGACTTGAAACTACTTTAATCTATGTTTAACATCCCCCAATTTATCTACCAACTCTGGCAGGTTGGGTTCCCTCTAAATCTCCTCAATTTTTAGAAAGTCCTCCTGGAGCCTAAGTTCCATCTTTCTTCTATCTAGAGCATAATTTTCCAATTGTTTGAAACAAAGTTTTGCATGAGGTGACCAAGTTATTCCAATAAGCAATTGCACTTTCTTTTCTATCGAGGGATTTACTAATCTCTCTCAGAGAGCTAATACCATCCATACAATCATTGTCATGCAATAGCTCATAATTTAATTTAAAATTAGAATCCCCTTTATCTTTCATTAAAAAGGATTGGTTTTTCAAAGAGATAGCTATTTTGATTGGGTGATGGTCTGATAGGGTATTTGGAATGACTTGAACAACATTATCATGGTCAGAAGGTAGAAATTGAAAATAATCATTACTTGTATAAAATCTATCTAGCCTATAGTATATCCTCCTTTTATCCTTTTGACTATTACACCAGGAGAACCAATTGCTAGAACTATGGTCTTTTTTTCTAGCTAGTGGATCATATAGATTTAGCAATCTCTTCATTCTATCCCAAAAATATTTTTCATTTCCTTTCCATTCATGCCTAATCCCCCTAGATTTATCATCTTTGTGCTCAATCATATTGAAATCACCACCCAAAATCCAAGGAATTTTAGGAAGCTCATTTGCCATCCACTTCCATAATTTTTCCCTATAGCCATACTCATTTGGATCATAGATTGAACAGAGCCCAATTTTAACATTATCAATTTCAAGTATGACCCACAAACATCTTTTGCAAGGGGAACTGCCATGCAGAGAAATATATTTATTCCATTTTCTATTTATTAGCATCGCAATTCCCCCTTTACCTTTATCATGTTTAGAGGAAAGGGCAATTGAATCTTTCCAAATAAATCTTAAGTTATTTTCCAACTGGAAGCCCACTACTTTGACTTCTTGCAATATTAGAACATCTATCTTCTTATTTTTTTTACAAAAATCTCTGACCACATATTTCCTATTAGAGGATTCAAGCCCTCTCACATTCCAGCTATAGCAGTAAAACTCTATCATTACCATTCTGCTTACACAGAGTTAGGCTTATTCCCTTTATATAATTTATCAAAACATTTGGGCATTAGTTCCTCTTTACTCTTTTTACCTGGCTTGGCACAGCTATTAGTCTCACTATATTGTTTCCTCTTTTTACCTTCCTCTTCCTTCTTGGGAAAGGTTCTTTATTTTGGAAACTAATAGTATCTCTGGGCTCAATATCCAATCTGGAGTCACAACCTTTTGCAAGAAAAAGCTCCAGGGCTATTCACAGTTAACCCCTACTCCCATCAAACAAGTCACTAAGAGAACTTAGACCTTTACCGTGCCAATTCTTAGCTGAGCACCCTTGAAAAAGGGCAAGTGGTTTGCCTTTATGAAATATGTTCCACCAAATTGATATGTGTCCTAAAATTATGCCCTTTTCAATATCATATGCCATGTCATTATCAATTATAGTTCTAGCTTGCTCCCAAGCTTTCCATATGCTATTAAAGACAATAGATCCCATAGGTTTAACTTTGAAAGTTCCAAACAAAAAATCATGCAAATGAAGACCTTTCCATGCTCTAGCCTTGAGAGGTACAGAATCACAAATATTATTTCTAACTAGAATTTTCCAAGGTTCCTCTCCCTCTAAAGACCTGACTATCTATTTTGAAGCCAAGGCTACACCCTGAATTTTTAGATCTTTTAGTCCTAGAGCTCCCTACTCTTTCCCTAGACAACACCGCTCCCATTTAAATACATGTATCTTCTTAGTACCTTTACTATCAGACCAGAGGAAGTGTCTGATAGTCTTTTGAATAACATTACATTGATAATTTGGGAAAAGCCACATAGAAGAGTAGTAAATAGAGTAAGTTGATATGATCTTTTGGAAAATTTGAACCCTCCGAGCTAAGGATAGGAAGTGCCTATTCTAGTTATTCAATTTCTTTTCAATTTTAGAGTAAAGTCATTCCCACTTACCTTTTAAAGATGGGAGAACCGCAAATGGTATCCCCAAGTATCTCACTTGTTTAGATGGGCCTCCCTAACTCCATTTATTTTTGTCCCACCATCCTAGAGCCTCCTCATTCTAGCTTAACCTAATAGATTTAGATGAAGAATTTTTTGCACCAAAGGCTAGATAAAAGACTTCTAATCTATTATCCAAGTTCCTCATATTCTCCTCCTCAATCTTTGGAAATAAGGTAGTATCATCTACAAACTAAACATTCAATAACATATCTTCATTGGGTAGAACTATCCCTTTCACTTGACCTATCAGTCTATCAGTTCTCAACAAATAATATAAATCTTTAGAAGCAATTACAAATAAGGCAGGGGCCAAGGGGCAGCCTTGCCTAATGGACCTCCTCATTTTGAAGGGTAAGGATAGTGAACCATTTAGCTTTACCTGTGCAGAGGCATCATTGAATAACATCTTAATAATATCACAAAAATATGTGTGAAATCCAATGGTTTCTAACATCATTATGATGAAGGACCATTCTATTATATCATAGGCCTTTTCAAAGTCAAGAAGAAGAATACATGTCTCTTGCCTAGATTCTCTAGCCCAATGTAATGCTTCCCAGCTTGTAATAATATTCTCAAGAATATACATGTCCTTGTTAAAACATGTCTAGGTATCATTAATAATCTTGGACAGAATATCCCTCAACCTTTTAAAGCTAAGACTTTGGCCAGGATTTTATAAGACACATTCAATAGGGTGATCAGTCTCTAGTTTCTTAGATTTGTTCTATATCCATCTTTAGGCAAAAGCCTTATAATGCCTCTATTGATCTCTTTCCCTAGAGACCCTTTTTTTATTGCCTCTTGATAGATATCAAATAGGTCATCAACCACCCAATGTAAGTTTGCCTTGTAGAACTCCATAGGGAGCCCATTAGCCCCTGGAGATCTACCATTCCCCATGGAATTGATGGCAGCTTCAATTTCTATTTTGGTTATCCTAGCCTCTAATTTTTTCTACATTTCAACATCTATTTTCTTTTTACAAATCCTTTTGCACAACTCTTGAGCATCTCTAGATCTTTCATTGTTGTCTTCTACTTTAAACAAGTTCTCATAGAATCTCCTAAACACTTCTTGCATGTCACTATCATCTTGCCATAGAGTGCCTCCTTCTAAGATTGGACCAATATTCTCTTTCACATTTTTATATTTAAGTAGCTCAAGGAAGTATTTGGTTCCCCTATCCGCACCTTCTAGCCAATTTAACTTAGCCCTTACTTTTGCCCCTTGGGCCTTCTTGACCTGAAACTACTTTAATCTATGTTTAACATCCCCCAATTTATCTACCAATTCTAGCAGGTTGGGTTCCCTCTGAATCTCCTCAATTTTTAGAAAGTCCTCATGGAGCCTAAGTTCCATCTTTCTTCTATCTAGAGCATACTTTTTACCAATTGTTTGAAACAAAGTTTTGCATGAGGTGACCAAGTTATTCCAATAAGCAATTGCACTTTCTTTTCTATCAAGGGATTTACTAATCTCTCTCAAAGAGCTAATACCATCCATACAATCATTGTCATGCACTAGCTCATAATTTAATTTGAAATTAGAATCCCTTTTAGCTTTCATTGCAAAGCATTGGTTTTTCAAAGATATAGTTGTTTTGATTGCGTGATGGTCTGATATGGTTTTTGGAATGACTTGAACAACATTATCATGGTCAAAAGGTAGAAATTGAAAATAATTATTATTTGCATAAAATATGTCTAGCCTATAGTATATCCTCCTTTTATCCTTTTGACTATTACACCAGGAGAACCAAATGCTAGAACTATGGTCTTTTTTTCTAACTAGTGGATCATACAGATTTAGAAATCTCTTCATTCTATCTTGAAAATATTTTTCATTTCCTTTCCATTCATGCCTGATCCCCCCTGATTTGTCATCTTTATGCTTAATCATATTGAAGTCACCACCTAAAATCCAAAGAATTTTAGGAAGCTCATTTGCCATCCACTTCCATAATTTTTCCCTATAGCCATACTTATTTGGATCATAGATTGAACAGAGCCCAATTTTAACATTATCAATTTCAAGTATGACCCACAAACATCTTTTGCAAGGGGAACTGCCATGCAGAGAAATATATTTATTCCATTTTCTATTTATTAGCATGGTAATTCCCCCTTTACCTTTATCATATTTAGAGGAAACGGCAATTGAATCTTTCCAAATAAATCTTAAGCTATTTTCCAACTGGAAGCCCACTGCTTTGACTTCTTGCAACATTAGAACATCTATCTTCTTATTTTTGTTACAAAAATATCTGACCACATATTTCCTATCAGAGGATTCAAGCCCTCTCACATTCCAACTATAGTAGTAAAACTCTATCATTACCATTCTGCTTACTCAGAGTTAGGCTTATTCCCTTTATATAATTTATCAAAACATTTGGGCATTATTTCCTCTTTGCCCTTTTTACCTGGCTTGGTAGAGCTATTAGGCCCACTATATTGTTTCCTCTTTTTACCTTCCTCTTCCTTCTTGGGGAAAGGTTCTTTATTTTGGAAACTAATAGTATCTCTGGGCTCAATATCCAATCTAGAGTCACAACCTTCTGCAAGAAAAATGCTACTAGCTCCAAGGCTATTCACATTTAACCCTATAGGATCTACTATCCTCTTTTCATAGAATTTTTCTTTTAAAATTTTGAGCTACCTCATTTTCTCCTTAGCCATATTGTCTCTAATTTTATCAAGTGCCAACTCTTGAGTATTTTTTTACATCTAACCTTACTTTTTCTTATCCCATTCTTATCAATTGGATTGTAAATATCATTTTTTCTATCACTTATGGTGCTAATCCCATCTTTAATGTTGTGGGGATTGGGCAATTTGTTCTCTTCTTCTTTATCAAAAGTTGGGTTCTCAAACATAATAATACCATTCCCCAATAGGGAAGCATTATTAGGGTTAGGGGCATCTGTTAACCTAACCCTTAGGCAGGCAACATTATCACTATTAACTTCCTTAAAGGCATCTAAATATTCTATTGAACAATCTTTAGGGTAGTTTGAAGTAACCTCATTAACCAGAGCAGGTACAGACTCATCCTCTACAACATTGCCCTTATTAAAATTATTAGCACCATTGTGCCCACTATCAGGCAGCATTGAAACATCCATATTAGAAGGAGGGCTATCCAACCCTAGAGAGTGAGCACATTGCATATCAACATGATTTTCTAAAACAGGAGGGAGATTAACTTCACCATTTTCAGGGGAAGAACCAAATTCCCCAATATCATTTTTTCCACATTATTTCTAGACATATTAGCATCAAAATAACCCCCTTCTTTGGATTTTCTTTTGATTAAGACTAGACAGTCTTTTTTTTGGTGACCTTGCATTTTGCATAGAAAACAAAAGTTTAAAACCCTGAGCCCGACAAGTCCATATTGAAATCTTTTATCATTCTAACAAATTTCAATTATTTCTGGAATAGCAAAACCAATTTTCAAATAAACTAAAACTCTTGCATTCATATAAGGAAGGAAAACCCTTGTCTCATCAATTCTCAAGACTTTTTTGATGGGATCCATCATCTGTGGCAAAAAAACTCCATAGTTGCTCAGGTACATTTTTAATAAGAAACCATTTTGGGGCTAAGCAGAACAAAATTTCATTATGGGTAACATTTGGTGCCCATGGAAAGGCCTTAAATAAAGTTTGGCCAATATTCCAAAAGCTTCTCTCTAAGACTCTCTTATGCATATTATGGGATCTCAAGAAGATGACAAATAAACTAGGTTGAATCATTCTACAAAATGAAATCTAAATCCCTAGTTTTCTCCCCCAATCTGAGCCCAACCAATTATCAAAAAACCTTTTTGAAGGGATTTTATCAACATTCAAGAAAGCAAAGAAGACTGCAACATTCTTAAGCCTAGATTCTTCGGCAGTTAAAGCTTTTTCATATCATTATTTGGATTAAGTGAGAGAATCCTAAGTAAACAAAACTCCTCACCTTTCTTTTCACCAACTCCTTCACCTATATTCTCCTAGCCATTAGGGACTCCATAGTCTCTTCTGAATGTATTGTCGACCTCAAAGCCTACATTTTGAGGTAGTGCTTTAGCATCCTCAGAGCGCAATGCTTCTCTGTATGATTTTGGGGTCTCCTCTAACCCATCAAATGTACTAGAGTTATGAGCCTATGGATCCTCCATAAAACCTATTAACACCAATAATAACTCCCAAGGCACTCAATATGTCCTTCCTCTAGCAGCCTGAAGGCATTGGAAAATGAGGATATGGCTAGTGATGTCATAGTTCCAGGTGGGAAAGGGGATTGAAAGGCATTCAAAAATTTAAAATTTATAAAAAAAAATATCAAAATCACATAAAAGATATAACACAATAAACCCAAAGAAGACCAAAACCCTTAAAACCTAACTATTATGGCCAGATATTATAGAGAATATCATGGTTAAATGCAGTAGATTTGACAAATGAAAGAATTCAAAGAATGGAGAGGCAACTACCAGTGAATCATGGAGAGTTAAGAAAACTGTTAAAACACCAGCAAAGCCCCCCTTGTCCACAAAATACTCTCAAGGTATCTTTCACTTGTGTTGAAATGTAATTATATAGTTATTTCTTCTAAGACATGCTCTCTAATCTCTCCTTAGAATTGAATGGTTATTTGTAGAGAAATGATTCATAGGACAGTTCCAATATCAAGGTGGGAAAGAGTTTTCCTTTAACTAAATCCAACTAGAAATCAAATCTCTCCACAACCTTATGAAAGATGCTCCAATTTTCAAGACTAGCCTTAGCAACTAACACTAGATGTGAAAACAAGATAGTGGTCATTCTTGTGACCCAATCAAGAAAAAAGAATCCTCTTTTAGAGGATTACCACTTCCACTTATACAAGATGAAAGAAGACTACAACTTGGGCCATAAATTTGACCATAAGCTTCAAACTAAGAAGATTAAGCTAAGGAAATGGTGACATGGTCTAATACAAATATTCAAGCATGGTAGTGTTACCAATGTAAAATCAAATAGTAATGACTCTTATATATGAGCATGTTATGGACTAAGACATCAATCACATATTTGATTAGTAGGCCACAGAACAAGAATCATAAGGGATCTCAACTCTACACATCAATGCACTAGAGACAACTATAGGATCTAGGCATGTGACAACAAACTTACTAACTATGTATGAGGCACAATCAAGGTAGGGGAATAAACGTAAACCAACAATAGTTGATGAAGAATTCTCTAAGGAACTTCAAGATAAATATGCCTCTAATGCACACATCATGTTGTATGCTTCACACCAAGTTATGGCCTTGGAAAGCACAACTAGGTATAGTAGAACCAATTCACCTAAGATTTTCTTATGACCTAGTTCATTTTTAAGGGATGTATCATCCCTTATATTATGCAACCAATAATTGAATCTATACCCCTTTGGTCACATCTTCTATTATATTTAGAAAATTTGGAACAACTCATTCTAGTTACAATCCAACAAGTTGAGGGTCAAGTGTAATGACTTCTTGGTTGGGTCCTTAAAAATGGAAGGAACCATCCTTTGACTCTAAACCCAGAAGCAACAACAACAACACAACCAACCATCTCTAGAGTTGTAAGGAGAAGCAAGTGCCATATGGCCTAAAACTTTCCTTACACATGTTTCTTTTGTAGCAACTATAATTGAGCTATGAGTACCCCAGTCAGTAAGTACCCCTAAATTAGAACCCCACTCCCTTATCTAAGTTTCCCCATCCATGAATTTGTCCCTCATTGAGCCCCTTTCTATCTCATTAGATTTGAAGACCAACATCACTCCATACTATATAAGTTTCCCCATTCATGACTTCATGGCATGTGCCAATGAGTTGGTCCATAAAGGCTAATGTGCCTCTTGGGATAACACAAGTAGTTCAATGCTATCTATTAATGCTTACCAAGAACCACTAGAACCCATGAAGCATAGGAAATAGTTCCTCTACAAAACCTTCATAGTTTTATAAAGTGGAAAGACTTCACCAACCTCATCTATCCTTTGACATCATTTGAAGTAGAGATCAATGCCACCATTAGTTGATGTTAAGATTTGTCATTCTCTATCTCTATCAATCTCATTATCAAGATCAATTTGCTTAAGCAATTACCTCTTTATGATTAGTTGGGAGAGACAAATAGAGTTTGTGAAAGAGTAGAAGAGAGGATGCTAGTCATCATTTTAGCTAGTTTAAAATGTGCTCGTGTTATTGTTAGATTAAGGACAGACAACTAAGAGGGGGGGTGAATCAGTTGTCTAAAACTTTCTTCCAATTAAACACTTAAATCCTCTTTGTGATGTAGTAGCATATTAATAAATCAATCATGAAGCATAGTGCATTTAAATCAAGAGTAGAAACACATCAACACATAAGACACCAAGATTTTGACATGGAAAACCTGGTTAAGGGAAAAACCATGGGGTGATTAACCCAAGATTATATTCTCTGTTAGAAGAATAGAAAGAACAAAATGACACATTCCAATTAGGGCTCACTGCCCGAGCACACTGCTCACAAGAGGCTCACTGCTTATAAGAGACACACTGTCTACAAAATGATAAGTATCACATACTTGAACTAGAGAATAGCATCTTCACCATGCTTTAATTAGTTCCATTTAAGCCCAAAACTTCTACTCTGCCTTTCACTTTCTTCCTCGCTACCACACTCTCATCTCCACAAGAAACACTTTGAAATGACTTTACAACTCCTTATTTATACAAGGCATCGACTTAGGAATAATCATCTAAGTCAGAAAACATCTACAAGAACACCTACAAGATGTGTAATACATCCGGTCGGCCAGTCTCAGGAAATACACCATCATCCAGAAGTTATTCTTCAATTGTGAGCTCTAACTCCAATGCGGACCACCAACACGAACTAGACACGATTCAAAGACCTCCACAAGATTTCCCGAATCACCAAGAACATCCACACTTCATCTGCTTACTAAAATCCTTCTCTCCTTCATCTGGAACCTCAAGAACACAGTATGTCATCACTGTCACAAAGGAATAGATGCTTGCAGGCCTTCAAACCACGAACCAATTGAGTTGACACTTCACAAAGACTTCCTCAACACTCCCTCAATTCCGCAGAATAGGATAATGCATTTCTGGATCTCATCAGACCTATCTATGTCACTCTATCACCTCTAAACACCTGTTGGAACCAGTTTTACTTAGGAGGCCACAACTCCTTCAGATCTTCATGCGGACCTCTAAAATCTTTACTAGATCATCTTAAGACTCATATCTACAAACCCTTTGAACCACATCCTCTGATAGTCATCTTATCTTGGATCTTTACCTTACTGTCTTCACTGTTCTTCTCTGTTCCTGATTAGGACTAATTTTCTCAATATCCTTAGCACTCAACTCATCCAATCCTTTTCTTCAATGCAACAGGAGTATGTTGACATCAATGACAACACCGGTTAGGCCCATACTTGCAACAATCTCCCCCTTTGTCATTGATGGCAACATATGATGTGAAAAACTATTTTGACCATCAAGACAAGAATTTTTATTTACTGACACAACTCCCCCTATCACCAACAACTGTTCACTTGTCTTCTCTTTCTTTACTACTCTCCCTTTGATCAACCACCACTTGTTTTTCACATGTCTTCTCTCCCCCTTTGACATTAATGGCAAAGGGCACATACTTGCAATTCCACCGTTTCAGAATCATACCAGCTGCTCCCCCTGAGTAGCAGCTCCCCATCATCAATCCAGACCATAAGATATGACTGTGATATCCACTAGACTGATGCACATCAGTGCACCTTAGTTCATCACCGGAGGAGTAATAACCCCTAACTTCTACCTGAGATACTCAAAAGAGTCCTTAGGTAAAGGTTTAGTAAAGATATCTGCAATCTGATCCTTGGAAGGCACAAACTCCAGTCTGACTTCATTCTTGTTCACTTGCTCTCTCAGAAAGTGAAACTTGATAGATATATGCTTAGTCTTTGAATGCAACACTGTATTCTTAGATATATTTATTGCACTTGAATTATCATAGAAGATTGTGATAGGTTCCTCATACTCCACTCTAATGTCTCTTAGCATTTGCTTCATCCACAAAACTTGAGCACAACTACCTATTGTTGCAATATATTCTGCTTCTGTCGTGGATAGAGATATTGCCTCTTGTTTCTTGCTCAGCCAAGAAACCAATCTCTTCCCTAAAAAGAATGCTCCACCACTGGTACTCTTCCAGTCATCCACATCTCCTACCCAATCCGCATCTGTATATGCATGAAGAGAGAAATCATGATCTCTGGGATACCACAATCCATACTCAACTGTTCCTTTTAAATATCTAAAAATCCTCTTGATTACCATGACATGATATTCTCTAGGATCAGTTTGAAATATAGCAACAAGACCCACAACATTCATAATGTCAGGTCTAGTTTGAGTGAGATACAACAATCCTTCAATCATTGACCTATACTTTTTCTGGTCAGCCTCAGGAGAGTCATCATCTTTGCCCAATTTACATCTGGTTGCCATGGGAGTATTCATTGGTTTTGAGTCTTCCATCCCAAATTTCTTCAAGAATTCTTTCACATATTTGGTCTGAGAAATGAAGATTCCTTTCTTTCTTTGAGTGATTTGTAGACCCAAGAAGAAATTCATTTCCCCAAGCATGGACATCTCAAATTCACTTTTCATTTGATTTGCAAAAGTTTAACACATACTATCTCTTCCTCCAAAAATGATATCATCAACAAACACTTCAACAATCAAGATGTTTTCATGATCAATTTTGAAATACAAATTACTGTCAGTAGTACCTTTGTTGAAACCAATTTTCAAAAGATGCTTATCCAATCTTTCATACCAGGCTCTTGGGGCTTGTTTTAGTCCATACAGAGCTTTCTTCAACTTGCAGACCATATCACCATGATCAGACAATTGAAATCCATCCGGTTGCTCAATGTATACTTCTTCTTCCAAGTCACCATTTAGGAAGGCAGACTTGACATCCATCTGATATACTTTGAAGTCCTTGAAGGTAGCAAAAGCAAGAAATAATATGACTGCTTCAATTCTTGCCACCGGAGCAAAAGTTTCTTCAAAATCAACTCCTATTTGAGAGTAACCCTTGCAGACCAATCTAGCTTTATTTCTGATTACTTCACCAACTTCATTCATTTTGTTCTAGAAGACCCATTTTGTTCCAATCACATTCTTGTTTCTAGGTCTAGGAACAAGATCCCAAGTGTAATTTTTCTCAATTTGCATCAGCTCTTCCTCCATTGCTTTAGTCCAGTTTTCATCATTGCAAGCTTCATTTACTGTCTTAGGTTCAATCTTTGAAATCAGACAATACTCATCTGAATCTTGAGCAATTCTCCTTCTTGTTTGTACACCTTTGCTTTTATCACCTATGATCTGATATTCAGAGTGGTTCAGTCTTACATACCTGGGAACTTTGAGAGTTTCTTGCACTTCTGATTCTTAATCAAGCTCATTGAAACTCATCTCTTCTTCTTGATTTACCAGATCAGTTTAAATCTGAATTGCAGAAGGGGCTTGGGCTCCTTGAATCAGAACACCATTCTGATCATCTTCATCATATTCATAAAACCTTGATGGTTTTTCAATTCCTTCATCAACCTTCACAATTGCACTTTCTATAATCTTTCTTAGTCTCTTGTTATAACACTGGTATGCTTTGCTTTGAGTAGAGTAACCCAAGAATATTCCTTCATCACTTCTAGCATCAAACTTGCCTAGATCTTCATCTCTTTTGATGTAACATTTGCTGCCAAAGACTTTGAAATACCTCACAGTAGGAGTGATGCCAAACCAAAGTTCATAAGGAGTCTTACCAGTATTGCTTCTAATTTGAACTCGATTGAGAGTATAGACTGCAGTGCTGGCAACTTCTCTCCAATAGATCTGAGGAACATTTGCTTCCATCATCATTGTCCTAGATGCTTCTTAGATGGTCTGATTCTTTCTATCCACTACTCCATTCTGTTGTGGAGTCCTAGGAGCAGACAACTGTCTCTTTATTCCATGTTTCTCACAAAATTCTATGAACTCATCGGATGTGAATTCTCCACCTCTATCAGACCTCAGACACTTTAATTTTAATCTAGTTTCATTCTCTACCATAGCCTTGAATATTTTGAATTTCTCAAAAGCTTACGATTTCTCTTTCATAAAAGTTACCCACATCATCCGAGAGTAGTCAATAATTAGTAACATGAAGTATCTCTCACCTTGCACACTCTTGATTATTGTCGGACCACATAGATCAATATGAACTAAGTCCAATATTCTGGTAGAAGATTGTTCTTTGCTTTTAAATGAGACTCTGCTTTGTTTTCCCAACTGACATTCTTTGCACAAACTATTTGTAGGTTTCACCAGTTTTGGAAGATCTCTTACAGCCTGAGTGTTGCTTATCTTGATGATATTATCAAAATTCACATGAAACATCCTCCTATGCCATAGCCAACTCTGATCAATTTGCACAAATAGACAACTTTTACTAGTACCAACTAAATGGAAGATATTACCTTTTGTCTGAGTACCGGATGCAATCTCTGTTCTGGAACTTTCAAAGATCTTGCATTTTCCACTCTTGAATTGGAGATCATAGCCTTTGTCCACCAACTATCCAACACTGAGAAGATTGTGCCTCAATCCTTCAACATATAGTACATTACCAGTTTTGTTCTTTCCATCAAAAGAAGTAGTTCCTCTACCTTTGATTCTACCAACAGAATTATCACCAAACTTTACCACTCTTCTTTCATACCTTTCTAAATCTAAGAACTTATTTTTGTCACTTGTCATATGGTGAGAGCATCCACTGTCAATGACCCAATCATCCTTTTCTTCAACTTGGGCAGCCAGAGCTCTTTCTACAACTTTATGATTGATAGATTCAGAGGGCATTAGATCTTCTTCCTTGATGGCAATAAACACCCAATCACTTCCAGATTTGTTTCCTGTCTCTGATTCATCATCTATTACTCCTTCATTATCATCCTCTTCATGAACATAGTAACAATTTTTTTGGAACCTTAATCTGTTAGGATTTGGCCTTGGAAATCTTTCTGGACACTTTGAGGCAAAATGACCAATCTTATTGTAGTTAAAACACTTAAAAGGTAATTTCCCTTCATACTTACTAGATCCTCTTGGCAGTCTTTTTGCAATAAGGGCTCCAAGCTGAGCAGTTTTAGTTTCTTCTTCTTCCAAGTCTTTTCTTGCTTTTTCATACCATGATAATTTCCTTGAAGACTTCTCTCTCGGATCAAACCTTTGTTTTCCTTTTACAGAAGCACTGTCTTTGAATGCTGATTTAGTCTTGGGGGGGCATCTCCAAACTCAGTCATTTCAAATGCAACCAATTTACCAGCCAATTGATCTCTTGTGATAGTTGTATGGGCTCTGAATTTTTCAATGGAAGCAACCTTGATTTTATAAGAAGCAAGAAGGGATCTAAGAATTTTGCCAACAATCTCATCTTCATCCAAGACTCCACTAGCACATCTAATTCCACAAACAAGCTCATTTACTCTTGGCATAAAAGTAGTGATGTTTTCATCTTCTCTCATCTTTAGATTTTTGAATTTTCCTTTTAGACTTTGTAGCCTTGCACATTTGACATACTTGTCTCCTTCATGCAAAGTTTCCAATTTTTCCCAAATCTCAAAAGCAGTTTGTAGGTCAACAACATTTGTCATCTCTGAATCAGATAATGCACTTAGAAGAGCTTCTATAGTCTGCAAATTGTTTTCAACATCTGTGATTTCATTTGGGGCGTTCGGACCACCCTATGGAGGTGTATACTTTGTTGTAGCCATGGTCTAGTACTACATTCCCATACATTACAAGTGACATTTCATGCAACTTTTCCAAAGATTAAAATTGGTTCCATCAAACTTCAGACTATCCTTCTTGTAGGATGACATCCTGGATCTCCTCAAGTGGTTAATCTCTTTTAGAGGAACTTAGCTCTGATACCAATTGTTTGATTCAGGACAGACAACTGAGAGGGGGGGTGAATCAATTGTCTAAAACTTTCTTCCAATTAAACACTTAAATCATCTTTGTGATTTAGCAGCATATTAATAAATCAATCATGAAACATAGTGTATTTAAATAAAGAGCATAAACACATCAACACATAAGACACCAAGATTTTGACGTGGAAAACCTGGTTAAGGGAAAAACCATGGGGTGATTAACCCAAGATTGTATTCTCTGTTAGAAGAATAGAAAGAACAAAATGGCACATGCCAATTAGGGCTCACTACTCGAGCACACTACTCACAAGAGGCTCACTGCCTATAAGAGACACATTGTCTACAAAATGATAAGTATTACATACTTGAACTGGAGAATAGCATCTTCACCATGCTTGAATCAGTTCCATTTAAGCCCAAAACTTCTGCTCTGCCTTTCGCTCTCTTCCTCGCTACCACACTCTCATCTCCACAAGAGACACTTTGAAATGACTTTACAACTCCTTATTTATACAAGGCATCGACTTAAGAATAATCATCTAAGTCAGAAAACATCTACAAGAACATCTGCAAGATGTGTAATACATCCGGTTGGCCAGTCTCAGGAAGTACACCATCATCTGGAAGTTATTCTTCAATTGTGATCTCCAACTCCAATGCAGACCACCAACATGAACTGGACACAATTCAAAGACCTCCACAAGATTTCTTGAATCACCAAGAACATCCACACTTCATCTGCTTACTAAAATCCTTCTTTCCTTCATCCGGAACCTCAAGAACACAGTCTGTCATCACTGTCACAAAGGAATAGATGCTTACAGACCTTCAAACCATGAACCAATTGAGTTGACACTTCACAAAGACTTCCTCAACACTCCCTCAAATCTGTAGAATAGGATAATGCATTTATGGATCTCACCGGACCTATCTGTGTCACTATGTCACCTCTGAACACCTACCGGAACTGGTTTTACTTGGGAGGCCACAACTCCTTTAGATCTTCATGTGAACCTTTGAAATCTTTACTGGATCATCTTAAGACTTATATCTACAAACCCTTTAAACCGCATCCTCTGATAGTCATCTTATCTTGGATCTTTACCTTACTGTCTTCACTGTTCTTCTCTATTCCTGATTAGGACTAATTTTCTCAATATCCTTAGCACTCAACTCATCCAATCCTTTTCATCAATGCAATAGGAGTATGTTGACATCAATGACGACACCGTTTAGGACCATACTTGCAATAGTTATAACACAAGAGCGTTTTAAACTAGCTAAAATGATGAATAACGGCCTACAAAAAGGCATATCACATGATTTTTGGTGCACATGTTTTAATCCCTGTTCTGTACTTTTTCTAACATTGAAAGAGACTTTTGATTCTTTTGAGGTTCTCCCATCATTGGTTGACAAAATTGGTGCACTTTTTGTTCTTGTTTTGATATACAAGATTCTAATTACATGTTTTAAATTCAAATTTGATATTGGAAATTAACTAGTTTTTTGTCTTACATTGATAAAAAAAACATTGTAATTGTGCATGTTTTGTATTATACCTTGATAAATTATTAGATATTTTTTGTTTTCTTTGACTATTGTTTTAGATTGATATAAAATTCAATACAATTCCAAGGAGACTACCAAAAAATATAACACCAAAGGACCATGAAGTCGAGAATGCAAAAAAAGAGAGAACGAATGCGACAACTTCGTGAAAATAAGAAATTGAACTCCACAAATGAAGGTCAATTGTCTTTGTCAATTGAATTGGATGATGAAGCATCTAAGAGAGAAATATTTGGAGAAAAAAAGGGAATGAATGAAAAAACTTCTTGTAAGTAAGAAAGCAAATGTGGGAGTTGAAGGTATGCCATCTTTGCCATCTCAAATTGATATTGTAGAAAATATTCAATCACCAAGTGAAAATGATGATGCATTTTCAAATGTGAATATAGATGATACACGAATTGATCAAGTGTTGAGTGACAAAAATTTGTCTTGTGATTCAATTTTTGCATTGAGAACATCTCCTAGAATTTTGTGTAAAAAGCCTAAGTTTTTTATTGAAATTGATGAGAATATTCTAAAACTAATGGTTGATAAGATTCCCAAATGTACTTGTAGAAGAAATGTTAATAAGATGTGGAACATATTTTTAAAAGACATAAGTGAAACTAGAAGATGTCAATTGTTTGTTGAGATGATGAAAAATCTTAAGTTTAGGCCAATCATGAAGATTCTTGGCCTAAGAACATAAGTGGTAATAGTGAAAAATCTATTGTAAGAAATCTAATCAATGCATATCAAAGCATTGGTTCCACCTCACGCACCAAAGATAATAATGCTACATAACATGTCATTACATCAACTATTGTGAGCAATAAAACAAAAAAATCTTGCTTGATAAGAAAAATAAGTCAAGCACTAAAGGTAAATAGAAAAAACATTGATGAAAGCCATTGGGCACCATGAAAGAATTGAGGAACCAAATAGTAATGAACTATGGGCATTTTTCGGTAGACTGCCATGGAAAGATAAAACCATAGTTGTGAGAGGAACCTCCTGCAATAATATAATGAAAAATGCACGAAATAACAGAAATAGAAGAAATACAGAAGAAATTTATTGATCGCAGGCCACTTCGAGGAGGCAACCTCCTTTGAGAAAGCTCAATACAATAAATTTGTGGATGCCTTCATTGGCCTCAACACGTACTTATATACTAAGTACAATCTAAACAACTATTACTTACCGTGAATGTGGGATAATACAATATACTCATGAGACGACTTACAAAGCATATGTGTCCAAATGTAATATACTAACAAAGTAAAGAGAAGGGTTAAACATGAGTTCCTAGCATCCCCTCCCTCTTAGAAAAGCTTTGTCCTCAAAGCGTAAGATGTGGAAATTGTTGTTGAATTTGAAGGAGTGGTTCCCATGTAGCAATCTCTGGGTACATTCCATGCCACTGAATTAATACCTCTGTGATGGATCAGGAGCAAAGATGACGAGTGCACCTGTCGAGGATTGCCTCCAACTCCAAAAGGATGGATCCTTCATTATCCAATTGTGGTAAAACAGTTTGTGCTCCAATCTTCTAAAGAACCTTATATGCCTCATAGAACTTTGGAGCTATCTTATGATGCCTAATTTGATCCTGGGTGCAGAGAACCGTGTCAACTACCTAAACTCGTGAACTACTGGGAGAGTATGGAAGGAGCGCTAGCAGTGCCCAACCATAGACTGCTTCATATGGAGTCATGTTAGCTGCAGTGTGGTAGGAGGTATTGTACCACCATTTAGTGAGAGGGAGCCACTTTGCCCACTGATGCTATTGTTCTAAGGTGAAGCAACGAAGATAAGTTTTCAAACATTTGTTGATAATTTCAGTCTAACCATCTGTTTATGGGTGATACCTAGAACTCATCTTCAGTTTGGTGTTAGTGTGGTGAAATAGTTCTGTCCAAAAATGACTGATGAAAGTCGCATCACGATCTGAGATAATGGAAGAAGGGATGCCATGAAGATGAAAGATCTGGTCCATGAAAATTTGTGCGACTGAGGAGGTGTTATAGTGATGGATGAGGGCACAAAAATGACTATCACCCATTTAGGGATCACCCACAACCAAGATCACAGTCTTCCCTCCAGATTTAGGGAGCACCTCAATGAAATCTATAGAAATATCTATCCAAATCCATGTAGGGATGGGCAAGGGTTTAAGCAATCCAAGGAGTGTCATTTCACCCTTGTTGTGTTTGCAAGTATCACATTCAGCCACCATCTATTGAATTATCCTTTTCATTCCCTTCCAAAAGAAGTTACGTCGTGCCCACTCATAAGTTTTGAGAAACCCAGAGTGACCTATCGATGGAGAAACATAGAGTTCATAGAAGACAGTCTGCTGGATAGATTCCAACCAATTTGGAACAAGAATAGAAATAGCTGAAGGAGAAGCTTGGTCATCACATGTGCAAGAAAGGGAATCTGCCACAATATTGTCCTTACGCTTCTTGTAAGTGATCTCATAGTCATAACCCATGAGTTTGCTGATCCATTTCTATTGTGCTGGGGAGGAGACCCATTGTTCTAGGAAATATTTGAGACTCTTGTGAGCAGTCCTAATGCAAAAATGATTCCCTAGCAGGTATGGCTACCACTTTTTACTGCATGCAAAATAGCCATCATTCTTTGTAGATCTGAAGGAGTAGTGGAGACCACGGATGGGTGCATCTGAATGGAATGAAGCTAAGTGATGACACCATGTTAATTCTTCTTAAGAAGCTTTTCTAGGTGATGTGAACTTATGATGCTGAGGGACCCCTGTTATAAGCCCTTCAATGTGTGTTTGTGCCCATTGTATGAAAACTGCATCCAAAGTTTAGCAAAATCCCATAAGATGGGTTCAAGTGTGCGTAACCATTGGGCACCCAAGACCACATCACATCCACCTACTTGGGCAAGGCAAACATGTCAAAGCGTAGGTTATAATCTCCAATAGAGATATGCACATTGCAACACTTCCCTTTGCAAGGTAATGTGCCCCCATTGGCAATCATGACTTCAAA
The DNA here is from genome assembly GCA_027924645.1 of Cunninghamia lanceolata. Classification (NCBI taxonomy): domain Eukaryota; kingdom Viridiplantae; phylum Streptophyta; class Pinopsida; order Cupressales; family Cupressaceae; genus Cunninghamia; species Cunninghamia lanceolata. The sequence continues at coordinate 8,784,361 of BSBN01000523.1, read as the reverse complement.
GATGGAGCAAGGATGAACAAAACAATCAACCTATTTGGCTATTCGAGGGTCAATGAAGTTATGAGTGCTACCAGAATCAATGAGTATTGTAAGAGGGAGCTTCTTGAAGTAACCCTTGACCCGCATGGTTTGTGGGGTGGTGACTCTTGCTAAGGCATGGAGAGAGATCTCTAGGTGGTCTTCCTAAGAAGTAGGGTCAACAGGCGACTTTTGAGTTTCGACCTAATCAGCTACTGTATCCTGAGCATCTGCATAAACTTTAGTTTCAGGTGGAGAATCCACATCCAAGAGATAGAGCTTTTGCTCAACACATCTATGTGCTCGAGTGAATTTCTCTTCACAGTTATAACAAAGCCCTTTTTCTCTACGTGTCTGCAGCTCTTCTTCAGTCAAATGCTTGATAGGAGTTGTTCTAGGAGCTAGCATTATTTGAGGTCTTTGGGAATCCATATTTTTGAATGGAACAAAATTGGATTTGGAGTGTTGTTGAGCTATGATCTTGTCCTCCACCAACTTAGCCAACCCTAAGGCTTCCATCATTATGCTTGGATGGAACATTTTTACCTCATAGTGAATTGCATCCTTCAGACCACTGACAAAACAACTCCTGAAGAATTCATTAGACAATCCCTTTGTGTGATTGGCCAGTTTTTCAAATTCTATCTGATATTCTCTCACAGTGCCTGTTTGGCACAGTTTCATGAGTGTTCCTATGAATTCATCAAAAGCACTAGGGCCAAATCATTGCAAAATGAGTTTGCAAAAATATGTCCATTTTGGCTCGTCATGAGCCTTGATATACCAATGGAACCATTGAAAGGCTTCATGTTCCAAATGAAAGGATGCAAGTGGTACTTTGTTGACATCAAAAGTATTATACAGACTAAAATATTGTTCTGCCCAGTATATCCATCTAGTCAAATCATCACCATTGAAGCGAGGAAAATCAAGCTTTGGCCCATGAAAATTGCTAGAAGAAGAAAACCTTGTGTCTGCAGAAGACTCTGGTTGCCATCTATTGTTCATGGCTGAATGCTGAGGATTGAGTCTGAGATTTTTTTCATGCAGATCTTGGAGTTTGGTCTTGAGGGTTGCAAGTTCATCCTCCATGTTTTTTGCTCCTACGCAAGTGACAACCATAACTAGGATTTTTTTTGGGGGGGAATGGGTAGAAAAATAAAAATAGAAACTTTTTTAGTAAAGGAAAATTTGGATTTGGGAAAAACTCTGATGGGTAATTGGGGTTTGATTGGGTTTTGGACACTTTCTGAGGGAAAGGGAAGGAGAAAATGTGGATTTCAAAAGTAGGGTGAAAGAATGGGAAAATTTGTCCAAGAGGGACAAAGGAGCAAAAATATGAAATGAACACTATGGCAAAATTTGAAGGCTATTGGGTGAGAATCGAAGAAGTTATGGTAAACCCTAAAAATAGACAAATGTGGGATTTTTGGCTTTGATAAGTGGAGTTTGGGATCAGGTCCTCAAGGAAGGAAATATGCAGAATGGAATTTTAGGGGTTCTAGTGAATTTTAAGAGGAAATGGAGCTAAAGCAAGGAAGATAGGGTGAAAAAATAGATTTTTTTTTTCTAGAAACTATCTGCCAACTGCTCTGGATGGATTCAATCTATGATTTGTTGAATGTTAATAGATATGGGCCCCGGGTATATTTGGCTTCCTAAAGGTTCAGGGTATTCACTCAGTTACCAATGTTGTCTAACAGCTTGTGTATTGGGGTAGTACCCCTCACTCCATGGCTTAGGTAAAACTGATAACCACTTTGCCACAAATGATAGCTCTTGGTTTACCTCATGGATGAGAATGAGTCAATTAGGTAGGGGCCATTGCCCTTTTCGCTAGCAAGTCCTCTCAATGGGCCAGCTACTTTGGGGTTCCTATGGTACTCCTCACAATGAGTTTTAGGGCTATGCCTAGGCACTTCCCACAGTTAAGTAGATAGAGATTATTCCCTAATCTGAACCTGCAATTGAAATGAACAATACAGATGCAAAAAAAAGAACTACTGCAATAATCACAATGCTTGGAGGCCACTGAGGAAAATAAATTTGACAGAAATTCCACCCAACAAGTCCAAGAAAGTGCTCTGATACCATATGAGAGGAACCTCCTGCAACAATATAATGAAAAATACACGAGATAACAGAAATAGCAGAAACACAAAAGGAATTTATTGATTGTAGGCCACTTTGAGGGGGCAACCTCCTTTGAGCAAGCTCAATACAATAAATTCATGGATGTCTTCATTGGCCTCAACATGTACTTATATACTAAGTCTAATCTAAACAACTATTACTTCCCATGAATGTGGGATAATACAATATACTCATGGGATGACTTACAAAGCATATGCATCCAAATGTAATAGACTAACAAAGTAAAGAGAAGGGTTAAACATAGGTTCCTAACAAGTTGAAGCCTTAAAATCCCTAATTGAGGAGTTTTGGAGAACTAACTATTATCCTATTTTGCCTTCTGGCCAAATAGCCTAAGGATCCATGAAATACTAGTGTTTTCACCTTTTGGAATGGAAGAGAAAACCATCCAAATTGAGTAAGTCCCAAAAATCCTAATTTTTCCTTATTGTTTTAGTGTTTTTGAAGTTTTAGAGTTTGGGCTTCCCCTCTTCATCATTCCATATTTGTCAACTCTGAACTCTACCTTATTCCTTATATTCAGCTAATTATTTTGGTCTTCAAAGGTTGGGAGTTTGCTCTTCTGCGTTCTTCCTTTTGGAAGGTGGAAGGTTGAAGGTCTGTTCATTGAAGCCTAATAAGTTATTACTCTAAGTCCAGTGGGAGTTAGAGGTTTGGGGTTTCTTCTTCCCCCTTCATTTTCTTTTAGCAGGTGGAAGGCGGAGGGCCCGGTAGCCAAACCCCAATGACTTTAAAGGTGTGTGTTGATGCACGGTGCTTCCGCGTGTCCTAGGTTCTTTCCTTGGTGTATCGCGCATCAGTGGTAAAAGAAAAATATAAGGCAAGTGTACTGATGTCCGGTGTTGCCACGTGTCCTAGGTTCTTTCCTTGGTGCATCGTGTAGTAGCGGTAAAAGAAAAATATAAGGCAAGTGTGCTTATGCACGGTGCTTCCACATGTCTCAGGTTCTTTCCTTGGTGCATCGTACAGTGGTGGTAAAAGTAAAATATAAGGAAAGTGTGTTGATCCATGCTATTGACACATGTCCAGGTCTGCAAATTCAAGAATTAGCTAAGTATTTCAATCATTGGACTTCGGGGGTTTCATCTTTTCTCTTCCTTTCCTTTTGGAAGGTGGAAAGTAGAAGGTTCAAAGCCCAACTTCTTCCAATTCCTTCTTCAAATGAATAAGTATTTCAGAAAGCAGGGATCGGGAGTTCTCTCTTCTCTCTTCTTCTTTCCCAAAAGTGACAAGCAGAAGGCTCAAGGTCTAATCTCTATCAATTTCTCAAGTCGGCTAAGTTTTGTGGAGGCGGAGGTTGAGTTCTTCTTTCCAAAGAATGACGTAGCGGTGAAGGCCTGAACCTCAAAGCCCGACGATTTCTCTTCTCTCAGACTACAAAGGCCGAGGTTTCCTCCTTCACCTTTCCAGAGCCCGATCGGTGGAGGACCGATCAAAGGAAGCCTGAAAAGTTGGGACTTGACCTTTTTTCCTTCCATGTGCATTTTCTATTGTTCAACACATGACAGGACTGCTCAGTGACTTTCGTGGTCGCCATTAATGTTTCTTCAAGGCTTGATTACTTGTAGCAGATGGATTTCTCACCTCCCCATGCCACTATAGCCTCATTTGCATTAAATCTTTGTACCCAGGGCATGAACGAACACTCTTCTTTAGTGTATTTCATGGGCAGAGTCATGTGGGCACACTTCAAGGACACAGGAATGAGTTATTGTAGTATGGGCATTAGTTTTCCTCGTTGACTCTTCTTTCCATGTCCATGACTACTACAGTATGATCAAAAAATCTATATATGCATGTAAAAAGATGTTTTTGTTGTTGTTGGTTAGTTGTTCTTCTGGGCTATTATGCGGGTTGGGTAGTTTGTTATCACAGACCTTGTAACGCATTTGCAAGAACTAGTTGAATCTAATGCATTGTGCTCAAAGTTGAGCCTTTGATGTCTCTGATAGTAGTTCACCAATGAATGTAGATGGTTATTTTGTGTCTACCTCTCTGTAACAAAGTATCTTTCTTTTGTAATAGATATTTAGCCTTCATGATCAATATAATCACTAATATTTTTCCTCGGTTATGCTTTCTCTCTATGTTTACTTGAAGTCTATAACTCATTCTGTGGATAAAACAGTCCCTCTGTTAGTTACAATTTTCTATCCAAGCCTTTGTTAAAGATATAAGTTTATGTGAGTCTCTTTTAGTATCTAAGGTCATTATTGTGTTATGTTAGTCCAAGATAACACCCCTAAATCTTGGTGTATCACCTCTCTTTAATTTCAACCTCCTTCTCTCCCTTTTCCTTAGTGATCATTAGCATAGGTTTAGCTATCACGGTCTAAACCTTAAGTTCAGAAAGAGGAACCAACCTTCTCTAGAGGTTTAGTCTCAACTATAAGGTCCCACACCTTGAGACCATTCCCATGTTTCACTGAATTTATTGAAACTGCCAAAAGCTTCAACAAATAGGGTGCAAATTGACATGACAACAGTTTTTGGCATGCCCGATGGGACTCCTTTACTCTGAGTAAGAGCTAAACTAAGAAGAATTGGTGTTGATATTGGTTCATTCACTATTGTGGAAGCATTCAACAAGTACCTGGCGATGCTGCTGGTCCAGTATTCAAACTAGTCCAACATTTCATGCCTAGAGTACAAACAAGATCTTCTTCAAGAGGTAATTTTTGATTCATAGAACTATATTTTACTAATTCAAGAAGAAGAAGTAGACTATATAGGTCTCCCCTAAGAAGAAATAGGAGTGTTGTTCTACTTCCTTCAAGAGCCCAGTTTACCCCTCCTCCAGTTAGATTTCAAAATCTAGAAAGGACCTTACATATACCTAGAATTAATCTGAATATCCCCAATATGGCAAGGAACCTCCCTTTTGTTGCTTTCAATGGGGTAGCCCTCTCGACCTAGCCCACTATGATGATATCCCCACTTCTTCTCTAAAAGCAATCCCATTCTTCACTGGTGAAAACTCCACCACTCCTACAGAGCATATCCAAGATATTGCCAGTGTGTGCTCTGTTCACAATGTCACTGTAGACAATGTTGTTGAATACACTAGGATACTGAGAGGGGGGGCTGAATCAGTATCTAAACAAACTTCAAATCTTCCAGAGTATTAAAAATTAAGCAATGCAGCATTAACATAAACATGAAAGATCAACACATGCGCATATCAACACATAACAATAGATATACATGGAAAACCCAAGAAGGGAAAAACTATGATGAGGATTAACTCACAATATATGAAGCTCAAAATAATAACTTTGTTTTAGGGCTACAACCCAAGGAAGCTACTACTCTTTGTTGACTTTGTTTTAGGGATACAACCCAAGGAAGTTACTACTCTTTGAAAACTTTGCTTTAGGGTCACTCCCATGGAAGCCACAACTCCCTGCAAACTTTGTTTTAGGGCTACAACCCAAGGAAGCAACTACTCCTTGATCTGAGAACAAACTCAGAGATGATTATAGTATGACAGTCCTTCTACTGCCTGAAAACTGACATTGAAGCCCACACCTTTGTTGATTGCAATTCTACCTCTTCACACTTTCTTTTGATGGGTGGATTAGTTAGGCACACTCTTTACTTCCCTCCTATCACAAATATATCTTCAAGATAAATCAAGACAACATCTAACACTTATGCTCTTTCTCCTTCAGTTGGACATCAAAATGCATATGATTTTCATATTCTACTCTTCACACACTCATATGTTCATCTTCGCAATCATGCCTTACCTAGACCAAATAGGTTTACAATATATGCATGCCATTACATTGATTTCATCACAAGTTGGCCAATACAACAAGAATATTACAATTTACAAGTCAGCCAGAGATCACAACACATGAAACATGCATAGGGCAAGCCCTATCATGAACAACACGCTACTCTAGTAGGAAACACATGCCTTGCAGATCCCAATCCATGCTTAGTCCAGTCCTAAACATCATTCACAACATCATTCTTCAAGGGATAACATCATCATGTTACACAAATTTTAATTAGGTCTCCCTTAAGCAAGAAAACATGAACCAAGTAGCACATCGGTCTTCACAATCTTAGCGGTACTCATGAATGATTAATCATTGCATTTTCTTCTTCTAGATGAGTTGATAGGACCTATACATCATCTTCAAACACTTCTTGAACTCCACACAACAAAAACATGGTGGTGCATACCTTCAACATTCTCTAGTTGGCCAGGCAAAGGCATAGCCTAGCAAAATCAACATTCCAGACCACAACCAGTACCAAAAAGAGTAGAAAAAAATCTTACGGAGAAACTAGAGACAACATATGATCATCAAGACCATCTTCCCTTAGTGAATGTATAATTTCAAGCTACAACAAGATGGCACACATCATCAGCCTATGTCCTAAGAATAGCTAGGCATCCGGAACAATCTCTATCACAACTGTCAACTAAAAACAAGGCTTATGGATCTTCAAAACACCTGAAACTCATATGGATGCACTCATACCCTTCTGTGAACCTGTCCTCAAAACTACACATCCACATCTATCACTGTGGAGAAATGTAAAGCATCCAAAACAGTCTTTCTTCATTACTTAATTTTGCTAGAGCACAAACTAGAACTCTGTCTCTCATAACTCTCACTGTGGAGGGACAAAGGATCTAAAAATTTAGATTTAGCACCTTCACATCATACTTAACTTAAGTTCTAAATTGCATGACCATATCTTCAAATGTGGAGGAATGTGGAGCCAAACATTGCAGTACAGTGAATACCTTCTTTAGGAACAACACTATCTCCAAACTGTCAACTGCAAAACACTCTTCTGGTGGTCCAAACAATATGAAACTTTGAACATACATGCATTGACACTATATGAGGCTATCTTCTACTCCATAGAGATGCAACATCAAAAGCATGAAAATATGAAGCAATCTCCCAGATAATCTTCAAAACAGTCTTTCTGTAGCAGGAACTTTCACCAACATTCAAAGGCCAAACCTTCTTTGTTTCAACACATACATTCTTAGGAACTACAGGAGAGAGCATACAATATGCTTTAGACCATTAGTAACATCTCCCCAACATTAGTAACACATCTGATCATCTTAGTGCTTCCAATTCCCATATTAATGTATCTTCTCGATGCTTCTAATTCCCATCTTAATATAACTTCATACTCAACTCTACATTGATCAAGTTATGACATCCAATCATGAACTTCAGTAATCACATTATATTCAATATGACATCCAACCATGAACACCATCACACATCCATGATAGTGTTGACATCAATGACAACCTTAGGAACCATATGTGTAACAAATGTTGCTATGAGGCTTCTGGCTTCTTCCTTTAAAGGAAAATCCCTTCAGTGGTATAGAGGTCTCCCAAATAATTCATGTTGGCAAGAGACATTGTTACACATGATAGGTGTTGTCATTGATGGTAAATAAGTCTATCCTACACATCCACATGACATAATTTGTTCATACCAAAAGTTAGAGTGAAGATTTGTCTAAGTCTGGGTAGTCAGAAACAGAGCATGTGATAGGGTCCAGTATCTTGGTCTAGATCTCTCTGGTGGTAATTCACAATGTGCTACAGATCTGAGGGAGTGATAAGGATTGTTACGAATATCTAAAACTAGAATCTTAGCCTCCGGTGATGAAGGACTCAAAAGTTATAAGCATCTGAGTATCAGGTTCCAGTTAGTCAGTATAGTCAGAACAAGAACAGGCCGACCTAGAATTTAATCTTGGTCCGAATGAAGAAAAAATGTTGGTCAAGCAACTTATGATAATCAGTGGTATTGGAAAACATGATTGATGATTTGGAACACAAGTCTTTGGTCCGTATTATTGTTTGTGCATGGATTCAACCGACAGAGTAGAGTTTCTTAATAAATGTTCTAAGTTCTTTTGAAGCTGACCACATATGATTGAATTTCTTGATGCTGATATATATGGCTAATGAATTCGAGTGTTTTGAGGTGTGAGTGTGGAGTGATGATGGAGTAAGTGTGAAAAAAGGTAGAAAGAAGTGTGAAAGAGAAAAGATCTAAGATCTAGATTATGGCAGAACAGTAAATAGGGCAGAGTAAGGATGATGTGTAAGATCAGTATTTTGTACTTAACTGGAACTAAATTCTTGCATTATCAGATACTATTCATTAGTTCAAACATTCTGTAATCTTCTTGTAATCATTCCTGTAGGCAGTGAGCATCTTTGAGCAGTGAGCTCTAGGCAGTAAGCCCGAAGGCATGTGCCTTCCCCATTTGTAATACTTTTAACAGAGTATAATTCTTGTGGGTTAACCCCCACCGTGGTTTTCCCTTAACTAGGTTTCCATGTAAAAAATCTTGGTGTCAAGTGTGTTATTTATATTTATGTTCATGTGTTATTGATTCATGCTATCATGATTATATCATTAATTTGGTAACAAGTGGTAAAGAAGAATTAACTGTAGAAAGTGTTAAAGTTTTCAGACAATTGATTCACCCCCCTCTCAGTTGTCTCTGCTAATCTCAACAATTGGTATCAGAGTGAGGTTCCTTGGAAGAAGCTTAATAGCTTGAGGAAGATTTGGGAAGGTGTTTCAATGGGTTCACTTAGAGAATAGCTTCAATTGGCTTTAGAAGATCTTGATTGGTCCAAAGTAGAAATAGATGACTTGAAAGTGAACCTTAAGGATGCTGATGATTGCATTGAGATGCTAAAAGAAAAATTAAAGAAATCACTGGAAAAAAGGAAGGAACTACTTCATCAGCTAGCTAATCTTACTGAAGAAAATGGCATGAATGAGGCTCTAGAAGAAAAGACAAAGGAATGTGAGAAGCAGACAAAAGAAGTTTCAATTTTAAAACATGAAATAGAATCTAGGGTGATGAGGCTAACCATAGAAATTGAGGAAAGGAAGAAGACTGAAGAAGACTTGAATCAAACTCTGAAGGAAATAACAGAAGAATGTTGCAGAATGGATAGGACAATTGGCCACCTAAAATCTGACCTACAAGAATACAGATATAATCAGGAAGAACTTGAAAGGCAAATTGTCACTCTCAGACATGACCTAGAAATTGCAAATGAATACAAGGATAAGTTCAAGATAAGCTCAACTAAACTTGAAGTGCTTCTTGAGAGTCAGAAGAAGGCTGATGACAAGCATGGTCTTGGGTATGAGAAAGGTGAAAGCTCTAGATCCAGACAAAGAAATTCTCAATCAAGGAATGGGAGAAACAGGCCTAGAAGACCTCTAGTAAGACAACCTAATGCTCAAAGATATCCATATTTCAATGGAAATTGTTTCAATTGCAATAAATTTGGTCATAGAGCTACTCAGTGCAGAAGCAGAGTAAATCAAAGTGGTCCATCCTTCTCCAGTCAATGCTTCAAGTGTAAGAGGTATGGTCATAGATCCAATGAATGCAGAAATATGATAGTGAATAACTCTAACAATAGAGGACATGACAATTCTTTCAATGGCAAATACTTTGCATGCAATAGATTTGGACATATGGCTAATTAGTGTAGATCAAGAGGAAATCAATCAAATGGGCAAAGAAATGTTGTATGCTTCAATTGTAACTGATCTGGTCATATTGTAAGATTCTGCAAAAGCAGGAATAATGAAAGAAGAGGTCTGGTAAATAGAAAATAGGATGAGCAGAGACAAGACAAAGGAAAGAGCAAAGTTGATGTAAATAAGGTCCAGAATGAAATGAACTAGTCATGGGTGAAGAAAGGTGCAATGAACAATGATGATGGGTCTGCACTAAAATTTGGTGCTCGTAATTTCTCTAGGAATTGAATTAGGAGCTCTGGCTCAGGGGGCTACATAGAAAAACAAATTTACACAGCTAGTAAGTAGGTGCCTGAATCTGGCATGATGATTGAAGTTAGAAAAGCCTATTGCAGACTTGTTGAAGCAAATTCTGGAAGAAAAGAAGCTAATTTGATTGATTGTACATGTAAAAATAGTGTAACTGGATGTTTTAGGGCAGAGCATTTATTACAATGAAGAATTAGGTTTTGTGGAGGATAAAAGGTCATTCATTCAAGCATTTGAATCACTTTGCATTCGAAGAGAGCAAGTAGAAGAGCACCTAAGCTAAGATTTCAAAGATCTGAAGTGCGATCGATGAATTCATTGGCTAACCATAAATTCTGCGGAAGAAAAAGGTATTTTTCTGTGAAGCCTTGAACCTATAATATTTTGAGATGGCTACTCCTCTTGTTATTGATATTACTGAAAGGCCCCGACCAAAATTTAAGAAGCATCCACACAAATCAGTCGAAGTTGAACCATTAGGAGCATTTTTTGGTGCTCCTTACGAAGTGCTGCATGTCGAGGATATTAGGGCATACATTCACTGTAGCATAGATGAATTTGGGAACCTAAAATTGCTAGATTTGTTTGACAACTACCTTAAGGATGATAATTATGATTTAAAACTGGAATACAAAGCCCTAGAAAGCAAACATTTTCTACAGGTCATTGAATTTCTGACATTTGATGAGAGTGAGTGGGTTCGATATGTTCGATATGTCTTGAGTCGAATGCATGATGAGTTTATATGGCTGTTGAAACTATTCAAGATTACAAAGGATGTTATCAGGATTGTAACTGGGTTAAATTCAACTGGTGGTTTACCCATGCTGAAATTCATGAAGAATCAGACCGTTACTAATACAACTAGTGCCAAATTTGACAAAAGGGCAATGACTATCAATGATATTGTTGATCCAGATGTTAATTTTGCTTCAATGGTAATTGGTTACAAAACTTATCACTCTAGTAGGGAGAACTCTATTTCTGGAACCACCATATATGCTACATATCAAATGTTAAAAGAAAATGCAGATTATGACCTATGTGAATTATTGCAGAACCAACTAATTGAGAACTTGAACAAAATTAAGAAGGACAAGAAAAACACTTTTAGATATGGTACATTGGTTCTAGTGGTGCCCACCTAGGGTTAGGGTTTTGAGTCAAGTCTATAAGCCTGTATTTTTATTCCCTCAAACTCTTAATGCCTTAGGTATTATTTTCCCTCGGCCTCCTACATTGTATGTTCTATTTATGTGTTGACTGTCTATAGCAGGTCATCTATCATTTAAGAAGCACTTCATGTCATAGCACTCATCAAATGACCAGCCCCCTTTGCTTTGTGTTACCTCCTTTTCCCGTCATGTCAAAATGTGTCATTGTATGTTTGTATCTAATGTGCAGATGCATATGTACATTGGCCGGACCCGAAAAGAAGTTCAATCGGCTTGTGAATGTTGAAAAATGGTTGTATGAATCATTGTTGTATATCAGGTTTGTATTTGGCACTCAGGTGCATTTCTGAAGGTAAAAATGTGGTTGTATATTGCATATTCTAGGTTAGATTCCGCGGTTGTATCAAAAGTATTGTATGTATGTGTTGTTGTATATTCGATATACAACAGTGAGATACAATGACGGACGTCAAAGAGTTTCAAATCAGGTTGTGAATAGTGGTTGGGCCCATGGTTGTATCAAGGGGATTGTATGTATGTGACATATACAATGTAACATACAAAGCACAACATACAATCCTGGTTCTCAAAAGTCTATGCATTCCTTGGTATCTTGCATTGTATGTATCTACGATGTACAACTGCATATACAACGAAACATACAAGGGCCGAAATCAAAATTGCTTCAAATTTGTTGTATGTGTAGGTTGGTATCTGCCATTGTATATTGTACATACAACTGCACATACATTGTGAAATATACAACGGGCATATACAAGGTGAAATATACAAGTAGACAGGTGCAAAAGTGGATGCAGCCGAAGAGTAAACTGCATTTATGAGTTGGGTGAAATCTGCGGTTGTATATTGGGGTTGTATGTACCCAATATACAATTAGACATACAAGTGAAGATATAATGAAATATGCAAAGCAGGAACAGTCAAAGTTAATAGTCTTCAAGAACATGGTGGAGCCCACACAGTTGTATGTCCCGGATTGTATGTATGTGCTATATACAATGCAAAATATAAAAGTGCACCTACAATCTCAGACACGAAGGAGAATTTGATTATGGCGGATTTCAGGCTGGGGTCTATGGGTTGTTTATTGCACATTGTATGTATGTGCGATATATAATGTAAGGTACAATGAACTAGATACAAGGCTGGATTCGAATGTTTTTTCAATCTAATTGATAAATGAGCTGGAGTCCACGGTTGTATGTATATTGTACATTGTATGTCTGATATACAAAAAAGGAGGATACAACGCCTAAAACTGATTGCAGTTTCAATTTATTCCATAAAATTTGGGGTCCGCCCTTGTATGCTTGGCAATTGTATGTATATACAATTGCACATACAATTTCATATGCAAATGAAGATACAATGGATCGCCGATGGAGATGCAAATGCTTAGCAAGAGTGATCTAATGGTAAGCTACCACGTGTCCAAGGGTAGTTGTATGTATATACAACTGCATGTACAAAGATTTGAAGGTGAAAAGGAAAAATGGACGAAAAGGGTAAAATGTATCTTCGCGCTGCGAAAAGTCAAAGGAGCAAAAAGACACCTGCATGGCATGATTTCATTGGCCGATGACTTTTCAAAGTTGGTGACTAGATTGCCTGATCAAGTTGAAGCCACAAATCTCGGCGGGAGGAAATGAATCAATGGTCATTGTTCAAATGTCCAAAGGAGAAATTTTTGTATTCGCAGTTGCTTTTCAAATGGAAGGAACTTCATGAACATCCAAACCGTTGTTGCATCTCGAAATTGGTAGGTTGGGCATTAATGGCAAATTTGCAGAGGTGTGGTCAATGAATGACGGGCCACCTACCATTTTTAATGGGTAAATCTCCATTCAGCTGCATGTTTCCTGAGTTCACCTATTTTTCCTTCCTTTTCTACCTGGAGCATTGATTGTTTTAGGCGCCATTCTGATGGTGCATTGTATCTAGCAAAATTTTGAAATGACATGTACCATGATTGCTGAGTACATGTTCTGTATATATCAGGACTGTGTCACTCATTTTTGGGTTGTTGAAGATTGGGCAAATTTTGGTGGATTAATAAGGTACAGCTTTGCTGGTGGCTCTGTTGGGTGTCTTGTGAGTTTATGTTCGATTGTTTGTCTCCAAGTTGTGGGCATCTTTTCTTTTGAATCTAAATAGCTAAGGGTTATTTGGGATTCTGGAACATGGATTTTCTGTGTTGAATGTCTAATCTCTTACCTTTGTTCAAGGAATAAATTAAATGTTTTAGGTTAAGCATTGGGAAGGGTATGCTGCAACAAGGATATCATCAAGTATGAATGACTGAATACTCAGTCTTGGGAAGTATCTGTAAGGCAGACACTAAAAAATCTCCCCTTGAAACTTAGTTATTGATTCAGGTTTATGGTAATCATTCACATGTGTATGTCTATTGACTCCAAGCCTCAAGATAGGCACCAGTCTGGTCTTGTATTGAGGTTACAACCCAAGGTCCTAGTCTTGCATACAAATACAAAATAAAAATTCAAACTTCAAATATAAACCTTTAGGACATTAGAAGTAGTTTTAGGACTAAAATCCTCCATTTCACAACTGAGCATAGGCCCAAAGCTAGCCCCTTCGTACTTATTTTATAGTTTTGGTCTACATAAGAGAGGATTTATCTGCTTTGTGTCAACATCCCAGTAAGTTCACATGCATATTTTACGGATGTTGAATAGGGAATACCCCCCTTGGTTCTACAGAGCCTAAAAAAGAAGAGGAGATATTTATAGGGTCTATCTCCTATACTGTTGGCCCCTGGCCCAAAAATCCCGTTGATCAATGATGGCTACCTTGTAGGGATAACTAGGAAGCATCCAGTTTGGGAAGAAACCCAACAAATTTGGCGACTCCAATGGGGAATGCTTTTTGTGAGAACCTTGGTTTAAAAAACTAATTCCTAGTGTAGGTGGTGACTCCGAACAAATCTCCCAATCGGTAAGGTGAAATTTGTATGCAAGGGAGAAGATCCCTACGTAATCCTTTGCTTGAAGAATTACCTAGAAAAATGATGTATAGGAGAAAAGGGACCGTTCAAGCTAGTTAAGAAGGTTCTCCCAGCCCTAGAATAAATGATAATACCCAAGATAATCCAAGGTCTCCAGAGCAGCAGGCACCTTAATTTTCAAACACAGAGGTTGAAATTCAATATGTATATGAAAAACAACAAGGTGATAGATTGAGAATGAGATCAGAGGTATTTCAGGAATGCCCTTTCTTAGATCCCCTTGACAGATTTGAAGAAACTGAGTCCCCAAGGGATGATGATGATGACCAAAATGGAATGGGACCATCCTCTTCTATGCCTAAAGATGAAGAATTAGCTGAAGAAATCAAGAGCCTGAGGGCTGAATTAGAATATTTATAGGCTTTGAGGATTAGAGATGATATGAGACAAAAGGTGCAAGCTTTGAAAATTACTCAATAGGATTTAGTTCCCACCCTTGATAATGCAAATGTGCTAAGACCAGCAAAGAAATGAAGTTTAGAATCAACAGAATGATTAGAGACAAAATACAAACAATGTTAGGATACCATTGAATAATGTGAGAAATCAGAATGTTAATAGGAATGAAAATGTTAATCAGTTTGGTAGACAGCCTATGCAGTTGGATAGATTCAAGCAGCTAGTTTTTAATGGTATCCCTAGTTACCCTAATCCCATTGATAAACATGTAAGGTCTCAGATACCAAAGTTTTTAGGAAACAATGCTATGTCAAGTGAAGATCATTTGAAGGCCTTTCAAAATGTTATGGACAACTTTGAGGTTGAACATGAAGATGTTTTTATGAAATTGTTTATGCAGTCCTTAGTTGACGAAGCTAGAGAGTGGTATAAAAGTCTACCTGACTAGAGTGTCTCATCATGGGATGACATGAGAAGGATTTTTAAGGAACAATATGGTGATAAGACTGATCCAAGCTTTTTTATAAATGAATTCACTAGTATTACTAAGGGGTCAAATGAGCATGTTGCAGATTTTAATGCTAGGTTCACTAAAGTGTTGAACAAATTACCACTTCACATGAGGCCTAATGAACTAATGTGCATGGTACTATACATAAATGCTTTTGATGCCAAAATAGCTTATGGGTTAAGAGATAAGGGTCCTACTAGCCTTAGGGATGCTTTTAGAATTGCAACCAACATTGAAAAATAATAGGAAAGCATCTGGTAAGACAAATAGAAGGGATGATGTAAAGATTCTGCAAAATCTGAATAATAAGTCTCAAAGTACTCAAGGTAATGTATCTACTTCTGAAGAGAAATTGGATAAATTGACAACTATTGTTAAGGACCTAAGTTATAGACTTGCTAAAAATGAAAAGGGGATAGGTCCTGAAAGGCGAGTTTACCAAAGACAAGAGAAGAGACCATCATTGCATGATATGCCATCTAACACTAATTGGCATAATGGTAAACCCATTCTCCCAAATAGCAACACTAATCAAAGAGCTCAAAATGTCAAGGAGACTCTAGATCCTTTGAAGAAAGTTGTTAACATTGTTGATGATACCCTATGGTGCATAATCTGTCAAATGCCTCACTCACAATCGCAATGTATGATTGCTCAATCTTTGTATAATAATGTTATTGCCTGTGATGAATGCAATGAGCCACATTGTATGGAGGATGATAGTGTCAATATGTTGTTCACAAATAGGGAGTATTCTTCTTATGATGCTGATGAAAGCACGAATTATGGGACTTAGGTCTACCAACAGATTTCCTATGATGAGGATGATGAAGATAACTATGCTTATGCTCAGGACTCACGCATCTTTCTGAATAACTTGAGAAGGCCTTATGATGAAGAGATTAGAGCTCTCACAGCTGCAGTAGTGGCTCAGGTCAAGAGCAACTATAACATTAGAGGTAAGGCTCAGGTTGGTGATCCACGTCAACCAGAGGACACCTTTGTGAATCAACTAATGCATAATCATAAAGGGGTTGAACCACATAAGACACGATGGAATAATAATAAGAAAAACTCTAAGCAAAAACTAAGTCATGATTCTCAAAGACTAGAAAATGAAGTTCCCCAAAAAGAGGATCAAAATAAAAATCCTCAAGTCATGGATGATAGTTAGAAGGCCATTAAAATTAAGGCTAGATTAGCTCAGGATAAGCATAAAACCATGGCTCAAGCTACAAATGTTATACAAAATTATGCTCCCTTTGACATAACTCAGGTTTTATCTCAGATAAAGGTCTCTGTTCCATTGATGGAGATGATGAAAATTGAAGAATTCAGGAATAAAGCATTGTCCCTAATTTCAGGAGTAACTTGTCAGGCTGAGCAAAATGTTGAGACTCAGGTTAAGAAACAAGCCTTGTGTATTAATGAGGATGAGGTTCCTAAAGTCTATCTGGGGGTGACAATGACAAAATGCCCTTCACAGGTTGAACCATTTTATGTCTCCCTTGTTATCAATGGAAAAGTAATCAAGAATTGTATGCTTGACTCAGGAGCATCAACAAATATTATGCCTCTGGCTATCATGCAACAAGCTGGATTGAAAATAGATAAGGCATGTGGAAAAATGCTATGCAATGGATGCTAGGGAGGTACCAGTTATAGGAATCATGAAGGATGTGGATTTTATGCTAACAACATATCTAGAAAAGACTTACAGAATGAACATAATAGTAGTTGACATAAAGCCACAGTATGGTATGCTGTTGTCACGGAGATGGGCAACATTGGTTGGAGGAAGTATGTAGTTAGATTTATCATATGTCGTGATCCCAATGAATGGTAGAGATGTCAAATTGGTCAGAGAAGAGAGGTCACCAGAAATAGTTGAAGATCAAGATTCAGAAGAGCGTATCTATTTTGTGGATATTGACTGTGAGAATTTTAGAATTGTCTCAGATGATCAAGGAAGCGAAGGGAGAATTTTTTGCATTCAAGAACTTGACCAACAGGGTCTCTAGACTATGTATTTTGATGGAGCTTGTTCAAAGGAAGGTTTTAGTGCTGGAGTTGTGTTTTTGTCTCCAGCGAGTAAGCTTCTGAAATTCTCTTTCCTGTTAAAGTTTGCCAGCACAAATAATATTTTAGAATATGAAGCTCTACTACTAGGATTAAATGTTACTTTGAAGCATGGGATTAAGATGCTAAAAGTGTTTGGAGATTCAGAATTAATTATTTCCCAGGTGAGAGATAAATATGCTTCAAAAAATAAAAGGTTAAAACAGTATAAGCATGTTGTATGGGAAACAATTGAATTATTTGATGTTTTTCAATCAATTGGATAGAAGGATCAAAGAATGTCATGGTAGACTTTTTAGCTAATATGGCCATAAGGCCGGATGATGTCACTCTGTCTGATGTTACAAATGTTGAAGTTAAAATTAGACCTGCAGTACCAGATAATATATACAGTTGGAAGGTGTTTGATGATGATAGAGATTTGTTGAATTTTCTACACTACATAGATGAATACGAGAACCAGGAGATTGATTTTTAGAAATTTGTAGAAGTTGTGAATGGAAAAGAAACTCTTTTGGGAAAAGAAGTAATTCAACTTAAAACAAATAGAATCCCAGAGGGCTAGTTGCTTTAGAAAGAGCATTTGACAATAGAGACCAATTTGTTACGAAGGCATCTCCTACTAATAAGGATGGCTTGGAGGAGATATTTATAGGTCTATCTCCTATACTGTTGGCCCTTGGCCCAGAAATTCTTTTGATCAATGATGGATACCTTGTAGGGATAACTGGGAAGCATCCAGTTTGGGAAGAAACCCAACAAGTTCTATGTCTATTTTTCAACTTCATGAATGAGGTACCTGGAGTAAAGGGTGTGCACTGGACTAATGATGAGCCAGTTGTTATTCAGATAAGAGATCATCTACACAGCATTGGTGACTATAAAGCACAAATAACTGCAATCTGGGGATACTTCAAGAATTTTCAGAATATGATGCATTCTAGGGAAAGAATCCCTAAATCAGTTATTGAGAAGTATAAGAATGAAATTTGTTTCATAGTGGATATTGATCAGTGCTTAATGGAAGTAGTAGAACCCAGAACTGTTTGGATCATGCCCATGGGGTATGAGGTAGATGAGAAAATTTTGAATATGTATGCTCAACACCTTTTGAGCAAGCCAAAGGACACAACAGTTGAATTTGGGATGTATGAGGAGCTAAGTATGAAACTGCATGTTGAGCCCATAAAACCTAAAACCAAAAGGAAAGTAAGGAAAGAAGTTGAGTAGTTGGCAAATAACCTAAGCCTCACCAAGGAAGCTGTGAGGCAATTTAGGGAAAGAATTGAAAAGGCTAAGAGGGAGAAGGAGGATAAGAATCAAGAAAGTGCTCTAGTAGAATCCTCCTCCACACCAAGGACCACTAGAAGTTCTGTTGCTACCCCTGTTCCCCCAAAACCTACTAATCCTGAGAAACTGGAAGACAAATCATCTAGTAAGGGAAAGAAAAGAACAAAAGTAATGGCAGAAAGGCCATATGGCAGTTTGGAAAAGGAGGATGAAGAAAAGATAGATTCAGAGGATGAGCTTAAAGAGTTGAAGGCCACAGGCACCAAAGCAATCAAAGTGTCTAAAGAGAAGCATTTTGGAAGCAAGATGACAAATAAGAGGCAGAAGTCAGAAGCCAATGTTGAGAAGCCAACTCCTTCTGTGAAAAACATTATTAAGTCAATCACTGCTGATGGGAATTTAAAGCCACTAACTAAATTTTATGATCTTTTCAATGATGTTGACAAGAGACTTTTAGAAGATGCTACTATCAAATATTTGAATGTATTCAGCCGAGCTCTAGTAGAGATCTTGTTAGAAGTTCCCAAGAGTTTAAGAGGCATTCTAGAAATCAGAAAAGAAGATGCCAAGTCAAAGGATATGGAGTTGAGAGAACATGTTTTGTCTAGTTTGTGTCTAGTGATCTCTAGAAAAGAAGAAGACAAAATTTTCAAAGTCAAGAATGAATTCAGAAGCAAGACTAGGATGAATAAGCTGATGATTGGAGAGATAGAGGAAATTATCCAAGAAACTAAACAAATTCTAAGAAAACCACTAGACAAGAACAAGTTCTATGTGGTCACAGAAGAACCAACTGATACTGAGGATGTAGAAATTCTAAATAATGAAGAGTTGCAGAAGGATGAGCAACAAACTAGAGTAGATGCACTAGTAGAAATATGGCAAATAAATGACCAAGTGACTAAAACTTTTAGTCATGTGACCAAAAATTTTTGCAACACAGCTATAAATGACTAATATGGTCATCAGTTGAAATGACTAAATAAATGCCCAAATAAATGACTAAATAAATGACTAATTTGGTCATCTGACAAAAAAAAACAACTAAATAATTGGTCAGACAAACTGGATAGATACAGGGCTTAAATTTGACAGTTGTATAATTGTATTTAGCCATTTTTGTTGTAAAATACAATCAAATTTTTAAATAAACCGTTTCATATGAAAGGAGAGATTTTGGACAAACTTTCAAAAATTTTATGGGATTGTGATGATATATATATATTTTCAATTTGTATATGATTTACTTAATATTTAAGGCATGTCATAGTATTTGAAGGGCGCCATTGAATATATAACTGTCATAAAAAAATTGCTTGACAAGCAAATTCAAGCCTTGGATAGATATTATTATTATATATATAATATAATATTTATATTATATAATAATATAATATAATATAATATTTATAATATAATATAATATTATATCATATAATGTTTATATTATATAATATTATAATATTATATTAATATTTATATTATATTATATGATAATATTATAATATTATAATAATATTATATTATATTATATTATAATATTTATAATATTATATTATATAATAATATAATATCATATTTATATTATATTATTAAATAATATTATATAAATAATACTAGAATATTATATATATAATATAATATAATAGTTATATTATAATATAATATAATATTATATTATAATTTTATTATTAATATTATAATATGATTGATTATAATATTAAGCATTTTCAACCAAAAAAATAATAATATGGGTGGTAAAATTGAAATGGGCGCCATAATATGAGTGCCAATATTGAAATTTAATAATATGGGCACCATTATTAATTCCTATTAGTGTAGGTAAACCCTAACTCGACTTCTCGGAATAATCATCTTAGGGTTTCAATTGAAAGCTCAAAGCTTTGCTCTTCCTCCCAAAAAAACTCTAACCTATTTTGTTTTTGCAACTATGATGATGGCTCGTCCAACATTTCTCTACCTGGCAGAAAATGCAAGGATCCAAACGAAACAAAGGAAAATGTAGGGATCCAAACGAAATGAATACATGGTGTTCTGCAAGCGGAATGGACAAAGACGGTCGCACGTAAAGGTAAACCCTAACTAGGAAAGGCTCAAAACCCTAACCTATTTTGTTTCATCTCCTTTTTATTTTCTTACTTCCGGTGTCTCTTTTTCTGTTGTGTTGGAGCAGAGCAGGGCACTTACCATAGTCTGCATCGGCTGGAAGAGCGAGCAGGGTAGAGTGAGTGCATCCCCAAAGCGCCCTATGGCTGGCCCTTTCCTCATCTATGTTGCAATTTAATTGAATTTGAGGAAAATCATGGCACACCCAATTAGGGTTCTTCACAGCATAATAATATGTATGGCATTCTTCTTTGCGCCGGAGTTTGAAGTGCCGCTCCTTTCCGCAGGCTGAGCAGCGAAGGAATTCATCACGATGGACATTAATATGGTGCACTTTGTGATTGGCATAGTAGTAATGGAGTAGGACCGTATTGGCAAAGCATTCTAACCGCCTCAAATGAAGGCATTCCTCTTTCACTGTGCCATTACATAGGTTGTTGCTTCAACCATTGCTTGCATATCTTTAATTTGTTTTGCATAAGCGCCAACTCGGGATTTCTATGTCATATATTATGACTATCTACAACTTAGTTGTCGCACCATGATCAAAAGTGGCACCCCACTTCCCTTAGGTATCACTTATGGCAATTATTGTGCCATGATCTATATTTGTTGCACTAGTTTTATTAATGGCACCCCAATCTCAATACCCAAGCACCATAATCTATTCTTATGGTTGTACAAATTCTGGGTAGTGTCATACACCAAAATGGTAGTGCCATTCTTTCTACTGCTAGGCTATCTTCATTTATATGGTTTTTATTATTTTAGTATATCCTTTTAAACTTCAGCCATACCTAGGTCAAGGAGGTGCCGTTGTTTCATTAATTCATGTGTGTACCAATATTGATTATGGAGGGCCTTGCGTTGGGGGGAGCTATCAATATTGGGGATCTCATTCCTTGTTTGGAGTGGCTCAACTTGCAGGGCATCGGATGATGTATGAAGAATATCCACCGGCAGCTGGATGCTTAAGCTCTCAATTTGTTAATAAGCCATGGCAACCCAGATGAGAAAAAAGAGACAGCCCTACTTTGATGAAACAGGATAGGTATTCAAATACTTGTGAATTTCATTTGGTTACATGCTTTGAAACCTTGGGATCTTCTCTGCCATATTAGGGAATCAGATATAGGGCTAAATTTGATGGTTGTATGGTCGTACTTGTGCATATTTACTAATTAGGCTTTTAGAAAGAGCTTAAATTTGACAATTGTATAGCTGTATTTAGCCAATTTAGCTATAAAATACAATCACAAAATTTACATAGGATTATGTTGATATATATATTTGGTTTTTATATAATCTACTTATATTAAGGTATGTCATAATATTTTAAAGGCAACATTGAATTTTGATTTTTTTGTTTATTGAAGTTCATTTTTTTTATTCAATCTATCAAACAGTTCACTCACCTTGAAACTAAAACACATTAAGAATTTCTTAGCATATGGATAACTTCTCCATTGCAGATTACTAAATAAACGACTACAATGACTACGACTACAATGACTAAATACATGATTACAATGACTAAATAAATGACTACCATGAATAAATAAATGACTAAATAAATAATTAAATAAATATATTAAATAAATAAATGACTAAATATACTACCAATTGATGACAATTAATGATTACAATGACTAAATTAATGATTAAATATACTACAAAATTGATGACTAAATATACTACCAAATTAATTACTAAATTAATGACTAAAATTTGTTTGGTCATAAATTTGGTAGCGAGATAAATGACCAGCAATAAACTACCAATGGTCACATGACCAAACTAATGATCACATGACCAATTTTTGGTAGTTTATTTAGTCATTTATTTATGTTTTTCTACTAGTGATGATGACTCCCTTCCAGAAGAAGAAGCATTGAATAAAGAGGATGAAGAAATGGTGGAAGAAGATCAAGTAAAAGGAACTAATAATGGAGTCAACTCTTCCATTCTGGATGTTGAGAAACCTAATAAAACTGCCACTGAGGATACACCAAATCCTCCAGAAAAGAATGTAGAAGATATCTCTAAGATAGACAAAAGTAAGAATGCTTCTAATGAAGGTGCAAAAAAAGCAGAAGCAGAGAAAAAGAGTGAAAATGATGAGCATGACAATATGGTTGACTCTAAAAAGGCAGAAGATGTAGGGCCTAAAGTACTCAAGTCTTAAACATCATTTTGGGCAAGAGACACTACTGAAGCGGTGAAGGAAATTTTGGAAAGAGATAAACAAATTAAAGAAGATCAGGACATAATACAAGGTCCAATAAATTATGATACCTAATCTCTAGTGCAGAAGATAAAATTGGCCTCCATTTCTCAAGCTAAGGCTAGAGAAGATATTTTAAAGTCTCACACAGAAGACAGTGAGCTACTTGGTTTGGCATCAGGGATTTTGGAGAAAATCATGCCAACATACCAGAAGGACTCTTCAGTACCCCCCTCTAGTCAGTTAAAGAACTTGATAAGCTCTATAAGTACTCATTTTGAATCTCTTGAAAAGCCTACAGAGGTCAAGGTCCAAAATGGATTCAATGATAAAAGATTTGATGCTCTAAAAGGGTTAATTGGAGTAGATAGAATGGTGTTGGATGCCAGTGTAAAGAATATTCAAAATTCTCCTACAAAAGGAGGGAATGTATATAAATTTTGTTTGTCTTGTCCTAAAGCTATAGAGGACATTGAAATAAAAATAAAGGAGTCTAAGTAAAAAATGTCAAGTGTATCCCAATCTTTTGATCATTTGACAATATCTGTGATGGGCCAAGAATGTCAAACAATCAGCCTGATTGAAGGTATAAAGAAATTGACAAAAGAAAAGGAAAGCATAGAGACAAGGATGAGTGAGCTCCGGGGACTAATTTCCCCTAAAATGGAAGTAATGTTCAATGCCCTGACTGAAGCCCAAGATTCAGCTCAGTCAAGTGATCCCATTGATTCGCAGACGATAGAGTCACAAGTATTTCTTTTTAGTGGCCACATCTTAATTTTGAACACTATGAAGAAGAGATGGGATAGTGACCTGGCTCGATTGAAGAACATTTTTGGTGATGTACTTAAGTTTATGTAAATAAGACTTAAGGATTGGTTGTACATATGTGGCCTGGTATATAGAATTTTTTTGTAAATTTTGGTTTGCAGACACCACCCTTTGCCATTGATGTAAAAGGGGGAGTGAAGAGTAGTGAAAAATGAGGAATCCAACAAAAGGGGAGCATGGGAGAATAGTGAAAAGCATAAGTATACTTAGTAAGGGGAATTTGTTCTGACACTTAGTCATTTTTCACTAAGTGTTGACATCAATGCCAGAGGGGAGATTGTTGGCAAGAGACACTGCTACGCATGATAGGTGTTGTCATTGATGGCACCTAAGTCTATCCTACACATCCACATGACATAATTTGTTCATACTGAAAGTCAGAGTGAAGATTTGTCTAAATCTGGGTAGTCAAAAAAAGAGAATGTGACAGGGTCCGGTATCTTGGTCCGGATCTCTCCGGTGGTAATTCACAGTGTGTTGCGGATCTGAGGGATTGATAAGGATTGTTAGGAATATCTAAAAATAGAATCTTAGCCTTCGATGATGGACTCAAAAGTTATAAGCATCTTAGTATCAGGTTCCAGTTAGTTAGTATAGTCAGAACAAGAACAGGCTGACCTAGTATTTGATCTTGGTTCAGATGAAGAAAAAATGTTGGTCAAGCAACTTGCGATAATTAGTGGTATTGGCAGACATGATTGATGATTTAGAACACAAGTATTTGGTCCGCATTATTGTTTGTGCATTGATTCAACCGACAGAGTAGAGTTTCTTAATAAATGTTCTAAGTTCTTTTGAAGCTGACCATAGTTGATTGAATTTCTTGATGTAGATATATATGGCCGATGAATTCTAGTGTTTTGATGTGTGAGTGTGGAGTGATGATGGAGTAAGTGTGAAAAGGTAGAAAGAAGTGCAAAAGAGAAAAGATCTAAGGTCTGGATTATGGCAAAATAGTAAACAGGGCAAAGTAAGGATGAAGTGTGTAAGATCAGTATTTTGTGCTTAACCAGAACTAAATTCTTGCATTATCAGATGTTATTCATCAATTCAAACATTCTGTAATCTTCTTGTAATCATTACTGTAGGCAGTGAGCCTCTTTGAGTAGTGAGCTTTGGGCAGTGAGCCCGAAGGCATGTGCCTTCCCCATTTGTAATACTTTTAACAGAGTATAATTCTTGTGGGTTAACCCCCACTGTTGTTTTCCCTTAATCGGGTTTCCACGTTAAAAATCTTGGTGTCAAGTGTGTTATTTATATTTTTGTTTATGTGTTATTGATTCATGCTTTCATGATTATATCATTAATTTGGTAACAAGTGGTAAAGAAGAATTAACTACAGATAGTGTTAAAGTTTTTAGAAAACTGATTCACCCCCCTCTCAGTTGTCTCCCCTAATCTTAACAATTTCATCCATAACTGGGATGACTTGGGAACAAGATTGTACTAACACTTTGGAGATAAGAGTGACCACCTGTCTTTGATGGAGCAGTTAGCCACAATCAAAAGAACCCCCATGAATATATGGTGGACTTTAATTATAGGTTTTAGAAGACATGGGATAGAATTCCATTGTTGGTGAAGCCCTCCCCAAACACTGCATTTATATATTATTTGAAGTCTTTGAATCCTAACATTGTTGTCATGATTCAATCTATGGGAGGAGATGTGTTACCAGGAGCATATGACATAGCAATAAGGGTAGAGAATTTCCTAATTTAGGATGGGAAATTTCTCCAAGGCCGCCAATGCCCTTATTTCCAGAGGCTTCTATCATTCAGCCTATTGTGGTTCCCATTCCTACAATAATCAGCCCTGCCACTCCTCTAATTACACCTTTAATTGAGCAATCAAAGGATAAGGATGCTACAATAAGAAGATTGAACAATGAATTGGTGTTGGCAGGAAGACAGAATACACTAGTAGACCATATCATCAAAACAAGCCACCATATCAGGGTAATGTGCAGAGACAAAATTAGCATAGTTATATCAGGCTATTGAATGTTGTTCATCCCAATGTTGCAAGCACATCTAGAACTCTGGTGCCCATACAAAAAAACATGGCTTAGGACAACAGCTGGTGCTACCCCTACAATTAGCCACATGATCAAAATTTGTGCCAAGGTAGCCATTTTAGTGAGGCTTTGACAGTACAAAGCCAGTCAGTTCCTCCAAAATAGAAGGTTAGTTTTAGTCAAGAGATGGTGGGAGGTAGCCCTGAACAAATGAAAAAAAACTCTACCTTGATGAATTGGACACATGATGACTTCTATGGTGTTAATCAAGGTGCAGACCCAATAGAACACAACACAAGGGCCAAAAGAAAAGCCATCGAGGATGCATTAGTACCTATAGTTAGTCAACATACATCTTCTCCTGTATCCCAAATGGCTACAAATGAAGGAGTAGTAGCCATGACTCCTTCAAAACAAGTAGATTAGGTTGTTGGTAAGGCAAATTCAGTGCTAGAACAACAACTCCAGATCAGTCAACAGTCAAAGTTTGACACTGTAGTCACAAAGGTATCCTAGAAGGTTAGTAAAATTCCCTTCAACATAGTTGATCAGATGAAAAAGACTAACTTGAGTGTCACTATGTGGGATGCCCTATTAATCCTAGATCAAAGAAATTTACTTCAGGAAGCCCTAACAAGCTTCAATCAGCCTGATGTGGAGACAACAAAAGAAAAGATAGCCACCCCAGCAAACCTATGCCAACCAAAGGAGGAGGCAAGCACAAGTAAAACTAGTAAGCCCCCTCCCTTTTATGTTTCCTTAATCATTGGTGACAAATTGTTGCATAATTGTATGATAGATTCTAGGGTGGGTACTTCTGTTATGCCTAAAAATATAGCTAATAAGTTAGGTATTGAATATGAACCTATGAATAAAGGGGTAGTACAACTAGATGGTACTATTGTCAAGACATTAGGTGTTATTAAAGACCCAAAGCTCACTCTGTATGCATGCCTTGGATGCTATGTTTCACAAGGCATCTCAGTCATTGACCTCCCTGCATATTTTTGCATATGGCTATCTAGGGATTTCACTACCAAAATAGGTGGGTACCTATCTTCTGATTGGTCACACATGTTATTTCAAACTAGATATGGCACTAAGGTGACTATCAATGCTAAGCCTATTGCCAATGATCATGTAGAGCTTACTCTGCTAATCCTACCAATATGAACTACACAATCCATGACCTAGAGGAGGATGATAGCAGTATGCATGAAGTTGCAACACTGGTAGAAGAGATTCCTAATATACTTCTTGATGAGTGGGCAAACTATTTTTAGTTTGATACTCCTAACCATATAGAAGACATAGGGCTAGGTACATACTATATCCATGATGAGGATGCCTTTATCCCTAATCTTGTGAAGCCAACAATAGATCCAAGTGGGATATGACAATTATATTTTGATGGCTCCAGAAGAAAAAATAGAGCAAGTGTTGGGATTGTACTAATTTCACCCCAAAAGGAAGGTTATTTCTCTACTTTTAGATTACAATTCAGTTGTAGCAATAATGTGGTTGAGTATGAGGCCTTAATTCATGGTATACAACTAGCACAAAAGAGGGCAATAAAATTTTTACAAGTATTTGGTGATAGTGAGCTAGTTGCACACCAAATCAGATCACAAATCGCTTCAAGGAATGATTTGTTAAAGTCATACAAACACAAGGTCTGGGACCTGATTGAAGACTTTGATGCCTTCAATATCCAGGCAATTCCCAGATAGAGAATCAAAGATGCTAATAGGCTAGCTATAGTTGGTGCCTAGTTTGGCATTCCCCAGAATGTCAAACAAAACTTAGATCAGCATGTGAAGATTTTTGTCAGGCTTGATGTGCCTAATAATGTGACAAGCTAGCAAGTATTTGAGAATGACCAGCAAATTGTAAACTTCTTGCAAGATGAGGCAGAATTTGCTGCCAATAATTAGTCCAAGTTGTAGTAGTATGGTGACCAAGTGATCCAACCAAAGACCAATAAATTGCCTAGGGGATTGGTCACTTTAGAGAACATTTTTTGTGTTGATGATCAACCTAAAAGGGAAAAGATGAACATGACAATCAAGCAAGAGGACTATGAAGAGGTAGAAATTGCTCAGGGTAGATTTCTCAAACATGGCAAGGTATGTGACCAAGATGAAAGGCAAGGTTTTGTTGAACTCTGTAATGAATTTGATGATTTGATTGCTAGAGATTATGGGGATATGAAATGCTTTGACCTTGGTTTAATCCAACATACCATTGATTTAGACTCTAATGCTAAACTTGTCCGACAAAAGCATAGGCCTGCCAACCCCAAAATAGAGTTATCAATGAGGAGGGAGCTATCTAAGCTCATAGAGGCTAAAATCATTTATCCCATTAAGCATTCCTCTTGGGTGGATAAACTAGTTCCAATGATAAAAAAGAATGGGGAAATCAAATTATGTGTGGACTTTAGGGACCTAAATAAAGCCTCCCTTAAAGACCACTATCCACTCCCTTCCATGGAGTAGATCTTATAGAAAATAGCAAGAGCTAAAAGGTTTTCACTCCTAGATGGATACTCAGGCTACAACCAGATTCTTGTAAAAGAATCAGATCAGCACATGACAACATTTACCACCAAGTGGGGTACTTTAGCCTATTAGAAGATGCCATTTGGGCTGACCAACGCTAGGGCAACTTTTAAAAGAGCAATGGATTTATCTTTTAAAAGTCTAATAAATGATATTATTTTGGTGTATCTTCATGATTTGACTATATATTCCAAGCATGCAACTGACCATTTGGGTCATTTGAGAAATGTCTTTGAGAAATGCAGGGAATATGGCATATCACTGAATCCAAAGAAATGTGTGTTTATTGTCCCTGAAGGTAAATTGCTGGGACATGTAGTTTGAAAGGAAGGACTTGCCATTGACCCTGAAAGAACCAGTGACATTCTATCTCCTCCCCTTCCTAGTCACAAGAAGGGTCTGCAAAGCTTCCTGGGCAAGAACAACTTTGTGAGGAGGTTCATACCTAATTTTCCTTCAATAACAAAACCCCTCACTGCCATGCTTAAGAAGAATGCTGCCTTCACATGGTCAAAAGGAGGTAGGGATAGTTTTGAAGTTGCCAAGTAGGCCATTGCACAAGATCCCATGCTGATAGACCCTAATTATGAGAATTATTTTATCCTTTATGCCTTTGGAGGCAAGGAGGACATATCAACAGTATTGACACAACAAAATGAAGAGAAATTGGAACAACCAATTGCTTTCTTCAACCAACCTCTGAAAGAGTATGAGCTAAAGTATGATTTTGTTGAGAAGCAAGTGTTTGCTATGGTGAAAGTACTCAAAAAGTTTAGGCATATGCTTTCAAACAACAAGATACAATTGATGGTGAACCACCCTGGCATGAAAGAATTCCTTTTGAGTAGAGATGTCAATGAAAAGAGGGTTGGGTGGATCATGAAAGTAATGGAGTATGATGTAAGCATCAACATCACCAAGTTGGTGTGAGGCAAAGGCCTATGTGAGCAGATGGCCACATACTTCGAGGATAGAAATGACATTATATGTGTTCTTGGGCAGGCACAACCAGCTAGTTCCCATGCTTCAACTAACTGGTACCACAATATGGTCACATTTCTATAGTCAGGTAAATGTCCAGATGGATTGGATTAAGCCAAAAGGAGTTATTTTAGACTTCAGTCCATCTCCTATGTTCTTGTTGATGGTGTCTTATTTAGGAAAGACATCAATGGAGTTCTTCTTAGATGCATTACACAAGATCAAACCTTAAAGATGCTAGAAGAATTTCATAATGGCCCCATTGGTGGCCATTATTCACTAAGATCATGAGGGTTGGTTATTACTAGCCCAATTTATTCAAAGATGCCCACAGATGGGCAAGAAGCTGCAAAGAATGTACATTATTTTACAGATAAATAGAGGTTGGCTACTCTTTCCCTATGCCCATTTTAGACTAATCATCCATTTGCCCAATGAGGTTTGTTGAGCTAATGGAGCTTGAAGAGAAAAGAGATGCTACCATGAGGATGAGGACTCTTGAGTCTCATCAGGATCAGGTCAAAAGAACTTTTGACAGAAAATCAACTGGCAAAACATTTAGTGAGGGAGATTTGGTGTTGAAATGGGATGAAGATAGAGCTAAAGTTGGGAGACATTTAAAGTTTGATGCCATGTGGAGGGGCCCTTATGTTATCACCAGTTGCAAATAGGCTAATGCATTTCAACTTTCCAAGCTAAATGGAGAGGTTCTACCAATCCTAGTCAATGGGATTCATCTCAAACATTGCTTTTAGCATGGTTGTGGGATTTTGTAAATATGTTAGGCTTCCCTTCAATAAGTACCCTTGCCCTCTGTTGCGTTCTCATTAGGAGGCTGCTTGCCTTGTTTGTTTTGTTTTGTCTTATTTTCTAGAGGTAGTGTTTGGTTTTGTGTTGGTCTGGCGAATCCCTATTCTTGTTGTTGTGCCCTTTGACTCTGTGACCAATGGATTGACAAGGCCTATGCATCCCAGTGTTTAGCAGGAAAACACCCCTACATAGTCGCCAAAATGTTATCCTATTTTGCCTTCCAACCAAATAGCCTAAGGATCAATGAAATCCTAGTGTTTTCACCTTTTGGAATGCAAGACAAAGCCATCCAAATTGACTAAATCCCAAAAATCCTAAGTTTTCCTTGTGTTTGTAGTGTTTTTGAAGTTTAGGTTTCCCCTCTTCATCATGCCATATTTGTCAGCTTTGGACTCCATCTTTTTCCTTATATGCGGCTAAGTGTTTCGGTCTTCAGACATCATGAGTTTTCTCTTCTACGTTCTTCCTTTTGGAAGGTGGAAGGTTGGAGGTCCACTCACTGAAGCCTGATAAGTTATTACTCTAAGTGCAGTAGGAGTCAAAGTTTAGGGGTCTCTTCTTCCCTGTTCCTTTTCTTTTGGCAAGTGGAAGGTGGAGGGCCCGACAGCTGAAGCCCAATAACTTTAAAGGTGTGCACTAATGCATGGTGCTGCCATGTGTCCCAAGTTCTTTCCATGGCGCATCGCATAGCACTGGTAAAAGCAAAATATAAGGCAAGTGCATTGATGCACGGTGCTACCACATGTCCTAGGTTCTTTCCTTGGCACATCATGCAACAATGGTAAAAGAAAAATATAAGGCAAGTGTGCTAATGTGCACTTTTGACGTGTCCACGTCTGCAAATTCAAGAATCTGCTAAGTGTTTCGGTCATCGGACTTCGGTGGTTTTGTCTTTTCTCTTCCTTTCCTTTTGAAAGGTGGAAAGTGAAAGGCCCAAAGCCTAACTTCCATTGATTCCTTCTTCAATGGCTAAGTCTTTCAGAAATCAGGGATCAAGAGTTCTCTCTTCCATCTTCTTTCTTGAAAGTGACAGACAGAAGGCCCGAGGCCTGATCTCTGCCGATTTCTCAAATTGGCTAAGTGTTGTGGAGGTAGAGATCAACTTCTTCTTCTTTCTAAAGAATGACATAGAGGTGAAGGCCTAACCCTCGAAGACTAATGATTTCTCTTCTCTCAGACTTCACAGGCCTAGGTTTCATCCTTCACCTTTCCAGAGCCTGATCGATGGAAGACCAATCAGAGGAAGCCCGAAAAGTTGAGGCCCAACCTTTTTGCCTTCCATGCATATTTTCTACTATTCCAAACATGATGGGACTACTCAGTGACTTTCTTGGTCACCATTACTGTTTCTTTAGAGCTCGATTACTTATAGAAGATGGATTTCTTGCCTCCGCATGCCACTGTAGCCTCATTTGCATTAAATCTTTGTAGCCAGGGCATGGCTTGACACTCTTCTTTAGTTGATTTCATGGGTGGAGCCATGTGGGAGTGCTTCAAGGACACAAGAATGTGTTATTATAGTATGGGTGACATGTTTCTTCATTGGCTCTTCTTTCCATGTCCATGACTACTATAGTATGATAAAAAAAGCTATATGTGCATGTAAAAAGATGTTTTTTGTTTTTGGTTAGTTGTTCTTGTTGGCAAGAGACACTATATGGACTCATAAATGTTGTCATTGATGGCAACAAAGGTTATCCCACACATCCGTAGGACATGATGAGTCTTTACCGAAAGTCAGATTGAAGAAGCATTGAGGTTTGGTAAGCAAGAGCAGAGCACTCAGTAAGGCCCGACAGACAGGTCCGGATCTCTCAGAAGACGTATCTCCATAAAGTGCGGATTTGGGGAAGTCAAGAGGAGTACATTGACAAATAGAATCCAAGGATTCAGCCTCCAGTGTTGAAAGGATGAGGAGATATGAATACTTGAGTGTCAGGTTTGTGATTGACAGTGTGAACAGAGGAAGAATTGTCTGACAGAACATCAGACATTATTCCAGATGTGTTACTGATGATGGTAAAGGTTCTTAAGGTGTAAGTTATGATTGGTTGACATAATTGATGACTTCTACAAGTATATCCTTGATCCGCATTACTTGGTATGCAAGGATTCAGCCGACAGATCAGAGTTTGAGGAAAATATTGACTATTCTGGATGCCAACTAGAAAGGTGATGAAATCACTTGTGCGGATATATATACATGATTGATTTAGATGTGAACCAAGGTGTGGTGTATTGTGTGGTGCAAAGAAAAGCAGAAGTGCAGAGTAAAGATAGTAGAAGAGGTCTG
This sequence comes from Cunninghamia lanceolata, assembly GCA_027924645.1. Lineage (NCBI taxonomy): Eukaryota > Viridiplantae > Streptophyta > Pinopsida > Cupressales > Cupressaceae > Cunninghamia > Cunninghamia lanceolata. The sequence goes on along the minus strand of BSBN01000523.1, from coordinate 8,752,022 downwards.
GAATGTGACAGTACAGTTGCATCAAGAGAGAGTAAGAATGAAGTGCAACAAATCAGTTTATTAAGCTTAACCGGAATTGAACCTCAGCATGTGTGGATGCTTCTCATCAGTTCAACCATTGTGTTATCTTCCTTTCTTGTAGATAGTGTGTCTCTTGTAGGTAGTGAGCCTCTTGTGAGTAGTGTTCTCAGGCAGTGAGCCCTAATTGGCAAGTGCCATATTGTTACTTCTATTCTTCTAATAGAGAATAATATCTTGGGTTAATCACCCCGTGGTTTTTCCCTTAACCGGGTTTTCCACGTCAAAATATTGTGTCATGTGTATTGGTGTTCTTTCCATTTCATAATTATGTTTGCTCATTTGATTTAATATTGCATTAACTGTAAAGGAAGATCAGAGACCTAGAAGAATTAAGATAACGGATTCACCCTCCCTCTCAGTTATCAACAATTGGTATCAGAGCCAATTTCCTCTCAACAGAGCCTAACAGCTTGAGGAAGACCTAGGAATTCAAATGGATGCATATGGTATGAAGGACCAACTTAAGTCTACCCTAGATGATCTTGAGTAGTTAAACTCTGAAATCAATGAATTGAAGGAAAGACTCAAACAGGCTGATGATTTCATAAATGAATTAAAAGAGAAACTGAGTCTCTCTATGAAAAAGAGAAAGGAGCTACTTCAGCAACTGGCAAGACAAAGTGAAGCCAATGATACAAATGAAGATCTGAAGGAGAAAACCAAGTTATGTGAAAAGTTATCAAAAGAAATCATTATGGTAAGACATGAAATGGAATCAGGAGTTATAAAGTTTACCCAAGAGATTGAAGAGAAAAGAAAAACTGAAGATGATCTAAGACAATTTCTCAAGGAAAAATTAGAAGATTGCCACAAGATGGATAGAATTATTAGACATCTTGAATCTGATCTTGAAGATGCTAAAGATAACAAAGAAAAACTTGAGGATCAAATTGTCTCTCTTAAAAGGGATCTTCAAACAGAAAATGAATATAAAGAGAAATTGAAGATAAGTTTTGCTCAACTTGAAGTTCTTCTTGAAAGTCAAAAGAGGGTAGATGACAAGTATGGTTTGGGATATGAGAAAGGAGAAAGCTCTGGATCTGGTCAGAAGATTTTTGGATCAGAAAATCCAAGGAACAGGCCTAGAAGACCTCCGGTAAGGCAGCCTAATGCTCAAAGATATCCATCCTTCAATGGATACTGCCACAAATGCAATAACTTTGGTCATAGAGCTGATCAGTGTAGAAAGAGAATGAATCAGACTAATACATCCTTCTCTAGACAGTGTTTCAACTATAAAAGGTATGGCCACAAATCTCATGAATGCAGAAATATGTAAATAAATAATTCATTCAATGGTAGATGCTTTACATGCAATAGAATGGGTCACATGGCTAATCAATGCAGATCAAGAGGATATCAATCAAACATGCAAAGAAACGTTGTTTGCCAAATTTGTAATAGATCTGGTCATATTGCCAAATTTTGTAGAAGCAAGAATCAGGAGAAAAGAGGTCTGACACTTCATAATCAGAATCAAGACAAGGAAAAACAAAAAGTGAATGTGGATGAAGTTCAAAGTGAAATGAACAAGATTTGGGTGAAGAAAAGTATAGAGAATATAGGGGATGGATCCGCACTAGACTCTGGTGCTGATATTCCTTCCGAAAACTAAAAAGTGAGCTTTGGCTCAGGGGGAGTCTCAAGGAAAAATATTATCCCCCAACTAGTCAATTGGTGTCGGAATTGGCACAAGGAAAATTGTGGATTAAAGGGCTCTCATAGAAACATCCAAGTAAAATTGTGATTAAGATATGAAAGATCCGCAAGAAGTTTTAAATAGGTAGAGGACTAATCTGATTCCTCAGTCATCCGGTGAGAAGTAGGTTTCTCACAGTTAAACCTGACATGATTCAAACTATGGAATCTTGATCTGCAGATAGATCAAATGATTAGTGAAAGGAAGATAGATTATCACTATTCTCCAAGAATAACTTTAAA